>OX645063.1:83116226-84491226 GCA_951905685.1 Eumerus sabulonum | reverse complement strand
CATTTCCTGGATGGCGACCTAACATTCCACGTACAGAGCCAAAGATCATTGTCCTCTTTTTTTTTTCAAGGGTCGTCAAGGTTAATCCGGTCCGTAATATCCGAGGCTTGTGGTTGTTTCGGAGTTTGTGGTTTTTTTTTACGGTTACGGCTTACTAGGCCGTAGTCCAACCGACTAATCCTGTTTTTGGGCGCATTAGGCTCGCCATTCGCCCTTCACCGTCTGCAATTTCCATATTAAATCTCCAGATGGCACCGCGAGGAGATGGGGGTAGGACTTACTAACAGTGTCGCAAGATGTTCGATTGCGGTGGCTCTTTTCTCTTTTTAGCAGGCCAGCATCCGTCGGATAGATGCTACCCCTACGAGGCCTTTGTAAGTCCTCTGCTCAGCTGGATCTTAGACAGATTAATTATTTTCGCAATGAATTTAGTAATATACTTGATCTTGTTTTCGTTGAATCAGAGCTTTGCATCGGTATTAACAACTCCATGACTCCGCTTTTTCCTAATTCTGTTTTTCATGTAGCATTATCTCTTCAAATTGATTTTTACAATTATATTAAACCGTATTCCACTATTGCAGGTTTTGAGTTTAATTATGCTAAAGCAAATTTTACTAGTATATCGAACCATCTCAATAATGTTGATTGGGTAGCCTTATTTAATAATAGTGACCTAGCTAGTTCGTACAACATTTTTATTAACAATGTCCAAGGGGTAATTGATATGTTTACAGGCCTACTTTGGCCTCTGAGCCTGTTTGGTTTAACAAAAGGAGTATTAACCTTAATAATAGAAAAAACAAAGCCTATAAGCTATTTCGTAAAAGCTCCAATGATCCAGAACTGTTTGCGCAATATCGTGTCCTCCAAGTACAATTTGACGTTTAAAATAACTTCCTTTATGGACAGTATATACTCTCTGTTGAGTCGAATCTAAAGGCTAAGAGTAAATAATTTTGGAGTTTCATCAATAGCAAAAAACAATCAAATGGTATTCCAACAAGCATGTATTTCAATAGTGTATCTTCCTCTGATCCTTTAACGATATGCAACTTGTTCGCTAATCACTTCCAATCCGTCTACCCCAATAGCTCTCCTTCATCCCTAGCCATAAACACTACTCCTTCGTTATGTAGGTAACTTAGTCTGCTCATCTCACGAGGTTCAACTCGCCCTATCTTCTTTGAAATTAGACAAAAGTTTTGATTTTGACGGAATTCCGACAAACCTACTTAATAAATATTCTCATGGCTTTGCCACTCCTCTCTGCTTGGCGTTTAACTCATCTCTTAATTGCGGTCATTTTTTGGATCTATGGAAAAACTCCTTTCTAACACCTGTTCATAAATCAGGCTCTAAACATGACGTTACCAATTACCGTCCTATTTGTAAAATCTCAACCATACCCACATTTTTTTCAAAAACTTGTGTATGATAAACTTTTACTTATATTGAAGAGATTTATCTCTCCATTTCAACATGAATTTGTACCTGGTAGATCCACCTCTACTAACCTCAGCATTTTCTCTCATCAGGTCCTTAGTAACCTTGAGAAAGGTATACAAATTGATGTCATTTATACTGACTTTTCCAAAGCTTTCGACCGGGTTAATCATGGCATACTAGTCAGCAAGCTAGTTAAATTGGATCTCCATACTAACGTCATAAAGTGGATAAGATCTTATCTTCACTATGTCCGCATTAACCAATGCTACTCCGGGCGTACCCCAGGGTAGTCATCTGGGCCCTTTGCTGTTCCTTTTATTCGTTAATGATATCCTCGATAATTTCCTTCATTCCTATTGTCTTGTGTCTGCTGATGATTTAAAAGTTTTCCGAACTATCAAATCAGAGCAGGACTGTATTTATTTACAGGAAGATCTTGAGAGACTACATATCTGTTTGGTGTCAGCACAATGATCTTCACCTTAATGTCTCTAAATGTCAATGTCTTACATTCTGCCGCAATATCTCCCCAATTCCATTCTTGTATTTAATTGATAATGTAACATTGTCCATTATCCCTGGGAGTTATTTCTGACGCTAAACTAAGCTTTAGCATGCACATTGAGTTTTTGGTTGCCAAATGTAACCAGATGTTAGGTTTCGTACCGCGGCATTCGAAAGACTTCCGAGATCCTTATACTCTTAAATGTCTTTTTGTCGCATTTGTCGGATCTCATCTTGAGTACTGCAGTATAGTATGAGATCCATTTTATGAAGTTAATTCCATTAGAATTGAGAAGATCTAAAAGCGTCTAACTAGAGTAGCCATTCATAGACTGCGATGGAATATTCAAATGCCTTCGTAGTAACGAGGTACAAACTATTCGGTATCTTACCTCTTCTCAGATGGAGGCAATATTTTTCAATTATGTTCATTCATGACTTGATTAATGGACATATCGATTGGCCTTCTCCATTATCATTAATTGGATTTTATGCTTCTGCGAGAGCTCTAAGAAATCGTTTCTTATTTCATCATAGAATAAATTATGGATACAATAGTCCAATTTCTAGATGCCTTAGGGAATCCAATAAATATTGTAATCTTTTAAATTTTCACCTTAGTAGCGATTCATTTAAGAACAAAATAATTCTGTTGTTAAGCTCTGGTGGTCATTCTTAAGTAATGTATGTTGGCGTTACAGCCCATGAAGGACCAGAGCCGAGTTTCTCTCAATCACGCATGTTGTGTGTGATTTAATTTTTCCATAGGTGAAGGGGACCTACAGTTTATTGCCGGTTCCGAAAGGCGAATTTCGAGAAGCTTTTCAAGACAATTTTACTGCAGGGGGTTTTGTCAGAACCCCGCTGAGGAGAAACACCATGAAAACACGTTCGATGACATGGTTGTGCCGGGATTCGATCTCGTGTCATCGGCGTCAGAGGCCAACACACTACCCACTGCGCCACGGTGCTCTCCTACCTTTATAATAGGTAATCTCACGAGGGCAGCTGATGTACTCATTTGATTGATTGTAATAAATAAATAAAATAAAAAAAGAAATAAACAATAATTATAGAAAAAAGGTTTGCAGCTAAGATTAATACAACAGGGACACAATAGGGGTCGCCGTGATGAAGTGGTTAACATTATCGACCGCCGAGCGGAAGGTCTATAGTTCAAATTCGCTTCATAGCAAAGAAAAAGTAATTCCTATACGGACAAAAGTATGCAACGCAGTTGTGAATGGAAAGTGACCAGACGTACTGCTGCAGGCATAACACTCACAGTGCGAGCAGCTAAAGAGCAGTCCTGGAAGGAGTTCGGCGAGAAGTTGGAAGGCGACCATAGATCTGCGAAAAAAGTGTTTTGGCAAATCATTCGCCGGCTCAGAGGAAGGAAATTCAACATAAGCGAAGGAGTTAAATCCAAAGATGGTGTGCTGCTTTCCTATGAGCAGATCTTACGCAGATAGAGCGAGCACTTTTCGGAGCTGCTCAATCGGTTGTACTTCTGCCGGGACGAAACCCGCACTGTTCATCCCCTATCCTGGGTTCGGTTATAACTCTAGAACGCGCCTCCAACACCTTAGCGTAGACTTTACCGAGGACACCTAAAATGGATATGCTCATATAGGTGTACGGCAGCTGGACAGGTGGCTCAACCAACCGACAGCTCATTTCTGGTACACCAATCATCGATCACTTTTAGCGCCGCCTGAACTTTGAGACGGTCGGTCGCTAAGTATGAGCCGACAGAAAGAACGGCGACATCATCCGCATAGGCCTGGGCATAGATTCCAGAGGCATTGAGAGCCTCAAGCAGAGAGTCGACCACCATCCACCATAACAGCGGAGACAGGACGCCACCTTCCGGGCAGCCTCTGTTTACCCCAGATTTGACACACTGGTCGAGGCCTGCATTAGCGGTCTATAAGAGTGCTGCTTGTCTCCGACTCCTTACAGTCATTTGGATATCCTTCTTGGAGAAAGGGGTTTTGTTGTGTGATGTGCCCCAAGTTGAACCCTTGGTTGGGAGGCCGCTCTCTAAATCAATCTTAAATGGCTTTAAATCGTTGTTTTCGGGTTCTAGGGTTCTCTCCCATTAGGGCTAGGCTTATAAATAATGCTGTACAGAATCACCTCAGGATACCTTCTATCTCAAATCAGAAAGCAAAAGAATTGGCAAAAAAAAAAAACTTAAAATATGTTGCATGACTTTGCCGTGTTTTGTGTTGCTTCTCAATGTTGTCTTTACAACACATGCTGCTACTTGTCACTAATGAATTTCTTTTTGTTTTCCCAACAGATATAAACAAACCCGAATATCAAGTGTAACCACTGTCCTCATCACCATTCTTCATTGGATTTGGCCACCAGATCGATGCAGAAATTGTCATTCCATTTATAGCACGCCGCACGCCGACGATATAGGTGGCATTCGAAATGTTGGCCAAATACATCGTTCTGTGGATGGACGTTTTGTACTCTCCGAATCACCGGATGCCCAAGCAACAAGAAACGGTCATCGTCGAAACAGTACCGGATCACGAAGCTCAAGCAGTGACGATGGAGGCTTTCTATCACGCCGCAATTTCATCAATTCGCGTGCCTCATGGCGACGACCATTAGTTGTGTCGCCAAGTCAAACTAGCCTTCAGTCAAATGGTTCCGCTAGAGGTTTTCTCAACAATCTTGGCGGTTTATTGCGCGTAGGTGCTGGACGATATCAGAATGTACCCCGCAATCAGCAACAGTATAGTAATATTTATCGCAATCTACCACAACCTATGTCGCGACCTTTGCACCAGAATCTTCATATCAACACCCTGACTGGGCCACAAGCGCCCATTACGCCCAATCTCTATACACCATCGCGGGTATCGCGCATATTTTCTAGCTCCCCGGCGAGCACTATCGGCGTTCACTCACCATGGCAATCGGCAGCCAATCAATTTTCCGATCTGAGTACTGTGTACCCTAGTTCGGCTGAACGCTCGTTTCCAACACCGTCCAGCGGAGGATTGGGTACAGCTGCTACCGGTGCCAGTGGCGGAATCCCTGGTAACCGCTATCAGCGCTATTACTCTCATGAATTGCCCTCATTAAGGACAATACAGGAAGAGACACGACGCATGAATCAAGGCTTTGTGCCGCTACATATTCCACCGTCGCCATCATGGCGCGGATACTATCACTCGCAGACTCCATATCACAGTTATCGGCCGAGAACGCGATGGTATCCGCGCCATCATTCACGTGTGACGCGTTCACAATCCGAGCTTCTATCCCCACTGCCACACCTAAATTTTGCTGCGCATTATCGTACACCCGGCAGTGGCATGGGGCTAGAAGCTTCGCCCGAAAGCCGTTCGAGTTCGAGCGGCTTCGGCAGTAAAAACACATCGAATCAACAGCATGGATCTCATCATTCGGGGAGTACAAGTGAATGGCGATTATTGCCTCCATATCGTCCACCACCCCCGCCTCCATCCACATCATACTACTACCATCAAGATCCAGGCCAGCATTATCATCATCACAATTTACACTCGCACCATCATCATCATCATCATCAGCATCAGCCGACCATAGTGCCATCGTCGGCAACAGTGGGTGCACAATCGTCACAGCCATACCACAGCTACCTGGGCAGCTTACAAGGACCAACAACTCCACCCTACACCATGGGTAACTGGCTCGATATGATCTCGCGTCTTAATGCCGCCACCGATACAGTGAACCTACACAAGGGTGTTGATGTGGGCAGCGTAGACGGTCACTATGAGTTTGATCCGTCAACACCGACACCAAGCGCTTCCACACCAACTGGCGGCCCACGCGATGATCTCAATTTGCTCAACATCGACACCGGCGGCACCGCTAGTGGCGGCATATTCCACACCACAACGTCCGGGATACCACCAACAGCGGCTATGACCATGGGATCTATACGAAAACCGCGTTACGGCGCCAATACTCGCTACGACAATATCGACGCGCGTGTCCAAGCAATGAAAGAGGAGTTCTATGCCTATCGAAAACGTCAAGCAATGAAACGGGCCGGAGTCGTCGAGCTAGAAAGCGTGTGTTAATTTTTTATTGAAGAAAAACCAAAACACACAAGTCCCAGCATCCGTCAAATTTTTTAAAAGAGCACTCGAATTATTTCTCCATGAAAATAAGCAAACTGAAAAAGAAATTAATAATTAAATTAATAATATACACAAAAAAAAAAAAAAATCCGAATAAATAGTATTAATTAACAACACAACAATTTAGAATTTAATTTTAAT
Organism: Eumerus sabulonum; assembly: GCA_951905685.1. Taxonomy (NCBI): domain Eukaryota; kingdom Metazoa; phylum Arthropoda; class Insecta; order Diptera; family Syrphidae; genus Eumerus; species Eumerus sabulonum. Next base: position 84,484,981 of record OX645063.1, on the reverse strand, counting down.
GTAAAAAAGTGAAACAAGAAACTTAATTAAATTGTATAAATAAATATAGAACAGAAAATAAATTAAATAAATTCGATAAGATCGCAATTATCTAAGAAAAATTATAAAAAAAAAAACACACAAAATGAGAATATTAATAGTAAATGGCTATGGTTATATTGTAGAAAGATACACAACCACAAATACTTAGGATACAACAATTAATATAATTATTACATTGCTATTACTAAACTTATTATTACCAATTGTAAACGATATAAATAAAAAATCATTTAAATCAAATATTGTAAATATTAAAAAGAAAAATGATTTTTATTTTATCATAGAGTGGATGAAAAATTTATTAAAATAAAAAACGGAATTTCAAAAAAGAGAAAACAAATAACAAAAATAAGTACACGTGATTTTTCTAATTTCTTTTTTTTTTATACAACTTAAAAATGGTGAAATTTAAAGTTTTAATTTTTCTCCATTTTTCTTTCCGGATTCGAAGATAAGTCGCCGAAAGAAAAATTGAGAAAAAGTAGCGATTAGGATATAGAGAGTAATTAAAACAAACGTTTCATAAATTAAAATAATTTACATATATATAGTACATACCTACATATTATATATAGAAGTAGGTTAAAATAAAAATGATTCTCTCTATAAATAGATATATTTTCTTCATTTAAAACACATAACCAATCAAAGAGTAATTAATAAAATATAAAATAAGAAAATGACGGTTAAACCAAAAGCGAATAAAGATTAAATATTAAAACAAAACAATATAGGTGCACATTTATTGATAAAATTATTAAGGTAAAAATAAAACGAGAATTAGTATATAATGATCGTAAAATTAAGCGTTTTTTCAATAAGGAACAAATTTCAAAGAATAAAAAAAACGAGATTTTTAATAAAATATTTACTGCGAATAAGGAATCCTTGCGACAAGGAATTATTAATTAATTCAAACCTTCTTCCTTCTATTTTGTTTATTTTGAATTTGAAAAACATTTGCATAGATGCATGCAATAATGTTGTGTTGTACTTCTTTTTCAAGCCGATTTTACGCACTCGAATTTCAAGTGAGAAGATTTTTTTTTTAACTCATTCGGAATTAATTTATATTCGAGTAAAAATCAATTCAAAATTCCAGTTTTACGGATTTATTCGCCCACAGTTAAGAAAACAAAGATCCACGACTTAGTTCACTTTCTTAGAAATGTTCAGAGACAGTTTTCTGTCTCTGTACAAGTTCAGTGGGAGTTTCAGACTCCATTTTTAGAATTTCATCTTATTTTATCCAAATGGGTTAAAAGATAAAATTAAAATGTTGACACGTGATTTCTCCGTTCTTTCCACATCTGTCGCTCAGACTTGTTTTAATAATGACAAGTAGGAAAATATATATATCAGATGCATAAGCAAGCAAACGATAATTTAAAATAAAACGAAAAAAAAAAATATATATATTCTAGAATAATGAAACGAAGAGGTGAATTACTAGATGTAAGAAAATCCACGCATTAAGTTTAAAAAAAAAATCAGACTTAAGAAACCTAACGCTTTATCGACCAATTAGATCTTTTTTTTTAAACAAATAATTTCTATTACTTTAATATTCCCCGACTTGAAGGTTATTTTCCATTTCATAAATTTGTAGCTCAAGATTAATCAATTGGTCGAAAATCCGGATTACATAGCTTCTCTATCCCAAATGCAACCCCAGCTGCATTTGCTACCTTATTTTTTATAGTACAAACTCGTTTATGTTACCTTTACATTGAATAGTATTTATTGAATTAAAATTAACATAAAGAAAACCAAACCGAAAAGAAAATATAACAATTTAGGAAGCACGCTGTTCTTCATGATTATCATTTAATTTTTCTGTTTTTTCTTTATTTTCTAAATTGACTATATACAAAACAAATTCGTAAATACTTAAACAATCAAAAAACAAAAATTAATATAAATACTTAATTCATAATAAAATAAACAAGATAAACACCTAGGTAAAATCTAATATAAGCAAAAAACAAAAAACAACAACAGCAATTAAAATTGACATGAATTCACGCTATAAAAAACAAATGATTATATAGAAGTAAAACAAATTGAAAGAAATAAAAATAAAAATCGAATCAAATGTCACTGCATAATTTATTTATTACCCCGAATTTAATTACATCTCCATCAATTTGGGATAACAATAATTGAAGGGAAAATGATATAAGTTTGCAAATTCAATGAAAATGAAAATAAAAAGCAGAAAAAAAAATAGAAACGGAAATGAAAACATTCTAAAAGTAATTTATAGTTGATGGACGTTTATAGTTATTACATTTGTAAATACGTATCTTGCAAGAAAGTGAAAAAACAAAAACGAAAACCGAAAAAATTAAGAGAAAATATTTTATTCCTTAGTTGTATGTTTTTTCTATTTTTGCGTTCAATATTGTTTCTTGTTTTTCTTCCTTATTTCGAAAATAAAAATTCGATTTTGTTTTACTTCTGGAACAATAATTTTTATTTATTTTTCATTAACATTTATTTGTAATACAAAAAAAAAAAAACGAAGACGAAACTCTGTAAAAAGGACGAAAATAAAACAATGAAGATTTAAATATAAAATAAAAAAAGAAACACATGAGTAACAGAAAGAAAAAAGGAAAATGATGTTTTATATAAATTACGTTCGAAGTATATGTTAGTGAAATTTAAAGAAAGAAAAAACAGAAACAACAACTGAAAATAAACAAAAAAAATATTTAAAAAACAAATGCCATTTTCGTTGTTTTTTTTTTTTTTCCGAAAATGCTGTTTTTTTTTTTTTTTTTGGGGTGGAAATTAGGTAAGTTTTTTACCAGCTTTACGACGTCAAGGACGGTTTGTAAGATGTCTCCTGCCGTTCGTATTGAAAAACCGAATTGTGTCCTCTGTACGATTATTTGAAAGCTCGAAATTCAATACAATCCAAATTTGCCTACTTACTTGGGTGCCGCTACAGTTGGGGGTGAACATGGGCCTCAGCCAACAAGCCTTTTCACCTAACAGGATCTTTTTCTGGCTGTTTCAAGTGTCGCACGCCCAGCTGGTTGAGGTCCCCTTCCATCTGTGTGCGCCATCTTAGCAACGTCATCCCTCGGGGTTGGAGTTGAAGACTTTTCACGCCGAAGCTGAGCTTTCCATTCGCTCTACAGGGCCTAGCCATCTTAGACGTTAGATCCGTAGACCTCGTACTACGCCGATGTCGCTGTACAGCCCGTAGAGTTCTTTGTTGAATATTCTCCTCCATTCTCCGTTTTCCTCTCGAAACGACCAAGAGCCTCTTGATCCAATTCTGATAACGTCCGAGCCTTTGTGCCGTAGAGTAGGACCGGAATGATTAAGGTTTTATAGGGGTCACCTTAGTTTTCCGAGAGAGGGCTCGACTACTCAATTGCCTCATTAGCCCGAAGAAACAGCGGTTGGCAAGAGTTATTCTGCGCTTTCGTTGTTGCCTCTTGTTGCCAGTGAGTACGGGGTACGGGGTACGTGAAATCATTGACTACATCAAAGTTATAGCTGCCTATTGTGACGCTCTGGCCAAGATGTCGGTGTTCTGTCTGTTCTTTAGACGACAGCATATATTTGGTATGCCTTTTTTTTTTTTTTTTTTTTTTTTAGAGACTCGCGCACAACCTGAACGGAGTGCCGTGGTTGGGGTCGTTGATGTTCGTTCAGACCCACCTTAGCCGATTCTACTTCAATGCTTCCAAAAGCTTCATGGGCGTCTCATTGCCTTCTCCCTCTTCTCTTTCTTCTTTTGGCGCTACAGTTCATGGCGAACCTGGGCCTCCTTCAAAAAACTTCTACAACTGGCACGGTCTTTCACCAGCAGTCTCCAGTGCCGCACCCCTATTTGGTTAAGGTCCTCTTCCAATTGGTTGCGCCACATTAAGTTTGGCCATTCTCGACCGCGTCGCCCCTAGGGGTTGAATTCATAGACCTTCCGGGCCGAAGCTGTGTTTTTCATGCGCTCAACATGACCTAGCCATCTTAGGCATTGGATCCGAAGACGCCGAGCTATGTTCATGTCGCTCTACAGCCCGTACAGTTCAATATTAAGTCTTCTCCTAACTGTGATCGATGATTGGTGTGGGCTGTCAGTTCTCTTTACGAGAAAGAGGAAAAATAATGACATGACTCAGCTGGTACTAAAAGGCACTTCCATCCCGATATCCAAGGAGGCTAAGTATCTAGGAGTCATCTTAGATAGTAAGCTTCTCTGGTCAAAACATGTTGAGTCAAAAACCACCAAAGCGCTGTCAGCTTTCTGGCAATGCAAAGGAGCTTTTGGCAAAACATGGGGTTTATCGCCGGCAAAGGTCCTCTGGATCTACATGGTAATGATAGGACCTATAGTCGTATATGCATCGGTTGTCTGCTGGAACAGACTTACATGCAAACACGTCGTAACCTCTTTCACCAAACTCCAAAGAACGGTTTGTCTCAGCTGCACCCGTGCAGCCCCCGGGCTTTCCCCAGCACGCCGGGCGCTGCTCTAGATGTTATGATGAACCTTCCACCTCTTGATATATTTATCAGAGGGTATGCTCTGAAAGCCATGTCTCGTCTGAAGAGAAATGGCTTTTGGTACAACTCGCATAGGAATAACGGTGTGCTTGTCCTGCGACCCCTGTCTCACGGACATGTCTTTTGACGCGATGACGCCCGTTATACTATTGCGTCGTAATTTCACAGTAGAGTTCCCATGGCGTCAGTATTGGCTATGTCTGGATACTGAAGCTGGAAAGGATAGTCTTCGCATTTTCACGGATGGCTCAAGGTCTGGGCGGGGGTCCGGTGCTGGAGTCTTCTTTGAACGCGAAAACATCCGACTGTACTTCTCGTTAGGAAAGTATACGTCTGACTTCCAGTCAGAGATATACGCAATCCTAATGGCCATGCACTATGTTGTGAAGCACAGGTGGAAGGGGGAAAGCATATGCGTCTTTGTGACAGCCAAGCTGCACTAAAAGCTGTGTGTAACCCCTTAACTAGCTCCAAATTAGTGCTTGAACTCAAGTCCTTCTTGAACAGAGTCGGCAGATTAAATTCATTAAGGCTTGTATGAACAGAGTCGGCAGATTAAATTCAATAAGGCTTGTATGGGTTCCAGGCCACTCTGGGATCCCAGGAAATGAGATCTCTGAGAATCGACTGCCATTACACTTTTGCCAAGCATCTCTACGTGCTCGGCATCAGTGAGACGCCTACCTGTGCTGCATGTGGCGAAGAGGAGGATGATACTGCAGAGCATTTCCTCTGTGATTGTCCCGCCTTTGCTCGCGCACGGTGGCCCACCCTTGGAGCCGACGTGGTGTGTGCCGAATCCCTTAGCTCTACATCACTGAAGCTCCTTCAAGTTTTTCTCCGGAAAAAGGGGAAAATACAGTAATGTATGGTGTCTGTCTGGAGTACAATGGACCAGTGATTGCGTCTGAGTACTCCAGCGGATAGCAGAAGCCTTCAACAAAAAAAAAAGTCTTATCCTCCACTTCCCATTTATGCAGATCAGGGCGAAAATCGCACGCAAAATTTTTCTCTCAAAACGACCAAGTGTTCCCTCATCCGCTTTCAATAAGGTCCATGTCTCTGCGCCATAGAACAGGACCGGGATGATAAGAGTCCTGTATATGCTCACCTCCCGAGCCCAAAGAAACAGCGGTTGCCAAGAGTTATTCTGAGTTTGATTTCGGCACTGATGTCATTTCTGCATTTTACTGCGGAGCCTAGGTAGACGAAGTCCTTGACTACCTCGAAATTATACCTGCCAATATGTGCGCCCGAGGGCACCGTGGCGCAGTGGGTAGTGTGTTGGCCTCTGACGCTGATGACACGGGATCTAATCCCGACACAGCCATGTCATCGAACGTGCTTTCACGGTGTTTCTCCTCAGCGGGGTTCTGACAAAACCCCTGTAGTAAAATTGTCATGAAAAGCTTCTCGAAATTCGCCGTTCGGAACCGGCAATAAACTGTAGGTCCCTTTCATCCATGGGAAAATGAAATCACACATAACAAGGGTGATTGAGAGAAGCTCGGCTCAGGTCCTTCATGGACTGTAACGCCAACATACAATAGGTGCGCCCTGGCCAAGACGCCGGTGGTTCGTGCCCTTTTTCGACGACAGCATATATTTCGTTTTGCCCTCATTTACCGCCAGCCCCATTTTAGCCGCTTCCGTCTCAATGCTCGTAAAGGCCTCAATGACATCTCGCTGACTTCACCCAATTTCGTAAATGTCATCAACGTATGCGAGCAATTGTGCAGGCTTGAATTAAATCGTGCGTCTTGTATTGGCCAGTGAATCCCGCACGATCTCTTCTAACATGACAGTTCGTTACCCTACCTGAATTCTTTTTTGACATCGACGGTCCTTACTTACTTTTACTTAGATGGCGCTACAGTTCGTGGTAAGCCAGGGCCTCAACTAACAAACCTCTCTAGCCGGCACGATCTTTGGCCAGCCTCTTCCAGTGCCGCACGCCCAATTGGTTGGGGTCCCTTTCCACCTGTGCGCGCCACCTTAGATTCGGTCGTCCGCTGCTGCGTCGTCCCTCGGGGTTGATGTCGAAGACTCTTCGGGCCGGAGCGGTGATGTCCATTCGCTCTACATGGCCCAGCCATCCTAGACTTTGGATCCGAAGACGTTTGACTACGGACGTTTGACCGTACAGTTCTTGGTTGAATCTGCTCCTCCACTCTCCGTTTACACAAACGGGACCAAAGATTGCACGCAGAATTTTCCTCTCGAAACTACCAAGAGCCTCTTCATCCGCTTTTTTGATAACATCCAAGCATCAGCGCCGTTGAGGAGGACTGGGATGATTAAGGTTTTATAGAGGGATACCTTCGTTTTTCGAGAGAGAGTTCTCCTACTCAGTTTCCCCTTGAGCCCAAAGAAGCAGCGGTTGGCAAGTGTTATTCTGCGTTTTATCTCAGCAGTAGTGTCGTTGCTGCTTGTTACTATCGAGCCAAGGTAGACGAAGTCCTTGACTACGGTGATGCGCGAAAGAAATCACATGACAGTGCGTCACCCTGTCGAAAACCTTTTTCAACATTGAAGGGGTCGGTTAGTTGACATCAGACCTTAATGGAGCAGCGAGAGTTCTCCACAGTCATCCTGCACAGTCTGACGAGTTCGGCAGGAATGTTAAAATATTAAATGGCTCTGTATAACTCGTCTTTATAAACGCTGTCATATGCGGCTTTAAAGTCGACAAAAAGATGTCGTGTCGACCTGGAATTCATGGGTCTTCTCCAAGATCTGCCGTAGTGTAAGTATTTGGTCTATCGTGGATTTTCCTGGCTTGAGTCCACACTAGTAGAAACTTATCAGATTGTCCACGAACGGTTTCAAGCGCTCACACAGTACGGCAGAGAGGATCTTGTACGCAATGTTCAGGAGGCTTAACCCTCTGTAATTGGCGCAGTCATAGGGTCTCCTTTCTTATGGACCTGGCAAACGATGCTGTGATTCCATTCATCGGGCATGCATTCTTCCGACCATATCTTGCAGATGAGTTGATGCATATTCCTGACCAGTTCATCGGCAGCTGCTTTAAACAGTTCCGCGGAGAGTCCGTCTACTCCAACAGCTTAACATTTTGAATTTTTCGTTCTGCCTGACGGCGGAATTTTGACTATCATCGCCGTTATACAGTCTGCAGAAGTGGTCCTTCCACAATCTCAGCATCGATTGTGACTCCACTACTAGTTGTCTGTTCTAATCGCTGCAGGCTTCTGCTCTGGCTTTACTCTTTGGTTTTACCCTTTGGTAAAACTTTCGAACGTCGTTCCTGCGATAACACCTCTTCATATCCTCTATCGCGCGTGCTATCATGCTGTTTCTTTTTCCTTCTAAAAAGCGCTTGTTCCTCCCTCCTTTTCCGATCATAGAACTCACGAGCAGCTCTCCTACATCGATGCACCGTGGCCAAGCGTGCATTCTGTTTTTTCTGCATATACCTGTCTGCACTCGTCATCAAATCAAGGGTTTCCCCTAGGTGGTGGCTGAAAACGGAATACATCAAAGGTAGCATCCCCGGTGGCGCTTTGACAACGTTTGTGCAGTTTGCATCGGCTCTTGAGAGAGCTTGAGGGAGACGCGATCGGCAAAGTTCCTGGCGGTCTATTGCGATTGTAGCTTCCCGCCGTCGAATTTTGCTGGTCCTACTCGACTCTACAGTGCTCGCGATATTCGCATAAGTACATTGGCTACAACAAGGTAGTGATCTGAGCCAACACTGGCTCCTCGAAAGGTTCGGACATCATAGTTTCTGAAGGAGTATCTGGCGTCGATCGATTTGGTTAACGGATAATTATCAGGAGACTGCCAGGTCTCCTTATAGATTTTGAGGTATGGTAATCGTGTGCTAGCTACTTGGAGACTACGCCCAATTACAAAGTCGGACATGGTGTCGTGTAGGCTGCGCTTTCCTACACTCGTTCAAATATGTCCTCTTTACCCAGCATCGCGTGGAAATCTCCTAGAACATTCTTTGTGTCACAGTTGGGACGTTGAGCGTATGTTCCGCCCAGAAGTCCATAGAAATCATTTTTGACTCTGTAGTCTTTTTCTTTTGTGGGGGCGTGGGTGCATAACAAACTGCTGTTCCCGAAGACAGCTTTAAAGTGGATAGATAGATGGATGTGATGCAGAATTAAATGAATCTCCATTAACCTGTACCGCTGGAAACTTATGACCAAAAATTCACGGCAAACGAATTTCAAATATGGCGTTCCCAGAACCCTTCAAAAGACTTACGTTGACAATCGTTGATCAATCGACGAGTTTTGAGGGGCATGGTTTCCAAACTTTTAGTTCAGGAGTCACCAAAACACCTGTGGTTTACCGATGAATGTTTGCATGCGAATACCAAGCTACACAAATAGATCAGGACTTTGATAAAATTGTCTGACTAGGTAGCTCGCTGTCAAATAAGGCGATTCATTCACAGTAACTAATGACGGAGAAGGATTTCGTCCTTCTAGCATAAGGTAGTAAGAAGACCACAACGGCGAATATTATATATAATTTTATTAGGGATAGTTGTTGACCTTTAACAATGAGAGATACTTCCATGTTCTATATAACATGTATCCAGTGCCGTTGAATTTTATAATCCAACCAAACAGGGAATGTTTGCAACTACTTCCTTAAATGCGAGATGTTTTTAGCATACTTCGACCATTTTGAGGTCATCAAAATCGACCTACTGAACAACCAGTCCAAGGCATAGTGAATTCGTTGTTTAAATTGTTCAACATTTTGTCACATGTCTATGCTGATAACTCAGTGTTAGTTGCAGTCTTAAAAGACAGACGGTGTAATAGTTATAACATAATCAAAGCCAATACTTATCGGAGAATACTGTGAACGAACGCCGGACTTAGTAATGGTTTGCTCGATTCCGTCCTAGAAATTACGGTATTAAAGGTGCCCATCGTTCTGAACGGCCAATCACTGGAAAAGTAAATCAAATATTGCAGTTGGTCGAGCAGAAGCAACCAGCAAGCTGTCAGGAGATAGCGGAAGCACTCAACATCAACCACATGACAGTTCGTAATAATCTGAGAAGAGGAGCCTACTGAAAGGAGCCCGTTGTTGGAGTGCTATTTAATACAAAGAAATTTGATTGACCGAAATACCATCAGGGATGGCAAAGGACTTACCAAGGCCTCGTAGAGGTAGCCTCTATCCGAAGGATGCTGACCTGCTAAAAAGCGAGAAGAGCCACCGCAGTCGAACATCTTGCGGCACTGTTAGTAAGTCCCATCCCCACCTCTTCGTGGTGCCATCTGGAGATTTCCAATGGAAATTTCAGACAGGGAAGAACGAATGGCGAGCATCCTGCGCTAGAAAAAAAACAGGATTAGTCGGTTGGACTACGGCCTAGTAAGCCGTAACCGTAAAAAAAAACCGAAAACTCCGAAACAACCACAAGCCTCGGATATAACGGACCGGATTAATGTTGACGACCCTTGCAAAAAACGAAAAAAGGACAATGATCTTCGGCTCTGTATGTGGAATGTTAGGTCCCTAAACAGGTCACGAGCAGCCGAACAACTTGCGGACGCCCTAGACCGCTATAAAAAGCGGACATAACCGCCATCCAGGAAATGCGATGGAATAGACCGGGTATAAAGCGGATGAAAAACTGCGATATATATTACGGCGACTGCTATATGGAGAGAGGACAACGATACTTCGGATGCGGATTTGCTGTTCGTGGTGGACTAAGGCCAAAAGTCCTAAGCTTTCAGCATGTGAGCGAGCGCCTCATAACTATCCGTATCAAGGCTAAATTTTTTATCATCAGCTTGATCTGTGTCCACGCCCCTACGGAAGATAGGGATGACTGCGCCAAAGATGAGTTCTACGATCTCCTAGACAGAACGTATGCCCAATGTCACAGCTATAACATCAAAATTGTACTAGGAGACTTCAATGCTAAGCTAGGTAAGGAAAGCTAATTTGAACGAGTCATCGGCAAACATAACCTACACGACACCACATCCGATATCGGACACAGGCTAATTGATCTTGCTACGGGGTCAAATCTCCTTCTAGCCGGTACGCGCTTCCCGCAACTCGATATACGTAAAGGCACCTGGCCGTCATTTGATCAATCGACCACCAACCAGATTGATCACATCGCGATCGACATCAGACACTCCCCCACTACTCTTGATGTTCGAACTTTCCGAGGGGCTAACCACGAGCGGACCACTTTCTTGTAGTAGCCAAGATGCGCCTACGGATATCACGAACGCAGCGGGGTAGAGTAAGAATACAAAGTTATGACGTCGCAAAGCTACTATCGCCAGAACCCGCTCGTGCTTTCACCGATCATGTCTCCCTTAAGCACTCCAGTACACCTCAACCCTCCACGCTATCAATACAAAAGCAGTGAAACCTTTGCAAACAGGCCCTGAAAAGCTCTGCATCCGAAGTTTTGAGCTTGAAGGCTCCACCACGAAGAAACACCTGTTTCGATGACGAGTGTAGGAGCATTCACACAGCGAAGCAGGATGCATATAAAGCCCCGCTGCATAAAAGAACAGGAGCAGCTAGTGAGCTCTACGAGTTAAAAAGAAGGGAGGAGCATAAGCTTCTCAGAAGAAAGGAAAAATAGCACGAGAAGCGCGCGATTGAGGATTTGGAAAGGTGCAGGCGTGACGTTCGAAAATTTTATCAACAGATAACGCGAACATGCCAAGGTTATAAAGCCAGAACGGAGGCCTGCAGGGATGAGAACGGACACCTAGTAGTAGAATCGCAGTCGATGCTGAGAATATGGAAAAACCAATGAATTTCAAGTCGACACTCACCACCTATTTGTCGACTTCAAAGCCGCATACGACAGCGTAATTAGAGACAAGCTCTACAACGCTAGGTCTACCTGTGGCATCCCCGCTAAACTCGTCAGACTATGCAGAATGACTTTGGAGAGTGCTCGCTGCTCCATCCGAATCGGTGAACACCTTACCAATAGTTTTGATGTCAAAAAAGGATTTAGGCAGGGCGATGCGCTGTCGTGTGATTTCTTCAACATCATATTGGGAATGATTGTGCAAAAATCACTGGCCAATACAAGAGGTACAATGTATTTCAAATTCTCGCAACTCCTTGCGTACGCCGACGATATTGACATAATAGGTAGCGAGATGTCAATGAGGCATTTGCGAGTAATGAGTTCGAGGCGGCGAAAGTTGGTTGGCCGGTAAACGAGGGCAAAACTAAATATATGCTGTCATTAAAAAAGGACGCTCACCACTGACGTCTTGGCCAGAACGTTGGCATTGGCAGTTATAAGTTCGAGGTAGTTAAGGACTTCGTCTATCTTGGTTCCGCAGTGACCTGAAACAACGACATGAGTTTCGATATTAAACGCAGAATTACTCTTGCCACTCGCTGTTTCTTTGGGCTCAGGAGGCAATTGAGTAATAGAGTCCTCTCCCGAACGACAAAGTTGACTCTGTATAAGACCCTTATCATCCCGGTCCTACTGTACGGCGCCGAAGCATGGACACTATCATGGACACGATCATGGCGAAACGGTCGATTCGGTCCTCTAATGTGCACATCTTGACCCTTTGAAAGAAGAAATCAAGAAATAGCGACCAAAATTGGCCAACAGAAAAGGAGTTGTATTCCGTCATGTTTGTGATGATTGCCAGGCCACACATGGTTGGTTGGACAATCATCCCTCCGCAAAACTGTGTGGATCACTTAGACCAAGATAGGTCCATTGTGCTACCACTCGAGTCGGCTTGGTCACCATTACTGCTGGAATCATTTTGTGTCTTGAATGAAATTCGATAGTTCACTGACCTCCACTAGTTCATCAAAGAAGTATTCTCCCAGAAATCATCTTCTTGAGGAGGCTAGGGCAGGGCAATTGCATAGGGTATGATGGGATAGATATTCTTCTTCTCCATGACACCTCCATCATGACACCTATTGCAATAGTCATTACATGGCGGTCATAATCTAGCGGCATGTCTCTGTAAAGCGCAGTCCAATTAAACCGCTTATACATTGCCTGCGTATTTTAAGTAGGCTAGTGGTTGACAGTACCTCGCGTAGTCGCATGTATCTAGGCCGTGCCATCTCTCATTGGCCTATGGCAGTGGCTGCTCCAAGATTTTATATTTTAGCGTTACTTTCTGATTAGCATAATATTAGTCATTTTTAACCTACTCACTAAGGCTTACAATTTCCTCCACAGTCTTATCACAAGACTATCCGGAAGAATACACCACTCATTTCATGTATTTATCTTCTATAAACCTTCTATTCGTGTGTGACCACTTGTCACAAGCGTAGACTCCTAATCTTTGTCTCTATTTCTCGCTCTAAATAATATCAAGCTTCATGTGTCGCTATATGAAGTAAGCATCTTTCTATCTATCTTTTTAGTAAGCATGAGCTGCTCTTAATTGAATTAGTGATATTGTTTAAGCACGTCTCATTTTGAAGAGAGATTCAGTGATGCAATGAAATGGATTTCGTGCGGTTCAAATTTGAATTGAAAAATAGGAGCTTACGCGTGGGTGAAGATATGTTTGAACAATTGCAAATCACTGGGCTGTACTAGAGAAGCGCTTGATCATGATGGAGTGTAATTAGAACGGACGATTTAAAATAAACATGACGGTAGTCAGGTCAGGTTCTATTAAGAGCTTAAGTCTATTTGAAAGGCTTCATACCTTTCGTAGGCAATCATTTTACCTATATGATAGATATAGGCCTTAATGTTAAATCCATCCATCTAAACTACATATGTATATATAAGCAGTAACTAAGCATATGTCATTCATGCATCTCCCCAACTGCATTGTGTCCTATGTCCGATTCTGATATAAGATCTGTACAAGACTCTGTGAGGTCCTTCATAAAGGGTGATTTTTAAGACGTATGCAACATGAAATAAAACACATAAAGCTAATCTTAATGTCTCTGATATATTCATTTCTTTTTCGCCGCTACAGTTCATGGAGACCCTGGGCTTCCTTTAAAAAACCGCTCCAGCTGGCACGGTCTTTCATCAGCAGTCCCCAGTGCCTAGATGGTTGAGATCCTCTTCCACTTACGTGCGCCACCTTAGGTTTGACCGTCCTAGACCGCGTCGCCCCTCAGGGTTGAATTCAAAGACTTTCCGGACCGGAGCTGCAGTTTTCATGCGCTCTACATGACCTAGATATCTTAGGCGTTTTATCCACAGACGCCGTGCTACCTTCGCTGTATAGCCCGTACAATTCACTATTAAGTTTTCTCCTCCACTTCTCATTTATGCAGATCGGGCCAAAACTGGGACTCATAATTTTTCTCTAAGAACGACCAGGGGCCTCCTTATCCGCTTTCGATAACATCAATGTTTCTGCGCCTGGTTTTTCAGGGAGAGCCCAAAGAAACAGCGGTCGGCAAGAGCTATTCCAGCTTTGATTTCGACACTGATGTTATTGGTGCGTATCCCTGCGATGCCAAGGTAGATGAAGTCCTTGCCTGCCTAGAAATGATACCGGCCAATATGAGCGCCCTGGCCAAGACACCGCCGGTGCGGTGGTTCGTGTCCCTTTTTCGACAGCATATATTTCGTCTTGCCCTCATTTACAGCCAGTCAAACTTTAGTCACTTCCGCCTCAATGTTCGTAAAGGCCTCAATGACATCTCGCTGACTTTGTCCAATTATGTCAATGTCATCAGCATGTGCGAGCAGTTGTACGAACTCGAAAAAGCTGGTGCCCCTCGTATTGACCAGTGAGCTTTGCACGATCCTTTCAAGGAAACAGCTGAACAGTCACATGTCTAAAAACTAATTCGACGATATGATCCTGCACAGTCTGACGAGTTTGGCAGGGATGGTCCTTCTGTGCATCGCCTCTTGATAGGCCAGCTGCTTGGCTGCGTGTGCTCTCGTACACTCGTCAGTCGTCAAACCATGGGTTTCTTTTTGGTGGCGTTTTGAAACCCAATACCTCAGAAGCTGACAACGGGTCCATTGGTGTTGTACGGTCTGCGCAGGTGTTGGACGGTTTTCCCGAGAGCTTGAGGGAGACGCGATTGGCATAGGCTCTGGCGTTCTCTTGCGATTGTAGAATTGTGACGTTATATGCCGCTGGCCGTACTCGATATTTCTGGGTCAATGTTGGCTGCCCTGAATATCGCAATGTGGTCAATCAGATCGACGGTTGATTGATTCGGAGATCGGTTGCGAAGTCTATCAGCCTTAATACATTTTCGGACATGGTGTTGAGTAGGCTGTGGTTGCCAACCAAGCTGCCAAAAGCGATTTCCTTGCCAAGTTCCGCTTCAAAATGTGGAAATTGGGTATACATATGTTGTATCTAGGAGATTTTAGAAGACGTCTTCTGTAGCGTCATCCTTGACCTCGGAGGGGCCTGAGCGCAAATTAGGCTGATGTTGGCGAATTTAGCCTTGATGCGGATTGCTCTGAGGCGTTCGCTTACATGCCGGAAGCTCAAGACTTTTTACCTAAATTTACCTTTAATAACAAATCTGCATCCGAATATGCGTTGCCATCTCTTGTAGCAGTCGCCGTAATAGATGTTACAGTTTCTCATTCACTTTTTCCCCAGTAAATCCCATATCACGTCCTTATGGCAGTCTAGGGCCTCTGTCTGTTAAGGGACCTTTTTTTCTGGGTCGTCGGTTAATCCGTCTGATTTTTTAGGCATATTGGTGTGGCTTGCCGGACCTAACCGACACTTATCCTGTTTCTAGCACAGGAAATTCGCCATTCGTCCGGTTCCATTCGCAATTTCCTGTAGAAATCCCAAGGTGGCACCACGGGGAAGTGAGCTAGGTGTTCGGCTCCAGTGGCTTCTGCTCGCTATTTGGCGGGCTAGCGCATGTCGGATACTCTACCCATTAGACACTTATTAGTCGCTTATCACCCGACCAACTATGTCTATGATATTAGTTTGATTTAATAGATGGTCTCATGCCATTATTGCTTACATGTAGTGCCATTATTGCTTACGTGCCACGGCTAGCTCGAACGAAGCGCAATCATATATCGGCAATAACACGGCGAATGTTGGCTTCCAAATCGTAAAACGCCTCTGGTAAATCAGCATAGACTTATGACTTTACATACCCACACAGAAAGTAATCTAAAGGTGTGAGATCAGAGGGTTGTGGAGGCCAGTTCACGGGTCCACTACGCAAAATTACGCGCTTAGCAAATGTTTCCCGCAATAAAGTGATGGTGTCGGGCGCCATGTGGCATGTTGTGCCATCTTGTTGAAACCAAAGTTTTGTCACGTCAATGCCATTCAACGGAGGAATGAAAAAGTCAGAAATTATGTTTATAATTCGCGCAGGTTCACGAGGCATACTCTTATTATGTTTTGTCATACAACCTGATCGGAATGCAAATGGTTTGAGGCGTAGATGTTCGTTCACTACTCTCCACGGGTTGTTGTCCTAGATAGGATTCGAGAGGAACTCGGTTGAATTTTCAGGTTCGTTATGGTTCTCAGCGAATCTTTCACGCAATTATGGTGCTATATTAGAATTTATACACACAGAGTGTGAATTGAAAGTAACCATATAGTATGAGTGGTATGCCTTCATAAGTATTTCGATCACTTCCCATTCACAACAGCTCTGTTGCACAATGTATCCGTATAGGAATTGTATTTCTTACATATGGACACACTTTGAACTGCAGACCTTCAGAGTTTTAATGATTGTAAGAACGTCTGGACAAAGGCTTTTGGGCTTTCTTCCACTCCAAATTCGACCTCGGAGAACAAAATTTTGCACTGGAGATGAGGATCAAGGTGAATCATGTTTCGCCCCTTTCATCGAACCTACCAAGCGTATAATGATCACGCGGTATTAGCTCTTGTACAAGCTGGACCTTCTAAGCTTTTAAGTCAAGATCTTTCCTTAAATTCTTTCACAAAGCGGATGGGCATACATGCATAGCACGATGGCAATTCGGCCCATTCCACAACGACAATAACTTCTTCTGTTCGCACCATCTGTAGTGTTAAGGGACGCATAACTTGTTCAGATGGACGTTTATAGCAACCATAAAATAGACTGATTATAGATCTGCTCTAACTAAATACAACCTCGAATTGAGGAAATCCAAGAGAACGTCTTGGAGGAAACATTAAGAGAACATAGACTCGCTTCCAACTGCGGCCCGACTCCATAAAGCACTTTCTCGAGAGCACACAAATGGGCTCGGGCTGCTTCGCAAATCAGACGGCACCTTTACCGTCAACCGCAGGGAAATCCTGGAGACTTTGCTCGAGGTGCACTTCCCTGGTTCTACTCCCTATTCGATGTCCTGTGACGATCAGATTAACTTCATAGAAAACATCGACAGTAGAACAAACAGCCTCTCTGGAAGACTATTCAGCCCTGACAGGGTTAAATGGGCAATTAGTTCATTCAAACCTTACAAGGCTCCAGGCAAAGACGGTGTCTTTCCTGCGATCTTACAGAAAGGCGTGAATACAATTCTACCATCACTGATAGTTCTTTTTAGGACTTGCTTCAACCTGGGATACATACCCCAAACTTGGAGAGAGGTCAATCTTGTCTTCATCCCCAAGATTGGGAAACCAAGCGAGCAACCTAAATCCTATCGCCCTATCAGTTTGACTTCGTTCTTTCTAAAAAAATGGAGAAACTGATGGAGCTCCATATTAGAGGTATCCTGGATAATCAGACACCTCTGCATCCCAACCAGTATGCATATCGTAAAGAGCGATCAACCGAAAATGCACTACACCACTTGGTGACGTGCATTGAAAATAGTTTCACACAAAAGGAGATCGCAATCTGCGCCTTCCTCGATATAGAGGGAGCCTTTGATAATACTGGCTATGATTCGATCACCACCGCACTATCCTGCAGGGGTGTGGACCATCTCACTAAACACTGGATTAGGGCGATGCTAAATAGCCGTATCATATCAGCCACATGCGGAGAGGTCTCAGTGACAGTATCGGAGGTAAGAGGATGCCCACAAGGGGGAGTCCTCTCACCACTGCTTTGGTCAATAGTCATCGACGATCTACTACGCAAGCTTACCACTCGGGGCTACGAGGTCATCGGATATGCTGATGACCAAGTAGTCATTGTTACGGGCAAGTGCGAGGTCACTGGCTGTGAGCGCATGCAGCTTGCGCTCCAACTTATCTCTGACTGGTGTGGCAGAGAGGGGTAATCTAATAAGACAATCTTAGTCCCATTTACAAAGAGGAGAAAGGTACAACCCTGCTCAATCTTTCTAAAGGGCACACACATAGGATTTTCAGAGGAGGTAAAGTATCTAGGTGTTGATCTAGAACGCAGACTCAACTGGAACTCCAACATGAAAAATAAACTCATGAAAGTGACTAAGGCCATGTGGGCCTGCCGACGCACCTACGGTAAAACCTGGAGACTTAAACCTAAGGTAGTCCACTGGTAAGACCTATCGTCACCTACGAGTCCACCGTATGGTGGACAAAAGTTGAGCAAAAAACTACAATTATTAAGCTTCAACGCCTTCAGAGACTAGCGTGTCTCGGCATCACAGACGCTAGCCATCCTGCCCTACGGCAGCACAAGAAGCACTCATTGGACTAGCTCCACTGCACCCTTTTATCAAAAAGGTGGCATTACGCAGTGCAATCAGAATCCTTTGCTCGGGAACAAATATGCCATGTAGACCTGCAGGCCACATGTCTATATTACAACACTTCCCCGAGCTGGATATGATTACTACAGTCTCGGACGCATTGCCACACACCTTCACCTTTGACAAGAGATTTGAGATACTGATCCCAAACCGCTCAGCATGGGAAAACAGTGATCCCCTGCTAAATGTCAAAGGCCTCAGGTGGTACACTGATGGCTCCATCGGCGCTGGCGCCGGCATCTTTGGACCAAAACGCAAGATCTCGAAGGCCCTGGGAATAAGCCCCAGCATTTTCCAAGCAGAGCTGCATGCCATCCTAACATGCGTCAATCTAAATCTCGAGACTGGCATCAGAAGAGTAACCATCTACATACTCTCTGATAGCCAAGCAGCGCTTAAAGCACTGGGTTCGTACGGTACGAACTCAAAAACCGTCAAGGGATGCCATGACGCCCTAAAAGACCTCGCCAATAGAAACACTGTTAAACTTTGGTGGGTGCCAGGACATAAAGGTATCAAGGGCAATGAAATTGCCGACCAACCTGCCAGAAAAGGTTCCAGTGACAAATACATAGGTCCGGAACCTTTCTGCGGCATTCCCGGGTCTAAGTTAAATTACTTCTTAGACAAGTGGGAAAAATCGCAACTCCTGCCCTTCTGGAACAGTGTTCGAGGACTCCGTTAATCTAAACGACTTATACGACCCCTGAACAAACACCCTATTGACATACTCAAACTCAATAGGGGGGATATCAGAAGACTAGTCAGCTATCTAACGGGACACTGCGGTCTGAGATATCATTTAAACAAAATTAGTCTCTCGTCCGAAACTGAGTGTCGGCTCTGTCTCGAGGACGATGAGACGGCAGAACACATGCTATGTGAGTGTGCTGCTCTCTGCCATCTTAAGAAGCGTATCCTTCTCAATAAAGTTATGACTCCTGAGGGGATCACCCTGGCTCCTACGAGAAGCATTCTCAACTTCATTATAGAGGTGGAGAGGCTACTCGGCTAATCGGCTAGGAGGCACAATAGATCTGCAAAGGTCGCAGTGCCGTATTGCTAATAGTAGCACTAGCCCCATATGTAAAAAAAACAAAAAAAAAAATAAAAAAAAACCATAAAGTGGACGTAGCGCACGATTTATTTGGCGAACCGAAGCATGGTTTTGAAAACAAGTTTTCACAATTTGCACGCATTACGCACACTTACTACAAATCAATTTTCAACTGTCAAATTGACAATCCTTAGAAATAGTGCGGCCAGTTGAAAAACCAAACCTTTAAGAAAGCACGTTTAACTCATTGCTAATATCTCTCCTCTAACCTTTGCACATGACTTACGTCACTAATCACCTCAACTAAAGTAGACACATAAAAGCAACATGAATTGCTACTATAAAAACAACATTTTTCAGCTGTCTGACCACTCAATTCAGTCTAATACAACAACATTCAAAACAAACAGCTTTTCCAGCCTATCCGACATGCAACACATACAGATCATCCGAAACGACATAAGCATTATCATGATGCCTCGACACTAGAGTGCGAATCGCCGGTAATCTGGCAGATTATTTTGTCATCTAGTAGCAGTTTCGGTTCTATACTCGTCGCAATCAGTTGTTTCATTTCCAACAGTGTTAGTTCAAAATAACAGCTTGAATCTGATATCTGAGATCGGATACAAGTGCGTATTTGAATTTAACTCGTTAGTGCGTAACGATCGAGTGAGTACGTGTCAAGTCGCGGATATCATGTGTATCTTGTGTACGACCCGCTATACTAGAAGGTCGAAAGCTAGTATTTGTAGCTTATATGAGGCTCATATCCCGCTCGCATATGGATCTAATTTAAAACAATAAGATGGATTTTTTCACTGGAGAAATTCTACCACGATGGAGATTCGACTAACCATTTCGCAGATTTGTTTAATGAAATTTAAAAAAAAATCACATAACCTAATTAGGAGAAAAAAGAATTGCTGTGACTAATTAAAACATACTCAGTCAGACACTAGTACTGCTCTTCAACACCAACGTGCATTCAATTAAGAACAAACAAACTGGATCCGCCACTGTCGTGGTTTTAATTAAACCAAATCTATGAATTAATTTCGATCCAAATATGTGTTAAACGAGTACCAAGTCTGAGAGTGTTATGCTTGATTAAGAAGAAAAATTCCAATCTGAATATTTACGCAACAACAACTCCCATTAATTGATTCTATTGCTATCGGTTGACACATTATTTGACCCGAACATGATTTATTACATTTCTTAGGACCTGTATTCTTTTTCCTTTTTTTTTCCTTTAATAAACAAAAATTCAAATACACCTACTAAGTGAAAAAGAAACTGCTACTAAAAATACTGCGAATTTTTCAAGAGCTTCTTTACTCGTGATGCAATTTAAAATGCATTACAAAGTCTGGAAATGTCTTGTAGATTCAACCGACAGAGTTGATGGACTTTCGTCCCCATGATAGATTAAAACCTCTTTCGTCGATGTTTGGAACATGGGCATCTTATCTTAAATTATACTTCTATCATTGGGCATGTAAAATGTGACAAAAGAAATTATTAATTCAATTACTTGGAAAATTAATTGACAATATCTGAGGAAATAATAATTCACTTTCTTAAAAGTGAAGTAGTCTTTGCTAAAGCATTTTAATAAAAAGCGATTCCCACAAAAAAGTGAATTTGCGATTCTAAAACAGTAGTGATCCCAAACTGTTTAAAAACAAATGACAAATGGCGTCGAACACCATTTTCTTAAATATCTAAAAAAAAAAGTGCTCCGACCATTTATTTTCAAGTGCAATTCTTATTTAATTTAAAGTTGAAAATATTAAAACTATGAATAAATTCGAAGCAAAATTTTTTTTTTCTACGACTTTCTAAGCCGTAGAAGCAATACCGAAGTTGAGGGCGCCATGACGCAGGAGATTGTATTAGGTTGTAACACATGAAATAATATAAATACATCCAACCCTTTGCGTCTGTAACTTTTTTCCAATGTAGTTCAAGGTCCTCTATTCCTTTCTTATAAAAGGCTTGGTTTTTGGACCCCATATTGTTTACATTTTAAGATCATTTTATTAAATCCCATCAGCACCGTGGCGCAATAGGTAGTGTGGTGGCCTCTGACGCCGATGACAAGGGATCGAATCCCGACACAGCCATGTCATCGAACGTCTTTTTTTACGGTGTTTCTCTTCAGCGGCGTTCTGACAAAATCCCCTGTAGTAAAATTGTCATGAAAAGCTTCTCGAAATTTACCGTTCGGAACCGCCAATAAACTGTAGGTCCGTTTCACTAATGGGAAAATGAAATCACACACAACATGGGTGATTGAGAGAAGCTCGGCTTAGGTCCGTCATGGACTGTAACGCCAACATACAAATCCCATCTTATAACTAACTTACGCTATACAAAATGCCTTCTTCTTCTTCTTCTTAACGGGCCCTACAGTTCGGCGGGAACATGGGCCTCAACAAACATGCCCCTCCAACTAGCCCGATATTTTGCTAGCCTTTTCTATTGCCGCACACCCATTTGGCTGAGGTCCCCTTCCACATGTGTGGGCCAACTCAAGAACGGCCGTCCTCTGCTTCTTCGTCCCTCGGGGTTGGATCTAGAGACTCTCCAGGCTGGCGCTGTGGTGTCCATTCGCTCTATATAGCCTAGCCATCTCAGGCGTTGAATCCCTAGACGCCTGACTAAACTCATGTCGCTGTACAGCCCGTAAAGTCCGTGGTGAATCTTTTCCTCCATACCCCGTCTGCGTTTATAGACCTGAAAATCACGCGCAAAATCCAAGGGCCTCCTCATCCTATTCCTCCTCATCCCCATCCTATTTTGATAGTGTCCATGCTTCTGCACCGTACAGCGGGACCGGGAGATAAGGGAACAGAGTCAACTTTGTCGTTCGGGAGCGGGCTCTCAATTGCCTCCTGAGCCCAAAGAAAGAGCGATTGGCAAGAACGATTATGCGTTTGATTTCGGAACTGATGTCGTTGTTCCAGGCCACTGCGGGGCCCGGGTAGACGAAGTCCTTAACTATCTCGAACTTATATCTGCCAATACAGACGTTCTGGCCAAGACGTCGGTGGTGAGCGTCATTTTTTGATGACAGCGTGTACCTACTTAGTTTGCCCTCAAACAAACTTTGGCCGCTTCCATCTCAATATTCGCAAACACCTCGTTGACATCTCGCTGTGATCTACCTATTATGTCAATATCGTCGGCGTATGCAAGGAGTGGCACACTTACAATAATACCTTCTACAACTTCATTCCTAAAATCTTCCCATTTTACCCTTTAATCGTAATATTATACGAATTCGTTAGGATTTTGCAGAAACACATTGGCGTTCCAAACGAAGATTTTTAGAAATTTCATATTGGAGGTGAACGAGGCCTGTTTTCGAGAGTTTTCATTTTCTCCAAAATAAGCTGGTTTGTCTTGTTTTGCTCTTTAAGCTTAGCAAGGATAACAAACAAGATATTTATTAAGCGTTTGTATTGAGGTGGCCGTGGTGCAGTGGTTAACATCATCGACCGCCGAGCGGAAGGTCAATAGTTCAAATTCGCTTCTTAGCCAAGAAAAAAGTAATTCCTATACGGACTAAAAGTATGCAACGCAGTTGTGAATGGAAAGTGACCAGACGTACTGCTTGCAGGCATAACACTCACAGTATATGGTCAACTGAAATTCATCCTCTGCGTATGCAATACTAAAGTGCTTGAACGAATTACTTCAGACTATAACCGCGGAATTGGTCGGCTCTCGTCCTATCTAGGTCTAGGACAACCACCCCTGAGAGTAGTGAACGAACATCAACGACCCCAACCACTGCACTCCGTTCAGGTTGTGTGTGTCAACACATCATAAGAGAATATAAAAACTCTTGAACCTGCGCGAGTCTCTAAAAAAAAAAAAAAAAAAAAACTAACCTCCTTCCTCATCGTTGCATATTAATTTTGAACTCGAATCGCTGGGTTAAGGATCCAGTGTATTAACAAATACGCCATACAGTTGGGAAATGTCAATTTTATTTGATTGATTGATCCAAATGTGTTAATTACTTATGAGAGTGTCGCTGCAGCACACCTGAGGTGCCACTATAGTTTTTATTCATTACACACAATAGAACGTGTTATCGTTTTAACACGAATAAGTGGCTCAATTTTAAAAATCAAATGTGTTAAGTGATACACTTAGTCTCAAAGTGTTTCGAATGACACACTTGCTGTGTGTTGCTTAACACACTAGCATTTGCAGTGTGCTATCTCGCTACTAACGCGTATAATGCAATTTGACAGATCCCCATAAAAAATAGCCTAAAAAACGTCAAATCGCACTACATAGCTGTAACGATCTCTGGCTTAATAGCTTACTCAGCAGTAAGCTGAAGTGCGCGAAAAATATTTTTTTTTAAATGGCATGAATTTTGTTAATAAAATTTAACAATTTGTACGTGTTTTTCGGACATATGCTTTTTTATAATGAAATGGCAATACGAAGTAAATATGCTCGACTTTAAAATATGCCACAAGTCATGCGTAGACTGTCAAAGGCAGAACATTAAAAAAACAAGCAGCAAAAAAATCACACACTTTGACAAAAACTCTCATTTAGGCAAAGAAAGTTTAGCAATTTGGGTTACTAACTCATTGCTCCCTCAAATGAACTTAACCTTATCCATAATAAGTTAACTTATTATGTAGACTGCCTGTCTTCTTATTTCTAGGCTACTAGGTTTCATGGAATTGAAACACATGAATAGCTACACCCACGGTTTAGTCCCTCCGGTTATTAGAGCTTGACGGCTTTATAACAAGATGAAACACCAAGTTTTTCTTTTTTCTATCTTTTTTGTTCCCCCAACTGGTTGCGTGTTCTTTGTAGAGTATAAACATTTATACAGCTGTCTTGCAGTCGTGTAAGGATTAACATTGTCGAGCCGAGGTGTCTAATTATATTACGAGTTTTTATCAGGAGATGCCAGTAGGTCCTTTTAAGAATGGAAGTATTGGCGCAGAATTTTCCTCACGTCCTCTTCATCTTTATTTTTTCTCCTGTCTTTTTATAATTCCCGCAGGTTCAAGACTCTTAATATGTTTGTCATACAACCTGGGCGGAGCGTAGTTGGTTTGGGTCGTAGATGTTCGTTCATTACTCTCTAGGGGTGGTTGTCCTAGATAAGATTCGAGAGAAATCTAACTGAATTTTCACGTTGGTTGTAATTCTCAGCAAACGTTCCTTGCCATTATGGTGTTATATTAGAACTGCACACACAGATTATGAATTTGAAGTGACCATATACGGTGAGTGTTATGCCTTCATCAGTATTTTGATCACTTCCCATTCACAACAGCTGTGTTGCACAATGTGTCCGTATAGGAATTGTCGGCCACGTCGTATCTTATCCGTACTTCCTCTTTTTCTTTTTGTGTTTGTTGCTAAATATTCAGAGTTCGACTGTCTCTACGAGCAGATATAGACATGAGCCATCATTAAACCGAAGAAGAAAATCCCCAAACGCGTAACGAACTAAAAAAACAGAAAAATTTCTTAAAAAGTGAAAGACAACAAAATCATGCAATCATGTGCCGTAACGCAAACTTGAAATCTCAAAACACAATTCCCCATTCCGACGGTTATCAAAGTTCGACCAACAAATCTACCTTACCAAAATCCCCATGGATTCTGAGCCCAACATCGAGCTCAACGAGTAGGACGAATGTCAGCAAAGTAACACATCACCAAAACAAGGTGTCGCGAAAGTTTTCAAATTCATCATTATCGCCTCCCGAGACAATGCAGATAACATCGGCATCACCACCTCAATCACCATTGGTAGCTACAGTACGAGTAGCACAAACAGCTTTAACGTCGCTGTTAGCGATAGTGGTTCACCAGCCCTCACGTGGCGCGATAATAGCTCTACTATTACTTCTACTAATTAATATATCCTGTATTGAGGCAAGCAGAGATCAGACGGGTCCGATAAATCTGGAAGGCAAGGTCGGATCGTATGTCGTGTTCAACTGTCGGGTCGATTTCCCATACGAATATCACATCCCTTATGTGGTTAACTGGAGCAAAGATGTAAGTAAGTTTGACATTCATCTATGAAACATTGAAATGTATCAAAAGCAAGCATCTCATGTACAGATGTACATCAAGCATATACGATAGTAACTCATCTCGCAATGACAAGTTGAAAGGGAAGGGATGACAGATATGTAGCTACATAGACCAATGGAATGATGTAATTTATTCGCGCGTATTTAACTGCTCTCTTGTAAATTAAAAAAAAAATGTGTCATTTCGGGTATGTATTGAATTTCAATGATGACCGCATACAGATCCCCGAAACTGATAGAATGTCAACCGGGGCTGCATGCCATGCCACTCGATGTCGCACAAACTCATGCTCTAATAGATCAAGTGTCAACTCGTTCGTTTAACTACGAATAGTACAGATACAGAGGTACTATGTAGTACTCGTATCTGGATACCATGCCATGTTATATGCACGTACATATAAACTCATTCTCTTCGAACAGCATCCGAATGAGGTAATTTGTAAAAAGCATCCCGCTTGACAGCCTCCGGGTAATTACCATTACCGCGCACGTTTCATATTATTGAATTTATGCAGAATTCTGGACGTTTGCTTCAATGTATTTGATAGATAGTAGCTTATTTCAATTGAATTTTCCTCTGAGTCCACTGTCAGCACCTTTGACACAAAGGTGCGGTTGCAGCGGCAGGCATCTGACAGTCGGCCGATATGAAACTGAATTGTATTAATCGATGGATAGTCCACAATGACGCTGAATTATTTTAATCATTTCCACCATATATCAAGCGAATTTTGTATACCGAATTGGGCTATTAGCTTGGGAGCACCACATATGTTAATGCGTTTCAATAGTGGGAAGAGCTTTGAATAAGGCTCTTTCGATATGGTTGGTTGTAATTGGGAAACGAATCATTTTTAAGTATAAATCACAATTTGAATAATTGGAAACGGCTTTTCAAGGATATTGCAAAGTTGTGCAATATTTGGCAGACGGGGAAGATAGTGCTTATTGGCTTAAGCGATGCAGTGGAGGATTCAATTTAAGACATAAAGGTGAAAACTCGCTAAAAACTAAGTTCAACTGTGTTTCTTAGCTTAGATAAATAGATATTTATTTTCGTATGAAAACTACACATTATATGTATAATACAAACAAAAAACACATAAATAAACAAGAAAGTAAATGAATAAACATAACTTACTTACTTAGGTGGCGCCACAGTCCGTGGTGAACCTGGGCCTCAACCAACAAGCGCCTCCAGCTGGCGCGATCTTTGGCCAGCTGTTTCCAGCGTCGCACGCCCAGTTGGTTAAGGCCCCCTTCCACCTGCGTGCGCCACCGCTCATGCGGCCGTTCTCTGCCGCGCCTTCGTTCCGGGGTGGATTCGAAGACTCTTCGGGTCGGAGCTGTATTTTCCATGCGCTCTACATGGCCTAGCCACCTTGGACGCTGTATCCGTAGACGTTGTACCAGGCCGAAGTCACTGTACAACCCTTACAGTTCTTCGTTATATCTTCTCCTCCATACACCGTTTGAACGAACGGGACCGTAGATAGTGTGCAGAATTTTCCTCTCGAAACGACCAAGGGCATCTTCATCCGCTTTTGTTGAGGTCTAAGCCTCCGCGCCGTAAAGGAGGACTGGGATGATTAAGGTCTTATAAAGTGTCACCTTGGTTTTCCGAGATAGGGCTCTATCTCTCAATTGCCTCTTGAGCCCAAAGAAACAACGGTTGGCAAGAGTGATTCTGCGTTTTATCTCAGCGCTGGTGTTGCTGTCTCTGGTCATCAGTGAGCCAAGGTAGACGAATTCCTTGACCACTCCAAGGTTATATCCGTCGATGGTGACGTTCTGGCCAATACGTCGGTGTTGTCCGTCTCTTTTAGATGAAAGCAGATATTTGGTTTTACCCTTATTAACCTTGAGACCCATCTCACCCGCTTCTACCACAATGCTTACAAAGGCTTCATTGACGCCTCGCTCTGTCCGTCCAATCACGTCAATGTTGTCGGCGTACGCAAGCAATTGCGTAGACTTCAAATAAATCGTACCTCTTGTGTTGGCCAATGACTCTTGCACGATCTTTTCAAGCATGATGTTGAAAGAGTTGCATGACAGCGCGTCACCTTGCCTAAGTCCTTTTTTAACATCAAAGGTCTCGGTTTGCTCATTACCGACCTTAATGGAGCAGCGAGAATGCTCCATTGTCATTCTGCACAGTCGGACGAGTTTGGCAGGGATGTTAAAATTAGACATGGCTTTGTATAGCTCGTCTCTATACACGTTGTCATATGCAGCCTTGAAATCGACGAAGAGGTGGTGAGTGTCAATTTGGTATATCTTCTCCAAGATCTGCTGTAGCGTAAATATTTGGTCTATTCTGGATTTACCTGGCCTGAAACCACACTGATAAGAGCCGACCAGATTATCCGCAAACGGTTTCAGGCGTTCACACAATACGGCAGAGAAGATCTTATGTATATGCGATGTTAAGGAGACTTATTCCCCTATAGTTGGCGCAGTTATAGGGGTCTCCTTTCTTATGGACCGGGCAGACGATGCTGAGATTCCATTCGTCGGGCATACTTTCCTCCGACCATACCTTGCAAATGAGATGGGGCATGCACCTTACCAACTCATCTCCAGCCACCTTAAGAAGCTAGCAGACAGGCCGTCTGCGCCCGCGGCTTTATTAGACTTAAGTCTTGATATCGCTATTTTGACTTCGTCTAGTTCGGGTGGACTGAATTCTGTTACATTGTCGTCCATTACGAATGGCTCGTTCTGCCTGATAGCGGTATCTTGTCTATCATCGCCGTTATACAGTCTGCAGAAGTGGTCTTTCCAAATCCTCAGCATCGACTGCGACTCTACTACCAGTTCTCCATTTTCATCCCTGCAGGCCGCCGCTCTGGCTTTGTAGTCATGGCATGTTCGTTTTACCTTATTGTAAAACTTACGGGCGTCATTCCTGCGGAAGCCCGAGGAATGGAGTCCCATCCACCAAAAAGGAGACCCCTCGGACTGCGCCAACTACAGAAGAATGAGTCTTCTTAACATCGCCTACAAAATCTTCTCTGCCGTTTTTTGTGAGCTCCTGAAGACTTTTGTAAATAAGCTGAAGTCCACCATCGACCAAATCTTCCAAATCTTCTGAAGAAAACCAACGAATTTCAAGTCGACACTCACCACCTATTTGTCGACTTCGAAGCCGCATACGACAGCGTAATTAGGGACGAACTACACAACGCCATGCCTACCTTTCACATCCCTACTAAACTCGTCAGACTACGCAGGATGACTTTGGAGAATGCTCGCTGCTACATCCGAATCGGTGAACACCTGACCGATAGTTTTCATGACAAAAAAGGATTTAACCAGGGCGATGGCTAACATTGTATTAGAAATGATTATGCAGAAATCACTGGCCGACACAAGAGAGACAATTTCTTTCAAATCCTCTCAACTCCTCACATGCGCGGATGACATTGACATAATCGGAAGGAAACAGCGAGATCTCAATGAGGCGCTTATGTGTATTGAGGCGAAGGCGGCGAAAATTGGTTTGGCAGTAAACGAGGGCAAGACTAAGTACACGCTATCGTCAAAAACAGACGACGTCTCGGCCAGAACGTTTATATTGGCAGATATAAGTTTGAGGTAGTTAAGGGCTTGATCTACCTTGGCTCCGCAGTGACCTGGAAGAACGACATCAGTTCCAAAATCAAACGCACAATCACTCTTGCCAATCGCTGTTTCTATGGGCCCAGGCGGCAATTGAGTAGTAGAGCCCTCTCCCGAACGACAAAGTTGAATTTGTACAAGATCCTTATTATCCCGGTCCTGCTGTACGGCGCAGAAGCATGGACACTATCAAAAGTGGATGAGGAGGTCCGAGTGAAAAATTTCGCGTGTGATTTTCGGCCCTAGAAACGCAGACGGGGGATGAAGGAAAAGATTCAACCACGAACCTTACGGGCTACACAGCGATATGAGTCTAGTCAGACGTCTACAGATTCAACGCCTTAGATAGCAAGGTCACGTATAGCGAATGAACGCCACAGCTCCAGCCCGGTGAGCATTTGAATCCAACCCAGAGGGACGAAGAAACAGCGGATGCCGCACACAGGTATAAGGGGATCTCAGCCAACTGGGTGTGCGGCAATGGAAAAGGCTAGCAAAAGATCGTGCTCCGATCTGTAGCGCCCGGTAAGAAGAAGAAGCGGTACTTAGTTTCGTAGTATCATAGTTTCTTGAATCCTAGTGATAAAATGCACATGTAGCTTCAGCGCATGTACTGGACACAAAATGTCAGTTCCAATTCCGTCAAAATTGAGTTGGACAAGCTAAGTTACGGGGCATCACTTTTTCAATCATCTCGAGGTGTGAGGTATCCTCACACGCGTATTTCTCCCAGTTTGTCAACCATCTTCAAAAGGCTCTGAACTTATAAAGCTCTTAGCCAGAGAACGGAACTCCCTTTGCCTTGATCGGCAACACGAATCTCGTTCACATCCCGATGGTCAAAAGTGTGTGAAATATCCGGGGCTTGTTTCCCATCGACCCTCAAACGTAATGAAGATTGAAAACTTTAATTAAACAAAATGAATTCTTAATGATCAACGAATTAAATGGGGAAACTTTTCTTCGCTATGGAAATTTAATATGAACCACATGACGCCTCGTGCTTAAATAACTTTTTTTCCCACGGAAGCACTTCCGCTTAAAAGCACAATTTATTTATCTTTTATTTGTCCAATTGAAGACTGATTGCTTACAATCGAAAAAGAAAGGAAACAACATCCATCAGCAGCAGCGTATAGCCCCAAACTAAGGAATTTCAATAGCACTTCGGTCGGGAGTAAGCACAACCCTTAATTCCAGTTCAGGCAATCATTTTTTAATTGAGTCACCACAGTGCGGACAAAAGTGGAGCAGCAATAAAACAAAAAAACAAAATACAATACGCAATCAGTGCGTGCCAATGAGCCTCTTCTGTCTGCTTGCCCTGCGTAATGAGATCATTAAAAATTACATTTTTAATTGTAGTTTGTTCAGAGGTGAAATAAATACAAAACAAGCGGAAGAGGGTAGGGTTGCCGTGGATCCGAGTATACCTGTGACAGTAGAGTGTGCATTTGGAGCTATCTCCTTTCCATGGATACACGAACTAAGAACCTATATCGCAGTATTTCCACAAGAAAACCCATTTAGATACATATTTTCCGAGGTGGCCAAAAACAACCCGGTGCCTTTCCCAGTTCCGGCAATTCAGATGGAATTGACCATCGTCAATAAAAGGTCGCCACCAGGCACCAGCATTCACTTCCGAGTCCGAGTAAACCTATCGAACAAAAGAAAATCGGACAACAACGAGGGAGCAGTGATGTCATGAAAGTGCTTTGAACTGTGAAACTCCACGGACCATTGGGTGGAATTGATTGAAAGGTGGCCAAGTGATGGTGCTCTTTCCTTTGTACTTATTTATTACGCATCCCCTCCTTCAATTTTTTGTCTCGGAACATCCCGGTCCTATTGTTCGACGTCGCATTCGTGCTCGAGCCAGTCGTCATTCATACTAACGATTCTTTTCATTTATTTATTCGTTCGATGTATATATCGTTGTGTGTACTCATGAAGTAAATTCGATTTAATCGATATGAATGGAACGCAACTTGATACTATCGCTTACTGCGTACGCCTAAAAGTGGGTTAGACCTGGACGACTCGTGATGTCATTTCGGCGGCTGATTGAAGTTGTATTATTCATGCCTATCGTCTGAACGCATACAACGGCTTAGTGCACATCCTGGACCAATGGACAGACGGTGACCGGGGATTGTGGGAAACGACAATACAATAAATAATAAGCCGCCAATATCAAAGTCGTCTTAAATGTGTTAATAATCAATTAAACCATCCAATCGGCAGAGGTGAGCCTCCAGTAGTTATGACCGGTTATGACGAATTTATCATTTAATTGTGGGATGAGCGTTTAATTGAAAGGTCATATGATTCGATTGGGGAATTGGTCATGAACACTGACTAGGGCACTGGGATGACCGTGGCAAACGTATTTGCTCGGGTGTGGGTTTTTGTGGCGGCTGAGGTCAACGGTATGCTTATTATCAATTAGAGGAGCAATTGGCTGAGCTTGAAATCTCCGTTGGAATCCGATTTGCTATTATCCAATTTGAGAATGTTTTTTGTGATGTATTGCATGCGAGGTAATGTCGGTGTTTGACTGCATACGAGCTTGTCGTATTATGTGCACATGTAGGTAGGTAAGTAGGTAGGTTCGCAGCCCACCCACAATGGAAAGATGAGAAGAATACACATAG
Source organism: Eumerus sabulonum (assembly GCA_951905685.1). Classification (NCBI taxonomy): domain Eukaryota; kingdom Metazoa; phylum Arthropoda; class Insecta; order Diptera; family Syrphidae; genus Eumerus; species Eumerus sabulonum. Next base: position 84,453,334 of record OX645063.1, on the reverse strand, counting down.
GCCAGAGAGACCCGTTGTGTTGCTACGAGAGGGGTTTATCCCCCTCTTCATGAAACCACTTAGTGCTTTTTACTTGCTGAACATCTGTCTGGTCGTTTAGGAGGTAGGTACCTAGGTAGCGTTTCCTGATTGCGCAGAAAGCCGGACAGGCACAGAGTAGGTGGTGAATGGATTCGACCACCTCTCCGTCTAGGCAGGTTCTGCAGAAATCACGCAGAACTTGCCCTAGTTTTTGCGCATGACTGCCAATATGACAGTGGCCGGTGATGGCACCAATAATTATGTGGATGTCAGACTATCGTATGGTGATGAGGCAGGTATGCTCCTGGGCCCATCTCAGGTTCGTCTCAGCCCTGGCGAGACTTAAGAGTCAAATGGTTGCAAGAGGTATTCCCTCGCGTGCCCCGACTGCTTGTTGCGTCGTTCCTTGTTGCCTAAGATATCGCTGTGTCCTGGTACCCATAGGAGTTGTATGTTAAACTGTTCAGTCATCTCGTTAAGAGATAGGCGACAGTCGAGGCTTATTTTTGAGGTGGACCCATAAGACTCCAGCGATTTCATGGCTGTCCATGAGAATTCGAATATCCGTAGTAGATATTACGTTCCACTTAAGCCAAGATAGAGCCTCTTTTATTGCCAATAACTCCGCCTGAAAGACGCTGCAGTAGTCTGGTAGTTTTAGAGCTTGGCTCAGGTTTAATTGCAGAATACTCCACTACCCACCCCGTCTTTGGTTTTTGACCCGTCAGTGTAGAAGTCCACGCGGCTCCTATGGGGTTGCGTTTGGCGGGACCAGTCCGGATAAGTTATATTGAATTACATCTCAAAGACTGTGGTAGGCTCTATAAGGTCCGAGTTTTCTGCCATGGTTATCCTGTTTTTCAGGATGGGGGAGCGGCCATTGATATAGCTCGTCCATTTGGATTTGGCTTTTAATCTTATTGCCGTATATCTGGCAATTTGCTTGCCAAGTATATAGAATGATATAAGGTCAAGTATCATGTTTAGCGCTGCCGTTAGGATGGGCCTTAGGGCCCCGATCATGCCATACATGCCAGCCTTTGTACCTTCTCGAATTGTTTATGGTATGTTGTTTTGTCCAGTACAGTCGACCAGACTATCACTCCATACATTAGTATAGGTCTAACGACTGTAATGTTGAGCCATAGGTTGAGCTTGGGGTTGAATCCCCATTTTTTCCCCAAGGCTTTCTTGCAAGTCTATGGAGCTGTAGTTACTTTTTTTGCTCGCTCGGTTGTGTTGTTATTCCAGGTTAGTTTCCTGTCTAGTACATTGGCAAGGTATTTAGCACTGGAGGAGTAGGTTAGCCCGGTGCCAAGTAAAGTGATTGGGCAGGTTTCCGGAATTTCGCGCTTTCTGGTGAACAGCACAAACTCGGTCTTCTGGGGATTTACCCTGAGCCCATTGCTTTGTGCCCATCTGCATAGTATGGAGAATGCCGTTTGCATTCAGTGTGGGTAGGTATTGTGCCGAGATGGTAATGGCAACGTCATCAGCGCAGGCTTGTTGGGTGCCCTGGTAACCGCTCTAGTGGTTGCTTGGCTTCCCGATTTAGAGTGATTTTTTGCGTGTTGCAAGTAATTCGCTGATCAAATCTCTGAGCGTCCTCTCCACTTTTAGATTTTCTAGTCGTTCTATTATTGCTTTGTTGAAAGCGCCCTCTATGTCTAGGAAGGCTGTTAAGGTATATTCTTTAAGATGGATTGATCTCTCGATTTTTCTCACTAGTGTATGCAAGGCTGTTTCGACAGATCGACAATATGCGTGCTGTGCCTCAGAGATTAGGGAAGGATCGAAATTCGAGATTATGGCGTATATGTATGTCCTTCATCCTTGCCAAAGTTTTTAGTGCAATAGATGATAGACAAACAGGCCTTAGATACTTGGGGGAGGTGTGAGAGTTCTTTCCGGCCGTATGGATGAAGAGTATCCTTTCGCACTTCCACTTTTCTCTAATGTGCCTCCAAGCTAGGCATCCTTTAAAGATAGTCTCTAGCCATAGTATTATCCACTCCATAGTTTGTGTAAGCTCGATAGGGTATATTCCATCCGGTCCTGGTGATTTAAAGGGCTTGAAGCTCTTTAACCGCAACATAATTTTCTCTCTAAAGATTATATGATCGTACTGTCCCTCTATCGCGGAGGAGAGTTAAGTTCCTTGCGTGTGCCCTGAGTATTGTGATTCGGGCAACCTGGGAAGTGCGCATTGAGGAGAAGGTTAAGTTTTCCCTCTTCTGACCTTGTCCAAATTCCACTCGAAGTACACATGTAGGTGGGAAAAAGGTGGTCCCATTTACCGGAAATATTAGTCCTTGTTTCGTCGTCATACCTATTAAAGCTTTAGTAATGTCTGGGCCCTTTGTGATGTAAAAATTGAATCAATTAAATATATGGTCGGATGGCTGCATGATTTCTTTTCATATTTTTTTTCTTATTGGTAAAAATAGGTTCAGTTTTTGTTATACAACAATTTCGAATCACGGGTTGTTAGAGCATGGATTGTGTGAACCTTCTGTTTTGTTGTGCCAAACGGATGTATAAACTTCAAAAGATACCAGTAGCCCGGGCCACTTGCATGTACGATTCGCAAGCCTGAATAATCGATGCCAGGAATACGCCCAAGTACTAAACCACACCCAGCGACAAAGGCTGTGTGGGCCTGTTGATGGACTTACGATACAACCTGGGGACTTAAACCTAAGATATTCCAATGGATATACACCGCGATACTAAGACCAATCGTTACCTATGCGTCCACCTATGGTGGACGAAAGTGGAGCAAAAAACAATAATTGTTAAGCTTCAACGCCTTCAGAGACTAGCGTGCCCCGGCATTACAAGGGCTATGCGAACCTGGTGGCATTTCGCAGTGTAACCCGAATTTTTCGCTCGGGAACAAAACTGCCATATAGACCCGAGGGTCACATGTCCAACACCTAACAACACCTTCCCGAGCTGGATATGGTTACCACGGTCTCAGACGCATTGCCACCACCTTCACTTTTGACACGAGATTTGAGATATTGATTTCAAGTCGCTCAGGATGGGAAACCAGTGATCCCCTGCTTAATGTCAAGGGCCTTAGGTGGTAAACTGATGGCTCCAAGATTGCTTCTGGCATTGGCACCGGCATCTTTGGACCAAATCGTAAGATCCCGAAGGCTCTGAGAATGAGTCCTAGCATCTTTCAAGCAGAATTGCATGCCATCCTAACATGCGTCAATGTAAATCTGCAGACTGGCATAAAAGGAGTAACCATCAGCATACTCCCTGATAGCCAAGAAGTGTTTAAAGCGCTGAATAAACACTCTACTATCATACTTAAACTTGCCATGACAGTCCTGTAAGCGGATTTACATCTGCTTGTTCGCAGAGTTCCTTAAATTTGTTATTTTTGCTTTTTCTAATGGTCAATTTCTCCATTCCTATGTCTATCCAATAGTCGATACCTACGTCCTAACCTATGTAGTGGTTGGCATACGCCACACGTAGGCCGTAGTTGGCCCATTGTGATAGCACTTGGATCATATTACCTAGGTACGCCACCTGAAAACCAATCAGGGCTTCTGATGAAGCGATGGATTAAAGCTATTTTCATATGTATCTGCTAGCTTACTTAAGTGCTGGACACCGTGGCGCAGTGGTTAGTGTGTTGGACTCTGACACACGATGAGCGAGTTCGGATCCCGATAACCCCAACGCCATCGAATGTTTATTTTGCAGCGTTCCTCCTCGGCGGGGTACTGGCAAAACCCTCGCCATCAAAAAAAAAGAAGCTCATTTAGTTAAGTGTGCTTGACCGCGCAGTTTCCTGGAGTATCCCTATGCCCGGGAATCCACAGTGACTTCATATTGAACTGTTCAGCCATCTCGTCTAGAGATAGGCGGCAGTTGAGAGATGTGTTTCATTTGTGGGTTACCAATGCCAGAGATTTTATCGCAGATTGGCTATCCGTGCAAATGATAATATCCTTAACGGCTATTGCATTGAACTTAAGCCATGCAAGGGCCTCCGCTATCGCTGTTATTTTATTTATATTGAAGTGGTTTGGGAGTCGTAATGATAGGTTGAGGTTAAGTTCCTTCGAGAAGACTCGTGTAGAGAGGTAATGACGTTTTGCGGGATGATGTAGTCCTTGTCTATGGGTATTTCGAAGTGGTTAAGAATGCTGGTTACGACCTTTGTGTAATGTGGGCCATTTTCCTACGCCCCTCATCCATAGAGTCGCGCAGGCAGCAACTTGTTTGTTGAAGAGGTCCAATTGTGGGAGATGTAGTGGAATCTTAGGGCCTCCGTGGGGGTCCAACTAATCGCATCACTAATGCAAATACTGGCCGATATTTGCACTTTCCCCACAAGGTTTCGATAGACTGTCTTGTCCAAAACAGTCCACCAAACTACGATGCCGTAAAGAAGGATATGTCTTATGATTGCTATATAGAGCCAGTGTATAATGCTGGTTTGGAGACCCCACTTTTTGTCCATCACTTTCTTCTAGCTCTAGAGGGAAGTGGTGGCTTTCTTGGCACGATCAAGAACGTTGCGTTTCCAATTTAGTTTTCTGTCAAGGATACCTTGACCTAATGGCCTAATTTCTGATTGTGAATTGGGTTCCACCCAGCCTCGATGGGTTGAAGCGCCGAATTATATATTTATGAGTAAACAGTACTAGATAAGTCTTCATGGGGTTCACCCCACAGTTCTTCGCCCAGTTTACTAGTGTTTCCCTGCATTAGGTCACTTGGAGTGCTGGGAAACTTTCCTGAGACGGCTATAGCAACATCATCCGCATAGGCGGTCACAGCATACCCTTCCTGTTCTAGCAAAAGTAGTCGTTCATTGACTACCACATTCCAGAGGATAGGGGAAAGTACTCCACCCTGTTGTGTACCTCTTCTGACTTGGGCTTTGACGACTCTTTGTGTTAGCATTTGTCGTACCAGTTCTATCACTGGTCCCCTCACACCCAGATAAGTGAGCGCTTTGTTGACGCCCCATGGTTCAACATTGTTAAAAGCGCCGTCCTCTGTTTCTTCGTCCCTCGGGGTTTGATTCAAAGACTCTCCGGGCTGGAGCTGTGATGTCAATTCACTCTACACTCTGGCCTAGCCATCTTAGGCATTCAATTCGTATATGCCTGACTAGACTCATCTCCCTGTACAGCCCGCAAAGCTCTTGGTTTCCTCTTGGTTTTCCTCCAGTGATTTTTACACAATCATTTCTAATAGGTTGTTGAAGAAATCACATGACAGCGCATCGCCCTGCCTAAATCCTTTTTTGATATCAAAACTATCGGTCAGGTGTTCACCAATTCGGATGGAGCAGCAAGCATTCTCCAAAGTCATCCTGCATAGTCTGACGAGTTTAGCAGGTATGTCAAGGGTAGAAATAGCGTTGTCTAGCTCGTCCCTAATTACGTATGTGGCTTTGAAGTCGACAAATACGTAGTGAGTATCGACCCAAAATTCATTGTTTTTTTTCTTAGGATCTGCCATAGTGTGAAGATTTGGTCGATGGTTGACTTGCCTGTCCTAAAGCCACGCTAATAAGGACCTATTAGCTTATTTACAAAAGGCCTCAGACATTTAAGACATTTACACAAACGACGCAGTCGAAAGGTTCTCCTTTCTTGTGGATCGGGCAAACGATGCTGGCCACTAGGACCACTCCATTCCTCGGGCATGCTTTCCTCTGACCATATCTTAAAGATGAGCTGGTGCATACTCCCAACCAGGTATCTCCAGCTGCCTTGAAGAGCTCAGCAGACCGTCCGTCTGTGCACGCAGCTTTATTCGACTTGAGTTTCGATATGGCGATCTTTACTTCGTCGGGGTCAGAGCGACGACGATCCTCATCGTTAAGAAATGTATCATTCTGCCTGACAGCGGTATATTAACTAACATCGCCGTTGTACAGTCTGCAGAAGTGGTCTTCCTTCTTTCACCTGAGAAACCCATACTCCTCCCTTCGTTTCAACTCTTTCTGGTTCTTCTATGCAGCGAGGCCTTATATGTCTCCTGCTAAGCTGTGTGAATTGTCCTGCACCCGTCATCGAACCAGGTGTTTCTTCATGGTGGAGCCTTGAAGCCCAAAACTTCAGATGCTTTGCTTTTCGGGACTTGTTTGCAAAGGTTCCACTGTTGTTCTATTGACGGCGTGGAGGGTTAAAGTGTATGAGTGAGCTTAAGGGAGACGCGATCGGCAAAAGCGCTAGCGATTTCTGGCGATAGAGGCTTCCCGACGTCATAATTTTGTGTTCTTACTCTACTCCATAGCGTTCGTGATATCCGCAGGCGCATCTTGGCTACTACAGGATAGCGGTCCGAGTCAATGTTAGCTCCTTGGAAAGTTCGAACATCAAAAATAGAGGAGGGGTGTCTGACGTCGATCGCGATGTGATCAATCTGGTTAGTGATTGATTGATCTGGCGACCGCCAGGTGCCTTTGTGTATATCGAGGTGCGGGAAGCGCGTACTGACCAGAAGATTTCGCCCCCTAGCAAGACCAATCAGCATGTGTCCGTTATCGGATGTGGTGTCGTGTACGCCATGCTTGCCGATGACTCGGTCAAAAATGTTTTCCCTACCCAGCTTAGCATTGAAGTCTCCTAGTACAATTGCCAAATGTCATAGTTGGGACATTGGGCATACGCTCTGTCTAGGAGATCGTAGTACTCATCTTTGGCGGGGTCACCCTTGTCTTGCGTGGGGGCGTTGACAAAGATAAGGTTCGCTATGAGGCCTTCGCTCAAACAAATCCACATCCGAACAGTCGTTGTCCTATCTCCCTATAGCCGTCGCCGTAGTAGATGTCGTAGTTTTTCGTTCACATTTTACCCGGTCCTTTAAATCGCATTTCCTGGATGGCGGTTAAGCCCGTTTTATGGCGCTCTAGGGGGTCCGCAAGTTGTTCGGCTGCACGTGACCTGTTTAGGAACCTAGGATTCCAAGTACAGAGCCGAAGATCACAACCTTAACTAATTTGGGGGCAGTGGATTAAATGGAGCTTCTTGTTAGGAGCCTAGAATCGTAAAACAGGAAAGACTTTTTTAGAATATGTGTTACTGTGGTCGACTCATTCTGTCTTTCTATCATTATATATACATTGTTAAAGGCAATGGAAAGGTGAAGCTCAGTCTGCTGCCCTTATCTGCTAACACAAATATGTTTCCTCACATCCCTTCCAAGTTCCACATGCGTTCACAACCGACCTTTGTAACCGATGAACCAGGAACTTAGCCACAATTACTCATTTATGTGTACAATATCTTCCGCTTTATATCACTGGCAGGCTAGCGATAAATTTCCAATACGAATACCTTGTCACAGTGCAACAAACACTCAAAATTAAATGTCAATTACCATTGCATATTCAGCCCAATGTCCGTATGCAGCAAATATCATACATCACCTTCAGTCACTGCGTGCCTTAGTGGGCACCTGGCCCAGTTTGGCTCCTCCTGCCCTAGAGAGCATTACGTTACATGTGTGTGGCGATAATAGCAATCGTATCCCTCCCGTGGCGCGATAGCTATAAATCAAAATGGCCTCTGCGCCATCAACGATGTTGCACGTTGATAATAATAAACAAACAAAACAAACACTCGGAATCGTGTCCACAATGCGCGTTGATTGTGACTAATTTAGAATCCGCAAATGTCCCCCTAGAATGCCACCATGAGTGACACTAGAGTGCCTCCAGAATGCATGCCACATGATTTCCTACTCGTCGTCGTGGTCGTCGTTGTTGTAATCATTGTTCTCGTAGTCGGGCGGGCATACTGTCACCTTACCCCCTTTCGTTCACTGTGCACCCCGTTTAAGGTCGACCGGCGTTCACGTGGAGACGGGCAGGTCTTCCGCTCGCTGGCCGTTTATCGCGATTTGAATAATTTGCAGCGCTACTTATGATTGATTGCCAGTGAGCTGGTTGCAATGAGTTGAATTATGCTGCGTCCCTCATCCATTGCTCGAAACCGATCCCGATAAGATTTTATGAATGAATTCCCTACGCAACCATAGAGCTTGCAGCCAATCGATGCCACACGATACACGATAGGCCTGAAGCCGAGGGTAGTATAGCATAGTGGCAATATGGCAGTGTGTCAGTATGGCAGCATGACAGCGGTTGCGTAACACTGAACTTGAGAGAAAGTTTGACATCACCAGCGCGCTTGTTCAGGTAATCAGCGGGTGGTGCTATGTACAAATCTAGCTGTCGGATACGTCGAGCTGAGCAACCGGTTGCACTGTTCCCCTGCGTTCCGATCGGATGCGGGTAACTAAAGCGACTGCCAGGGTCATAGCGCGAGCAAGTTGCCGTTGCACTAGCGCTGCCCGCACTGTTTATGATAATTGCGATTTGATTAGCAAATTACTGGCGGGGAAATATTTCAACAAATTAATTTTCATTGAAGCAGATATGACAACTGCTGGGCAATGGGGATGACCACCGACGACAGTGGGCACAGCGGTAGACAGCAAATGGCATGGGAACGAATATTCCGGACAAGAGCAAAGGAAATCACTTGAACGACAGACGGGCGAAGTCCCTTCTTGCAAGACACGCTCGATTCGTCTGCAAGTGTGTGATTAGGTCTACTCAGAGAAGAGCATGTCGAAATACGACAGATTGTCGTTGTTAGCTACTGGACTAGGTACATGCTCGCAACATTTTTGTTGCATTTTCATGGGCAGCGATAATGATCGATTTATTTTGTGGCATCAGGGGATGTACTTCCACGGCTGGTAGGATGGACATAAAATGAAGCCCATTACCTTGATGGTTTTCCATAAATAGAAACGTGCAGCATATGTGAATTGGTTTACAAGCATATTACTGACGTGCCGTGCCTCGCCATACCTCGGCCCGGACCATGTGCACAATTTGCTGCGTGCGTATGAATGCGGCGAGGTTATTTTGGTAATTCCAATGCCGTCATTTGTAGCTTTAATTTCGCAAATTAGGAAAAAATGAATATGTGGTACAATTTGCTGGGTGCAACGTGTGGTGGCCGAAATGACCACAACCTGCGCACTAACAGCGTGATGTGTTGAATTCGCAGAGGAATATTCGTTTTTGAATGAAGCTCTTAAGCTGTCAGTAAGTGGATTCTATAGAAAATCGTTTTGCTGATTACATTTGCACTGACGTTTTTTCGCAATGTGTGGCCAGTCCTTTACTTGCTGGTTTTTCTAATGATGAAGCCATTCTGGCAAGTTCGTCAGAGATCTAATTTCCTGCGCTGCGATACCAGTGTGACCTGAAACCCGTACAAGCCTTAGTGAATTTAGTCTACCGACTCTGTTCAAGAAACTCTTGAGTTCTTGCACCAATTTGGAGTTAGTTGAAAGGCTGGACACAGCTTTAAGTGCAGCTTGGCTGTCACTGCACCTATGCTTCACAACATAGTGCATGGCAATTAAGATTGCGTATATCTCTGATTGAGATATACTGCGCCGTTGGTGTCTGGCCCACGGTGAGCGAGTTCGGATCCCGATAACACCAACGCCATTGAATGTTCATTTCGCGACGTTCCTCCTCGGCGGGGTACTGGCAAATACATGCTTGCCGTGAAAAAGCTTCTCGGCTCACGCCGTTCGGAATCGGCATTAAACTATAGGTCCCTTTCACCTGTGTGAAAAATAAATCACACACAACATGGGTGATTGAGAGAAGCTTGGCTCTGCTCCTTCATGGGCTGTTGTAACGCCACCAACAAACAAAAAAAAAAAAACAAAAAAGTAATCGCGGATGTAAGACCATCAAGGATGGAAGGCAGGTATATATAGCTCAGGCTCAGATCCTCCATGGATCGCTGGCCTGATAAGCAAGTATGGTCTGAAAAGGAGGCTTCCTTACAGACATGCCTTTCTTTAATGGTGTGAGAAACTTTGTTAGTAACGAGTGTGAGGTCTAGAACTTATCTCCTTACAGAATTTTGGAAGGTATTTGCCTCTATTTGCTACTTCTAGCTAAGGGACTACTAAGGACTCACCTCTTGAGTTGTTATCGCTCCATCTCCAAACGGTACTGTGGGCATTGGCATCGCAGCCGATGATGAGTTTATTATCCCTTCGTTGGCAAAACCCTGGTTCATTGTGAGCAATGGGGGCTTGAACATAGCTTCCCACATTAGACTTTTAGAAAACAAGCACTGTGCAGAATCTCTTATAATCACTACCATGCTAATATAATCTCAGAGTCTTGGCAGCCTTAAGGCTCTGGTTCCAACTCAATATCTTCCTGTTGCAAAGGAAAGAACAGACCTGTCCAGGGTATTGGTTGGATTAGTATCACTAATAACGGCAACCTCACAAGTATAAACTACACCACGTAGCATCTCCAAATTTCAAATACAAGCTTTATAGTTATGGCAATTTGTACTGAAACAGGAAACAAAAGACGCCCTATATACACTAGGTCGGGTGCTTTTGAAACAACTAGCCAGAATAGTTCAGTTTACTAAGCGTGGCGTAAAATGTTTAAGGCTGGGGCATTCGATATATAAAGCCTCAGGTTACACTGCAAATAGTAAGTGTGCTACTGCAACACACTAAAAGGTGAGTTTTTTTTTATATGCAACCTTGCCAGACAGCGGCCCGGACCCACAGTGTAATGGTTAACACACTGAACTTCCAACCCAGTGATCCCGGGTTCAAATCTCAAGGTTGTTGCGAGCGTTTTTCGCAGCGAACAAAAAAAACAAAAAGGCTCGTCAAAACTCTTTGTCGCTTCGAAGCTCAACAAACATTGTTCTTTGTTTGATTGAGTAGATTGTTTCTTTTGTTGCGAAGCATAAATTATGATATCATGCCATCCGACTCGAAGGACCAATGTAGAATGGAAAAGGAGAGGTTCAGTGTCCTTGCTTTTTGGTGGCTGCGGATATTGAGATTTGAACTCGGATCACTGGGTTAAGAGTCCAGTGTGTTATCCATTACGCCATGGATTCGACTCTCAAATTACCTCGTGGTAATTGCCCCCAGCGGCGCAGCTGACTTCCTCGTGGTGGGGGCGGGCAACAGGTTTGGAGTGTGTGAATTGATGTTCGTACAGCTCAAACCTGGCTAGCCCCTCTGGATGACAAAAAGGAGACCTGCCTCGGAAAATGCCTACCCTGGCGTGCCAGGGCCCCATTCGGAGCTAGGCCTAAATGGTGGCAGTATGCGAGCGTCTGGTGGACGGTCTGTGCCGTTCGGCAGCCGGTCAGGCTTAGCTTAGAAAAAGTTACGAGCAACCCGGCAGTGGCCTCGTGAGCTATTACGGTGGTGGGAGGGGGATGCACGCCATGCACTAACCAGTGCGTGCGGGGAGTAAAGGGCAAAAGAAAACGGTATCGACTTAGGATGGGCACATAGAAAGTATCACGAGCAGGTTGAGGAAGCTCCCAGGTATCGGTTAGATTTCGACCTTTTAAACGGGTGGAAACTCTTCCTATGGTGAGTTACCTGCCTGCACAGCCGCGAGTGGGGATACTCATAAGTCCCAGGCTGGCAGACAGGGTATTGGAGTGAATACCATTAGGAGGGAGAGTCGCGATCTTAAAACTCAAGCCTGAAAGCGACCGCATTTTTGATGTGCAAATGACATGTCCTTTATGAACACCTTCTTTCCGCACAAAGACATTCATAAATATACGTGGTATCGTCGGAGTCTTCAACAGAAATCGTTGATAGATTTCTTTGTGGTACCATCGTGTGTGAAACGGATGGTTTGTGACGTTCGTGTGTTGAGAAGGGCTGAACTGTCAACTGATCATGGTGTTGTATAAGCTGTATCTTACTGATAGAGTACCTCGTCTGCCTCGTGGGATAAACTACAGAGCAGTGAGGTGCGGCAACACTTCGCACGACACATATCCGAAAGGTTTTAACAAATTCCAACTGTTCCATCGCATTTAGAGGAAGAATGTCAACTATTTCCAACAGCTGTCATTGCTTCTGCACGTGATGTTTTTTGGAGAGAAGTGGCTTGGTGTGGCGGCTGGTGGTGAGAAAACAACTGCGTGGTTTAAAACGCCCGGAGTTCAAGAAGACATCAAAGAGAAGAAGAAGGGCTATAGGGACTGGATTCTGTTGGAAGACTCTACTTCCCGGGACCGGTATACTGTTGGTATGCGGGCAGTTAAAGAGCAGTCCTGGAAGAAGTTCGCGAGAATTTGGAATGCGACCATAGATCTGCGAAAAAGGGGTTCTGGCAAACCATTCGCCGGCTCAGAGGAAGGAAATTCAACATAATCGAAGGAGTTAAATCCAAAGATGGTGTGTTGCTTTCCAATGAGATGGACATCTTACGCAGATGGAACGAGCGGTTTTTGGAGCTGCTCAATTCCGAACAGGGCAATGAGGGGGACAGACCTATAGTCTTGAGTGGGGCGGAGAATAGTCCAGAGGGGAAGGAAATAGCGATTGAATCGCTAAAAGTTGGCAAATCCGCAGGCGTGGAAGAAGTTCGGCCAGAAATGCTTAAGGCAATGGGTAAAGAGTATTATGGATCCCTCGTGTCATTAAGGTGGCCTGGGAATGCGGTGAGACACCTAGCAATTGGTAGACTGTGGTGATTATCCTTCTTTTCATAAAGGGGGATAAAAAAGAGTGCTCACACTATAGGGGGCATATCTCTTTTAAGTGTCCCCGGTAAAGTCTACGCTAAGGTGCTGGAGGCGCGTTCTAGAGCTATGGTCGAATCCAGGATAGGGGATGAACAGTGCGAGTTTCGTCGCTGCAGCAGTATGTACAACCGAACAGCTTTTCACTCTAAGAATGGTACTCGAGAAGGCTTGGGAGTTCGCCAAACCGATTTACAGCTGCTTTGTAGATTTGCAAAAGGCGTATGACCGAGTTCCTCAAGGTAAACTCTGGAGTGTTCTGCAGGAGTATGGGATTGATGGTCCTCTGTTGAGGGCCATTCAGTCTCTATACACAAACTGTAGCAGCTGCGTTCGGGTTAACGGTAGTAAATCAACACCTTTTACCGTGGGCGTTGGACTACGCCAAGGGTGCGTCTTGTCACCTCTCCTTTTCATTATACATGTATATGGACTTGATGTTGCAGCGCAGTCGAGGCGAGGAGTGTTTCACATTGGGAGAGTTGAGGATAAGCCATCTTCTTTTTGCAGATGACTTAGTTGTCCTCACATCCTCCCATACGGAACTTCAGCGCGCGTTAGATAGGCTTGTGGCCGAATGTGCTGATGCTGGAATGTGGGTTAACGTGGACAAATCCGAGGTTATGGTTATTTCCAGAACACCTGTCCAATGCACTTTACATGTTAGTGGAGTCCCAGTGAATCAGGTGGAGAAGTTTAAGTATCTCGGGGTCTTCTTCACGAGTGATGGGAGGAGCGCTTGGGCATAGCTCCTGATGAGTTAGAGTCGATGGCGGAGGATCGAGTGGCCTAGAAATCCCGCGACTCTTTTAGTGGAACTTGCGGGCCACTGAAAATGTATGTATGTACATATGTATGTAAATTACTTTCTGGCAAGGTTACATATAGTTGGAAAATGTCCGTTTTGTTTGATTGACTAATCCAAGGTGTGTTAATAATTATTAATAAGTGTGTCGCTGCAACACACTTAAGGGGTCATTAGAGTTTTTTTATTCATGACACGCAGTATAACGTGTTATAGTTTGTACACCAATCGGTGTCTCAATTTCAAAGATCAAACGTATTAAGTGGTACACTTAATCTTAAAACGTGTCGAATGACACACTTGCTGCGTGTTGTTTAACACACTAGCATTTGCAGTGTATGAGGTATATTTCGATTGGCTTACCTCCCTGAGAGGTCATTACTCGTATTAGTTGCGCAAATCGAAAGTTGTGAGTTGTTGTTCGAATAATCATCAGCATCAATCGAAAAGTCGCTCTTCAGTTACCAACAAGGCTTTCCTTGACGCAGTTTTCTTCTTCTGATCAAATTCTCATGTAATTTGTAGGTACCATAAGGGTAACGCTCCAAGTTTTTAACATCACTCCTGTAATGCACAATAATCCATGTCTACCAAATAAGCTGCCTTAGGACACGGCCCTCTATTGCAATATCTAAATGTTCATATAAGAAAGTAGTCACTCACTAATCACTATCATGTTTTTCTGTAAATCATTCAAGCCACCATCACCCAATCACCGAAAACCTTCACTCTCAATTTCAGAACAAGAAAATCTTCACCTGGTACGATGGTATCGTCTCCACCAACGACCTCTTCTCCGGCCGTCTCAGTCTCGTTGACAATCACCCCGACTATGGTAAGGCATCAGCCAACCTAACCGCCATCCGTGAATCCGACCAGGGCCTCTATCACTGCCAGATCATCTTCCCGAATCGGACTCCGAGTATCCGTAACAATGGCACATTCTATCAACTAACTGTTGAGGGTGGTTCGCTCATCAAAATCCCGCCAATCAACCAGACCATCATGGAAGGACAAACAGCTTTCTTCCATTGCGTCATGAAATACCCGGACTCATCAGTCGTGGCATGGTACAAGGACGGCACTCCGCTCAAAGAACAACCAGATCTTCAGAAACGCTCCTTTATGGGACCGGACGGTAGCCTAAGCATCGATCCGACTATGATGAGTGACCTGGGCGAATACGAATGCAATGTTCGGAACAACGATGATGAAGTACAAACTGCAAAGGCATACCTCAACATCCAGTGTGAGTGGATCCATTTATCCATCAATCCTACAATAGAATTGATTTTTATTGTACATTTCGTTTTAAAGATAAAGCAAAAGTGATTTATTCACCACCGGAAGTGTACTTACCGTACGGTCAACCGGCCGTACTCGACTGTCACTTCCGTTCCAATCCGCCACTGAAGAATCTACGCTGGGAAAAGGATGGCCTACTCTTCGATTCATACAACGTTCCGGTGAGGTTACCTTACACGAACCATCTACATAACAGCTAACCTCTATACCGTGTACAGGGTGTCTTTTACAAGATGAACGGCAGTCTGTTCTTCAGTAAAGTGGACGAAAATCATGCCGGCAGCTATACCTGCACGCCGTACAATGAGCTGGGCACCGATGGTCCTTCACCAATCATTAGTGTCATTGTTCAACGGCCACCGATATTCACCATTACTCCGAAGCCCATTTACATTCATAAGCTGGGCGAAAACGCACAGCTATCATGCGAGGCGAGCGAACGTGACGGTAATCGACTGCCAACGATGGCCTGGTCCCGAGTGAGTATATCGCGGTCGTGTGTGCTTCATTAGAGATGCAAAGGATTTCAATTTCATTGCGATTTTGTGTGTCATTAACAGAAAGATGGGAACGCATTGCCTGAGGGTAGGTATAAAATCGAAGGTGGCAACCTGACCATCATGGGCATCATCGAATCGGATCGCGGTATCTACGAATGCTCGGCGACAAATGGAGCGGCAACCATTGTAGCTGAAACGGAATTAATGATTGAGAATGTCGCTCCACGGCCGCCGCACAATTTGACAGCGAACAGTAGCGAAACTGCGATAACAATCCGATGGCAGCCAGGTGAGTACAAGCGTTACAAAATCCATTTAAGCGCATCGACCACTCCAGTTCGGTTGGTTGGGCTTTTGTTTAAGCAAAACAAAAACGAAAAATGTCACATCCAATCAATGATGTCCTCGACATCGTCCGTCAAAACAGCAAAACCGTAATTTCCGAGATGGAATGAGAATGTGATTCCCGCCCAACTGCGCTCACTGTCCACACTGTACGTTTTTCAATATTGACCATAAATCATTTGCGGCTAATTGCGACCACAAAACGTTAATGGCCCCGAGTGCAACACGAAGCGGGAATCCCGAAATGCACCACCCGTGTACATACGATTCCATTATTCACTCTTTTGCAGGCTATCTACGACCCAATTTGGAATATATCGTCTGGTATCGACTGTCCGATGCAGCCGAGTGGCGCACAATGCGTATCCTCACGAAGAATGTCATGGAGGCGACCATCAAAAACCTGATTCCGGGCCGCGAGTACGAATTTATGGTGCTCAGTCAGGACCGATATGGCGATGGAATGTTTAGCAAACTGTTCCACTACTCCACCAAAGGTACAGTCACCCACCCACCTAGTGTGCTTATACAGTTTCTTAGTTGATACAATTTGATTCTTCCTTTTTAGCTTCTGGTGTCGGCGAGCCGGAACAATTCCACAATCCGATACCGCCCTTTGTGCGCATAGGCCCGCCGCGGAATCTCACTGCTATCGAGAACTCACACGGCTATCTATTGCATTGGGACCCTCCGTTACATGGTCTAGATGTGCTTCGGCTCTACGTAGTTCGGTGGTGGCGCGAACCAGAGCACTATCTAATCGGAACCGCTGAAACCACGGACACTTACTATCAACTCAAGCACCTGAAAGAGGATGCAGCATATAAGGTACAAATCTATAGTCAGTCAATTAAAGGCGACCAGGAGGCAAGCAACGAACTGGAGCTGGTGGTGCCGTCGCACCGGAAGATGCGAGCCGTTGTCATAGGCAGCGTGGTGGGAGTGATTTTCCTCGTGACAGCATTCTGTGCGTTCTTGTACGTGAAGCGCAGCTGCTTCCGACACTTGAAGGGCAACAACGATAAGAGGAATGACACCTAATCCAAAAAACCGACGACGAGTGCGTCTCGTATGGGTGCTTCCGGCTTTCGCGATTTTCTACTTTATCTCCTCCTCCCTATTCTGTCTGTTCTGTTCTCATTTGTCGCGGTGTATTTATTCGCAAAATTAATAGTACATCTAACTGCTGTTACGTTTAATATCTAATAAATACAAAAATAATACTTTTTCGTTGGAAACAATTTGAATTTTTCGACTTTTTTGCAAAACTTTCCCGCCACGAGCTCTGTGGCGATATTTGAATGCTAACGAAACGGTTGGTTTGCACATGTGCTAGAAATTTCCCCCAAATTGTGCCTAGGGAGAGTTGTTTATCGAATACAACAACCAGTGGAAATGTCATGGTCTTTGGTGACATTAGGATTGTTCAATGAGGAAAAAGCAGAGCAGAACGGAGAAGATATGTAAATTCATTTCAAGTCAGAGTAGCAAAGTGCAACCACCATATCTGTCAAAGCTTTGTCATTTCTCAGTTTTGTGTTGTGATTTTGAGTTCAAAAACAAGCGCAAAATGGGTGTTCTGTTCGGGCAACATTCCGCGCGCTTCGCCTCTTTTACGGTCGCCATAATCGTCCTACCACCCCTTGTTCCTGGGGAAAGAGGAACCTGGCCCTCCAGGTTGGGGGTTGTGCTTAGGGGTAACATCCCTATCACGTTAAAACCTACTTGTTCCGAAACGACAACAAGCCTCGAATACGGACGGATATAAAGCTGACGACCCCTGCAAACGACTAACGGACTTGAGAGTCTGCACCTGGAATGTAAGGTCCCTTAACAGACCGTGTGCAGGCGATCAATTGGAGCAAACCCTCAACTGCTATAAAGCAGATACAACCGCACTCCAAGAAGTGCGATGGGATGGACCAGGAAAAAAACGGATGAAAAACTGCGACATATACTACGGGAACTGCTACAAGGAAAACAAACAGCGCCTATTCGGGTGGTGCGGATTCGTTATTCGAGGAAGACTCCGATAAAAAGTCTTAAACATCCGGGGTATAAGCGAACGCCGCATAACAATCCGCATCAAAGCTACTTTTGGAAACATTAGCTTAATATGCGCTCACGCCCCAACGGAAGAAAAGGACGATTGACTCAAAGAAGATTTCTACGATCTCCTAGATAGAACCTATGCCCCAGCTACGACACAAAAATAGTCCTAGGAGATTTTAATGCAAAACTGGGCAAAGAGGACATATTTGAGTCGATCATAGGAAAGCATGACCTCCATAACACCACATCCGACAACGGACTTGGGTTAATCGATTTCCTATCGGGGCGTAACCTCCTTGTAGCAAGCTCGCGATTCCCACATCTCAACATCCACAAGGGTACCTGGCGGTCCTTTGATCAATCGACCACCAACCAGATTGATCACATTGCGATCGACGCCAGACACTCCTCCTGTATTCTCGACGTACGAACCTTCCGAGGGGCCAACATCGACTCGGACCACTACCTTGTTGTAGCCAAGGTACCAATGAGGATATCAAGAATGCTTAGGAGTCGAGTAGGACTACGTAAGTTTGACGACGGAAAGCTACAATCGCAGGAGACTGCCAGAATCTTTGCCGATCGTGTCTCCTCCAAGCTCTCTCAAAATCCGCCCACAGCTGCACAAACAATAGAGCAGGAATGGGCGCATTACTACAGCGCCGTCAGAGACGCTGCCTCAGAGGTGCTGGGTTTCAAACCGCCACCACCTAGAAACCCCTAATTCGATGAACAATGCGAACAAGCTCATGCAGCAAAACAAGAGGCATATAAAGCTATGCTGCAACAACGGATGAGAGCTGTTCGCGAAATCTATGAGCAGAAGAGAAAAGAGGAACACACGCTTTTCAGAAGAAGGAAGAGAGATCACGGAAAGCGTGAAATCGAGGAGATGGAGAGATGCTTCCGCAGGAATGACGCCCGTAAATTTTACAATAAGATAAAACGAACGATGGCTACAAAACCAGAGCCGCGGCCTGCAGGGATGAAAATGGGGAACTGGTAGTAGAGTCGCAGTTGATGCTGAGGATTTGGAAAGACCACTTCTGCAGACTGTATAACGGCGATGATAGAGAAGATACCGCTGTCAGGCAGAACGAGCCATTCGTAATGGACGACAATGTAATAGAATTCAGTCCACCCGACCTAGACGAAGTCAAAATAGCGATATCAAGACTTAAGTCTAATAAAGCCGCGGGTGCAGACGGCCTGTCTGCTGAGCTTCTTAAGGCGGCTGGAGATGAGCTGGTGAGGTGCATGCACCATCTCATTTGCAAGGTATGGTCGGAGGAAAACATGCCCGACGAATGAAATCTCAGCATCGTTTGCCCGGTCCATAAGAAAGGAGACGCCTATAGCTGTGCAACTATAGAGGAATAAGTCTCCTTAACATCGCATATAAGTCTTCTCTGCCGTATTGTGTGAACGCCTGAAACCGTTTGTGGATAACCTGATCGGCTCTTATCAGTGTGGTTTCAGGCCAGGTAAATCCACAATTGACCAAATAATTACGCTACGACAGATCTTGGAGATGATATACCAAATCGACACTCACCACCTCTTCGTCGATTTCAAGGCTGCATATGACAGCATGTATAGAGATGAGCTATACAAAGCCATGTCTAGTTTTGACATCCCCGCCAAACTCGTCCGACTGTGCAGAATGACAATGGAGCATTCTCGCTGCTCCATTAAGGTCGGTAATGAGCAAACCGAGACCTTTGATGTTAAAAAAGGATTCAGGCAAGGTGACGCGCTGTCATGCAACTTTTTCAACATCGTGCTTGAAAAGATCGTCCAAGAGTCACTGGCCAACACAAGAAACACAAGAGGTACGATTTATTTCAAGTCTACGCAATTGCTTGCGTACGCCGACGACATTGCCGTGATTTGACGGACACAGCGAGACGTCAATGAGGCCTTTGTAAGCATTGAGGTAGAGCGGCTAAGATGGGTCTCAAGGTTAATGAGGGTAAAACCAAATATCTGGTTTCATCTAAAAGAGACGGACAACACCGACGTATTGGCCAGAACGTCACGTCATGGGCGGATATAACTTTGAAGTGGTCAAGGAATTCATTGCACTCGATAAGCATCTCGTGCGTTAGGCACCTTACTTCTGTAGCTTCTCCGAGAACCGACCCTATCTTAATTCGGTGCTGGGGGGTTCTACCATTCGGTGCTTTCTTGAGCTCAAGCAGTAGTTCTCCTTTCGTCGTCTTCCGTATCCATGTAACGTCAGGGCCTAATCCATTTAGCTCCCTAGTGCCCTTGTCTTTTTTATAGGCTCGACTTGAAGTTTCTTCTTCTTGAAGTTTCCCTAGGGGATTCGCCGGAAGTTCTGGGTTTTTCCTTGGAGTTTACCCTTTTTTCTCGTTTCGTTTCAGATGGGTGCTTTGTTTTACCACTGAAGCCGCCTTTTTAGTGACTATGTCGGCATACGATGGTGTCGAAGATTCTTCATTATTTGGAAATCTCCTCCTTTTTCTTTTGGGATCTGGCAGGACGGACGCGGAGTCTGTGTGTCAGCTTGGATTGAGGAGGGACAGAGATCGAAGCTGGCGTTTGCAGTGTTAAACGCGATCAACTTCTTTGCTCTGTTTGCTCGCTCCCTCGTGTAGAGTCAAGACGTGGCAAAATGGTCGCAACAAGGCAGAATGACATAGTCGAGACGCCGTCGAACCGCAACGCGTTTGTAGGGGTTATCTGTCAAAGCCAATGGATTGGTATCTCATTCTTTATCCCTGGCCAGGCCACACGAATCTATAGCGTCTCGGAAATTGACGGAACAGCAATTTACAAAGAATACCGCGGGAACTTATTTTGCTTGACAGAGACGGGAATTTGACGTAAGCTCGGAAAAGAATTTGAAATTGCATCGCCTACTTCAGTGTTAATTTTTTTTATTCAACGAACTGCCTTACCGTCAACTTGGAATAACGGAACTGGCATCACTTGCTGTCAAGTATGTTGTCATCCTTGACAGAATCTAAACAAACACTGTATTTGCTAGATTTATATCAATAAAGTGCATCAAATCAAATCAAATTCGCTGGGGATAACCCGATTTTTCCTTTTTTGTGCGTCAAAAGGTCGTCACCTAGAATAGCTGTGCACTATGTGACTGTCACTCAATCGCAACACTTTAAAGCTAAGACCAAATCTAGACGTTTACCTCAAGTTAGCCAGTTTGCAGACGAGTTATTATGCTTACGGGTATGTCGCGACGTAGGAATGTAACCAAAGCCGAGTATACTTGCCTGTCTGCGTCTACGTATGACACGGCCGATGGTGTCGATCCGGAACAGTTCACGGAGCCCAAACGTCCGATACCCTTGAAGCCAGTGCTTTTCATCATTGCATTTATGGTTGTCGGAGCTGTGAGTATACTGTCTCTCAATTGCTAATCGAAGAGGAACTAATCTAATCTGGTTTGCAGGTCTGCATCGCCGTTAGTATCCTCATATCAGCGGGATACTACGATGAGAAGTATGCCGACCGCGTCTGGCCACTTCTACTACTCGGGATATTGATGTTTATACCCGGCGGGTACTATGGATATATCATAATTTGCATCCTATGCGAGCGGGATGGATTCTCGTTCGATGATATACCAATTTTCTAACTTTCCTTTACCAAAAACAAACAAAAAACTTTCATATCCGTGCAATAAAGTACTTGTACTGCTTTATAAAAAAAAAGAAAAAATTATTTTATTAGCGCTGAACGCACTCACTGGCATGGCGGAATTCCTTGAATTTACCGCCGAATGAACGATGCCGGAAACTTCAACCAACTGTCATCTGACAGAAAGTTGTCAACGTCACAACTGAACTGGGACTCGACGTATTTGAATTATCTTTGGAGCTTCAAGCATTTCTGCGTTTGTTTTTTACCAGTTTGAAGTGGATTTCATACACGTTTTGTTGTTTTAGTTATCGATTTTGATTAATCAACTGTCTAGCGATGTCATCGAATCAATGGGAAGTCGTAACCAAGTCAAGGAAAGCACGTAATTTCGAAAAGAAGATCGAAGCTCATGCGGAGAAGAAACGCGTTGCATTAGCCGGTCCGCGATTGGATGAAATTCGTAAGGTTTCACATGATATCTCAAACCAAACTTGAACTAATTGAGTGAATTGTACAGTGCCACAGCATCAGATTAAGAATATATTGGGTAAGAGCAGTAAAGATAAGGAGAACAAGTCACCGAAGAAGAGCAGTAGCACGACGACGTCGAGCAACAAGTCTTCTCCGGCGAAGAAATCGAAAAGCAATAGCACCAATGACGGTAATAAGAAACAACAGACGGCTGCGGTTGCTGCGCCCGCGCCGCCAAAACCAAAGAATCTGGAGACTGCATTGCTCAAGATCACACCGGACGAGCTAAACGGCCTCATGGAGCAATTGCGATCGTCATTTCCAGGCAACGAACTGTATTGGTTGCGGGAGATTGCCGCCTTCTTTAACGCACACTTGCCGTTCGATAGCGATCCAGTATTTTCCGGCAAGGCCGTCTTGTATCCAAGCAATGTCGTCCCAAAGAACCTAAAGACTGCAATCATTGATATTCTGAGGACTATGGGTGAGGTGAATTTGTCGTACTTCTACGATACTCTGCTGACGAGGCTCACGGAGGAATTGTCGAAGAACAAACCGGTCATTGGCTACAAAGTGAGTTGCTTAAAGATCCAGTTCGTTCCGGCGTTGAGAATTATTTTCTTTTGCAGTTGCTCCTCCAAATTGTCGGCCAAAACTGGCCGGTAGTGTGCTCGAACAGCCTGGCAAAGACTGCTATACTAAGAAACTCGTATCAGAACCGAGCCCACATCGGACTAAGCATCCTATGGAGCGTGGGACAGGGTGGCTATCGCGACTTGAATGTCGGCGTGAAAGGTATTCTAACAACACCCCATTGACTCCGTTCTCCTACCAATCGATTTTGCCTTTCAGTGTGGCAGAACATAATGTTGCCAGTGATTGAGATGAAGAGCTATTCACGATTTGTCACCGACTACCTGGACCGGATCCTCACTACCAACGATGGCAATCAAAAGTACGTCCTTAGACCTCCAAATTCGACTTTGTTTCTCTATGCTTTTCTTCATTTCCAGATTAGCTTTCAATCAATCAGAATTCTTCACGACGTACAACGCCTTAAAGACTAAGTACAGCATTCCAAGAGAGTGTCAGCAGTCGCTGGCGAGCAGTTCTCAGTTATTTTTGGTATACAATTCCACTCTAATCCTCTGCCCTTGGCTAACAATGTTTCCTTGTAGAAGAAATACATTGAGAGCACAGCGAAACATGCCAATATATTCCTGAACCTGTTCCGTGATATTGTTGATTCCAAGAGTAAACTGGAGATTGATGGATGCATTGAGTGCCTATCAAATGGTGAGGAGTGTTTTAAGGTGTGGAAGATGAATTACAAGAAGAATGTGTTGCCGTCATTCCTGCTATTGCAACAGATATGTACGTGAGAAAGGTTGCCGACCTGATAGAGTGGAGTTGGTTTGATGAAGGTTTTGTGTTTTAGATGAACAATGGGATGGTGCTGCAGTGAAGCTGCGCGATTCTAAAGCGTTTGATGAATTCCTTGTTGTTGCGGCGCAACTGAATTTGGAGCTAGATGCTGCGAAGAAACGAGATCCGCATTTGGATGAACTTCTCTCGCTGTTCGGGGTAAGTGCTTTTGTCTATTGCTGTTTGGTTTGCGCTTTAAACACACGCCAGCATCTCGCCTTAAGTGGATACTAATCTTGGCATTGATAGACTCTTGAAACATGGTACAATCGTGATTTTCACAAGAACGTTGATTGCGATCATGTCTTTAGACAGCGCATTGGGTCTTCTTTGAACAGTAATTCATGTTCCCTTACTGATCGCGACTTTAAGTTGAACTAGGTCTTCTCCTTAGGAGAAGACTTATCACGTCTTTAGGAAAGCAGGGAACGCTTGCTTGATCATACCTTTAGGTTGCGACTGGTTAAGACTGACCATGCCTTTAGGTGGAGACTGATCATGCCTTCAGGTTGGAACTCATTATGTCTCTAGGTTGGTACTGATCATGCCTTTAAGTTAGGACTGATCAAGCCTTCAGGTTGGGACTGATTATGCCATTAAGTTTGGACTGATCATGCCTTCAGGTTGGGACTGATTATGCCTTCAGACTGGGACTGATTATGCCTTTAAGTGGAGACTTATTACGCCTTTAGGTTGAGGCTGATCATATCTTAGGTTGAGACTGATCACACATGAGGTTGGGATTGATCGTGCCATAAGGTTGGGACTGATCTTGTCTTTAGGTTGAGACTGATCACCCATTAAGTTGAGACGATCATGCCATTAAGTTGGGACTGGTCATGCCAATAGGTGGTACTGATCAAGCCATACGTTTGAGACTGGTCATGCCATACGCTTGAGACGGATCATGCATTTAGGTTGAGACCGATCATGCCTTTAGGTTGAGACCGCTCATGCCTTTAGGATGGAACTGAGCATGTCGTTAGATTGGGACTGATGATGCCATGAGCTTGAGGCTGATCATGCCTTTAGGTTGAGACTGATCATGCCATTGAGTTGGAACTGATCATGCTTTTGGTTTGAGACTGATCATGCCCTTGGGTTGAGACTGATACCGCCATTAGGTTGAGAATGATCGTTCGGTTGGGGCTGATCATGCCATAAGGTTAAGGCTGATCATGACATTAGGATGAGACTGATCACGCCATTAGGTTGAGATTGATCGTGTCTTTGGATTGATCGCTGGCAAACTATGGGCGATTGGTTCCTTCAGACGTTCCGATTGTTGACAGTGCAAATCCGAACTGAGAGTTTTACTATATGGGAGCAGCTCAAAGTAGATGAGTAAAACCTTCCTGACCTTTAATTCTAGTTAAGGCTATCTTTGCTCCTGCTCACGGTGATTCAAACATGATGATTTTCACTTGAGTTTGTAGTAAGTGATTCACCTTTCATCACTAGCCACCATACGCTTCAGAAATGAATCGACTTTTTTGCAATTCAGCCATAAGGTTAACTCGCGTGGGACCCATAGGCCTTCAAAGGCGCTCATCGCGTCTTCAAACAGACACTGATCGCGTCTTTAATCCCGGTTTTGGTCGTCTCTGTACAGAGGTACTGATCGTGTCTTCAAACAGGCGCTGATTGTGTATTCAAAAAGACAGTGATCGCGCCTTTAAACCGGTTTTGATCGTGTCTTAAAAGAAGCACTGATCGCGTCCATAAACTGGTTTTGATCGTGTCCTAATACAGGCACCGATCGTGTCTTCAGACGAGTGGAATTTGTCTGTAGACATGCACCAGTCGTATTTTCAAACAGGCGCTGATCGCGTATTTAAACAGACACTGAACGCGTCTTCAAACCGGTTTAAACCGTTTCTTAATAGAGGCACTGATCGTGTCTTCAAACAGGCGCTGATCGTGTATTCAAACATACACTGATCGCGCCTTTAAATAGGGTTTGATCGTGTCTTAATAGAGGCACTGATCATGCCTTAATACGGGTGTTAAATTTGTCTTTAGACAAGCACTAATCGTGTCTTCAAACAGGCGCTGATCGTGTATTCAAACAGACACTGATCTTGTCTTAAAACCGGTTTTGATCGTGTCTTTAAGGAGGCATTGATCGTGTCTTCAAACAGGCGCTGATCGTGTATTCAAACAGATACTGATCGCGTCTTTAAACCGGTTTTGATCGTGTCTTAATAGAGGCACTGATCATGCCTTAATACGGTTGTTGAATTTGTCTTTAGACAAGCACTAATCGTGTCTTCAAACGGGCGCTGATCGTGTCTTCAAACAGACCTTGATCGCGTCTTTAAACCGGTTTTGATCGTGTCTTAATAGAGGCACTGATCGTGTCTTCAGACGGATATTGAATTTATCTTTAGACGAGCACCAAGTCGAGTTCTCAAACAGGCGCTGATCGTGTATTCAAACAGACACTGATCGTGTCTTCATTCAGGTACCAATCGTGTCTTCACTCACTGATCGCGTCTTCAAAGAGACGTTGGGTTTCTGTTTCTGATGCGTGAGATTTCGGTTTACATGGAATCTCACTCAAGACGGTTGAAAATCTACTCATTCGACTTGTTCTTGCCAGCGCGCATAGTGTTTATACTTCGTGCCCATCTTTAGCCTCTTTTTCGTAGGCCTTCGAATTGGTTTTATGACCGTTATATCTGAGACGAATGATTACTTACGTCGTGCTTTAGAGCTTCTTATTTTCGTCATTTCACGTCAACTGTGTCTATAGTTATCGACATTTACAGCAACATTTAGCGAATTTATCGTAAAGTTCAAAGTGCACATTCGAAACGTTGCTAACGGCCGTTTCGAATTTGAATCGTCACCACAACACCATCTATCCCATACACCAACCACTCGACAGCAAACCAATGAACCACCATACATCTGTCATCGCCGATTCATCGCTTTCATCGATCTGTTTCAATTCCCATTCAGCCCACGAAAACCCACCGCTGAATAAACACGCCGCCATCAAACCATCGCCATCTCTCTCATTCACCACCTCCACCTCAACAAAATCCAGCAACAATCCACACCACACCAAAGTAAAAAAGAAAAAAAAAAACCGAAACAGTCGCATTCGTTGACGTGATCCGTGGTGAAGTTTCCAGTGTGCCACCGCAGAATCGGTTTTTTGTTTTGTTTCCTTACAATTTTGTTGTAGAATTTTCCACCCAGCAATCAGCATCCAGGAAAGCATTTTTGAAAAAAACGCACACGAAAACGTTCAAATTGAATACAAAAATCGAAAAATTGCTGATTCGGCGAATTGCGTGGTTTCCCCTCACACCCAACTCAGTGGAATCATCCTCGGTCCAAGTTTTTCCTTTTTTTTTTTGGTTTTACATAGATACATACATACATAACACGATTTACTGTTTTGGAAAAAAGTGCGTAAGAAAAACAGAAAAGAAAAATGGAAATTTTGAAAATCTGTGTGCGAGGGAGGGAGATGAGAAAGTGTTTTTCCTTCTCCTCTGTTTCTGTCCATTTGTTTAACGATGTGATGTCCGTGGAGTGAATTGAAGGCAGAGGGATGGGAAGTGTCAATCGCCGTCCCTGCGCAGCACTTGTGTATCCCGAAAACTGTGTGCCACTCGCAATTATACACAAAACAACAAAAGGGGAACGGAAAGAGAAACTGGTTCTTTGGGCCGGTTTTTTTGATTTTTTTGTTTTTGGTCCAGCATCGGTAGAATGTATAAACTCATGTGTCCTACGCCATGGTAGGAGGAGAGGAGTGGTAGCCATTGTGCCTACGTGGAAGGGCCCATCACCTAAAATACGACCAATACTCTCTCAGACCAATGCTTATTCGAACAAGTAATGCTGCTACCGTTGTTACCACCGATAAGAGTGCGACCGGCCAACCAATCATCTTGAGCAACGCCATACACATTTTAATGGAGCAAGGCACGATAAGACGATTGGACTTGGGTACATACTTCGGTCTTTTAAAATACCTTTTACTCGGCTTTGCTGCTTTTGTGATAATTCCTTATCATCGCCTGATGGGGGAGAGAGAGATGCATGTTAGTAGGGCACTTCGAATTAGACCCACTTGGGCGTACGTGTATCATCAAATCCAGTTCTACCACGTGGCCCGGTCGTCTTCTTCTTTGCCGGGTGAAAGTACCTACGATTTATGTTAGCCAACGAAGCAGTTGAGATGTGTTTTTGCATAAGCCGCCTAGTACCTAACACAATGCCGATGATCGTGCCAAGATGTTTGCGACAATATTTGTCAACAGGATAGTACACATGCTCCCATGCGTCTTAATAGGATTTGATTAATGGCTACTTGCCGGGTCGCAGCGAACGTGTTACAGTCGTTTTGCGCGCACGGTCACCGGACGTTATCTAGTCTGAGTATTCCGCCGGTGTACATTGGCTAATTGCTATGTGGTAAATGCAGTCGTCGTTTGGGTCGTTTTTTTTCTTTGTCCCTCCGTCATCATTGTATGGCGAGCGAATTAAGTACCTTGACTGACATAATAGGTCGTTTCAAGGCGATTCTTATCGCATAAAGCTTGGTCAAAGCAATTCTACGGGGTCTATGGGCGTTTCTGCTTAAGACACAAAGTCATTTCCATTCTTCAGAGTCTCACGGGCGTATCTCTGTTTTTTTTTTTTTTTTTTTATTAAGTTTTGAAAAACCTTCAACCAGGGCTCCTTATCACCAGTTAGTACTGAGTAGTGGGAACTTCCATTCGATTTCAGATTATTCGATCACTGAGTCTGAGGTCATCAATCACATTTGTGATAACAGAATCTGAGGACGAGGAGTGATTTTAGCGAATATCCATCGAGCCAATCCTCCGTCTTAGCCACACACTAGATCTAATCAAAACACCACCGTCGTAACAGGCTCTCAAATGATCTTTGTGTTTGTCAAGCAAAATCTGTTGGCACAAGGTAATTATTGTTCAATACTTCGAATATGTACACATGGGAAGGGTAAACAATAAAACAAAAAACATTGTGGCGTCGGTTGGCTTCAGAGTTTTAGGTTTCAATCGCTCGAGGTTGAGCGACGGGTGTTACTGGATCCGAACATTTGTAATTCATACTATGAACGACCTTAGTCGTTAGACTTGTAAGCACCCGAGGAGAGCTTCGATTTAGGCGGACCTCTTGAATAGAATTATTGGTATCTCTTCTTTGTCACCGACTCGACCTAGTTTTGGTGTTTTTCTGAGGTGGCATGGCCAGTTCTCTAATGAGTCGGCATAGTTGTTTGTATTCGTTTGTTATCTTTCGTTACTTGTCGTTGTCTCGATAATTGTGTACAGAGACCGGTCCGATTGGAAAGCTGAACAGTTGCTTGCCCTCTTGTGATTGCCTGGTCAGTTGAAGAACTGCTTAGTAGTCCGCCCGCTAGGCTGAAGAGTGGCTATTCGGACAGCAGTAGGCAGTGGATTGAATCACCACAAATAGTCGCTTAGCAAAATTGAAGAGCTGCCACGTCACTTACGACCGCTTGGCACATTGAAGAGCTGCTTATTCGCTCATAGTCCTCGGCTGTAGTAGAGTGCCAAATTTCGCCTGGCAAGCTAAAGAGCTGCCTAATTTCCTACGGCCACCTCATGATTTTTTCGGAGTGGAACATTTATTTATCGGAGAAGAACTTGTTCAGGTGGTCGAGCGGCCAATTTATTTACCATCGAGAGAGTCTTTTAGAGACTAAATCCCATACGTAGACGACGCATTTTCCTATCTACACGTTAGATGAAGCAGAACTTCCCAACCAAGTTCCGGCAATTTCTTCCGATACATCAAAGATGTGTGTGTCCTGGCATTGTCATGATAAAACACATCTTTTCTGCCTCTTCTGATGGCTCTCTTTTGATTGCTTCATTCTAATGGTTGCGCTGTGCTCAGTAGAGGACTGAATTCGCAGCTCATAATGAACAATTTCCCTCCAATTCCATCGAACACTCAACATCACGTTGTTTGAAGTCATTTATGGGGGTCATGTCTGCCTTTGACCAACAGCGTTTGCGTTGGACATTTTCGTAATTAATCCATTTTTCGTCGCCGGTAATAGTTCGCTTCAAAAATGATTCGATTTCGTTGCGTTTCAGCAGCGTTTCACTGACGGACACCCAAGCATCGAGCTTCTTTGAGCAGCCAGCTCTCCTCAGATGATTCCAAACTGTCATGTATTCAACGTGTAGTGCCTCCAGTATCTCTTGACATGGAGTACAATGGACCAGTATTTGTGTCTGAGTGCTCCAACAGATAGCAGAAGCCTTTAACATCTCCTGACAACTTGTTTCGCAACTTTTTCAGAACGAAGTGCACCTTGACACGAACAATTTCCCAAGCGGAATCGAACAAACCGTTTTTTTGGCCTGCGTTCACTCTCAGCCTTCTCATTGTACACTTCACACATTTTTCGGTATGTTTTTGCGGAGATTTTACCTTTTTTATAGGACAAACAAGCATCACATTCCACTCGTTTTCAAATCGATACAACTTTTTACGCAAATGACAAATTCCAGAATTGTGTACAAGAAAAATGTAGTCTGAAGTCTTGCCTTTCAAGCGCGTGATCGCCTGATAAAATCTGATAAGTGCTACTCAATATATGAACATCAATACCCAGACCCTAATGCTATAATGTCCTTTGCAGACGTAAGCTTCTGTTCTGCTGACCTCAATACCTTGTCTACTTGCTTTTAAAGGAGAGACGGAGGCGTTCTTGGCGAAGGAAGTCATGTTATATGGAAAAGGTGGCGTTGATTCCTCTTTCTGGCTGGTGTAGCTTCTACAAAAGACGTTAGCAGGCATCCTACTCTATTGATCATGCCTATCAACTGTGTACTGTCTCCTCTAGTGCGTACAAGTCGCGTCGCCTGAAGCCGTTTAGCGCTCTATGAGTCATAAGTCATCTTGAGTGGGTCGTGCTTCTTCTATCGGTGATGTGTGGCGTCAATGGGCTGTTTGGCAAATGCGACGAATATGTTCAGATTCTCAACTACCAGTAGTGTGATAGTAGTTGGATCATGCTAAGGGAGTTTGTTGGCCGTCCTGGGACGTTGAGTTTTTCGGTCATTCGGGTTTTCAACTCAGCTTCTAACTGGTTGCGGCAACAGTTCATGGTATTGAGGAAGGGCATACATCCCATTTTCCCTCCCTTGATTCCTATGTATCAATTTGGCGATTGCAAGAACATGTGGACTTGTGGATTTGCTGTTTTTTTTTTTTTTTTTTTTCGAAATATGATGCCGAGTCCATAGCTGACAGCACACATGAAGATTTTCCGTAAAGACTCCAGCATAACTTCGCTAGGCGTGCAAGAGGTTTTACGGGAGATGGCTATAACGATGTCATCCACATTGGCGGCCTGCGGCACACAGACCTTGTCCCAGTGATAGGAGCTGGAGCAGTTCCTGTTTCAGAGAAGACGGGAGAGTAACCCGCTTCGCGACGTACCTCTGTTGACCAGTTTGGTAGTAGCGATTTTCCCTGAAAAAATTCCCGATATCGAGGCTGAATTCCTTACGTTTTATTGACCTCTTAATGTCATATACTCGCTTGCACGCAAGTGGAGTGCGGTTTCACTTGCCGCTGCAGAGGCTTTTAGAATCCAATAAACCCTTCAGAGTTTTTAGGGTCGTAGAATGACATACTAATGGGCCCCATTCCATTAACGTGACCTTGCTCTTTGTACACATATCACAATGAACCTTCTACTGTGACCCTGAGAGCACCGTGGCGCAGTGGGTAGTGTGTTGGCCTCTGACGCCGATTACACGGGATCGAATCCCGACACAGCCATGTCATCGAACGTGTTTTTCACGGTGTTTCTCCTCAGCGGGGTTCTGACAAAACCCCCTGTAGTAAAATTGTCTTGAAAAGCTTCTCGAAATTCGCCGTTCGGAATCGGCAATAAACTGTAGGTCCCTTTCACCTATGGGAAAATGAAATCACACACAACATGGGTGATTGACAGAAGCTCGGCTCAGGTTCTTCATGGACTGTAACGCCAACATACATACATACATCATAATGAACCCAGTCGCTCTCTAGACAGGAAGATTCAACGTTTGCTGAAGCTCCGTCGGTAGAAAAATGGTCGGTGACCTCATATACTAAGAACTAGACTTAGTATATGACTCTTGCATCAAACGATCTTTCCTATCTTCTTCGAAATATCAAAGTTCAGAGGTTCATCAGACTACTAACTAAAGCTTAACATTCTCTCGTGATGCTCCGTCACTGGCCTTCATCACTTCTATCTATCTTTGCTCATCTTCTGTCGAACACATTCTGCCCATGAATGATGGTGGCGCACATAACTCTCTTGCCACATCGCCGTCAACCTTAGAAATCATGGCTACGTGTCTCAATTCGCAAACGTTTAAACGAAACGAAATCTTTTTCGACGTTCTACCGATTCTATCTCCATTTCTAATCACTCGTGTTGTATAATTCCTTGACCCATGTTCGCTGTTTGCAGTCAACTTGCTTTGCTCGGCCGTATGTAGACGAGCAACGAAAATACATTTGTTTTCTCGCATTTCTCCTCCATGACTTCATGACGTTCGCGCGTCAGCTTATGCGACGAAACACCTGATAAGGTCATCTCGATGTCTCTCATTTTCTCTGTTCTTTATTAAGCTAGCCGGCCGCACCCCATGGAGCACTTGTTTGCTTAATATCCCGTCGCACACAGAAACATAAAACACAACACGACCTACTAGAGTAGTTGCAGTGTGCCATTCTCCCATTTTAATTTGCATACGTAATGCCTTTTACAGTTTATCTCTCGTAATTAAGAAACAAATTTTGCTACGAAAACAAATTTAAAAAACAAAAGAATAAAGGGAAATAGAGTAATAAAAAAATGGCACAGAACGCAAAGAACCAAAAAGCAAAGCAAACCAAACAGCAGACAAAGAAGGTAACCTAAAAGCCGGTCTATTCTGTTGACCACCTTATACTGAATGGTTTTTTGTGTATTCTTTCAGAACGTCCAGGACAAATCCACACAGCAGAAGAAGAAAGCTGCTGCGGGGAAATCTTGCTCATCGTGTGGCTGCAAATGGTTCCTGGGCAGTATTGTGCTACTGGCTCTAATCGTTGGCGCTCTACACTATGATACAAACACAAATGGTAAAGGTGTGTTTGCTAATTCGGCCACCGGCAAAATGCTAAAGAATGCCGGTCTGCTGCCGCATGTGGAGAAGGGTTACGTTGTCGTAATGACGAATACGGCACGTGGCTATAAGTGGGCTGAGGCGAGAGTGCCGGGCTATTTAGAGCCGTTTGGTCGATTGGCTTGTGATTTGTTCAAGTTGGTACGCAATTCAGCTTGCAGTTTGTGCGAAATAATAAGAGATTATGCTGTGGCCAAGTGGCCAGTCGTCTCAGAAGCTGTGAGTATTTTATTTTTGAAATTTATTTTTGATTATTTTCGTTTTATTTGATATTATTGGTCGATGGGTTAGGTGTTGGAAACGGTAGAGGTCTACACTGAGATCGTTAGCTACCTATAATCGCCTCTCTCAGGTCCTCATATTGAACCCCATACAGATCCTCATAGTGCTCTCCTCAGATCCCCACATTGATCTCATATCCCCATTCTGATCTCCTCAGATTCCTATACTACTCTCCTCAGATCCCTATACTGATGTCGTTATATCCCTACACTGCTCTCCTCATATCCCCATAGCGATCTTCTTACATCTCCATACTGATCCTCCTCACATCCCCATACTGATCTCAGATCCCTATACTACTCTCCTCAGATCCCTATATAGATCCCTTCAGATCCCCATACTGATCTTCTCATATCCCTCTACTGATCTCCTCAGATCGCTATACTGATCTTCTAGGATCCCCATAGTGATCTACCCCGGACCCCCGTACTGATCTCCTCAGATCCCTCTACTGATCTCCTCAGATCCCTATTCTGATCTCCTCAGATCCCTGTACTGATCTCCTCAGATCCCAGTAGTGATCTCCTCAGATCCCCGTAGTGGTCTCCTCAGATCTCCATTCTGATCACCTCATATCCCCATGTGGGTCTCTTCAAATCCCTATACTGATCTCAGATGTTCCTCAGGGCCACATAATGATCTCCACAGATCACCATACTGATCGTCTCAGATCGTCTCTGAGTGGTCTCCTCAGATCTCCATTCTGATCTCCTGAGATCGCCATACTGATCTCCTCAGATCCCCGTACTGATCTCCTCAGATTCCCACACTGATTTCCTTAGATCGTCATACTGATCTCGTTAGATACCTATACTGCTGTCCTCTGATCCCCATACTGATCATCTGAGATCCCCATAGTGGTCGCCTCAGATCTTCTCAGATCCCTCTACTGATCTCCTCAGATCCCCATACTGATCTTCTCATATCCCCACAGAGATCTAGTCAGGCCCCATACTTTTCTCCTCAGATCCCTATACTATTCTTCTCAGGTCCCTATACTGATCTCCTTAGATCCTTATTCTGATCTCCTCAGATCGCCATACTGATCTCGTCAGGACCACATACTGATCTTCGCAGATCCCTATTCTGATCTGCTTAGGTAACAATTCTGATCCCCTCAGATCTCTTCAGATTCCCATATTGATCTTCCCATATCCCCATACTGATCTCTTCAGATCCCCATGGTGATCTCCTTAGATACCCACACTGATCTCCTTAGATCGCCATACTGATTTCGTTAGATACCTATACCGCTCTCAGATCTCCATAGTGGTCTCCTCAGATCTCCATTCTGATCTCCCCATTCCTATACTGATCTCAGATGCTCCTCACATCCCCATTAGAATGTCCTCAGATCCCTCCACTGATCTCATCTTGTCCCCATACTGAATCTCGTCAGATCGCCTTACAGATTTAGACTAATTCCCGTCGTCACTCTTTCTGTGCCTAGACTCAAGTGCACTATGATCTCATTGTAAGCTTTCAACTTTTCTTGCTCGCCATTTATAACAATCTGCCGATAGCAAGACAACCGGTTTGCTAAGGAACTCTTCTATTGTCTGAATCGCGCGATTAGAAACTTGTTTCTGATTCATTCCAAGACTACAGGCAAATAGGTACGACTGCTTGGAAAAATGTCCTAAAGAAACACCTGAACTCGTTGAACTCTAAGCCAAAATCTGCGACGTTTGGTCGTAAAAAGTTGTTGCTTTTGGCGTGCGTTTGTTCTAACCAAATTGTGCACTTCACTCCGGGAGAAACATGAGAACGATAATCCGTGAAACGCGTCGCAAATTGCTTCGTAATCATTTACAAATTCGTGGTAATCACATTGCTATCGCTTCCCAGGGCGGCTTGTGACGTTCTCTTTACCGAAAAGCAATAATAAATGGAAAGAAGCAAAAAACCGCCCTGATCAAGTGCTGCTCTCACATGGCAAAAACAGTTTCCACTGCTTATCATCGCTCAGCGTTTTTCCCTGACTGGAGATTCTATTTCGCCGCATTTGCAAACGCCGCCATTCACGTCGAGCGTAGATTAACTCAACTCATTCGGTTCAGTGTTTGTCCACCTTTCCTAACAATCACTTCGTTGAACCCAAGAATATGTCTGTCGAAGTAGATGTCCGCTGTCACGTTCAGTGCACATCCTTTTTGGTCAACGTCGTCCTTAAAGTGGTAATTACCTTCAACCGACACTTGATTTTCGACTACTCCTTCAAAATAGGCCGTACGCGTAGATCCCTACACCAAATTCGTTTGCAGACACTTCACTGATGGGATTGACAATATGATAAATGTTCTCTCGTTTCAGTTGGAGCAATACATTCCCGGCCTGCCGAAGAAACTTGAAGATGCCACCGCCTCGACACGAGTCTTCATTTCCGATAGCGTCGGAAAGATCACTCAGTTCCTCAAAGTGAACGTCTTTGTGTACGTTGCCTACAAAGATTCCTTAATAAATGAATCAAAACACGACTAATCACTGTTTGTTTTGTTTTTTCTTTTTCTCCTTGTATGTACCTTGCTCCCGAACAGTGGATCATTGTCGCCTGAGAACCTGGCCCAAGCTCTCAATCGAACCCAAATTGTCGTCATCAAATATGCTAACGACTTCAGTCAGCAAATGGACGCATGGGCGAAGCGGAAATGATTCGCATAGGAAAACTAAAACAAAAGTCGCTCCTCGCCACCCAACCTCACGGCACGGGCGATCTACTCTACTCGATACTTTTAGTGTAAGCTCAACTACACACAACAACAACACACCATCCGAGAATGAAACGAGCGCGCGAAGTAATGGAAATTTAAGGAAATCAACTTTAGAACTATTTTTTAAGGAAAAAGTAAAAAGCAAAAACCGAAATAGAAAAAAGCAATTA
This sequence comes from Eumerus sabulonum, assembly GCA_951905685.1. Classification (NCBI taxonomy): domain Eukaryota; kingdom Metazoa; phylum Arthropoda; class Insecta; order Diptera; family Syrphidae; genus Eumerus; species Eumerus sabulonum. The sequence continues at coordinate 84,417,812 of OX645063.1, read as the reverse complement.
AACGATGAAGTAAAACAATAAAGAAATTATTTAAAGAAAAGTTTAAATAAATTGTGTGAATGGTAACGGTGTAGCGATCTTTTTCTGCATTTACGCGCCGTTAATGTGGGCTTTGGTTTATACCAAAGCACAAAAAGTGAGTAGAGCTTTTGGAAACATCCCGAATTGGGTTTTTATTTTACTAGCGTTTGACCAGCGTCAGTATTGTCCTTGACCTTGTCCTACGGCTACAGCTTAGGTAGGTAGGACCGTAGCCTTCCCAAAAAGAAAATAAGAAGAACACACATTGCCCCCCAATAGTTCTGAAGAGGTCTTCTTCTACGATGGCAAAACCACTGCGTAAGCTTTTTCACCTTTCCTACACCTCTGGGCTCTTTCCGAGTAGGTGGAAAACAGCATTTGTCCAGCCTATACCCAAAAAAGGCGAATCATCTTTTCCCTCCAAGTACCGACCCATTGCACTAACGTCCCTTCTTTCCAAGGTCATGGAAACGCTGATTAACCGTCAGCTTATGAAATATCTTGAATCACGGAAACTCCTCAATGACCGCCAATACGGTTTCCGCAGCAACAGATCCACTGGTGATATGATGGCATATCTCGCTGAAAAGTGGAATCACTCGCTTCACCAAGCAGGTGAAAGCAAAATTGTTGCACTGGATATTTCGAAAGCATTTGACAGGGTTTGGCATTAAGCCCTTTTGTCGAAAATGCGTGCTTTTGGGATCGATGAGTCTCTCTTTCAATGGATTAGAAGCTACCTTTCGAATCGTTCAATTCAAGTTGTTTTGGACGGATTCAAGTCTGATACTCACTTTGTAAATGCCGGTGTTCCCCAGGGCTCCGTTTTGTCTCCGACACTTTCTTATTTTTATAAATGATCTCTTGTCTGTTACTTCTAATCCAAATCACTCCATCGCTGACGACAGTACCCTCAGCTTCTCATATTCGTTCACCAGTTTACGACCCTCCACTTCGGTTGTAGATAATGAGCGGCAGCGTATGTTAAGCTCATTAAATTCCGATATCGATAGCATTATCCAATTGGGTAAAAGCAATAGAGTGGAATTGAATGCATCCAAAACACAATGCTGTCTCTTGTCGTTAAAGCGTATAAATAACCCGCAGCCATTATCCATGAATGGCCATTGCATCTCAGAAACTGAAAAGCTTTCTATCCTGGGTATGAGTGTTGCTCACAATCTTAATTGGAGCGACCATATATTCAGTGTCGCCAAGAATGCTGCGAAATGCCTAGGCTTCTTATACAGATGCAAGAAATATTTCTCACCCTTAGATCTGGCTACAATCTATAAGGCGTTCATTCGCCCCAAATTAGAGTTTATCGCTCATGTCTGGTCCGGTGCTTCCAAGACCTCACTGCACCTACTAGACAGAATACAAAAATGAGCCATAAAACTGATAGGTGACTCCAGCATTACCAAAACATTAGACTCGCTGGAACACCGCAGGAATGTTACCTGCCTCTCTCTGTTTTATCGTTACTACCACCAAAAATGCTCTGATGAAATAGCCAGTTGCATTCCGCCCCTTCAGCATTTCTCCCACAATACACGTCTCTCGAGGAATGCTCACCAATATACTCTGAAGCCCGCTTTCGGACGTACTGTCAAATATAGAGAATCTTTCATTTACCGAACCACACGAATCTGGAACTCCCTGCCGGATTCGGTTTTCCCCCCTCAATACAACATGCAAGCTTACTTACTTACTTACTTATCAGGCCTGCGATCCATGGAGGATCTGAGCCTGAGCTATAGCTGCCTTCCATCCTTGACGGTCCCGGGCACGCTGCTTCCAGTTGTCAAGACCAAGACGTCTTACATCCGCGATTACTTGGTCTTTATACCGGAGGTTCGGTCTTCCTCTTCTTCTCGAACCAGGAGGCTCGGAGTCGAAGACCCTCTTAGCTGGAGCGTTGATGTCCATGCGCTCGATGTGGCCGAGCCAGTGTAGTCGACGGGTCCTTGCTTTCCGGACTACATCCACATCTTGGTACAGCTCGTAGAGTTCGCGGTTGTGTCTTCTTCTCCATTCACCTTCCTCACAGACAGGACCAAATATCCGGCGCAGAATTTTTCTTTCGAAAGAACCCAAAATCAGCTCCGCTGTCCTGCTTATCGTCCAGCTTTCGGCTCCGTACAGCAAGACTGGCAGAATGAGCGTTTTGTAAAGCATGACTTTGGTCTTTCGAGTGAGGAGTTTTGACCCCAGTTGTTTGGACAAACCGAAGTAGCAGCGGTTGCCAAGGGCGATTCTACGCCGGATCTCCACTGTGGTGTCATTTGTGGAATTTACGTTTGCCCCGAGGTAGACAAACTCCTTAACTACCTCGAAATTGTAGCTGTCAATTGTTATGTTTTGTCCCAGGTGGTGAGCGACGGATTGGTTTTTGCTTGACAGCATGTATTTCGTTTTGTCCTCATTGATCTTAAGGCCAATTCGTTTCGCCTGTTCTTCAATCGCCGTGAATGCTTCCACAATGCCACGGCGAGAACACGCGATGATGTCGATATCATCCGCGTATCCTAGCAGCTGGATGGACTTGTAAAAGATAGTGCCTTCCCTGTTGACGCCTGCCCGTCGCACTATCTGCTCCAGCACCAGGTTGAAGAAGTCACATGACAGCGCATCTCCTTGCCGAAATCCGGTGCATGTTTCGAATGGTTCCGAGGTCCTAGAACCGAGTTGCACGGTGCATCGCGTGTTTTTTAGCGTGGCGCGACACAACTGGATCAGTTTTACCGGGATCCCGAATTCGGCCATCGCCCCAAACAGTGCTTCACGATGAATGCTGTCGTATGCGGCTTTGAAATCGATGAAAAGATGGTGTGTATCGATTTGAAACTCGTTGGTCTTTTCCAGGATTTGTCGAAGTGTGAAAATTTGGTCTATAGTTGATTTGCCGGGCCGGAAGCCGCACTGGTAGCTGCCGATTAGTGCGGTGCAAAATGGTTTTAGACGTTCACACAATACGCTGGACAGGATCTTGTATGCGACATTGAGCAGGGATATACCTCTATAGTTCTTACAAGAGGTAGGATCGCCTTTTTTGTGGATGGGGCATATAGAGCTGGTATTCCAGTCGTCGGGCATGCTCTCATCTTCCCAAATTCTGCAGATGATCTGGTGCATGCTCCCTACCAGAACATCGCCGCCAGCCTTGAAGAGCTCTGATGGCAAGCCATCTGAGCCTGCGGCCTTGTTGTTCTTCAGCTTCTGAATAGCTGTGCCGACTTCTTCTATGCTGGGTGGGAGGACTACTTCAGCGGCTGGAGTTGGGATTTCCTCAGTCCCTACCACTCTCTCTTGGTCATGCTCGTTAAGCAGCTGCTGGAAGTGCTGCTTAAATACATCCACTATTCCCTGCGGGTCGGTGACAAGATTACCCTCGCAGTTTCGAAGAGCCAAGGTGCCCTTTTTGAAGCCTCCTGCAAGGCCTTTGGCTTTCTTGTAAAAGGCTCGTGTTTTATGTCTATCCCTAGACTCCTCGATATCCTTGAGCTGGGAGGCTGCGAAGATTCTTTTCTTTTGTCGCAGTAGTTTCTTCTCCTCCCTTCTTCTGGCTCGGTACTCTTCTCGCGCTGCCCTGGTTTTCCTCTGCAGCGCCTTTTGGTACGCCTCGTCGGTTGCTGCCTTTTTCTGCTCACACTCGCCATCATACCACGGGTTTCTTGTCGGGGGTGGTAGGTATCCTAAGGTGGTTTCGGCTACTTCCTGAATGGCTGAGCGGCAATGCAGCCACATATTATTGGCATTTGTGTTCGACGTAGGCATACCGTAGAGTCTTTCGCTCAGCTGCTCCCTGTAGACTCTGGCAACCTCCGGTGTGCTCAGGCGCCCAATGTCGAACCTCCTCCTGATGGGCTGGTGCAGCTTTCTGACATTGGACAGTCGAGCTCTGAATCTTGCTGCTACGAGGAAGTGGTCAGAGTCGACATTTGCCCCTCTGAATGTTCGCACATCCAGGATGTTTGACGCGTGCCTTGCGTCAATGAGCACATGGTCGATTTGGTTGGCGGTTCGACCGTCCGGAGATCGCCAGGTTGCTGTGTGGATTCGCTTGCGAGGGAATCTTGTGCTACTTATCACCGCATTACGAGCTGTCGCAAAGTCAGCGAGTCGGAAGCCGTTATCTGTTGTTGTATCGTGGAGGCTGTGCTTTCCGATCACTCCGCCAAGGGTGTTTTCCTTTCCGATTTTGGCGTTGAAGTCCCCGAGCACGATTTTTACATCGTACTCCGGACAAGCTCCGTAGGCGTTGTCCAGGAGGTCATAGAAGTCCTCCTTGATAGGGTCTTCAGCCTCGTCGGTAGGGGCGTGTGCACATATAAGGCTGATGTTATAAAATCTGCCTTTGATGCGGATCACAGCCAGGCGATCACTTATAGGTTTAAAGTCGATGACCTTCGACCTTAACCGCTTTCCCACGACGAATCCGCATCCCAGTAAGTGCAACCTTTTGTGACAGCTGTAATAAATGTCGCAATTTTTCTTCCTAATCATACCGTTTCCTATCCAGCGTATTTCCTGGACCGCAGTAATATCCGCCTTGTACTGCGTGAGGATTCCTTCTAGTTTATGAGCAGCTCCGGGAGTGTACAGGGTTCTGACATTCCAGGAGCATACTCGCAAATCGTGTTCCTTTTTCGTGCGTTGTCGTCGTCGAGTATCCGTCCGTATATCCGAGGCATCTTGCTCATTCATAACTTTGGGTTTTTTTACGTGGGCGGATTGTTAGCCCGCCGCACAACCGCCATTCTGGTCGGGGTTTTCTTCGCTGCATACGTTTGTTCACCTCCCAACGGTTGTTGAAGAGGCTATCCAGAGGGCGCCGCGAGGAGGCCGTATGTCAACTTGACCCGGGCATTTAAACAGGGATCGTTGCTGGCATCTCGCCAGGTTGAGAGCAATCAACAACTTTACCCTGTATGTCCGAACCCATGCCCTCCACAACATGCAAGCATTTAAGATCAATGTCCATCGGCATCTCCTCTATTCCTCTTCCTCTCTACCTTCTGCCCGCACTGTGTCGCGACATAATAAGGTTATTAGACCTTGAGTGCGCGCAAATTAAAAAAAAAAAAAAACATATAGGCCGGGGAGGCCCGTTGTGCAGCTACGAGGGGGTTTAGCCCCCTATTTGTGGAACCATTTTGTGCTTCTTAAGAAATTAAGAAGATCAGATATCCCTACTTGCTGAACTTCGGTCAGATCGTTAAGGAAGTAAGATCCTAGGTATCGTTTCCTGATTGTGCAGAATGCCGGGCAGACGCAGAGAAGGTGATGAATGGATTCGACCTCCTCCTCGTCCAGACAGCCCCTGCAAAAATCATTCGGAGTTATACCTAGTTTTTGCGCGTGACTGCCAATAAGGCAGTGTCCAGTGATGACACCGACGACTTTGTGGATGTCAGGTCTTTTTAGGGAGATAATACTCCTAGTCCTAAGCTTTCGGCATGTGAGCGAACGCCTCATAACAATCCGTATCAAGGCAAAATTTTTTAACATCAGCCTGATCTGCGTCCACGCTCCCACGGAAGACAAGGATGACTCAGCCAAAGATGAGTTCTACGATCTCCTAGACAGAACGTATGCCCAATGTCCCAGCTATGACATCAAAATTGTACTAGGAGACTTCAATGCTAAGCTGGGTAAGCAAAACGTCTTTGAACGAGTCATCGGCAAACATAGCCTACACGACGGCACATCCGATAATGGACACAGGCTGATTTATCTTGCTAGAAATCTCCTTCTAGCCAGTACGTGCTTCCCGCACCTCGATACACACAAAAGCACCTGGCGGTCGCCAGATCAATCAATCACTAACCAGATTGACCACACCGCGTTCGATTTCAGACACTCCTCCACTATTCTTGCCAAGATGAGCCTACGGATATCACGAACGCAGCGAAGTAGAGTAAGAATACAAAGCTATGACGTCGGAAAGCTACTATCGCCAGAAACCGCTCGTGCTTTTACCGATCGCGTCTCCCTTAAGCTCTCCAATACACCTCAATCCTCGACGCTATCAATAGAACAGCAGTGGAGCCTTTGCAAACAAGCCCTGAAAAGCTCTGCATCCGAAGTTTTGGGATACAAAGCTCCACCACGAAGAAACACCTGGTTCGATGACGAGTGCAGGAGGAAAACAACAAGAGCAGCTCGTGAGCTCTACGAGTTAAAAAGAAGGGAGGAGCATAAGCTTCTTAGAAAAAAGAAGAAAGAGCACGAAAAGCGCGCGATAGAGGATTTCGAGAGATGTTACTGCAGGCGTGACGTTCGAAAGTTTTATCAACAGATAAAGCGAACATGCCAAGGTTATAAAGCCGGAACGGAGCCTGCAGGGATGAGAACGGACACCTAGTAGTAGTAGCAGTCGATGCTGAGAATATGGAAAATCCACTTCTGCAGACTGTATAACGGCGATGTTAGTCAATATACCGGTGTCAGGCAGAATGATCCATTTCTAATAGACGGAGACCGCAGAAAATTCTCTCCCCCTGACCTCGACGAAGTTAAGATTGCCATATCGAAGCTCAAGTCGAATAAAGCTGCTGGCGCAGACGGACTGTCTGCTGAGCTCTTCAAGGCAGCTGGGGATGACCTGGTTGGGAGCATGCACCAGCTCATCCGTAAGATATGGTTAGAGGATAGCATGCCCGAGGAATGGAGTCTCAGCATCGTATGCCCGATCCACAAGAAAGGAGACCCCTCTGATTGCGCCAACTATAGAGGAATAAGTCTCCTTATAATCGCCTACAAAATCTTCTCTGCCGTTTTGTGTGAACGCCTGAAGCCTTTTGTAAATAAGCTGATAGGTCCTTATCAGTGCGGATTCAGGCCAGGGAAGTCCACCATCGACCAAATCTTCACACTACGGCAGATACTGGAGAAAACCAATAAATTTCAAGTCGACACTCACCACCTATTTGTCGTCTTCAAAGCCGCATACGACAGCGTAATTAGAGACGAGCTATACAACGCTATGTCTACTTTTGACTTACCTGCTAAACACGTCAGACTATGCAGGATGACTTTGGAGAATGCTCGCTGCTCCATCCGAATCGGTGAACACCTTACCGATAGTTTTGATGTCAAAAAAGGATTTAGGCAGGGCGATGCGCTGTCGTGTGATTTCTTCAACATCATATTGGAAATGAGTGTGCAAAAATCACTGGCCAATACAAGAGGCACAATCTATTTCAAATCCTCGCAACTCCTTGCATACGCCGACGACATTGACATAATAAGTAGATCACAGCGAGACGTCAACAATGTGTTTGCGAGTATTGAGATGGAGGCGACAAAAATTGGTTTGGCAGTAAACGAGGGCAAAACCAAATATATGCCATCATCAATAAAGGACGCTCACCACCGACGTCTTGGCCAGAATGTTTGTATTTTCAGTTTGAGGTAGTTAAGGGCTTCGTCTACCTTCACTCCGCAGTGACCTGGAACAACGACATCAGTTCCGAAATCAAACGCAGAATCACTCTTGCCAATCGCTGTTTCTTTGGGCTCAGGAGGCAATTGAGTAATAGAGCCCTCTCCCGAACGACAAAGTTAACTCTATAGAAGACCCCTGTCAACCCGGTCCTGCTGTACGACGCAGAAGCATGGACACTATCAAAAGCGGATGAGGTGGCCTTTGGTCGGTTCAAGAGAAAGATTTTGCGCGTGATTTTCGGGCCTATAAACGCAGACGGGGGATGGAGGAAAAGATCCAACCACGAACTTTACGGGCTGTAAAGCGACATGAGCGTAGTCAGGCGTCTACGGATTCAACGCCTAAGATGGCTGGGCCATGTAGAGCGAATGGTTACCACAGCTCCAGCCCGGAGAGTCTTTGAATCCAACCCCGAGGGACGAAGAAGCAGAGGACGGCCGCACTTAAGATGGCGCACACAAGTGGAAGGAGACCTCAGCCAACTGGGTGTGCGGCAATGGAAAAGGCTAGCAATAGATCGTGCTAGATGGAGGGGCATGTTGGTTGAGGCCCAGGTTCACCCCGAACTGTAGCGCCCACTAAGAAGGAGAGAAGATGGTGAGTGTTAATCTGGAACTTGTTGGTTTCTTTCAGGATCTGCTATAGTATGTATATATTGTTACGAAGTTTAATCCCACTTCGAATAGGGTTCGTATCACTCGATTGCTATAAACTACAACTGTTTACCTGCAATACACACACTTATTTCGCCTCACATCAATTATCTGAGCACTTCACAACTTTTATTTATTGTTACAACCTTTTGCACACACGTTACACTTTATTATACACACTTTACTTTTCCAGTCATCGACTAGCTTTCGTGCAAGACACATCTGTTTGTCAACCGGCTGCTCTCGTTGTGCTTATTTAGTACCATTTATCCTTAACAAACCACTTTCTTTTTTCCTTCTCTTTCTCGCGCGTTTATTCCCAACACTTGCCGCGTGTGTAGTGCCTGTGAATAAAATAAACCACATGGCCCCCAGGGCCGACAACAACACCTGGGAACCATTTCGGTGGACTCTCCGAAGCCCCCCTAGCGGAACAAACTGCCAAAAAGAAAAAAAAAATTCATATGCACCTTTTGAAGATTTTCCTGAATTGCTACAAAAAAAAAAAAAAAAAAAACCCCATCCAATAACCTACGATTCGTTTTGATATGTATCTCCTAAAAATGAAATGCAACCGCTCACGTCAATAAGCATCTTCGCCCTCACAACTAAGAAATGGCGAAATTCTAATTTTGACAAAAAAATAGAAAGTTGCGGAAAAGTTCGTCTCAAAGACAAACCTTTCGGGGCTATGTCCGGTATCAATTACTCTCCACAACCAACTCAACACCTCCAAGGGCATTGTTTACGCTCCATGCCTCATCAATGTGCCCGAACAAGAAATCATCTCAGAAATGAAAATCCAAAATGTCGGAGACGTCTACGAATTCACTAAAATGATTGATTCTACTCTCAAACCCACTCGACTTATGTTATTGACATTTGATTCCTTCCGACCCCCAGACACGGTGGAAATTGGTTGGCACAACACCAAAGTGTCAGAGTATTTCCCTAACCCGATGCGCTGCCGCAACTGCCAAATCCTAGGCCACACCATAAAAAGATGTATAAATTCCCCAATGTGTCAAACATGCAACCTACCACCCCACAAATTGCTTTGCCACCCATCCATCAGATTCCAAAGATTGTCCTAAGTATGTCCAAATGAAGGAAATATTAAAAATAAAAACAAAGAAAACATGTTCCATGGCAGACGCAAAACGCCTGTATAAGGAACAAAATCCTATACTTCCAAATATCACTCAAAACTCCTTGACTACTTGTAACCCACCTAACACCTAACGTCCACTTACGCCACCCCCACTCCCAACAATTGCCTACTCATCTCCCAAAACACTTCCCATATGGCGGTATTGCCCTCCTGATTCACACATCCATTGAATTCAAACCAATCAAACTCAATAACGATATTGAAGCCCTGGGCATTTCAATTGTTTCCAAACTAAGTTTCTCCTTAATAAACTGTTACGTCCACCCTTCTCAAAACCTAACCATCCCCCACTTAGAAAATGTCCTCTTCCCCCAACACTAACCCTCCTAAATATTAGGCGACTTCAATGGCTGAGACCCCAGCTGGGGCTCCCCCAAGAATAACCGCCGCAGAAAAACCATATCTAACTTTTTAACTAAATCTGAATATCAACTTCTCCCACTCAAAATGTTCTCCCATTTGACCCCATTCATACAGTGGCAAATATCTGGTGATCTATGTGGAAGTGACCATTTCCCTATCATATTCTCCATGCTCCCTTCACCACCCCTCCCTCCAAAAAGACGACCAAAATTCAAAACGGACATAGCTAACTGGAACCTCTACAACAAACTGCTAGACAAATATAACACCAAATATCCCATCAGAAACAATCCTAACAAAGAAGCCGCTCACATCCATACAATTATCCTCGAAAGTGCAAACCAATCCATCCCCCAAACACATCCTCCATCAGGTAATCACAAAGTTCCGTGGTGGAACAAAGAACTTGCACAACTAAAAGAAGAGAAAAAAATAATGTGGCGATCCCTAAAACGTAACATCTGCCCCTCCAATATTATAAACTACAAAAGAGCAAATGCCCAATACAAAAGAAAAATCAAAATCGCAAAATCGGAATCCATCCACAAAATAACTTCAGAGAACAACCCCAACACCCCCACCACTAAAATCTGGTCATACATAACAGGCTTCTACGACACAATATCCCTCTCCCCCATTCACTCAATCTCCGCCGCAGTTCAACAAAACCACAACATCACAGGCCCCACCAACCTTTCCAATGATTTTGTCAATTTCTGGACCGAAAAATCCCACTACACTTCTTAAATTTCTGACCAGGTTCTAGTGGAGTCGACCGCCCCTTGCAATTTTCCATCTGATAACCCTCAAGTAGAGAAGATATCGCCTGTGTCTAGGCGATACTTACATAATCTCGCTGCCTATTATGGTTAACTTCCATTCCCAAGAAAATGCCCACTATAGTAAGAACACAATCAAACAAAAAAACAATAATTATCTCACTCATCCGCCTGCCCCCGCACCAACAATACCCACTCGTCTTCATCAAAACCAAAACACCATTCCTGTTATCTTTTCACCAAACAAAACAACGGAACCTACACCAACTTTTAATGACTACAACAACACACACACTCAGTCTCCCACACAAACCCACTCAACTGGAACTACCCAACTTCATACAACTTCATAGTGTATCATCTGCTTTAACTAAGTTAACAAAAACACTTCTTTCACAAAACAAATACTACATTACGGACAATTATACTATTCATGACAACTTAAACATAAACTCAACAACGACATTCAACAAAATGACTCTGCCGTTCTGATGCCGAATCGCTCTGGCTCCTCAAGGAACCTGGACGACTCGGCTTCACAGTGGCAGAGTCACACTTCATCATCTCACCCCCACATTTCATCACCTTCCGATCCTGTGCATTATATAACCAGACATAATGCATCAGGGCCTTCAACCCCCTCAAACCCACCACATTCAAATAGCGCACAGCTATTCTCAAACTACCACACAGCCTACTCTCACTCATCACAATATAATTCTATTTATATTGGACATGAGTCCTCCCCGGCAACTAAGTGGAACATCAATTGGCACGAACTCCAATTGCTAATAACTGATAATAACCCCTCTGTTATCTCATTGCAAGAAACCCATCTACCCGTCAATCTTGTTCCATACCCCCCCAAACAATACACAGCATATTTCCACAATTTACCCTCAAATGACTCAGCAAAACAAGGCACAGGTCTTCTAATCCATAAATCTGTCCCCCACAAACGATAACCCATCAGTTCCAATATATCTATAGTTGCAGTCGAAACGAAAGTATGCAACGCTGTTGAGAATGGAAAGTGACCAGACGTACTGCTGCAGGCATAACACTCACAGTATATGGTCAACCGAAGTTCATCCTCTGCGTATGCAATACTAAAGTGCCTGAACGAATTACTACGGACTATAACCAACGCGGAATTCGGTCGGCTCTCGTCCTATCTAGGTCTAGGACAACCACCCCTGAGAGTAGTGAACGAACATCAACGACCCCAACCACTGTACTCCGTTCAGGTTGTGTGTGTCAACACATCATAAGAGAATATAAAAAAAAAAAAAAAAAAACTCTTGAACCTGCGCGAGTCTCTAAAAAAAAAAAAAAAAAAATCAATCTTAACATCAAAATCTCCATAATATCGAATTACATCCCTCCCAACCAACCTTTCTCCGCTACAGAATTAAATAATATTATGAGCACACTCCAATCACCAGTCTTATTAACCGCTGATATTAATGCCTGGAACCCATTATGGGGCTCACCTACAACCAACTCCAAAGGAAGGGTATTCGAAGATTTTCTATCTTCCTCCAGTTTAGCTATCATCAATGACGGCAGCCCGACCCACTTCTCGACCCATAAAACCTGGACACATGTCGACGTTACGGTTATATCACCTCAATTATTGCCCAAAACCACATGGCAGGCGCTTGACAACCTTCACGGAAGTGACCATCTACCTATCCTTACAACAATAAATCTCGGCACCAAATCACCTTCCATTAAACCACAAGCCAAATTCCAAATTGACCGCGCTAACTGGCCCTTTTTCAATACGGCAGTTTCTAATTTCATCAATGGCAAAAAACAATCTGAAAACATTAATAAAGAAGCTGCCATCATAACCAGAGCTTTACGCGTTGCAGCCCACCTCTCTATTCCCCAATCAAAATTCACTCCACACAAATCCTATGTCCCCTGGTGGAACTCTGAATTGGCTACATTGCGACACAATAAACAACTCCTCTGGAAACTCTTCAAGAAACATCCCACTGACCTTAACCTCCTAAACTATGGTAAAGCTAATGCCCTCTTTCGCAAAAAGGCAAAGATTTCTAAAAAGGAAAGCTTTCAGAAGTTCTCGGCGAAAATCAACCCCAACTCTACTAGTAAAAAAATCTGGGCGGACATTAAAACCCTCACTGGTAATTACACCCCGTACGTTATTAACACAATAACTACAGATAGTACTACACTTACTAACCCTGCTAGCATTTGTGAATACTTTGGTAAGGTATGGGCAGATTATTGTTGCGACGATAACTTTCCGTCACCTTTCCTAGACGCCAAACAAGCCGCTATACGAAGAGCCACCCCAACCTACAACATCAGTAATGTAGCTAAATCAATAGAAAAACCCATCAGTAAACTTGAACTGATCAGCTGTTTAACATCTCTTTTTGGTAAAACACGAGGGTACGACCGTATTTCATACCCTATGATAAACAATTCACCGCCATCCCTCAAACAACGCCTCTTGGACCTATATAACAACATTTTTGAACAAGGTTTAATACCCCAAGTATGGAAGGTCGCCAGTATAATCCCAATCCTTAAACCATCAAAAGAAACTGACGACCCAAAAGGTTATAGACCAATTTCTTTACTACCCTGTCTTGTCAAGTTGATGGAAAAAATAATATCTAAACGACTACTATGGTATATAGGAAAGAATAACTACCTAAGTCCAAATCAAGTTGCATTTAAACATGGTCGTGGCACTATCGATTCGCTTCTACATATTGACGAATTCGTTGCCTCAGCGCTTTCCTGTAGAAATCACGTCTCCATTCTATCAATTGACTATGAGAGGGCCTTCGATCGGATTGGTATCCATGTAATTTTGAATAAACTCACCCAGTGGAAAATAGGTCCGAAAATGTTTTCTTACATAAGATCCTTCCCTTAAATAGAAAATTCCGAGTGAAGGCAAATAACATATATTCCAATTCATATAATTTATCAAATGGGATACCACAAGGTTCGCCTCTTTCCGTAATCTTATTCATAATTGCCTATAATGACATTAGCGATCTTATATCCAGATACAAAATGTTGATCACTCCTTCTATGCAGACGACCTAATTTTACTATCTAAAAACAATGACAACAATCGCACTAGAGATATCTTTCAAAACTTCCTCATTGACCTAAATCAATGGTGCAATTTGTCTGGTGCAATCATTTCACCAGCCAAAAGTAAACACTTACATATATGTAAAAAACAAAGGTGTAGCAACTTCAACATCAAACTGCTTACCTCACAAATCCCAAATGTCAACACCTTAAACATTTTGGGCATTACTTTTGACAACCACTTCACCTTTAAGACACACTGCCTTAATCTTAAAAAGAAGCTAGCTACCAGGCTCAATATTATTAGATTCCTAGCCTCTAAACATAGTTTAGTCCACCAAAATACATTTATTGATATAACTAGATGTATAATATTATCTAAGATAGACTACGGACTAGTAATCTACGGCAAATGCGCAAAATCAACGCTCCAAATCATCAAATCACCATACCACTCTGCAATTAGATCCAGCCTGCGGGCCTTCGCAACCACGCCCATAATAAACATGCTTACTGAAGCTGGTATCCCACCCATCAACCACCGGAGAGATATACTCATAGCACGACTTATTCCAAAAATCTGTTATTCACATAAATATCCGATCATCGAAGATGCTAAAAGAATCCTACTTAGAAAAAAATCACCTAAGATCCCGTCATCCATATATTTAGCTTTCAGTACATCAACCTGTCTAGGCATCACCCCTATCCTCCAACCATCAACACTCGGTAACTATCCCTCATGGCTACTACCTATTGACAGCATCAACACCACCCTGTCAAAATTCACCAAAAGATCAACATGCAACCTAACATATCCCCAATTATTCTATGAAATGTTGGAAAACTTTAATAGAGACTTATGGGATATCTGGTATACAGATGGCTCTAAATCAGTTCATGGCACTGGATTCGCGATAACCACAAGCACAGGCGACGTCATCCGTGCCGGAAAGTTACCTGATTATTTTTCAATATTTTCAACAGAAGCTTACGCCATTCAAAAAGCCACTGAAGCAGCACTTAATACCCCCAAAAATACCGTGATCTGCTCTGACAGTCTCTCTTCCTTAAAAGCTATTCAAAATACAAACAACTATACTCCCACAATAGTCAAGATCCGGGATAACATATTTAAAAACAAGAACAAAATTACAATCATCTGGATACCAGGCCACTCTGGGATTAAAGGAAATGAGTTTAATCCACTCCCCCCAATATACAAAGACTTTCTTAACATTATTAACACCTATTGGGAACACAAAAGAAAAGATGCATGGAACTTATATATTCATCAATACTCCACCCTCAACCCAACTGCTGCCTCGACAAAGTACCCCACAGACACATCCGCCCACACGATCAAATGTTTCCTACGGCTTCGACTAGGGCATACGCTGCTAACACACAACCACCTTCTCAACAAAACCCACCCGCCAATTTGCCATTTCTGCCAATCCAACTGCACCTTAACCAGCAAACACCCCAAAATAACTGAAACCTGTAAAATAATCTGCAATAAAAAACTAATCGATCTCCTTTCTTCCCCTTGTACAGATAATATAAAATATGTATATAAAATATTGTTAAAACTTAATTTAACATCTAATATCTAACTATTGTTAATTACCAGCCGAAAGCCTTGGTAGCTAGTGCTGTTAAATATAAGCATTTATAATGTAAATTTATTTATATTGTAAATAATAATAATAATAATAACAAATCATGTAAAGCCTTTTTTAATCTGCAAACTCTACGGGGATACTTTGGATGTACGTATCCATCCGGCTGATTAATATAAATTTCTTCCTCCAATGTGCTGTTTAGTGGAGATGCAATTTGTATTCCACAGATAATGCTAATATCAAACAGATGGTCGAGTAACGCACCACGGGTGAGAATGTATCGTGAAAATCCACATCAGGCATCTGACTGCACCCTTTAGCTACTAAGCGAGCTTTGTACCTTTCAATAGTTCTGTCCTTGTCTCTCTTGAGACTAAACACCCACTTAGTGTTGATAGGTTTTCGATTTAAGGGCAGCTCGACCAGTTTCCACGTTTCATTTGAAACCAAGGCGTTATATTCATCATCCATAGCTTTCTTCAATTTTTCAGCATCGTAGGTGAGCATAGCTTCTTTCACCGTTGATGGTATTGCTTCAACCTGGCCCGTTAAGTACAAATTACAGTACAAATCCTCCAGAAACGTCATCTGAATTTGCCGTAGACAGATTATATATTTCAGGCTTGTTGTTTACTTCAACTCTTCAATCGTTGAATTTCCATCTGAGTTTGAAAGGTAATTGTCGATGTTCTCGCTTTCTTCAATCGCTGATGTTGCCGAATCTAAGATAAGATACTCATTAGTATTATTTGTCTTTGAATCAATATTACCTTCCGTATTCAAGAACTTCACATCACGACTCTTATAAATCTTTCGTTGATGGGGTACATACACTCGGTACGCCTTTGATTCGGCTGAGTAGCCTACCATTATGCAATCAGTTCCTTTGGCTCGGAATTTAGATTTTCCAGGTCGTTTATCGAGCATAACCCAAGTGGCATCCAAATCGTTGTAAATGTCTTACATTAGGCTTTCTTCCACTCCAGTTTTCGTATGGGGTCATTGAATCTACAGCTGTTGTCGGCGACCTATTTCGTAAGTAGACAGCAGTACTCCCCGCTTCTGCCCACATCATCTCTGGTAGCCCGGAGTCTAGGAGCATACACCGCGCCATTTCCACCAGAGTTCGATTTGCACGCTCGGCCACACCATTCTGTTGTGGTGTATACTCAACGGAAAACGAAAGAAAAATCAAAATCGCAAAATCGGAATCCATCCACAAATTAACTTCAGAGATCAACCCCGACACCCCCCCCACTAAAATCTGGTCATACATAACAGGCTTCTGCGGCACAATATCCCTCTCCCGCCCCCACCCCCTTGCTCACCTACTCACCCACAAAAAGCGCCAAAACTATAGAAAAAGACATCACACCCACTAGAATTAAGCCCTGCATTAAACAAATTAAAAGGAAAAACCCCGCAAATGACCGTATCTCCTACCCTATGATTTCCAATCTGTCCCAGGCTCTAAAAACATGACTCCTCAACCTATACAACAACATCCTCCATGGCAACATTCCACAACAATACAAAAACAGCACCATCATCCCCACCCTCAAACCGAACTCTAACAAAACTCTCACTAAATCCTACAGACCCATCTCCCTTATCCCCTGCTGCGCCAAAGTGCTTGACAAAATAATTGTTAACAGACTCTGGTGGTTTGTCAATCATAACAAACTCCTCAGTAGTCACCAGATGGGCTTCAAAAAAGGCAAATCCGTTAATGAGACGCTGCTGTTCTTAGACAATCAAATTACCGGTTCCCTAAACAGGAAAAGTCATATTTCCCTCATCTCCCTCGACTTTAATAAAGCGCATACGCAGACGACTTCACAATAATTAAAAA
Organism: Eumerus sabulonum; assembly: GCA_951905685.1. NCBI lineage: Eukaryota > Metazoa > Arthropoda > Insecta > Diptera > Syrphidae > Eumerus > Eumerus sabulonum. Next base: position 84,400,811 of record OX645063.1, on the reverse strand, counting down.
AAACTTCACCCCACATAAACCTAAACCCCATCTTCCAAGATATCCTCTCCTGGTGTGAATTCAGGGAATAAATTATCCCTCGAGAAGAGCAAACACCTACACATCTGCTCATGCGACATCCTCACCAACAACATCACCCTGGAAAAAGTCGATAAATTAAAAATCTTAGGCATCGTCTTCCAAAAAAAACTACAAATGGAACTCACACATCGACCATTTACGCCTATCCCTGGAAAAAAAAACTGAACATAATTAAAATCCTCTCCTGCAACAAATACAACTGCAACCCCCTTTCCCTAACCACCAGTCCACCATCACCAGTGAAATCCGATATAGTCTCTTCCTATACGGCTACTCGTCAAATTCACACTTGAGCAAAATCAAAACCATCTACAACACCGCCATCAGAAAGGCTCTCTACGCCTACCGCACAACTCCCATTAACCATTTGCTACTCGAATTGAACGATCGAAAATTTATGTTACCAGTCCACCTTAAAACTGTTCCAACCTATTCTACTTTGCAATGACTCCCCCCTTTAAAAATACCGTCCTGCATACATCGCGTAAAAATCCTCTGCAACGAAATACACAGAAGTATTTCGTTTCCTCTTCCTTGAAATCAAAAACAAACTACCCGATCGCCACTTCATCTTCACAGACGGCTCCAAAGCAGGAGACAACGTCAGCTTCAGCGTTACCACTGAGTCTGAAACCATCTCCTCATTCCTCCCATCCCCTTACACATCATCTTTCTCGGCAGAAATTATTGCCATCCTAAGAACCCTACAATACACTTACACTTCCACCTATCATCGATTGATGCTGTCGCTAACGTCAATAATCAAACCTATTATCGCTCCCTAATCCGCAATCTACTCTATCAGCAATCCCGCAGAGCCAAACTTATATGGATACCAACCCATGTGCAAATTCCTGGGAACGACTTTGCCGACAATACCGCCAAACTGACCTTAACAGCCCTATTCCTTTTCGCCACCAACTTCAACCTAAAAGACATAAACAAACACATTAGAACCCTCCACCACCCCCAAAAACAGATCCTTTTCGAGAAATCATGCCAATAAATGGTACCGGACTACCAATAATGACAAACTCTCAATTAAAGACTATGCCCATGGACAAGGACACCCATTCCCATCCAGACCCTGCAAATATTACCAGACTACGACTCGGACATACTAAACTCACCCACGAACACTACTTGGACAAGAACAAACCCTCCACCTGCACATACTGCAACCAGTCCCGATTCAACGTTCACCATATCCTCTCCGAATGTCCCGCTTTCCAGATACCCAGGCTCCAACTCCTTTCCAACATCAACATAAACAATCTCCTATCTAACCCAAATACTAAAAATATTAAAATTGTAATAGACTTTCTCAAGCAGACCAATTTGTATAATCTCATCTAACCGAACATGTTAACCATAAAGCCGAAGGCCTTCGTTGCTATGGCTGATAAAGCTAGCTAGCTTATAATTTTGTTTATAGGGTTAGCTTAGTAAATAAATAAATAAAATACTTTTCCACCACAGGTCAATTATCTGTGCGCATCACATTTCGCTAGATGGCTTGTTTACAGACCGATCACTCGTTACTGAATCCCAGGCACTGAATGAATCCGAGGGCGAGCATTCGCGCTCATATAGCTCCCGGTCCAGTTTCTCGAATGTTCGCCATCAGACTTTCCACTTCGGATGTTTCTAGAATGCTCTGACATTCGAACTTCGACAGCGAAATTCGAACATAACCGCCGTAACGTGCCTTCGTAATAATATGTATATGTCGCTGGACTACCTGGGATTGAAACCGCTCCGACAGGGACTGACCAATATATTTACAAAAGATTTCAGGCGTTCACACAAAACGACAGAGAAGATTTCGTAGGCGATGTTAAGAAGACCTATTCCTCTGTAGTTGGCGCAGTAAGAGGGGTCTCCTTTCTTGTGGATCGGGCATACGATACTGAGACTCCATTCCTCGGGCATGCTTTCTTTTGACCATAACTTAAAGATGAGCTGGTGCAGGCTCCTAACCAGCTAATCTCCACCTCCCTTTAAGAGCTCAGCAGACAGTCCGTCCACGCCAGCAGCTTTATTCGACTTGAGTTTCGATATGGCGATCTTAACTTCGTCGAGGTCAGGGGGACGGAATTCCCAGCGATCTTCGTCGTTAAGAAATGGATCATTTTGCCTGACAGCGGCATATTGACTAACATCGCCGTTATACAGTCTGCAGAAGTGGTTTTTCCATATTCTCAGCATCGACTGCGATTCTACTACTAGGTGCCCATTCTCATCCCTGCAGCCTGTTGATAAAACTTTCGAAAGTCACGTCTGCAGTAACACCTCTCCAAATCCTCAATCGCGCGCTTCTCGTGCTTTTTCTTCTTTCTTCTGAGAAGCTTATGTTCCTCCCTTCTTTTTAACTCATACTGCTCACGAGCTGCTCTTGTTGTTCTCCTCCTGCACTCGTCATCGAACCAGGTGTTTCTTCGTGGTGGAGCCTTGTATCCCAAAACTTCAGATGCAGTGCTTTTCAGGGCTTGCTGTCCTATTGACAGCGTGGGGGATTGAGGTGTATTGAGCTTGGAGACGCGATCGGTAAAAGCACGAGCGGTTCCTGGCGATAGGAGCTTTCCGATGTCATAATTTTGTATTTTTACTCTACTCCGCTGCGTTCGTGATATCCGTAGGCGCAGTGGCCCGAGTCGATGTTAGCTCCTCGGAAAATTCGAGCATCAAGAATAGTGCAGGAGTGTCTGATGTCGATCGCGATGTGATCAATTTGGTTAGTGATTGATTTATCTGGCGACCCCCAGATGCCTTTGTGTATATCGAGGTGCGGGAAGCCCGTACTGGCTAGAAGGAGATTTCTAGCAAGATAAATCAGCCTGTGTCTGTTATCGGTTGTATCGTCGTGTAGGCTATGTTTGCCGATGACTCGTTCAAAGATGCTTTCCTTACCCAGCTTAGCATTGAAGTCTCCTACTACAATTTTGATGTCATAACTGGGACTTGGGGAATACGTTCTGTCTATGAGATCGTAGAAATCATCTTTGGTGGGGTGGTCCTTCTCTTCCGTGGGGGCGTGGGCGCAGATCAGGCTGATGTCAGAGAATTTAGCCTTGATACGTTCGTTATGAGGCATCCGCTCACATGCCGAAAGCGTAGGACTTTTTGCCTTAGTGCACCTCGAACAACAAATCCGCATGCAAGCAATCGTTGTTCTCTCCCCCTATAGCAATCACCGTAGTAAATGTCGCAGAATTTCATTGGCTTTATAGCGGGTCCATTCCATCGCATTTCCTGGATGGCTATTATGTCCGCTTTATAGCGGCCCTATGCAATTTCCATAGGAAATCTCCAGATGGCACCACGAGGAGGTGGGGATGGGACTTACCGCAAGATGTTCGTCCGCGGTGGCTCTTCTCGCTTTTTAGCAGGCCAGCATCCGTCGGATAGATGTTACCCCTACGAGGCCTTTGTTAGTCCTTTGCCATCCAGTTTGTACGTCCTGGTGTATAAAAATCGACGGGCACACAGATTTGTTCGATTTACTCGTGCGTATCTAACCGCAAGACCAAGTATGATAGGTGGACCGGCTATTCACTTCAATTCAGTAGCAGTTAATAATTCACAGTAAGAACTGAGTTCTATTTCAATTGTACTCCAGACGCGCTTCGGTTTATTGAGTTCCAGTGTTTTATCAACCTCATAGATAGCCTGGCAAAACCACAGAAATTCTCCGAATAAAACACAAAACGCATTCTACATGGTCGCCTTGGATACATACATAGATAGAAAGTAATTCAATCTCACATTCTGTCTTTCTTTTCATTCAATTTATCTTATCTCTCGGTAATGAAATCTATGCATCAGATTCAATTTCCGAAGACCATATATGGGTCACTTCTCATTCTTCTGCACAAAAGGTACAATACCACAGAACAATGGGAAAGACAAATATGCAGCAGACCGTCCCGATCCAAGGAGTCAGTCATCCGTTTATTTGTCAACAAACCGTACGTGTATCCATAAGTCATACATTGTTCCCAGGAGACGGATAATCAACCTAGAAACGTTTCAACCAATACAATGCACTCTAGACGTTGGTTTCAAGGATACTGCTCTTCAACTAAACAATGGCTTCTCTCTTTCTAGTTGACCAGTCGTTTGAAAAAAAAAAAATTAAAATGAAATCGCGCCAAAAAACAAATTCGCCAACCTACAGATTCAAATACAGACAAAATCGTAAGAACAGATTCTAATCGTAAACGAGAAATAGAGTGGCAAGGACACACGACCGTAGTGGCACGAGCTCCAGGGCGAAAAACTGACTGTCGGGAAGCGAGCTATTGTATGCAGATAAAATTGATTAAAAGCCTTTTGATTCTGGCGTGCCATTTAGCCATTTAACCGCATGGATACAAGGTTACGAATACAGAAAGAGGAGTGCTCTGAGTAGCTACATTTCCGGTTGGAAAAACATATCCTTGAAATTGAGACTTCAGTGTCAAGACTGTGCGAAATAACCTCAATCACGTTACTTTCACCTGAATGAATTGCGCAACCTCACGCAACAAAAACGACCTGAGAAGTAGTTGGGAACTCCAGCGCACGTTTGAACACTTACATCGACCATTAAGTTCGGTTCGGTTTGCGTTACGCCCTACTGCGAAATGAATGGGCATCCAAATAACTTTGTCAACCTTGAACCCATCTAGGCACAGCAGGCATCGGTCTGACGCACCAGCGGTATGTAGGGATTAATGGATCACAGCAGTCGGTTTAGTGAAGAGTAAATTCGATAATCTTGTTGAGGCCGGAAGGAGACCAAAGAATCCTGATTGTGATTGTGCCAGTAAAGCATCCTCAATATTTTCAGGCTTAAGCATACCTCATGCCTCTTCCTGCCACATGATGTACGCAGTCATCTACATCAATTTTTGAATTCGATCCCTCCACTCGTGGGGTAACCTCATGGCATCAATGTCAAATCATTCAAGCACCTTGAGTCATTCTTACTTCCCCTAATCCCACGTATCCTACTTCCGTTCAACGCCTCATGGCGGGATGCTATAGTTTCGGAAAAAAAGTGTGATGTCCCATGCAAAGCATGACGAAGAAGTGACTATTGGAATTAAAAAGAAAATATACAAAATGCTCTCGAAACTTTTCGAATTAAATTAGAACAAACTTTCAGGATTATCGATAAGGACAATGCAAATGAAAAACAAAAATGTCCAGAGAACCAGCAAGGGAAGGAGAAAGTGGGTAGAAAACCATTCGATAAATGCATCCAATTGGAATGGATTTATTCGTTGACTAAAGGAGTTCTCCTAACCTAATTATTATTTTAGCTATTGCGAGAGGATCGGATTGGATAAGTAATCGTAACTCGTAAAGTAATGAACAAGTGAATTAGAGATGTCCTTTGAAATTTCATTTATAACGATACTCATGTTGGAAAAGAGCTTTGCTCTCAGCTATGCCCAGAGGCAATTAGTGTTACTCATTGTGATTAGTGACTTATTAAGAATTCAAATTAGGTTGTTGGATTAATATTTGATTTTTTAAGCATCCTTTCATTGCTATTCTTCAAATTGTAGATGGGATTGAGGTAATTACAGCTCGTAAAGCCCTTATTCCTTCTTTCTATAAACAACTTCTTAGTTGGATGCTTATTGTACTTACTTACTTAACGAAGTCTCGACCAGCAAACCGAATGAATCTAAGCCAGCTATTTCGGTGCCGCACTTGCTCTTAAGGTGCGTTTTCATTTGTTTGAGACATAATATATGCCATCAGACTGCTCTGTCGTCGCTTAGACTTGACACGTAGTCTTACTTACTTCTTTACTTCTTCTTCTTCTTAGTGGGCGCTACAGTTCGGGGTGAACCTGGACCTCAACCAACATGCCCCTCCATCTAGCACGATCTATTGCTAGCCTTTTCTATTGCCGCACACCCAGTTGGCCGAGGTCTCCTTCCACTTGTGTGCGCCATCTTAAGTGAGGCCGTCCTCTGCTTCTTCGTCCCTCGGGGTTGGATTCAAAGACTCTCCGGGCTGGAGCTGTGGTATCCATTCGCTCTACATGACCCAGCCATCTTAGGCGTTGAATCCGTAGACGCCTGACTACGCTCATGTCGCTGTACAGCCCGTAAAGTTCGTGGTTGGATCTTTTCCTCCATCCCCCGTCTGTGTTTATAGGCCCGAAAATCACGCGCAAAATCTTTCTCTCGAACCAACCAAGGGCCTCCTCATCCGCTTTTGATAGTGTCCATGCTTCTGCGTCGTACAGCAGGACCGGGTTGATAGGGGTCTTCTATAGAGTTAACTTTGTCGTTCGGGAGAGGGCTCTATTACTCAATTGCCTCCTGAGCCCAAAGAAACCAATTTTCGCCGCCTCCATCTCAATACTCGTAAACACCTCGTTGACGTGTCGCTGTGATCTACCTATTATGTCAATATCGTCTGCGTATGCAAGGAGTTGCGGGGATTTGAAATAGATTGTGTCTCTTGTATTGGCCAGTGATTTTTACGCATTCATTTCCAATATGATATTGAAGAAATCACACGACAGCGCATCGCCTTTCTATCGGTAAGGTGTTCAACGATTCGGATGGAGCAGCGAAAATTCTCCAAAGTCATCCTACATAGTCTGATGAGTTTAGCAGGTATGACAAGGGTAGACATAGCGTTGTATAGCTCGTCTCTAATTACGCTGTCGTATGCGGCTTTAAAGTCGACAAATAGGTGGTGAGTGTCGACTTGAAATTCATTGGTTTTTTCAAGGATCTGCCGTAATGGTCGATGGTGGACTACCCTGGCCTGAATCCACACTGATAAGGACCTATCAGCTTATTTACAATAGGCTTCAGGTGTTCACACAAAACGGCAGAGGAGATTTCGTAGGCGATGTTAAGAAGGTTTATTCCTCTGTAGTTGGCGCAATCATAGGGGTCTCCTTTCTTGTGGCATACGATGCTGTGACTCCATTCCTCGGGCATGCTTTCCTCTGACCATATCTTACAGATGAGCTGGTACATGCTCCAAGCCAGGTCATCCCCAGCTGCCTTGAAGAGCTCAGCAGACAGTCCGTCTGCGCCAGCAGCTTTATTCGACTTGAGTCGAAGCATGTTCGCTTTATCTGTTGATAAAACTGTCGCACGTCATGCCTGCCGTAACACCTCTCCAATTCCTCAATCGCGCACTTCTCGTGCTCTGTCTTTCTGAGGAGCTTATGCTCCTCCCTTCTTTATAACTCGTAGAGCTCACGAGCTGCTCTTGTTCTTCTATGTAGCGAAGCTTTATATGCATCCTGCTTCGCTGTGTGAATCCTCCTGCACTCGTCATCGAACCAAGTGTTTCTTCGTGGTGGAGCCTTGAATCCCAAAACTTCAGATGCAGTGCTTTTCAGGCCTTGCTGGTCTATTGACAGTGTGGGGGATTGAGGTGTATTGGAGAGCTTAAGGGAGACGCGATCGGTAAAAGAACGAGCGGTTTCTGGGGATAGTAGCTTTCCGACGTCATAACTTCGTATTCTTATTCTACTCCGCTGCGTTCGTGATATCCGTAGGCTCATCTTGGCAAGAATAGTGGAGGAGTGTCTGAAGTCGAACGCGATGTGGTAAATCTGGTTAGTGACTGATTGATCTGGCGACCGCCAGGTGCTTTTGTGTATATCGAGGTGCGGGAAGCACGTACTGGCTAGAAGGAGATTGCTAGCAAGATAAATCAGCCTGTGTCCATTATCGGATGTGCCGTCGTGTAGGCTATGTTTGCCGATGACTCATTCAAAGATGTTTTCCTTACCCAGCTTAGCATTGAAGTCTTCTAGTACAATTTTGATAGACAGAACATACGTTCTGTCTAGGAGATCGTAGAACTCATCTTTGGCGGAGTCATCCTTGTCTTCCGTGGGGGCGTGGACGCAGATCAGGCTGATGTTAAAAAATTTAGCCTTGATAGGGATTGTTATGAGGCGTTCGCTCACATGCCGAAAGCTTAGGACTTTTCGCCTTAGTCCACCTCGAACAATAAATCCGCATCCAAACAATCGTTGCACTCTCTCCCTATAGCAGTCGCTGTAGTAAATATCGCAGTTTTTCATCCGCTTTAAACCCGGTCCATTCCATCGCATTTACTGGATGGCGGTTATGTCCACTTTATAGCGGTCCAATACAATTTCCATAGGAAATCTCCAGATGGCACCACGCGGAGGTGGGGATGGGACTTACTAACAGTGCCGCAAGATGTTCGCCTGCGGTGGTTCTTCTCGCTTTTTAGCAGGCCAGCATCCGGATAGATGCTACCCATACGAGGCCTTTGTTAGTGGTTTGCCATCCAAATTACTTACTTACTTACTGGAAGACCCTCTTAGCTGGAGCGATGTGACCGACCCAATTTAGTCGACGGATCCTTGCCTTCCGGACAATATCCACATCTTTGTACAGCTCGTAGAATTTGCGGTTCTGTCTTCTCCTCCATTCACCTTCCTGACAGACAGTACCAAATATCCGGCAGAGTTGCATGCCATCCCAACATGCGTCAATCTAAATCTCGAGACATACTCTCTGGTAGCCAAGCAGCGCTTAAAGCGCTGGGTTCGTACAGTATGAGCTCAAAAGCCTTCAAGGAATGCCATGACGCCCAACAAGACCTCGCCAAAAGAAACAATGTTAAACTTTGGTGGCTGCCAGGATATAGAGATATCAAGGCCAAGGAAAGGTTCCAGCGATAAATATATAGGTCCGGAACCATTTTAAGATAAATTTATTCTAAGACAAGTGGGAAAAGTTGCAACACCTGTCCTTTCGGAACAGCGTTCGGGACTCTGTCAATCTAAACGACTTATACGACCCCTGAACAAACACTCTAGTGACATACTCAAACTCAGTGGGGTGGAAATCAGAAGACTAGTCAGCTACCTAACAGGACACTCTCGTCCGAAACTGAGTGTCGGCTCTGTCTCGAGGACGAAGAGACGGCGGAACACATACTATGTGAGTGTGCTGCTCTCTGCCATCTTAGGAAGCGTATCGTTCTCAATAAAGTTATGACTCCTGAGGGGATCACCTTGGCTCCTATGAGAATCATTCTCAACTTTATCGGTTAGCAGGCACAATAGATCTGCCAAGGTCGCAGTGCCGTATTGCTAACGGTAGCACTAGCCTCATATGTATATGAAAAAAAAAAATATATATCCGGCGCAGAACTTTTCTTTCGAAAGAGCCCAAAATCAGCTCCGCCGTTCTTCTTATCGTCCAGCTTTCGACTCCGTATAGCAAGACTGGCAGTATCAGCGTTTTGTAAAGCATGACTTTGGTTCTTCGAGTGAGGAGCTTTGACCCAAGTTATTTGGACAAACCGGAGTAGCAGCGGTTGCCAAGGGCGATTCTATGCCGGATCTCCACTGTGGTGTCGTTGGTGGAGTTTACGTTTGCCCCGAGGTAGACAAGCTCCTTAGCTACCTCGAAGTTATAGCTGTCAATCGTAATATTTTGTCCAAGGCGATGAGCGACGGATCGATTTTTGCTTGACAGCATGTACTTTGTCCTATCCTCGTTGACTTTAAGGCCAACTCGCTTCGCCCGTTCCTCATTCACGGTGAAAGCTTCTACAAAGTCACGCCGAGACCGCGCGATGATGTCAATATCATCCGCGTATCCTAGCAGCTGGACAGAAGATAGTGCCTTCCCTATTGACGCCTGCCCGTAGCACTATCTGTTCCAGCACTAAATTGAAGAAGTCGCATGACAGCGGATCTCCTTGCCGAAGTCCGGTGCATGTTTCAAACGGTTCAGATGTCCTAGAACCGAACTGCACGGTGCATCGCGTATTTTTTGCGTGGCGCGACACAGCCGGATCAGTTTTCCTGGGATCCCGAATTCGGCCATTGCATCAAACAATCCTTTGCGATTAATGCTGTCGTATGCGGCTTTGAAATCGATAAAGAGATGGTGGGCATCGATTTGAAACTCGTTGATCTTTTCCAGGATTTGTCGAAGTGTGAATATTTCGTCTATAGTCAATTTGCCGGGCCGGAAACAAAAGTGCGGTGCAAAAAGGCTTTAGACGTCAACACAGTACGCTGGACAGGATGTTGTTTACGACATTGAGCAGAGATATACCTCTATAGTTCTTGCAGGAGGTAGGATCGCATTTTTTGTGGATGGGGCAAATAGAGCTGATATTCCCGTCGTCGGGCATGCTTTCATCTTCCCAAATTCTGCAGATGATCTGGTGCATGCTCCCTACTAAACATGCCCGCTAGCCTTGAAGAACTCTGATGGCAAGCCATCTGAGCCTGCGGCCTTGTTGTCCTTCAGCTCTTGAATAGCTGTGCCGACTTCTTCGATGCTGGGTGGGAGGCTACTTCAGCGGCTGGAGTTGGAATTTCTTCAGTCCCTACCACTCTCTCTTGGTCAAGCAGCTGCTGGAAATGCTGCTTAAACACATCCACTATTCCCTGCGGGTCGGTGACAAGATTGCCTTCGCAATTTCGAAGAGCCAGGGCGCCTTTCTTAAAGCCTACTGCAAGGCTTTCAGCTTTCTTATAAAAGGCCCGTATTTTATGTTTGTCCCTAGACCTTTCGACATCCTTGAGCTGGGAGGCTGCGAAGATTCTTTTCTTTAGTCGCAGCAGTTTTTTCTTCTCCCTTCTTTTGACTCGATACTTCTCTCTCGCTGCCTTGGTTTTTCATTGTATCGCCTTTGGTACGCCTCGTCGGTTACTGACTTTTTCTGCTCACATTCGCCATCATACCACGGGTTTCTTGTCGAGGATGTTAGGTAACCTAAGGTGTTCTCGGCTACTTCCTTAATGGCTGTGCGGCAATGCAGCCACATACCTTTTACATTTGTACTAGACGTAGGCATACCGGAGGGCCTTTCGCTTAGTTGCTCCCTGTAGACTCTGGTAATCTCCGGTGTGCTCCGATGTCGAACCTCCTCATGGTGATCTGGTGCAGCATTCTGACATTGGACAGTCGAGCTCTGAATCTTGCTGCTACGAGGAAATGGTCAGAGTCGATGTTTGCCCCCCTGAATGTTCGCACATCCAGGATGCTTGACGAGTGTCTTGCGTCAATGAGCACATGGTTGATTTGGTTGGCGGTTCGACCATCCGGAGATCGCCAGATTGCTGTGTGGATTCGCTTGCGGGAAATCTTGTGCTACTTATCACCGCATTACGAGCTGTCGCAAAGTCCGTGAGTCGGAAGCCGTTATCTGTTGTTGTATCGTGGAGGCTGTGCTTTCCGACCACTCGGCCAAAGGTGTTCTCCATACCGATTTTGGCATTGAAGTCCCCGAGTACAATCTTAACAACGTATTCCGTACAAGCTCCGTAGGCGTTGTCCAAGAGATCATAGAAGGCCTCTTTGTTGGGGTCTTCAGCCTCTTCGGTAGGGGCGTGTGCACATATAAGGCTGATGTTGTAAAATCTGCCTTTGATGCGGATCACAGCCAGGCGATCACTTATAGGTTTAAAGTCGATGACCTTCGACCTTAACCGCTTTTCCACGACAAATCCGCACCCCAACATGTTCAATCTTTTGAGACAGCTGTAATATGTGCCGCAATATTTTTTCCTCATTTGGCCAAATTAGACTTTAAATATTCATTAACGCCTTTCCATTCTAACTCAACTCTATCTAAGTTCTTTTAGGCTACTATTACATTTAGGATGAACATTGTCGGTTCCTTCAACTCCCAGATAACTGAATGGCCCTATAAAGATCGACAACAAGATCTTGGAGAAGACTCTAGAATACCAAATCGACAGCTATCGTATTTTTGTCTATTTCAAGGCCGTGTATGTGTACATAGAGACGAGCTATACAGCACCATGTCTAGTTTTGACATCCCAACCAAACTCATCAGAAAGTGCAGGATGACAATGGAGAACTCTCGCTACTCCATTTAAATCTGTAAGGAATTAACCGAGACCTTTGATGTTTGCTTGAGAGCACCGTGGCGCAGTGGGTAGTGTGTTGGCCTCTGACGCCGATGACTCGGGATCAAATCCCGACACAGCCATGTCATCGAACGTGTTTTTCACGATGTTTCTCCTCAGCGGGGTTCTGACAAAACCCCCTGTAGTAAAATTGTCATGAAAAGCTTCTAGAAATCCGCCGTTCGGAACCGGCAATAAAACTGTAGGTCCCTTTCACCTATGTGAAAATGAAATCACACACAACATGGGTGATTGAGAGAAGCTCGGCTCAGATCCTTCATGGACTGTAACGCCAACATACCTACATACATTTGATGTTTGCTTATTAGTAGCGACCTTGATGATTAGCGGTGAACTTGCTTATCAGCACTGACCTTGCTTATTGGCAGTGACCCTGCTTATTAGCAGAGACCTTACTTATTAGCACTGACCTTGCTAATTAGCACTGATCTTGCTTTTAGCAGTGACCTTCCTTACTGCAAGTGACTTTGCTTATTAGCAGTGACCTTGCTTATTAGCACTGACCTTGCTTATTGACAGTTACCTTACTTATTAGCACTGACCCTGCTTATTTGCAGTGACCCTGCCTATTAGCATTTACCTTGCATATTAGCAGTGACCATGCTTATTGGCTCTGACCTTGATTATTGGCAGTGACCTTACTTGTTAGCAGCGACCTGGTTAGCTAGCTGGTGGCCAGATTGGCTGGTGGCTAGGTTGGTATCTGATTGCCAGGTTAGCTGGCAAACTCCCAACCAAACTCATCAGAAAGTGCAGGATGACAATGGAGAACTCTCGCTACTCCATTTAAATCTGTAAGGAATCAACCGAGACCTTTGATGTTTGCTTGAGAGCACCGTGGCGCAGTGGGTAGTGTGTTGGCCTCTGACGCCGATGACTCGGGATCGAATCCCGACACAGCCATGTCATCGAACGTGTTTTTCACGGTGTTTCTCCTCAGCGGGGTTCTGACAAAACCCCCTGTAGTAAAATTGTCATGAAGAGCTTCTCGAAATTCGCCGTTCGGAACCGGCAATAAAACTGTAGGTCCCTTTCACCTATGTGAAAATGAAATCACACACAACATGGGTGATTGAGAGAAGCTCGGCTCAGATCCTTCATGGACTGTAACGCCAACATACCTACATACATTTGATGTTTGCTTATTAGTAGCGACCTTGATGATTAGCGGTGAACTTGCTTATCAGCACTGACCTTGCTTATTGGCAGTGACCCTGCTTATTAGCAGAGACCTTACTTATTAGCACTGACCTTGCTAATTAGCACTGACCTTGCTTTTAGCAGTGACCTTCCTTACTGGAAGTGACTTTGCTTATTAGCAGTGACCTTGCTTATTAGCACTGACCTTGCTTATTGACAGTTACCTTACTTATTAGCACTGACCCTGCTTATTTGCAGTGACCCTGCCTATTAGCATTTACCTTGCATATTAGCAGTGACCATGCTTATTGGCTCTGACCTTGATTATTGGCAGTGACCTTACTTGTTAGCAGCGACCTGGTTAGCTAGCTGGTGGCCAGATTGGCTGGTGGCTAGGTTGGTATCTGATTGCCAGGTTAGCTGGCTGGTGGCCAGGTTGGCGGATTGGTGGGCAGGTTGGCTGGTGGATAGTCAGGTTGGCTGGCTGGTGGCCAGGTTGGCGGATTGGTGGCCAGGTTGGCTGGTGGGTTTCCATGTTGGCTGGTTGGTGGCCAAGTTAGCTAACTGGTGGCTGGGTTGGCTGGCTGGTGGGCAGGGTGGCTATGTTGTAGCTAAGGTGGCCGTCGAGTATCCATGTTGGCTAGCTTGTGGCTAGCTTGGCTGGCTGGTGGACAGGTTGGATGGCTGGTGGCTAAGTTGGCTGGCTGGTGGCCAGCTTATCTCGTGGTTAGGTTGGTAACTGTTGGCCAGGTTGGCTGATTGGTGGACAGGTTGGCTGGTAGCTAGTTTGGTGGGCAGGTGGCGAGGTCGGCAAGCTTGTGGATGAGTTGGCTGGCTGGTGGCTGGGTTGGCTGGCTGGTGGGCAGGGTGGCCATGTTGTAGCGAAGGTGGCCGTCGAGTATCCATGTTGGCTAGCTTGTGGCTAGGTTGGCTGGCTGGTGGACAGGTTGGATGGCTGGTGGCTAAGTTGGCTGGCTGGTGGCCAGGTTAGCTCGTGGTTAGGTTGGTAACTGTTGGCCAGGTTGGCTGATTGGTGGACAGGTTGGCTGGCTGGTAGCTAGTTTGGTGGGCAGTTGGCGAGGTTGGCAAGCTTGTGGACGAGTTGGCTGGCTGGTGGCTAGGTTGGCTAGCTGGTGGCCAGGTTGGCTGTCTGGTGGCCAGGTTGTTTGGCTTGTGGCCAGGTTGGCTGGCTGGTGGCAAGGTTGGTGGTCGGGTGGCCAGGTTGGCTGTCTGGTGGCCAGGTTGCTTGGCTGGTGGACAGGGTGGCTGGCTGTTAGCCAGCCAGGTTAGTTTCCGGTAGAGCAATTATTCAGAGCATTGCTAAAAAGAATGGAATACCTTTCCATGGGCACTGGTAGAAGGTGCATGAGCACAACATTGGATGTATGTATCTCCAGTACCTGCGGCTTTTCTCTTTTTAAGTGACAAGAACAGCAATTGGAGACCCTCCTTCGAAAGGAGTGGCGGGTTAGTTAGCCCCTTCATTGGTAGCGGCATTGTTTGCCATCACCTCTGTCAGACCACACGTCTACGTTCGTTTGTTAACATAAAATATTGCAATATATGTATACGAACAAACCAAAACCAAACCAGAAAAAAACATAAAAAGATTAAAAAAAAATTGGAACCAAAAGTGAATGAATGAAATGTATCTCTGGCGACTTTCAGTTTCAAATCAGCTTAAATGTCTACCGTCATTCTCTGTACTCAGAACGAAAGCGCAACGCATTGACAGTCAACCGCCCCCATTCAGATATGAAAAGCTGAAAGAATACTCCAACCAAAAGAGCCTTACTAACGCACTCGTATTAATTTCGCATCTGTTCACCGGAATCCGTGCTCCTTTCAATGTGACACAAGTATGCCAGGCAGATTCTCATAAATATTATATGAAATTCGCATTTCAATGAATTACAAATGGATATTGGTTAGCTTGGAGATATCGTATGAGAAAGATAAATAAATTGTAATTACGATCAGCACATTCCTTAAGCGGATTATCTGTAAATGCGTATTATCCAATCGGTAACCACAGTTCAGAGTTGCTACTGAAGTGGCTATTTACTGTGAGAAGCAGTCTATTAGGATGCCATTAGTACTCTGAGCGTCTGGCATGCGACCAAGAAATTTTATTAAAATTTATTGAAGTCTACTGAAATGAAATTTATATCTTCTGGTAGGTTGTGGTAAAAAGTAAAATATGCAATCCGCGAATGCAACGAGTATCCCGGCAAAGGCCTCGCAAGCGACGTCGTATATCGATAAGGTTTCCTCATAGGGTGTATTCACGCCTACGTAGACACAGATGCAGATATATTTCGTTTGCTGTTTATTAATTTATCTGCACAGCACCATAGCAGCAGCAGGATTATGGGGTAGTAATGATGGCAGTAGCAGCAAGGAACACCCGACGAACAGCAAGAATTAATGAAATTTCGACAGATAATCCAACTGAACCGTGCGGTAATAATATTTCGTATTTTGTCCGACTCACATCCATGCTAATGTAACAGGTCCTCCGTGCACTGTCAGGCACAGTCTGATACGGCCAAAGGTCACGGTTCATGTCTTTTACAACTGCTCTACTGCTGAAGCAGTGACATGATGCAATCGAGAACTCTCGTGGTCGTGGTTTTATTATTTCTGCGTCCAATTCATCTGTTCGAGATCCACAGAGAGACTGTTTACGATGCAGTCAACGGTAATACATTGGTTGGGATTTATGTTTGTTGGGCAGACGCATACGAATATTTCGGAATTGAATATTCTCGACGCGACGCACGTCATGTACATATGTATGCTCGTATAAGTTATCGACAAACTGGTGACTATTTGCTTTTGGCTGGTATCTACTGGTGGAATATTGAAATTTCGGACAACGGATTGCTGGATGAGACTAATGCAAGCAGTAAAGTTACATTTGTGGACAGAAAGGACGCTGTGGAGTACGTTTGCCTAACTTTGGCAAGGATAACAACTGTAAGAGCAGTCAGCGTGATGACGAAAATATTATTAAAAATGTGGTCTAGGTGTGCCTGCAAGGCCCACACGACTAACTTCCCAGTGGGAAAATGAAAACACCCATTTAATTCCATATTTTTTTCATTTTTAGCCCCCGACGCAAAAGGAGGGGTGTTATAAGTTTGAGGTGTCTGTGTGTCTGTCCGTGGCATCGTAACAATTTGTGAAGATATGTTCAAGTGTTTCAAGGTCATTAAGCATTTAGACGCACAATGGGTAATGTATCGGTTCTCGTGTGATCACCACAATCAACCAGAATCGGACGCGATCAGATGGGGAACCGCTTGCGAACACCGCGTGTTGTTGACATCAAGCCGCCTATTTGCTGTCGCCCCATATAACTGAGGGTAAGGAAACGCACACTCATGTGCGCACATTAACAAATCTATTGCTCATAAACTGCTCACGTGCATGTGCAATTTCGATTGCTGAGATTTTCTAATTTAGACTTCATAGAAAATGATGCCATCTTAGACAAAAATATTATAAAAGTGGAAAATAAAAAAAATGTTCAGGTGAGATGTTTCCATGCTTCATCATTCTGCAAACAACGCCTGAGCAGTAAATCAACTCATTTTAGCTCACGAACGCAAGTATGTGCATTTATGGGAACTTACCCCATGTGCGTTCTCTTAACGAACATATGAAGTGTGCACAGGGGAGATCTTCTATAAATGCACACACTCGTGTTGGTGAGCGAAAATAAAAATGCCCACAGCCAATTACTCAAGAGCGCGTGCGTTTAATAATTGCTCCTTGGATAGCGCACTCTCACGAACAGCTCATGAGTGTGCGTTTCCTAACCCAACTACAACACTCTGCGAGCAGTCTCCGTGTGTTCCTAATTTTTTTTGCCTATTTCTTATTATTGAATTTCTAACAAATCACCAGTTCTAAGTTGCATAATTACGCGTAGAATCAATCTGGTCCCATGTCAATATCATCTTTGGTTCTCAAGAACCAAAATTCCGCACGCACATACGTACATGCACACTACATCTCTATAAAAACCTTGGATTTGGATTCTGGTCCCCTACTCTACACAACGATTAAAACGTTGCTCGCATGATTCGAACCACCCTTGCTAGCTCTCAGAAGTTAACTCTCTCAGAACCATGGTTACAACCAATATCGGGTCTATAGGGTGGGTGCGGCAATGTTGGAATGATTTTTTTTTTTTTTTTTTTTGCCAAAAACTCTCGTACAATCAATGAGGAATTGACTGGCTCATTTTCGTTGTGTAATATTGCACACGGAGAGCACGTGCTCGCAACCTCTTCAAGATGCCAACATAGAACCGTCCAATCACTGTCTGGCCAGTAGTAACTTATTCACGATGAACGATGCCACAGATATCGAAACGAACGAACGATCCACGGCCATTTTTTAACTGCTTTGTCCATTCAAATGCACGTGTTTTCGACATACTTTCATCTCCATGCACCACCTGCAATTTTCGGAGGTTTTCCAAAGCTTTTTCACCAGATTTCGCTAAAAATTGAATCATAACATGTAATGTCAGTCACTCATTTGTACGATGCCTTTCTTAGTGGCCAACACACAAAGAAAACACAAACACAACACACAAAGAAAATGTGCTATCGACTTCAGCCTTGGATGAATACTAACCCTAGAGTGCTCGCGCCTTTTTGTATAACGTGAGTGATCGCGTGGGGAGCATTTTGCCGCCCATACTTAACACAAGTTTTTGTTCAAAATGCTAGAAAAATAAATATGCAATTGTTATTATAGGATAAAAGAAAACATAAACTACTAGAAAAAGTAGCATTTAATTAGTTTTACACTTATTACTTAAAAACAAAATGTTTAAAGAAAATTGACTGTTTTCAAGAAATCACAGTTTTTTCGCCGCGGGCGGCAAAACGCTCATAGCGCGAGCACTCTAGGGCTAAAAGAAAAGGGCTCCCTGCCTAGACCCATGTTGAGGGATGGCGTAGTGTTGCTAGTTATGATCGAATTCGCGTAATTTTATTGTAAGACCACGTAAATGCCTCTATATTGACCTGAGGGGGGGAATTCCGAACCCGGAAAGGAATTTCAGATTCGTGTGAAGATTCCTTATTCCTTTTATCTGTCAGTACGTCCAAAGCAGGGTTTCAGAGTGTATGCGTGAGACGTATATTGCGAGAAAATTATTGATGGGGCGAACAGCTACTGGCTATCTCTTCAAAATGATTTCTGTGGAAGTATCGATAAAACAGGGAAGGCAATAACCATCCTTGCGATGTTGCAGCGAATCTAATAACTTGGTGTAGCTGGGATCTCCTATCAGTTTTATGGCATGCTTTCGAATTCTCTCTAGCAGGTGCGATGATGTCTTAGACAGATCGGACCAGAAATGGCATTAAAGTCTTATTTAGGACGAATGAATGCCTTATTGACTGTAGCCTGATCCGAAAGTAGCACTCCTGACGACACCCAATATGTGGTCGTACCGACGAAGATTACTAGAGCTTTTCCATATCTAAGATACAAGTGCTATTTATGGATAATGGACGTTGGACATCACCGTATTCTGGAAGCTTTAAATTCCACCCTATTCTGTTCTCCCCATAAAATTATGCTGTTGAAGAGCGAAGGCGAAGAGCAGGGTCGTTAAATAGTGAACCAATAAGGATTAGAAGTGACAGACAAAATATCATTTACAAAAATGAGAAACAGTGTCGGGAACAAAACGGAGCCCTGGGGAACACAAGCATCTAAAAAGTGGATGTCGGACTTAAGTCAATTAAAAAAAAATTAATTGAACAATTCGTTTCCAATCCAGCAAAGAAGAGATTCATCAATCCTAAAAGCATACGATTTCGACAAAAAGGGCTTCGTGCCAAACCTTGTTAAATCCATTGGAGATTACTCTTTTTGGTAATATAGGTCAGCAAATCGTCATGGTATCTGTTGCTTCGGACACCATACTGTCGGTCATTGGTGAGTTTTCGAGAGTCCAGCTATTTCGATAATTGAGGGTTGATCAGTGTTTCCATGACCATGGAGAGAAGGAACTTACAGCAATGGGTCGGTAGTTAGAAGGAGGAGAAGATTCGCCTTTTATGAGGATGAGCTCGGAAAGAGCCCAGAAGAGTATGAGTGGTAAAAAATCTTACCCAGTTGTTTTGCCAGTGTAAGAGAAAACCTCTTTAGAACTATTGGGGAAATGGCATCTGGGCCACCAGATTTGTACGAGATCTTGTACAGACGGAGGCAAAGTGCAAGCTGGGAGTTGGGAGTTGGCTATGAAGTGGGCAGCAAGAAGGTTAGCTTTGTCTAATTGTGTGACAGCTTTGTACAAGTCTGCGCAATTGCTTGCGTACGCGGATGACATTGATGTAACTGGACAAACAAAGCGAGACGTCAATAAGGCATTCGAAACCATTGAAGCATAAGCAATGGGTCTTTCGGTAAATGAAGGTAAAACCGAATATATTCTGTGATCCCAAAAGGGCGCACAACACTGCCGTCTTGGTCAGACTCTCACAATTGGCAGCTACAATTTCGAAGTGGTCAAGGACTTCGTTTACCTTGGGTCACTAGTGACCAGCGCTGAGATCAAACGCAGAATTACTCTTGCCCAATGCTACATGTTTGGGCTCAAGAAGCAATTGAGAAGTAGTAGTCCTCTCTCGAACGACCAATGTTGCGCTATACAGAACCTTAATCGTCCCGGTCCTCCTCTCTGGCGCAGAGGCCTGGAGGAAAGCGGATGAGCTTGATTGTCCCTTGGTTGTTTCGAGAGAAAAATTCTGCGAGAGTGGAGGAGAAGACTTCGACGAACTGTACAGCGACATCGGCCTAGTATGACGTCTTCCAATTCAACGCCTAAGATTAAGATGGCTAGGTCATGTAGAGTAAATGGATAACAATGCTCCGACCCGAAGAGTCTTCGAGTCCAACACCAAGGGACGACGCCCCTTGGAAGGAGACCTTAACCAACTGGGGCGTGCGGCCCTGGAATCAGCTGGCAAAAGATCGTTCGAGCTGGAGAAGATTGTTGGTTGAGGCCGAGGTTCACACCGGACTGTAACGCCACCAAAGTAAGTAAGTAATCGACAGCCAGAATGTTGTTGGTATATACGACGGGGACGAGTTTTTGACAAATGACCAGAAACGTTTGCCCCCTTTGGATTGGAGGATTTCACGTCTCCGGCTCGCCCGATGTGGATATTGCAGTCATTTCTGAATCAAATACACTTTTTCTGGATTTCCTCGGAATTATTTGCCGATAACTTATTCCCCTAAGCCGAATGGCTACATTACGGCTTGTACCAAACCACTCATTATTTTTTGGACTGGTGTCTAGTCCTACTAGGATAGCACTAGTAGGAGTAGTAGCTGCAATACTCTCAGCGGCGGTGTCCAAGGCGTTGTCAATGAAACACAATGACCAGTTAAAGCTCAGAAAGAAGTTCACAAAGCCGCACCTTTTGCATACTTTGGTAGTGGAAGTACGAGAACTTTGCTGATAATACACATAGGTTAAACGAGCCAGGAGGTGATAATACATGAATGTTGCATTTGTCAGGCTGGGAAGTAAGGAGCAAGGCCAGTGTGTAGGCGATGTGACTAGCAATATCGGGCATACGGAACGACTTATCTACGAGTTGAGTCAGTTGATTTGAATCATAGAATAGTACCTGTCTTCGGATGTTACATGTTCAGAGAGTTGAAGCCAGAAAGAATTGTGTACCTGAAATCGTCCTCTAAAACGATTTTAGAGCGAGGAAACAGGGAGCATTTCTTTGGATGGTGTCAGATAGTGCATCGAATGCATCAAATGTTGTGTTCCTATCTAGATATGGGCTTCAGCCATATAAAATTGAATTGGGATCACTGACTATAGAGATGGAGAAGTTGGTAAGCAATGTCGCTGCTGATATACATAATCCACAATGGAGTATGAGCAAAGGCACTTAGCTATAATCCAGGAAGATTAAAATCCAATCTGTGTTTAACAAACAGCTGGTGTATAGCATTGTCACAAACTAAACTCGATCAAGTTTCTGAATAGGTTATAAACAATTTTGCCCTTCGGGCCTAAATTTGCAAACGGTGAAACAGCCTTGCATGCAGGATATCTGGGATTGATTCTAGAGAACTTACTTGTGTTAAAGTAGCTAACTACATTTTTGCCGAATGCCAACAACAGCAGGATTCTTGTTTTGGTTTGTTTGTTTTATGTTCAACAAATATTGAGCATCCATCGGATTCTACTTTTAACCTAACGTTCGCCTGAAGCTTAATTTTATTCATCAAATTGTAAACTAAAATCTTCTTCAATCCTTAAAAGCTTTCACACATTTCTCGGTATTCCCATAATGTCCTGGCTGAACTCTCCACTCTGTAATACTTTAAGGGGAATCAAGTTTCCGTGGTGAAATCACGACTGTTACTACATTTTCCAAAGCTCTAACCTATAGCTTTGCAACCCCTGGGAACAGTATCGTGTAGAACACGTTGTAAAGTGAATTTTCGGAGTATTCGTCCCTTTATTAGCTTACGGCGAAAAGCTGCGCGTCGTATACCGAAGATGAAAGGACCATTTGCTGTCTTCCGTTTTAATACGGTTAAAACACCGCTCGCTGCAGGATCTGCGTTTCGCATCACGTCGCGTTTCTTCATTTCAAATTGAAGTCGAAAGTCGCGTAAATTCTCTCACGTCTTGTCCCAATCCAACTGCTCCGAGTTTCGTGCATTTCCCCAAATCATCATCACCATCCGCATCTAGAGTTAAATACGTGTTGTGTATCCTTTCAGGTGCTATAATCCTTATGTCAGGCACAATGGATTACATTTTTAAAGAATACTAATTCAGTCCATCCTCACTATATCCTGACCTTTCATCTAGCGCTGACTATCGTCATCATCCGTTGCCTGATCGTTGCCACGTCATATGTCGTCCTTGTGATGGTCATCACCCCCGTATTCGTATGATTGCGAAATTAGCTTAAAAGCATCCACGAGCATTTCACGGCTCATCCGTGTCACCACGCGGTCTATATACACAAATGTCGTGCTGACGATAAATAGGAAAATGTGTTTCGTGTAAACACCGGACACTAATTTTCGACATTCGTCCTTGCCGAACGTACGAGTAATCGTAATCTTGTTTGTCGGTTTGTGTATTTTGTCTGTTTGTAGTGAATTACTCGATGAGTGAATGTAACATGTGCAGGCGTAGCAACGTCCAAGTGTAACCTAATGCAAAGCAGTTGAATGTGGTACAGTGTTTGGTTGTGTGGTCACCGGTGGCCAAATACAATTATGTCGGAATGCAAATCATAATCAGTGGCAAGGATACTACTAATTATAGTCGTTGTTTGGAAACTATGTTTACCGATACGGATTACTACTGGCGACTAAGTAAACGACAACACAAGGAACAAAAACGCAACGCTGATAACAATAAGGATCAACAGCAGAATCACAATCAGGAGCAGGACCAGAACGTGGCAGTACCGCCAAGTGAATGAATCATACAATTATACGTACGCAGAGCACACAGGATGTGTTTGACAAATGGATTTACTTTGCTGATTCTCATTATTAATGTGAAAACTTTCGGTATGTCCTTCATCCTTTATTTCTGTCCTTGTTTTCGTTTTTTTTTTATTTTTCTTTAGTTTGTTTTTCAGTTTGTCAAACTTCATGCCGGCATGAGATGGTGGCTGTGAGACAAACTATTGTTTTTTATTCTCTGTACGGTTATCGCAATGAAATATTTCCAATAATGTCATGTTGCCCATTGGGACGAAGCGGTGGGGCGGCCGAATGGGCATTATCCTGAAATTTCATTTCAGTTGCTTTATGAGGGGGGTTATAAATCATGCAAATACACAACCCGTATACCTTATTGGAAGAGGTGAGATGTACGCGTAAGCGTAACATGGACGTGTCGAATGGTATAAGGCGAAAAAAAAAGAGCAGGACCTTTGCAAGGATATTTGCGTGTTTTTTTTTTCTCCTTTTCTTGTTATGTCGTCTGTTAAATGATTTATTGAATGGAATTTAGTATCCCAATATGTATCCGAGCCCTCAGTGGGCTGGAAAGTTTCACAAAAGTTCCTTTTTTATCATCCTTTCCTTGGCTGCTTTATTGTGTTTTTTTTTTTTTTTTTATATTTTTGGGATGATCGGAAAAATTTTAATAATTATCCCAAGAGTTGAACAGCTCTGATGTCTGTTTTATACACGACATCGATTGCTGTGGTGGTTCAAAAAAGGTTAGAACATCCTCTACCCAGTGTGTTCGTAGTCGTATACTCGAGCACCGTATGGATGGGACGACCCTAGCATTGGGGCACGTTGATGCTGTGCCAACAAATGTTTCCTCTGCAGATCCTTTTTGTTTTAATTTATTCCATTTTTTTTTTGGGCAGTTTCGCTTTCGCTGTGCTTTTGTTTTATGATGTCAGGAAAATCAGGTTACGTTACTGATTTATGAACGCAAGTACTTAATGAACTTAGACAGGACTTGGTAACTTGGTACCCAAGAGAGTTTGGTGATGGCGAACACTTGTTGGGAAAAAATCAAGGACGTTATTTATTCTTTTTGTTTTGCGTTCGTGGAGAAAATGGAATTTAATGAGGCAATAATTGGATGAGGACAATGGAAAAAAAAACTAGACACGAGCGAGGGTTTAATTTGGTTCGAAGAATATTCTAGTCATAGTTAAATAGGCCGGATGTCAGGAAATGGATTTTTATGGAATTGGTAATTATGTAGACGGAAGAGGAGCTTATCATATTTTTTTTTATCGCCTGTTAGGCAGATGCTACATGAACGGAATGAAGTTTTTCCGCGAGTTCTTTTAATTATAACTTTCTTCCTTGCTTTCGTCGATTTCAAATTTATTTCTTTAATCAAAATTATGAAATAGAAACCTTTGGCCTCTTAAGTGATTTAATATCGACCATAGGGTATTTAATTTAATTAGGTTAGAACGAGTTTTAAGGGTCAGTCCCTCTTGTGATTTCTGCTGTAAAATGCGGTATTATGGACAACAAATTCATTTTCAGAGAGAAGAGTTTGATTTTCTGTTATGCCTATTGTATTATCATTTTTTTGTTTTATAAGGCAAAATTGAATATAGGAACGTACACATTTGTAAATATTTTTTGTGTCTACAAGGAAAGGAATAGAAGCCCAAGACCAGTCTAGAATTGTTGGTTAAATGATTGTATCCTTTTTGTTGATTTTAGAGTTGATGGTAAATATGTTTTAACATTATGAAAGAAAAGGTGAAATTAGTTGAGGTTGTCACACAATTCACACATAGATATTTGAAATGAATTGTACATCTTTAAAAAGAGAAGGAAGGTAAAAGATAATGTTGACGAAATCGGAGGAAACTACATGAAAAAACCTTCATTAAAAGTGAAAAAAAAAAAGAATAATGATAATAAATAAATAATAAACAATTACGTATACAGTCACACCTCTGTAAGTCGAACATCCTTAAGTAAATTTTTCTATAAGTCGAACAAATATTTCAGAATTTAGACCCAAAACTTAAAGATAGATAGATATATTATTTGTTTCATATAAGCAATTTTTACATACATTTGTCATCGAACATCTTAAAGCACAGGGGTTCGATTAACTTATACATATGTCCTTCCACTGAATCATTGTACAAATGAGGAGAAAAAAAAACAAAGTTACATTTAACATATCTTTGGTGTCGATGGAAGGGAAATACGACAAAAAACCTTGAAAAAAATAAATAAATAAATAAATAGATGAATAAATAATAACAAGAGTGACAATAAATAAATAATATTAAATAAATAAGCAAATAAATAATTGTATGTATGTATGTTGGCGTTATAGTCCATGAAGAACCTGAGCCGAGCTTCTCTCAATCACCCATGTTGTGTGTGATTTCATTTTCCCGTAGGTGAAAGGGACCTACAGTTTTTTGCCGGTCCGAACGGCGAATTGCGAGAAGCTTTTCATGACAATTTTACTACAGGGGGTTTTGTCAGAACTCCGCTCAGGAGAAACACCGTGAAAAACACGTTCGATGACATGGCTGTGTCGGGATTCGATCCCGTGTCATCGGCGTCAGAGGCCAACACACTACCCACTGCGCCACGGTGCTAAATAAATAATTATTTTAATTTTATTTTATTTCGTTTATAAATTTACAATGAGATCGCCACACAATTTACATACAGAGATTCGATAACTAGCTGTATATCTTTCAACTGAAGTATTATCTTTTGACGCTTTAAATAAAGGAAAAAAAAAAAAATAAATAAATATTTTGAAGGAAACTACGAAAAGAAAAACCTTCAATACAAGTGGAAAAAGAACATCATAATAATAATAAATAAATAAGTAAATAAATAAATAAATAAATATACAAATAAAATAAATAAATAATAGGTAGCAACAATAACAATAATAAATAACGAAATGAATAAATAAATAATTATATAAATAACATACAGAGACTACAATAAATATAATACAAATATATCAAATAGATGAGTTAAAGGTAAATAAGCATGGTCAGGTATTTAATTGAGTTATGAGAGGATTATCTGAAAAAACAAGGTTTTTTTGCAATTTATTAATTCTGTCGGAGATCAATTCAACACTCGATTGTAGGTGAAGATCAGTGGTAGAATGGTATCTAGGTAAGTTAAGCATAATTTTCAACAGTTTGTTTTGCGATACTTGTAGCTTTTTATGGAACATATTCCCCACACTTGGCATCCATATACATAGTAGTATTGATTGAAATACTACTTTATAGATGATGATTTTGTTAAACCTGCTTAGCATTGACTTTCTATTAATAAAAGCATCTTGGTGGCAATATTAACCTTGTTGATGTTATTGGATATATGTTCTTTAAATGTAACTTTTTCATCCAGATGAATACCCAGATACCTTACACTTAGCAAATAAATAAATAAATAATAAATTAGACGAATAAATATAAAAAAAAAAATGTGGTCTAGGTGCGACCCGCAAGGTCCACACGAATAACTTCCCAATGGGAAAAATGAGCCGATTATAATACCTTTTCTTAGACGAATAATGGGTAATGTATCGGTTCTCGTCCGATCACCGCAATCAACTAGCATCGGGTGCGGTCAGTACATAGATGGGGAGCGCTTGGAAACACCGCGTGTTTATGGCATCAAGCCGCCTATTTGCTTTCGCTCCATGTAACCCAGGTTAGGAAAACGCACGCTTATATGCGCACATTAACAATCTATTGCTGATAAACTGCTCACGTGCGTGTGCAATTTCGATTGCTGAAGGTCTCTAATTTAGACTTTATAGAAAACTAGCTGGACCCGTGCTCGCCCCCTCAAAATTCTTCGTCATTCATAAAAATCCATACATATGTACATACATACATATGTATGTAATATCAACGCGGCTAAAGAAACATTAAAGTATTTGTCAAAATCCATGAAATTGCCTACAATAAATTTTATTGATTAATTGCATTTTATCATTTTCATTACAATGGGTAATCTGGGAAACATTTACATACATATTTACATCACCACTCGTGATATTAACCTCAAATTGGTATACGCATGGGTATAGTTTTCTTTCGCTCCGATGCGAAACAAACAATGAAAAACGTCATTTCAACTCCTCCGACGGTCCAAAACCGATTTTTGAATTGATAAGGCAGGCATACGATTTCAATGTATTGTTCGGTCAAGCAGCGTGCTCAAGAAATTACAACGATGTGCGTAATATTCTAAGAAGCAGCTTTTAAGCAAATATGTACATATGTCGGTGTCATTTTGAGTGTGAGTTCTCGGTTATTAATTTTTTTGCCTATTTTTTAGTTATTTAATTTCTAACAAAATACAGCTACACCGATTTTGCTGAAAACTTATTCAGTACTAAGTTGCGTAATTACGCGTGGAATGAGCCCAATCTTATGTCAATACCATTTTTGGTTTTCGAGATAATCGAGCGGGAAATTCCGAAACGCACGTACGCACATAGGTTCATACACACACAGATATCTCTATAAAAACCTTGGATTTGGATTCTGGTTACCTTGAATCGTGGAGATATGTCAAAATTTGGAATTCACAAAAAACCTTATTTTCCGTGGAAAGTAAGGATTTCCTGTTGGTAAAGGGATACAACAGTTTGATGGCAACGTCTGCTTTTTTAACCGTTCTTTTTATGTGTTCATTAAATATTAATTTTGAGTCGAGATTAATCCCCAGATATCTGACAAAGGGCTCCCAAGGTGTACTTATTCCATTAAGCTGTAATTGAGAGGAGGGCAAAAAGCAACTCTTTCTTTTTTTAGTAAAAAAGATAGCTTGCATTTTATCTGCGTTTAGCTTAATCCTCCGCTTGGAATAGTATGTCATTAATACCTTCATCGCATTCGTTAGGTTGCTTTCAATTGCAATCGGTCGAAATCAGAGGTGTACAGGTTAAATAGGATTGGGCCTGATACAGAGCCTTGAGGGACACCAGTATCGAACGTTATTAAATTGGTGCTGTCTCCAATTAAGGTTAATATGGACCTTAAAACGACGACTGGATTGAAAACTACGCACTACTTTACAAAAGTAAGACGGAAAGTTGAAATTAATCATTTTATACAACAAACCATTATGCCATACAGAATCAAATGCCTTTTCTATATCTAAGAGCACCATTCCTGTTGATTTTCCTACGGAGCGATTTAGTTTTATATGGTTGCATATTCTGAATACTTGATGCGAAGTATTATGGTGTTGCCTACATCCAAATTGTTCCTTAGGATATATGTTATTATCACAAATATGCTTTAACATTCCTTCCTTAAGGACTTTTTCTAGTATGTTGCTAAGACTACTAAGCAAGCTAACTGCCCTATAACTCCCAGAACTTTCAGGTGGTTTTCCAGGTTTAAGAATCGGAACAATTTTTGCTACTTTCCAAGCATCAGGGAAATAACCCAATTTTAGGCAGGCATTAATAATGAATGTCAGATATCTTATACCGGATTTTGGTAGTTGTTTTATGTATAAATTTCGAACACCATCTATACCTCCTGCTTTTTTTATCCTTAAATTATTGACTATATGTTGTACATATCTCTTCGTCTACAAGGAAGTTTATCGAAGTCAAGTGAGAATAGCTATTCGAAAAATATGATTAAACTGAAGTGTTGACAATGCTTTCAGTTTCACTATCACCTAAGTCTCTAGAGATGTTGTGGTTGTTGGCAAAGCTCAGAGCAAGTGCATTTCCTTTATCAGTATCCGAAAGGTAGGTGATAACAGAATCCTTTAAATTAGGTATTAGCCTTTAAATTAGGTATTTCGTTATCTTAACAATGTTCCAGAAAGGTTTTACATTTATCTCAAGGGAGCTCAGTTTTCTACTCCAGTCTTTGTTACGAATAAGTGATATCTCTTGCGAAATAGGTTTTTTTTTCAGGTTACCTTAAAACTTAAAATTTTTCCAAATTTTACGTTCCATAAGTCGACTCTCTGTAAGTCGAAAACCTCCTCAAATCGAACTTTGCGACACGTTTATTAGTGTTACTTTTCGTAGAAAATTCCCTCCATATCTCGTACTCCAACACCTATTCAAAGCATGCAAAAACAAAAGCGTTAGTCACAAATACATAGGCGTTACTCTGTGTTTGCAGTTAAATACAAAACGTACTCGAATTTTAATGTATGGAAGAGTCGCAACTGCATGTTGCAATTGAATTCATTCATTTTAGTTTATAGTTTTTGGACACTTCGCTCAGTAAAATGTCGCCGCGAAAATTAAAAAAATTAAATTTAAATAACAAAATGCTGATTATCGACGAAATCGAAAAGGCTCAAAAAAGTCTGAAGTTGCTACTAAATTTGGTATTCGTCGAAGTACATTATCTGCCATTTTGAAAACTCGGGTAAAGATTTAAAAAGCTGTAGGAAAAGATGTGAATTTAAATTCGTTTCGATCAAAGCCTTTAAAATGTGCGAAGCTTGATTCGGCTTTACAAAAATGGATGGATATGCCTGTAACGGCTCCTATAATTAAGGAAAGGCTCATTTTTTTTGCAAAATCAAAAGAAATACAAGATTTTTTGGACATCTAGATGTATTTTTATTAATTACGAAGGTCCTTGGAAGGATTTTCCCCTGGCTATCATATATGATAGCCATGGCGCCGCGCGAGAATCAGACTTGTATCCACTTGTCCGGGACTATGGCTATAATACTTGATAGCCAGGGGATTCAGTTTGCGAAAGTTTGTTTGCTTATTATAAATTCTTGACTTGTAAGCTGCTGTAAATTTGTACTGAGTGTAAGTAGTAGAACATCATAAATAATTACTCAACCCTCCACCAGCTCAAATCTACCTACACCTCCTAGGCCAAGATGACAGGCTCAGGGGTTTTTGTCCAAGCCTGAAGCAATTCTAGCTTACAATAAAGAAGAAGCTGGAACTTATCTGTCTGACCAAAGGGGTTCATATGCCACAACTCTGCGTAAGGGTATAAAATGGTACAAGAAATTAGGAGTTTAACTTTTGCTTGGAGTTTCAGTTGTCAATGCTTGGGTCGTATATGTACAAGTATGCAACAAAAAGCAAAATGTATAAATGAAATATTGCAAAAAGTTCAACCCGAGTAGAACAGAGTTCCTCACGTGCCAAAGCTCATCACTTTAAGGAAATGATTCCGGAAATAAAATTTGCAGAAATTGCAGTGTTTGCTACAACAGGACCTCCAAAGAAAATGGTAGGGCTTTTGCTCGGAAAGAATCAAGGCAAGCTAGTACTTTTTGTGAAGATTGTCCAAATTAATGTGCCGGGAATGTTTCAATGTTCATGCTTTTTTATGGTTTCCTTAAGTAAGAAGCTATAAAATTTAAACCAATCACAAACATCTGAGTCCAAGTTTTCTTAGCACTATCCAGGGTGCCAGGCTTTTTGTTTTATATTGAATTTTGTTCCTAATGGCTATCAATTTTGAATGGCTATTTGGCTATTATATTTGATAGCCACGGCCATAACGGAAACATCACTGGCTATCAAATATGATAGCCAAGGCAATCAATGCGTTAAATATTCCAGTACCAAAAACTCCTGGACGACTTCTACTATTTTTGAGGAGTGGATATTGAAGCTCGACCAAGAAGTCACGAAACAAGGTCGGAAAATTGTTTTATTTCTTGATAATTGCCCTCCACGCCTCTTGAGCCCAAAGCAACAGCGGTTGGCAGGAGTGATTCTGCGTTTTATCTCAGCGCTGGTATTGTTGTCGCCGGTCATCAGTGAGCCAATGTAGACGAATTTTTTTACCACTTCAAAGTTATATTCGCCCATGGTGACGTTCTAGCCAATACGTCAGTGTTGGCCATCTCTTTAAGATGAAAGCAGATATTTGGTTTTACCCTAATTAACCTTGAGACCTTGGGGGGGGGGGGGGGGGGGGGGGGGTTAAAATGTGTATGAAGGCACAGGGGAGGTTAAAATGTGGATGAAGGCACAGGGGAGGTTAAAATGTGGATGCCCACCCTGGGATTAAGGCTTGGCCTTAAATCCACAGCTAACTTTCCTCGTGAATCTGTATAGATAGCCCCGACCGGATATACACGGTGATTTTACAGATATATTGTATAAATTTATAGGATTTGTAAGAATGTATTGAAAGCTATTTGAGATATTAATGATCTCTTGGCGCGCGTCGTGTCACATATACAGATATATGTATGTATATATATATGAATAGAATCAAGTATACTTACGGAACATCCGCCCTTTGTGCACAAATGGTAGTGTTCCTCGTGTTCTCGCTGCTGGTCCTTTCGTTGATTGGGTTTCTTTTTTTTTTGTTATTATTCACTTTGCATGTACATATACATGTACTTATATATTTCTTATTTTCTACTACTCTTTTTTTTTTTTGTTTTTTTTTATTTTTTATTTTTTACTGCACTATGTCCCCCACGTTGCGTCGGTCGGTGTCGCACACTACCGCCCTTTTTAATGCCAAAATATCGGTGCGTTCGGTGTCGCACACTACCGCCCTTTTTTTTGCCAAAATATCGGTGCGTTCGGTGTCGCACACTACCGCCCTTTTTTTTTGCCAAAATATCGGTGCGTTCGGTGTCGCACACTACCGCCACCTTTTTTTTTGTATGCGGGTTTAATTCTCCCCTTTTTATTTTTTTTTTGTTTTTTTTCTTCCCTTCCCTTTTTTTTTTTTTTTGTTAATCCGAGGGAAGCACAAAACAAAAAAATATGCGGATGCGTCACGCACCTATAAAAATCGAACGAAATTTATTAACCCACCAAAGTGTGAACCACCACAACACTTACCTCGCGTCTGTTCGCCTCTCGTCTCTGATTAAAAAATGCCAAGAACTTCCGCCACGCCATGGAGGGGTTTATATACTCTACCATTTCGTCAAATCTCCCGTTCGGCTAAAGGCTAGGTTGTCGAAATTGGCAACTTGACGACCTGGGGCGATTCGACACTAGTAGTGTTGGGTGGTGTGGGGAAATTTTTTGTATTCATTCGCTCTTTTCAGTTTGTTAATGTACTAGGAAGCACGCCACAGCTTTGTATAGCTCATCTCCACGGTGTCATATGCAGCCTTGAAATCGACGAAGAGGTGGTGAGTGTCAATTTGGTATTCCTGGGTCTTCTCCAAGATCTGCCGCAGCGTAAACATTTGGTCTATTGTGGATTAACTGGCCTGAAGCCGCACTGATAAGAGCCGATCAGGTTATCCACAAACGGTTTCAGGCGTTCACACAATACGGCAGAGAAGATATTATATGCGATGTTAAGAAGATGTATTCTCCATAGTTGGCGCAGTTATAGGGGTCTCCTTTCTTATGGCCTAGACAATCGATGCTGAGTTTCCCTTCGTCGGGCATGCTTTCCTCCGACCATACCTTGCAAATGAGATGGTGCATGCACCTTACCAGCTCATCCCAGCCGCCTTAAGAAGCTCAGCAGACAGGCCGTCTGCGCCCGCGCCTTTATTACATGCGAGTATGCTTAGCTTCAGAAAGCCATCTGACAACGCAAACGCGTGCTAAGCTAAGAGGCTCTCATGCTTACCACGCTTACCATCCATCGGAGAGGGCGCGAGGCGGATCATCGTTATTTATTAAAGATAATATGGAACACTTCTCGGGATTAAGAGTAGAGCTTAAGGCGGTACAAATCGGAACAGTGCGCGTTAAGAATAAAAATGATTCCTTTAATGTGTTTTCAGTGTACTACCAAACCGCGCTGTCCGTTGGAGGCGGCCCATTTCATCAATCTTTTTAACGACCTTGGACCGAATTTTACTTCGCTGTATCGGACAAGGAATTGTAAAGCAAAAGGAGTGTGGCATTACTTACAGTTGCTACTTATTGGGACACGGCTTATGGAAACAAATACTTAATGAACTTAGACAGGACTTGCTAACTTGGAACACAGGGATGTTTGGTGATGGCAACATTTGTTGGGAAAAAATCAAGGACGTTATGTATTCTTTTTGTTTTGCGTTCGTGGAGAAAATGGAATTTAATGCGGCAATAATTGGATATGGACGGTGGAGGGATTAACGAAAAAAGAAAAGAATAAGTAGACACGAGCGGGGGCTTAAGTTGGTTCGAAGAATAGTTGATAGTAGGCAGGATGGCAGGCAATGGATTTTCATGGAATTGGTAATTATGTAGACGAAATAGGAGCTTATCATATTTTTACTGTTTTTTATCGCCTGCAAGTCAGATGCTACATCAACGGAAGGAACTTTTCCACGAGTTGTTTTAATTATACCATTCTGCCTTGCTTTTATCGATTTTAAATTATTTTTTTAATCAAAATTATGGAATAGAAACCTTTATCGAAAGTCATTTATTTTAAGCCTATAAGCGATCGCCTAGCTCTGATCCGCATCCAAGGTAGATTCTACCAAATCAGCCCCATTTGTGCACATCGGCGAGGCTGAAGAAACCATTAAAGAGGATTTCTACGACCTCTTGGACGACGCCTAAAGACCTTGTCTGGAGCACGACACCGCCAAAACCGGTAAAGAGAAAATCTTTGCCGGAGTAGTCAACGGCTTTCGACTAACGCATTTGCGGCAACTCGCAATACGGTAATAAGTAGCACCAGGCTCTTCGAAATCGCGAAAACAATCTGATTACCCACCCACAGGGAATAGTCGGTGTTTTCAAGCAGGATTCCAGCGGCTGTGGTAGCGGACGAAGAGATCCCTGCCATAGCTATTAAAAAGCTGAAGAATAACAGGGTCACATGCTCGGATGGATTACCATCAGAGGTCTTCAAAGCTGGAAGCGATCTTCTGGTAGAGAGAATGCACCAAATCATCTGTAGAATTTGGGAGGACGATTGCGTGTCCGACGACTGGATTCTACCTCATGCAAAAACTACCTGCCTCCTTCAAAAAGCGCCTCCAACTGGCACGATCTTGTGCCGCACACCTATTTGGTTGAGATCCCCTTCCACATGCGTGCGCCACCTTATAATTGGCCGTCCTCGACCGCGTCGCCTCTCGGATACAAAGATCTTTCGGGCCGGAGCTATGGTGTCCATATGCTCTACGTGACCGGGCCATTTTAGGTGTTGGATTCGTAGACACTGTGCTACGTTTATGTCGCTTGACAGTCCGTATAACTCAGTATTAAATCTTATAAATCTCCTCCGCTCACCATTTATGCATCCACTTTTGATAAGGTCCATGTCTCTGCGCCATAAAGCAGGACTGAAATGGTAAGGGTCTTGTACATGGTCACCTTGGTTCCAAGAGATGGCTCTGCTTCTCGATTGCTTCCCGGGCATAAAGAAACAGGGGTTGGCAAGAGTTACTCTGTGCTTGATTTCGGCACTGATTTCATTGCTGCATGTCCTGCAGAACCAAGGTAGATGAGGTCCCTGCCTACCTCGAAATTACGTCAATATGTGTGCTCTGGCCAAGATGCCGGTGGTTGGTGTCCTTTTTCGATATCAGCACATAACAGCATATCGTTAATGCCGTTGTCCAGTCTGCAGAAGTAGTCCTGCCAGATTCTACTACTATCCACTAAGTGTAAACCGAGAAAAGAAAGGTACAACCCACCCTTAGTACTAGCACTGAGTAGTGTTACGAAACGGATATGTGGTAGCTCGGGCATATGAGTGGGGCGTTTGGGGTTGTTGAGTTCAACATCGGCGCGCAACAACGATAGACATATGTCCGAGTTGACTGCTTAGATATTTAATTTATTTTCCTTCAAGAGTTCCTTTCTTGTTATCGGTTAATATAAGTATGTACTATGGCATGTGTGTTTGATTTGTTGGCAGAACGGCTGAACGTAATTTCTGCGGTAGCATCTCTCCATCTCTTTAATCGCAAGCTTCCCGTGTTCTCTTTTTTATTTTGTTCTTAGAAGCTTATGCTCGTCCCTCTGTGCAGCGCCGCTTAATAGACTTGCTGCTTGGCTGCGTGTCAAATCGTGGGCGGTGTCTTGAAACTCATTACCTCTGATGAACTGCTCCTCAAGGCTTGTTGACAACGCGTCTACTGGTGTTGTAAGGACTGATCAGGTTTTGGAGGGTTTTCCGCGAGTTTGAGGGAGATGCGATTGGTATAGGCTTTGGTGGTTTGCGATTGTAGCATTGCGACGTTATACAATACATTTTCGAATGTAGTGTTGTGTAGGCTGTGCTTGCCAACGATGGAGATTAAAAGCTACTAGTTCTGAAAATTTGTTCAGAAACAACTAACAGCCTCGGACACGGACGGATCACATGTTGACGACCCCCGCAAACGTCAAAAAGAAAACGAATTCCGGATCTGCACCTGGAACGTTAGGTCCCTCAACAGACCAGGTGCAGCCGGACAACTGGTCAGCTCTTTGGACTGCTATAAGGCAGACATTACCGCGCTCCAAGAAGTGCTATGGGATGGGCCAGGCAAAAAGCGGATGAAAAACGGTGGTATCTACTACCGAAACTGCTACAAAGAAAATAAACAACGCTTATTCGGAGGCAGACTCAAGAAAAAGTCTTAAGCTTCCAGTATGTAGGCGAACGCCTCATAACTATCCGCATCAAGGCCAATCTTGGCAATATAAGCTTAATATGTGTCCACGCCCCCACAGAAGAGAAAGATGACCGACATAAAGACGACTTCTATGATCTCATAGGCAGAACATATGCCCAATATTCCACCTACGACACCAAATTCGTTCTACGAGATTTCAATGCGAGGCTGGGTAAGGAAGCTATCTTTGAACGGTTCATAGGAAAGCATAGCCTACACAACACCACGTCAGAGAGGAGCATGCGCTTCTGAGAAGAAAAAAGAGGGAGCACGAGAAGCGCGAGATCGAGGAGATGGAGAGATGTTATTGCAGGAACGACGTTCGAAAGTTTTATCAAAAACTAAAACGAACATGCCAAGGCTATAAAAGCCAGAGCAGAAGCCTCCAGGGATGCGCACGGACAACAAGTAGGGGAGTCACAGTCGATGCTGAGATTGTGGAAAGACCACTTCTGCAGACTGTATAACGGCGATGATAGTAAAAATGTTGCCGTCAGGCAGGACGAACTATTCACAATGGACGAAAACGAAAGAGAATCCCGTCCACCTGAGCTAGACGATGTTAAGATAGCGATATCGAAAGTCATTCTAAAGCTGCTGGCGCTGACGGAACTGTTTAAAGCAGCTGCTTAGGAACATGCACCAACTCATCTGCAAGATATGGTCGGAAGAATGCATGCCCGATGAATGGAATCTCAGCATCGTTTGCCCACTGCATAAGAAAGGAGACCCTTATGACTGCGCTAATTACAAAGGGATAAGTCTCCTGAACATTGCGTACAAGATCCTCTCTGCCGTACTGTGTAAGCGCCTGAAACCGTTCGTTGACAATCTGATAGGTTCCTACCAGTGTGGTTTCAGGCCAGGAAAATCTACGATAGGCCAAATATTTACACTACGGCACATCTTGGAGAAGACCCATGAATTCCAGGTCGACACAAACCATCTTTTTGTCGACTTCAAAGTCGAAGATGACAGCGTTTATAGAGACGAGCTATACAGAGCCATGCTACGTTTTAACATTCCTGCCAAACTCGTCAGACTGTGTAGGATGGCTATGGAGAACTCTCGCTGTTCCACTAAGGTTGGAGGTGAACTAACCAACCCCTTCGATGTTAAAAAAGGTTTTAGACGGGGTGACGCAATGTCATGCGATTTCTTTAACATCACTCTTGGAAATATCGTGCGAGCTCTGCGGCCAATACAAGAGGTACGATCTACTTCAAGTCTACACAATTGTTTGCCTACGCAGAATACATTGACGTCATCGGCCGGACAAAGCGAGAAATCAATGAGGCTTTGGCAAGCATTGAAGCAGAAGCGGCTAGAGTGAGTCTAAGTGTGAATGGGGACAAGACAAAATATATGCTGTCATCAAAGAAAGACCCGCAACACCGACATCTTGAACAGAACGTCACCTTCGGCAGCTATATCTCTGAAGTAGTCAAGGACTTCGTCTACCTTGGCTCGATAGTGACAAGCAGCAGAATAACTCTTGCCAACCGCTGCTTCTTTGGGCTCAAGAGGCAACTGAGTAGTAGAGGCCTCTTTCGAAAAACTAAGGTATCACTCTACAAAACCTTAATCATTCCGGTTCTCCTCTACGGCGCTGAGGCTTGGACGTTATCGAAAGCGGATGAAGAGGCTCTTGGGTGTTTCGAGAGGAAATTTCTTCTTGTATCTTTTGGTCCCGTTTATGTAAACGGAGAGTGGAGGAGGAAATTCAACCAAGAACTGTACAGGCTGTACAGCGATATTGGCCTAGTTAGACGCCTTTGGATCCAATGTCTAAGATGGCTGGGCCATGTAGAGCGAATGGACATCATCGCTCCGGCCCGAAGAGTCTTCGCCACCAGCCCCGAGGGACGACGCAGCAGAGGACGACCGCATCTAAGGTGGCGCGCACAGGTGGAAAGGGACCTCAACCAACTAGGCGTGTGGCAATGGGAGCGGCTGGGCAAAGATTACCCCAAACTGTAGCGCCATCTAAGTAAGTAAGTAAGTTCTGAAAATTCCTATTCAAGTTTGATGCAGAGAAAATTAAAATGCTGCTAAAAGCACGTGCTTTGCATACTGCAAATGTTCGTGTTTATCACGTTTAATGTTGCAGATTATAAGGATGTACATGAAGTATTGATAATTATAAACCACCATTTGAATATGTTCCGGACAACAAATGAATACAGAATCATCTGACGATGCACTATAATTACACTTGTTTTTTAGTGGCACCTATTATGCTATATTAATTCAGTAGAACCAAACTTTAATATTGTCAACTATAATGATGTGCAAAACCGTCATAATCGAGCTAATTTTCACTTTGTGAACTCACATATCTCATTTGTTGAAAACTAATTTCTCGTTTTTATGGATTTTTGAATTTTTGGTCATTTGCATAGAAAATATTTCGCCGTTCATTACCATAAACCAAGCTGGTAGGTGTCTCCTAATAATCGCTTACCATCCTCTATGACCACATCGAATTTCATTTGACTTTTGAAACTAATTGGAAATCCCAAATAATTAGTCATAAGGGCAGGCATTTTCGGATTACTTTTATTAAACAATTAAAAAAAATTAATTAATTATCGAAAAATCAGTAATTGGATTTTGCGGTACTCTAGAGAACGCCTTCTATAGCAGTCAAGAACGCATAACAGTTTTAAAATAATCGAGATTTTTACACGTACACGTTTGATGAAGGCTCAATCCCGAACGCAAATGGCCGACATATAAACACTTGCCTCTAAAACTACTACAATATTTGACGAATAGTGAAGTTTTCTTCTTCAGGTTTCCAAGAAACCATCAACTTGGAGATATCTCATCAATACCATTCATCAACTAAGAATACTAAATTAGGCTACTTACTTACTTTGATGGTGCTACAGTTCGGGGTCAACCAGGCCCTCAACCAAAAAGCCTCTCCAGCCGGCCCGATCTTTGGCCAGCCGCTTCCAGTGTCGCACGCCCCGTTCGTTGAGGTCCCTTTCCACCTGTGCGCGCCACCATAAATGAGGTCGTCCTCTGCTGCGTCATCCCTTGGGGTTGGAGCCATTCGCTCTACATGGCCTAGCCATCTTAGACGTTAGATCCCAAGACTTCTAACCAGGCCAATGTCGCTATACAGCCCGTACAGTTCTTGGTTAAATCTCCTCCTCCACTCGCCGTTTACACAAACGGGACCAAAGATTGCACGCAGAATTTTCCTCTTAAAACGCCCAAGAGACTTTTTATCCGCTTTTGGTAACATCCAAGTCTCAGCGCCGTAGAGGAGGACCGGGATTATTAAGGTTTTGTAGGGGGATACCTTAGTTTTTCGAGAGAGGGCTGTACTACTCAATTGCCTCTTGAGCCCGAAGAAGCAGCGGTGGGCAAGAGTTATCTCAGAGTTTTATCTCAGCGCTGATGTCGTTGCTGCTTGTCACTATCGAGCCAAGGTAGACGAAGTTCTTGACTACTTCAAAAATATAGCTGCCGAAGGTGACATTCTGACGAAGACGTCGGTCTTGCGCGTTTTTATTGGATGACAGCATATATTTGGTCTGGTCTCCATTTACCTTTAGACCCACTTTAGCCGCTTCTGCTTCAATGCTTGCGAACGCCTCATTAACGTCTCGCTTTGTCCGTCCAATAACGTCAATGTCCGTCCAGGCAAGCAATTGTGTGAACTTGTGTAAAACGTACCTCTTGTATTGGCCGCAGAGTGCCGCACGATCTTTTCAAGTATGATGTTAAAGAAATCACATGACAGTGCGTCACCCTCTCTAAAACCTTTTTTAACATCAAAGGGGTCAGTTGGTTCGTATCCCACCTTAATGGAGCAGCGAGAGTTCTCCATAGTCATCCTGCACAATCTGACGAGTTTGGCAGGAATGTTAAAACATGACATGGCTCTGTATAGCTCGTCTCTATAAACACTGTCATACGCGGCTTTGAAGTCGACAAAAAGATGGTGCGTGTCGACCTGGAATTCATGGGTCTTCTCCAAGATCTGCCGTAGTTTCATGCGATGTTCAGGAGGCTTATCCATCTGTAATTGGCGCAGTCATAGGGGTCTCCTTTCTTATGGGCCGGGCAAACGATACTGAGATTCCATTCATCGGGCATGCGTTCTTCCGACCATTTCTTGCAGATGGGTTGGTACATGTTCCTGACCAGCTCATCGCCAGCTGCTTTAAAGAGTTCCGCGGGGAGTCCGTCTGAACCAGCAGCTTTATAAGACGTAAATTAGGTTAGCTTAGGTTAAAGTGGTTGGCAAACATCACACGTAGGCCGAAGTCTGGCCATTGTGATACCACATGGACCATATTACCTTCATCTACTACCTGATGGAGTTGAGCTATTTTTATATCTGCTAGCTCACTTAAGTTATCATAGAAGGACGCGCCAACGTAGATCCTCCTGCGATTCGCAAAAGAAGGGCATGAGCAGAAGTCATTGGAGGATAGCCCTAGTCTGGCGACGTGTTTTTCAATGGTGCAGTGCCCTTTGATGACACCCACTAAAACTGCTTAAGGTTGCCCTTTTAGTTGCCACAAGGACCCTGGTTCGTCCTGAGTTTAGCTTAGGCTAGGATTTGTTTAGTGATAAAGCCGATATTACTTTCATTCCATTGGAGGTTGGTAGCCTCTATGGTTCGAATTTTTATCATGTGCTTTACCGTACTTATTGGTGTTTTTAGATACCCGAGGGTTGGAAGACTGAGTGTGCTTGACCCCAACTTTGCGAGTTCGTTGGCCGCGCAGTTTTCTCGAATATCCCTATGCCCCGGAACCCACAGTATTTTTATGTTAAACTGTTCAGCCAACTGTTCAACAGTTAAGGGATGTTTTTGATTTGTGGGTTACCGCCGCTGCCAGGGATTTTATCGCAGATTGGCTGTTCGTGCAAAGAATAATATCCTTAGCCCTAAGCCATGCAAGGGCCTCTTCCACACTTCAGAGATTTGGGATAAGACTGGCAGTCATAAGACTGCTATATAAAGCCAGTGCATAATGCTTGGTTGGAGACCCCACTTTTTGCCCACGACTTTCTTACAGCTGTAGAGGGCTGCGGTTGCTTTCTTGACTCGATTTAGAATATTAGGTTTCCAATTCAGCCTCCTGTCAAGGACTAGGTCTAGGTATTTAGCCTGATCTCTGATTATTAATTGGGTTCCACCCAGCCCCGGTGGGTTGAAGGGCGGAATTTTATATTCATTTGTAAACAGTACCAGGTCAGCCTTCTTGGGGTTGACCCCAAGTCCACAGTACTGCTTCCAGGTTACTACTGTATGTAATGTACCCTGCATTAGATCGCTTAAAGTGCTGGGAAATTTTCTTGTGTAGTAGTAGTAGTAGTAGTAGTTCATTGACCACCAGTTCCAGAGGAGAGGGGAGAGTACACCACCCTGTGGTGTACCTCTGCTGACCAATCTAGTTGAAACAGCACAACGAAGTTGGCTTTGGCGACTCTTTGTTTTAGCAGTTTTTCATACCAGTTCTATTAGTGATACCGTAACACCCAGATCAGACAGCGCTTTGATGACAGCCCATGGTTCAACATTGTTAAAGGCGTCCTCAATATAGAGAAAGGCGAGCAGCATGATGACGAAAGAGAACAAATACGCTTTGATGTTCGACAGCAAATTTGAAAGGGTGCAAGCAGGGAACTAAAGATCGGTTAACCGTCCATACACAGTGGTGTCTAAAGGCAGAAATGGACGTTATTCTGTGAAGAAGGATGCGGCTTGCGAAGGTCCTAGCAATACTACCACCAGTTGAAAAACAACTTCTAGAAATCAGAGCAAATTTGAAAGGGTGCAAGCAGGGAACTAAAGATCGTTTAACCGTCCATAGACAGTGGTGTCTAAAGGCAGAAATGGACGTTATTCTGTGAAGAAGGATGCGGCTTGCGAAGGTCCTGGCAATACTACCACCAGTTGAAAATCAACTTCTAGAAATCAGAGACTATATTATTCAGAACGCCACTATCAAGAGCGTCTAGGGACACTAGAAAGCACTGGGGAAGATTTTCAATCCTTGGACCGGACGGGCGTCCACTGGCAAATAGAAGTATAGCTGTTCCATAGCAGGCAACTTGATTCCAGAGTGAAAGTTATCTGCTCAGACCCATGATTGCCTATGGATGCCCCGTCTCCGGTGTGACGCATTATTTCGCGGAGTGTTAAGCGAGTATCTATCTGGGTGTAGACGAACTTGACAACAAGAGCTTCTGAGTTGTCGGGATGATCGTTGGCGCAGAGTGCTGTGTCCATCACGGGGTCGAGCTGAGAGAAGTCACCGCAGAAGTATACAATGAGGCCACCGAACGCTTCCCCTGTGTTGGACTTTATTTCATCAATAATAACGAAACGCACGTTTTGACATTTTGTTTGCATTTTGCATTCCGCTTCATTCGCAAGTTGTCGATACGCTTGTCGTCGAGCAGGCAGAAGTAATGCAGAGTTAATCGTTGAACCATGGATATTGTTGGCAGCGCAACCGGTTGGTGCAATGAGCAATACAGAATCGTTTCCATGTGCAAGTCGAATTGTTTTGACCATTTCCGCGATAAGGTAAGACTTGCCTGTTCCAGCCTTGCCCAACACAAATGCGAATTTCGATTCAGTTCTCCCATCCAATTGGCGTTGCAAAAAGCTCATCACTTGTTGCTGCTCGGAGTTAAGCGGCAATTGTGGTGAGCTGTCTGTGCTTTGGACTGAAACACTGTTTTTCTTTGCCTTGTCGATAAATTACGCAAACTGGTCGACCTCCATGTATGTACGTCGAATAGGACTCAAGCCACGGAAACGCCAAGTCCGTGTCACGCATGCCCAAGGGCGCATCTGCCGACAGCGCGCCAGGAGCGACAGCGGCAACTTGCATCCAGTTACGTAGATCAACTTCTGGGGGCTGGTGCACTTTTTCAGGCCCGCATTCTCCATGTTGAGTCGCCACACATTTTCAAGTGTACCTTCTTCTAAACGAGCCAGAAATGCATCGAGCCAAGTCTAATCTGCCGATTTCAGTTCGTCGTACGTACGCCATCGGACACATAGAAGCAGTTGCTGTTTCGTGAACAGCTCGTCGTTGGCACCACCCAGTGCGATGTTTTGGTAGGCTGGTTAGGGTAGGCTAAGTTTAGTTAGTTTTATTTAGAATAAGATAAAAATTAAACGGTATGCTTAGTTTTTTCTTAATAACTTCTCTTAGCTTAAATAAACATTTTAAATTTAATTTTATGCAAATTCATATATAAGTCGAAAGATATTTTTAACTTCCCAATGGGAAGTTATTGTAATGGGGCCGATTTTGCGAATTCCAAATTTCGGCATATCTCCGTTTCGTTTCAAGGTCACCAGAATGCAAATCCAAGGATTTTTTAGAGTGTATGTACATATGTGCGTATGTGCGTTTCGGAATTTCCCGCCCGATTATCTCGAGAACCAAAAATAGTATTGACATAAGATTGGGTTAATTCCACGCGTAATTACGCAACTTAGTACCGAATAAGTTGTCAGCAATCGGTGCAGCTGTTTTTTTTGTTAGAAATTAAATAACTAAAAAAATTGGCAAAAAAATTAACAACATCCAATGGTTGGGTGAGGAAACGCACACTCATAAGCTGCTCATGAGTGTGCACTACCCAACGAACAATTATTAAACGAACGCTGTGAGCAGTGGCATTTTTATTTTCGCTCATGAACACGAGTGTGTGTGGATTTATGGAAACTCACCCCCTGTGCGTACTTCATATGTTCGAAAGAGAATGCACACGTATGTATGTGCACTCTGTAGGGTGGGTTATGTTTAAATAAGTTGATTTACTGCTCGGGAGTTGTTTGCAGAATGATAAAACATGGAAACATTTCACTTGAACATTTTTTTTTCATTTTACATTTTTATACTATTTTAGTCTAAGATGGC
This sequence comes from Eumerus sabulonum, assembly GCA_951905685.1. Taxonomy (NCBI): domain Eukaryota; kingdom Metazoa; phylum Arthropoda; class Insecta; order Diptera; family Syrphidae; genus Eumerus; species Eumerus sabulonum. Next base: position 84,357,680 of record OX645063.1, on the reverse strand, counting down.
TTCATTTTCTATAAAGTCTCACTCAGAAACTCTCAGCAATCGAAATTGCACATGCAAGTGAGCAATGGATTGTTTAATGTGCGCATATGAGTGTGCGTTTCCTTACCCTGGGCTACATGGAGCGACAGCAAATTGGCGGCTAGATGCCAATAACACGTGGTATTTCCAAGCGGTTCCCATCTAAGTACTGACCGCACCCGCTACTGGTTGATTACGGTGATCGGACGAGAACCGATACATTACCCATTATACGTCTAAGAATCCCATCGCAGCTAACAAAAAGAGCTAATGACCTTGAAACACCTAAACCGATCTTCACAAATTTCGATCATGTTAGCTTTCAAAAAAAAACAAAAATGCATCATAATCCGTCCATTCATTCAGGAGTTACGATGCCACAGACAGACGCACAGACACCACAAACTTATAACACCCCTCTTTTTGCGTCGGGGGTTAAAAATGAAAAAAAAAAAAAAAAAAAAAATATAAAATAGGTGTTACCATTTTTCCCATTGGGAAGTTAGTCGAGTGGACCTTACGAGTCGCACCTAGACCACATTTTTTAAGAAAGAAATATGGGTTATCTTAGAGTATCCGCATGGGGCCAGTAAGGTATTTATAATATAACGTATTTAAGTTAATAAAGCTAATTTTAGTCACTCTGTCTAGCATAATAGCATTATAAAAATGAATTTTAAATTGTAAAAAAAAAAACTGTATCGGTACTCCTCCGATCACCACAATCAACCAGCATCGGGCACTTAGATGGCGGACCGCTTGGGAACACCGCGTATTGTTATTCTTTTTGCCTATTTTTTAGTTGTTTAATTTCTAACTAAAAACGGTTGAATCGATTTTGCTTAAAACTTACTAAGTTTTAAGCAGCGTAATTACGCGTGGAATGAATCTGATCTCATGTTAATATCGTCTTTGGTTCTCGAGATAATTAAGGTGAAAATTCCGAAAATTACATACGCACATACATACATACATCTCTATAAAAACCTTCCCACTGGGAAGTTTAAAAAAAAAATGTTTCCTAATGAAATAGATGTATGTATATAGTAAAATCGCAAATTGTGTATTTTCTGGAATAATTGCATTTTTGTGTTTTATTAATTTACAGTTTTAGGCAGACGGAATTTTTAATTTCCATTAGTACATCACTTTTTGTCCACAAATATTTTATAGACGAAAATACCACGACACACTCTACTAGTATTAGTAGGAAATATTTAATTTCCAAACATTCAAATTCAGTTCGAAAAATTAATTAGCAGCTCTCGTTAAATTCACAATTAATTACCAATTACATGTGATATATTAACAACCTATTTGAGGGCCAGTAATTCCATTATTTTGCAGCTATCCCATCGGGACGAATCGAATAACTCACACGAGGATGCGATAATAGACAGTCAACAAGAGTGAATTTATGCGATAGATGGAGAGTCGAGTAAACACAGAGAATTCGATTTCAATTTAGGATTACTCATGCAAGCTCTCGTTCTACTTAAAGAGTCTTTTATATGTACATATCTACATCGGATTCACGTCTAGTTGAATACGATCAATCAATGGTGGAGGTACTTTGAGTTCCTCTGTGTTCTTTTTTTTTTGCAAAATCCTTTGCCGTGGGTGGTATTCCTACGTGACGTGCTAGTCGTCAATAGGAACAGGATCGAAAATAAATAGAGAAAATGTATTCAAATGCTCAACGAATAGCTATTGCAGGTGTCTTGTCGTTCATCGTTTATTTTGTTTTATCTCCTGTGTGGTGTTAAGGGGATTGCGATAGTTCAGAAATTGCCGTTGATAGTGACATAGAATTGTTTCAGATACATTCATGCATAGCCTATTCGTTGGTAAGAGGTGGGTTTAAACGTTTACTGCCTTTTTAAATTTTAATAATAGAAGTCAACAGAAAAAGCAAAATTATTGTTAAGGTTATGCTGTATATGTATGACGACAGAAAAAATGTGGCACTAAATGCCATTTTTCTAACTGCATGTACAATGCGAGATATAGTAAAGTCATTTCATGGAAAAGTAATGAATTTCTTTCTACTCTTCTTATCGGGCGTTACAGTGCGGGGTGAACCTGGGCCTCAACCAAACATACCCCTCCAAATAGCGAGATCTTTTGCTAGCCTTTTCCATCGCCGCACACCCAGTTGTCTGAAGTCCCCTTCCATTTGAGGTTCCCTTCCACCTGTGTGCGGCCGTCCTCTGTTTCTTCGTCCCTCGGGATTGGATTCAAAGACTCTCTGGGCTGAAGCTGTGGTGTCCATTCGCTCTACATGGCCTAGCCATCTCAGATCCATGTCGCTGCGCTGTACAGGCCGTAAAGATCGTGGTTGAATCTTTTCCTGCATTCCCCGACCAAGTTTATAGGACTCGTCTGCTTTTGAGAGTGTCCATCTGAGCAATACAGCAGAACCGGGATGATAAGAGTCAACTTCATCGTTTGGGAGAGGGCACTATTACTCAGTTGCCTCCTGAGCCCACAGCAACAGCGATTGGCAAGACTGATTCTGCGTTTGATTTCAGAACTGATGTCGTTGTTTCGAAGCCAAGATAGACGAAGTCCTTATCTACCTCAATATGTACATATCTGCCAATACAAATATTCGGTGGTTAGCGTCCTTTTTTGATTGCAGCATATATTTAGTTTTCCTTAGTTTTTCGAGAGAGGGCTCTACTACTCAATTGCCTCTTGAGCCCGAAGAAGCAGCGGTTGGCAAGAGTTATTCTGCGTTTTATCTCAGCGGTGGTGTCGTTGCTGCTTGTCACTACCGAGCCAAGATAGGCGAAGTCCTTGACTACTTCAAAAATATAGCTGCCGAAGGTGACGTTCTGACCAAGACGTCGCCTTAATCATCCCGGTCCTCCTCTATAGCGCTGAGGCTTGGACGTTATTCTGCGTGCTATCTTTAGTCCCATTTGTGTAAACGGAGAGTGGAGAAGGAGATTCAACCAAGAACTGTACGGGCTGTACAGCGTCATCGGCCTGGTTAGACGTCTTCGGATCCAACCTCAAAGATGGCTAGGCCATGTAGAGTGAAGGCCCTGGTTCACCCCGAACTGTAGCGCCATCAAAGTAAGTAAGTAATACATATATTTAGTTTCGCCCTCGTTTACTGCCAACCCAATATTCGCCTCCTCCGCCTCAATGCTCGTAAACGCCTCTTTGATATCTCGCTGTGTTCTTCCGATTATGTCAATGTCATCCACGTGTGTAAGAATTTGGAATAGATTGTGCGTGGTGTATTGGACAGTGATATGTATTTGCACAATAGTTTCTAATACGTTGTTGAAGAAATCACACAACAGCGTATCGCCCTGCCTAAATACTTTTTTGACATCAAACCTATCGGTCCGGTCTGGGCCGATTTGGGTGGAGCAGCGAGCACTCTGCAAAGCCATCCTGGATAGTCTGATGTCAAAGGTAGACATGGCGTTGTATAACTCATCTCTAATTATGCTATCATATGCGGCTTTGAAGTCGACAAATAGGTGATAAGTGTCGACTTGAAATTCATTGGTTTTTTCCAGGTTCTGCCGTAATGTCCAGATTTTGTCTGAAGCCTCCCAGCTTCGCACAAAACGGCTAATAAGATTTTGTATACGATGTTAAGGAGACTTATTCCTCTGTAGTTGGCTCAGTCAAAGGGGTCTCCTTTCTTGTGGATCGGCCAAATGATGCTGAGACAGATGAGCTAGTGCATGCTCCTAATCAGGTCATCTCCAGCCGCTTTGAAGAAAGTGCGTCTCCGTCAGCAGCTTCATTCGACTTTTGTTTCGATATGACGATTTTCGCCTAGGTCAGGTGGATGTTAAGAAATAGATCATTCAACGAACCAGGTGTTTTTTCGTGGTGGAGCCTTGAAGCCCAAAACTTCAGGTGCAGTGCTTTTCAGGGCTTGTTTGCAAAGGTTCCACTTTTGTTCTATTGAATGCGTGGAGGGTTGAGGTGTATGCGAGAGCTTAAGGGAGACGCGATCGGTAAAAGTACGAGCAGTTTCTGGCGATAGAAGCTGCAAGGTAGTGGTCCGGGTCGATGTTAGCTCCTCGGAACGTTCGAACACTCGAACACCAAGAACAGTTGAGGAGTGTCTGACCTCGATCCCGATCTGATCAATCTAGTTGGTGATTGACTGATCTGCGTCCGCCAGGTGCCCGAGGTGCGAGAAACACATACAGGTTAGAAGGAGATTTCGCGCGCCTAGCAAAATCAATCAGCCTGTGTCCGTTATCGGATGTGATGTCGTGTAGGCCGTGTTTGCCGATTTAAAGATGCTCTCCTTACCCAGCTTAGGATTGAAGTCTCTTATTACAATTTTGATGTCATAGCTGGGACATTGGGCATACGTTCTGTATAGGAAACCGTAGAACTCATCTTTGGTGGAGTCATCCTTTTCCTCAGTGGGGCGTTGTTAGAAAATGTAGCCTTGATACGGATCGTTATGAGGCGTCCACATTAGTTCACCTCGAACAAAAAATCCGCATCCGAACAATCATTGTCCTCTCTCCCTATAGCAGTCGTCGTAGTAAATGTCGCAGTTTTTCAACCGCTTTATACCCGGTCTATTCCAACGCAATTCCTGGATGGCGGTTAAGTCGGCTTTATAGCGGTCTAGGGTGTCCGCAAGTTGTTCAGCTGCACGTGGTCTGTTTGGAGACCTAACATTCCACGTACAGAGCCAAAGACGTCCTTTTTTCGTTCTTTGAAAGGGTCGTCAACACTAATTCGGTCCGTTTTATCCGAAGCTTGTTTTTGTCCGTGAGCATTATGTGGCTTTCCGGTTAAGGTTTGCTAGACCGTAGCTCCACCGACATTAATCCTGTTTTGTGGCACGGGATACTCGCCATTTGTTCTCCTCCGTTAGTAATTTCCATGGTCAGGAAATTTTCAGATGGTACCACGAGGAAGTGGAAGTAGCACCTAGCCAACAGAGCTGCAAGGTTACCATCCTTCGAAGAAAAAAGCAGATGTTGGCATTTCGCAGGTTTTTCCAAGATCAGCCCGCAACCAGGCTGTAGTTCACGGATTGCCTGGATGATATTGGCCTTAAGTGCTTGAATCGTTTCCAAAATGCAAAACGAGTCAAATCGCAGCTGCGAGGCGGCCAATTGACATCGCCAAGAGCAGGAATCATGCGACACGCAGATCATGCGACAGACTGGCGATGAACAGAAACAATTTCGAGAAGCACTTCATGCTCTAGCCCTAGACGAGAACAACCTCTCACACTATGAATTCTGGTGGTCACAACGCTTTGTCGACAATAATCCAGGATCGATCCGAGATTTCAAGGACGCGACACAATTGATGGCGACCAAAAAAAACATCAAAGCTTATAACAAGAACGCCTTACGATCGCTTGGATGCCCAGTGACTCGAATAAATGCCTCAAACAGTAATGCAACAGCCGCTCAAGCGTCAGATGGCGAAGCTCAAGGAAAGAGCGCAGAACTGTTACTCTGCGTTGGCGCTAAAGTGATGTTACGCCAAAACCTATGGACCTCTTGCGGACTGTGCAATGGCTCGATGGGCACAGTCATTGACATTATTTACGGTCCGACCCAAAACAGAGTCGAGAGCTCCATACCAAGCGAAGTTCCTGGACAAAGCAGTTGTGGACCTAGGGATAAGTGAATTTAGTGCAGGGTTGGCCTACGTTGCGTGTTCGAGTCGGTTAACATGGGTCTGTAACGCCCACCGTTGACCGTAACGTTATTCCCAGCCTCATTTTCGAAGAGAAATGGTCCAATGATGCCACCACTCCACAATACGCACCAAACTGCCATTTTCTGTAGATGCACCGGCTTCTCGACAATAACGTGCGGCTTTTGCGAGCCCCAGATGCGGCAATTTTGTTTGTTAACGTAGCCGCTGAGATGAAAAGAAAATATGATTTTTCGCCCAAAATCGTTGTCCAATTCAAGCTGTTCTAAGGCCCAAACTGCGAAGGGATAACGAAGCGGATGATCGCGCGCCTTCAATTGCTGAGCCAATTATCCGAGAACTTTGTGCAGAATGCTCCTCAAGCTAGTGCGTGAAATGTTGAACTGTTAAGATCGATGGCGAGTTGATGTTCGTGAATTGAGTCTCACACTTTTGGCCACAGCAGCCACATTCTCATCTGTGCGTACCGTGTGACGAAGGAGACCATGAGGTTGTCCACTAGCATACTAGTTTCACAAACTTTTTGCACAAACTTGCGTACAGCAGTCGCGGTGGGTGCTTCATTTCGACCAAAAACCTATTTTCAAAAAACGCACTCTTCGGGCTACACAGCACTCAATTTGGAAATAAGTTTTTAAGATTTCCCAACATTGTTCAGGCATAAAGCGACTCATTTCGTTCCGCGGAGGTACGATACCGACTTTCTGTCAAGGTTTCGAATGGGAAACAGCTGTCAGTGTCAAAATAACCTAAAAATAAAAACCACTATAGGGCCCATCCTATAGAAATCTAAGGTACCATTACATATACTAACGCTAATCTTTAACCAAAAACCTGGCAATTTGTGTGCAATTTCCGAAGTATCGTAATTTCTTCAGTTAACATTCCAAAGGAATCACGAGCAGATGTCAGAACAATATCTACATGGACTTCTTAACCCATATTAAAATCCGGTAAAGAATGTAAAAGTAACAATAAAAGGTGAGTTTTTCACTTGTGTATAAGACGACAATTTGTGCTCCCCCCATAGTAGACTTTCGAAAGTAGGAAGCAAAATGGGAAGAGATTCACAAAATGTCTTTAAAACGTTTTCAGTGACCGGCTAACGACAGAGCGTTGGTGTGGAATGATGTCAACCAAATACTTTTGAATCGGTTTATAGATCTCTTTTTAATTGCCTTGAATGACTGGAAGTAGTAAAACGTTAAGGGAATTCTTTGATGTCTCATATAAGGATTACACAAATTCCAACCTTAGAATTAATCTCTTTCTGTATATATGTATGTACATATGTAACTACATATGGGGCCCAATTCACCGATTGTTTTTAAAGTGTAAAGCGGAAATTCATAAACTTTGAAAGGTTTTCCGCAATGTTTTTCCTCAAGTCCTAGTTTGAGTTGTTTCCCAATTGATTAATGGTAGCCCTAGTTGCCTCAATAAGACGTTAATTGTCTACCTCGCAATTGATTTGTTATCATTAGAGCGAAACCGTATCTTCAGTTCGTCAAACTTGAGAGTATCATCCATGTACCTATATCACCATCGATACATGTGTTCGAGTGTAACAGACTAACTTCTAAACTTTACAAAAGATGAAAAAAACAGGAAAAAGTTGAAAAAATTCGAAAAACTTTTCCCGTATTTGGGTTTGGTTGCGCACAATAACGGTAAGAAGCCACTAATGCATATATAGATACATACAGCAGTGTGTGCAGACCATAAAATAATTTCAAAAAACTCCAACAAAATTTGGAATGTACTGCAAGGCAGTAAACAGCAGAAGGGTAACTGTCTTCGGTCGGATCGAAGGCGTATAACCTTACAAGCCAACAGAATCCAGACAAAGTCCCATCCGACTATAGAATATAGGGGATGGATAGAAAAAAATACGAAAAGATTGCAAAAAAGGATTACAAACAATTCCACTTACTCCATCGGCAGTCCGGATTCCTTCCTTTTACTACATTGGTTTCTCCGCACACTTGACCCGCCTCTTGATCGCCCCTATTACCACGATATCCTTATATACATGAACATGCGTTGTTGACAAAGTTTACTTCCTTGATTCTAGTGCTTCTGTCGATGGATTCTATGTCTAGCCGGTTGGTTTCTGTAAGTATTTTGTGTGGCAGGTGGACTCGGCAACACGTTGTATGTACAACTCCTCCCGATGTGAAATGAATAACTTTTGCTGCTCATCTCGAGCTCGTACGTGATTTGATTTATTCACTAGACCAAACGCGAAAGGGGTGTGCACAAAAGTTATACTGATTCCTAAGCAGATGTTCAACAGGTCGTCGATATGCAGGATACATCCGATCTTCTTCCTTTGTACATCCTCGGTTTCTACACATTTGCACCCAAAGGCAAGTTAGAACGTGGAGGCAGAGGGTAACGTTGATTAATTTATTTCGGGGGATGAAGTTGACAATGTGCTTTGAATTGAGAAATTTCATAGTTTACCTGCAGTTGCATGTAGTGATTTTAGATGAGTTCTCACGAACTTGGTAGGGAATTAAAACCCATGCTACTTGCAAGTAGGGATAGGAAAGCATATATTAGCGAATGCTGCGGTTTCCCTGCCGTTTCTAGGAGACAAAGTCAATTTTACGAACAACAAGGGATCAGCACGAGCAAAAAGTTCTAAATTATCCCTTTGGTTTCGCTTAGCAATTTTTAAAACTTCAATGTGTGCCCAGGTGTAGTCGATTGTTAAGTTGCTAGATAGTGTTTTGTTTTGCGAGTGCTAGTGAGGAAGTTTAATTGGACACTGTAAGTCCTATACAAAGAAGCCATTAATTTATCAAAGGCAGATTTGGAAGTTGTTGCTTATATCGAAAGTACTCTTTGTGAGCTATGATCTGCATGGGCGAGGCATTGGCCATGAAATTAAACCACAGCACAGCGAAGCTGGGTAAGGGGGATATCCTTGAACGAGCCTACATGACACCACGTCCGAAAACGGAATCAGGATAGCAGACATTGTGACGGGGCTTTGTCTCCTAGTAGCTACATAGCACACGATTCCCATATCTCAATATCGATAAGTGGATCTACCGGTCTCCTGATCAATTATCTGTTAATCAAATCGATCATATTGTGATCGACGCCAGATACTCCTCCAACATCTTGGAAGTCCAAACGTTCCGAGGAGCCAAAATTTAAGGTATGTACGTGAATATCGCGAACACTGGGGAGACAAGCAGGACCAGCAAAATTTTACGTCGGGAAGCTGCAAGCGCCAGAGACGAACATGTTAAGGTTATAAACCCAGAACGGACACCTAGTAAGTAGTAGAATTACAGTCGATGCTGAGAATATGGAAAAAACACTTCTGCAGATTGTATAACGGCGATGTTAGTCAATATGACGCTGTCAGGCAGAATGATCCATTTCTTAGCGACGAAGACCGCAGAGAATTCCGTCCCCCTGACCTTGACGAAGTTAAGATAACTCAAGTTGAACAAAGCTGCTGGCGTAGACGGACTGTCTGCTGGGCTCTTCAAGGCAGCTGGAGATGACCTGGTTAGGACCATGACCAGCTCATCTGTAAGATATGGCATGCCCGAAGAATGGAGTCTCAGCATCGTATGCCCGATCCACAAGAAATGTAACCCCTCTGACTGCGCCAACTACAGTGGAATAAGTCATCGCTCTACATCGCTTACAAAATCTTCTCTGCCGTTTTGTGTGAACGCCTAAAGCCTTTTGTAAATACGCTGATAGGTCCTTATCAGTAATGATTCAGGCCAGGGAAGTCCACCATCGACCAAATCCTCTCACTAAGGAAGATCCTGGAAAAAACCAATGAATTTCAAGTCAACACTAATCACCCATTTGTCGACCTCAAAGCCGTATACAACGGCGAAGCTCTCTCCCGAACGACAAAGTTGAAACATGCAGAAACATGGACACTATCAAAGGCGGGTGAGGAAGTCCATGATCGGTTCCAGAGAAAGATTTTGCGAGTAATTTCCGGGCCTATAAACGCAGACGGGGGATAGAGACAAAGATTCATGAATTTTATGGGCTGTACAGCGATATGAGTCTAGTCAGGCGTTTACGGATTCAACGCCTAAGATAGCTAGGCTATGTAGAGCGAATGGATACCACAGCTCCGGCCAGGAGAGTCCTTGAATCCAACCCCGAGGGCTGGCGGCGTCAGGCGTCATCGGTCACATACTTGGAAGGCCATTGGCGTTCTAACAGGACAGCTCTACGTGATTGGAAATTTTGCACGAGAGACTCAGAGGCAGGCTCAAAACTCATGGAGGTGATGTGAACTGGCCACCGAGATCATGCGATTTGAACTCGTTCGACTTTTCTTGTGAGGTCGCAGGTCTATGCGAATAAGCCACAAACCACTGTGGGCCTCACATACAACATAACCCATGCCAGCGGTTAAGTTCAGTCAGATTTATGCGCCAGAGTCATGGAAAATTGGACATTTGGGTTGCGTGCCGTGCAGAAAAGTAAGTAAAGTATGAAACAGTATCATATTCCATACATAATGGCATCGATTGGCCTTTCAAACGAATAAAAATATTGACGATATCTCACACACGCTTTGCTTTATTTAAATTTAAAATCAGAAAGCACAGAAAGTATCGACAGTTTTTCCAGAATCCGACGTAAGGGGCAGGTGTTATCCATTACAGGCTTTAAAGGTCTAAGATCGTCAGCATAGACGAGGAGCTACTCCACTTCCTCAATGAAGTTGAGAATGCCTCTGGTAGGAGCTGAGATGAACCAAGGAGCAGCACACTCACACAGTATGTGCCCTGCACGAAGTGACCTTCGTCCTCAAGACAGAGTCGACAATATAGAGAGTATATTGATGGTTACTCCTCTTATGCCAGTCTCTAAGTTTAGATTGACACATGTTAGGATGTGGATATTAGGACTCATTCCTAGAGCCTTGTAAACCTTCCGATTTGGTCCAAAGATGTCGGCGCTCACGCCAGAAATTATCTTGGAGCCATCAGTGTACGACCTAAGGCCTTTGACGTTGAGCTAGAGCTAACTGGTTTTCCAAGCTGTGCGGCTTGGGATCAATATCTCAAATCTCTTGTCAAAGGTGAAGGTGTTTGTTAAAGTGTCCGAGACCGTGATAATCATATCTAGCTCAGGAAGTTGTTGCAGGATGGACATGTGACCCATAGGTCTACATGGCAGGTCTGTTCCCGAGCGAAGAATTCTGATTGCACTATGTAGTGCAACCTTTTTAATAAAAAGGAGCAGTGGAGTAAGTCCAATTAGTACTGCGTTAACAGGCCCACAAGGCCTTATCTGCCTTTGTAAGTGTGTTTTTAGTGTTGGAGTTCCAGTTAAGTCTATGATCAAAGTCAATACCTAGATCCTTAATTTCTTCTGGAAGTTTGTACCATTTGGAAAGACGGAGCAAGGAGATATCTTATTTGGGTTAATCGATAAACCCACACTGCCAGATCAGTCAGAGATAAACTGAAGAGCCAGCCGCATGCGTTCACGGGCAACATACTAGTTTAAAAGCATATCCGATGACCTCGTATCCTAGCGTGGTTAGCTTGCGGAGTAGGTCGTCGATAACTATCGACCAGAGAAGGGGTGCAAGGACTCCTACTTACGGACACCCCTTAGCCGTCCAGAGTGTCACCAAGACCTCTCCGGATGTGGCTAATATAATACGGCTATTTAGCATCGCCCTATTCTAGTGATTAGTGGGATAGTCTACATCTCTGCAAGGAAGTACAGTGGTGATCGAGTCATAGCCAGTATTGGCAAAGGCCCCCTCAACATCGAGGAAGGCGCATATTGCGATATCCTTGCGTGTGAAACTATTTTCAACACGCGCCACTAAGTGATGTAGCGCATTCTCAGTAGATCGTTCTTTGCAATATGCATATTGATTAAGATACAGTGGTATCTGGTCCTCTAGGATACAATTAATACGGAGCTCTATCAGCTTTTCCATAATTTTTAATAGATCATGCTTGAGAAGAAACGCCATCTTCAAAGCATGTCAAAGTTTCAGAAGCCAGGCTGTCTGGCGGTGACGGAATCTATGAAGTCCACACCAGCGGTTGCTCTTGAAACTATGCTGAACCTCCCACACTTGGACATAGACTTGAAGATGGCTGCAGCGTTTGCCAGGCTGCGGTCTTCGCAATCAAGCAGGCAGCAGACCTGATTGTTATAGATAATCTTTCAGCAAAAAGGATCAACATCCATGTTGACAGCCAGGCAACCATTAAGGCTCTGCAGGCAGCATGAACAAGATCCAGACTTGTCAAACTCTGCAGGGAGAGGCTAGAAGAGATATCGGCTGTAAATAAGGTGACTACTGGGTACTAGATCATGTGAATATCTCCGGAAATAAGAGGGCGGACGAGCTAGCTAGGCTAGGATCGAGCATAAGTTTCGCGCAGATCGCAACTGAAGCTATAATGCCTCTCAGTACGTTATACAGAAAGATGGAGACGGATAGTGAAGGCCAATAAGCGATGCTATCATTTAGATATGTACATGCGCAACGGCAAGATCAACTTGGGCCGTCTATTATAAGAAAAGGACAGAAAGTCTGCTAAGGTTTAATCGGGAGAATATTCGACCGGCAGTCGGTGCCCTCACTTAGCACTGCATGTTATCCTACCATGATGACTTCTACAGAAGCTGCAGGGAGGAAGAGGAAATTGAGCAAATTCGTCACTGTGTGAATGCCCAGCACTAGCCCAAAAAAGGGAACACGTTCCTTGCAAGTCACTTCTTTCCGGGACTAGAAGAAGTAAGTAACGTTGGACGGAACAGAATACTAGGATTCTTATCCTCGTCTAGGTGGTTCAGCTCAACGGAAAATGTTAAGGTTTCTACGGATTAAAAGCCAAATGCGCATAATGGACTCTCCATAGTCTAAGTGAACCTTGATCTTTTGCCAGCAGGGCACCCACTTACCTAACCTAATCTAGGCCGATAGAGCGACAGGATTTAGGTTGTTCACTTGGCTTTCAATCTTGGGAATGAAAACAAGGTTGACTTCTCTCTATAATTGAGGGATGTAGCCCAACCTAAAAGAACTATTAGTAGCGAAAGGCGCCGTCTTTGTATGGGGCCTAAATTGGTTTAAATGAGCCAATTGCCCATTTAACTCTATAGGGGCTAAAAAGTGTGCCAGAGAGTTTCGTTCTACTGTCGATGTTATTTATGACGTTCGTCTGATCATCTGTTAGCGAGTCTTCTTCCCGCTATAACCAAGCAGTGGTCAGCATGAAAGGGTACGCAGATGCCTTTAGTCTTACTTTAGTCTGTGACGGAAATTGATTAGTGGATTGTTCGTTGACTTCATCGAGAAGACAGTGAGAAGTTTCTGTAGTTCAAGTTGTATTTTGAAGCTTGCCTTAACCAATTGTGATTGTTTTCCAAAGAACCCTTAACTCCGTAGTCCAATGAAATAAACAGATAATCGAAAAGTCCATCAGTGTCCTGTAGAAAACCAGACAGAGTACCGCCGGCACACTGCCAAAAGAGCAGAGATTGGCCACTTTCATCGAAACTCCATTCTGACCAATGAAACCATGTAGTTCCCTAGTTAGTTCATTGCTCATAACTTTTAGTAAATCAATTTCCGGTGCGTTTCGAAAACTTCGAAGTCATCTCCGGCAACTACCCGATACAGTCGTACAAGTGTGTATAGAAAGCATTTGATTCAATTTTTCTATTTCAACTTTTGAAATCCTTTCATTGCGCCAACTCGAGTGCTAATCGATTTCAACGGTGTTGATTGCTTCCCAGCGGTCTCTATCATGGTGCAGATACGTGTACTTCCGTTCGTGTTTCTTTCCAGCACCTCATCCTCTCATCATTCCGGCCAATGCGGCACAATAAAAACAATTGTCGAACAACTTCTTGTTGCGCATTACATGATAGGATCATTATTCTGGTGTTTCACCTCGGAAGCACCAGCGCCATATAACTGTGTCACAGACACGACCTGTTCTTGCAGGAAGAAACATAACGAAAAACGAGGCTTTCTACGAGGCGACAATGTTTTTCGTCGGTCATTTCGTGTGGGGTAGTTGTCTGTCTGGGTAGGGTCTCAGTCGCAAATGGAGTGTTAGGGTGTTTGGAATAGATCGCCGACAATTCCCAGTGTTGCTTGCATCCTCCTATATACAGAGGTGCTGCGATAGCAGCGAAGATACATAGTCAACTATACCATGCTGCGCATCGTGTTGCCATTATATGATGTTCATTCGGGGCAAGATGTGTTTCGTGGTTTTCGTTTGAATTTTTCCTGCAGGCGCCCTCACGGGAAAGGGTTGTAGGAACAGGAAGGAATCGTCATGCTGTGCATCTTACTTCCGTGTGTTATTTAAACGATTTGGTTTCGTTATGTTCCTTGGTCCTTGCTTCTTCTTACCATTCCGCATGGATTCGTGCATTCTTGGGGTTTTGGCTCCCGCCGGTGGTGTTATTGTTATTTTTGACTCATAATGTGTGTTAATCCTGCGGGGCAAGGATGTGTTTTTTTTTTTCGTTTGCTATTTGTGTAATTATTTTCCCCATAAACGTACATAAGAAGGAATTCAAAGAGAAAGAAAAAACCACACGAACGTTGGCTGTGCTCGCAAGTTAATTGCAATTGCATCCATGGTGTAGCCATGTACGCTGGAGGCATGTCGAGCGTTCAATGCAATTGCTTGCTGGCATGTAGGGTGGAAGAATAAGGAAGCGTAACAAATTAGGATTGTGTCTTGTCCTCCAGGTCTTGAGCGGAACTAATTAGTTTATTACTTTACTACAGATAGGGGTGGCGCATCGGGCTCGTGTCAATACCAACTTGAATTTCCTGAGTATTCTTGATGAAAGGTTTACTTTTAAGTCTGAGACAAGACGACTACTCTTGTTTTCATTTAGTCGACGCTGGCACTTGACATAAATACAAACTGAAAGGAGGAAAAGGCTGTCCGTAATTGAAAGTATCGAACGAGATATTGCCTTTGTCCGAGAGGGCGGCTTGCGTAGGAAGTTCTGAGAATAGATGAACACTTATTGACCTTCAGTCCCTGAGAGATACTTGGAACTATTGAATTAAATACGTGCGCTTTGAAGAGAAGCCCGTATCATGTATTTAAGAGTACAGAGATTTATGTAATTGGATTCTGATAATAATTAGTTGAGTTAGTGAAACTGTGTCGCCTTGTCGTAGAATAATTTATTGAATCAGGTTCTTAGACAAACACCTCGATTGAAGTACATCTGTGAGGAAGCATAAGAAGCAATTATGTCTGTTTGAAGGTAAATATACAAAGCTCCGGTCTCATCTTCTCGAGCAGTTTCAGACTTTGAATTTGAGACTGTGGGATCCTGGCGTAAGAGCTGTATCAATTAATTTGGTCCTAACTATAGGGCTCGTCATCGACTTCGGCTTCACGCTTTAGGCGTCACTGCATCTTTGTTTTATTTTTATTTTTTTTTCTTTTTTTAATAATTTGCGCGCACTCAAGGTCTAATAATCTTATTATGTCGGCGACACAGAAGGAAGGAAGAAAGGAAGAGGAATAGAGGAGATGCCGATGGACATTGATCTTAAATGTTTGCATGTTGCATCGAGGGGGGAAAACCGAATCCGGCAGGGAGTTCCAGATTCGTGTGGTTCGGTTAATGAGAGATTCTCTATATATGACAGTACGTCCGAAAGCGGGCTTCAGGGTATATTGGTGAGCATTCCTAGAGAGACGTGTATTGCGGGAGAAATGTTGAAGGGGCGGAATGCAACTGGCTATTTCATCAGAGCATTTTTGGTGGTAGTAACGATAAAACAGGAAGAGGTAGGAAACATTCCTGCGATGTTCCAGCGAGTCTAATGTTTTGGTAATGCTGGAGTCACCTATCAGCTTTGTCGCACGTTTTTGTATTCTGTCTAGTAGGTGCAATGAGGTCTTGGAAGCACCGGACCAGACATGAGCGTTAAACTCTAATTTGGGGCGAACGAACGCCTTATAGATTGTAGCAAGATCTAAGGGTGAGAAATATTTCTTGCATCTATATAAGAAGCCTAGGCATTTCGCAGCATTCTTGGCGACACTGAATATATTGTCGCTCCAATTAAGATTGTGAGCAGCACTCATACCCAGGATGGAAAGCTTTTCAGTTTCTGAGATGCAAGTGCCATTCATGGATAATGGCTGCGGGTTAGTTATACGCTTTAACGACAAGAGACGGCATTGTGTTTTGGATGCATTAAATTCCATTCTATTATTTTTACCCCATTGGATGATGCTGTCGATA
Organism: Eumerus sabulonum; assembly: GCA_951905685.1. Taxonomy (NCBI): domain Eukaryota; kingdom Metazoa; phylum Arthropoda; class Insecta; order Diptera; family Syrphidae; genus Eumerus; species Eumerus sabulonum. The sequence continues at coordinate 84,341,723 of OX645063.1, read as the reverse complement.
TCGGAATTTAATGAGCTTAACATACGCTGCCGCTCATTATCTACAACCGAAGTGTAGGGTCGTAAGCTGGTGAACGAATATGAGAAGCTGAGGGTACTGTCGTCAGCGAAGGAGTGAATTGGATTAGACATTATACACATAATGTGTTAAGGAGGCTTATTGTCTTATCATAGGTGCAATGACAGCACTCCTGTTTGATCTTCTAGTTACATGAGATCTGATTTCGAGCTCTAACTTATGCTCCCTAGCCCCTTGGCTGTCTTGAGGCTTGAGGCTGGTATTTTGTCGTAACAGATGACTTAGATTTACTTTAGTGGGGTATCATGGACATCTTGAGTTGAGTTTCGACCAAATTCAATATATTTTTGTGCCATTCTGCGGGACTATTGGACCAGCTGCGGTTGGTAGCGTCGGTAGTAATCTTGAAATAGGTTGCAGTAATGTGGAATCTAAAGGAGATTCAAATGTTCCATGATTTAAGGATATTGCTACTGTCCATATCTAAATATTATTCGACATCACTGCTGTAGATTCATACTGATATTCTGAAAGTTATCACATACTTACTTGTAAGTGACATCGGAAGTTGCTGCTAGTCCACTTAAAGGGTTTGGATGGAGTATCCTGCATTTGAGGGGCTGTGGTTAAATTGTCCGCAGGAGTAATGAACACCCATTTTGCGCGGAGTATGAATCGTGGTCCTGCTTGATGAAGCAATTCTGACATTTCCCAGTGACTTTAAGGAGAACTTTGGTTTTATTTTTTTTTGTTGTTTTTATCGTCGTCCAAGTTGAGTGAAACATTCTGCCTGACAGCGGTATTTGAGTCTTCCTCGCCAGCAGGAGTGATTCTTCCTAATTCTTAGAGTCGACTGCGACTCTACTATAGTTGTCCATTTTCTCGTACCTGCAGGCTTCGGTCCCAAATTTATATATTTGCCGCACCTCACTGCTCTGTAGTTTCTCCCACCGTATGCGTGTAACCGCTCTTGGTTTCCGCCTTGGCATCAGTAAAATACAGTTTACACAACACCAGGTGATGACAGTTCAGCCGCTCTCAACACGATACTCCGACGATAACACGTATATTTATGAATGTCTTTGTGCGGAAAGAAAAAATCCATCAACCTCTCTCCATTCGCGTTTTGATGAGGATCACCGTTCCTCCCAATTACACTCCCCCACTCACGTGGCCGTTGAAGTCCCCCATAAGGATATAGGAATCCATTTCAACAACCCTATCAAGGGCAGCATCAACTTCATCCAGGAAAGTCGCATACTCTGACTCTAGATTCGGTGTACCTGCACCAGAGCCAAAGTTGATCTTTCAAGCTTGAGTTTTAAAATCGCGACTCTCCCTCGTAATGGTATCCACTCCAATACCCTGTCTGCCAGCCTGGGACTTATGAGTATCCCCACTCCCGCATGTGCAAACACCTGAGGTTGAACTACGTTCTAATCCATACATAATGACATCGATTGGTCATATTTAAATTTAAAGATAGAAAACGCTTAGTAAAAGACCCTGTACATATTCTCAATGCTACTATCCTTCTGTTAGTAAAGAAATCTATCATAACGACATATATAACCTCAAAAAGCTACTTATCTTCACCGTTTACGTGTTTGCAGTGCAGACAATATAGTTGCTATTGAATAGACTTCCGCCCCCGTCTTTGTAATTGATTCACTGGTTTTGAGCACAACCAATTATTTGATTTGAATAGCAATCAATATGTGTTAATTGGTTATTCAAACGTCGTGAATTGTTATCCTTGGGAGCATACCGCCATTCAAAAGATAGCTCATTCAACATACAACAATTTAATGGTTGTGTGTCAACAGTATTTATACCCCAGTAACTCATCATTAAGTCAGACGTCGTTCGAAGAGTCCCTCCCATCCACTAGCTATTCCAATTGCTAGAATGAAATATTCTTGTACCGGGGAGGATGAGGAACGATGTCTTCGAGTAGAACACATAAACATGCAACGCTTAGAGTCACGGAACGAGTATCTGTATCATCGCCATCAAACAGGAAGACAAATTGTAGAAAAAAGGATCTTGCAAAAAAGGGAAATTTATATTCTGCCATAATAATCAAACAGTATTCTGTGTATCCTCTTATAAAATCAAAGTTTCCATCAACAGCAGCAACAACAATAAGCAGACAATCCAAAAAAGTTGCGGTGGTATCCCGTAACCACCTACATAAGTATCTCTACCGTGCCTCCTTTCGAGTTACCGGCATCGGGCACACAATGGATTGCGTTGTGGTACATATAACAATGAAATGTGAAATGGAAATTATGTAGTCGATATCTCCCTTGTATCTCCCTATTTTCCCATCCCGCCAACCATTGTTCATTTCATTAGAATGATTTGAGTGGAAATGGACCCCACGGCCATTAGCGGGGGGACAAAGCGTCCCAGGAAATACTCTCGCTTTTGCAGGAAATACTCTCGCTTTTGTATTCCTCTTGTTATCGCGAATTCAATCGTAAATGCTTAAGCGACCTCATGAGAGCACGCGGCGAGAATAGAGAATAAAGAGATCGACGCGGTGTTTTGTCGTGCCTTATTGCGGCTTACGATAGGGTTAGCAGCGGAGCCATGAATGATGGTTAATGCAACACGTTTGCGGCTTATTTTATTTTAAGCACTCGCTGATAAGAAGTGAGCTGATTAATTCACTGAAGTGTCCCATTTTTCGTCATACATCGTTCGGATTTATTGTGACATCCTAGATCCGTGACGGATTCGAAAATCCCTTACTTGGCTTAAAACTCACCGATCGATGGACGACGAAGCGTGGGATTAAAGTCTCTTTGGCGGTTGGCATTATAATTTGACGACTTAAAACTTTATTCAACGCCCACTCACGGGGGGCATAAACGTCGGATTTAATGACTTGGTAAGCTTTTGAAACTGATTGCCGATAAAATTTTTTTTACGTCGCGGATAATCGTTATGTTCTTTCTGAACAACCGGGGGAAGAAGCTGGATTGCTCTGTCTTCTGTGGTGTTGACCTTTTAACCCAAACAAGCTCTCATAGTATTTAAATTGATTTTTCAAATTGGATTGGATATTAAGCTTTCATCTTCTTTTTATGTGTCGCTTAAAATCAAGCGTTAATGTCATAAGATTTTTGGATCAATCTATTTCAGCATACGATGCATTTAAAGTTCATGTACCCCGACCTCTGTAATGGTTGGTACATTGGAATTGTTGCAGAACATTGTAGAATGGTCGACAAGATTGTGCGATTTGACTATATGTCGCCGACTGATGGCAATAAACCGACAAGAATGACCAACTGGAGAACAGCGTCATTCATACCATTGATGAGAACCAGAGGGATGCAGGGATAATTCGTATGTATTTCAATCCACGGATTTTCGCGATGATTTTTTGAGCTGCGTGATGCTTTATTTCTGTTGTAAATCAGATTTTCGTCATCAATTTGTACACCCACCGGATCCATGGCTACAAAGCCAGAGCGGTGGCCGGCCGGGATGAAAATGGACAACTGGTAGTAGAATCACAGTCGACGCTGAGGATTTGGAATTACCACTTCAGCAGACTGTATAACGGCGATGACAGACATGACACCGCTGTCAGGTACCCCGTCCACCCGACCTTGACGAAGTCAAAACAGCGATATCGAGACTTAAGTCTAATAAAGCCGCGGGCGCAGTCTGCTGAGCTTCTTAAGGCGGCTCTAAGATCTTCTCTGCCGTATGTGTGAACACCTCAAACCGTCTGTGGATAAATTGATCGGCTCTTATCAGTGTGGTTTCAGGCCAGGTAAATCCCCAAAAGACCAAATATTTACGCTACGGCAGATCTTGGAGAGGACGCAGGAATACCAAATCGACACTCACCACCTTTTCGTCGATTTCAAGGCTGCATATGACAGCGTGTATAGGGACGAGCTATACAAAGCCATGTCTAGTCTTAATATCCCTGCCAAACCCATCCGACTGTGCAGGGTGACAATGGAGAATTCTCTCTGCTCCATTAGGGTCGGCAATGAGGAAACCGAGACCTTTAATGTTAAAAAAGGATTTAGGCAAGGTGACGCGTTGTCATGTGCAAGAGTCACTGGCCAACACAAGAGGTACGATTTGTTTCAAGTCTACGCAATTGCTCGCGTACGCCGACTACATTGACGTGATTGAACGGACACAGCGAGACGTAGGCCTTTGTAAGCATTGAGGTAGAAGCGGCTAAGATGGGTCTCAAGGTTAATAAGGGTAAAACCAAATATCTGCTTTCATCCAAAATAGTCGGTCAACATCGACGTATTGGCCATGGGCGGATATAGCTTTGAAGTGGTCAAGGAATTCGTCTGATTTGGCTCACTGATACCGGCGACAACAACACCAGCGCTGAGATAAAACACAGAATCACTCTTGCCAACCGCTGTTTCTTTGGGCTGAAGAAGCAATTGTAGAGCTCTCTCTCGGAAAAAAGGGCAACACTATATAAGACCTTGATCATCCCAGTCCTCCTTTACGGCGCAGAGGCTTGGACCTTAACAAAGGCGAATGAAGATGCCCTTGGTCGTTCGAGAGGAAAATTCTGCGCACTATTTGCGGTCCCGTTTGTTCAAACGGTGTATAGAGGAGAAGATTTATAGAAGAACTGTACGAGTTGTACAGCGACCTCGGCCTGGTACGACGTCTACGGACACAACGTCTAAGGTGGCTCGACCATGTAGAGCGCATGGAAAATACAGCTCCGACCCGAAGAGTCTTCGAATCCACCCCGGAAGGAAGGCGCACCAGAGGACGGCCACATCTACGGTGGCGCACGCAGGTGGAAGGTGACCTTAACCAACTGGGCGTGCGGCGCTGGAGACGCTTGTTGGTTCAGGCCCAGGTTCACCAGGAGCCACCTAAGCAAGTAAGTTTCATTTCGAAACCAAAGTACGAGGCTTACGCTACTTTTCAGACTTAGGAGTCTTAACTGGTTGTTGGGTTTACTTGATAACGACGTGGTATGAGAACTTTATTCCTCACAGAGTAAAATGTATCAAACAAAAGGAGAATGGGTGGTACGACATGAGCTGTAAAGAAGCAATTATGGTGAGAGGTAAGGTTTCACACTTACAAGGGTATTTCAACATATCGAAATGCTAATTTTCGACGAATTTAATTTGCTGACGATGAAAAGTCAAGGCCTTGTCATCGATCCCTACGTTCATGTACAATGTCATTTTAGCTGCAAGCTCCTAGGCAGGGCAAACTTTTTTTATCTATCCCGAGTAGATGGAGAAAAGCATTTAGCCGGAACGTCCCTAAAAAATTATGAACTATTCTACTCTTCCTCCCGTCGCCCATAGCATTTACATCCTCACATTTCGAGTTCATAGGAACGCTGATTAATAGTCTGCCCATGAAACATGTCGAAGTACGGGAACACTTTATTGTACAATCTATACACAATCCTGGTGAAAGCAACATCGCTTTACTCGATATTTCAAGGGTTTCGCAACGGGTTCTTTTGTCGAAAATACATGTTTATCAGTTTCTTCCTCAACAGATTGGAAACTTTATACCGTTATAACCGTTATAAGTCTGCATCAGAAGGTTCTGTTTTACTTCCGACCCTCTTCGTGATATTCATCAATTACCTTTCCTATGTTATTTCTTTAAACTGTTCGTAGGCCGTGGAACTAGGGAGGCAGCGTTGTGAAGTTAATGAAATTCCGACCTCGACAGCATAAATAATGTGTTTCCTGTCTCCTAAGCGAAATTCTGACACCCAGGCACTGTTCATTGCCGAAACCGACAAACATTTCCTCCTTGGTATGTGTGTCAATGACAATCTTTATTGCAATGACCACATATTCAATGTCGCCAAGTCCAGTTTGGTACACTCAAAACCGTTTTGCGCAGTCTCTGCAGCATCCCTAACTGTGGGATAAAAATAATTGATAAAAGCAACATTTGTTAGACTCTCTTGAGCACCACAGAGATATATCCTGCCTCTGTCTATTATATGGTTGACAATCAATGCCCTAGGCAATGAGCCAGTTGCAATCCACCCCTTTACATTTTCACCGGAAATGCGCGTGCCTGGCCTTGCACAGGTGATACAACATCAATGGCCCCGATGTCGACAAACTGTAGGTACTGGGCTTTAAAGCATAGCCAATGAGTGTAGGAGGACACATACAGCCTATGACAAAGCCTATCAAGCGGCGCTTAACAGAAAGACGAGAGCTGCTCATGAGCGTTATAAATAGACGAGGAAGGAAGAGCATAAACTTGTGATCGAAGAGATGGAAGGATGCTATGGCAATTGAATGACGTTTACGAATAAACGAATAACGAATAAAATAAACTTACCAGGGATATAAAACCAGAACAGAAGCCTGCAAGCCTCACAGTCGGTACTAAGTATCTTGAAAGACTACTTATACAGAATGTACAACGGCGATGACGAAATAGATTGCGCTGTCTGGCAGTATGACCCTTTTACAACGGACGATGATGGTCCCTCTAACCTTGACGAAATTGGGAATGTTCATTTTAAATCTAAGTCCAACAGTTAAGCTCTTTAGGATAGCTGGAGATAACCTGATTGAGAGTGTGCACCAGCTCATCTGTACGACATGGCCTAAGGAATGCATGTCCAACGAATGGAATCTTAGTACAGATTGCGCGAACCGCACGATGGGATTGCCTTTTGTCTGCACTAATTAGAGCGGTAAAGTCATTTGAACATCGCTTACAAGATCTTCTCTGCTGTACTGTGTGAACGCCTGAAACTATTTATTTATAAATTGATTGGTCCATATTAGTTTGGTTTCAGGCCCGGGAAGCCGCTCCATTAGGGTCGGAAGCGACTAAGCAGACCTTTAATGTCAAAAAAAGTTTTCGACAGGGCGACACGTTATCGTGTGACGTTTCAACATCGTCCTTGGAAGGATTATACAAAATTCACTGGTCAATACGAGACGTATGATCCTTTCAAGACGGTACAACTGCTTGCATTTGACAATGACATTGACGTAATTGGGCGAACGTAGCGAGATGGCCTTTACGAGCATTGAATCGGAAGGGGCTAAAATGGGACTGGTGGAAAACGTGGGCAAAAATACATATGCTGTCATCGAAAAAGGACGCGAAACACCGGCATCTTGGCCACACATACCTATTGGCCGACATAATTTCGAAGTAGTCAGGCACTTCATGTACCTTGCCACGCAGTGACATACAGCAGTGACACCAGTGCCGAAATTACGCGCATAATAACTCTTGCCAAACACTGTTTCTTTGGGTTCGAGAGGCCATTGAGAAGCAGAGACCTCTCTTGAAAAACCAAGGTGACCATATACACGACCCTTGTCATCCCAGACTAGCTTTTATAGCGCAGAGACATGGACCTTGTCGAAAGCGGGAGGTGAGGCCCTTGGTCGTTTTGAGAGAAAAATGCTGCGCACGGTTTTCGGCCCGATCTTCGTAAATGCGGAATGGAGAAGAAAACTTAACAGTGAATTGTACGGGCTATACAGCGACATGACCGTAACACAATGTCTACGTTCTCGGCCCGATAGGTCCTTGAATCCTGACATGAGGGGCGTCGCCCCTGCGTGTGCGTCTGCGCACACAGAAAACTTTATACGAAATCTCATACAAAAGGCCCTAGGAATAACTTGGAGCTGATACGACGAGGACAGACTCTCCATCAATCCCAGCAACATAAACATAATTCGATTGACATAATGAAGAACAAGCAAACTTCAAACTCTCAAAATCAGGGAAACTCGCATTTCATTAAAGGAGGAGGTAGAGTTTCTGGGAATAGAATGGGACCAAAAACTCTCCTGGAATGTACACAAAAACAAAATATACTCAGAGGCCATCAAAGCTCTCTGATCCCTAAAATAACTCGTAGGCGAAACATGGGGACTAAACCCAAAGATGAGTCTGTGGATCTGTAGAAAAATGTGAACAAGGTGGTGCCATGAACACACTGAACAAAATCCAATGAGAACTATTCCGACTGCATGGATGGAAGCAATACTAAACATCACACAATTACACACTGCCATACAGGCCCAAGCTGCAAGAAGAAGCCTTAAGTCTATAGAGACCCCATAATTATAAAGAAGGTGTCTTGGTTGGACATACAGAGATTTTCAAAAGAGTGGATAATATTTGGGAGTTTTGAAGTACCCCAGGATAGACCAACAACCCCTCGTAGATGAATGATAGAGCCCAGAAAAGGTACAGAGATGGATGCATGGATATAGAATATAATATTTCAAGCTGAGCCAAGAAATAGACCGGCTAGACCAATCGATTTGGCGTTCTTTGACTATTATTTCTGGGGACACTTCAAATCACTCATCTATACCGGTAAGCCTGCATCAACTGCAGCCTTTTAAGACAATATTATATGCGTTGTAAGTCAGGTGGCAGTCAATATGCTCGAAAAAGTGGATCAAAATTGGATTCTTCGTATGGGCCACCTAAAATGATATAAAAATCAGACGCTCCAACAGCACTTCGACCAACGCTTATATTTCGTTGACGAACGTGCTAAAAAACCTTTTTGTTTCGTCTTTAAAGCCATTATTCTGAATGTTTCCTCGTTTCAGACTTGAAGTAATGGCTATGAACTCTCGCACAAAATTGAAAATTCCTCCAAGGATTGATTGAAGAATCCTAGCTTTCCGTTCTTAGTAAACGAGGTATGCACCTTACGCTCAGACTTCCCATGAATCTTACATGCGATCTGCGCCTTTTTTTTGTTGCAATTGACGGTTATCCAAAGCAATTTTCAATTTGCTACTCCGTCACTCAATTTGATTGACTGTAATCATCTTGATAGCAGGAAGGGTCGGCAGAGAAACTGTCTGTCTAAACTGTCTTGAGATCATGGTCACAATTCTAATTTTGTTCTGTACAAGCACAAGCCATCTAGTGCTTGTACAGAAGAAAATTAGAATCGGAGCTCTTCAAGAGCTCTGTAGAATTTGAGAAGATGAAAGCATGCCCGAGGACAGGAATACCAGCTCTATTTACCCAATCCATAAAAAAGGCGATCCTACCTCCTGCAAGAGTTATAGAGGTATATCCCTTAATGTCGCATACAAAATCCTGTCCAGCGTACTGTGTGAACGTCTAAAGCCCTTTTGCACCGCACTAAACGGCAGCTACTAGTGCGGCTTCCGGCTCGGCAAATCGGCTATAGACCAAATATTCACACTTCGACAAATCCTGGAAAATGCCAACGAGTTTCAAGTCGATACAACTCTTACATCTGTTTCATCTCTTTATCGATTTTAAAACCACATACGACAGCATTGATCGCAAAAAATTGTTCGATGCAATGGCCGAATTTGGAATCCCAGGAAAACTGATCCGGCTGTGTCGCGCCACGCTAAAAAATACCGATGCACCATGCAGTTCGGTTCTAGGACATCTGAACCGATTGAAACATGCAACGGATTTCTGCAAGGAGCGCGACGGGCAGGCGTGATCAGGGAAGGCACCATCTTCTACAAATCTGTCCAGCTGCTAGGATACGCGGATGATATTGACATCATCGCGCGGTCTCTGCGTGACGTTGTAGAAGTTTTCACGGCCATTTAGGAACGGGCAGTACATGCTGTCAAGCAGAAACCGATCCGTCGCTAACCACCTTCGACAAAATATGTAGATTGACAACTATATTTTCGAGGTGGTTAAGAAGTTTGTCTTCCTCGGGGCAAACGTAGGCTCCACAAACGACACCACAGTGGCGATCTAGCATTGAATCGCCCTTGGCAACCGCTGCTACTTCGGTTTGTCCAAACAATTTCTCCAAACAGTTTTCACTCGAAAAACCAAAGTCGTGCTTTACAAAACGCTTATACTGCCAGTCTTGCTATACGGAGCCGAAAGCTGGACGTTAAGCAGGACGGCGGAGTTGATTTTGGGTTCTTTCGAAAGAAAAGTTCTGCGCCGGATATTTGGTCCTGTCTGTGAGGAAGGCGAATAGAGGAGAAGATAGAACCGCGAACTCCACGAGCTGTACAAAGATGTGGGTATAGTGCGGAAGGCAAAAATCCACACCAACGCTTCTGCTAAGAGGGCCTTCGACTCCGTGCCTCCTGGTTCCAGAAGAAGCGGAAGACCGAACCTCCGGTATAAAGACCAAGTATTCGCGGATGCAAGTCAACTTGGTCTTGATACCTGGAAGCAGCGTGCCCGGGACCGTCAAGGACGGAAGGCAGCTATAGCTCAGGCTCAGATCCTCTGTGGATTGCCGGCCTGATAAGTAAATAAGTAAGTATAAATACTAGATAACAAACTTCTGATGCTCATACACTATTCATTTTAGACTAGAATTGTAAGGTCAGACGTCTTGTTTTTAGACGTATCAAATCACCTTTTTCAACAACTCAGAGACGAACACTAAACAATCTAGCGCTTCGACCAGCTTGTTTCACTGTATTCGTGTGATGGCTTCCAGCTACCGACGAATATGATTAAAAATCGTCCATTCAGCATCATATGTGAGGGTGCCTCATCTACACCACCCAGATCACTATGCACACAGTAAGGATTTCTCCTTCCCCCACAATCGAAAAAAAAGTACAGAAAAACTCGCATAAATTGAAAGTCATGTCCAAACTCCTAAGCGTTACACGAATTCGAATATATTACATTGTTGGCCTCCTGGGGCACCATCCATATCCTCCGGCCGGGTACTGCCACCGAAAATCGATTTCCTCCGACGAGGCCAACAATTGCTTATGGCAGCAATACCATCCATTTCAAGCTGAAAAAGCAGCCTCGACACAATATATCACAAACATGCCTCACACTGCACTCTATGCATCCGTTTAGCATCAGCATAACCCCTAACGTGTTACGTTACCGGACCATGTCATGAGCAAACTGTGTGCATCCGGTAACCATGTACCATGTCCTTCCAGAGACAATTCAATCTATCAAATTAAAAATGTGACGTTGACATAAATTCAAGTCCTTGCTCGGTGCCACCACACCGCCGCTCTGATGTCGATAATAGAAAACGTTCCCGACGCGTTTATCCGCCGAGTCTTTGGCCCCGATGAAGAGATGAGTTGAATTCCTTTATTTTTTATTCTCCGCTGCCACTCAATCTCTTAGTCCTTGCTGCTGTTACTGCACGACATCCTATCGGACGAGATGTATGGCCGACAATTGCAGAGGCGAATTTAGTCAATCAATTTAAATTGCTACCCTTTCGTTCCGTTCGCCGTCCCTGCATGTATCCTTGACGTAATCCTTCATCATCATTTCGGGAATATGGGCGTAGTCGATTCCGTTTTGAGTGATTTATATCCCCAAAGCGGCCTGCCATAAACATACAGAAAAAAAGGGGATAACACGTGTTCGTGCACCCGCGAGGCAAGGCAATTTAGTGCTCCATCAACGGCAGTATTGTGGGCCTGAGTATGGCTAGGTATCATTATCTAACCTCATTCTTTCGGCTTCCTAATTCACATTAAATGATGACTTGAAATCCACACCCAGGGTCCTGATGACCTGCAATCAGTGGTCTAATGTCGTGCAAAAGGATATTTTCATTGTTCCATCTCTTGCTGTGCCACAGTTCCGACCTGAATACCCGGCAATTTATGCCTCAATTAAGGTACCTCTAGTGGTTTCATCATGACCCTTCCCCCTCATCTCTCCTACCCTTAGTGTTAAACAGATGAACTTAAGGATCCTCACTAAATACTTATTCAACACAACTGACCGGGTTCCATTCATCAAACTGAAAACAAGACGAACAAAACTTGTTGCCTGACTCGTAACTCAACCACAGACCTAAGAAGCCGCAGGCGGCCGAAACCAGCCAGCCACTATCTCGGTGAGTATAATCTGAGTAGTAAATTGTATCTGTACCTCATCGTGTCCATTGTATTCATGATGATGGGGGTGTCCCTTAACCAGGCCAACAAACAACTGGGATGCAATTAGGGTGTTACTCACTTCCGGGACACTCGGCCGCCAGAAGAAAGATGCGAAGAAGAATCTCATCGTTCAGTTTCAGATACGAGTTGGTATAATTACATAAGTTGATGCGTGTGCCAGAGCCAGTAAGTAAGTTGCAGCCACCTCCGTGACTTAGAGCGAATCGTGAGTTTTTGTTTCTAGTTCCATGGGGTTGGGCGGCTTCCATTTTACGAGTTAACGATGATGGCAATGGTTCACGATATTGCGTCAACGAATAAATTGCTGTTATGAGACCAATAAGCATCCACGTGAAGGTATTTAACGAGTCGTCATGGCATCCCTTTTGTACTTGGAGTTTTCTTTGAAATCCAGGCAAATCCCACGAAACATGTGAGATTATTTGATATCTATTGTCGTGGACACAACACGTGCGTTTGCGGAGAGAATATACTCGTACTCGGATTCTACATATGACAGATGATTAACCGACGTCTACCCAAAGACGGCAGAAAAGACGTTATTAATTAATCATGCCACAGGGTTGAAGACGTCAAGCCTAATTAATGGAAACACAAATGTTTTCATTAGGATGGACGGAATCAGTTGAAATCAGTTTGGAACTGAAACATGGGATGGGAGGCTCTAACATGGGTTGACACGAGTATCCTGAAAGGAAATTCCTGAATACAAATTTCAATTTTATCACTTAGACTCAAGCAATGGGATTATGTTAAATTTACTCACCCGTCTGTTAAATTATGTGTGTCCTTGATGAATAGAATGGAAGCATGACACAGATTTGCTAAATTGGTGACTTTTACAGGACTCCTTGGTAAGCCTGCAAAAACAATCGGAGAAGAATGGAAGCGTTGTCAAGAAGCCATTAAACAAGCTGACGACGAGTTCAGGCCAGCCCATGCAGTCAAACAGGAGGCCTACACGGCCGAACAGAAAAGAAGGATGCGAACCAGCCCCTCAGGAAGAAACATAAAGATCGTGAGAAGCACGCGGTTAAGGAGATGGAGAGATATTATTTTTGGAATGAAGTCTGCCGGAACGATAGTGGACAACTTGTAGTGGAGTCGAAGTCGATGCTGAGAATCTGGAAAAATTTTGTCTGCAGACTGTTAGACGGCGATGATAGCCAAATTACGCAGAACGGTAAACTCACTTTGGACGACGATGGAAAAGAATTTAGTCCCCTCGACTTAGGCGTGGTCAAGATAGCAATATCGAGACTGAAGTCTAACAATGCTGCTGGATTGGACAGACTAATATGGTCGGAGGAAAGCATGCCCGACGAGCAGATTCTCAGTGTCGTTCAACTACCGAAGGATCGGTCTCCTTAATATCGCGAATAAAGTTCTCTCTGCTATTTTGTGTAAACGCCTAAAACAGTTCATCAAAAATCTTATAGGACCATATCAGTGTGGTTTTAGGTCAGGGAAGCCTACGATAGACTAGATCTTCACACTGATGCAGATTCTGGGAGAGACCCCAGAAATGCAAATCGACATTCTGTCGATATCCAGGCCGCATACGACACCTTGCATAGAGACGAGCTTTACAGTGCCATATCTAGTTTTGACATTTCTGTCAAGCTCGTCCGGTTGTGTAGGATGACGATGGAGAATTCTCGCTGCTTTATCAAGGTCTCGGACAGAGTGTCAAAATGTGCAACAAACACACTTAAACTAGTAAAGGACATCGTCTACCTCGGCTGACTAAGCATAAGCACAGTCAGGCGTCTACGGTTACATCTCTTAAGATGGCTAGGCCATGTAGACTATATGGTACAATACAATTCCGGTCTTTGAATCTGAGCCATGGGGACAACGCAACAGAGGACGTCCTCGACTGAGATGGCGCATACAACTTGGTGTCAAAGACATCAACGACCTATTGAACCAGCAATAAAAGTAGCGACAGTAGTGACACACATTGATTTCACATCAATTTCACGCTATTAGATATCAAGTCACCTAGGCTGATGCTAGTGTATCCGCCAGTATTTGCAAAGACCACGATTTGTCCATTCAACGCTCTTCGCAGCAATTGGGATTCTGATACTTGGCTACGTGGGAGATTTCAAGCAGGAATTTTGGTCTAAAACCTTACAAATTACAATACGTCGGGCGCTAGAAAAACTGAAAGGTGATCCGCTCTATTATCAAAACTGTCTTCTGGTTACACGGGTATGTTAATAAGCAAAAGCAACCTCAAAAAGAGCTGTCATTCCACCTGTCCAAAATATTGGTCCGTATTTTTCCAAATATGACCGTGAGAACAACGTTAACATCACGAGCTGAACCGAGTCAACTTACAGTTGCAGTAAGACGGCGCTACATGCCACAGAGTACGCGTATCGATTGGATCAATTGGAATCGAGGGGAAACGGGAGTTAGCACCACAGTAGAGTGATCGGTTGAGGTTACAAAGATCGGGAGTTCGATTCCCGGTCGGAAAAAAGTTACTTACTTACTTTTCAGGCCTTCGAAACCTTCTATGAAAAGATAAAGATCGGTCAGCTTATACATAAGCGGAGCGATCAGATCAACCCCCACGGAGGCCCTAAATATCCTATCACATCTTCCACCATTGGACCTTTTCAGCAAGCAAGCTGCTACCATTCCAAAACACTTCTAAGTACCCATGGACACAGACTACATCATCCCGCAGAATGTGTTTACTAGGACCTTCGAAGTTGTCTTTCCATCTAGGGAGGAATGGGCTGAAGGGAAAGTCAAACCAAAGGACTCGATTTCCCTCTATACAGTTGGCTCTAAGATGGAGGCGGGTGTGGGTAGTAGAGTCTTCTCCAAGGAACTTTCAGACTCCCAAATTACTGCAGTGTGTTTTAGGTAGAAGTAACAGCGATAACGGAGGCCCTTGAATGGCTCAGGATCAATGTAATATCCGCTAAGGATATTATCATTTGCACGGACAAGCATTCTGCGATAAAATCCCTGGCCGCGGTAACCCTCAAATCAAAGGCATCCCTTAACTGCCGCCTATCTCTAGACGAGATGGTTGATCATTTCAACATTAAAGTACTGTGGGTTCCCGGGCATAGGGATATTCCAGGAAACTGCGCGACCGACGAACTCGCAAAGTTAGGATCAAGCACACTCAGCCTACCTACCCTCGGGTACCTAGGAAAACAATAAGTACGGTAAAGAACATGATAAAACATCAAACCATAGAGGCGACCAACCTCCAATGGAATGAGAGTAATATCGGCTTTATCACTAAACAAATTTGGCCTAAGTAAAACCTAGGACGAACCAGGGAGCTAGTGGCAACCGAAAGGGCAACCTTAAGTACTCTAGCGGGTATCATTACAGATCACTGCATCATTGGAAATAACGCCGTCAGACTCGGGCTACCCTCCAGTGGATTCTGTCGCGGCTGCATGGACGAGGAGGAAGATGAATCAATACATCACCTTCTCTGCTCATGCCCCTCTTTTGCGAATCATATGGATTCGTGGATCTACCTTGGCGCGCCCTTCTATGAAAATAAAAGTGAGCAGACCTCAAAATAGTTCAACCGCATCGCTTCATCAGAAGCACCGGTTGGTTCTTAGGTAGCGGATCAGGGTAATATGATCCATGTGGTATCACAATGGGCCGCCTTCGGCCTAGGTGTGGCTTATGCCAACCACGTTAACCTAACCTAACTTACTTTTCAGGCTAGCAACCCCTGAAGGCTCTAGGCCTGAGGTAATACAACCTTTCATCCTTGGCGGTGCCGGTCAGACTACTTCCAGTCGGAAAGACTAAGTTGTTTTGCATCCGCGATCACTTGGTCTTTATACTGGAGGTTCAGTCTCCCCCTCCTTCTCGAACCAGAAGGCTCGGATTTGAAGACTCTCTCGATGCTCGATGCAGCCGACCAATTATAGTCAACGAATTTTTGCCTTCCGGATTATATCCACATCTTTGTTTGCGGTTCTGTCTTCTCCTCCATTCATCTTCCAAGCAGAATAATATCCTTCGCAGAATTCTTCTTTCGAAGGAGCCCAGGATCAGCTTTGCTGTCCTATTTATCGTCCAGCTTTCGGCTCCAAATAGCAATAATGGCAGGATAAGAGCCAGAGCATGACCTTGGTTCTGTCCTTGGACAGGGGTTTGGACCTTAGCTGTTTTGACAAGCCGAAGTAGCAGCTGTTGTCGAGGATCTCCATTATGATGTCCTTCGTGGAGTTTGTATTTGCTCCGAGGTATGTACATATGTGAACTCCTACATCACATCGAGGTATAACTGTGATAGATGACGAGCCGCTTTTTTTTGTTGACAGCATATATTTCGTCTTCTCCTCATTGATATGAACACCAGCCCGTTTCGCCTAATCTGCATCGCTGTGAACGCTCATCAATGGTGCGTTGGAAACTTGCAACAATATCAATATCATCTGCGTAGTCCAGCAGCTGGACCGATTTGTGGAAGACGTTGGCGTTGACCCGTCCCACTATTTGTTCCAACACGAGATTGAAGAAGACTTGGTGAGTTGGATCACTGCAAAGTATTCCACTGGAACATGCCGAGCACTGAGAGCATTGCGTAATGCCAACTAAAAAGCGGAAGGGAGATTTGTCCCATAGTTTGCTGTCCGTCAAGTCGTGGCCAGATTTGCCTGGTGGTTAGCCAGTTCGTTGGGTCCATCTCAGGTTCGTCTCGAACATGGCTTAATTCGTTAGCTTTAATTTTATGGCTGCTAGTGGACTACCAGAGTATGCCATGTTTGTTCGTGGCGTCGTTCAATGTCTGGCGTTCCAAGACTTTCATTTCCTGAAATGTCACTGTGTCCGGATCCCCAAGACAGATTGGCAGGTGTATATTAAACTGTTCAGCCATCTCGTTAAGAGATAGGCGGCAGCCGAGGCTTGCCCTGGATGTGTAGGCACAAGACTCCAGTGATTTCAGGACAGCTTGTCTCTCAGTGAGCGTTCGAATATCTGTAATAGATATTATACTCCACTTCTTTTATTGCTGGCAACTCCGCCTGGAAGACACTGTAGTAGTCTGGCAATTTTAGGGCCTGACTTACTTTTAATTGCTTACATAAGACCCCGCTACCCACCCCGTCCTTGGTTTTGGACGCAACCCCTGTGGGGTCGCGCTTGTCGGGACCGTTTTTATCTTTCGGATTATGTTATTTTGAATTTATTCTCAAAGGCTGTGGTGGGCTCAATGTAGTCGGCGTTCTCTGTCAAAGTTATCCTGTCATTCAGTATAGAAGCCTGGCCGGCGATATAGCTCATCCATTCAGAATCGGCCTTTAATCTCACTGCCGTGTATGTGGCTTGCTGCTTACCGTGTAGAGAAGCGTGTTGATCGCCGTCGTTGGAGTGGACCTTAGAGCCCCGGTGATGCACATGCCTGCTAGTGGGAATGGTAGAGAAGCCTGTTGATCGCCGCCATTGGAGTAGACCTTAGAGCCCCGGTGATGCACATGCCTGCCAACCTCTGTACTTCCTCGATTCGATTGTCGTATGTTGTTTTTCCTAGTATAGTCTACTAGACTAAAACATCGTACAGTAGAATAGGTCTAATGACTGTGATATGCAACCATAAGGTTATTATGGGGCTGAAGCCCCATTTTTTCCTAAGGCTCTCTTGCAAGTTTAGAGAGCTATGGTTGCCTTCCTTGCTCGTTCGGTATTCGTTTCTTTCCAGGTTTATTTCCTGGCCAGTATAGCCCCACGATATTTGGCACTGGAGAATTAGGTTAGCCTTGGACCGAGTAGAGTGATTGGACATGTGTCCGGGATCTTGTACGTTCTAGTGTTTTACTCTGTACTGTTTTCTGAAAGTTTATGCCGAGTCCATTATTTTGCGTCCTCTTGCACAATGTGAAGAATACCGTGCGCATACGGTCGTTCAGTGTAGGTAGGCATTTGCCTGAGATGGCAATAGCAACGTCATCGGTGTAGGCAATTACATCGAGACCTTCTTTCTCTAGTTTAACTAGTAGTTCGTTTGCGACGAAGGCTTTTGGGCTTTTGTTGGCTCAATGATCGAAATTATAGTTTGGAGAGGACCCAACATTCTCTATTCAATCAAAACGTTTTCTAAGAAAATAGGAAAACGTAAGCTAGAAATCTTTTCCAATTTTCAGGACCCTCCGAATAAAACGTAAAGCCTTTCCATGAGCACTTTTCCGAATAACGCAGTATATTTGGTTCGTACCAGGGGAGAAGGGAGCGAGCAAACAAAGCAAAGAAGCTGATCGCGTTTAACTTGGCAAACACCAGCTTCGGCCTCTGTCCCTGTTCCAGGCCTCCCCTGGATAGCTATACTGGCATCCACCAGGACGTGCCCGGTCCATAAGAAAGGAGACCCCTATGACTGCGCCAATTACAGAGGGATAAGTCTCCTGAACATTGCGTACAAGATCCTCCCTGCCGTACTGTGTAAGCGCCTGAAACCGTTCGTGGACAATCTAATAGGTTCTTACCAGTGTGGTTTCAGGCCAGAAAAATTCACGATTGACCAATTATTTACACTGCGGCAGATCTTGGAGAAGACCCATGAACTCCAGGTCGACTTTTTGTCGACTTTAAAGCCGCATATGACAGCGTTCATAGAGACGAGCTATACAGAGCCATGTCATGTTTTAACATTCCTGCCAAACTCGTCAGAATATGCAGAATGACTATGAGAACTCTCGCTGCTCAATTAAGGTCAGAGGTAAACTAACCGACACCTTTGATGGTAGAAAAGGTAACTTTCATGTGATTTCTTTAACATCATTCTTGAAAAGATCGTGCGAGACTCCGCGGCCAATACAAGAGGTACGATCTACTTTAAGTCTACACGATTGCTTTCCTACGGAGATTACATTGACGTTATTGGAGGGACCAAGCGAAACGTCAATAAGGCGTTCACAAGCATTGAAGCAGAAGCGGCTAAAGTGGGTCTAAGGGTAAACGGGGACAATACTAATATATGGTGTCATCAAAGAAAGACACACAACACCGACTCCTTGGTCAGTACGTCACCTTCAGCAGCTATATTTTTGAAGTAGTCAAGGACTTCATCTACCTTGGCTCGACGGTGACAAGCAGCAACGACACCAGCACTGAGATAAAACGGAGAATAACTCTTGCCAGCCGCTGCTTCTTTGGGCTTAAGAGGCAATTTATTAGTAGAGCCCTCTCTCGAAAAACTAAGGTATCCCTCTACAAAACCTTAATCACCCCGGTCCTCCTCTACGGCGCTGAGTCATGGACGTTATCAAAAGCAGATGAAGAGGCTCTTGGGTGTTTCGAGAGGAAAATTCTTCATGCAATCTTTGGTCCCGTTAGTGTAAACGGAGAGTGGAGGAGGAGATTTAACCAAGAACTTTACGGGCTATACAGACAGCGGCCTAGTTAGACGTCTTCGGATTCAACGTCTAAGATGGCTAGGCCATGTAGAGCGAATGGACATCACCGCTCTGGCCCGAAGAGTCTTCGACTCCAACCCCAGGGACAACCGCATCTAAGGTGGCGTGCACAGGTGGAAAGGGACCTCAACCAACTGGGCGCGCGGCACTGGAAGCGGCTGGCCAAAGATCGTGCCGGCTGGAGAGGTTTGTTGTTTGAGGCGCTGGTTCACCCGGAACAGTAGCGCCATCGAGGTAAGTAAGTGGGTAAGTATTTGTTTCGTACCTGAAATAAATTCCGCCACATGTCCTTTCCAGAAAAAACAAACGAACCCAATCAAGAAACAAGACACTTGTCTAGAAGGGCAGGTATCCTTGATTGGCAAAATTCAAAACACATAAGAACCATCAGGAAAATCTAAAACCACCCACTATCTCGTGTAATATCCTGCACGCGTCCTAAATAATTAAATCATACAATCAATGCCCCAAAACGAAATCGATTGCCAAAAACCAAAAAAAAATAATGAAAACCTTAAAAACCAAAAAAATGAGATTAGGAACAAGGGCAAAAGGAACAAGGAAAAAAGCCGCTCAAATTAGATTTGATTTCAAATGTTTGCCCTTCGCATATCCTTTTTAAGGGAACGCTCAATTGATTTTCTCCATCGACGCGAAGGAGATGGCTTTTGGCAGCGATGTGTAAGAGTTCATAAATCTCAAATAGACTCTGGAATATCCTTTTTTATTTTTTCAGTCTTTAAGAAAAAACAAAAAAAAAAAAAAACAATAAACAAAAGGACGAAGAGGAATTGTATCATTCGCCTCCTTACGTTGGAATCGAATTTAATAGGAAGAATCGGGACGTTTCTTCGCTTTTGTCTTGAGTCGGGCACACTAATCCGATATTACTTTTCGTCATCATCATCACCAAATTGTAGAGGATTATATTGGATGGCAAATGCCATCGGAGTGCCTTTCTCCTGTTTCCTTTTACTTGTTTCCGGGTTCTCATATGTATTAGGTTAGGGACTTAAGCCATCGTGTTATCGATTTCTTTCTCTTTTGTTTTGTTTTCATGCTCATCCTATTGCTCCTTCTTGAGTATGGTGCCGATAGCTTTGCCGGAAGGTTCAGAATAGAAAAATATTGTATGGTGGGGTGTCCTTTGAAAGGAGCTAAGCAAGTGCGAAAATACTTGGGGATGAGTGAAGGTATTGTATTTGCTCATATTGTTGCACTACATGTGTACTTAAGGGCCATGTAAACACCAGAAAGGGAGTCAAGCAGGTTGTTTGACACGAAAAAATCGGCTTTATGACATGAAGAGGCGCTAAGATGTAAAGAGTGTCGTAATTTGAATGCTCACTTGAAGCATTCAACTTGAAGTTAGTTATCATTAGGGCATTGGGAATGAAATTAGGTTCGTCTGGTGGTTACAACTTTCTACGTCTAAGTCAATAATATTACTTGCAGGCCAAGGAGAATTTTATTTTGCCATCGGCCTCTGGCGCCGATGACACGGGATCGAATCCCGACATCGAACGTGTTTTCCCTATGCTTCTCCTTAGCGGGGTACTGACAAAACCCTCTGTAGTATAGTTGAAAAGAAAAGCTTCTCGAATTTTGCCATTCTGAACCGGCAATAAACAATAGTACCCTTTCACCTATGGAAAAACAAAATCACACACAACATGGGTGATTGAGAGAAGCTCGGCTTTAGTCCTTTATGGGCCGTAACGCCAACATACATACATATATACATTTTTTTCCTGTTGGGCACTACAGCTCGGTGTGGACCTGGGCCTCAACTAATATGCCCTTCCAACTAGCACGGTCCTTTGCTAGTCTTTTCCATTGCCGCACACCCAGTTGCCCGAGGTCCCCCTCCACCTGTGTGCGCCATCTTATGTGCGGCCGTCCTCTGTTTCTTCGTCCCTCGGGGTTAGATTCAAAGACTCTCCGGGTTGGAGCTGTTGCGTCCATTCGCTCTACTTCTACATCTTAGGCGATGAACCCGTAGACGCCTGACTAAACTCATGTCGCTGTACAGCACGTAAAGCTCGTGGTTGAATCTGTTCCTCCATACCCTTACTGCGTTTATAGGACCGAAAATCACGCGTAAAATCTTTCTCTCGAACTGACCAAGGACCTCCTTATCCGCTTTTGATAGTGTCCATGCTTCTACGCCGTACAGCAGGACCGGGATAATGAGGGTCTTGTATAGAGTCAACTTCGTCGTTTGGGAAAGGGCTCTATTAGTTACTCAATTGCGAGAGTGATTCTGCTTTTAATTTCAGAACTGATGACGTTGTTCCAGGTCACTGCGGAGCCAAAGTCATCTTGCATAGTCTGACGAGTTTAGCAGAGATGTGGAAGAATAAGACATAATTACGTTGTCGTATGCGGTTTTGTAATCGACTAATAGGTAGTGAGTGTCGACCTAAAATCCACTGTTTTTTTTTTTTTTTTTTGCAAAATCTGCCGTGATGTGAAGATTTAGTCGATGGTGGATTTCCCTGACCTGAAGCTACACTGTTAAGAATGCATCAGATTATTTAAAAAAGGCATCAGGCGTTCATTTAAAACGGCAGAAAAGATTTTGTACGCGATGTTAAGGAGTCTTCTTTCCTGTGGATCGGTCAAACAATGCAGAGACTCCATTCCACGGGCATGCTTTCCTCGGCATCGGCTGCGATTCTACTACTAAGTGTCCGTTCTTATCCCTGCAGGCTTCTGTTCTGGCTTTATAACCTTGGTATGTTCGCCAAGGTATAACCTTGGCGCCGTGGTGCAGTAGTTAATGCACCGATAACACCAACGGAATCGAATATTTATTTCGCGACGTCCCTCCTCGGCGGGGTACTGGCAAAGCCGCCCGTAGTATAACTTGCCTTGAAAAGGCCACCCACAACATGGGTGATTGAAGAGAGACTTGGCTCTGGTCCTTCATGGGCTGTAACGCCACCAAAAGAATGATGTTAAAAAATTTAGCCTTGATACGGATCGTTATGAGGCTTTCGATTACATGCCGAAAGCTTATGACTTTTTGCCTTAGTCCTGCACTCACACCAAATCCGCGTCTGAACAATCGTTGCCCTCTCTCCTTATAGCAGTCACCGTAGTAGATGTGGCAGTCCATTCCATCGCATTTCCTGACTGGCGGTTTATTGGCCAGCAGGGCATCCGCCTTTGATGGTTCCTTGCCATCCATATATACATACGCTCATAAAATAGTACATGGTATTACATGATTGAACATAGTTACATGTGTTCAAGAAAAGGAAATGGGCATAATTCCGCAGCCTATAAGGGACTAGATGCGATATGATTCAATATGCGTTTAATGAGATGAGATGTGGGGTAAAGCCAGAAGATAAAACCTCTCCAACCGGCACGGTCTTTCGCCAGCAGTCTCCAGTCCCGCACGTCTAGTCTTCCAAATGCGTACACGACCTTAAATTTGACAGTCCTCGACCATGTCGGCCCTCAGGGGTTGGATTCGAGGACACTCCAGGCCGAAGCTGTGATTTCCATGCGCTCTACATGACCTAGCCATCTTAGCGTTGAATCCGCTGACGCCATGCTACGTTTATGTCGCCATTCAGCCCCTACAATTCCCTATTAAGTCTCCTCGTCCATTCCCCATTTATGCAGGTCGGGTCGAAAATCTTACGCAGAATTTTTCACTCAAAACGACCCAGGGCCTCCTCATCCGCTTTCGATAAGGTCCATGTCTCCGCGCCAGAAAGCAGGGCCGCGATAAAAAGGGTCTTCTACATGGTCACCTTGAGAGAGGGCTCTGCTTCCCAATTGCCTCCCGAGCCCAAAGAAACAGCGGTTGGCAAGAGTTCTCCTGGGTTTGATTTGGGCACTGATGTCATTGCTGCTTTGACTACCTAGAAATTATACCTGCCAATATGTGCGCTCTGGCCCAGAAGCCACGACAGCATATTATTCGTCTTATCCTAGTTCACTGACAGTCCCATTTTAATGCTCGCAAAGGCCTCAAGGAAATCTCGCTGACTTCGTCCAATAATGCCAATGTCATCGGCATATGCAAGCAGTTGTACGGACTTTAAAAAGATGGTGCCCCTCGTATTGGCCAGTGAGTTTTGCACGATCCTTTCAAGGACGATGTTGAAAAAGTCACACTTAAAAGACACGGCCCCCTGCCTAAAACCTTTTTTGATACAAAAGGTACCGGTCAAGTCGCTTCCGACCTTAATGGAGGAGCAGGAATTCTGCAGTGTCATTCTCCACAATCTGATGAGTTTGCCACGAGACCATGCACGAGTAGCTCATTTCATTGCACTCTATCGTACGCGGCCTTAACGTCGACAAATAGATGGTGAGTGTCGATCTGGAACTCGTTGGTTTTTTTCAGGATCTGCCGCAGTGTGAATAATTGGTCGATAGTAAACTTCCCCGCCCTGAAACCACAGTTTATTACGAACGGTTTCAGGCGTTTACATAGTGCAGAGAAGGTTTTATAAGCAATGTTCAGAAGACCTATACCCCTGTTATTGGCGCAGACAAAGGAGTGTCCTTTCTTATGGATCGGGTAAACGATACTAAGATGCCATTCATCAGGCATGCATTCCTCTGACCGTATCTTACAGATGAGTTGGTGGATACTCCCAACCAGGACTTAAGTTTAGAAAAAGCATTCCTAACTTCGTCAAGACCAGGGGGACGGAATTCTCTGCTATCATCATCCGTTGTGAATGAGTCATTCTACCTAACAGCGGGATCTGTTTTTTGATCGCCGTTATACAGTCTGCAGAAGTAGTCTTTCCAAATTCTTAGTACCGACTATGAATCCGCTACTAGGTTTCAATTTTCGTCCCTGCAGGCTTACGTTCTGACTTTATATTCCTGGCACGTTTGGCTTATTCGTTGATAAAACCTCTCTCTATCTCTTCGATCGCGAGCTTCTCGTGCTCTTGTTTTTTTGTTATGTGAAACGTATGCTCCTCTGCTCATAATGCTCACGAGCAGTTCTCACTCGTCGTCAAAAGATGGGCTTCTTGTTGGTGGTATTTTGAAACTCAATACCTCAGAAGCAGCACTCTCTAAGGCTTGTTGACAACGGGCCCTTGGTGTTGTATGGTCTGAGCAGGTGTTGGAGGGTTTTCCGAGAGCTTGAGAGGGACAAGATGGTGGTTGGTTCCATAACTAGTGATTTTAGATCAGGCCGGCAATTCCTGGAGGATCTGAGCCTGAGCTATGGCTGCCGTCCTTCCTTGATGGGCACGCTGCTTCCAGTTATCAAAACCAAGTCGCTGGGTTTGATTTGGGCACTGATTTCATTGCTGCTTTGACTACCTACATACATACGCGATTACTTGCTCTTTATACCGGAGGTTCAGTCTTCCTCTGAGCCAGAGCGGTGGTGTACATGCGCTCGATGTGGCCGAGCCAATGTAGTCGACAAATCTTTGCCTCCCGGATTATATCTACATCTTTGTACAGCTCGTAGATTTGGCGGTTACGTCGTCATATCTTCTCCTCCATTCACCTTCCCCACAGACAGAACCAAATATCCGGCGTTGAATTTTTCTTTCTTATCGTCCAGCTTTCGGCTCCGTACAGAAAGACTGGCCGTATAAGCATTTTGTAAAGTATGAATTTGGTTTTTCGAGTGAGGAGTATTGATCCAAGTTGTTTGGAAAAACCAATGTAGCAGCGGTTGCCAAATGCGATTCTATGCCAGATTGTCGTTTATGGAGTTTATGTTTGTCCTGAGGTAGACAAACTCCTTAACTACCTCGAGATTATAGCTTTCAATCGTTATATTTTGTCCCAGGTGGTGAGCGACGGATCGGTTTTTGCTTGACGGCAAGTATCTTGTCTTATCCTCGCTGACTTTAAGACCAACTCGTCAAAGCGTCAATGCTTGCGTAAATTCGATTCAGGTGATATACACACGAAATCGTAAACAGTTCATTACATATACGATAAGTGATATCAGCACTGGACAATCACTCTATTCCTCTATTATACAGTCACTTTTTTGCAACGACATCTGGTGAGCTATATGAGTTATTACAGTTACAATAAGGTACATATCCCGGAAGACGGTAGTTGGATACTTCATAGACGTAAACGCAGACCTCAGTGAGTACAATGAAAATTGCATTGAAATTGAATGTGTTTTACTACAGAAGTATCCAAGGGTTAGAGCTTTAAGGTAATCCTGTGAACGAATGCGCCTAGAAAGTCATTAATATCGAATCCTGATACTGTTCCTTCTAACACAGATCGTATGTATTTTCGGAAAATTGAACAGAGGTTCGTCCTCTTAAAAACCTGACGCAATTGGTCTGCCAAATATCCTTTCGATTACAGACTATTTTCTTAACATCATCGTTACACTGTCCTCACTGACCACCTGAATGATAGCTACGTTAACGTTCCACCATTCAAGCAGCTCTCATGTAATTCACTGCACATTTCAATTTATATGATAATTTCGCATCGACGAGCTTAAATTGATTTCCTTCACATGCACAGTCGCATATCGTACGATTCTGTGTCTCTATCTCGAACTTATTAGGATTTCTTCACTATCCCATAACCCGGAAGTACTACTCCATCTCCCTCACAATTGAATAGCAAATATGAAATGTCAAGGAAATATCCTTTTCCCTCGCTCCACTCGATTGGAACTACACTCGTGACACTGTAATCCCTCTGGAATCGTATGAAATTCTGCTGAAAGTCAGTTGAAAAACTCGACAAAAAACTTAACCGGCGAGTCCTTGAAACCTATCAGGTCCTTGTGACGTACGTGCCACGTGACATTGATGGATTGCTACAAAAACAAAACATGAAAAAAACTGCCACAAATCTTACTTTCAATCTACCATTCAATTCCATTTTTCCTATCGCGTTCTGATTATATCCGATTTGAAGGGCTAGATGAAACGGAAGTGATGCGATCTGTTACGTCGGATATTAATGTATCCTCGACGGATCCTTGACATCGGGTATTAATTGTCGATGGAGTGAGAGTGATGCGCGTTGGCTGGTTACGGGATTATTTATGGTCATATCAGTAACATAATTGCTCTTTCGAGCAGCCTGTGACGAGTAGAATCCTTTTTGGGCTAAGTGTATTTGATTCCACTCATTGGGACATGTGTTTTAACCACATTGGTTATTGGTTGCGTGTGTGTAAAATGGAAGGTGTCAAAGCGTTATCCTGTTCGTGTTCGGAATACTAAATGGCTTGTAAATTATATAGACAGGGAAGGACAGGAGGAGGAAACAAATAAGTGGCAATGAGAAGATGTTAGGCGGCGAGAATGGATGCGAACATGTGATAAGGTGGGAGTGACAGGGAAATATGTGTTGCGATGTAATGTGCAGACAAGTCGATTAATTTTAGACTTAAGTGGATTAAGACGTGGAAAGATGCGCGGAATGTTGAGATAACGATATGGGAGAATGCCTTCAAATATATTTCTGTTTGCTAATATCGTGATGCGGGAGGCTATGATAAGTGACATGAAAGGTGCTTCTTGCACCTTTGTTGGAGTTAGGCGTTTTTGATAGGTTACCGCTGTGAAAAGGCGCCTGTTTCTCGGTTTGTTTTATTGGTAACATACGTTGGAAAATTTGTTGGGATAAGTTCGTGACGGTAAACGATCCCACGGAGTTTATTGAGGGACTGTATCCCAAAAAGGTATCATACGACTTATTTACATGACTATTTAAAGTTTATGTTGTTGCTCTGTTTTAAGATAGCCACTAAAAGAGAGGGTTTCACTTCCGCTTCTACCGTTGGTATTATATAATTTTGTACCAGATGCCTTCAAAAATATATTTCCTCGACACCCAACGACGTTGATCAAAGAAGATAGGTGATAGGAGGCACAGCTCTGGCTAAGACTATCAGAATGACAATGGATAGGAAGATTCAACCAAAGATCTACTTCGTCACTACAAGTTGTAGCCCAATTCAAAACTATTGATACCTAATAACAGTTTCTTTCTTCCTTAATGGCGTTACAGCCCATGAAGGACCAGAGCCAAGCTTCTCTCAATCACCCATGTTGTGTGTGATTTATTTTTCACATAGATGAAAGGGACCTACAGATTAATGCCGAGTCGAGAAGCTTTTTCACGGCAAGTATACTACGGGGGGTTTTGCCAGTACCCCGCCGAGGAGGAACGCCGCGAAATAAACACTCGATGGCGTCGGTGTTATCGGGATCCGAACTCGCTCATTGTGCGTCAGAGACCAACACACTAACCACTGCGCCACGGCGTCCTCATTTAGCTTTGCACTTAATAACATTTTAGAACATTGAAATTAAAAATTCGTGGACATGTAGGTACTTGGTGAAAAGAAGTTACCACTCGCTCGCCTAAAGGTAATACGTCCCAATCTGGATAGAAAAACGAAAGAAACCAGACAGGAGAAAATAGAGTGGGTTCTATCGGCACATTCTGGAACATTTGAGCCGAATTTTGGAGTGATAATGGCACAACATTACTCGAGAACAATATTTGATGTCGACGTACCACTTAGGCGGTGCTACAGATCGGGATGAACATGGCCTCATGCATCACCTTGGTTGCGGCCGTATGCATCACCTTGGTTGCGGCCGTCCTCTGCAACGTCGTTCCTCGGGGATGAAGTCAGAGACTCGGACCGGATCTGTGGTGTCCATTCGCTCTACATGACCTAGCCATCCTAGACGTTCGATCCATAGACGTCGCACTAGGCCGATATCGCTGTACAGCCCGTACTGTTAGCTTAGGATAGGTACAAGTGGTTGGCATAAGCCACACGTAGGCCGAGGTCGGCCCATTGTGATACCACATGGATCATATTACCCTGATCCGCTACCTGATATCCAACCGGTGCTTCTGGTGAAGCGATGGAGTTGAGCTATTTTTAGGGCATGAGCAGAGAAGATGATGTATTGATTCCTCTTCCTCCTCGTCCATGCAGCCGCGGAAAAAGTCATTGGCGGGCAGCCCTCGTCTGGTGGCGTGTTTTCTAATGATGCAGTGACCTGTAATGACACCCATTAGAGTGCTCGAAGTAACCCTTTTGGTTGCTACTAGGTCCTTTGTTTGTCCTAGGTTTAACTTAGGCCAGATTTGTTTAGTGATAAAGCCGACATTACTTTCATTCCATTGGAGGTTTGTCGCCTCTACGGTTCGAAGTCTTATCATGTGCTTTACCGTACTTATTTTTGTTTCCAGATCCCGAGGGTAGGAAGACTGAGTGTGCTTGACCCTAACTTTGCGAGTTCGTCGGCCGCGCAGTTTCCTGGAATATCGCTATGCCCGGGAACCCACAATGTTTTAATGTTGAACTGTTCGGCCGTCTCGTCTAGAGATAGGCGACAGTTTAGGGATGTCTTTGATTTGTGGGTTACCGCGGCCAGGGATTTTATCGCAGATTGGCTATCCGTGCATATGATAATATCCTTAGCGGATATTACATTGATCCTGAGCCATGCGAGGGCCTCCGTTATCGCTAGTAATTCTACCTAATACACACTGCAGTGATTTGGGAGTCTGAATGATAGGTTGAGGTTAAGTTCCTTGGAGAAGACTCTACTACCTACACCCGACTCCATCTTGGAGCTATCGGTATAGAGGGAGATCGAGTCCTTTGGTATAACTTTTCCTTAAACCCATTCCTCCCTGAATGGAAAGGCAACTTCGAAGTCCTAAGTGAACGCATTCTGCGGGATAATGTAGTCTGTGTACTTTGAAGTGTTTAAGAATGGAAGGATGTCCTTTTTATAATGTGGGCCATTTCCCTATGCCCCCAATTCGCAGGGCCGCGCAGGCAGCAACTTGCTTTCTGAAGAGGTCCAACGGTGAAAAATGTAGGGCCACCGTGGGGGTTGATCTAATCGCTCCGCTTATATATAAACTGGCCGATCTTTGTACCTTCCCCAGAGGGTTTCGGTAGACTGCCTTGTCCAGAGCAGTCCACCAGACTATGATGCCATATAGGGGGATGACTGATGTGTAGCGCCAGTGCATAATGCTTGGTTGGAAACCACACTTTCTGCCTACCACTTTTTTACAGCTGTAGAGGGCAGTGGTTGCTTTCTTGACACGATCAAGAATGTAAGGTTTCCAATTCAGGCTCCTGTCAAGGACTAGGCTTAAATATCTAGCCTGATCTTTAATTATAAGTTGGGTTCTACAGTACTAGGTCGGTCTTCTTAGGATTGACCCCATGTCCACAGTACTGTGTCCAGGTTTCTACTGTACGCAATGCACCCTGCATTAGGTCGCTTATAGTGCTGATAAATTTTCCTGTGGCCGCAATAGCAATGTCGTCTGCATAGGCGGTCACAGCGTATCCTTCCTGTTCTAGCAACAGTAGTAGTTCGTTGACCAGCCCGTACTGTTCTTGGTTCAAACTTTTCCTCGACTCCCCGCCAACAAAAATGGAACCGAAGATTGTACGCAGAATTTTCCTCCTTAAATGATCAGGGCCTCTTCATCCATTTTTGATAAGTATCAAGCCTCTGCGCCATAGAGAAAGACCGTAATGACTAACGTCTACTAATCAAATGCCTCTTCAGCCCGAAAAAAATTGGTTGATAAGATTTATTCTGCGTCTAATCTCAGCGGTGGTGTCGTTGCCGCTTTTACCAGTAATCCAAGGTAGCCGAAATCCTCGACTAAATCACAGTTATAGCCGGCAATAGTGACTTTCTGGCCAAGATGTCGATGTTGTGCGTCTTTCTTTGTTGGCAGCATGAATTTGGTTTTGAGTGCAGTTGCACCTGGACCTAGATAGGACGAGAGCCGACCAAATTCCGCATTGGTTATAGTCCGTAGTAACTCGTTCGAGCACTTTAGTATTGCATACGCAGGGGATTAATTTAAGTTGACCATATACTGTGAGTGTTATGTTATGCCTGCAGCAGTACGTCTTTCCACACTTTCCGTTCACAACTGCGTTGCATACTTTTTGTCCGTATAGGAATTACTTTTTCTTGGCTATGAAGCGCTGCACCACGGCCACGGTTGCCTTTTTGTGGAGGCGGGGACGCATATTAGACTTAAGTTTCGCATGATAGCTTTGTCGCGGATTTTTATGAGGCGTTTATTCACATGCCGGAGGCTTGGGGTTGCTACAAAAATCCAACTCGGACAACAAATCCGCATCCAAAAAGGCATTGTTTGTTCTCCTTGTAGTTTTTCATCCTCTTTTTACCCGGTTCATGCCATCGCACTTAGCAGCTAGCAGCTTAGGGCTTTTTCTAACTGTTCGGCCGCACCTGGTCTGTTAAACGATCTAACGTTCGAGGTGCAGGTCCGATACGTTTATACGTTTGCGGGGGTCATCTTGTGTTTATCTCTGAGTCATGATGATTTTTTTAAAGTGACGGCTTACTAGACCGTAATGTAACCTGTTTTTTTTTTTGACGCAGGAAACTCGCCAATCGCTCTTCCCCTTCTGTAATTTCCAAAAGAAATCTTTTGGAAATTTCCTCCCCACGAGGAGGTGGGGATGGAACTCTGCGGTGGTATGCGTTTAAATCAATTTTCGAAGAGCGTTTTAAATTCCAAGTGAAGTTTCTCCAAGGCATGTGATTTGAATGTATGAACTATATCTTCAGACCTATCTTGGAAGACCCATACAGCCGATATCATTTTGCTTACGGTTCATCTACATATATCCAGGGTTCCTCACTTACAGAAGTCTTTTGAGGCATCACGAATGAACTGGCATCAATCGCCCCCAGCTTTTGTGAGCAATATTGAGTAGGATTGCCATTAAATACAACCTAATATGTCGGTTTTTAGCCATTCACTTTTGAAGCATAGATCTTAAGTGAAACAAAACTTTATCAATCAATCAATAGCAACCGTTGTGACGAACACACTTTTGCCAACCTTCAGCATACAATTCTGGAAGCTTGGGGGCTATGAACTAGTTGTAGGCGGTTTTGGCATCGTCTTGGCTTTTGAACCATTTCTCACGCAAGATGTTGTCGAGATGCTTGAACAAGTGGCAGCCGGTTGAAGAAATGTCCAGCGAGTATGGTGGATGGGTCAAGGTTTCGTAGCTCAGCTCGTTCAAATTCTGTAAGGCCGGCTATGCGACGTGTGTTCGGGCGGTGTCATGGAGGAGGATTGACAATATTTCTCAGCCTTTATGGTTTTTCCAGGAATTAGGAAGCTATGATGGATCAAACCACTTGCAGACCACCACACAGTCACCATTATTTTCTTTTGGTGCAATGCCGGATTTAAAAAATGGCGCTTCATCTTGATTCAACCATTGAGTTGAGCGACGCTGGTTTCCTACGTCACAATCCGATCAAGAAAAGCTTCATTATTGTTAAGGAAAGTGAGTGAAGACGCAACCTCAGAACGACGATTTCTTTGGGTCTCTTCCAATTCGTGCGGAACCCATTTTTGGAGCTTTAAGGATTTCCCAATTTCTCGCAGATGGATGGAAACTATTCTGGTTGCTACACATAGTTTTTCTGCAAGTTTTCTTGCACGTGGATTTACCTCCACCAGAATATTTAATTGTCGATGAGTGTCTTACGCCTCCTCATCTTTACTTTTCCTATAGGATCACCTGAAATGTCCTTTGCTTTTTCTAGGTGCACTACTATCATGAGAGCTATCACATACCCACAACTATATGGCCTTGTCTGGCCGTGTTTCATAATATGGCACGAGTACTTACCCTTGTGGCTCTCCAGATTTCCCGTACCACTTGATTTGATTTTCCTTTTCTTTGAAATTCAGTAGCCCCGGGAGATTCCTTTCTTTTCATATTCTCTCTCAAGAATGTAAGGTTTCCAATTCAGGCTCCTGTCAAGGACTAGGCTTAAATATCTAGCCTGATCTTTAATTATAAGTTGGGTTCTACAGTACTAGGTCGGTCTTCTTAGGATTGACCCCATGTCCACAGTACTGTGTCCAGGTTTCTACTGTACGCAATGCACCCTGCATTAGGTCGCTTATAGTGCTGATAAATTTTCCTGTGGCCGCAATAGCAATGTCGTCTGCATAGGCGGTCACAGCGTATCCTTCCTGTTCTAGCAACAGTAGTAGTTCGTTGACCAGCCCGTACTGTTCTTGGTTCAAACTTTTCCTCGACTCCCCGCCAACAAAAATGGAACCGAAGATTGTACGCAGAATTTTCCTCCTTAAATGATCAGGGCCTCTTCATCCATTTTTGATAAGTATCAAGCCTCTGCGCCATAGAGAAAGACCGTAATGACTAACGTCTACTAATCAAATGCCTCTTCAGCCCGAAAAAAATTGGTTGATAAGATTTATTCTGCGTCTAATCTCAGCGGTGGTGTCGTTGCCGCTTTTACCAGTAATCCAAGGTAGCCGAAATCCTCGACTAAATCACAGTTATAGCCGGCAATAGTGACTTTCTGGCCAAGATGTCGATGTTGTGCGTCTTTCTTTGTTGGCAGCATGAATTTGGTTTTGAGTGCAGTTGCACCTGGACCTAGATAGGACGAGAGCCGACCAAATTCCGCATTGGTTATAGTCCGTAGTAACTCGTTCGAGCACTTTAGTATTGCATACGCAGGGGATTAATTTAAGTTGACCATATACTGTGAGTGTTATGTTATGCCTGCAGCAGTACGTCTTTCCACACTTTCCGTTCACAACTGCGTTGCATACTTTTTGTCCGTATAGGAATTACTTTTTCTTGGCTATGAAGCGCTGCACCACGGCCACGGTTGCCTTTTTGTGGAGGCGGGGACGCATATTAGACTTAAGTTTCGCATGATAGCTTTGTCGCGGATTTTTATGAGGCGTTTATTCACATGCCGGAGGCTTGGGGTTGCTACAAAAATCCAACTCGGACAACAAATCCGCATCCAAAAAGGCATTGTTTGTTCTCCTTGTAGTTTTTCATCCTCTTTTTACCCGGTTCATGCCATCGCACTTAGCAGCTAGCAGCTTAGGGCTTTTTCTAACTGTTCGGCCGCACCTGGTCTGTTAAACGATCTAACGTTCGAGGTGCAGGTCCGATACGTTTATACGTTTGCGGGGGTCATCTTGTGTTTATCTCTGAGTCATGATGATTTTTTTAAAGTGACGGCTTACTAGACCGTAATGTAACCTGTTTTTTTTTTTGACGCAGGAAACTCGCCAATCGCTCTTCCCCTTCTGTAATTTCCAAAAGAAATCTTTTGGAAATTTCCTCCCCACGAGGAGGTGGGGATGGAACTCTGCGGTGGTATGCGTTTAAATCAATTTTCGAAGAGCGTTTTAAATTCCAAGTGAAGTTTCTCCAAGGCATGTGATTTGAATGTATGAACTATATCTTCAGACCTATCTTGGAAGACCCATACAGCCGATATCATTTTGCTTACGGTTCATCTACATATATCCAGGGTTCCT
The DNA here is from genome assembly GCA_951905685.1 of Eumerus sabulonum. NCBI lineage: Eukaryota > Metazoa > Arthropoda > Insecta > Diptera > Syrphidae > Eumerus > Eumerus sabulonum. The sequence continues at coordinate 84,308,026 of OX645063.1, read as the reverse complement.
CACTTACAGAAGTCTTTTGAGGCATCACGAATGAACTGGCATCAATCGCCCCCAGCTTTTGTGAGCAATATTGAGTAGGATTGCCATTAAATACAACCTAATATGTCGGTTTTTAGCCATTCACTTTTGAAGCATAGATCTTAAGTGAAACAAAACTTTATCAATCAATCAATAGCAACCGTTGTGACGAACACACTTTTGCCAACCTTCAGCATACAATTCTGGAAGCTTGGGGGCTATGAACTAGTTGTAGGCGGTTTTGGCATCGTCTTGGCTTTTGAACCATTTCTCACGCAAGATGTTGTCGAGATGCTTGAACAAGTGGCAGCCGGTTGAAGAAATGTCCAGCGAGTATGGTGGATGGGTCAAGGTTTCGTAGCTCAGCTCGTTCAAATTCTGTAAGGCCGGCTATGCGACGTGTGTTCGGGCGGTGTCATGGAGGAGGATTGACAATATTTCTCAGCCTTTATGGTTTTTCCAGGAATTAGGAAGCTATGATGGATCAAACCACTTGCAGACCACCACACAGTCACCATTATTTTCTTTTGGTGCAATGCCGGATTTAAAAAATGGCGCTTCATCTTGATTCAACCATTGAGTTGAGCGACGCTGGTTTCCTACGTCACAATCCGATCAAGAAAAGCTTCATTATTGTTAAGGAAAGTGAGTGAAGACGCAACCTCAGAACGACGATTTCTTTGGGTCTCTTCCAATTCGTGCGGAACCCATTTTTGGAGCTTTAAGGATTTCCCAATTTCTCGCAGATGGATGGAAACTATTCTGGTTGCTACACATAGTTTTTCTGCAAGTTTTCTTGCACGTGGATTTACCTCCACCAGAATATTTAATTGTCGATGAGTGTCTTACGCCTCCTCATCTTTACTTTTCCTATAGGATCACCTGAAATGTCCTTTGCTTTTTCTAGGTGCACTACTATCATGAGAGCTATCACATACCCACAACTATATGGCCTTGTCTGGCCGTGTTTCATAATATGGCACGAGTACTTACCCTTGTGGCTCTCCAGATTTCCCGTACCACTTGATTTGATTTTCCTTTTCTTTGAAATTCAGTAGCCCCGGGAGATTCCTTTCTTTTCATATTCTCTCTCAAGAATTCAGAATCCTAACGCAAATATCTACCTTAGCAGATCTTCGTACATAAAGAGCATTATGTTGAATATCTAATAGCCAAATCCCTCTGTACGTCCATCAGGCTACAATACAAAGTAGTAGCAATTACAATATTTACTCCTTGAGTTCCCCGAGAATTCGAATTAAACTTAACGCAAACAATAGAGATATGCAACGATGCGTATCCTCTTTCCGGATGACTTTGTTTACTCAACGACAGCAAGTACCTTCCAATTTCCGATTCAGTTTTGTCTCAAGTTTCTGGCCAAAACTACAAAACCGTGCAGCAAAGCACTCAGTGAATGACGAAGAGGTACCTTATTCGAATTGTATTTACTTAATGTTATTAAAAACTTGATGGAAGTTAAACAAAATATCCAAGTGGCGTTGTTTCTTCTCGTAACAAACAAATTCAATTATACGCAAAAGATGCGCCAAGCGACATCGTCCATCGTTCTATCTTCCATCTGCCGTGCATACCAAAAAGGAATCTATTCGTTTGTCCGCTTAAAATCCAACGAGCAACGAATCGTATAAAATATTAAAATGCCACTTCCCTGGATTTCGCCGGATGACTTCGAGGAATGCACAGTTCCACTTGTATCTTTCAGTAGATTATGGGACGTAAAACTTGCGAGATAGGCTTCTACCTGAAGAATCATCATTTATTTCCAACATGACCAACAACAATGACTTTATCTTGAATTGTTGGGAAGTGAATCGTTATCTTTACTATTTAACCGCCCTATGAAAGTGAATGGTGGTGCTTGGTGGGTAGGACCTCAAGCGAGACATTTGGAATTGTTCACTTTAGGAAATTGCAGCAATTGTCGGGAAAGAGTCGACAAAAGTTGTTTATGACTACGGACTTGGAGGAGGTGAAAGGCCCTAACGAAATGGGTTAGGTTCAATGAGTTTGAATGTTAGGAGATTAGACTGATTGATGGCAGTAATGAGTCAGCATAGCTCTGGGCTTTTATAGTGAATACGAATGTATGGTAAAAAGAAATCCATTATTAGTTAATTATTGTAATGGAGCCGATTTTGCGAATTCCAAATTTTGACGTTTCAAGGTCACCATAATCCAAATCCGAGGTGTGTATGTACGTATGTGCGTTCGGAATTGTTGGTCTCGATTATTATGATATTGACATGGGACTGGTGTCATTCGACGCGTAACTACGCAGTTTAGAACTGATTATGTTACCAGCAAAATCCGTATAGCTGTTTTTTGTTAGAAATTAAATAACTAAAAAAACTATGCATCACAACTGATGAAGGCATAACACTTACAGTATATCACTTCAGATTTATACTCCATGTGTGTAATCTAATATAACACCATAAGTGCATGCATGAGCTGCCGAGCTCTTTAAGGCGGCTGCAGATAACCTGGTTGGGAGTATGCACCAGCTCATCTGTAAGATATGGTCAGAGGAATGCATGCCCGATGAATCGAATCTAAATATCGTTTGCCCGATCTACAAGAAAGGGCACCCCCCTTTGTCTGTGCCAATTTCTTCTTTCCTTTGGTGGCGTTACAACCCATGAAGGACAAGAGCCAAGCTCCTCTCAATCACCCATGTTGTGTGTGATTTGTTTTGTACACAGGTGAAAGGGACTTACAGTTTATTGCCGATTCCGAACGGCGTGGAGTCGAGAGGCTTTTTCAAGGAAAGTTATACTACGGCCGAGGAGAGACGCCGCGAAATAAACATTCGATGTCGTGGGTGTTATCGGGATCCGAACTCGCTTATCGTGCGTCAGAGTCCAACACCCTAACTACTGCGCCACGGCGCCCTGCACCAATTACAGGGGGATAAGTATCCTGAACATAACTTATACAATTTTCTCTGCTGCACTGTGTGAACGCCTGAAACGCCTGGTTTCATGCCCTGGAAGTGCATTATGGACCAATTATTCACATGGCGGCAGATCCAGGAAAAACCAACGAGTTCCAGATCGATTCCCACCGTCTGTTTGTCGACTTTAAGGCTGCATACGATAGCATCATAGAGACGAGCTGTCTAGTTTTGGCATCCCTGCGTAAGATTGTGCAGGATGACATTGGAGAACTCTCGCTGCTCCATCACGTTCGGAAGCGGCTTGACCGATATCTTTTATGTCAAAAAAGGTTTTAGATTACAGTTTGTCCAACTATTGCAAGCCAAACATTACAGCTGAAGCGGTGTTGTGATTTATTTTGTTTTTTGTTGTGTGGATTGGTGCTACTCCAATGATGCAAACTGTGGAAGTTAGTAACCCCATCTCTGGTAAACTGTGCTTCATCCGTCCAGAATATCCTTGCGAAATAGTATCGTTCAGTTTCATCTCGAAGCAGTACTGATCGACAAAATTCTCTCTCAAAAACTTGTCGGTGAGGTGAGGTGAGTTTCTGAACTGGCGTAAAATGGTACGGGTGTAAGTTTTGGGTATGAAGCACTCTCCCCACTCTAGATTTGGGCACTCCAAGCATAATAGCTATCCTCCTTCTACTAAGGGAGGGATTACGTCGGACCAAATCTGGCTTTACAAAAAAGTATATCAGGGCGTTGTGGATGTAACCGTTGATTTTTAATACTTTTTTTTCCAAATTAAATAAATTTTTTAGAAAATTGCCCCTCCTGGCTAAAGGGGGGGGGGGGGGGTATACCCCGTCCTATATGATTTTTTTCTTGCCTTGACCAGACCTACACTCTCTAGCTTTTCAAAATTGTTAGGACAACTTACTTACTTAGGTGGCGCTACAGTCCGTGGTGAACCTGGGCCTCAACCAACAAGCGTCTCCAGCTGGCACGGCCTTTGGCCAGCTGTTTCCAGTGCCGCACGCCCAGTTGGTTAAGGCCCCTTCCACCTGCGTGCGCCACCGTTGATGCGGCCGTCCTCTGCCGCGCCTTCGTTCCAGGGTGGATTCGAAGACTCTTCGGGTCGGAGCTGTATTTTCCATGCGCTCTACATGGCCTAGTCACCTCAGACGCTGTATCAGTAGACGTCGTACCAGGCCGATGGCGCTGTATAACCCATACAGTTCATAGTGTCACCTTGGTTTTCCGAGAGATGGCTCTACTTCTCAATTGCCTCTTGAGCCCAAACAAACAGCGGTTGGCAAGAGTGATCCTGCGTTTTATCTCAGCGCTGGTGTGGTCGCTGGTCATCAGTGAGCCAAAGTAGACGAATTCCTTGAACACCTCAAAGTTATATCTGGCCAATATGTCGGTGTTGTTGAAAAAGTTGCACGACAGCGCATCACCTTGCCTAAATCCTTTTTTTAACATCAAAGGTCTCGGTTTGCTCATCACCGACCTTAATGGAGCAGCGAGAATTCTCCATTGTCATCCTGCACCGTCGGACGAGTTTGGGAGGGATGTTAAAACTAGACATGGCTTTGTATAGTTCATCTCTATACACGCTGTCATATGCAGCTTTGAAATCGACGAAGAGGTGGTGAGTTTCCATTTGGTATTCCTGGGTCTTCTCCAAGATCTGCCGTAGCGTAAATATTTGTTCTATTGTGGATTTACCTGGCCTGAAACCACACTGATAAGAGCCGATCAGGTTATCCACAAACGGTTTCAGGCATTCACACAATACGGCAGGTTAAGGAGACTTATTCCCCTATAGTTGGCGCAGTTATAGGGGTCTCCTCTCTTATGGACCGGACAAACGATGCTGAGATTCCATTCGTCGGGCATGCTTTCCTCCAACCATACCTTGCAAACGAGATGGTGCATGCACCTTACCAGCTCATCTCCAGCCGCATTAAGAAGCCCAGCAGACAGGCCGTCTGCGCCCGCGGCTGGGCGCCGTTGATGGAGATGGCCGCCAGGCCAAAGTCCACACTAAACAGTGACTTTTCTGGATGTTTTCTATGTTTGGTATGGTCCCAAATTCGACAATTCTTGTTTTTTGACGTATCCATTTATCCAAAAAGGTGTGAGCAACGCGATATCGACTGCCACGGATTCTTTTGCACACTCGCACTGACAGCGGCGGTGTATTCGCAGATCTTGCGTTTAAAGCCGCCTGTGATAGCAATACGTTTTATGATTGATTGCAAGCCATCTCACCTGCCTCTTCATATTAGCGTCAAGAATCTCTCAGTCTGTGGACAATGAATCTGATTCATGCCTAGTTCTGAAGGAGGCTGAGTGGAAATTGGTGCCGTTGCCTAGCTCTCATCCTGCTCGTTTACCTTCAACTTGATAGCTAGGGGGGAATCACTGTTCAGCAACAGGGTAACTGTTGTCCGAGTCCTTTTCAGCCTCCGTCTGAATGACCTCCCAGTTAATAGTCGGAGGATGGGGATTTTTCCTCTGCAACGGAAGCAAGATGTCTTGGGGGTCGCTGGGTTCCGCGAGCCTTTGTCCTGAACGGGATCTCGTCCTTGCTCGCAACTTCCGGCTTGGAACCTTTTCACAAATTGTCTTCCGCGGGAACAGCAGTCCTACAGCGCTCTCATCTAATACCGATGGACTCAGCCTCTATCGATGAAACCGGGAAGTTTCTTCTCCGATCTACTTTTGCTCATGGAGGGAAGGCTAAGGTTAATTTTACCTTCCAGAAATTTCCACTGCTCGTGAGTGAGGTGGACCCTGTCATGGCCCTAATCTAATATCACTATGACCAGATGATCCCTCACCACCTCGCTGAGAGTAGGCGCTATAGCGGTGCTCCTATGGGTGGGTGTGGTATCGTCGTGAGATCGAGGGCAATTTGAGGTCCACTCACTTCTTCTGCCTGTGGAAGGTCCCTTTCCAGGTCGACTCTTCCACTCTTTTAAAGATTTTGAAGTCCACTAGTACGAGCCTGTCTCCTTCTCGTCCCAGTTGTCCTTGCCCTTTTTATCCAGTCGGCTAATGGCTTGAAATGCCGTACGCCTCTTCCTGTTAGCAACAGTGCTGGCTCTTATGTCCTTTTTAGGGCCGGTGTCATTGCCTGGGAAGCGTATTCACTCTCAGACTGAGCGTTGTCGCAGCATGCGTCGGACGTGACTCGTGTCTTTAGCACTCTGTCTGTCAGTTTATTTTGGGGGATAACCACCGAAGGTTTTTGTTTCTTATTATTGCTTTCGTTGGCGGGTTTCATTTGATCCTACGAGTAAGCCGGTGTAGAATGAGTACGCCACAGCATAGCCGGTTCTATTGTGGTAAGGCGTGTATACTATTGGCCCTGCCTAAGCATGCAAGGAGCTCGTTAGGACTGGTTCAACCTCCAGCCTTCCAACCCTAGGCACGGTTCTCTCGTTCACATCACCAGGAACGAGAGAACTTAGAAAAGCAATACGACCCGTTTTTGTAGCGATTTCTATGAACAGCCACTAACGATTGTCAGTTTACGATTAGCAGTTATATGTGATTAATGATTACTAAGCTAAGTTCCTCGCTGATAAACCATATAACTGCTATACCGATGGAATCATGATTGGAATCAATATTTATCTATCTATTCAATATATCTAGATTACTAAAGCTCTCTGTTGGCAAAATAATATATTTATTTTTCAGTGTGACAATATTAAGGAAGGGACACCTTAACCTGATTATATCAACCGCCGAGATCGAATTAAGTCAAAGAGTGCCTTTTTTGATTGCATTATTCTATTACTCATTATTCTATGGAAAAAAAAGGAGTCACACTATACTATTCTTTGATTTTATCTTCAAACCACCAACACATTTTGCCTTACTAGTACCAAAGCGCGCAATAAGCTCTGACGTATTTCACTAAATTGAAGAAAGGAGCTCCAGGCAACCGGAACCTACCGTCATCCGTCGTATTATCCAGCCACATGCTTATATTAATACTACCAAAGGCATGTAACGCCTCTGGTTTCGCCTAGGTGTCATTTCTGTCTTTTATCGAGGAGCAAGCGCAGACTCAGACAGTGTACATAATTGCTCAGCCCGAACCCAACTACTCGTTATCAGCTCACACTTTCTTCTCCACCTCCATGGATAAATACGAGCTCTTAAAGCTTCTCATTTGCATCTATTCCATGTGAAGTATACACGCATTTGTTAACTTAGCGCTTTGTACCGCAGATCGCACGTCATGCGTGCGATTTCAGTACACGCATGTGACAATCACACTGTTACATAGCTCCCTTAATCTGACTGCTGGTAGGATTATGCTCGGCTTATCGCTGCCTCCATAATAGATTTTCGTTCTTTTTTGCTTTTTTTTTTAATAACAAATTCGTGCAAATGTGATAAGAAGGCGACGACGAGCGTTAAGTGACATTTCAATCTTTTTAGCTCGTCCCGGTCCCGCATCGTTTTGCCAGCGATAAAAGGATAACAAAATGAGTTCCTGTCAACGTTGTTGTGATGAGGTTTGAAGTGGTGATAATTAAAAATGATAAAATGAAAAATGTGTCTTTTGTTACATAACGCTTTGTATCTTGAATGAATTTATAGTGAGCCTTCTGCTCTTGTATATAGAGTTCTGCCTGACCCTTGAGCACCTAGAGTTCAATTTTCTGACCCGAGAGGAGTTTAATGAATCTGCTCAGTGTCCTCCAGAATTTAGGCACACTTTGTTTCCTTCCATGACTTTTTCGTCATCCTCTTTCTATAGTCAGTTGCAGAAAAATCGAAAAATCGTATTTATTACAATTTGGGGTAGTAAGGTCCTGAAGTGGTCCTTCCAAGCTTAAATAGAAAAACAAATTGATAAACGACCTAACGACATCGATTGGTATCGTTTGCCGTTTTTGTTTCTTTTTTTTTTTTGTTAATTTGTGATATTATTCAAATTCAATTCAAATTAGGAATTGACGAATGGGTAATGGAGAACAAATCAAGAAGGACACGAGGGTGGGAGAGTGAATTATTTGACCTTCTCACACAGTTTATAATGATGAAGGAAATAAAAGGACAGGACGATGGGATGGTCATTCTTTGACCTTCATGGAAAAATAGCTAACCTTTGGAAATGCTAAATGTTATATTTCATTAGAATTGAGTCCACGTAGTTATAAATGCTCGAGAATTAAATTTCTTAGTTAACAAAAGTTGTTTACTAAAAGCATCACCACCTCAGCATCTATATCATCGTCCATCCACAGTGCAATACGAGTTGTCATCTCTTTAGACAATCTCTTTACAACCCTTCTTACTGCCCACTACGCAGCCAACTAACAGCCTTCAGCTTGACTATGTTTCCGTCTGGTGTGTCAATTCCACTATGAGAGAAATCCACTTTCGTACTCTTAGAGTTGCAAGGGTTCTCAAAAACCTCAAAACTGGACCACTGCATAAGGTTTTTTATTTCTGCACTGAATATCTCGAAACCATTTGACAGTTTTCGCCACGAAGCCCTTTTGTCGAAGTTGCACGCTTTCGGGATCGATGAGCCTTCCCTTCAATGGTTTAGACACTACCTTTCCAGTCGTTCAATTCAAGTAGTTTTAAACGGATTCAAGTCGTGACATCTACTTTTGAAATGCTGGTGTTCCTCAGGTCTCCGACTTGTCACCGATACCCTTTTTTAATTTTTATAGATTAATCTTGTCTATCACTTCTAACTCAAACACTCCTTCGCTGACGAGAGTACCCTCAGCTTCTCATATTGGTTCTCTATCTTACGACCCTATTATTTGACTATAAATAGTGAGCGGCAGCGAGTGTTAATCTCACTGAATTTCAAAACCAACACTACCATTGTATGGCGGCAATGGAATAGAGTTGACATGAATACTTTCAAAACATAATGCTTCCTTCTGTCGTCCAAGCATACCACCGGCTCGAAATCGAGAAGCTTTCCATTCGGATTATATGCGTAACTAGAATCTTAGTTGGAACGACCACTCGGTGTCGCCATGAATGCTGCGAAATGCTGAGACTTCTTATACAGATCCAGGAATTATTTCTCACTCCTGGATCTGGCTCGAATCTATGAGGCGTGTTCATTCTTCCTAAACTAGGGTTCAAAGCCCCATATCTAGTCTGGTACCTGCTAGACGGAATAACTTCAATACCCACATGGAACGGATCAAATTAAAACCAAAAAGTAGGGCTCAAAGACCTTCAGTGCCGTAAAGGTAGAGGATTTTTGAAAGATTTTTAAATGATGCTCCCTGGCTGGCACACATTTTATAGAAGCTCTGATGTCAGCGGTCACTGAAAGAAAAGCTAAAGGAGTAATAGTACACGATCTCGGTGGCCAGCTGATGTCGCCTCTACGTACGTGACATAAACATGCCCTAAAATTGCTTGCCTTGGATACTAACAGTGGCATCAGTTTCGTTGTAACAACATGTCGTTAGCATCTATATTATCCAGTTTGGCGACGGTAATGGTATCATCGTTTTGGAACATATACGATCTACAATTCATACCAGACAATAACTTTGGTGGACCTGGTGAAAGTGACATTATCCCAAATCTAGCAATTTTACATGATGACGCACTCCTCTGAATATGATTTTTTAGCTTCAATCGTGGTCCACTTCCAACTGCTTAGAAATCCAATCACGGAATTTACACAGGTATAGACTCAAGTGTCTATTGACGGAGACCGCAGAGAATTCTGTCCCCCTGACCTCGACGAAGTTAAAATTGCCATATCGAAGTTCAAGTCGAATAAAGCTGCTGGCGCAGAGGGACTGTCTGTTGAGCTCTTCAAGGCAACTGTGGATGACCTGGTTAGGAGCTTGCACCAGCTCACCTGTAAGATATGGTCAGAGGAAAGCATGCCCGAGGAATGGAGTCTCAGCATCGTATGCCCGATCCACAAGAAAGGAGACCCCTCTGATTGCGCCAACTATTGAGGTATAAGTCTCCTTAACATCGCCTATAAAATCTTCTCTGCCATTTTGTGTGAACGCCTGAAGCCTTTTGTAAATCAGCGGATAGGTCCTCATCAGTGCGGGTTCTGGCCAGGGACCATTGACCAAATCTTCACACTACGGCAGATCCTGGAAAAAAACCAATGAATTTCAAGTCAACACTCACCATCTATTTGTCGACTTCAAAGCCGCATACAACAGCGTAATAAGAGACGAGCTATACAACGCAATGTCTAACTTTGGCATACCTGCTAACCTCGTCAGACTATGCAGGATGACTTTGGAGAATGCTCGCTGCTCCATCCGAATCGGTGAACACCTTACCGATAGTTTTGATGTCAAAAAAGGATTTCGAGGTAGTTAAGGACTTCGTCTACCTAGGCTCCACAGTGACCTGGAACAACGTCATCAGTTCCGAAATCAAACGCAGAATCACTCTTGCCAATCGCTCTTTCTTTAGGCTCAGGAGGCAACTGAATAATAGAGCCCTCTCTCGAACGACAAAGTTGACTTTATATAAGACACTTATCATTCCGGTCCTGTTGTACGGCGCAGAAGCATGGACACTATCAAAAGCGGATGAGGAGGCCCTTTGTCGGTTCGAGAGAAAGATTTTGCGCGTGATTTTCGGGCCTATAAACGCAGACGGGGGATGGAGGAGAAGATTCAACCACGAACTTTACGGGCTGTACAGCGACATGCGCCTAGTCAGGCGTCTATGGATTCAACGCCAAAGATGGCTGGGCCATGTAGGCGAATGGACACCACAGCTCCAGCCCGGATAGTCTTTGAATCCAACCCCGAGGGACGAAGAAGCAGAGGACGGCCGCACTTAAGATGGCGCATACAGGTGGAAGGGGACCGACGATTTTTAAAACGGTAGAGTCAGACTTAACTAAGCATAACTTACAGCATATATTCACTCTGGTTTCAACCGAACTTGTTTTCAGTACTAAGCTTGGAATGTTTTCCAAGCAGCCAGTACGTTTCCCTATAATTCAACTCAAGCTCTTCACGTTTTTCCTTTACATGAGCTTTCCACATGAGTTTCGCGTCATGAGTCATGCCTAGGTATTTACCTCTTTTGCGAATGGGATCCGAACTTTAATTAAAAAGACAGGTAGTGCACTTGATTGGTTTTTTAGTTAGGTGCAACCTAACGGCGAAGCGATGCCGGCTCTATCCCTCTACTCCCCCTCCCCTGTACTCCCTGTCAGTTCGTTTCGGACTGACAGGTCTTCTTGAGATAGCATGGAAATTCTTCCTCTTCCTCATTTACACTTCTTGCTATATGGCAGTCTTAATCTAGCGGCATGGTTTCCTAAAGCGCAGTGCCCGCTAGCAGCAGTGAGGTCGCAGGCGCTGAAATTACTTAAAATGACTATGTTGGTATGAGTGTTTGCTAAAATACAGGTTCTAAGATTACTTTCGCAGTTATCATGTAGCAGTTTGTATTGCTTTGTCCTTAATCCAGCAACGCGGTTATTGTTGATCCTTGGCTCCTGAATAAGGACCATGTCGTCCCCACTTTCTACAAGGTAGAGCACAGGGTTGGTAGAAGCAACACTACTGTGGTGGAGGTTTATCTTGTTTCACGCAGCATTAGAACTATCGCTTCAACCAGATTTCTCTGTCACAGTGGCGTGTAGATCCTCTGAGAGGATATGGACCTGGATTCCTGCCTGATTCTGAAGGAGGCTGTTCGTATACCTTCAGCTTGATGGCTCTAAGGCCGTATCGGACTTTGCCTTCTTTCGCTTTTAGTGAAGGAAGGGAATCTCGGTTCAGTAACAGGGCGACTGTTCTGTCCGAGTCCTTTTCAACCTCCGTCTTAATGACCTTTTAGTTGCTAGTCAGAATATCGGGATAATGCCTCCGCAGCAGAAGCAAGACATCTTGTGCGTCGCTGGGTTCCACGGGTATACGAGCGCTGGCCCTTGGCTTGAGTGAGATCTCATCTTTGCTCACAACCTCCGGTTTGGCACATTTCTACAAATTGTCCGCCGCGGCAACAGCGGTCCTAAGGAAGGTTACAGCGCTGTCATCGTCGTAGGCAATCAGTTTATTCTTCTTTGGTGGCGTTACAGCCCATGAAGGACCAGAGCCAAGCTTCTCTCAATCACCCATGTTGTGTGAGATTTATTTTTCACACAGGTGAAAGGGACCTACAGTTTAATGCCGATTCCGAACGGCGTGAGTCGAGAAGCTTTTTCATGGCAAGTTTACTACGGAGGGTTTTGCCAGTACCCCGCCGAGGAGGAACGTCGGGAAATAAACATTCGATGGCGTTGGTGTTATGGGGATCCGAACTCGCTCATCGTGCGCCAGAGTCCAACACACTAACCACTGCACCACGGCAATCAGTTTATTATGCCGGGAAATTCCTTATCGGGGCTATTTTGACACATGGAGAGAAGCCTGCAGTTAATTTTGCCTTCAACGATTTTCCAGTGTTCGTTGATGATGTCCCTCCTCAAAGCCCCGACCTGTGATCAGCACCACCACATGATCCGTCACAACCTCGCTGATATTTGGCACCGTAGCGCTGCTTCTATATCATCTTGAGGTGGGTTTGGTATCATCGTAAGGTCGGCGCCTTTTGGGGGGTCCACTCACTTCTTTTGGCTGCGGAAGCAGATCTTCAAGGTCCCTTTCCAGGTCGACTCTTCCACTCCTCTTTAGCCTTTGAAGCCCATTGATACGGGTGTGTGTCTTTCTCGTCCCAGTACTTCCTTCGGGCCGTTGATGTCGTTGCCTGGGAAACGTTTTCGCCCTGAGTGCTGTCGCAACATTTTGTCTTTAGCACTCCGTTTGCTCGTTTGTTTTGGAGGATAACCCACGAAGCTTTTTGTTGTTTTGTTCTTATTATTGTTGTGATTATTACTATCGGGTTTCATTTGATTCTACGATTAAGCCGGTATACAATACTTCCGCAACAGCATAGCCCGTTCTACTGTGGTAAGGCGTGTATACTATGGACCCAGCCAAACAAACCAAAGGAGCTCGGTAGGGCTGGTTTAATACCCACCCTTCCATCCTTCGGCACGGTTCTCTTGCTCACACCACCAGGAAGTTGGGTATCGGTTGTCACTTCTACAACGACACATGCGAGTAAGTGTCGCTGACTCTTATTGGCGGCTAGTCATTTCGAGCGGCGTCCACGAGGAGGACTTGTGGAAGAGGATTTTTGGCCGACAGGAATAGCGACCTGCCAAATCTTGGTCTAGTCGCTTATACGATTCAGAGCATATTGCAATTTAGACGTTGATTCTTCTACTGATTTTCCTGTGCCCAACATTCAAATATCGTCGGTGAATGTGACCAGCACAGTGAGGTATGTCTCTGGAACCTTCTTCTTCTTTGATGGCGTTACAGCCCATGAAGGACCAGAGCCAAGCTTCTCTCAATCACCCATGTTGCGTGTGATTTATTTATTACATAGGTGAAAGGGACCTACAGTTTAATACCGATTCCGAACGGCATGAGTCGAGAGGCTTTTTCACGGCACGTATACTACGGGGGGTTTTGCCAGTACCCCGCCGAGGAGGATCACCGTGAAACAAACATTCGATGGCGTCGGTGTTGTCGGGATCCGAACTCGCTCATCGTGCGTCAGAGTCCAACACACTAACCTCTCCGCCACGGTGTCCACATGTCTCTGGAATACAGCTGGTAAAGCAGCAGACCAGGTACGCTTCTCTTCGGAACGCCAGCCGTAACTGCTCTTTAATTTGGTTATAAGCTCCCGGGCTTAAAACGAAAGAGTCTATTAGACAAGTGATTTTCCAGAGCGTTCTATAGTTGTCTCAGTTTATGTCCCAAACCTTCGTGCCACACTTTGGCAAAGCCTTGGGAGACGTCACGATCATATTAACTTCTGTTCGAGTGCTTTTTCGAACCAAGGTTTTTCATTTTGCAATATGGATCGTTTAACAATCACTGAACGTGTTCAAATTGTAAAAACCTGTAACAAAAATAGTGATTCCGCGCATAATCCGTCATCCGAGTGTACTATCGGTAAACTATGAAAAAGAAACCAAAACCATGGCTGTGTCGAATTTACCTAGGCGTTCTGGATGATTAATCTTCACACGACACCGCTCTTTGTTCTTACTGGCATTGTAAAAATTAGTGAATCACATTACAAGCAACGTGTTGTGATTCAATGACTAAATTTTTAGTAAAGTTTGGTAAAAAATGGTCGGAAATCATCCGAGAAGTGCAGGTGGTGTATGGAGATGAGTGTATGTCGGGTGAAAAAAGGTAAGGAGCGGCCAACGGATGCGAGGATGTCAAAGTTCCGACTGCAGGAAATGTTGATCAACGTGAATATGTTCCTATCGACCAGTCAGTCAGTCAGCACAGTTCTATGTTGGCGTCCTAAGAAGGCTGCGAGCACGTATGCTTCTCGTTGACTGTTTTTAGCGAAAAAGAAGCGTTTTTTTTTTTGGCTGATGATAATGATTTCTTGACTACACAAGTTCGTTTTGTCTAACCTAACTCTACTGAAAATAGACGAAATAAAAGTTAGAATTTAAGACTAATTAGAACTACTCCATTTTCGCTCAGATCGAAGCTCTTAACTGAGTCTTTATTAACAAGTTTTTTAAATATGTATTTGGTATTCGGGGCTTCCATTGCTTAGTGGCGCATGAAAGTTATCATATTGGAAATTGACTGCACAGGTATCTCCCTAAAGGAGTTAGTAGAGAAATAAAACAACTATAAAAGCATTAATTATCTTTATCTCCTACTCCTAGCCTTAGGTAAAAACTTACAAGAATCGTCATTATAGTCATTATCTCTATAAATATTTTTTTCTCAATTGACTGCCTTTGGCATCAAAACATCCTTTATCAGTCGAGTAAGTTCCATTTATGATAGAGTATCCTTTCGCCTGAAAGAATCTCTCTTTCAAAGGTTGCCTGCTCCGAAAAGTTATTCAACTACTTCTTACATCATTTCGAAAACTATCTCAAATTCCATCCATGCCACCAACTATCCAACCTTAACAAGTGGTTGGTTGGCATGAAAAGGCGTTATCGTATACAGGACCCACTAACCTCGTCCTCCGTAATTTACGATCCAATTTCGTCATAATACACCGAACTCACGGTACCGCGAATTCACTAATTTCGTTAAAATTTTCCATCAACTCACCCCAACTCCTTGTGGCCTTCTTATCCCTCGGTTGAATAATGGAAAATATTACGAAGACCATTAACCGCTTGGCTTCACTCGACACCGCGTAAAGTGATTTCTATCAGAGAGCATTTATCATTTTAATACATCCTCATTAGCGCCTATCTACGGTAGTGTCAGCCCTCTGTCTGCTTCTCCCGTCGTGCTTTGAGCTACTATCGTCCAATAACGTAACATGAGCATTTACTATGTGCACCGTTTTGGTTGCCACCATTCATCTATTCATCGTCGTTCCGTTTACCTCATTTAAGGCCTTTATTCGACACCATCATCACTTGGCTGCTTCTCGTCAAGATTATTATGCACGTGGAACAGGAAATTATGCTAATCTCAGGAAAAGGGAGCAAAAAGTGATGAGTAAGTAGAAAGGGCAAAAAAATGAACCTGTTGGCCTATATCCAGTTTATAGACCGGCGCCAGGACTTTGCTGTCGATGGCAATCGAGCGAGATGATGCTACCGATGAGCCCTTTAACGCCCTTAACTCTTGGCGTTTAACTACTTGTCTGACACCTCCTGTCGGTATTAATTTTCTTGCTAGCTGGCAAGGCAATTAGACACGCTTAACTACGCTTCATGATTCTAACTTGATGTTAGATGGCACTACAACGCTCAAAGAAACGATGAGGGAATCCAAAAATAGAAAGGAAAGGAGGATCAACAAAAATTGTTACAAAAATCTGCCCAAAAAAGAAAGAAAATGGAATACGAGCTGCACAGAATAGTGTGGAGCATCCTTGTTCCACACGCACACGACTTCATACGATCCTTCTCGTATAAACAAACGATAAAGAGTGAGGAGGAGGCGAAATCCGGAGGACCTTGAGTGGCATATTTATAGATGTCGCAATCTCATGTATTTAAATATCTTTGCAGGACGTCGTTGACACAATCCTTTTTATTTCGTTCCCTTTTTTCCTGCTCTATGTGCCTATTGCGCACTACTGGCTCGTAAATGGCATATATATGTATATGTATGTACGGCGACGGTGACGATGACGACAAGTGTTCATGTGACTTTTGAGAACGTGCTAAAAATATGAAAATCCAAGCCAACAACAACTACGACAACAAAAAGACATGATGTGTGATGGCTCCTCATTTCGATCCACATGCGAGTCAAGTCAGCGTGCAAGGCATCATGCCCAGCACTTGGAGATGTAACAAACCGACGCAATATCAACAACACCACAATTCACGTAACACGGGTTGTGTGTGTGATGGAAACAGCGCGACAATGATGACGGCTGACTGGATGACTAGATGACTGAGTTGGTATGGCTTGGCTTGGCTACATTCAAAGTGTCCCGGCATCATTCGACTGAATGATATCAAAGACTGACAGTCATTAAAGCCACATTTCCATTTAAACACGTTCCCATTAAATCGTAACCATTCTTCTTCTATGCATGACTCTACTCGTATTCGCACCCCACATCCGCACCCTCATTCGTATGTGGGGCCTGCCCTGTTGCTAGGGCGTGCAGATTGCTCCTTAAACAACAATGAAAACCAGAATTTCAAATGATTTCCAAAAAGAATCCGACAGACTCTCAACGTCGTTTCTTCGGCTCTCTTCTCGTTTTCTTCAGAGTCCTTTGAATCCTAGAATCGTACAAAATCTCATATGTGCTTCATACCAGGTTTCATTGGAGTTGCAAACGGGAATCAGATGCAAAGCAGCACGCACCCCATGCGAATAACAACAAAAAATCCTTAAAGTATCCTCCTCTTATCCATAGCCTAATAAACAGGAGCAGCTTAAGCTCAACAAGGACTCTCGTTTCATATGTGTGCCGCGTCAGTCGAGTGTCGTTTCAACTCGGGATTTGCTTGATTTTTTTGTGGTTTTTGTTGGATTTCTGTACGAAAGGATCCGAAATGTCCTTAATTCTCATGAATTCGCCCTACTCAAGTAGTGATAATGGTTTCGCTACTCAAATGGCGATTAAATTTTTGAAATAAACTTTTCCTCACTCCATCCTTTCTAGGAAGTGAATCGACTTCGGTTTTGGAGAACTCTACTTTGTCGTAGGCACTCAGGCTGTTTTTTTTCTTTTTCTGAGGAATTACCTACCTCCAACCCTAGTGGGTGTGGTATACTGGAATGTAAAATTTCTATTAGCTTCGAGGGACTGGTTTTGGAGGGTTATAAAAATACCGCCCAATAACCCGTGATAGCGTTACTCGGAACTGGTCGATTAGCAGCAAGTACAGCGAGCGTTCTTAAGCCGGATTATACTTTTACCTTATTCATTTGTGCCAATTAGAAAACAATGGCGGACAACGGAGTTTGCTTAGGTAATTGGGGTGAGGTATGGGTATAGTAATTGCTGAAAACGAGCAGGATAATTAGCGAGGCATCAATGCGAACAATCACTAGGGATTTGTGCTTTTGTCTGGAAAATCGCTTTATGCAGTAAATTGATTTGTGGGAATTGACTAAACCGATCTGAGATTTATGACCCATTGGGAATATCGCAATTTAATGGTAAGTTATTCGCTGTTTGACCTGAATTCAGGAAACTCCCAGAAATCAGGATCCACGTGAATAATACGATACGACCTGTCATGCAAAAATATCCATAAAAATCAAATTTTTAGTAACTTCGTTGCATAAGAGTATTGTGCGCCTGATTCCCGAAAAATGGCACAATCATGATGGAATACATCTTCTTATCTGTCGCTCTTTCGAACTCAATAGAGGGCCGGACTGACCGTTTCGCCAAGTTGTTGCAGACGACAATAGACCCTTCACCACCCATACCATCAGACTCTAAGCATCACATCGTTTGCAGACAAATCAGGCTATGAAGTCGTCTGTGCACAGTCACCGGCCTTTGATTTTCATTGCTTTTGAGTAGAGTTTCATTCGTAATAATTCAGTCAAATCAAATTTCTTTGCGCTAATTCATGTAATACCTGAACATCGAGTATCTTGAGTAGCCTTGCGAGCGAGGTGCACTTTTGACACCGACATTTCCAGAAAAGATTCTCGCAAACGACTCCTGGTTTTCTCGTTCACTCATTTCGATCGTATACATCACAGATTTTTTGGTATATTTTTGCAGCATTCTTACTTTTTTTTGTATATAAAGAGCAACACACAGCGTCTTTTTTTCAGAAATGTGTATCACTCATTAGACGGCACCTTCGCTGTTAATTGCAGGTCAACCCTGGAGGTCTCGCTTGAGGTACACTTCCCCAGGCCTACTCCCCAAAAAATACCTTATGAAGATCCAATGAGCGTCACACATTGCATAGGTAGTAGACTCTACAAAACTCCTATAATTCTCCAAAAGGCCTACACAAACAAGAATCTAAGGTGATCTACCGACTATATAGCGCGAGAGTAAGAGCTGTCATCACTTAAGCGTCTGCCGTATGGTGGACAAAAGTTGAGCCAAAAACAATATGATAATCTTCACGCGCCATGCCAACCTGCCCCACGGAAGTCTAATAGGCACTGATTGGTCTTACTCCTTTTTCTTCTTCTTATCGAGCGCTACAGTTCGAGGTCCAGCTGGGCCTGAACCAACATGCCCTTCCAAAAACCACGATTTTTTGTTAGCCCTTCCCATTGCCACACACCCAGCTGGCTGCGGTCCAATTCCACCGGTGTGCGCCATCTTAAGTCCTCTGTTTCTTCGATTCTTGGGTTTGAATTCAAAGATTCTTCAGGCTGGAGCAGTGGTGTTCATACATCTACATCTTGATGTATTGAATCCGTAGACGCCTGACTAGACTCAGTTCGCTGTACAGCACGTAAAGCTCGTGGTCGAATCTTTTCCTCCATTCCCCGTCCAAGTTTAAAGGACCGAAAATCACACGCAAAAGCTTTCTCTTGAACCGACCAAGGACCCCCTCATCCGCTTTTGATAGCGTCCATGCTTCTGGGCCATACAGCAGGACTGGGATAATAAGGGTCCTGTATAGAGTCAATTTTGCCCTTCGAGGGAGGGCGCTATTACTCGATTGCCTCCTGAGCCCAAGGAAAAAGCGGATTTCAAGTGATTCTTCGTTTGATTTCGGAACTCATGTCGGAACTGAGCCAAGGTAGACGAAGTCCTTAAATACAATACAAACGTTCTGGTCAAGACATCGGTGGTGTGCGTCCTTTTTGGATGAAAGCGTTTATTTAGTTTTGCTCCCGTTTACTGCCAAACCAATGTTCGCCGCCTCCGCCTAAATACTCGTAAACGCCTCTTTATATTAATGCCATCTGCGTATGCGAGGAGTTGTAAGGATTTGAAACATATTATGCCTCTTGTATTGGCCAGTGATGTTTGCACAATCATTTCTAAAACGATGTTGAATAAATCACACGAAAGCGCATCGCCCTGCCTAAATCCTTCTTTGACCTCAAAACTATCGGTCAGGTGTTCACCGATTCAGCGAGCATTCTCCAAAATCATGCTGCATAGTCTGAGGAGTTTAGCAGGGATATCAGATCTAGTTGATCGTGGATTTCCCTAGACTGAAGCCGCTGATTAGGAGCTATCAGCTTATTTACAAAAGGCTTCAGGCGTTCACATAAAAGGGCAGAGAAAATTTCGTAGGCGATGTTAAGGAGACCTACCTCTCTGTATTTGCGCAGTCAGAGGGGTGCTCACACAGATGAGTTGATGCATGCTCCTATCCAGGTCCTCTCCAGCCGTTTTGACGAACTTAACAGACAGTCCGTTTGCGCCAGCAGCCTTATTCGGCTTGAGTTTCGATATGGCGATCCTAATTTCGTCGAGGTCAGTGGACGGAATTCTTCGTCGTTAAGAAATGGATTATTCTGCATGACAGCGGTATATAGTCTGCAGAAGTAGTTTATCTATGTTCTCAGGGCCGGCCTGTGATTCTACTAATTGATGCTCCTTCTCATCCCTACGGGTTTCCGTTTTGGCTTTAGAGCCTTAGCATGTTCGCTTTAACTCTTGATAAAACTCTTATAACGTCATGCCTGCAGCAATACCTCTCCAAGTCCTCAATTGCACGCCTCTCTCATAGAGTTCACGAGCTGCTATTGTTCTTGTATGAAGTGAGACTTTATATGCCTCTTGCCTCCTGGACTCGTCATCGAACCAGGTGGTTCTTCGTAGTGGGGCCTTGAAACCAAAAACGTAAAACGCAGTGCTTCTCAGGGCTTGTTTGCAAAGGCTTCACTTTTGTTATATTGACCGGTGTATGACAGAGCTGCAGGGAGACGCGATCGGTAAAAACACGAACGGTTTCTTGCGACAGTAGCTTACCGACATAATAACTTTGTATCGGAAGTGGTGTCGTACAGGCTGTGTTTGCCGATGACTCGTTTAAAGATGCTTTCCTTACCCAGTTCAGCATTGAGGTCTCCTACTATAATTTTGATGTCATAGCTGGGATATTGGGCATGCTTTGTGTTTAGAAGATCGTAGAACTCGCGCATATTATAAAAAAAATCGACTTGCTTCTCCTACGGCCTTTTCCCAATTATCTTTAATCATATTCTTCATATTTTTCATAATGCTGAGACTGAGATAATGGGTGTTCCAGGAAATCGCGCGGCCAACGAACTCTTATGTTCAATCACATGACCCTTCACATACATACTTTGGCATATCTTCTCTGACAGTTTCAGGGACGCCAACGTAGCTTCCCTAATTCCATTGAACAACACCCGATCTGAATCCACAGAATCCACTCTAGTGTAAGCGAGCCAAGTCAATGACAACAACCCAACATAATCTACAAGTCGCAATATCGCTCCGCATTTGCTGCCTAAAAATGTTGATGTAAAATTCAATGAACCCATAGAATACGTAAACAGGAAATTGCTCTCAAAATAGCTTCCGATTGAAGTTTCATATTAAAAGAAAATACATTTTATTCCTCCTCACATCCTCCATTGATTAAAAGGAAAAACAAGTCTGTTCTTAGAAAACGTTCACTTTTACTTTGCAGAAAAAAAAATCTAATATGTTCCACACGATGTCCGTGAGCAAAGGGCGTCCGTCTATCCGAAGTCACGTTGCTTTACAACGAAGAAAAGAATCTTTTCTGTTAACATTGAAAGTGTGTTTTGATGTAGGAAAGTCACAGGCACTTTACCTCAACGAAGGATGAGTGACAAAAGTCCGACCGGGTTTTCCGAATCAAAAACAAAAAAACAAGAAACAAGTGAAACCTCAAGGGCGTCATCAAAAGGCACCAAACTCAATATCCTTCCGAAGAACTGCCTCATGTGTAACTTTTGGCAGAAAACACCTTAACCACATGTGGTTAGATGTGACAGTAACACTTTCATTCTTTGTTATTTTTTTCCTTTTTTTTTTGTTTTGTGAATGCCTCATATCCTCACCATTACTGCAGTCCTTCAATATCTTTGCTCAACTGTTCGTCCTTTTTTTTTGCAGTTTTCTAATTTCGGAACCATTGTGTGTTGGCAGAGAAACTCGGCTAAAGTTCGTCCAAAGGTGTCGTATAGAGGACTTTCGAAGAGTCCTCACACTACACAGCTGACAATCTTTTGTCGTCATTTTCAAAGAAGCAAAGTTTAATGAAAATGTTCATTTTTTTTGTCACTGCGTTGACATCTTTGTTCTCTTCCGCTTCTATCCCACCATATCCTGTGCCGGCCGATAGTAGAATTTCGTTTTTTGATTAAGGACTGGTGTGAAATTGATATTGTATACAGAAACTTCAGAAACCACTACCGTGCAATTAAACAACAGTTTGCGTTGAAGACTGATGACTGGAGGCAACCGTTTGTAGATCGTCCATTCTAGCCTATGTGCTAGGAATAAAGTTTCATTTGATGTGAAACTTTCAATCATGAAAACGACAACCAAGTGGAATGGGACAGAATACAGAATCACGTAGAAACTTTATTACGATGGGCAATCAATAATACTTTCGCAACCACCAGTCAACGTTGATTGCTAAAAATAGGACCAAGAGATGGCAGATTGAGTCAACCCTTAAAGTCATAAAAAAACACAACAATACGAACACAGCAATGAAGGCATTCCCTCCGGGTGGCAATAAATGTTTGAAATTGAATGAAGCATGGATTTTTAAGGACAATGATCTGAAATTGTAGAAGCAACTAGCACGATGTGGTATTCGTTTCTTGATGGAAAGCTCATGAATAACATCGTTGCTTTCGACGAAATTCCCCTAAAAAACAAAGACCGAAACGGAGGGAGTTAGTATCTTGTTGTTAAGTGAAAACGATTTTGATTTTAATAACCTCGATCGATATGACATAAAACCCAACCACTGCCAGGATAACCATTATGGACTGCGATTTATTCGAGAATATTTTACGACAATAGTTACGCCGCACAACTAGCTTCCAATCATTTCTGACTCAGTGTACCGTGGTTATATAGTGAACAATCAATCTCAGTTCAGTTTCAGGTACTGTGTGCCACAGGTGAAATAGATGTCTCAACCTCCTACAAGCACAGTTCACTCAAAAGCTGCAACAAGAAGGAAAACTGTACCACGAAGGCCAGCGGATTTAAAACAATTTCCTCGATCACAATTTCTCCACTTCAGACGAACTGCAAGAGTTTCAAAGTGACTTTAACCTAATTGCCTCCTTCCTATTCCGCTCTGTTTCGTTTTTTCTACGAACTATTTGAGTTCCTCAGTCACTTGAAAGGCACCCCTATTGCCATAAAAATGTTGTTTAGGGTTATGTTCGGAAATTAATCTCCTTAGAGTAAGTTAGCAGCTGTGTTTTCAACTGTTGTGGAGCACATACATATCCAAATGTTGTCGTTTGATTTTTTTAATAATGAGCAGATGTTTCCATGCAGATGTTAAACTTCCAGGATCATTTGTATAAGCAGCATGCTGGACCAAAAATTGTCTTTTAGACCCTAATTGTGGGAGCTTCGGATAAAACAGCCCGAATTAATGTTGACGGCCCTTGCAAGAAACGAAAACACGACAGTGATCTTCGGCTCTGTACGTGCAGCCGAATAACTTGCGGACGCCCTGGACCATTATAAAGTGGACTTAACCGCCAAGCAGGAAATGCGGTCGAATGCGCCGGGGAAAAGCGGATGAAAAACTGCGACATCTACTATGGCGTCTGCTATAGGGGAGAGAACAACGATTTGCTGTAAGCGATGGACTAATGCAAAAAGTCCTAAGCTTTCGGCATGTGAGCGAAAGCCTCAGCCTCAAAGCTAAATTTTCTAACAGCAGCCTGATCTGCGTCCACGCCCCAAAGGAAGACAAGGATGACTCCGCCAAAGATGAGTTCTATGAACTCGTAAACAGACCGTATGCCCAAAGTCCCAGTTATGATATTAAAATTGTACCAGGAGACTTCAATGCTAAGTTGGGTAAAGAAAGCATTCATGGGCGAACACGGCTTACACGACACCACACCCGATAACGGACACAGGCTGATTGATCTTGCTACGGGGCGAAATCTCCTTCTAGCCAGTATTGGCTTCCCACACCTTGATATTCACCCGGTTACTAACCAGATTGATCACATCGCGATCGACGTCAGACAGTTCTCCACTATTCTTGATGTTTGAAGAGTAAGAATACAAAGCTAAGACGTCGGAAAGCTACTATTGCCAGAAACCGCTTGTGCTTTTACCAATCGCGTCTCCGTTAAGCTCGCCAATAAACCTCAACCCACCACGCTGTCAATATAATAAGAGTGGAACTTTGCAAATAAGCCCTGAAAAGCACAGAGTGCAGGAGGATTCACACAGGAAAGCAGGAGGCATACAAAGCCTCGCTGCATAGAAGAACAGGAGCAACTCGTGAGCTCTGCGAATTAAAAAGGAGGGAGGAGCCTAAGCCTCTCAGAAGAAAGAGGCGCACGAGGTGTTACTGCAGGCGGACGTTCAAAAGTTCTATCAACAGATAAAGCGAACATTCCAAGGTTATAAAGACGAAACAGAAGCATATAGGGATGATAACGGACACCTGGTAGAAGAATCGCAGTCGATGCTGAGAATATGGAAAACCCACTTCTGCAGAGTACTATATAGCGGCGATGTTAGTCAATATACCGCTCTTAGGTAGAATGATACAGATTTTAACGACGAAGATCGCAGAGAATTCCGTCCCATGACCTCGACGAAGTTAAGAACGAATAAAGCTGCTGGCGCAGACGAACTGTATGCTGGACTGTTCAAGGCAGCTAGAGATGACCTGGTTAGGAGCATGCAATAGCTCATCTGTGCAATGACCAATGAATTTCAAGTCGACTCTCACCACCTATTTCTCGACTTCAAAGCCGCATACGACAGCGAAATTAGAGACGAGCTATTCTAGGCCATGTCAAGCTTTGACATCCCTGCTAAACTGTGCAGAAATCAGTGGCCAACCCAAGAGGCACTATTCATTTCAAATCCTCACAACTCCTCGCGTACGCGGATTGCATAGTGGCAAAGGCACAGTAAACGAGGGCAAATATATGCTGTCATCAAAAAAGATGCGCCCAAAACATTTGTATTGGCAGATATAAGTTTTAGATAGTTAAGGACTTCGCAGTGACCTGGACATCAGTTCCAAATCCCAACAGTGCTAATCCTTGCCGTGCTGCTGATAGTGAGTGGTTGTCCATGTGGGATTAGGTGTTCCACAATTTGTGTAAGCGTTTCACGGTCGGTTATCGTCGGACATTTATTGTTTTTTATCCTTTTCGTTAACACCTTGTATGCTTTACCACAAGGGTATATGTCGGCCTCCTCGCAAAGTTTTTTGAAGCTTCTTGCTTTGCCTTCTTTGGTGGCTTTTTCCAGCTAGTCTTTCGGCTTGAATTGGAGAAGCCGTTCTTGGAAATCTGACCTATTTCTCGATCATTGGGATTTTCCTCGTGCTCTGAGTCATTTCGCTCTAAGCCTCCTCCGGATATCCGGATATCCTCGTTCCACCAGTAACATGGAGAGATTGTTTGACTGAGTTTCCTCCTGGGCATCGCTGCATCGACAGTGTAGGACGAGGTCTACGTTTTGCTAAAAGCAGCTTTAAGCGACTCATAACAAACTGTGTTTAGAGTTAAGACAGGCAAAGATTGCGTTTTCCTCTCCAATATTTGAGCTATGCTGCGTGAATCACTGAAGAAATGTCCAAGAACCGCTTCAGGAATCATCACTTCATTTTAGGTCGCAAGTGCTCAGTTATTAGACCTCTCCTCGACTCCCTCGTCATACTGGCTTAGGGACATATGTATCTAATCAATTGGTTAGTCTAGACTTAGTCTCAGATATGCTTATATGACATTAGATATCGAGCTTTTGATTAAGAGCTCCAGTAAGTACGGAGCGTTTACCAGCTCCAAGTGCATGAACCCAAGACCTTTTTGAACAAAGTCGGTAGACTAAATTCACTGAGGCTTTCATGGGGGGTTCCAGGTCACCCTGGGATTCTAGAAAATGAGATATCTGACGAACTCACAAGAACGTGCATAGAGAGGAGCTTAAGGACCGTCATTTCCTACCTTGGCTATTGGTTCTTAAATGTACACAATCGTAAATGGAGGGAATATCGTGATGATTAAACGCATATGTCCTCAGCGTTCTTCTTACCCTTGTGGAGAATTGGCTGCAGAGGACTTGCGGGTGTCATTACGGAGGAGGATGACGGAGCAGAATACCTGCTCTGCGACTGTCCCGCCTTCTCTTGCGCATAGTGGAGCACCCTTGGGGCCGACATGGTGTGTGCCGAATCTCTTAGCTCTATATCACTGAAGCTCCTCCTCATTTTTCTACGGAAAACGGGGAAAAAAGAGTTAAGTAAGGTGTTGAGGCTTCTGAGTGCCCCAAAAGACAATAGAAGCCTCCAACAAAAAAAAAAAAAAAAAAGAAGAAAAACCACCGTAGACATCTGTGAAATAAATTTGGTTTTACGCTTACGTTGATCGGCCTCTGGATTGAGTAGCTCTGTTAGCAAAAAACCTAAAGAAGGAAACAGTAGCTGACTCGTTCCTCAGTTAGCTATCACCATAGCTAACCCATAGCTATCACGGGCGAGAATTCAACCCGGACTTCCTTTGCATGACTTCTCTCGCTTCATCCTAGAACATGTGTTCGAACGACTGACGGCCATTAATTATTCGACTCTCTGAATTTGTAATCTTACTGAATCTAGCAAAATATTTTCCAAACTCTACCGATTAATGGCATCCCTTGGGCTATTAATCAGACGTACTCGCCTGTCAGCAATAAGACGTCGTTTGCCTCAATTGATATATTGGCTTCATCGCTGTTTTTATCACTTTCGTCAACTTCATTATTCTACTTTCTGATAGAGAAACTCCCGCCAGACAATTTAACTCTCAAGTATCATTCAAAAGATTCGAATGCCATTAAAAGATGAATGATTTCACAGCAGCCGATGAAAGAAGGAACTCAACTGTGTCAGTAAAAAGGAAAAAAAACCTTCAATATTCCCCATACGCCCCCGGGGGCGAACTCATCTTTCACGATTTCTACACGCCAACTCCATGGTTTCGAAACGCTTCCCAAGTTCATTGACGAACATAATTTCTCAAATTAACCAGACGTATCCCCCATGGGATACAACTTGCCGTGCCGTACCCCAAGCCATCAATCTTCGGCAGAACACCAATAACCTCTGGTTAGATGTAATACTCGGTAATACAGTACATCTTCCGAGCATCACCGTACCGGTGGGCCTCCATTCATCCATTGGATGGATATGACAGCCTGCACGCAGTCATATTGCATTAATCATAATTGTGGCGGTATACTCATATGGTTAATTGGCCGACTCCCTATGATGTGCCATAACTCAGGAGCACATTATTGGACCGATTATTATCTAGTTTTGTAATTTAAGACTTGCCTTTGGAGGTTACAATTGTATTCGTTGCCATACAAGGTAATGATTTTGTATCCTTCGGATGGATGCTAATATAGGCCGGACATGGTCTGCAACACGATGAGGCTCGTTGGGTGTGCGTTCATAGGACAAATGAGTAATTATCTGTCATCATGCGATGACTGAAGGAAATTGGGACTCTATCTATCTATTTGGGCCAGTTAGCCATTAATAATAAGATCTATATACTCAGGAATGTATGTATGTACGTGTGTAACAGAGAGGCGGATTGGGGTATGCCAAGATAATTCGATTTGTCTTGGCTTCTTTGAAGATACGTCAGTCTGCGAACTGAGTTTGAAGAGTGAGATGTTGCTATGAAGATACTTGCACGGTACATTGAAAAGGACATGATGGTATTGAGTGGACGACGTGGAGATAGCTTGTCATACCATTTTGATATCTTGACTGCTGCTCAGTGTGTTTGTGTTTGTAGTATACTCGTAGATGGGATAGGTCCGATTTGTCCGCAGTCACATATGTATGTATATGGTGTGATTGTTTAAGCACTTGGTTTTTAAAGTTCCAAAAAGATCCAGGATCCAGGAAATAGACCTACACTTGCCATTTTCACAGAAATTACTTTGCACTACCGTATCTAAAAAGTATGGCGATATTGCATTTGTATTGAAAAATCTTCGGCTTTTAGCTCTTTTTCCGATGCGGCTTGTATCCCTTCTGCTAGACTGCGCTTTAAGCCTAGTTTGAAGAATTGAATGATCGCTCGAAAGGAAGGAGCATTTTTGTCGATATTGAGGCAACTTTTGTAAATGCAACTTTCGACATCATGTCTAACGCTGCCAGATCAAACTAACGCTTTTGCACAGTTAGTAAATATGGCTTAACGTGGATACCTGCCAGTTACGGCTTAATTCCACGGTGGGCCTACTGACAATGTCGAGACCAAAGAAAGCATTGTTCAACGCCCCAGGGCAGTACAAGTAGTTACAATTTAGTCAACATGTGGAGGCATGTTCCCAACCCATGCTGAAGAACGAGTTCTATCTAACACCTCTTGCATCCAGGTTGTTTAGATGCCTGGATGCCATTTGTTTCCACGATTTTGGGCAATCACAGCCACCACAATACTCCTACCAATTAGACAGACCGGGACCGACGTCAGGCAACGAGGTACCGACCGTAAGTTACGGGGGCTCCTGCCTCCCGTGGTACCAGATTATAGCTTCCAGTGGAGCTTCGCGACCATAAGGTAACTTCCGGATGAGCCCCGCAAAGCTCAAGGCCTGGCGCCCATCCATAGAACAACAAAAATTCCAACTTTTACACCAGAAGAAACTTACAACTTTTCGAAAAGAACTTCTTTATCTCTCCTCTCCTCCTTGTTGTTTGGTCCGCGCGTGTTATTTCAATTGCCACCTGCCCAACATATCAATCGAGCATTCCTCTATCCGGCACCTGATGCTGATGCAGGCCTCGACCAGCGTGTCAAATCCGGCGTAAACAGTGCCCCGAAATCTATGTCCAGGCCTATGCGGATGACGTCACCGTTCTTTCTGTCAGAACATGTTAAGGCTCAAAGCACAGGCGGTGCTGCGCTGATCGATGATTGGTATACCAGAAATAGTCCGTAGCTTAATCCTCTTGAGACCGATGTCGTTCCCTTTACGAGAAAGAGGGAAAATACTGACATGATTCAGCTGGTACTAAAATGCACTGCCATCCCGGTATCCAAGGGAGCTAAGTACCGGGGAGTCATCTTAGATATGAAGCTTCTTTGGTCAAAAACCATCAAAGCCCTGCCAGCTTCCTGGCAATGCAAAGGAGCTTATCGACGGCGATGGTCCTCTGGATCTATATGGCAGTGATAAGACTGATAATCTCATATAATGATAATCTCATATCCATCGGTTGTCTTGTGGAACAGGCTAATACACAAACATGTCGCAGCCCCTTTCACCAAACTCCAAAGAACGGTTTGCCTCAGCTGTACGCGGGCTTCTCCCAACACCCCGTGCGCTCCTCTAGACGCTATGATTATCCTGCCACCCCGTGATATATTAAATATATTAAGCCGATGGTACAACTCGCACAGGAATAATAGTGTGCTTGCGCAAGAAATGTCCTGCGATCTCTGTCTCATGAACATGCCTTCTGATGCATTGACACTCGGTATTGTACAGAGCACCAATTTTGATAATAACGTTCAATCGTTTGTAGACCCTTTTTGGTTGCGAGTCTTTTCATTATTAAATGACGATATCGACTGAGTACGCCTGACTTTTACGTATTTCACAAGTCATACGCAAGCTCTCAAATGTGTAACACTGAGAAACCACACAGCAAAAAATCACCCTTTAGATGTACGAGTAAAGACGAAATCTAGCTGTATTCAATGTATTTCGCCTATATACACGTCCTTCTTAACATCAGTTGAGAGCTGAACTGATCTATGCAGCTACCACCCTAGGCAAGAGGGCCCAACCCGACCAGGATGGCGGTTATGCGGAGGGCGGAGGGAGCGTAAAAAAATACTTTTTATGAATGAGAATATGGCCTCGGATACAAGGACGGATACTCAGCGACGACACAGAATCGGACAATCTGATAAGTTCTTACCAGTGTGGTTTCAGGCCAGGAAAATCAACGATAGACCAAATATTTACACTGCGGCGGTACTTGGAGAAGACCCATGAATCCCAGGTCGACTTTACGTTGACTTTAAAGCCGCATATGACAGCGCTTATAGAGACGAGCTATATAGAGCCATGTCATGTTTTAACATTCCTGCCAAACTCGTCAGAATGTGCAGGATGACTATGAGAACTGTCGCTGCTCCATTAAGGTCGGAGGTGAACTAATCGACACCTTTGATGGTAGAAAAGGTCACTGTCATGTGATTTCTTTAACATCATTCTTGAAAAGGTCGTGCAAGACTCTGCGGGCAATACAAGAGGTACATACGTTCTACTTCAAGTCTACACGGTTGCTTGCCTACGCAGATGACATTGACATTATTAGACGGACAAAGCGAGACGTCAATGAGACTTTCGCAGGCATTGCAGCAAAAGCGGCTAAAGTATGTTTGAGGGAAAATGGGAACAAGACCGAATATATGCTGTCATCAAAGAAAAACGCGCAACACCGGCGTGTTGGTCAGAACGTCACCTTCGGCAGCTACATATATTTTTGAAGTAGTCAAGGACTTCGTCTACCTTGGCTCGATATTGACAAGCGGCAACGACACCAGCGTTAAAACGCAGAATAACTCTTGCCAACCGCTGCTTCTTTGGGCTCAAGAGGCAACTGAGTAGTAGAGCCCTATCTCGAAAAACTAAGGTATCCTTATACAAAACCGTAATCTTCCCGGTCCTGCTCTATGGCGTTGAGGCTTGGACGTTATCAAAAGCGGATGAAGAGGCTCTTGGATGTTTCGTGAGGGAAATTCTGCGTGCAATCTTTGGTCGGAAAGTGGAGGAGATAATTCGAACAAGAACTGTACAGGCTGTACGGCGACATAGGCTCAGTTAGACGTCTACGGATCCAAGGTCTAAGATGGCTGGGCCACGTAGAGTGAATGGACATCACCGCTCCGGCCCGAAGAGTTTTAGACTCCAACTATGAGGGACGACTCAGCAGAGGACGACCGCATCTAAGGTGGCGCGCACAGGTGGAAACGGACCTTAGCCAACTGGGCGTGCGGCACTGGAACCGGCTGGCCAAAGATCGTGCCGACTGGAGAGGCGTGTTGGTTGAGGCCTTGGTTCACCCCGAACTGTAGCGCCATGAATGGCACTTGCATCTCAGAAACTGAAAAGCTTTCTATCCTAGGTATGTGTGTTGCCCACAATCTAAACAGGAGTGACCACATTTTAAGACGCAAGAAATATTTTTCACCCGTAGACCTGGCTACATTATATAAGGCGTTAATTCGTCTTAAATTACAGTTTAGCGCTCATGTCTGGTCCGGTGATTCCAAGACCTCATTACACCTGCTAGATGTACAAACAAACTCGCTGGAACATCGCAGGAATGTTTCCTGCCTTTCCCTGTTTTATCATTACTTCCACCAAAAATGCCCTGATGAAATAGCCAGTTGCATTCCGCCCCTTCAACATTTCTCCCGCAACACACATCTCTCTAAAAAAATAATTTTTTTATCAACCCGTTAAAATTGCCAATGATTGTCAAAGGACATGACTGCAGTTTTTCATAAATTAGCATTGATGCGCCAGAGACTGTGCATGCATTGAAACGCTCCCACTTGGGGTACGAAGAGAGTCGATTTCGGTCGATAAACAAGGGAAATTGGCAATGTCCACCGCATAAAAGGAATGACGCCCTACGGCCAGTCAGCTGGGGCTTTAACCATTCACTAGACTGTTTCATCGAATTTATTTGTAAGAGGGTGTTATTTACCTTTACCATTGAGGCTTGCAACTTTTAAATTATGTTTAAATGTGTGAGTATTGAAAACACAGATACATTGGGGCTGTTTTTGCATTGGCTCTCAAAGGATGTAATTCCATTTCATAATGACGGGTTCACTGTACAAGAGCTCAGCATATTGCCAGATAAAGCTTGTTTTTGTTTAAGCAAATGTGCATCAAGAAACCCAGTAAGGAAAACATTACGGATATTATTAATTCGTACGTATAAGCACATCAGGATATCTGTGAGATTCCCGTTCCATTGGTTGTCATCAGTTATTTATGTGAGACTTTACTCGCAAACATTCATTTGTATGATTACAGTCGTGAAGAGAGATCCTTGTGTACTTTGTGAAACTGTAGTCTCCAGTTGACTGGAGGCACGTGCCTCCGAGCCAAGTGTTATTTCATATTATTATATGGAATAAAGGTTACATAAAGACTATGAGTAATAGGTGTAATGTTTCGGTGACATCTGGGGATAAATGTAATAATGAGAGTAGGCTGTCGGATTGTCTAGCTTTTCTTTTTCCTTCTGTTTGTTAGGTGTAGGACAAATAAGTAGTCATGTGGAAATTATCTTTAATCCAGTCTCAATGGTGATATGAATACAAATCCTAGCGAAAGGACATCAACATAAGTGGTGAAATCGAGGGGGGTTGGCATGTGTGTTGGAATAATTGGAATTTCCTGATAAATTAGATTCTCCGACCCTCCACTTCTCTCTAGAATAATTTAGTTTACAGATTCATATATCTTGTGAGGTACTTTGGTAAAGATACATTTTGGGATAAAAATACATTTATTTCGCACTTATCGATTTATTTTCATAATGTGCTTCCGAATTACTAGGAACGAATCTTTACTTCGCTCCAAAGCTATTAAAGAACTCGTTGATTTCCAGGGTAAACATGTACTTAGTCAATTTTATTACTCTGTATTTATTACCCATAGGTAAAGACCAACATTAGTGAGCGGTTAGAGCTACATGCTCCGTCCTTCAGATATTTTTTTTTTTTTAAGTGAGGGTAGAGCTTGATTTGGGAACAATTTACTCCGTAAATACATATTCTGCAATTCCATTACAGACCCATACCCGGTTTCAAGGATTCGTGTGTTCTGAAATGACAAGGATTCTTCATATCTTGCAAAGTTTATGAATGAGGTTTTTTAAGCGTTTGGTTATTAATTTTGAAAGAATCGCATGAAAAATGTAGGCGGAAGTAAAAAATCTGTCAAACCTTTTAATAAATTGATGTTGCCATTTTTTATAATAAGATCATCTCATGAATTATTGGGCACGACTACGTTTAAGGTGGTTCATGCGGAGAGTTCAATTTTGAGTCACTTTTTCGAACGTATTGCCTAATAAGTCGCAAGCGAAATGTTTACGCTGGGTTTTCGGCATAGACGGGTGATTTGACATACACCTTTAAACATATTAAAAATAATCTGAAAAAGTCAAATCACATGATCTAGATAGTTGATTCAATCTACTATAGCTGGAATTGTTTGCTCAGTAGGTCTATTAGACGATTGCAGTGTTCAAAGTGCACGAAAAACATTTTTGTACAGAGCACCAATTTTGATAATAACGTTCAATCGTTTGTAGACCCTTTTTGGTTGCGAGTCTTTTCATTATTAAATGACGATATCGACTGAGTATGCCTGACTTTCACGTATTTCACAAGTCATACGCAAGCTCTCAAATGTGTAACACTGGGAAACCACACAGCAAAAAATCACCCTTTAGATGTACGAGTAAAGACGAAATCTAGCTGTATTCAATGTATTTCGCCTATATACACGTCCTTCTTAACATCAGTTGAGAGCTGAACTGATCTATGCAGCTACCACCCTAGGCAAGAGGGCCCAACCCGACCAGGATGGCGGTTATGCGGAGGGCGGAGCTAGGGTAAAAAAATACTTTTTATGAATGAGAATATGGCCTCGGATACAAGGATAGATACTCAGCGACGACACAGAATCAAGAAGGGCCACGATTTGGGAGTATGCTCCTCGAATGGGACAACTCTCTATGGAGCTTGTTCGACATCAAAATCGTACTCAGGTACCTCAACGCCAAAATCATTAAGGAGAAGATATTTGGAGGAGTAGCTGGAAAGCGCCGTAAGGCCAC
The DNA here is from genome assembly GCA_951905685.1 of Eumerus sabulonum. Classification (NCBI taxonomy): domain Eukaryota; kingdom Metazoa; phylum Arthropoda; class Insecta; order Diptera; family Syrphidae; genus Eumerus; species Eumerus sabulonum. The sequence continues at coordinate 84,274,529 of OX645063.1, read as the reverse complement.
CAAAAGAAGAAAGAAAAGTTGGAAAGCACAGACTCCATGATACGGCAACAGACAACGGCTTCCGACTCACGGCAACTCGTAATACGGTAATAAGTAGCTAAAGATTTTCAAGATTTACAAGAGGATCCACACGGCACCTTGGTATCCAGATGATGAAATTACCAACCAAATTGACCCCGTGCTCATAGACGCAAGACATACCTCAAACATCCTGGATGTTAGAATGATCTTAGGGGCAAACGTTGGCTCCGACCGATTCCTAGTGGCAGCAAGACTCAGAGTCCGACTTTCCACTGTTAGAAAGCTACATCACCCCACTAAGATGACAAGATGAGGTTCAACATTTTAGGCCTGATCACCCCAGAGATCGTCTGAGACTACAGACAGTAACTGAGCGGACAACTTGAAAGTATGCCTACGTCGGACACAAACGCCAACAATATGTGGCTCCATTGTCACTCAGCCATCAAGTAAGTTGCCGAAATTATTAGAGGCTACGCGTCACCACCGACAAGAAACCGTGGTATAATGGCGAGTGTGAGCATAAAATACTGCAAAGGCGAACACGAGCAGCGCGCGAGGAATACCAAGCCAGAAGGGAGGAAAAAAGACGCTCCGACGAATTAAGAGAATTTTGCAGCCTCCCAGCTCAAGGATCTCGAAGTGTCCAGGGGCAAAAACGCTATAAGAATCTTTTATAATCTTATAAATAAGCCAAAATCCTCGCAGCGGGCTTTTGAAACGGTACTCTTCGAAATTGTGAGAATAATAGGATCGGTAACCGCAGGGAATAGTGGATGTTTTAAGCAACATTTACAACGGCTGCTTAATGGGCATGGAGAAGAGAGAGTGGTAGTGAACGAATAGATCTCGTCTACAGTCGATGAAGTTGTCCCCCCTTTCAGCATTGAAGAAGTTGGCATAGCTATTAAAAAGCTGAGGAACAACAAGGCCGCAGGCTGGGATGGATTCCCACTAGAGCTCGTCAGAGCTGGAGGCGATGTTCTTGTGGGGAGCATGCACCAGATCATCTGTAGAATTTGGGAGGACAAATGCATGCGCGACGACTGGAATACCAGCCCGATATGCCCCCTCCACAAAAAAGGCGATCCTACCTCTTGCTAAAACTACAGAGGTTTGTCCTTGCCCAATGCTGCTAACATGATTTTATGCATTGTAATGTGTAAACGTGTAAAGCCGTTTTGGACCGCACTAATTGGCACATACCAGTGCCACTTCCGGCTAGGTAGGTCGACTATAGACCAAATTTTCACGCTGTAACAAATCCTGGAAAAGACCAGCGAGTTTCAAATCGGTACCCACCAGCTCTTTATGGATTTGAATGCCGCACATGACCTCGAGCATATGACCTATGGCCGAATTCGAGATTCTGGGAAAACTGATCCGGATGTGTTGAGCTACATTAACAAACACACCGTGCACAGTGCAGTTCGACTCCAGAACCTCCGACCGCAACCGCTGCTACTTCGATTTGTCAAAACAGTTAGGGTCCAGACTCCTGTCCCGAAGAACCTAGGTTATGCTCTACAAGATACTTATCCTGCCAGTTTTGCTATATGTAGCCGAAAGCTGGACTATAGGCAGGACAGCAGAGCTGATCCTTGGCTCCTTCGAAAAAAGGATTCTTCGACGCATATTCGGTTCCGTCCGCGAGGAAGACAAATGGAACAGAAGACATAATCGCGAACTCTATGAGCTGTAAAAAGATGTCGATATAGTCCGGAAGGCAAAAATCCGTCGACGCTTGAACACCAACGCTCGAGTTAAAAGGGCCTTCCAATCCTAGCCTCCTGGTTCGAGAAGAAGGGGGCGACCGAACCTCCGGTATAAAGATCAAATGATCGCGGACGTAAGCCAACTTGGTCTTTCCTATTGGAAGCAGCGTTCCCGGGACCGCCAAGGATGGAAGGCGATATTAACTCAGGCCAGACCCTTCATAGGCTGCTGACATGAAAAGTAAGTAATCGAGTACTCGTCCTTAGGTTGCTAGTCTTTAAGGGCATGTTGCTCTTTAATAAAAGTAAGTGCACTGTAGTCTGCGTTAGCAAGAGTTTTCAGCATTCGGTTCGATTTACTTTGGCAACCATAAACCGGAATGGCTACTCTTATGGATACTATTATTCAGTGCCTCTGCATCCCAACAATTTGTTCCAAAAAGTTTTAACCACTATTGTCTAGAGCCCGTTTCCGTGGGGAGTTCAAATCAGACTGAGTTCAAATCAGACTGAGTTCAAATCAGACTGAGTTCAAATCAGACTGAGTTCAAATCAGACTGAGTTCAAATCAGACTGTGTTCTGTATTCGAATTTCACCATCTCGACATCGGAATACATGTCCTAACTATGTCAGGCCTGACTACCTACCATAGCTAACTTTTTCTCCATTCCATCTGAATAAATTTCCTGAATCTGGCAAGGATATTAGATGACCAAACGTTTTTAAGCATGCGTACTATAGAAAACCATGAATGCCGATACTACCCTCCCGAAAATTGCTCGGAAGATGGAAAGGTGGTTTGAATCACCCTCGAGAGCAATTAGCCCGCAACGTTAAGTTCAATATTTGACTGCCCCATGATTACCACTTTCTCTCCCATTGAAACACTAGCCTCCGATAAGTATTGTCATATATCTAAGACATCGAATCCCTTTCAAATACAGTCTCCGATTATCGGGTTAAGAGTCTTTTAGTCAAATCCATAAATATTGACATTTGTTAGATTGATCCACAAACGATACCCTCCACCTAGTAGTATCGTGTAAGAATAACTTCCTGAACGACCATGGCCTGTTATCAATCGATCGGCAGTTCGTGGCCATTCCCCGTTGCTCAAGTGTATGAGTATCATCATCACCACATGTGGATAGAGATCAAGTTCCATTTTCGTCATTGTTTGCACATGAATTACCAAACACCAGGGAAGCGACCAAATAGAATCAAGAACATCCCGAAGAAGGTTTTGGAGGAGTCAGATTTTATGTCCTGACCATGTGGACTATACCGTCTCTTCGAGTTATACATACATTTCTTGCGAAAAGTGTACAACACTCATTCAATTGTATAATTTACGATGACAATCAGTCGGCAACTGAAGCCCATGATGGTACAGCTCTGGATAGTAGAAACAGTCATTCGTCTAATCAACTGATATATTGGTAATTCATGTATACGAGATAATAAAAGTGTTTTACGTGATGGCAGGGATCACAAGACTGTAGTGAAATGGACATGTGCACGTGACGGTTATGTCGTCATCGGTCGTATTGTTGTGACGTGGTCGCGGGTTCATGTAATTGCAGAATAGGACGAATTATTGAATGATTTATGATGTGCCATGTGGATTCGGTTATAGGGCTGTGAAGAAATTGCTGATTGACGACATGTGATTGTGTCGTAGCTACGCATCCGTTACGCAGAAACCAGATGATGAAATTATCTTACCGGAAGTGAATGTGGGGTGTATTCCATTCTGAAAACGGCTACAGGATTATGTGAAGGTAGAGCTGCGCAGCCTATGTATGAACATGATTGATCTTTTTTCCATTGAGATCGTTCACCGAGACAATCGACAACAACGCGAAGTGGAAGGAAATCACAGCCTACATGACACCATGTACACAGGATTCAGCATAATCTCCTACTATATAATTAGCACACGATTCCCACATCTCAATATCCATGAGGAGGCCCGGAAGCCTCCTGATTAATTACCTGTTAATCAAATCGATCATATGTCCTTCATGACATTGTTTACGAGCTACTTCCACAGTATAGCCAAACACCCACCTCGGAATTTTACTTCATGTGGCCTTAATTCACATACCGCGCATACCGCGAGCACTGCGTCCACTACTGTTTTGTCTAAAGAAGCCCCAATCTATACAGGAATGCAACATTTGATGCACTCGACGCACTGTCTGATTCCATCCAAAGAATTGATTCACTGTTCCCTCGAACTGAAATCGTGTTAGCGGGCAATTTCATTGTACACAATTCCAGTGGCTTCTGCACAGACAATACCGGAAGGCGGAAGGTATGTTGAAATTGTTTACTCAACTTGTGCTCATTCATCGCGTATCCCCGATGTTGCTGGTCATACCGCCAACACACTGGACTTGTTACTTACCTCTCAGCCTAACAAATACGCGATCAATGTATTGTCGCCCCTCGGCTCGTCTGACCACTGCGTGACATCAGTAAAATTCTCGAACTCCCACCATCCAGTTAAAGAAAAACCTCCTAAGAGAAGACTACGGCTATACGAGAAAGGCAATGGTGCGGCCTTAACAACTTCTTTCGAATCTTTAATTGGTCGTTGTGCTTCCCCGACAACGACGTGGACGCCGCAACTGATATTATCACAAATATTATCCGAATCGGCATGGCAAATTTTATTCCCAGCAAGATTAAAAGCACCAGGCCTAAGGATAATACGTGGCTTGACTTGAGCTGCAAAGAAGCTATTAGGCTGAGGGAGCTAAGTTTTCGGGCATACAAGGCAAACAGTTCTGAGGAAAACCGAAAAAAAAAAAAAAAAAACACACGAGCCAGAAATGACTGCAACACCCACATTCGACGGGTTAAATTCCAATCCGACCAAAAATTAAGGCGTAAAATCCTTCAATGTCCCAAAGGTAGGAAAAATTTCTGGTCGTTTGTAAAAAACGTAAAAAACACAACTACGTCGTCTATACCGACGCTTATCCATAATGACATTTCAGCTACCATCCCCTTAGACAAAGCTAACCTACTTGCTGCCCACTTCGTAACCAGTTGTCTCCGTCCAGATGGTATTGCTCCAATAGTTCTGAAGAGGTGTTCTTCTACGCTGTCTAAATCACTGCGTAAGCTTTTTCACCGAAAAAGATTTTGCGTGTGGTTTTCGGACCTACAAATGCGGACGGGAGATGGAGGAAAAGATTCAACAACGAGCTTTACGGGCTGTACAGCGACATGAGTCTAGTCAGGCGCGTACGGATTCAATGCCTAAGATGGCTAGGCCATGTAGAGTGAATGGGCACCACAGTTCCAGCCCGAAGAGTCTTCGAACATCAATATCAAAGGAACATTCATTCCATATTGGCTATACGCCATCACAAATGCTGACCAACTCGAAGTTAGAATGTGGTAATTGAATGGGTCACATGTCCACATTAATATTAACTTTGGTCAAGTTTAGCACACAGAAAAACTGTATCTGTAAAGCGAATAGATAAAAAACATTTGAAGTTGGTCAACGGACTACTAGTGGTTGATTTGTAATATTGACTCGTTCAATTGCTCCTATTTTTCGTTCATATTTTTGCTGTCCAATATAGACCGTAAAGTAGTGAAGAGGAAACAGCGAAAGGAACAAAGTCAGTAGGAATAATTCAGAAAAAAAGATGACAAAAGTTTGTCCTCGTCGAACAAGTAGCGCACGTAAGCGATGTGTGCTTTAGTTCTTTCTATAGAATTGTCTGGTGAGTGAGGTTAAGAATTGTTCAGAAATAAGAGCGGATGGTTACGAAAAGTGTTCTTAAAGATATTCCTTTAGTTAATCCCTCTTCCTGGGTACTTCTTGGTTATGCCAAAACACATTGTCTCTAATAAATATTAAATACAATATCAAGACATATCTACATTTTGAGTTCAACTTCAAATGCTAATTCTAAAGCGCAAACATTTAAGGACAACGAGGAAATAGCATAAGAACTTCATGCTGGAAGTATCACTCTACATTTTCAACAGAATTCTTAAAATACAGATTCCTGTGGGATCTATTATGTCTACCAAGACCTGACTTCCATTCGTATAAACGCCCAGAACAGAGTAGATAAAACCAAACGAAAAATTTAATTTCCATACAATTCAAATGAGTACACGCTTGGAATGTATTTTTTCTTCTCTTCTGCCCCGCGTTTTCAAAAAAAGAAATACGTTAACACGTAATAATTGAGTGCGCAATTCAATTCGATTGTCGAAATATCTCTCATCTGTAAACTCATTTCAATAACCACTCCGTCATCCACATCCATCGCCTCATTCACAACACTCGTGAAGTAGACTCTGCCACTATTGTGAGCGCGAAATCGTCCTGAATCTTAACGACACTCAGCCGGGAAAATATTGGCATTATCATGATAATCAGGACACGACTGGTAGTTCGTGTCGGAAGAGGTCATCTGACAGATGAATCGATAACTTTTTGAGCGGAACGACGACGACAACGATGAAAGTTAAGGATACAATTGTTGAAACGAAATAATGGAACTATGTACGTATTACGAGGCGCCACATCGTTCAGTATGGTTAAGAGCGGGAAAAACAAATAATTCAGATTTTAGTTTTCCGGATGATTTTGTCTTTAAACAGCGAAAACAGATAAATACATTTTTAGAGCTCCAAAGGAAGGGCCTTCTCGAGGGTGATAAAGGCAAACAAGTTGGTAAATTGAAATTGTTTATTGATTTGTTTGTACACGGAAAGTATTTATAAAGTTCTCCGAATTTGTGCCACACGGCGCTCTGCTTTTGAAATTAAATGTCTTTCCCTCTCCACATTAGAGGTATTCACACGACCATCTATGGGGTATTTTCCTGCCTTACGCAACGATGCTTGAAGTAATCACAGAGCGTTAAGTTTCGCTCTTGGGGCAACGGATAAGTATCTAAAAAGTCTGCTAATAGTTGGTGGAATAATTTCAGATTGAAACCGATATAGGAGTACTTGGAGCATATTGCGTGGGCGATAGGAAGTGCTTTAGGGCTATTAATGTACGAATCGTGTTATGCTGGCATTCGATTGTTATGAATAGCTAGATCTAGCTCGGTCGTTAGGAATGTGCCCCTAATTGGTCATAATTAGGAGATGAAAACTCGCAAATAGACTTTATTTCAATCTGCTCTACATCCGTCCGCAGTTAGAACAGTAACCAAGTTAAGTTAACTCAAGAATTCATAAATCTGTTTGGTTATGGATGAGTCAAAAATAAGATTAAAAAGTCGCCGTTCGGAAATTTGTAGCTATTAGGTTTCAGAGGTTATATACATTTTTCTCGCAGAAAACTGACAATGGATCTGAAGCATGACCTAAGAAATAACAAACAAACTGTAGTAATTTATACGCATCTACCGAAAGATTTTTGGTGGAGGACAAGAACCTGTTCCCCTAGAAACGTATTTTGAAAATTACAGGGAATCCAAGCATATTGATGCATTTTCATTTCATTGGATTAAGGTAGAAGCCATTAAGCAGACTAGAAACTCCCCGAGAGGCTCAAGAAAACTTTTGAGTCTGCTGTCACCTTTGGATCTTATTCTCTACCAAGGATTTAGCCTGCTATTTTAAATTGTTTATGATATAGAGTTGGCCCAACAAGGCTTACTTCCATACTTGGGTGGCGCTGCAGTTCGTGATTAAGCTGAGCCTCAATCAACAAGCATTTTTGGTTGGTTGAGGTCCCTTTCCAACTGTCGTCCCTCGGGATTGGAGTCAAAGACTCTTCGGGCTTTAGCTGTGCTGTTCATGTGCTGTTCACAACGCTCAGGCGTTAGATCCGTAGACGTCGTACTAAGCCGTTGTCGCTGTACAGCCCGTAAAGTTCTCGGTTGAATTTTCTCTTCCAACCTTCGTCAACACAAACGGGACCGAAGATTGAACGCAGAATTTTCCTTCCGAACTGGCCGAGCCTCTACGCTATAGACGAGGACCGGGATGATGACGCTTTTATAGAGGCTCATCTTTGTTTTCCGAGAGAGAGCTCTACTTCTCAATCGCCTCATGAGCCCGAAGAAACAGCGGTTGGCTCAGCGCTGGTGTCGTTGCCGATTGTTACCAGTCAGCCAAGACAGATGAAATCCTTGATTACATCACAGCTGTAGCTGCCGATAGTGACGTTCTGGACAAGTCGGTGTTGTGGGTTTACCTTTGACATCAGCATTTATTTGGCTTCATTCACCTTCAGAAAAACTTTAGCAGTCGCTTCAATGCTCACAAAAGCCCCATTGACGCCGCGCAGTGTTCTCCCAATCAGGTCAATGTCATCAGCGTATGCGAGCGATTGCGCAGACTTAATGTAGATTGCACTTCTGTATTGTCCAGGGAATCTCGCCCGATCTTTTAAAGCATGCTTGCTTCCTTACTTGCTTTGGTGGCGTTACAGCCCATGAAGGGCCAGAGCCAAGCTTCTCTCAACCACCTATGGCTGTGTGTGAATTATTTTTACAAAGGTGGAAAAGGAACTACAGTTTAATATCGATTCCGAACGGCGTTAGACGAGAAGCTTTTTCATGGCGAGTATACTACGGGGGGTTTTACAAGTTTCTCGCCGAGGAGAGACGCCGCAAAATCAATCACATAACAGTGCGTCGCCCTGTCTGAATCCTTCTTGGACATCCAAGGTCTCGGTTAACTCCTTTTCCATTTTCATACTGCGCAACCTGAACACAGCAAGCTCTTCCATATATAAACTGTCGTGTGCGGCTTTAAAATCGACGAAAAGGTGGTGTGTATCAACCTAATATGCATGGGTTGGGAGTCCAGTGCGTTAACCATAACACCGTGGCCGCAGGCTCAGATGGCTTGCAGATAGTGCGACGGGCAGACGTCAACAGGGAAGGCATTATCTTCTACAAGTGTGTCCAGCAGCTAGGATATCCGGTTGGTACTGACATCATCAAGCGGTCTCAACGTGGTAGAAGCTTTCACGGCAATTGAGGAGCAATTGAGTTGGTCTTTAAGTCAACGAAGATTAGACAAAATACATGCTGTCAAGCAAAAACCGATCCGTCGCTCACCATCTGGGACAAAATATACGGTTGACAGCTATAATTTCGAGTTGGATAAGAAGTTTGTCTACCTCGGAGCAAACGTAAACTCCACAAACAACCCCAGAATGGAGGTTCGGCATAGAATCGCCCTTGGCAACCGCTGCTACTTCGGTTTGTCCAAAAAACTTGGGTCGAAATTCCTCATTCGAAGAACCAAAGTAATGCTTTACAAAACGCTTATACTGCCAGTCTTGCTGTACGGAGCTTAAAGCTAAAAGATAATAAGGACGGCGGAGCTTTCTTTCGAAAGAAAAATTCTGCGCTGGATATTTGGTCCTGTCTGTGAGAAAGGTGAATGAAGGAGCAGACATAACTGCGAATTCTACTACTCGTAGAAAGATCTGTCGACTACATTGGCTCGGCCACATCGAGCGCATGGACACCAACGCTCCAGCTAAGAGTGTCCGCAACTCCGAGCTTCCTGGTTCGAGAACTAGAGCAAGACCGAACCTCCGGTATAAAGACCAAGTCAAGCAATCGCGGATGTAAGACGCCAAGATACGGCCAAGTTCGTGATAGCTGGAAGCAATGTGCGCGGGAACGTCCAATGATGGAAGGCAACTAAAGCTCAGGCTCCGATCTTCCATGGATTGCTGGCCTGATAATAAGTAGTTAAGTAAGTATGTACATAGATTGTAAATTTGCCTTTTTGTATGCCTTCATAATAATACACTTTAAATTGCATAAAAAAATACCACAACGAAAACACACACTTTGGTGTGTTACAGCAACACATTTACCATTTGCCGTTCACTAGTCACATGTACTGTGACTATGTGTCAAAAGCATTTGATTTACAGATATTTTCTACTAGTAGGTATATACGAGTATCTATACGAACTTTTTTATGCTTCTATACGCAGATGATTGAGATTTTACGTGCCGACCAGGTCTTTGGCAAGATTTTTCACATTTTTGATTTTTCTTACACTTCCTTTGATGAATCTTGTGCGTCTGTATTTTATAATGATGTTTATTTAAATCAATTCTCCCCTAGAATGTCTTTTACACACACCGTTCCAGGTTAGGGGTATCCATGCAACTTACATACATAGTTACGGAGTGAAGGCTACAGCCCCGTTCCTCTTGGCTGTTATGGAATGCCAAAAAACAACTATTTTCAGTTCAACGCCAATTTCTTTCACAACGCGAAACACCATGCCAACGAAGATGACTGCGATTCTCAGTCAATGTCACACTGTGTGAATTTAGTTTACACACAATTTCCATATTTACACAAGTCGTTCGCGTTCCCATTTAACTTGGCTTCCTTCGTTGATTCTATCCCACGGTGGTAATGCCATCAGTAACCCATGGTCCCCCTCCCAATCCGAGCATCCGCATTTTCAATTTACCAAGCAATAAGGAAAACAAACTCAACCTTAAACTGAGCACGAAAACTACACACCCATCCTCTGCAGTTGATGTAAATCCTTTGCTTGTTATCCTCACTCCTCGCATTAAATATTTTCGTTGCTGCGGTTGACACGCACTCGTTTCTTCGTGTAAATATTTAAGTGTAAGCTGTAACATTCGCCACGCAAATTTGCGTACGCACCGCATTTGTTTTGTATAAAGGACTCTCTACCAAATGCAAATGGTGAAGTGCTTCCATACCAGCATTGTACACGTTCATGTACCTTGTGCATTTGACATCCTAGCCGGCAATTTAGCGTTTGGCAGAAAAACCAGGGAACAAAATGAAAAATAGCAGCGAATCCCTCATGCTCGACTGAAATGTGTGTAAATAATGAAAAACATTTTTTTGGGTTGGGAAATAAAATGCCGCGCGCCCGAATCTAGCATCTATGGCATCCGTAATCCACAATTCGTAATTTGCCGTACACAGTTGGATAGTCAATTGGGCGTAAAAGCGATTGCAACGAACTTAGGCATGTAGTTCCCGGCCGGCATGGAATTGACTGCAGTCAGGTGGATTGAGTTGCTGCTATTCTGAATTCTTTTTTTTTTTTTTTGATTCACTGGTATTCTCAATAGAATTTGAAGGCAAACAGGATGCAAAAGTACTTCACATATTCGTTCGGTGTTAGGATGGGACGGGGTTTGAAGTGTATGCATTTACAGAACGTCTATGGGATGCTCTTATGGTACAGTCATGCGATTAAGTTGAGTTAGATAGATTCTCTTTGTTGCTTTTCTTTGTGTACTCTGAATTAGAGTGGAATGGATTTTTCTATTTCATTTTGAATAAATATTGGATGACTCTCGGCGCATTTGAGATTTGAATGGGAGTTTCTTAACATTTCTGATGCAAACATTCATATTTTCGTCTCTGTTCACTTGACTTAGTGACTTACTTTTAAAGGCCCATTTGGATTTGGAGCTTTGAATGAATCGTTCAAGTGGTTTAGAATTCCACTTGAACTATACAGGCCAGCTCTTAAAATGGGCACTGAGCCAAAGTACACAAAATGCTATGTAATCCTATACATGGACTTAGATGTATGTGTATGTTGGCGTTACATAAAGGACCTGAGCCGAGCTACTCTCACCAATGTTGTGTGTGATTTAATTTTTCCATAGGTGAAAGGGGCCTACAGTTTATTGCCGGTTCCGAACGGCGAATTTCGAGAAGTTTTCATGACAATTTTACTACAGGGGGTTTTGTCAGAACCCCGCTGAGGAGAAACACCGTGAAAACACGTTCGATCACATGGCTGTGTCGGGATTCGATCCCGTGTCATCGGCGTCAGAGGCCAACACACTACCCACTACACCACGGTGCTCACATGGACTTAGATATACCTATATAACTTACCTTAACGCTTGATTTTTTAATGATAAAAAAAAAACAGAAAAGTTTAAAGACACTATCGACGATAACATTGATATCACAGTCAGACAGCAACGCACGGAAAGTCTGATCCTAAGTTAATATCGCCTTCTATTCCTGGCGGCACACTGTTTCCAGTCTGAAAGACAAAGTTGTCTTATGTCCACGGTCTTCTTCTTCTTCTCAACGGGCGCTACAGTTTGGGTTGAACCCGGGCCTCAACCAGCATGCCCCTCCAACTAGCACGATCATTTGCTAGCCTTTTCCATTGCCGCACACGCAGTTGAGGTCCCCTTCCGCCTGTGTGCGCCATCTTAATTGCGGCCACCCTCGGCTTTTTCGTTCCTCGGGGTTTGATTCAAAGACCCTCCGGGCTGGAGAGTCGTTGGCGTTAGACGTTGAATCCGTATAGGCCCGGAAATCACGCGCAAAATCTTTCCCTCAAACCGACCAAGAGCCTCTTCATCCGCTTTTAAAAGTGTCCATGCTTTTGCGCCATACATCGAGCTAATATCTGCCAATACAAACGTTATGGCCATGACGTCGGTGGTGAGCGTCCTTTTTTGATGACAGCATATATTTAGTTTTACTGTCGCTTACCGCCAGACCAATTTTCGCCGCCTCCATCGCAATACGCGCAAACACCACGTTGACGTCTCGCTGTGATCTACCTATTATGTCAATATCGTCAGCGTATGCCATCAGTCGCGAGGATTTGAAAAAGATTGTGCCTCTTTTATTGGCCAGTGATTTTTGCACAATCATTTACAATATGATGTTTAAGAAATCACACGACAGCGCATCGCCCTGCCTTAATCCTTTTTTGACATCAAAACTATCGGTAAGGTGTTCACCGATTCGGATGAAGTAGCGAGCATTCTCCAAAGTCATCCTGCACAGTCTGATGAGCTTAGCAGGTATGCTAATGTTAGACATAGCGTTGTATAGCTCGTCTTTAATTACGCTGTCGGATGCGGCCATGAAGTCGACAAATAGGTGGTGAGTGTCGACTTGAAACTCATTGGTTTTTTCCAGGATCTGCCGTAGTGTGAAGATTTGGTCAATGGTGGACTTCCCTGGCCTGATCCGCACGGATAAGGACCTATCAGCTTATTTACAAAAGGCTCCAGGCGTTCACACAAAACGGCAGAGAAGATTTTGTAGGCGGTATTAAGGAGACTTATTGAGGGCGCCGTCGCGCAGTAGTTAGTATGTTGGACTCTGACGCACGATGAGCGAGTTCGGATCCCGATAACACCAACGCCATCGAATGTTTATTTCGCGGCGTCCCTCCTCGGCGGGGTACTGGCAAACCCCCCGTAGTATAACTTGTCTAGAAAAAGCTTCTTGGCTCACGCCGTTCAGAATCGGCATTAAACTGTAGGTCCCTTTCACCTGTGTGAAAAATAGAATCACACACAACATTGGTGATTGAAGGGAAGCTTGGCTCTGGTCCTTCATGGGCTGTAACGCCACCAAAGAAGAAGAAGATTAAGGAGACTTACTCCTCTGTAGTTGGCGCAATCAGAGGGGTCTTCTTTCGTGTGGATTGGGCATACGACGCTGAGACTCCATTCCTCGGGCATGCTTTCCTCTGACCATATCGTACAGATGAGCTGGTACATGCTCCTAACCAGGTCAGCCCCAGCTGCCTTGAAGAGCTCAGCAGACAGTCCGTCTTCGCCAGCAGCTTTATTTGACTTGAGTTTTGATCTGACAATCTTAACTTCGTCGAGGTCAGGGGGACGGAATTCTCTGCGGTCTTCGTCGATTAGAAATGGATCATTCTGCCTGACAGCGGTATATTGACTAACATCGCAGTTATACAGTCTGCAGAAGTGGTTTTTCCATATTCTCAGCATCGACTGCGATTCTACTACTAGGTGTCCATTCTCATCCCTGCAGGCTTCCGTTCTGGCTTTATAACCTTGGCATGTTCGCTTTATCTGTTGATAAAACTCTCGAATGTCACGCCTGCAGTTACTTACTTACTTACTTACTTACTTACTTACTTATCAGGCCTGCGACCCATGGAGGATCTGAGCCTGAGCTATAGCTGCCTTCCATCTTTGACGGTCCCGGGCACGCTGCTTCCAGTTGTCAAGACCAAGATGTCTTACATCCGCGATTACTTGGTATTTATACCGGAAGTTCGGTCTTCCTCTTCTTCTCGAACCAGGAGGCTCGGAGTCGAAGACCCTCTTAGCTGGAGCGTTGATGTCCATGCGCTCGATGTGGCCGAGCCAGTGTAGTCGACGGATCCTTGCCTTCCGGACTATATCCACATCTCGGTACAGCTCGTAGAGTTCGCGGTTATGTCTTCTTCTCCATTCACCTTCCTCACAGACAGGACCAAATATCCGGCGCAGAATTTTTCTTTCGAAAGAACCCAAAATAAGCTCCGCTGTCCTGCTTATCGTCCAGCTTTCGGCTCCGTACAGCAAGACTGGCAGAATGAGCGTTTTGTAAAGCATGACTTTGGTCTTTCGACTGAGGAGTTTTGACCCCAGTTGTTTGGACAAGCCGAAGTAGCAGCGGTTGCCAAGGGCGATTCTACGCCGGATCTCCACTGTGGTGTCATTTGTGGAATTTACGTTTGCCCCGAGGTAGACAAACTCCTTAACTACCTCGAAATTGTAATTGTCAATTGTTATGTTTTGTCCCAGGTGGTGAGCGACGGATTGGTTTTTGCTTGACAGCATGTATTTCGTTTTGTCCTCATTGATCTTAAGACCAATTCGTTTCGCCTGTTCTTCAATCGCCGTGAATGCTTCCACAATGCCACGGCGAGAACACGCGATGATGTCGATATCATCCGCCTGCAGTAACACCTCTCCATATACTCAATCGCGTGCTTCTCGTGCTCTTTCTTCTTTCTTCTAAGAAGCTTATGCTACTCCCTTCTTTTTAACTCGGAGAGCTCATGAGCTGCTCTTGTTCTTGTTCTTTTATGCATTCTGCTTCGGTGTGTGAATCCTCCTGCACTCGTCATCGAACCAGGTGTTCCTTCGTGGTGGGGCATTGAAACCCAAAACTTCGGATACAGAGCTTTTCAGGGCTTGTTTGCAAAGGCTCGACTGCTGTTCTATTGATAGCGTGGAGGATTGAGGTGTATTGAAGAGCTTAAGGGAGACGCGATCGGTAAAGGGACGAGCGGTTTCTGGCGATTGTAGCTGGCTACTACAAGATAGTGGTCCGAGTGTTAGACCCTCGGAAAGTTTGGATATCAAGAATAGTGGAGGAGTGTCTGACGTCGATCGCGATGTGATAAATCTGGTTGGTAACCGATTGATCAAAAGACCGCTAGGTGCCTTTGTGTATATCGAGGTGCGGGAAGCGCGTACTGGCTAGAGGGAGATTTCGCCCCGTAGCAAGATCATCAATGGGATGTCGTGTCGTGTACGCTACGTTTGCCGATGACTCGTTCCTTACCCTTCCTCATAGCTGGGACATTGGGCATACGTTCTGTCTAGGAGATCGTAGAACTCATTTTTGGCGGAGTCATCCTTGTCTTCCGTGGGGGCGTGGACGCAGATCAGGCTGATGTTAAAAAATGTAGCCTTGATACGAATTGTTATGAGGCGTTCGCTCACATGCCGAAAGCTAAGGACTTTTTGCCTTAGTCCACCTCCAACAACAAATCCGCAGCCGAACAATCGTTGTCCTCTCTCCCTATAGCAATCGCCGTAGTAAATATCGCAGTTTTTCATCCGCTTTATACCCGGTCCATTCCATCGCATTTCCTGGATGGCGGTTATGTCCGCCTTATAGCGGTCTAGGGCGTCCGCAAGTTGTTCGGTTGCGCGTGGCCTGTTTAGGGACCTAACATTCCACGTACGAAGATCATTGTCCGTTTTTCGTTTTTTGCAAGGGTCGTCGACAATAATCCGGTCCGTTATATCCGAGGTTTGTGGTTGTTTCGCAGTTTTGGTTTTTTTTTACGATTACGGCTCACTAGGCCGTAGCCCAGCCGACTAATCCGACTTGCATTCGAAGACCCTCTTACCTAGAGCATTGCGCTGGAAGTGGCCGAGCCATTGTAGTTGGCAGATGTTTACTTGTACAGCTCATAGAGTTCGCGGCTATGTTTTCTCCACTATTCGCTTTCCTCGCAGACAGGAACGAATATCCGTCGCAGAATTCTTCTTTCAAAGGTGCCAAGAATCAGCTGTGCTATCCTGCTCATCGTCTAACTTTCGAGTCTCTAATAGTCTTGTAGAGCATAACCTTGGTTCTTCGGAACAGGAGTTTGGGCCCTAGCTGTTTTGACAAGCCGAAGTAGCAGCGGTTGCTACTTATGTCCAGCAAGGCTGCCGAAATAGACATGCACCATCTCATCTGTAAGATATGGTCAGGAGAATGCATGCCCGATGAATGAAATCTGACTATCGTTTGAACGATCTCCAGAAAGGAGACCTCTCTGTCTGTGCCAACATCGCTTATAAGATTTTCTCTGCTGCACTGTGTGAACGCCTGAAACACTCGATCAATTATTCACACTGCGGCAGATCCTGGAAAATACCAACGAGTTCCAGTTCGACACCCAACATCTGTTTGTCGACTTTAAGGCTGCATACGATAGCATACATAGAGGCGAGCTATACAACATCATGTCTAGTTTTGACATTCCTGCCATACTCGTCAGATTTTACAGGATGATATTGAAGAATTCTCGCTGCTCCATCAGGGTCGGAACCGACCGAGGCTCTTAAAGTCAAAAAAAGATTAAGACAAGGCGACACGCTTTCGTGTGACTTTTTCAACAGTGCCCTTGAAAGGATCGTGCAATACGAGGGGCACCATACTTTTTAATTCCATACAACTGCTCGCATTTGCCAATGACGTTAATAAAATTGGACGGATTGGATGTCACTGAGGCCTTTACAAGCATTGAGGCGGGAGTGGCTTAAATGGGGCTAGCGGTAAATGAAAACAGAACGAAATATACATGCATATGCTGTCGTCGGAGAAGGACACGAACCACCAGCGCACATATGGGCAGGTATAATTTCGAGGTAGTCAAGGATTTCATCTATGTACCTAGGCTCCGTAATGATATGTAGCAATGATATCAGTGCCGGAATCAGACGCAGAATAACCTACTATACCGTTGTTTCTATGAGCCCGGGAAGCAATTGAGAAGCAGAGCCCTCTCTCGGAAAACCAAGGTGATCATATAGAAAACCCAACATCATCCCAATTCTGCTTTATGGCGCAGAGACATTGACTTTATCAAAAGTGGATGAGAAGACCTTCGGTCGTTTCGAGAAGAAACGATTTTCGTTCCGATCAGCATAAATGGGAGTAGAGGAGAAGAGTTAGATGTGGGTTGTACGTGATGTAGTACAGCGGAATGAACGTAGCACGGATCGAACGACAAAGATCACTAGGTCATGCGGAGAGTATGGACATCACAGCTCCGGGCCGACGGGGCTTTGAATCCGTCCGTGAAGGGCGCCGCGGTCTAGGGCGGCCAAGTGCAGGAGGAGCTCAAGCACCTAAGTTTGCAGCAATGGGGACTGCTGGCGAAGGACCGTGCCAGTTGAAGGGGCCTTTTAAAGGAGGCCCAGGTTCGCAATGAACTGTAGCGCCAAAGAAGAAGAGAAGTTTTATGATGGCCACTATGGAGGCCATTATGACGATTAAGAGAAGAAGCTTTTTAACAACTTGTGAATGAAACTTATTTATCGCCTAACCGCTCTACCTAAATAGTTGGCTGCTATTGACTTTAAAGCGCCTATATACACACACGCAAGCGAAGAACGCCGCCATTTGTCACATTTGTGTCTGTGCAATACTGGTAAGACTCTATTTGGGGCTTGGCACTACAGTCTCAAACAGACTCTTCGTCAGTTCACTAAATTTGCTGTTGTCGCGCTATCTACGGAGGACTTCATTTCTGGAAAGGCCTAGTTTAGGAAACTGGCAGCTTTTTCGCTATTGAAGGCCCATATTAACACTTGTAAGCATTCACGAAAACATGTTGTTCCATTGGAAGGACTCGATAGGCATATTGCCGAATTACGGTCTAGTGTATAAGCTGAATGGCAAAGAATCTCCCTCCCAGTCATAGAAACATTGGTTTGAAATGAGTAAACAGGGTCCTTTACGAAGGGGGACCACTGGACTGAATGCTGAATGGATAAATTTAGGAACAGGTTTTTTGTTTTTTTTTTTCAAAACAGCGCCGATATTACAGCATTCTAAAGTACCATAACCCTAGTCCTCTGACCGGAAGATACATCTCTATTTCCAGGAATCAATTTCAACTGAAATAACTACTGAGATTATGTCCAAGAAGCTGTTTACCATCAACCCTAAATATAAGGAAAAAACACATTATCATTTAAAATACCCCATCCCCTCACCGCTCTCTAACGACAACACCACAATTATACGAAAAGCGATAAACAACCTCATTTCTGTCAACTTATCCCAAAGTTAATAAAAAAGTACTTAAACAACTTCGCAATACAAAAAAAACAACACACTCACAAGTCGAATATTCGAAAAAAGGAACAAAACTTACTAACGACTTTTCCGCTCCGTCTATGTATCCTTCGCCGAGAAATTTATATCATTGGCAATTTGGCATGAAAGAAAAACCCGAATCCCTTCCTCGAAGACTTAGTGACCCTTTCCAAAGGCGAGCCCTTGCCAGGCTGCCAGCTGAAATCACCTCGGAACCGTTGTTTCAGCAAAAAGGGCATGAAAGCAAATAAGAATCCATCGTGCTGCTCTGTCCGAAGTACTGTTTCGAATTTTTCACGTTACATTTTCTTCCAGCAGTCAGTAGTTAGATAGATACTTGTCGTCGCATAAAATAATCAAACAAGTAAAACGGACAGGAAGGGTCCTTTAAAACGAGGCAGCAAGGAAGACAACAGTAATTCCGTTGAGCAATTTCAATTATTTAAATTCAAGGCGTAAGGAATTTCGCACCAAGCCCAGATACGACTTTGTACTTTGTATTGTACTATGACTAGGTATACAGGTGGATGCCGTCGAGATACTTTTCAAGCGAATTGCACGGCAATTGTCTGAATGTTTCTTAGTTTCGATCGAAAAGGCATTCAAGTTGTCCATGGTATTTATATACTGCACATAGTTTTGTCGAAAATTACGCCAAGGATTAGGCTGGCAGTGTGGGCATGAAAGCTAATACTTTACATTGATAACATCAGACGGTCGAGTTATGCCCAGGTACCTCTAATTCCTCTAATCGCCCGTAATAGGTATCTATAATGAACCCTCCGAGACCTGACGATAGATACAAGTGCTTCGAACAAAATACTCGCACTTGTGCAGATTTAATTTTACCGTCCTGAGGCCGGTTAATGAAGATTCCTATCTGCCCTTGTTCGTTTTATTTCTTCCTTTCTTATCGTTCAATTCGAAGCTTTCCCGAACAACTCGTTGGATTGGCACGGGTGGGGGCTGTGAGTGATGAAAAACTTTTGTTCTAATGGTTTCTGGTAGAGATCTACCAAAAAAAAGGTGTTAAAGTGCGAAATAGAACTTTGGGGAGCTCTTCCATTGTATTCTTATGTAAATTTGTTGTTCAATTTTCCTTTCGTCCCTTTTGCAGTATGTCGACAGAAGTTTCAGAGTTATCGTTTAAAATAAAGAACGCCCCGGTTTGAAGAGGAGGGATGGGAGAAAATTTGGTTTTTGTTCTCCATTTCTGGGATTGAAAAAGCATTTTTGGGCAGAGTCGGTCCAATAGAGAGGTAAACGATAAAATGTTATGAAATTGAAATGAGGAGCTGAGGGACTCGAGAACTGATTTAAGATTTAACGGAGGTAAAACTTTGCCAGGTGTTGGTGGCAAATTTTGTTATTTTTTTTTTTTGGAAACTTTTCGTAATGTACATAAATCTAATACTAGAAGTTTCAATATGCTTTCCTTATACTATACGATGTTCATAATGTAACGAATATGTAGATTGTCGAGCGAGGGCACCTTGCGCGTTCCTTGGTAGGTGGCGCGTGGATAGTCCTTGACTAGAGTAATGGCAACTATATTTATGTGGAATGTGGAGGATTTGGCGATCCTATCCCAATAATTTGTGTTTTAACAACCCACAACTCAATTAAGAGCACACAGTGACTATTTACTATTGGAGCGGATATAAATGAAAAAAACGTCTGCTGGCAAACTGCTCTGTCCTCGGTACTGTCCTCGGAGGTAATAAATATCAGCTCCGTTGATCCCTTCGCATGACTCGACGCTCCTTAGTATGTGCATGTGTGTTTTGGTCCGTTGGGTTTGCCCGGTTCATTCGGTTTGTCTTAGGTTCGTTCGGCGACGTGTAGTCGATGATGTACTTTCAATGTTATCTAGTTTTTCCTTTGTCGTATGTGCCGCTCGGTCACCTGACATGTCACGTGATCTGTATGTGTTTACTGTCCATAGTGTATTGTACTTCGGCTTGGGCATCCAATCCTGACGCTTCGTTCGCCCCGAAGCACGGCTACAGCAAGCAGCTAGCCACATATACGGCTGCGAGATCAAGGGCCAGCTCAAAATGGACGAGCTATGTTGCTGACCACGCTTCTACCCTGAACAATAGGACAACTTTGGCAGAGAATTCCGTCTATACTGAGCCCACCACGGGCTTTGACAAAAAGTTCAAAATAACCTACCCAGAAAGGAAAAAATGGTCCCGGCAAGCCCGACCCCGCAGGCGCTGCGTTGACTTTGACACTGACGGGTCAAAAACCAAAGATGAGATGGGTAGCGGAGTGTTCTGAAAACAATTGAAACTGAATCTGGCCTTAAAACTACCAAACCACTTCAGCGTCTTCCAGGCGGAGCTGCTAGCAATAAAGGAAGACCTGTGATGGCTTAATTGGAACGTGATATCTGTCCCAGATATTCCAATTTGCACTGACAGCCAAGTTGCCCTCTCTTATGCCTACACATTTAAGGCAAGCGTTGATGCTGCCGATCTCTAAACGAGTTAACATTCACATCTTATGGGTACCAGGATACAGCAACATTTCAGAAAATACGAAAGCTGACTTGCTCGCCAAACAAGGAACAACGTAATGAACTAACGTGGCATACGCTGGTACACCACTAGCAGCAATTAAACTAGAGCTAATGAATCAAGCCATGGCAGAGATGGGCCTGAGATGGACCCAAGGGCATACCTCCTAAACACCAGGCAAATCTGGCTACGACTTGATCGCCAGCGAACCACGGGACTAAACTCTCTAAAACGAACCGACATCAGCATAATCGTTGGGATCATCACTGGTTACTGTCTTATTGGCAGTCATGCAAAAAGACTAGGACAAATTTTGAATGACTTCTGCAGGAGCTGTGAAGACGAACAGGAGGTGGAATCTATTGAACACTTGCTCAGCGTATGTCCGGCCCTCTGTCATAGAAGGAAACAATACCTAGGATCCTAACTCCTTATCGACCTGACTGACGTTCAGCGGATAAGGATAACTGATCTTTTTAATTTCGTAAGAAGTACAAGGTCGTGGCCTATCTGCCCTAGGTGTGTACTCCCTCTCTCCGAGGATGTTACGTATTGCCTACCTACCCTACTTACCTACCTTTAGTGGCGTTAAAGCCCATGAAGAGCCAGAGGCAAGCATCTCCCAATCAGCCATGCTGTGTGTGATTTAGTTTTTACACAGGTGAAAGGGACCTACAGTTTAGTGCTGATTTCGAATGGCTTGAGACTTTCTTCTTTGCTGGCGTTACAGCCCATGAAGGACCAGAGCCAAGCTTCTCTCAATCACCCATGTTGTGTGTGAATTATTTTTCGCACAGGTGAAAAGGACCTACAGTTTAACGCCGATTCCGAATGGCGTGAGTCGAGAAGCTTTTTCATGGCAAGTTTACTGGGGGCGGTTTTCCCAGTACCCCGCCGAGGAGGAACGCCGCGAAATAAACATTCGATGGCATTGGTGTTATCAGTTCCGAACTCGCTCATCGTGCGCCAGAGTCCAACACACTAACCACTGCGCCACGGCGCCCTCGGCTTGAGACGAGAAGCTTTTTTATAGCAAGTATACTACGGGCGGTTGGCCAGTACACCGCCAAGGAGAGACGCCGCGAAATAAACATTCGATGGCATTGTTGTTATCAGGACTCGAACTCGCTCACCGTGCGTCAGAGTCCAACATACTAACCACTGCGCCACGGCACCCCTATCGTATTTCCTGTGGTTTATCTCCTTGCCTCAGCTTCATCCTAGTAACGAACTGAGTGCGCTTGATGATGACTAACTCGTTCAGCTTATAATTCGCCTTGGGCTTCTTGTCAAACGCCCTCTTGTTCTCCCGTAGTATCGCCGTGATGTTTTCGCGAAACCTCTCTCCTCAAAGCTTCTTTCTCTCCATCTAGTTCATCAGTTTTCGTTAGTCTGGATAATCACCTGTCCGTATCTCAAAGCCGGTAAGTATGGGCTAAACCCTGTTGCTGTCGGTGGGGTACTATTACTCATCTGTTGCACTCAGTCTACATGCTTAAACCAATTGTGAGGGTTCCGACTATAGCTTGCGTCAGCATTGGCAAGACTATTCGGTGAACAGTGACTCCACCTGATTTCGGTGGCTATCTCCAAGTTCTGAATGCCTTCTTTCCTGCAATACTGCTTAAATTCTTTCGCACTGAAAGATGTTCCGCAGTCCGATATGATTCCCCGAGGGTTTCCAAAGATCGCGACCTGTTTCCTCAACCTTTCCACGACTTCACCAGCACTCAACATTTTCGTAGGGTGTCTACCACAACGAGTAGATGGTTGTACCGTTTCTTTGTCTGACCCATCAGACCAACGTGATTGACGTGGTAAGTTCCTAGTGACTTTTCTTTCTTGTTTATGGGCCTCAGGAACCCTTCCATTTTACCAGCCTTGAACTCTGATACGATGCCCTGCACGCAGCTCCATAAAACGTTCAACACCTTCGTAGCTAATCTTGGGATATAGAAAATTTTCTCGAATAGATCCTGGATCTTCTTTGCTGAGAAATGTCCCTGCGGGTGTGCGAAGCATATCACCTCCTGCTCTATATCTTCTAGAACTACGAGCAGGTCCTTAACGGGATGTTTGTACAGTATCCCTTCTTTCACAAAGAAGCCTTCATAATCATCCCTTTTCAATATTTCGATCATTGCCCCAATCCAGCCATCCTTTAATTGCGCTTCCCTCAGGCGATGGTTCAAAGAATTTCTTACCATCACACACGACACGTGCTTCATCTTGGATTTTGAGACGATGTTCTATCTCGTAATTAAGCGTCATAGCAAACGCATTGCAGTCCGTCACTATTTTGAATTTTGTCCCCATCAGGTACATCCTCCATTTCTTTACATCCCCAATAATCGCTAACACCTTAAGCTCATAGGAGTGGTATTTTTCCTCTACCGTGGTGGTCTTCGGCTTCAAATACTCGATCGGGGTGGTACAATTGATCTTCTGCGTCCTTCTACAACAACACCGCACCATAGCCGAAATTACTCGCCGTCGGCGTGGATCTCAGTAGACGCCTTGAGGTCAAACAGCTTGAGGATAGGTGCATTGGCTTGCACCGCTTTAAGCATCTGGAACGCTGACATCTGCCCACTCAAACCTAGTATCCTTACGCGTAAAATCCGACGGGGGTTTGGCAATAATTACAAATCCTTCTATAAACCTCCTGAAGCATGGGGCCAATCCTAGGAAAAGTTGTAGGGCTCTCCTGCGACCGACACTGGGAATTCCTTCCTTGACAACTAGACTTGTCCTTCACGATGTACCCAAGGAACTCTATTCTTCTCTTCAGAAATTAACACTTCTACCATTTCGTGCGTTAACCGTATTTCAACACGCTCTCCAGTACCAATTTAAATCGCTCGATATATGGACTAAATCGTCCATATAAACAACTTCGCCTGCTTGGAAACACCGCAGAAATGAACCTGTCGAAAACCGCTGGGGAACTCGATATGCCAAATGAAATGTACAGAAACTTGTTCTCCTCACTGAGTCACGAACGACGTGTATTTTCGGAAATTTGGGTCCAAAGGGACATAGAAGAATACATTTTCCAGATGCAGTGTCGTAAACAATGACGCTCCCTGCAAGTGCTTTAAGACTTCATCAACAAGCATAATTGGGAAATTGTCTCGTATAACCTTCCCGTTTAACTTCTTATAGTCGCAACATAATCTTTTGGTGCCATTATTCGTGTTGGCCAATATGATTAGCGACTCGTATTCGAAGATACTTGTCTGAATGATCCCTTCCGCTAGCTATCAACTCACTTGCTCACGTACAACATCCGTCTCGCTCTCTAAAAAACTGGTAACTCGTCCTTGAAAACAAATTTCATTTCTACGGGCTACACCTGGCATCGTATTGGATTGTAGCCATCAATCAACTTCATCACGTTTTCTCTCTGCTCGCTCCTAAAAGGATCTCTCACCGTCGATAAGCAAATTATTTTAAACTCTTCCCCCTAAATGTATCAAATGTATCTGTCTTCTGTATCTTGACAATCCCTCGCGATATGCGTTGTCTGGAATCGATGATGGTCGTGGGCTTCCTCCCGAGTATGACGACTGCGGGTGGGGAGTATGGATCTTCTCGTAAACTCTCAACTGACTGTGCAGCTTACCAATCGATTTCGCTTTGTATTTCATGCTCTTGAGGGCGCAGTGGTTGGTGTGTTTAACTCTGACACACGATGAGCGAGTTCGGATCCCGATAACATCAACGCCATCGACACCAACGTCCCTCACCCACAGGGTACTGGCGAAACCTCCCGTAGTATACTTCACATGAAAAAGCTTCCCGCCTCACGCCGTTCGGAATCGGCATTAAACTGTAGGTCCCTTTCACCTGTACAAAAATAAGTCACACACAACATGGGTGATTGTGAGAAGCTTGGCTCTGGCCCTTTATGGGCTGTAACGCCACCAAAGCAAGAATATTATTGTCCCAAAGGCACAAAGGTCGATGAAGCATCACCATTCTAATATTGCACATAACCCGCAACATTTCTCTTATCCTCAAAGATACAAAATACCTCTATGTATTACTAATGGTCACTGGGGTTCTGTTAAGTATCTCAGCGTGTTGCATGAGATGAACAGGATAACAGGATAGTTTTGTGTGGGCTGGCCTAATGGTCTGGGAATATGATTTACCAGTGTGTTGGCATTCAGGAATGGATAATGAATGTAACTGTATAGAATTTAAGTTTCAGCACCAACTTTAAGTGACGCAGTGAAAATGGCTACCGAATCAGCTGTGATTTCAGATTTACAATTGCAGTTTAGACGTCGCTGATCAAGCCCACCATTCTGCAGTCTAAAGGAGGTCTTTACAACTTCCGAACTGGGGACAGTCGAGGTTGTTGTCTGTAGAAATGTCCGCAAACATTTTTCTTAACAACATTTTAACATTTCTGTTAAATCTTCCACGCCTCCATGGCCTATGACTTTTATAACCTAAAGCAACAACTTAAAGCTGAAAGCACGTACCACACGTTAAACAAACTCCCAATCCATTCATACCTTCCACTCATGCCAACATTCCGCCAAAGTCCAGGTGCTCCTTAAGTTCGTGAAGGTTATCCCCTACGCGTCCATAAAAATCCCATTTCATCGAAAGCAGGCAATAAAGCACAATGGAATTCTCACTTACAATATGACTAAGATTAATTGCAAAGGAATGTGTATGAGAGGCGCAAAAAACATGTACAAACATGTATATGTGCCTATAGGCCATGCAATAAGGAAATGAAAGTCGACGAGCGATAAATAAATGAAATGAAAGAATCATGGTCCCATGGAGAGATTTCATCGAGAAACAAGTCCTGGAAAGGTGTCCAACGACCCGGAATGGCTTCATACGATGGATAGAGCTCTCTCGTCAGTTCTGAATCTGAATCATTTCTCTGCTTCTAACTCCCAACCCATTATCTTTTGTCGAATCTTGTGGGTGAGCCTATGGCCACGATTGGGGAAGTAATCATTATCGAGGATATCCTACTTGTTTGGATGTTTTGGGTAATCAGAGTTCTAATTAACGGGCTTGGGTCATGGGCCTCTCCTCAGATAACTGAAAATTAGTTTCCACTTCACCGGATGCTATCGATAGATCCATGAATTGTCTTAGATAGTTTTGCTTTCCGGGTGGTGGTGATGAGTTGTGAAGACGAGTTTCCCACACTCATAGATAATTGACGCGGACTATAAAGGATGCCGCACCATTATTGTCATGTTTCGCCATCGTGCGTATGCATAATTAGTAACACAAAGTTTGTTATTAATCTATACATAGTACGGCGAAACTAGGTCAACGCTTACGCATTACTTAATTAAGCCGATTAGCAGACAGAGGCACGAAGACAAAGCAACGCAACACCGACTATCGCTATTATCCTGTCAGTTACAATGCAACCAGATTGATGGTACGCGTGAAAAATAGATAATCATTGATACTCCTAGTCCTAGATGTATCCACTCTTGAATTGGATGGGAAATCAAAGCAGATGTCAACACACAATTCATACCGCAATCGTGTCACGTTGGTCCATGATTTTGTATCGCATACTCCCCAGATCCAGGGGAGCATTTCTTTCACATTGCCATGGTCAGAGGTACGATGGAATTGTTTGCATTTACCTTTCTGTATATCGCTCCATTCTACGTGGGATGGATTTTTTATGCATAATTTCATAATTTCGT
Source organism: Eumerus sabulonum (assembly GCA_951905685.1). NCBI lineage: Eukaryota > Metazoa > Arthropoda > Insecta > Diptera > Syrphidae > Eumerus > Eumerus sabulonum. The sequence goes on along the minus strand of OX645063.1, from coordinate 84,248,209 downwards.
CCTCTTCCAGCGGGAAAGGATAACAACTTTATTGAGTAGGATATTCCTATTCATATGTGTTACGCTGCTATTTTGCAGACCACGCAACAGATGCTATACACAACTCTAGATCCCGTCTTGCTCCTATTTTATGCTTCCCCAATAGGTAGTAAAACAGGACAAGCAGGAGGAATAAATTCGGTTGAATACGATTATTTTGCAGTTTTTTTTTCCATATCTTCCACGACTTTGTGAGCAAAACTTTTGTTGTGTACCACCGCAATGCAGTATCGCACGTTCCTCTCTTCACTTCGTCGTATCCTAGAACCTACTTATGCAGGAACTTCATAGAAACATAAAAGTCGTTTTCGGAGAGTTCCAAGTGATTTAAATGAAATGAAATTTGTATTCAGAGAAAAGAGCGAACGCAAATTTTGCGTTGACGAAATGCAAAGCCAGCCATTCGGTTACGTTGGGGCGATGAGATAAAATTCTATTTTCTATCCCCGGCTTAATAATTTCGTTTGCAACCCAATGGATATGAGCTGATATTGCGCATGCAAACAGATGTTCGGTGTCGGCAAGCTGTTTCGTTGAAATTAAATTTAATTTACAAACGCCCTAACTGTCAGGACGTTTTGGTATACCGAAACGCTGGCCACTGTGGTCACTCTGGTTGATATTTTTTGTTCTCTTTTTTCCCCAGGATAATGCAATGAAAGAACTAAATTACGAAGTGAAATAAGTCCACGAAGGACTCACGAATGTACGCCGGGGTGAATTATTTATGAATTCCAAAGTAGTATGCCTTCAGTTAATTACGAAACGCGAAATGCGAGATTATTTTTTTTTTCCTTTCATTCGTTCTCATTTTCGAATACATGGCCGTTGTAGTAAGGATCACCCAAAGGAGTGGACACGGTTTGAGGAGTGGATTCTGGGGGGCAGCGAACAGACGAAAACTTTTGTTTTATTGCATTCAAGTGGGATGGAAATATGTCATTGCTGTGAAGCCTACTTTCGCGATAGCTTTGCATTTGTTGCCTACGTGAATAATTGATTTCTGGCCGACAATAATGAGATACAGAATGACATGATTTTTACATAAATTTCGCTTGAAATTGGAACCAAGCAGGAGTGATGGCGACATCTGGGCAGCTGGTATACTCATGTTGCCAGTGCGGTGATAATTCGTTTAATAAATCCCCTACCACGGATTTCATTTGTTTTTGAGTGACTTATTGTATCTACGACTTATGCATATGAGTTGGTTGACCTAAAAATAACGTGATTGATTCCAGCCTCAGCCGATCTAGGCATTCAAGCATTCCTTTTAATAACGAAACACAACGTCGTTCAGGTGACTGGCTTCACAGTAGCGTATTCTATCACCCCAATTTTCCAACTCCTTACGAATTACGAATTTCTTGCATGACATTGGCCTTAAGTGCCTGAGCCATTTCCGGATTGATGGCATATCATCAGTCTTTCACGGTTCCTCACCAAAAAACAGTCCAAAGGGGTCAAATCGCAGCTCCGAGGCGGCCAATCGACATTGCCAAGACCGCTGATAACACGATTTAAGAAAAATCAGCTAACGCCCACCGTTGTTCCCAGCCTTATTTTCGAAGAAAAATGGTCCAGTGATGCCACCACTCCACAATCCGCACCAAACTGTCACTTTCTGTGGATGCATTGGCTTTTCGACAATAACGTGCGAGTTTTGCGAGCCCCAGATACGTCGATTTTGTTTGTTAACGTAGCAAAGGACTAACAAAGGCTTCGGGGCAGCATCTATCCGACGGATTCTGGCCTGCTAAGAAGCGAGCAGCCATGACACAGCCATGTCATCGAACGTGTTTTTCACGGTGTTTCTCCTCAGCGGGGTTCTGACAAAACCCCCTGTAGTAAAATTGTCATGAAAAGCTTCTCGAAATTCGCCGTTCGGAACCGGCAATAAACTGTAGGTCCCTTTCACCTATGTGAAAATGAAATCACACACAACATGGGTGATTGAGAGAAGCTCGGCTCAGGTTCTTCATGGACTGTAACGCCAACATACATACATACATACAAGAAGCGAGGAAAGCCACCGCAGACCAACATCTTGCGGCACTGTTACTAAGTCCCATCCCCACCTCCTCGTAGTGCCATCTTGAGATTTCATATCGAAATTACTGACGGAAAAGGGCGAACGGCGAGCTTCCTGCGCCAAAAACCAGGATTATTTGGTTGCGCTCCGGCCTAGTAAGCCGTAACCTTGGAAATCGGGATGAGAATGCCTTTCAGCACAGGCTGAGTGTGAAGATCATCATCGGCCATCAGCCTTAGGAGGATTAACCGAGAACCCATTTCTCGTGCATTGTTGCGCTACTGGAATATATTGTAGTTCATAAGAAGCCTGGCATGCTACCTTTATTTATTCAAATACCAAATATTTTGGTTTATACATCCTGGTTTAAAATTACCTGGAATTTTCTCATTTTAAACCATAGTAGAGTGGTAAGTTGTTTTTTTACGATACTCGGAAACGTGATCCTTTGAAAGCTGCGTGTGTAGCAGCTTTGTAAATACCATTGTTTGCCATATTCTGCGAATTGACGAATGCTGAAAATGTTAACAGTAGCCTACGGCGGCCCACGAGTGGTACAAAAGGTTTCAAGAGAAATATTGCGGTTGATGAGTTTTCACGTTTTGGCCAATGACCGACATATAATGCCTTTGTGATTGGGAAGGTATACTCAGAAAACGTCTTCTGAGCATTAAAAAGATGAAGTGTTATTTCATTCGAATCGGGAGAGATGTTTTGGTTATGAGAAAAGCTGTTACTATCGTTCCGCAAGATAAGTATTCACTTGAACGGACCGCGTAGGACTTTTCTTTGTTTCCAGGCACTATCTAAATAAGCTCCACGCTGTCTTAGACAATTAAGGTAACGAAGGATCTGAATGTGGTTTTGAGTTCGGAATACGAAACCTTTTCTACGAATTGGAAAAAGTAAAGCAAACGGGTAGCTGACAACATGCCGGTCGGTTCTATCATTCTAAAGACAAGTACAATAGCAGTGAGTCCATTTGTTTAATTCAAAAGTGACAGGGATTCCTGCTTGATAATTCAAGCAGCACGGTGTACCCAAAAAGTGGTTTTCGTCTCTTCCAGTTTAGTAAATTTGGAATAAAACCTTTAAATTAATTTCAGAACCACCTGAAGTAGGTGGTCCTCGTGGAAACGTCTTCCAAATGGACTTATTCCATGACCTCTCGAAGCCTCTTTTCATTTAGTCTGAATACCCGTACGTCATGATTTATTTTATTTGTGAAAGATATCAACTTAAAACGACTTCTTGTCACCCTGTAGAGCGATAGCAAGCAGTTTCGCATCGATGTCTAACGTTTTTGGTTATATCACTTAAATATGTGGCATCCGAATTCCTTAACGGTGGCGGCGTCAGATGGTTCAGTAGTGCCACATTTCAATCATATTTTACTGAAATGACAACCCCACAGAACTGTTTAATATATGCGTTTGCCGTGACTTGATTTAATTTAGATCTTATTTCTCCTATAGATATGGAAGCCAGATTGATCTAAGTAAGGGTAAATCGGTAGGTACTTCTCTTCACAGGGTAGTCTATATGACAGAAAATGCACTCGAAGTCAACGAATTTGCCTCATCCCTATTGAGGGTGCTTTTTATAACGCCAGTACTGAGGCATAAATGTCCACCCTTCAGATGGCCCAAAAAACTAAAGAACTTGCAGGTGGATTGAACAGACGCTGAGTACTCGGATAATAAAACTAGCGATAGGAGGGGCAAATAGAAGCGTGAGAGTCAATCGAGGTACACCACATGGTGGTGTTCTTTCGCCTCTCCTATGGCTCCTTGTAGTCGACGAAATAGTAAAACTTTTAGAGGCAGATGGTTTTAACGTCACGGCTTATGCTGCCGACATTACCCTTCTGACTAAGATTAAGTTATTGTTACGGACAAATGAGATAGATATTTCTGCCTGTGAATGCGTGCAACTTTTGTGCTTCAGTCCATCTCCATTAACCCAAATAAGATAATCTCATTTCCCTTTACAAAGAGGAGAAGGATAGAGCTATGTTCCATCTCCCTTAAAGATTTTTCAGAAGAAATGAAGTATCTAGGCAGGTCAACTTAATGACAAACTTAACTGGAATTCCAACATCAAGAACAAACTCACAAAGGCGACTAAGGCACTGTGGGCCTGTCGACGGTATAACCTGGGCTCATATAACCACTATTTATATACCGCTATAATTAGACCTATCGTCACCTATACTTCTGCGGTATGGTGGATAAAAGTTGAGCAAAAAACGTTAATCGTTAAACTTCACGCCTTCAGAGAATAGCGTGTCTCGGTATTACAAGCGCTATGCCAACCTGCCCTACCGCAGCTCAAAAAGCACTGATTGGACTTACTCCACTGCACTGTCTTATTAAAAAGGTTGCATTACACAGGGCAATCAGAATGCTTCGCTCAAGAACAGGCCTACCATGTCACACACCCTCACTTTTAACAAGAAATTTGAGATATTGATCCGAAACCGCACAGCTTGGGAAATCCGTGCTCCCTTGTTCAACGTCAAATGACTACACTGATGGCTCCAAGAGATTTTCTGGCGTTGGTCTCGGCATCTTCGGACCAAACCGGAAGATCTTGAATGCTCAAGGAATGAGTCCTAGTATTTTCCAGGCTGAATTATATGTCATCATGACGTGCGTCAACCTAAGCTTTGAGACTGGTGTATGAAGATGACTTGTTCAATGAAGTCCACACCATCAGCGACTCTTGAAACAATGCTGAACCTCCACCCTTAGACATATACTGCGAATGCATCGCAGTCAGAACTGCGTCAGGGATGAAAGAATCCGGTTTCTGGGCAAGAAGTTCTCATGGCCACGCATCAGTCGTGAACTATATCATATTGATTGGAAGTCACTTCCTTTCGGGACTAGAAGAGGTAAGTCACATTGGGCTAAACAGGCTACTGGGATTTCTATCTGCATCTAGATGGTTCAGCTTAATGGATAACTTTTAGGTTTGTACGAGTTAAACGTTAACTGGACACAATGGACTTTTCGTAGTCTAACTGAGCCTTGACCTCTCATCAATAGGGCGCATCTAGCCTAATCAAAGTATTCTGTCAAATTCTAATATTTAGGATCATACTCGTTAGTGCACTGTCTCTCAATAAAGTAAGGTCTGATTTTATAAGCTGTCCATGTAAGTTCCTAGAATGTCCAATTCAAGCACAGATACCATAAGCTCCACATTCCTAACTAGGTTGCTTTAATAAGGCGACATGTTACCTTATCTTATTTCTTCTTTCAAAATCTGTTCATAGAATACATTGAATCGCCCTAGAGAGTCATATGGTACAGAATGCTTGCATTCGGAAAACCACCAGCGACTTACGATGACAACAAAAATCAATAACAGATGGCTAGCAGCATCTGCATACACAATACCCAATCCATAGTGTCACGTAGGACATGAGAGCTGAAAAAAAAAAATTAAAAAACAATTCAAAACCAACAATGGAGATGTGCATTAGTCCATAGAACCCAGAAACCAGAGTCAAGCAGCTACATATCTGATACCCGTAGTCGAATCCCCTAACCGATTAGATCGATGCGTTTCTAACATAACTTCGCCAAATGGAAAATCGAACAGAGCGTATAGATACAGCTATTCTATCGCAACACAGATAGCAATATTTGCCGTCTACACTGTCATGCGGAAATATCAGATGCATTTTTCGACGAGAAAAAAAAACTGTTTTCACTTGAACTTGGACATGTTTTGAACCGACGTATGACTGGCTTATGCAGTCTCTTTCACTTCAGTTGTTTATTCCTCCAGCGCTGGAGGCAAATGATCGATCGACGAATTGCTTCATCGTCTCATACTCCTGCTCCAATACCCAGATAACAAGCCACCAAATCGCTGCAGATGAGTAACTAACTGGGATGACTATAAAGTGATTCTTAATATCGAGCAACCCGATTACGAATACCGGTATCTTTTGGTTGCATTTGCATAGTGCACTGAATCATTGTACTGGGATCTCTGGCGCTGGGTCGTTTCCTCTTTACTTTCGTTTATTCCCCTAAGCACTGTGTGATGGAATTTCTACGAACGCTTCATGAATGCGTTCGTCTACGAGTATGTCACGTAAGCTATTGGATCCCAGCCAATAACGACGAGCTCATGAAAATCAGTTTAGTTTCAGTTCCAACCCAGGTTTTCGAATCTTTTATGTTCATTCGAATTCTTCTTAATTGATTGATGGCTGATGGCACTTGCAGATTCTTTTGAAAGCAGTTCCAGAAATGTGTGCCATATAAATCGAACTGCACTCTCTATGTGCAATAAAAAAAATTGAAACAAATCTATCGAACAACTGAATGAATTCAATTTTCGCACTAGAGTTCAAGAAGCGCAAATATCTACAAACTTAATTTTTTGTTGGAAAACTGGATCGATAATTTATCCCTTTATCAACGAGCCCTTAATGGTTCTATTGCTGTATGGCCAACACAAAATGCGAATAAGGGATATGGGAGCATGTGAAGTGTTTGCCGGGAAATTGTGCTGATAACTCAGAATGCAAATATATTTTTTTTTTTTTATATATATACTAGGTTCGCAGAATCCAATTTTTTTACGGACAGACAATATTGTCATGATAACTTCCGCTTAACCAGGTTGATCTATCAGGCTTAGGTAATGGCACTTTCACTAAACAATTGTTAGGTTAAATAGAATTATAGGCCCTTATTCGAACCCCTTAGCACCCGTGGCGCAGTGGGTAGTGTGTTGGCCTCTGACGCCGATGACACGGGATCGAATCCCGAGACAGCCATGTCATCGAACGTGTTTTTCACGGTGTTTCTCCTCAGCGGGGTTCTGACGAAACCCCCTGTAGTAAAATTGTCATGAAAAGCTTCTCGAAATTCGCCGTTCGGAACCGGCAATAAACTGTAGGTCCCTTTCACCTATGGGAAAATGAAATCACACACAACATGGGTGATTGAGAGAAGCTCAGCTTAGGTTCTTCATGGACTGTAACGCCAACATACATACATACATTCGAACCTCCTAATATCGGGAGGTTTTAGTAAGACTATTTAAGCGGCCATCGAAATTAATATTCGCGGCGGATTGGTTGTAGATCCACCACGAAGTTCAGATTTAATTAACGTTTAGGAACCGCACCAACTCTGATGGCAAACCAAATAACACGATTAGGTAAATGTTGAACTAGTTCAATTAAGGTTGCCTCCAGAGTTGGTTTCTACAAATTTTCACAACTGAACTTCCTAAGAAATCATTTGCATTTAACATACAACTACAAGCGGGTTGTTAAGCGACCGTGTTCTCCAAAGTACATCTAAAGATTTAAAGAATAAGAGGATTAGGGTGGGGGTTGTTGTTTAGAATTCAAGGGAAACCCCATTGTTTGTTAAATAAAATTTGAATAGTTCAAGTGCCTGAAGCCATTCAGTGGAGTTTGAGAGAAGTCTGTTCAATAAATCTTTTTGTGTGGCAGCAACCCGTAATTGCGTTGATTTTCTATTATCTAGTCAAAGCTTTTGTTGACAGGAGAGTATGTATGGTTTATGTAAACTTTTTTGTTTTTGTAGCTCTTCATCTAACGTTGAATGTGAATTGTAGGACATAGTTTTGAGGCATGTACTCAGGCTCAGAGCATTTTTGATTTAATTAGTGCTCGTATTGCTACGCTTCCTTGCATTTACTTTATTTTCATCTTGGTTATTCCATATGATATGATTTGGAAATCTATGCAAGGTGGCATTCATACTCCTTATGTAGCTATAACTTCTTATTAGTAAGCCGCTTTTTCTCCCTCAAAATGTTAAGCCACCTGAGAATTGCAGGTTACAGAAGATTTGTAGTCAGTTGGTGCAATGTCCAACTGCAGGGCTGGAAGCAATATTAAAAATTCATCAATTACACACTGCCATAAAGGCTGAAATCCGCAAATGCGAAACTTTACAGATAACCTATACCTATAAAGAAGGAGACCTGGTTGGGCTTTTAGAGATTCTTAAAAGAGTGGATCATATTTGGGAGCTATCCCGAGTAAATGATCTGAGTTGAACTTTATAAAACACTACTACGAACACAACCAAACAGAGAAGAATTGAATAACAACCCCTCGTGGATGAACGATAGAGCCCAGAAACGGTTTACTATTGAGTCGAAATGCGGAAGCAATGTAGGGGCTGGAGTGTTTGAACCTAGGTGCATACTACATATTCCTCTCTGCGGTAAGTCAACAATATTTCAGGCGGAACGGTTTGCAATCAATGAATAAAGATATCGATATTCTCAGATAGTCAAGCGGTTCTCAAAGCACTAATGAATAACACTTTTAACTCTAATGCTGTCTGGGAATGTCACAAAACTGGCAGAAAACAACAGTCTAAAGCTGATTTGGGTGCCAGGCCATGAAGGCTATGAAGGCAATGAAAAGGCTGACGTAAAGGCTCAAGTATATTTCACGGCGCCTTCCGTGAATACAAGACTACAACTACACAAATGGAAAACAAATGAACCAGTTATTAAACACTCAAAGAAGTTTATGGAAAAAATCACAACCCAAAAAGGGCTAAAGGAGTTCAAAAACTAAACAAAGCTGATCTAAAAGTGTTATGTGAAGCACTAATAGCGCACGGGGAATGTAATTACCACCTTTAAAAATTAGGTCTCATTAGCATAGATATCTGTAGGCGATGTTCCAATGCCAAAGCGACCATGGAGCATATATTAACAATCTGCCCAAATCTCACCGTAGAAAGACTCAGAATGACAAACCAAGCAATAGTAACAGGGAAGACTCAAATCTAGAGATGCTGTCAAATTTTTGAGGACAGCTTGGCCTAGCCATCTTAGACGTTGGATCCATAAACGTCTTACTAGGGCAATGGCGCTATTAAAGCCGCACAGTTCTTGGTTAAATCTTCACCTCCATTCTCTGTCAACAAAAACGCGACTGAAGATTGAACGCAGAATTTTCCTCTCAAAACGACCAACAGTCTCTTCATCCATTTTTAATAAGGTCCAAGTCCCTGCGCCATGGAGGAGAACTGAAATGATTAACGTTTTATAGAGGGTAACCTTAGTTTTCCAAGAGAGGGCTCTACTTCGTGAGCCCGAAGAAACAACGCTTGGCAAGAGTTACCTGTGAGCCAAGGTAGACGACAGTTGTAGCCGCCAATAGTGACGTTCTGCCAAGACGTCAGTGTTGTGCGTCTTTTTTGTCGACAGCATTTATTCGGTTTTACCCTCGTCTACCCTCAGACCCAATTTAGCCGCTTCTACTTCAATGCTCACAAAAGCTTGATTGACGTCGCACTGGCTTCTCCCAATCACGTCAATTTCATCAGCATATGTGCCGAATTGTGCAAACTGGAGGTAGATCGTGCCTCTTTTATTGGCCAGTGAAGAATCCCGCACGGTCTTTTTGAGGATGATGTTGAAAAAATCACGTGACAGTGCGTCGCCCTACTAAATCCTTTTTTGACATCGAAGGTCTCTGTTAACTTCTTACCAACCTTAATGGAGCAGCGAGAATTGTCCAATATTCATATAGACCCTGCCATGTGCGGCTTTAAAATCGACGAAAAGGTGGTGTATGTCGACCTGATATTCATGGCTCTTTTCCGAGGTCTGCCGCAGTGTGAATATTTGGTCTATCGTGGATTCTCCATGCTTGAAGCCACAGGCGTTCATACAACATGGCAGAGACGATCTTATATGCCATGCTAAGTAGACTTATTCCCATATAGCAGGTGCAGTTATAGGGGTCTCCTTGACTCCGCAGTGACCTTGAACAATGACATCAGTTCCGAAATCAAACGCAAAAACACTCTTGCCAATCGTTGTTTCGTTGGAATCAGGAAGCAACTGAGTAATGGAGCCCTCTCCTGAACCTTTCTAGGTTCTGCTGTACGGTACAGAAGCACTATCAAAAGCTGATGAGAGATTCCTTGGCCGCGTTGAGGCAAACATTTTGCGTGTGATTTTCGGTTCTATAAGCGCAGACGATGGCTGGAGGAAAAGATTCGGCCACAAATTTTACAGGTTGTACAGCGGCATGAGTCCAGTCAGGCGAACCCCAAGGGACAAAGAAACAGAGGACGGTTGAACCTAAAATAACGAACCCAGACCGGAGGGGACCTCAGGCAACTGGGTGTGCGGTAATGGAAAAAGCTAGCAAAAGATTGTGCTAGCTTGACGGACATTCTCGTTAAGATAAATATTTATGCCCAACCTTTAATGAATTTACGCACAGCTTTGAGGTGCGAGAATGTGGGTCATTATCTTGGTCTGAGCACCATCCTCAAAGAGTGTATGTATCACTCGAAGACACTGCACCGGGATAAACACTCATTGCCGTATACCCGTCTTATCAACTGAAGGGTTTTGGTGAAAGTTCTACCACGCCTGAAAGATAACTAGCCTTTGCTCCTTGTTCGATACTCATTTCTGCACTGAGGCAACACACATCCTGTCGCTTGTGATATATTATCACGACTTCGGACCATACGTTTTTCATAAAAATTTTGATTAAAGTTCGGGGATAGATATGCCTTTTAACTCTGGTAGGTGGCCCTACTGGAATTTCGTTGATGAAAATTACAAATATTCGATGGGTAGTTTGGCCCTAACTTGGAAAATATTTGTTTTCAAAGCGCGCATACATTGCCTCATAAACAGAGGCACCATATCCATTTCTTATAACTCAACTGCGAATGGCACCAAAACATCTCTCCATCTTCTCCCGAATAAGAATATAGAGATGGTGTTCTTGCAAGAGTGGCTTAAGTTATTAAGTTATAGTTGGAATTGAGTAAATAATTATATAGAGTGAGTAGTTCGTTTGAGGTATGTGGGCGAAAGAGGGATATCAAATCCGTTGTAAAAACATGCCAAAAAACTTGTGAAGTGTGTGGTGAAAATACTGTGAGACCTAAGAATAGTTTGCGTGGTTTCGTTCCGGAAAGTGTCAAAGATGCATCTCGCTCTGGTTTACCAATCACGGAAAATATTAATGAAATGTCACATCTAGTGGAGCACAAGCGACACATAAGCTGTTATGAAATAGCTGACGTACCAACCATTAATAATATGATAGTTTGAAATCATCAAAAAGAGTAGGATACTCAAGGAAGGTGGGTTTTTGGGTGCTACGGGAATCAAAGCACAGAAATTTGTTTGGCCAATCAAGAGAAGTTTTATCCAATTAGTCTAACATCCTTCTTGTTGAAAAGCATGGAGCGAATAGTAGATCTTCACATGTGCAAATCTGCCCTTCGAATGCATCCTCTTTCGGAGATGCAGCATGCTTATCAGCGCGGAAAATCCTGCAAGACTGTATATCAAAACCTAGTTGGGAGGATAGGATGCGCACTCAAAAGGAAAGGGTACACGCTGGGCATTTTCGCCGACATTGAGGCAGCTTTTGATAACCCAACTTTTAACAGCATGTGTCAAACGTCGTGGCGTAGATGCAGCGCCGGTTTTGTAGACCAAAGCAATGCTCGTGCACAGAACAATGTGTATGGACAATGTGTCTAATCTTACGTAAACAAGGGCTGCCCGCAAGGTGACGTCCAGTCCCCGCTGTTAATGCACCATGCACTAGTCGACTCTCGGCTCGATGCTCTCAACGCGTCTGCAATCTATGCCCAGGGCTACGCGGATGATTTCGCCGTTCTCTCTGTCGACCCATGCACAGCGACTGCATGTCGCAAAGTGCAGGCATTATTAAATGGGATCGATGATTGGTGTACGAGAAATGGACTGTCGGTTAATCCTCGCAAGACAATCTATCCACGAAAAGGAGGAGTAATACTGGCATGACTCAGCTGATGCTAAAAGGCATTCCCATTTCGATATCCAAGGGAACCAAATAGCTGGGAGTTATCTTATACAGCAAGCTTCATTGGTCAAAAAATGTTGTGTAAAAAGCCGCTAAAGCGCTGTCAGAATGAAGAAGCAATCTCATATGCATCGGATGTCTGGTGAAATAGGCTAACACGCAAACACGTTGTAGCCTCTTTCGCCAAACTCGCTTTGAAATGACAGTGCGCTTGCGAGGTAAATATCCTACGACTAGTGTCTCATGGATATACACTATCCATGTCGTCGGGATTGGCTCTGGTCACATACTGAATCTGGAAAGAATGTCTTCGAATTTCCACCAATGGCTGGGATCCGGCGCTGGGATTTTCTTTGAACGCCAAAACGTCCGACAACACTTTTAGGAAAACATGCGTCTGTTCTTCAGTCAGAGATTTACGCAACGCTAATGGCCTTGCACTATGTTGTGAAGCGTAGGTGGAAGGGAATAGGTATATGCGTCTGCAGTGACAGCCAAACTGCACTCAAATTTTTGTCCAACCTCTCAACCAGCTCCAGGTTAATGCATGCTCTTAAGACCTTTCTAAACAAAGTCTGAAGACTAAACTCACTAATACCTGTTTAGGTCCGAGGTTGTTCTGAAATTCCAGGAAATAAAATCTCTGATGAATTCGGCAGAACGGGCTGAGAGGAGAGTTTCCCAAGACCTGAACCGCCTTTGAGTCTACCTGCTTCCACGGTTAATACACACAATCGTAGATGAAGGGAATATGTAGGATGCACAAAATCCACAGCATTCTTCTGATCCTGGACTGACTGACTTACGGGCGTCATTACGGGCCATTACAGTTTTGCGAATCATCTCTGCATGATCGGCATCAGTGAGACGCCTGTGCTGCATGTTGTGAAGAGGACGACATAGCGGACCACTTTCTGTGGGACTGTCCCGTCTTTGCTCGTCCGGTGGCGTGGTGTATGCCGGATCTCTTAGCTCTTCATCACCGAAGCTCTTTCTCGTTTTTCTCCGAAAAACGGGAAAGACTCAGTAAAGATAATTTGCTAAGTGGTCCAATAGATAGCAGAAGCCTATAACAAAAAAAAAAAAAAAAAAAAAAATCGTCAGATGACAACTCCACGGCATGCTAAACGATACTCTCCTATCTGGTGGTAGAAACTATAAACTTCCTGTACACTCAAGGGTGTTGTTTGTTGCTTGTAAAGAAATCATTCAAAATATCCTCGTAAAAAAATAAATATCGTTAAGAACCACATTCTTACAAGGGTTTAAACTTTTTATGGTAATTTGTGCGATAACTGCTGCCATTCCCCCTTCCAACCTGGACAAGGACTGTAAACCCCTCTTCCATCTATTGTCTTATGATTCTCCTTTGTTTGAATTGTTGACGTGTATGCATAAGCGAAAGATAAAAAAAAAAAATCTTAAACATTAACTGTCTCAAGTAGCCCTTTATGCTGATGAGGACCGCTGACCTTTTTCTTTTATCATTAAGTTAACCTTAAAAAAAGCGTAATGGGGTCGAAGTCTTAAAAGTTTCTCCTGCAGATTGGGTAGGGTGCAGGCGAGTAAGGTTTATAACCGCAACTGTAAACTTTACACCTGCCATCATCACGACTACCTACAACGGTGCATTGAATTAAATACAGGTTTAGTCCTTTTTTAAGATGAACATTTGTTATTCCTGGAATTTTATTATGTGACGGGATTGGAAAGTTATAAGTTCGGGAAAGCAACCGAAAAGAAGTGTCTGCTTGTAGCGTTTACGACGTATAGGTTCACAAAAGGAAAACATTAAGTAGCAAATAAACTCATCGAGTTGCTTCACATCGAAGCTCGTATACGTTGCCATAACACTTTCTAAATGTTCCATGGCCATTTGCGTCTTCTCTGGAAAGGATTATTGAGTCATAAAACATAAAACACACTTTTCCGTCCTCCCCGGAGCTGTCTTCAAATTGCTGTACGAATTCTATCATTAGTCGATTAGATTTTGAAATGAAAACACGACAGTAAACCCGAGCTCCCTGCAGCCAAAAACTTTAATGCTTCATTTCGTTTTACCCTATTCAAGTAAACACTGACATCCATAAAGCTTTTTTTTTTTTTTTTTTGCTTTATACTAAACCCTGAATACTATTAGTTGTTATTCGGTAGTAATTCTCGCATTTATTTTCATCGTCCTTGGTCCATAGACAGATTTACATTTTCCAGAGAAGATCTCCTTGTCGAGGCAATCATCCAAACAAATTTAATTTGTGTCTTTCCCAATAGAATGAAGAAAAATATTGTGTATTCCTTCTAAAATTGTATCTTAAAGCTTAAAATTGCGGAGAGATACATTTTCTCGTTCGACATAAAAGTCAGAAGTAGCAATTTCCGGTTGCATCCAATGATGGCGTGTGGGGTGGAGAATGTGGGATATCAAGTAAGAACGAAGCACTTTGGTGTAATTTCCCAGATATGAGCATATGGTGAACATACGTAGACACTTGCCGCACATGTGTTCATGGGAGCTGTCTTGAACAGGAGTACATATATCATTTCCCATCTATTGAGCTTGAAGGGAAAACATAAAGGTTATTATTTCACATCCTGGAGTTAAACAAATTGCTATTGGCCTTGTGCGCAGCTAGTCTATCGTCTGTTTTTCATCGTTCAGTTGTCGCCTGTCGTCTGTTGGATCCTATTTGACTGTTGTCAAAGTACCAGGAGTACTAGCACCATCATCTAAGGCAATCAGGAATATGTGCCTATGTTCGTTCGGTTCGGTTGAAAGTTCCATTAAAAGATTAATCCTTAATTGCAATAATGTCCTTGCCTGACATTTTAGCGATATACTATCATTACGTACACACATCACTCACGATTTTTTATTTCACCAAAGGGCGTGGAAGAACATAACTAAGACAAATGTCGGGTAATTATGCGTAGAAATGTTACGTATACGCAATGGTGTACCATCGCCGACTGATGTTTGTTGCAATTAAAGTCGAATTGCTGTTGGAAAAGACACACTTACGCATGGTTGAAGACATTAAGAAATATTTGTATATCCTGAAAATGGGCAGATATTTATGTGAATGCCATGTCTTACGAGCGCACGCGGTGGCCCGGGTCATAAATATCCAGGGATTCGGGGAAATAATACACAGGCACACGGATTAGTTACTTTGTGTATTGCCTACTGCGTGAATCTGTGATTTATAATCAAATGTTACTTTTCCACTGAATGCGTACATTTCAGTGACAGCCGGATGGACTTTGTTTTATTTATGAATGTCAAATTGAATCAATTTGAAATATTGTGAAATTAAATTTGACAGTGTTCCAAAACAGATAGAAACAGCTCTCTGGAATGTCGGTTCACGTAGACAGACAGATTTATCCCTCCAACAGTCAACATTCTGCCTAAGGATAGAAAATAATAGTAAATAACTTCCTTTACAACGATATAGAGGCACTTTTGGCCTTTTAGAATTGAAACTGATTACGCGTCATTCACCTGGTATCAGAAACTTGTCAGATTGAAAGCTAGATTGTCTGGCACCACCTAAACATAGTGGCCTAGTTTCTCTCTACTCCCCTAGTGCCAAATTCCTTGGCATTATACTCGATTGGAAACTAACTTGGAAGGGCAACACAACTGAAAGAGCAAAAAAAGTAACCATAGCTCTCTACACATGCAAGAAAGCCCCAGTAAAAAAATGGGGTTTCAACCCCAAGATTACCCTATGGCTCTATATCACGGTCGTTAGACCCATACTAATGTATGGAGTGATAGTCTGGTGGACTGCACTAGACAAGACAACATACCACAAACAACTCGAGAAGGTACAAAGGATGGCATGTATGTGCATTACCGGGGCCCTCCATCCTGCAAAACAAGATAACCATGACAGAAAACCTAGACCATACAGAACCCACCATAGTCTTGGACAAAAACTTTACGATGATTTATCCGGACAGGAAGAACTGGACCCGCCAAACTCGACCGCGCCGAAACTGTGTGGATTTCTACTCTGACGGGTCTAAAACCAAAGACGGGGTGGGCAGTGGAGTTTTCTGCAAACAAGTCAAGCTACATAAAGCTCTAAAATTATCAGATCACTGCAGCGTTTTCCAGGCGGAACTGTTGGCAATAAAAGAGGCTTTGTCTTGGCTGAAGTGGAACGTAATATGTATGTATGCATGTATGTTGGCGTTACAGTCCATGAAGAACCTGAGCCGAACATCTCTCAATCACCCATGTTGTGTGTGATTTCATTTTCACATAGGTGAAAGGGACCTACAGTTTTATTGCCGGTTCCGAACGGCGAATTTCGAGAAGCTTTTCATGACAATTTTACTACAGGGGGTTTTGTCAGAACCCCGCTGAGGAGAAACACCGTGAAAAACACGTTCGATGACATGGCTGTATCGGGATTCGATCCCGAGTCATCGGCGTCAGAGGCCAACACACTACCCACTGCGCCACAGTGCTCTCAATATCCACCACGGATATTCGCATTCTCACAGACAGTCAAGCAGCCTTAAAGTCGCTGGAGTCCTATGTGTACACATCAAAATCTAGTCTCGACTGTCGCAGATCTCTTAACGAGATGGCAGAACAGTTCAACATACAGCTTATCTGGGTACCAGGACACAGCGACATTACAGGTAATGAAAAAGCCGACAAACTCGCTAAACTAGGAACGACGCTACAATCAATCGTGGCTTGTGAGGGAGAACCCCTTACAACCATTAAACTTAATCTGACCAATCTCGCCAGGGCCGAGACGAACCTGAGATGGACACATGGACATACCTGCGTCATCACCAGGCAAATCTGGTCTC
The DNA here is from genome assembly GCA_951905685.1 of Eumerus sabulonum. Lineage (NCBI taxonomy): Eukaryota > Metazoa > Arthropoda > Insecta > Diptera > Syrphidae > Eumerus > Eumerus sabulonum. The sequence goes on along the minus strand of OX645063.1, from coordinate 84,231,458 downwards.
GGCTGGACAGTCAACGCACAAGGAGTATAATCTCCCTAAAAAGAGCTGACATCTACAAAGTCATTGGTGTCATCACAGGACACTGCCTCATTGGCAGTCACGCACAAAAACTAGGAATAGTTCCAAATGATTTCTGCAGAAGCTTTCAGGACGAGGAGGAGGTTGAATCCATCCACCACCTTCTCTGCGCCTGTCCAGCTCTCTGCAAGTTCAGGAAACGTTACCTAGGCTCTTACATCCTTAACGATCTGACAGATGTTCAGAAAGTAGGGATACTTGATCTTCTTAACTTCTTAAGAAGCACAAAATGGTTCCACGAATAGGGGGGTAAAACCCCCTCGTAGCTGCACAACGGGCCTCCCTGGCCTATGTTCTCAACTCTGGGAAGGCTACGACCCTACCTACCTACCTACCTAGCTTCTCTCAATAACCCATATTACGGGCGACCTAGAAGTGATTGCCGATTCCGAATAGCGAATTTCGAAAAGGTTTTTTCATGACAATCATACAACAGGGGGCCACCCCACTTCACCCACTTAGATGAAGCAACGTGAAAAACACATTCGATAACATGGCTGCTGTGGGGATTCGATCCCGTGTCACTACACACTACCTTCTGTGTCACGGTGTGGTAGTAAGTGAATATTTGGAAAGTGTAGGTGTGAATATTTGGAAGGCGGGAACTTTCCTTAAAACTTTAAAACAACAGCTTACATTCGTCCTGTTCCAAATTCTCTACAAGTTAACCAATCTCGGCTAGGAAGTCATCGGATACACCGACAACCTGTGTGTTTCTGCCTGTGAACACATGCAACTTGAGCTTCAGTCTATCTCTGACTGGTATGATAGCGAGGGTCGCACTCTTCTTCTTCTTATAGGGCGCAATAATTATTGCGAATTCGGGGTGAACCTGGCCCTCAACCCACATGTCCCTCCAACTGGTACGATATCTTGCTGGCCTTTTGCATTGCGGCACATCGAGTTAGCTGAAGTTCCTTCCACCTGTGTGTGCCATCTTAGGTGCAGCCGTCCTCTGTTTCTTTGTCCCTCGGGGTTGGTTTCAAACACTCTCCAGACTGGAGTTGTGAACTCAATTCGCTCTACATGGCCTAACAATCTTAGGCGTTGAATCCGTAGACAACTGACTAAAGTCATGTAGCTGTACAGCCCGTAAAGCTCGTGGTTGTATGTACCTTTCTCTCCATCCTCTCTGGGACCGAAAATCTTTCTCTCGAATTGACCAAGGACATCCTCATCCGCTTTTTATAGTGGAGAAGTCAACTTGGTCGTTCGGGCTCGATTACCCAATTGCCTCCTGAGCTCAAAGAAGCAGCGATTGGCAAGAGTGATTCCGCGCTTGATTTCGGAACTGATGCGGCTTTGAAGTCAACAAATAGTTGGTGAATGCCGACCTAAAATTCATTAGTTTCTTCCAGGATTTACCGTAGTGTGCAGATCGATGATGGGCTTACCTGGCCTGAAGCTACACTGACAAGGAACTATCAGCTTATTTACAAGAGGTTTCAAGCGTCCACACAAAACGGCAGATGTTAAGGAGACTTATTCCTCCGTAGTTGGTGCAAACAAAGGGGTCTCCTGTCGTGTGTATCGGACAAACGATGCTGAGGCTCCATTTCTCGAACATGCTCTCCTCTGACCATATCTTAAAGATAAGCTGGTGCATGCCCCTACCAACTCATCTCCTACTGCTTTAAAGGCTCAGCAGACAGTTAAAGTGAATTTCTTGCAATTTCCGACATTAAGAAATGGATCATGCTGCCTGACAGCGGTAAGTTGACTAACGTCGCCATTATACAGTCTGCAGAAGAGGTTTTTGCATATTTTTGCATATTTTCAACATCGACTCCGTTTCTATCCCTACAAGCTTCCGATCAGGTTTGTAACCATGGCATATTCGCTTTATCTGTTGGTAAAACTTTCGAAAGCCATGCCTGCAGTAACACCTCTCCAAATCCCAATCGTGCGCCTCTTATACTCTTTCTTCCTTCTCCTGAGAAACTTATGTTCCTCCCAACTTCTTAACTCTTAGAGCTCACGAGCTGCTCTTGTTCTTCTATAAGTTTTATAAGCCTCCTGCTTCGCTGTATGAATCCTACTGCACTCCTCATCGCACCAGGTGTTTCTTCTTGGTGGAGACTTCAAGCCCAAAACTTCAGATGCAGTGCTTCTCAGGGCTTGTTTGCAAGGTTCATAACTTTATATTTTTACTCTACTTCGCTGCGTTCGTGATATCGGTGGGCGTATCTTGGCTGTTACAAGAAAGTGGTCCGAGTCGATGTTAGCACCTCGGAAAGTTCGAAAATCAAGAGGATTGTCTGACATCGATCGCGATGTGATCAATCTGATCAGGGATTGATTGATCTGGCGACCGCCAGGTGCCTTTTTGTATATCGAGGTGCGGGAAACTCGTACTGGCTAGAAGGAGAGTTTGCCACGTAGCGAGATCAATGAGCCTATGTCCGTTATCGGCTGTGGTATCGTGTAGGCTGTGTTTGCCGAAGACTTTCCTTACCCAGCTGAGCATTGAAGTTTTCTAGAACATTGGGCATACGTTCTGTCTGGGAAATCATAGAACTCATCTTTGGTGGAGTCATCGTTGTCTCCGTGGGAGCGTGGGCGCAGATCAGGCGCTCGCTCACACCCCGAAAGCTTAGGACTTTTTGCCTTAGTCCACCTCGAACAACAAATCCGCACCAGTCTTCGACCTCTCTCCCTATAGCAGCCTCCGCAGTAGATGTCGCTTTTTATGCGGTCCATTCTATCGCTTTTCCTTGATGACGGTTAAGTTCGCTTTATAGCGGTCTAGGTCGTCCGCAAGTTATTCGGCTACACCTGGTCTGTTTAGGGACCTAACATTCTACCTACAGACCCGAAGATCCTTGCCTTTTTTCGTTTTTCGGCAAGTGTTGTCGACATTAATCCAATCCGTTTTATCCGAAGCTTGTTTTTGTCTCTGAGTATTATGGGGTTTTCCGGTAACGGTTTACTAGACCAACCGACCTTAATCCTGTTTTGTAGCGCATGATATCCATATTCGTCCTCTTCCGTTAGTAATTTCGATGGTCAGAAAATTTCCTGCTGGTACCACTAGAAGGTGGAAGTAGGACTTGTGTTCGGCTGCAGAGGCTCTTACTCGCTTTTTTTTTAGCGAACGAGGCCTTTGTTAGTCTTTTACCATCCACAGGTAATCACACAAATAGGTAAACTGTCGGTGATGGCAGTTAAAGCTAAATATTTCGAGAATCTTCAGTTCTCAATTCAGTTCTCACTTTCATAAATTAGAATTTAACTAGAACAAGAGTACCGAATAATGAAAGTTATTTCAATCCATAAAATTGTGTTTTTTTTTTTTATCAAAAGATAAAACCTATTAGACTTATTTTAACTCCAAATTGTTTATAAGGTAATAGGAGTAAGCTAACATATTCTAATCATGTCAAGGCTATAAGTCAAACGATGGGTGATTTGTTTGGTGCTTGGTTTTTCAGTGTTTCAGTGATGAGTTTAATGAGCAATGTGGTCTGGATTTGCCGGCTAGCTCGTGCAATTTGATGCCTTCAGACTAGTTTTTATGGTAGCAAATCCAAACGTGTCAATGTCGATAAGTCAGCGTCAATTATGGACTCTTAGAATAACATTACTATATAACTTATAGTCTGGGCAGACTTTCCTTCATAGACGTTTGACATCGCAGACAACTGCTCATAGGGAAGAGACATTAGCATGGATACCGGGTTCATTGCAAAAGCGTGCTTGCCTAATGGAAAGTTCAGCCGATGGTTATATTCCACGAATACCTAGCTTCAAATTCCTGGACAGGACTTAGACGTTCCTTGACAAAAACGAAGGTATTCTTTTCCGGTTTCATAAGACATAGATCGAGGATAATTCCCCACCAAATTCATCAACACTTCAACACGAGTTATATCTCAAAACCCATTCTGTAAAAATGAGATATGGCCTTTATTGTGCATGGCTTCTGTTTATCTAAGGGCTGTCATTCTTGGGAATTTGTTAATAGGAAACCATCATCGGTGAATACTGCCAAACACCCATATACGTAGTCAGAACACCGATAACGTCCGGCCGTTATTGCCTCAACGTACTTTAACTAGAAAATTTATTTGCTAAAGAAATTAACCTAAGTCGAGAGCTCATTTTTCATGGAGAAATCATCGATCAAGCTTAGCGACATAAGACGACAAACAGAAAAGCAACATCATCTGCATGAGCGTACACGGAGACTTCAGAGGCATTGAAAACATTGAGTAGAGAGTTAACGACAATGCATCATTGCAGCGAAGAAAAGACGCCACTCTGTAAACACCTCCGTTTAGGTCAGACCTGATGCATTGACTCAGGTCCACAGCTGTAGTGAATGTTCTATGCACTAGCATTACCTTGATCCGAAACGATCTGGAAGCGTATTATATGCTATCATAAGTTATGAATTCCCTATAAGCTAGATGGGTTCTTCTTGTCAGGAATCTCTCACTTGGAATTATTCTCCTGTGCTTGGCGCTATGTTTTGTGCCTACGCGGTAGGAACAAGCATAATTGGTTGATACCAAATAACGACACATCCTAACTTGCCTAACCCTTTGCAGGATTTTTGTAAAAATTGCCCCTCGTAGATGCAAATTGATCGAAGAAATATGTTACACCAATGTTTATCCTCAATCAAGGGCGCCGTGGCACGAGGGTTAGTGTGTTGAACTGTGACACAGGATACAGGATGACAGAATTCTGAATCCGATAACACTATCGCCATCGAATGTTTAATTCGCGGCGTCCCTGCTCGGCGGGGTACCCCCAATAATATACTTGCCATGTATTGTAGGTCGTTTTCACTTAAGTGAAAAATAAATGACACACAACATGGGTGATAGAGAGAAGCTTGGCTCTGGTTCTTTATGGGTTTGTAACACCACCAAAGAAGAATGTCTATCTTCAAGAAACAAGCCGTCCTGTCTAGACTAAAATCATACTGTGCACTCACACATCTGCACCTGAACCCAAATAAGAGCTGATGCTTACGTTTCATCCCCTTTAAACGCTCTGTTGCTCACCTTGGCTTTGCTGTGTTATTAAAACTCCAGCCCGAAGAGGCCCTAGTCTCGTCAAAGGCTGATAAAACCAAATTCTATGACGAAGGTAAACTGCCTTGAAATCGATAACCACTTTCATTGTGTCCCAGATACATATAAACGTAATTCGTTCACATATGAGTGATCACTAAACCAGCATATTGCCCGGTCTTAATAGGGAGTAAGATAGGTCAGTTCGTTAAGGTTCTTGTTATTTAATGTACGAAGGCATCCAATTGCCGCCTGCTCTTAGCAAACAAACTTGATTTCGGTCCTTCGTCTTCCTTTCCTCATGTATGCATGATGTCCAGTACACATACTGCTTCTTTCATCCAAGTGGTTTAAACAAGAAACCAAAGGCCCTCTTCTCAGTCCACGTTCGCTCGGTTTTCCACCCAACTGCCATTAGCAATTAATCGAGTTTCGCAATTCGAAAATTGCATGGCACCTCCAATCTGCAATTCCCTCGGGTTTTAATATTCACATACAACTCCTCTCTACGTCAACCCATACCTACAAACAACCTCGGAAAAACCAACAAACGCGTTAACACAGATTCCTCGTGCCATGGCATTTGTCATTAGGGACCAAATGCCAGGAATCGCTCATAACCACCACATTGGCGGTCGAGTCTTTAGAGTCCTCTACCATATCCGCAATTCGGAATATGCGATTTTGAGCAAATCAAATTTTCCACTATCGCCAAAATGGTTAAATGCCCAAAACCGATTATTCCAATTCAGATGGTTTCCTTGTGGGCGTGAACCAAAATGCAAATATTGTCGACTGGCTGTCACTACCATCCTACCAACTCGCATCCGTTTCTAGTTGACAGCGTCATAAATATTTAGATGGATTCACGGATGGGAGCATACCCAAACCCCGAACACTTACTACCCGATGGGACCCGCTGTGCAAAGAGGCGGCCGATAGTAGCGTTAACATCACCACAAGTGGCGACCCCAAAAGGAGTGTTTTTGGTTTTTTGGTTTTTGGTTTGGTTTGGGCTGTTGAGTGAGTTACGATTGTGGTAATACCACACGAATGTTTCCGATAATCAATTTCTGAATGGATTTCAATGGTCCTTCTGGAGATAAAACACCTCGGCAACCTGTTTTTGTTGTAACTCCTTTGTAATTCTCTCCAACATGGGGGTGAGGTGAAAGTGTTGGATCACGGAACGTGACTGGGGTTACTTATCGAACTAGGTACATGTACGTACACACCAATAGATACTCGAAACGATGTCGTTTCGAGTACTTATCCTTCAAAACGCATGTTTATCTTTTCATTCTTCTCAATTGCACCCTAAGGAGTCACAAGGGTACCTTGAGATTAAGGACATTTAGTATCACGAGAGCAACCGAAAACAATTAGGATTATGTGGGGCACACATTACGCCGATGGAAATGTATTAAATTTCACGAGAAGCGGTTAGATGATAAGATGCGAAAAGGTCCTTGAAAACTTACAGATTTACTGATGTGCGGTATGATGTAGGGGGTATGGATGCGCAGACATCAGGCAACAAGGTCAAAATGTGCAAGTGAACTGGAAAGATCCTCTATGGTTGTCATTGTTGACATCAACATGAGAAATAGAATGGAATTGGTTTCACTTTTAGTTGACAGATGCTGGGTAATCAGCTGGAAAAGAAAAATCGCTCCAGGAACACATGAGTAGATACGTGTCGTTTATTCAAATTCACGCCTTTCTGAAAGGTTTATAATTCAGGAGGTAATTTATAGCTCAAGTGGAGTGGTTAATAGACACCGAAAAGGATGATTCTGAGAAGAGGTTCTGGGTTATTTAGTGATTGCGCTTGAATTGTAAATTTGTCTGGACGTTGATCATAGTCAATGGGATTCGGTTGGGTTTACTAACGTATTTGCATACAAATGGCAAGGGTTTTGTTTAGGTGACAGTATTTGTGATTCAATGGAAGGATTCCTTTAGTGTTGTATAATTTTAGTCGGCAGATGGAAGTTGTTAGGAGCTTAGAGTGTAATAAGATTTTTACGAAGAATTCAGCATAGGCTGGCTGTAGCACCGGAAGCTAATGCTTTCGTAATGAGGAGCCAATTCCTTATTGTTTTGTCTTTTGTCTGCATATACATAAATCAAACTTAAATTTCTTTCCTTAATTCCTTAAAGAAGAGAAAAAGGGATCATGGAAGGCGTAAGATCGAGGAGATGGAGGGGTGCAGCTACAGGAATAATGCTTGCAAGTTTTACGAAAAGATAAAACGAACATGCCAGCGTTATAAAGCCAAAACAGAGGCTTGTAGATTTGAAGACAGACGACAAGTTATAGAGTGGCAGTCGATGCTGATACTATCGATGACTGTTTAACGGTGATAAGAGGTCCGATATCGCTCTCAGGCGGAATGATCCATTTGCAACTTACGAAGATGCAAGATGAAATTAAGCTGCTAATTTCTAAGCCTAATAAAATCGTCGGTGCAGATGGCCTGTCTGCCACGGCTGGAGATGAGGCGCATGCACCAGCCCATCTGTAAAATAAGGTCAGAAGAAAGCATGCCCGGTGAACGGGATCTCAGTATCGTTTGCCCGGTCGACAAGAAAGGAGACCCCTATAGCTGCAGCCAGACATCTGGTCAACTCTTTTGACTGCTATAAGGCAAACATTACCGCGCTCCAAGAAAGGCAAAAAGCGGATGAAAAACGTGATATATACTACGGAAACTGCTACAGAGAAAAAAAAAAACAACGCTTATTCGGATGCGGATTTTCTATTCGAGTCTGAAAAAAGTCTTAAGCTTCCAATATGTAAGCGAACGCGTCATAACTATCCGCATCAAGGCCAATCTCGGTAATATGTGTCCTCGCCCCCAAAGAGGAGAAAGATGTATGTATGTATGTTGGCGTTTCAGTCCATGAAGAACCTGAGCCGAGCTTCTCTCAATCACCCACGTTGTGTGTGATTTCATTTTCCCATAGGTGAAAGGGACCTACATTTTTTTTGCCGGTTCCGAACAGCGAATTTCGAGAAGCTTTCATGACAATTTTACTACAGGGGGTTTTGTCAGAGCCCCGCTGAGGAGAAACACCGTGAAAAACACGTTCGATGACATGGCTGTGTCGGGATTCGATCCCGTGTCATCGGCGTCAGAGGCCAACACACTACCCACTGCGCCACGGTGCTCTCAAAGAGGAGAAAGATGACCGACATAAAGACGACTCCTATGATCTCCTAGGCAGAACATATGCTCAATGTCCCAGATCAGAGCAGACACCAAAATCTTTCTAGGAGATTTCAATGCTAAGCTGGGTAAGGAAGCTATCTTTGAACGAGTGACAGGAAAGCACAGCCTACACAACACTACGTCAGAAAACGGACTAAGGCTAGTGGACTTTATGGCGGGACATAATCTCGTAGTAGCAAGTACACGATTCCCACATCTCATCATCCATAAGGGGACCTGGCGGTCTTTCGATCAATCGACAACCAATTAAATTGATCATATTGCGATCGACGGCAGACACTCCTCCAGCATCCTAGATGTCCGAACCTTTCGAGGAGACAACATCGACTCGGATCATTACCTTGTTGCAGCCAAGGTACGGATGCGAATTTCTCGGAATCAACGGAATCGAGTGAGAACACCAAAATTTAACGTCGGAAAGCTGCAATCGGAGGAGACCGCATGGACCTTCGCCGATCAAGTCTCCCTCAAGCTCTCTCAAGTCCCGATGCAATCTGCACAATAGAAGAGCAATGGAGTCGTTGTCAGAACGTCATCAGAGAGGCCGCCTCAGATGTACTCGGTTTCAAGCCACCACCTTCGAGAAACCGCTGCTTTGATGACGAATGCAGACAGGCTCATGAAGAGAAACAGAATGCATGGCTACATGGCTACACTACATCGACGGACGAGAGCTACCCGCGAGCTCTATGAACAGAAAAGGAGAGGAGCAAGCGCTTCTGAGAAGAAAAAAATAAGGGTCACGAGAAGCGCTAGATCGAGGATAAGGAGAGATGTTATTGCAGGAACGACGTTCGAAAGTTTTACCAAAAAGTAAAATGAACATACCAAGGCTGAAAGAGTAGAAGCCTGCAGGGATGAGCACGGACAACTAATAGTGGAGTCACAGTCGACGCTGAGATTGTGGAAGGACCATTTCTGCAGACTGTATAACGGCGGTGATAGTCAAAATGCCGCCGTTAGGCAGAACGAACCATTCATAACGGACGAAGACGAAAGATAATTCCGTCCACCCGACCCCCGACCTAGACGATACTAAGATAGCGATATCGAAACTTAAGACTTATAGAGCTGCTGGAGCAGACGGATTCTTAAAGCAACTTGCGATGAGCTGGTTACGAACATGCACCAACTCATCTGCAGGATATGGTCAGAAGAACTCATGCCCGATGAATGGAATCTCAGCATCGTTTGCCCGGTCCATAAGAAAGGGATAAGTCTCTTGAACATTGCGTACAAGATCCTCTCCGCCGTACTGGTCCTCAATGGAACTCAACCAACTGGGGTTTTCGAAAGCATTGAACCATAAGCGTTGCTAAAGTCGTCTTTCGGTAAGTGAGGGTCATTAAAGAAAAAGAGACAACACCGCCATCTCGGCCAGAGCGTAACGATTGTTAGCCACAATTTCGAAGTGGCCAAGGACTTCTTCTGCCTTGGCTTACTAGTGACCAGCGACAGCAACACCAGTACTGAGAAAAAACGCAGAATAACTCTTGCCAACCGCTGCTTCTTTGGGTTCAAGAGGCAATTGAAAAATAGGGCCCTCGCTTGAAAGACCAAGGTTGTGCTATACAAAACCTTAATCCCCCGGTCCTACTTCATTGCGCAGAGGTCTGGCCTTTAACGATGAGGAGGAACTTGGTCGTTTCGGGAGACATATCTTACGATCAATCTATGGTCCCGTGTGTATAACCGGGGAGTGGAGGAAAAGATACAGCGACGAACTATACGGACTGTTCAGCGAGATCGGCCTAGTACGACGTCTACCGATCCAACGTCAAAGATGGCTAGGCCATGTAGAGCGAATGGATAACACAGCTCCGGCCCGAGGAGACATCGAATCTAAGGTGATGCACACAGGTGGAAGGTGGCCTTAACCAACCGGGGGTGCGTCGCTGGAAACAGCTGCCAAAAGACGGTGCCAGCTGGAGAAGTTTGTTGGTTGAGGCCCAGGTTCAGACCGGACTGTAGCGGCACCTAAGTAGAGTCAGTAAGTGTATCGAACTCTAGCCGAAAAAGGTAAAAGCTTTCCGCAAACGGAAGAACGCCGCTAAGGATAGCCTCGCTGGGAAGAGAGTGTGCGATGGGCAGTGGGAAATCGAAGTCCAATTGCAGACGTGGCGAACCAGAAGGATCAAAGAATATAGCCAGAAGAAGGCGAATATAGCCAAAAACCGCTCTTCGGAGGCGGGCACATCACACAACAATACCCCTTCCTCCGAGGAGATCCAAATGACCGTAAGAGGTCGCAAGAATCAGCCCTCTTATAAAGAGGCGGCCATTTCTGGATAGTTTTAATCCAGATCAATATATTGTATGCAGTAGTACAAATCATCACGCTGTATCTATTCAGGTATCGTGGGTGTAGTATAAACGCCTATGTGGCCTTGGTGGTACACGTGATGCTACGATTCTTTATGATGAGCCATCCGAAAGGCTTAGGGTATACCTAATCATATCGAACTCATTATCGGCAACCAAACTTGGACACTTTTGTGGACTTTTGTGGCTGATAGAGTAAGCTACAAAACGCATACAGAATTGGAACACTTTGTCGTTGTGTCTGCCTACTTTCCCTACGACTCGATACTACCTCCACCACCGAACGAAGTTAAGTTTCTGAACTCATAGAGTACTGTGAAATCAGAAAGATTGGTCTCATCTTGTGTTGCGATGCTAATGCCCAAAACACTTGCTGCTTGGGGTAGCAGCAAATGCAATACAAGAGGGGACCGTCTCTTAGACTTCACTCTCTCGTCTGACCTTACCATCAACAATGTTGGTTCTCAACAAGACGACAAAAGGTGATTGACCTGACCCTATCCAACAGATATGTGAAGGACATCACTAACTTGCGAGTCTTGCCTGATGCTACTCTGTCGGACCATAAATACATCGAATTCCGATTAAGTTGTTAGATCTCTTGCTTGCAACCTAGACGGAATCCGAGAAAAACGGACTGGGCACAGTTTAGAGAGGAGCTTGAGAAATCCACTCAGGCCCTACCTAAACTACGTAAGAAACAAATGGTAGAGAACGCCGTTCATAACCCGAATTATGCCATCACCAGTTGTTTTGAACTCGCAAGTCCTGTCAGCAAACCTCCCTGCAGGAAATTGGTTCCATTGGTTCTTCGCAGGGAAGCCAGAAGTCTTCTGAATATATCCCTCAAATCAAATTCGGAATAGGACGGGAACAAATACCGGTCGAAGCAAAAAGAATATACGAAATTATTCGTAAATCGAAAAACCATTCTTATAAGACCTTTTGCGAAGGGATCAAGTCTCTGAGTGCGACTAGCAAGTTGGTTAAGGTCCCCAAACGAGGAAAACCGAAAAAGCTGGATGCTTTGCTTTGCTTTGCTCTGATTGTAACTTTACTGAGTCTAAAGCGGAAGCTCTTAGTTTACTGCTTTAGACTCATTTCCCGGAAAATCAGATCGCCATCGGCTCGTTGCACTCTCCTTCAAGGGAAACTGCGACTGAAACGATGAAAACAACTCGGCGTAGTTGGTATATTGCGTCATTGGTGGTTACGACTGAAGTTGTGGCATCCTTCGATCGCTTCCAATCGCCTGGCACTGACGGGATATATCCCATTATGCTGCAAAAAGGCAAAAGGCAGCTTCTTCCTACTTTGAAAAGAATTTTCCTTGCCAGCCTAGCACTTGCTCACATACCCATTCCTTGGCGCACGGTTAAAGTAGTCTTTATTCCCAAAATAGGAAAAGAGGACCACTCACTTGCCAAGAGCTTTAGACCGATTAGTCTAACATCCTTCCTCCTGAAAAGCATGGAGAGACTGGAAGAGTTGCACGTGCGCAAATTTGCCCTTCGAATGCGTCCTCTTTCGGAGATGCAGCATGCTTATCAGCGTGAAAAATCCTGCAAGACTGCGCTTCAAAACCTAGTTGGAAGAATTGAATGCGCCCTCGAAAGGAGAGAGTACGCGCTGGGCATTTTCATCGACATTGAGCGAGCTTTTGACAACGCAACTTTCGACAGCATGTGCAACTCTGCCAGACTTCATGGCGTAGATGAAGCACTGGTCTTGTGGATCCAATCAATGCTTGTGCACAGGACGCTGACCATTGATGCACGCCTCGACTAGTGTGTCAAATCCGGCGTTAAAAGGGGCTGCCCGCAAGGTGGTGTGCTGTCCCCGCTGTTATGGTGTATGGTGGTCGACTCTCTGCTTGATGCTCTCAATGCCCAAGCACATGCGGGTGATGTCACCGTTCTTTCTGTCGGCTCATGCATAGCGACTGTCCAACTCAAAGCACAGGCCACGCTAAATGTGATCGATGATTGGTGTACCAGGAATGGGCTGTCGGTCAATCCTCTTAAGACCGATGTCGTTCTCTTCACGAGAAGGAGGAAAAATCCTGACATGACTCAGCTGGTACTAAAGGGCACTTCCATCTCGATATCCAAGGACGCTAAGTAAGGAGTCATCTTAGATAGCAAGCTTTTTTGGTCAAAGCGCGTTGAGTCCAAACTCACTAACGCGCTGTCAGCTTTCTGACAATGCACAGGAGCTTTAGGGATTATCGCCGACAAAGGTCCTGTGGACCTAAACGGCAATGATAAGACCTATAATCTCAAAAGCATCGGTTGTCTGGTGGGACAGACTAACACGCAAATACGTCGGAGCCTCTTTCACCAAAATTCCAAAGAACGGTTTGTCTCAGCTGCACGGGGGCTTTCCCCAGCATGCCGGGCGCTGCTCTAGATGCTATGATGAACCTTCCACCTCTTGATTTGTATATCAGTGGATGTGCTCTGAAAGCCATGACTCGTCTGAGAAGAAATGGCCTCTGGTAAAACTTGCACAGGAATAACCGTGTCCTTGGCAAGAATTGTTCTGCGACCCCTGTCTCACGAACATGCCTTCTGACGAATTATCCTACAGCGCTACAATTTCGCAGTCGGGTTTCCATGGCGACAGGATTGGCTCTGGCTGTATACTGAACCTAGTCTTCGCATTTTCACGGATGGCTCCAAGTCGCGGCGGAGGTCCGGTGCTGGGATCTTCTTTGAGCGCGAAAACATTCGACTGCACTTCTCGTTAGGAAAATACGCGTCCGTCTTCTAATCAGATATATACGCAATCCGTATGGCCATGCACGGATTCCATGTTGTGAAGCAGGCAGGGGAAAAGTATGTGCGTCTGCAGTGACAGCCAAGCTGCACTCAAAGCCATACGCAACCCCCTAACTAGCTCCAAATTAGCGCTTGAACTCATGTCCTTCTTGAACAGAGTCGGTAGACTAAATTCACTAGGGATTGTATGGGTTCCAGATCACTCTGGGATCTCAGGAAATAAGATCTCTGATGAACTCGCCAGAATGGGTTCTGAGGAGTGCTTCTCTGGACCTGGACCCGCTAATGTCTTTCTGCGTCCACGGTGAATTCCTACATTAATAATTGGGTGTTTAATACACACAACCGTAGACGAAAGGATTGTCCAAGTTGCAGGATGACTTGGCGCGTATGCCCCGATGTCTGCAAGAAATCCGCAGCAATCGTCCTGTCTTTAAGGAGAATCGACCTCAGAAGGTTTGTGGGAGTCATTACGAGCCATTACACTTTTGCTAAGCATCTTTCCGTACTTGGCATCAATGAGACGCCTACCTGTGATGCATGTTGCGAGGAGGATGACACTGCAGAGTATTTACTGTGTGATTGTCCCGCCCTTGCTCGCGCACGGTGGCTCACCCGGCACGTGGTGCGTGCCGAATCTCTTAGCTCTACATCACTGTTGCTCTTTCTCACCTTTCTCCGGAAAACGGGGAAAATACAGCAATGTAAGGTGTCTGTCTGGAGTGCATTTGCGTCTGAGTGCTCCAAAAGAAAGCAGAAGCCTTCAACAGAAATAAAAAGTGTAAAGACGCAAGCATTGGTTTGTAAGTCAGCAAATAAGGCTCCATTTATAGGAGGATGAGTCTAAGATTAGTTGAATTGGCAGCTTTGAGTGTGAGGCTATAAGCAAAGGCTCAACCGCCTGGCGAGAGGTGGGATATTAAAATATTTTAAACACACTTAAACAATGGCTTAGAAACATGAAACATGTTATGCAATAAAGCTACTGCATCGGTTGTTTGGTGACATACTTATGCCATTTGTAATAAGTGAAAAATTACAAAGAACGATCTCTCTCGGATCGTGTGCTACTTTCCTAGCACCCCTCTTGATATACTGAAAACCCTATTTCATCTTTAGAAATGATTGTTGTTACAACTCGCACTGAAAAGCTAGTGAACTTGCGTGAATTATCCTACGATCCCTTCTTCATAAATACACATTCGACACGACCTGCGCCTCCAGGGCCAAGATCACTTCGACAACAGTTTCAACAAATGAAAAACCTAAAAGCGCATTCAAATTTATAAAAATTGATGTGCTTTTCCCAAAGTACAATATATTTCGCAGAACATAATGCTAAATGCGATTTATTAAAGTTAAAATTGCATGCACCCACTTACCTGGACAATGAACTCCACAAATCCAAATCAAAAAATGTTATTTCCGTGATGCACCGAGCCCAATCGAACCGAAAACTCCTGAAAACCGACGGTGACGGAAAAACGCGCACACTACACATTTCATTTCATTTTTGCACATTTTTTTTGACATGAAAAGCACCAATTAACACTTTTTGAACTTTTGAATCGAATTGGCCGGTATTAAACCAAAAAGGGCACTAACACAACACTAGAACACCAATTTCCTGCGATATTTCAGGATATTCTCAAAACCAAAAGCTGCCGGCCAAATTCACACATCACGCACACACTAACACTAAAAAAACAACAACACTACGTACGAAATAAACCGCATTTGATCGTGGCCCGCAAATTAAATTTCAAATTTTTAACGGCGCACTCTAACGACTTTCACGCAAACGTAAACAGCCGACCGCACCAAAAAATATTCCCGAATGCACAAACCACCCGACACCTCTTGCGCAATGGGAGTAACTGAGTAAAAATGAAAAGAGGAGAAATGCATCAAGTTGTCAACGTAAGCTCTCCACTCCACTCGACTCTTCATCCTGTACTGATTGGCTGAGCGGCCTAATGCAATCTCATTGAGTTTCGAGTGAAAACCGAATTTCGTGATGGATTTGCTGAATAGTTTTTTTTGTATTGAGAGCTATGTCGTATTTGTTGTTTTGAAGGGGACTGAAACGGTGGCCGTTAATATTTGAATTTTGAAATTGACTTGCATACAAAATTGCTTGTTTATTAAGATGGAACATCTTACCACTTAGTTCGGTACTTGCTCTATAAAATATTTGCAAGAATGTAAAAGGCCTTTACTTACTTTCTTCTCAGGAGGATCTGAGCCGGGGCTATAACTGCCTTCCATCCTTATCAAGACCAAGTTGTCTTGAACCGCGAATTACTTACTTACATACGTAGGTGGCACTACAGTCCGTGGGCCTCAACGAACAAGCGTCTCCAGCTAGTAAGGTTTTTGGCCAGCTGTTTCCAGGTTCGCACGCCAAGTTAGTTATCGTCCCCTTCCACCTGCGTGCGCCACCGTAGATGCGGTCGCCCTCTGCCGCGCCTTCCTTCCGGGGTGGATTCGAAGATTCTTCGGGTCGGAGCTGTACATGGCCTAGCCACCTTAGACGGTGTATCCGTAGACGTCGAACCAGGCCGATGTCGCTATACAACCCGTACAGTTCTTCATTAAATCTTCTCCTCTATACTCCGGTTGAACAAACGAGACCGTAGATAGAGCGCAGAATTTTCATCCCGAAACGACCAAGGGCATCTTCGTCCGCGTTTGTTATGGTCCAAACCTCTGCGCCGTAAAGGAGGACTGGGATGATCAAGGTCTTATATAGTGTCACCTTGGTTTCCCGAGAGAGGGCTCTACTGCTCAATTGCCTCTTGAACCCAAAGAAACAGCGGTTGGCAAGAGTGATTCTGCGTTTTATCTCAGCACTGGGGTTGTTGTCGTCGGTCATCAATGAGCCAAGGTAGATGAATTCCTTGACCACTTCAACGATATATCCGCCCATGGTGACATTCTGGCCAATACGTCGGTGGTGACCGTCTCTTTTTGATGAAAGCAGATGGCTTTACCCTCATAAACCTTGAGACCCATCTTAGCCGCTTCTACCTCAATGCTTACAAAGGCCTCATTGACGTGACGTCTCGCTGTGTCCGTCCAATCACGTCAATATCGTCGGCGTACGCAAGCAATTGCGTAGACTTAGTGCGGTTAGTGCGGTGCAAAATGGCTTTAGACGTTCACACAATACGCTAGACAGGATCTTGTATGCGACATTGAGCAGGGATATAAGCGAATGCCTCATAACTATCCGCATCAAGGCCAATCTCAGCAATATAACTTAATATGTGTCCTCGCCCCCACAGAGGAGAAATATGACCGACATAAAGACGACTCCTATGATCTTCTAGGCAGAACATATGCTCAATGTCCCAGATCAGAGCAGACACCAAAATCATTCTAGGAGATTTCAATGCGACCGCATGGACCTTCGCCGATCAAGTCTCCCTCAAGCTCTCTCAAGTCCCTATGCAATCTGCACGATAGAACAGCAATGGAGTCGTTGTCCGAACGTCATCAGAGAGGCCGCCTCAGATGTACTCGGTTTCAAGCCACCACCTTCGAGGAACCGCTGGTTTGAAGACAAATGCACACAGACCCATGTAGAGAAACAGAATGCATACATGGCTACACTGCATCGACGGACGAGAGCTGGCCGCGAACTCAATGAACAGAAGAGGAGAGAGGAGCATGCGCTTCTGAGAGGAAAAAAGAGGGAGCACGCGAAGCGCGAGATCGAGGAGATGGAGAGATGTTATTGCAGGAACAACGTTTGAAAGTTTTACCAAATAGTAAAATGAACATACCAAGGATATAAAGAAAGAGCAGAAGCCTGCAGGGATGCGCACGGACAACTAATAAGGGAGTCACAGTCGATGCTGTGATTGTGGAAAGACCATTTCTGCAGACTGTATAACGGCAATGATAGTAAAAATGTTGCCGTCAGGCAGAACGAACCATTCACAATGGACCAAGATGAAAGAGAATCCCGTCCACCCGACCCGGCCAAGATATGGTCGGAAGAATGCATGCCCGATGAGTGGAATCTCAGCATCGTTTGCCCGGTCCGTAATAAAGGAGACCCCTATGACTGCGCCAATTACAGAGGGTTAAGTCTCTTGAACGTTGCGTACAAGATCCTCTTCGCCGTACTGACTCAATGGACCTCAACCAACTGGGGTTTTCGAAAGCATTGAACCATAAGCGTTGCTAAAGTCGCCTTTCGGTAAGTGAGGGTCATTAAAGAAAAAGAGACGACACCGCCATCTTGGCCAGAGCGTCACAATTGTTAGCTACAATTTCGAAGTGGTCAAGGACTCTTTCTGCCTTGGATTACTAGCCAAAAACCGCTCTTCGGAGGTGGGCACATCACACAACAATACCCCTTCCTCCGGGGAGATCCAAATGACCGTAAGGGGTCGCAGGAATCGGCCCTCTTATAAAGAAGCGGCCATTTCCTCTGAAAAGGTCAGGATAGTTTTAATCCAGATCAATATACAGCATTGCAAGTCTGCTACTGCTCTTTTAGAATTGTATGCAGTAGTACAAATCATCACGCTGTATCCATTCAGGTATCGTGGGTGTGGAATAAACGCCTATGTGGCCTTGGTGGTACACGTCATGCTACGATTCTTTATGATGAGCCATCCGAAAGGCTTAGGGTCTGCCTTATCATATCGAACTCATTATCGGCAACCAAACTTGGACACTTTTGTGGCTGATAGAGTAAGCTACAAAACGCATACAGAAATAGAACACTTCGTTGCTGTGCCTGCCTACTTTCCCTACGACTCGATACTACCTCCACCACCGAACGAAGTTTCTGAACATGTAGAGCACTGTGAAATCAGAAAGATTGATCCATCTTGTGTTGCGATGCTTATGCCCAAAACACTGCTTGGGGTAGCAGCAAATGCAATACAAGAGGGGACCGTCTTTTAGACTTCACTCTCTCGTCTGACCTTACCATCAACAATGTTGGTTCTCAACCAACGTTTGTTACGACAAGACGACAAGAGGTGATTGACCTGACCCTGTCCAACAGATATGTGAAGGACATCACTAACTGGCGAGTCTTGCCTGATGCTACTCTGTCGGGCCATAAATACTTCGAATTCCAATTAAGCTGTTAGATCTCTTGCTTGCAACCTAGACGGAATCCGAGAAAAACGGACTGGGTACGGTTTAGAGAGGAGCTTGAGAAATCCACTCAGGCAGACTAAACTAGGCTCGTTGCACACTCCTTCAAGGGAAACTGCAACTGAAACGATTAAAACAACTCGGTGTAGTTAGCATATTGGGTCACGCGTGGTTACGACTGAAGTTGTGGCATCCTTCGATGGCTTCAAATCGCCTAGCACCGACGGGATATATCCTGTTATGCTGCAAAAAGGTAAAAGGCAGCTGCTTCCTACTTTGAAAAGAATTTTCATTGCCAGCCTAGCACTTGCTCACATACCCATTCCTTGGCGCACGGTTGAAGTAGTCTTTATTCCCAAAATAGGAAAAGAGGACCACTCACTTGCCAAGAGTTTTAGACCGATTAGTCTAACATCCTTCCTCCTGAAAAGCATGGAGAGACTGGAAGAGTTGCACGTGCGCAAAGTTGCCCTTCGAATGCATCCTCTTTCGGAGATGCAGCATGCTTATCAGCGTGAAAAATCCTGCGAGACTGCGCTTCAAAACCTGGTTGGAAGAATTGAATGCGCGCTCGAAAGGAGAGAGTACGCGCTGGGCATTTTCATCGACATTGAGCGAGCTTTCGATAACGCATCTTTTGACAGCATGTGCAACTCTGCCAAACATCATGGCGTAGATAAAGCACAATGCTTGTGCACAGGACACTGACTGCTGATGCAGGTCGACCAGGGCATCTAATCCGATGTTAAAAGGGCTGACCGCAAGGGGCGTCTTGTCTCCGTTGTTATGGTGCATGGCGGTCGACTCTCTGCTTGATGCTCTTAATGCACATGCGGATGATGTCGCCGTTTTTTCTGTCGGCTCATGCTTAGCGATTGTTCGTCTCAAAACACAGGCGGCGTTAATTGTGATCGATGATTGGTGTACCAGGAATGGGCTGTCGGCTGATCCTCTTAAGACCGATGTCGTTCTCATCACGAGCAGGAGGAAAAATACTGGTACTAAAGGGCACTTCTATCCCGATATCCAAGGAGGCTAAGTGTCTAGGAGTCATTTTAAATAGCAAGCTTCTTTTGTCAAAGCATGTTGAGTCAAAATCCACCAACGCACTGTCAGCTTTCTGACAATGCACAGGAGCTTTACGGATTATCGCCGACAAAGGTCCTGTGGACCTAAACGGCAATGATAAGACCTATAATCTCAAAAGCATCGGTTGTCTGGTGGGACAGACTAACACGCAAATACGTCGTAGCCTCTTTCACCAAAATTCCAAAGAACGGTTTGTCTCAGCTGCACGGAGGCTTTCCCCAGCATGCCGGGCACTGCTCTAGATGCTATGATGAACCTTCCACTTCTTGATTTGTATATCAGGGGATGTGCTCTGAAAGCCATGTCTCGTATGAGAAGAAATGGCCTCTGGTACAACTCGCACAGGAATAACCGTGTCCTTGGCAAGAATTGTCCTGCGACCCCTGTCTCACGGACATGCCTTCTGACGCATTATCCTACAGCGCTACAATTTCGCAGTCGGGTTTCCATGGCGACAGGATTGGCTCTGGCTGGATACTGAACCTAGTCTTCGCATTTTCACGGTGGTCCGGTGCTGGGATCTTCTTTGAGCGCGAAAACATTCGACTGCACTTCTCGTTAGGAAAATACGCGTCCGTCTTCTAATCAGATATATACGCAATCCGTATGGCCATGCACGGATTCCATGTTGTGAAGCAGGCAGGGGAAAAGTATGTGCGTCTGCAGTGACAGCCAAGCTGCACTCAAAGCCATACGCAACCCCCTAACTAGCTCCAAATTAGCGCTTGAACTCATGTCCTTCTTGAACAGAGTCGGTAGACTAAATTCACTAGGGATTGTATGGGTTCCAGATCACTCTGGGATCTCAGGAAATAAGATCTCTGATGAACTCGCCCGAATGGGTTCTGAGGAGTACTTCTCTGGACCTGGACCCGCTAATGTCTTTCTGCGTCCACGGTGAATTCCTACATTAATAATTGGGTGTTTAATACACACAACCGTAGACGAAAGGATTGTCCAAGTTGCAGGATGACTTGGCGCGTATGCCCCGATGTCTGCAAGAAATCCGCAGCAATCGTCCTGTCTTTAAGGAGAATCGACCTCAGAAGGTTGGTGGGAGTCATTACGAGCCATTACACTTTTGCTAAGCATCTTTCCGTACTTGGCATCAATGAGACGCCTACCTGTGATGCATGTTGCGAGGAGGATGACACTGCAGAGTATTTACTGTGTGATTGTCCCGCCCTTGCTCGCGCACGGTGGCTCACCCGGCACGTGGTGCGTGCCGAATCTCTTAGCTCTACATCACTGTTGCTCTTTCTCACCTTTCTCCGGAAAACGGGGAAAATACAGCAATGTAAGGTGTCTGTCTGGAGTGCATTTGCGTCTGAGTGCTCCAAAAGAAAGCAGAAGCCTTCAACAGAAATAAAAAGTGTAAAGACGCAAGCATTGGTTTGTAAGTCAGCAAATAAGGCTCCATTTTTAGGAGGATGAGTCTAAGATTAGTTGAATTGGCAGCTTTGAGTGTGAGGCTATAAGCAAAGGCTCAACCGCCTGGCGAGAGGTGGGATATTAAAATATTTTAAACACACTTAAACAATGGCTTAGAAACATGAAACATGTTATGCAATAAAGCTACTGCATCGGTTGTTTGGTGACATACTTATGCCATTTGTAATAAGTGAAAAATTACAAAGAACGATCTCTCTCGGATCGTGTGCTACTTTCCTAGCACCCCTCTTGATATACTGAAAACCCTATTTCATCTTTAGAAATGATTGTTGTTACAACTCGCACTGAAAAGCTAGTGAACTTGCGTGAATTATCCTACGATCCCTTCTTCATAAATACACATTCGACACGACCTGCGCCTCCAGGGCCAAGATCACTTCGACAACAGTTTCAACAAATGAAAAACCTAAAAGCGCATTCAAATTTATAAAAATTGATGTGCTTTTCCCAAAGTACAATATATTTCGCAGAATATAATGCTAAATGCGATTTATTAAAGTTAAAATTGCATGCACCCACTTACCTGGACAATGAACTCCACAAATCCAAATCAAAAAATGTTATTTCCGTGATGCACCGAGCCCAATCGAACCGAAAACTCCTGAAAACCGACGGTGACGGAAAAACGCGCACACTACACATTTCATTTCATTTTTGCACATTTTTTTTTGACATGAAAAGCACCAATTAACACTTTTTGAACTTTTGAATCGAATTGGCCGGTATTAAACCAAAAAGGGCACTAACACAACACTAGAACACCAATTTCCTGCGATATTTCAGGATATTCTCAAAACCAAAAGCTGCCGGCCAAATTCACACATCACGCACACACTAACACTAAAAAAACAACAACACTACGTACGAAATAAACCGCATTTGATCGTGGCCCGCAAATTAAATTTCAAATTTTTAACGGCGCACTCTAACGACTTTCACGCAAACGTAAACAGCCGACCGCACCAAAAAATATTCCCGAATGCACAAACCACCCGACACCTCTTGCGCAATGGGAGTAACTGAGTAAAAATGAAAAGAGGAGAAATGCATCAAGTTGTCAACGTAAG
Organism: Eumerus sabulonum; assembly: GCA_951905685.1. Classification (NCBI taxonomy): domain Eukaryota; kingdom Metazoa; phylum Arthropoda; class Insecta; order Diptera; family Syrphidae; genus Eumerus; species Eumerus sabulonum. Next base: position 84,209,292 of record OX645063.1, on the reverse strand, counting down.
CTCTCCACTCCACTCGACTCTTCATCCTGTACTGATTGGCTGAGCGGCCTAATGCAATCTCATTGAGTTTCGAGTGGAAAACCGAATTTCGTGATGGATTTGCTGAAAAGTTTTTTTGTATTGAGAGCTATGTCGTATTTGTTGTTTTGAAGGGGACTGAAACGGTGGCCGTTAATATTTGAATTTTGAAATTGACTTGCATACAAAATTGCTTGTTTATTAAGATGGAACATCTTACCACTTAGTTCGGTACTTGCTCTACAAAATATTTGCAAGAATGTAAAAGGCCTTTACTTACTTTCTTCTCAGGAGGATCTGAGCCGGGACTATAACTGCCTTCCATCCTTATCAAGACCAAGTTGTCTTGAACCGCGAATTACTTACTTACGTAGGTGGCACTACAGTCCGTGGGTCTCAACGAACAAGCGTCTCCAGCTAGTAAGGTTTTTGGCCAGCTGTTTCCAGGTCCGCACGCCCAGTTAGTTATCGTCCCCTTCCACCTGCGTGCGCCACCGTAGATGCGGTCGCCCTCTGCCGCGCCTTCCTTCCGGGGTGGATTCGAAGATTCTTCGGGTCGGAGCTGTACATGGCCTAGCCACCTTAGACGGTGTATCCGTAGACGTCGAACCAGGCCGATGTCGCTATACAACCCGTACAGTTCTTCATTAAATCTTCTCCTCTATACTCCGGTTGAACAAACGGGACCGTAGATAGAGCGCAGAATTTTCATCCCGAAACGACCAAGGGCATCTTCGTCCGCGTTTGTTATGGTCCAAGCCTCTGCGCCGTAAAGGAGGACTGGGATGATCAAGGTCTTATATAGTGTCACCTTGGTTTTCCGAGAGAGGGCTCTACTGCTCAATTGCCTCTTGAACCCAAAGAAACAGCGGTTGGCAAGAGTGATTCTGCGTTTTATCTCAGCACTGGGGTTGTTGTCGTCGGTCATCAATGAGCCAAGGTAGATGAATTCCTTGACCACTTCAACGATATATCCGCCCATGGTGACATTCTGGCCAATACGTCGGTGGTGACCGTCTCTTTTTGATGAAAGCAGATGGTTTTACCCTCATAAACCTTGAGACCCATCTTAGCCGCTTCTACCTCAATGCTTACAAAGGCCTCATTGACATCTCGCTGTGTCCGTCCAATCACGTCAATATCGTCGGCGTACGCAAGCAATTGCGTAGACTTAGTGCGGTTAGTGCGGTGCAAAATGGCTTTAGACGTTCACACAATACGCTAGACAGGATCTTGTATGCGACATTGAGCAGGGATATAAGCGAATGCCTCATAACTATCCGCATCAAGGCCAATCTCAGCAATATAACTTAATATGTGTCCTCGCCCCCACAGAGGAGAAATATGACCGACATAAAGACGACTCCTATGATCTTCTAGGCAGAACATATGCTCAATGTCCCAGATCAGAGCAGACACCAAAATCATTCTAGGAGATTTCAATGCGACCGCATGGACCTTCGCCGATCAAGTCTCCCTCAAGCTCTCTCAAGTCCCTATGCAATCTGCACGATAGAACAGCAATGGAGTCGTTGTCCGAACGTCATCAGAGAGGCCGCCTCAGATGTACTCGGTTTCAAGCCACCACCTTCGAGGAACCGCTGGTTTGAAGACAAATGCACACAGACCCATGTAGAGAAACAGAATGCATACATGGCTACACTGCATCGACGGACGAGAGCTGGCCGCGAACTCAATGAACAGAAGAGGAGAGAGGAGCATGCGCTTCTGAGAGGAAAAAAGAGGGAGCACGCGAAGCGCGAGATCGAGGAGATGGAGAGATGTTATTGCAGGAACAACGTTTGAAAGTTTTACCAAATAGTAAAATGAACATACCAAGGATATAAAGAAAGAGCAGAAGCCTGCAGGGATGCGCACGGACAACTAATAAGGGAGTCACAGTCGATGCTGTGATTGTGGAAAGACCATTTCTGCAGACTGTATAACGGCAATGATAGTAAAAATGTTGCCGTCAGGCAGAACGAACCATTCACAATGGACCAAGATGAAAGAGAATCCCGTCCACCCGACCCGGCCAAGATATGGTCGGAAGAATGCATGCCCGATGAGTGGAATCTCAGCATCGTTTGCCCGGTCCGTAATAAAGGAGACCCCTATGACTGCGCCAATTACAGAGGGTTAAGTCTCTTGAACGTTGCGTACAAGATCCTCTCCGCCGTACTGGACTCAATGGACCTCAACCAACTGGGGTTTTCGAAAGCATTGAACCATAAGCGTTGCTAAAGTCGCCTTTCGGTAAGTGAGGGTCATTAAAGAAAAAGAGACGACACCGCCATCTTGGCCAGAGCGTCACAATTGTTAGCTACAATTTCGAAGTGGTCAAGGACTCTTTCTGCCTTGGATTACTAGCCAAAAACCGCTCTTCGGAGGTGGGCACATCACACAACAATACCCCTTCCTCCGGGGAGATCCAAATGACCGTAAGGGGTCGCAGGAATCGGCCCTCTTATAAAGAAGCGGCCATTTCCTCTGAAAAGGTCAGGATAGTTTTAATCCAGATCAATATACAGCATTGCAAGTCTGCTACTGCTCTTTTAGAATTGTATGCAGTAGTACAAATCATCACGCTGTATCCATTCAGGTATCGTGGGTGTGGAATAAACGCCTATGTGGCCTTGGTGGTACACGTCATGCTACGATTCTTTATGATGAGCCATCCGAAAGGCTTAGGGTCTGCCTTATCATATCGAACTCATTATCGGCAACCAAACTTGGACACTTTTGTGGCTGATAGAGTAAGCTACAAAACGCATACAGAAATAGAACACTTCGTTGCTGTGCCTGCCTACTTTCCCTACGACTCGATACTACCTCCACCACCGAACGAAGTTTCTGAACATGTAGAGCACTGTGAAATCAGAAAGATTGATCCATCTTGTGTTGCGATGCTTATGCCCAAAACACTGCTTGGGGTAGCAGCAAATGCAATACAAGAGGGGACCGTCTTTTAGACTTCACTCTCTCGTCTGACCTTACCATCAACAATGTTGGTTCTCAACCAACGTTTGTTACGACAAGACGACAAGAGGTGATTGACCTGACCCTGTCCAACAGATATGTGAAGGACATCACTAACTGGCGAGTCTTGCCTGATGCTACTCTGTCGGGCCATAAATACATCGAATTCCAATTAAGCTGTTAGATCTCTTGCTTGCAACCTAGACGGAATCCGAGAAAAACGGACTGGGTACGGTTTAGAGAGGAGCTTGAGAAATCCACTCAGGCAGACTAAACTAGGCTCGTTGCACACTCCTTCAAGGGAAACTGCAACTGAAACAATTAAAACAACTCGGTGTAGTTAGCATATTGGGTCACGCGTGGTTACGACTGAAGTTGTGGCATCCTTCGATGGCTTCAAATCGCCTAGCACCGACGGGATATATCCTGTTATGCTGCAAAAAGGTAAAAGGCAGCTGCTTCCTACTTTGAAAAGAATTTTCATTGCCAGCCTAGCACTTGCTCACATACCCATTCCTTGGCGCACGGTTGAAGTAGTCTTTATTCCCAAAATAGGAAAAGAGGACCACTCACTTGCCAAGAGTTTTAGACCGATTAGTCTAACATCCTTCCTCCTGAAAAGCATGGAGAGACTGGAAGAGTTGCACGTGCGCAAAGTTGCCCTTCGAATGCATCCTCTTTCGGAGATGCAGCATGCTTATCAGCGTGAAAAATCCTGCGAGACTGCGCTTCAAAACCTGGTTGGAAGAATTGAATGCGCGCTCGAAAGGAGAGAGTACGCGCTGGGCATTTTCATCGACATTGAGCGAGCTTTCGATAACGCATCTTTTGACAGCATGTGCAACTCTGCCAAACATCATGGCGTAGATAAAGCACAATGCTTGTGCACAGGACACTGACTGCTGATGCAGGTCGACCAGGGCATCTAATCCGATGTTAAAAGGGCTGACCGCAAGGGGCGTCTTGTCTCCGTTGTTATGGTGCATGGCGGTCGACTCTCTGCTTGATGCTCTTAATGCACATGCGGATGATGTCGCCGTTTTTTCTGTCGGCTCATGCTTAGCGATTGTTCGTCTCAAAACACAGGCGGCGTTAATTGTGATCGATGATTGGTGTACCAGGAATGGGCTGTCGGCTGATCCTCTTAAGACCGATGTCGTTCTCATCACGAGCAGGAGGAAAAATACTGGTACTAAAGGGCACTTCTATCCCGATATCCAAGGAGGCTAAGTGTCTAGGAGTCATTTTAAATAGCAAGCTTCTTTTGTCAAAGCATGTTGAGTCAAAATCCACCAACGCACTGTCAGCTTTCTGACAATGCACAGGAGCTTTAGGGATTATCGCCGACAAAGGTCCTGTGGACCTAAACGGCAATGATAAGACCTATAATCTCAAAAGCATCGGTTGTCTGGTGGGACAGACTAACACGCAAATACGTCGTAGCCTCTTTCACCAAAATTCCAAAGAACGGTTTGTCTCAGCTGCACGGAGGCTTTCCCCAGCATGCCGGGCACTGCTCTAGATGCTATGATGAACCTTCCACTTCTTGATTTGTATATCAGGGGATGTGCTCTGAAAGCCATGTCTCGTATGAGAAGAAATGGCCTCTGGTACAACTCGCACAGGAATAACCGTGTCCTTGGCAAGAATTGTCCTGCGACCCCTGTCTCACGGACATGCCTTCTGACGCATTATCCTACAGCGCTACAATTTCGCAGTCGGGTTTCCATGGCGACAGGATTGGCTCTGGCTGGATACTGAACCTAGTCTTCGCATTTTCACGGATGGCTCCAAGTCGGGGCGGTGGTCCGGTGCTGGGATCTTCTTTGAGCGCGAAAACATTCGACTGCACTTCTCGTTAGGAAAATACGCGTCCGTCTTCTAATCAGATATATACGCAATCCGTATGGCCATGCACGGATTCCATGTTGTGAAGCAGGCAGGGGAAAAGTATGTGCGTCTGCAGTGACAGCCAAGCTGCACTCAAAGCCATACGCAACCCCCTAACTAGCTCCAAATTAGCGCTTGAACTCATGTCCTTCTTGAACAGAGTCGGTAGACTAAATTCACTAGGGATTGTATGGGTTCCAGATCACTCTGGGATCTCAGGAAATAAGATCTCTGATGAACTCGCCCGAATGGGTTCTGAGGAGTACTTCTCTGGACCTGGACCCGCTAATGTCTTTCTGCGTCCACGGTGAATTCCTACATTAATAATTGGGTGTTTAATACACACAACCGTAGACGAAAGGATTGTCCAAGTTGCAGGATGACTTGGCGCGTATGCCCCGATGTCTGCAAGAAATCCGCAGCAATCGTCCTGTCTTTAAGGAGAATCGACCTCAGAAGGTTGGTGGGAGTCATTACGAGCCATTACACTTTTGCTAAGCATCTTTCCGTACTTGGCATCAATGAGACGCCTACCTGTGATGCATGTTGCGAGGAGGATGACACTGCAGAGTATTTACTGTGTGATTGTCCCGCCCTTGCTCGCGCACGGTGGCTCACCCGGCACGTGGTGCGTGCCGAATCTCTTAGCTCTACATCACTGTTGCTCTTTCTCACCTTTCTCCGGAAAACGGGGAAAATACAGCAATGTAAGGTGTCTGTCTGGAGTGCATTTGCGTCTGAGTGTTCCAAAAGAAAGCAGAAGCCTTCAACAGAAATAAAAAGTGTAAAGACGCAAGCATTAGTTTGTAAGTCAGCAAATAAGGCTCCATTTTTAGGAGGATGAGTCTAAGATTAGTTGAATTGGCAGCTTTGAGTGTGAGGCTATAAGCAAAGGCTCAACCGCCTGGCGAGAGGTGGGATATTAAAATATTTTAAACACACTTAAACAATGGCTTAGAAACATGAAACATGTTATGCAATAAAGCTACTGCATCGGTTGCTTGGTGACATACTTATGCCATTTGTAATAAGTGAAAAATTACAAAGAACGATCTCTCTCGGATCGTGTGCTACTTTCCTAGCACCCCTCTTGATATACTGAAAACCCTATTTCATCTTTAGAAATGATTGTTGTTACAACTCGCACTGAAAAGCTAGTGAACTTGCGTGAATTATCCTACGATCCCTTCTTCATAAATACACATTCGACACGACCTGCGCCTCCAGGGCCAAGATCACTTCGACAACAGTTTCAACAAATGAAAAACCTAAAAGCGCATTCAAATTTATAAAAATTGATGTGCTTTTCCCAAAGTACAATATATTTCGCAGAATATAATGCTAAATGCGATTTATTAAAGTTAAAATTGCATGCACCCACTTACCTGGACAATGAACTCCACAAATCCAAATCAAAAAATGTTATTTCCGTGATGCACCGAGCCCAATCGAACCGAAAACTCCTGAAAACCGACGGTGACGGAAAAACGCGCACACTACACATTTCATTTCATTTTTGCACATTTTTTTTTGACATGAAAAGCACCAATTAACACTTTTTGAACTTTTGAATCGAATTGGCCGGTATTAAACCAAAAAGGGCACTAACACAACACTAGAACACCAATTTCCTGCGATATTTCAGGATATTCTCAAAACCAAAAGCTGCCGGCCAAATTCACACATCACGCACACACTAACACTAAAAAAACAACAACACTACGTACGAAATAAACCGCATTTGATCGTGGCCCGCAAATTAAATTTCAAATTTTTAACGGCGCACTCTAACGACTTTCACGCAAACGTAAACAGCCGACCGCACCAAAAAATATTCCCGAATGCACAAACCACCCGACACCTCTTGCGCAATGGGAGTAACTGAGTAAAAATGAAAAGAGGAGAAATGCATCAAGTTGTCAACGTAAGCTCTCCACTCCACTCGACTCTTCATCCTGTACTGATTGGCTGAGCGGCCTAATGCAATCTCATTGAGTTTCGAGTGGAAAACCGAATTTCGTGATGGATTTGCTGAAAAGTTTTTTTGTATTGAGAGCTATGTCGTATTTGTTGTTTTGAAGGGGACTGAAACGGTGGCCGTTAATATTTGAATTTTGAAATTGACTTGCATACAAAATTGCTTGTTTATTAAGATGGAACATCTTACCACTTAGTTCGGTACTTGCTCTACAAAATATTTGCAAGAATGTAAAAGGCCTTTACTTACTTTCTTCTCAGGAGGATCTGAGCCGGGACTATAACTGCCTTCCATCCTTATCAAGACCAAGTTGTCTTGAACCGCGAATTACTTACTTACGTAGGTGGCACTACAGTCCGTGGGTCTCAACGAACAAGCGTCTCCAGCTAGTAAGGTTTTTGGCCAGCTGTTTCCAGGTCCGCACGCCCAGTTAGTTATCGTCCCCTTCCACCTGCGTGCGCCACCGTAGATGCGGTCGCCCTCTGCCGCGCCTTCCTTCCGGGGTGGATTCGAAGATTCTTCGGGTCGGAGCTGTACATGGCCTAGCCACCTTAGACGGTGTATCCGTAGACGTCGAACCAGGCCGATGTCGCTATACAACCCGTACAGTTCTTCATTAAATCTTCTCCTCTATACTCCGGTTGAACAAACGGGACCGTAGATAGAGCGCAGAATTTTCATCCCGAAACGACCAAGGGCATCTTCGTCCGCGTTTGTTATGGTCCAAGCCTCTGCGCCGTAAAGGAGGACTGGGATGATCAAGGTCTTATATAGTGTCACCTTGGTTTTCCGAGAGAGGGCTCTACTGCTCAATTGCCTCTTGAACCCAAAGAAACAGCGGTTGGCAAGAGTGATTCTGCGTTTTATCTCAGCACTGGGGTTGTTGTCGTCGGTCATCAATGAGCCAAGGTAGATGAATTCCTTGACCACTTCAACGATATATCCGCCCATGGTGACATTCTGGCCAATACGTCGGTGGTGACCGTCTCTTTTTGATGAAAGCAGATGGTTTTACCCTCATAAACCTTGAGACCCATCTTAGCCGCTTCTACCTCAATGCTTACAAAGGCCTCATTGACATCTCGCTGTGTCCGTCCAATCACGTCAATATCGTCGGCGTACGCAAGCAATTGCGTAGACTTAGTGCGGTTAGTGCGGTGCAAAATGGCTTTAGACGTTCACACAATACGCTAGACAGGATCTTGTATGCGACATTGAGCAGGGATATAAGCGAATGCCTCATAACTATCCGCATCAAGGCCAATCTCAGCAATATAACTTAATATGTGTCCTCGCCCCCACAGAGGAGAAATATGACCGACATAAAGACGACTCCTATGATCTTCTAGGCAGAACATATGCTCAATGTCCCAGATCAGAGCAGACACCAAAATCATTCTAGGAGATTTCAATGCGACCGCATGGACCTTCGCCGATCAAGTCTCCCTCAAGCTCTCTCAAGTCCCTATGCAATCTGCACGATAGAACAGCAATGGAGTCGTTGTCCGAACGTCATCAGAGAGGCCGCCTCAGATGTACTCGGTTTCAAGCCACCACCTTCGAGGAACCGCTGGTTTGAAGACAAATGCACACAGACCCATGTAGAGAAACAGAATGCATACATGGCTACACTGCATCGACGGACGAGAGCTGGCCGCGAACTCAATGAACAGAAGAGGAGAGAGGAGCATGCGCTTCTGAGAGGAAAAAAGAGGGAGCACGCGAAGCGCGAGATCGAGGAGATGGAGAGATGTTATTGCAGGAACAACGTTTGAAAGTTTTACCAAATAGTAAAATGAACATACCAAGGATATAAAGAAAGAGCAGAAGCCTGCAGGGATGCGCACGGACAACTAATAAGGGAGTCACAGTCGATGCTGTGATTGTGGAAAGACCATTTCTGCAGACTGTATAACGGCAATGATAGTAAAAATGTTGCCGTCAGGCAGAACGAACCATTCACAATGGACCAAGATGAAAGAGAATCCCGTCCACCCGACCCGGCCAAGATATGGTCGGAAGAATGCATGCCCGATGAGTGGAATCTCAGCATCGTTTGCCCGGTCCGTAATAAAGGAGACCCCTATGACTGCGCCAATTACAGAGGGTTAAGTCTCTTGAACGTTGCGTACAAGATCCTCTCCGCCGTACTGGACTCAATGGACCTCAACCAACTGGGGTTTTCGAAAGCATTGAACCATAAGCGTTGCTAAAGTCGCCTTTCGGTAAGTGAGGGTCATTAAAGAAAAAGAGACGACACCGCCATCTTGGCCAGAGCGTCACAATTGTTAGCTACAATTTCGAAGTGGTCAAGGACTCTTTCTGCCTTGGATTACTAGCCAAAAACCGCTCTTCGGAGGTGGGCACATCACACAACAATACCCCTTCCTCCGGGGAGATCCAAATGACCGTAAGGGGTCGCAGGAATCGGCCCTCTTATAAAGAAGCGGCCATTTCCTCTGAAAAGGTCAGGATAGTTTTAATCCAGATCAATATACAGCATTGCAAGTCTGCTACTGCTCTTTTAGAATTGTATGCAGTAGTACAAATCATCACGCTGTATCCATTCAGGTATCGTGGGTGTGGAATAAACGCCTATGTGGCCTTGGTGGTACACGTCATGCTACGATTCTTTATGATGAGCCATCCGAAAGGCTAAGGGTCTGCCTTATCATATCGAACTCATTATCGGCAACCAAACTTGGACACTTTTGTGGCTGATAGAGTAAGCTACAAAACGCATACAGAAATAGAACACTTCGTTGCTGTGCCTGCCTACTTTCCCTACGACTCGATACTACCTCCACCACCGAACGAAGTTTCTGAACATGTAGAGCACTGTGAAATCAGAAAGATTGATCCATCTTGTGTTGCGATGCTTATGCCCAAAACACTGCTTGGGGTAGCAGCAAATGCAATACAAGAGGGGACCGTCTTTTAGACTTCACTCTCTCGTCTGACCTTACCATCAACAATGTTGGTTCTCAACCAACGTTTGTTACGACAAGACGACAAGAGGTGATTGACCTGACCCTGTCCAACAGATATGTGAAGGACATCACTAACTGGCGAGTCTTGCCTGATGCTACTCTGTCGGGCCATAAATACATCGAATTCCAATTAAGCTGTTAGATCTCTTGCTTGCAACCTAGACGGAATCCGAGAAAAACGGACTGGGTACGGTTTAGAGAGGAGCTTGAGAAATCCACTCAGGCAGACTAAACTAGGCTCGTTGCACACTCCTTCAAGGGAAACTGCAACTGAAACGATTAAAACAACTCGGTGTAGTTAGCATATTGGGTCACGCGTGGTTACGACTGAAGTTGTGGCATCCTTCGATGGCTTCAAATCGCCTAGCACCGACGGGATATATCCTGTTATGCTGCAAAAAGGTAAAAGGCAGCTGCTTCCTACTTTGAAAAGAATTTTCATTGCCAGCCTAGCACTTGCTCACATACCCATTCCTTGGCGCACGGTTGAAGTAGTCTTTATTCCCAAAATAGGAAAAGAGGACCACTCACTTGCCAAGAGTTTTAGACCGATTAGTCTAACATCCTTCCTCCTGAAAAGCATGGAGAGACTGGAAGAGTTGCACGTGCGCAAAGTTGCCCTTCGAATGCATCCTCTTTCGGAGATGCAGCATGCTTATCAGCGTGAAAAATCCTGCGAGACTGCGCTTCAAAACCTGGTTGGAAGAATTGAATGCGCGCTCGAAAGGAGAGAGTACGCGCTGGGCATTTTCATCGACATTGAGCGAGCTTTCGATAACGCATCTTTTGACAGCATGTGCAACTCTGCCAAACATCATGGCGTAGATAAAGCACAATGCTTGTGCACAGGACACTGACTGCTGATGCAGGTCGACCAGGGCATCTAATCCGATGTTAAAAGGGCTGACCGCAAGGGGCGTCTTGTCTCCGTTGTTATGGTGCATGGCGGTCGACTCTCTGCTTGATGCTCTTAATGCACATGCGGATGATGTCGCCGTTTTTTCTGTCGGCTCATGCTTAGCGATTGTTCGTCTCAAAACACAGGCGGCGTTAATTGTGATCGATTGGGTTCGATTCCCCGTCGGGGAGCCTGCGACCCCTGTCTCACGGACATGCCTTCTGACGCATTATCCTACAGCGCTACAATTTCGCAGTCGGGTTTCCATGGCGACAGGATTGGCTCTGGCTGGATACTGAACCTAGTCTTCGCATTTTCACGGATGGCTCCAAGTCGGGGCGGTGGTCCGGTGCTGGGATCTTCTTTGAGCGCGAAAACATTCGACTGCACTTCTCGTTAGGAAAATACGCGTCCGTCTTCTAATCAGATATATACGCAATCCGTATGGCCATGCACGGATTCCATGTTGTGAAGCAGGCAGGGGAAAAGTATGTGCGTCTGCAGTGACAGCCAAGCTGCACTCAAAGCCATACGCAACCCCCTAACTAGCTCCAAATTAGCGCTTGAACTCATGTCCTTCTTGAACAGAGTCGGTAGACTAAATTCACTAGGGATTGTATGGGTTCCAGATCACTCTGGGATCTCAGGAAATAAGATCTCTGATGAACTCGCCCGAATGGGTTCTGAGGAGTACTTCTCTGGACCTGGACCCGCTAATGTCTTCCTGCGTCCACGGTGAATTCCTACATTAATAATTGGGTGTTTAATACACACAACCGTAGACGAAAGGATTGTCCAAGTTGCAGGATGACTTGGCGCGTATGCCCCGATGTCTGCAAGAAATCCGCAGCAATCGTCCTGTCTTTAAGGAGAATCGACCTCAGAAGGTTGGTGGGAGTCATTACGAGCCATTACACTTTTGCTAAGCATCTTTCCGTACTTGGCATCAATGAGACGCCTACCTGTGATGCATGTTGCGAGGAGGATGACACTGCAGAGTATTTACTGTGTGATTGTCCCGCCCTTGCTCGCGCACGGTGGCTCACCCGGCACGTGGTGCGTGCCGAATCTCTTAGCTCTACATCACTGTTGCTCTTTCTCACCTTTCTCCGGAAAACGGGGAAAATACAGCAATGTAAGGTGTCTGTCTGGAGTGCATTTGCGTCTGAGTGTTCCAAAAGAAAGCAGAAGCCTTCAACAGAAATAAAAAGTGTAAAGACGCAAGCATTGGTTTGTAAGTCAGCAAATAAGGCTCCATTTTTAGGAGGATGAGTCTAAGATTAGTTGAATTGGCAGCTTTGAGTGTGAGGCTATAAGCAAAGGCTCAACCGCCTGGCGAGAGGTGGGATATTAAAATATTTTAAACACACTTAAACAATGGCTTAGAAACATGAAACATGTTATGCAATAAAGCTACTGCATCGGTTGTTTGGTGACATACTTATGCCATTTGTAATAAGTGAAAAATTACAAAGAACTACTACTGTGCTACTTTCCTAGCACCCCTCTTGATATACTGAAAACCCTATTTCATCTTTAGAAATGATTGTTGTTACAACTCGCACTGAAAAGCTAGTGAACTTGCGTGAATTATCCTACGATCCCTTCTTCATAAATACACATTCGACACGACCTGCGCCTCCAGGGCCAAGATCACTTCGACAACAGTTTCAACAAATGAAAAACCTAAAAGCGCATTCAAATTTATAAAAATTGATGTGCTTTTCCCAAAGTACAATATATTTCGCAGAATATAATGCTAAATGCGATTTATTAAAGTTAAAATTGCATGCACCCACTTACCTGGACAATGAACTCCACAAATCCAAATCAAAAAATGTTATTTCCGTGATGCACCGAGCCCAATCGAACCGAAAACTCCTGAAAACCGACGATGACGGAAAAACGCGCACAATACACATTTCATTTCATTTTTGCACATTTTTTTTTGACATGAAAAGCACCAATTAACACTTTTTGAACTTCTGAATCGAATTGGCCGGTATTAAACCAAAAAGGGCACTAACACAACACTAGAACACCAATTTCCTGCGATATTTCAGGATATTCTCAAAACCAAAAGCTGCCGGCCAAATTCACACATCACGCACACACTAACACTAAAAAAACAACAACACTACGTACGAAATAAACCGCATTTGATCGTGGCCCGCAAATTAAATTTCAAATTTTTAACGGCGCACTCTAACGACTTTCACGCAAACGTAAACAGCCGACCGCACCAAAAAATATTCCCGAATGCACAAACCACCCGACACCTCTTGCGCAATGGGAGTAACTGAGTAAAAATGAAAAGAGGAGAAATGCATCAAGTTGTCAACGTAAGCTCTCCACTCCACTCGACTCTTCATCCTGTACTGATTGGCTGAGCGGCCTAATGCAATCTCATTGAGTTTCGAGTGGAAAACCGAATTTCGTGATGGATTTGCTGAAAAGTTTTTTTGTATTGAGAGCTATGTCGTATTTGTTGTTTTGAAGGGGACTGAAACGGTGGCCGTTAATATTTGAATTTTGAAATTGACTTGCATACAAAATTGCTTGTTTATTAAGATGGAACATCTTACCACTTAGTTCGGTACTTGCTCTACAAAATATTTGCAAGAATGTAAAAGGCCTTTACTTACTTTCTTCTCAGGAGGATCTGAGCCGGGACTATAACTGCCTTCCATCCTTATCAAGACCAAGTTGTCTTGAACCGCGAATTACTTACTTACGTAGGTGGCACTACAGTCCGTGGGTCTCAACGAACAAGCGTCTCCAGCTAGTAAGGTTTTTGGCCAGCTGTTTCCAGGTCCGCACGCCCAGTTAGTTATCGTCCCCTTCCACCTGCGTGCGCCACCGTAGATGCGGTCGCCCTCTGCCGCGCCTTCCTTCCGGGGTGGATTCGAAGATTCTTCGGGTCGGAGCTGTACATGGCCTAGCCACCTTAGACGGTGTATCCGTAGACGTCGAACCAGGCCGATGTCGCTATACAACCCGTACAGTTCTTCATTAAATCTTCTCCTCTATACTCCGGTTGAACAAACGGGACCGTAGATAGAGCGCAGAATTTTCATCCCGAAACGACCAAGGGCATCTTCGTCCGCGTTTGTTATGGTCCAAGCCTCTGCGCCGTAAAGGAGGACTGGGATGATCAAGGTCTTATATAGTGTCACCTTGGTTTTCCGAGAGAGGGCTCTACTGCTCAATTGCCTCTTGAACCCAAAGAAACAGCGGTTGGCAAGAGTGATTCTGCGTTTTATCTCAGCACTGGGGTTGTTGTCGTCGGTCATCAATGAGCCAAGGTAGATGAATTCCTTGACCACTTCAACGATATATCCGCCCATGGTGACATTCTGGCCAATACGTCGGTGGTGACCGTCTCTTTTTGATGAAAGCAGATGGTTTTACCCTCATAAACCTTGAGACCCATCTTAGCCGCTTCTACCTCAATGCTTACAAAGGCCTCATTGACATCTCGCTGTGTCCGTCCAATCACGTCAATATCGTCGGCGTACGCAAGCAATTGCGTAGACTTAGTGCGGTTAGTGCGGTGCAAAATGGCTTTAGACGTTCACACAATACGCTAGACAGGATCTTGTATGCGACATTGAGCAGGGATATAAGCGAATGCCTCATAACTATCCGCATCAAGGCCAATCTCAGCAATATAACTTAATATGTGTCCTCGCCCCCACAGAGGAGAAATATGACCGACATAAAGACGACTCCTATGATCTTCTAGGCAGAACATATGCTCAATGTCCCAGATCAGAGCAGACACCAAAATCATTCTAGGAGATTTCAATGCGACCGCATGGACCTTCGCCGATCAAGTCTCCCTCAAGCTCTCTCAAGTCCCTATGCAATCTGCACGATAGAACAGCAATGGAGTCGTTGTCCGAACGTCATCAGAGAGGCCGCCTCAGATGTACTCGGTTTCAAGCCACCACCTTCGAGGAACCGCTGGTTTGAAGACAAATGCACACAGACCCATGTAGAGAAACAGAATGCATACATGGCTACACTGCATCGACGGACGAGAGCTGGCCGCGAACTCAATGAACAGAAGAGGAGAGAGGAGCATGCGCTTCTGAGAGGAAAAAAGAGGGAGCACGCGAAGCGCGAGATCGAGGAGATGGAGAGATGTTATTGCAGGAACAACGTTTGAAAGTTTTACCAAATAGTAAAATGAACATACCAAGGATATAAAGAAAGAGCAGAAGCCTGCAGGGATGCGCACGGACAACTAATAAGGGAGTCACAGTCGATGCTGTGATTGTGGAAAGACCATTTCTGCAGACTGTATAACGGCAATGATAGTAAAAATGTTGCCGTCAGGCAGAACGAACCATTCACAATGGACCAAGATGAAAGAGAATCCCGTCCACCCGACCCGGCCAAGATATGGTCGGAAGAATGCATGCCCGATGAGTGGAATCTCAGCATCGTTTGCCCGGTCCGTAATAAAGGAGACCCCTATGACTGCGCCAATTACAGAGGGTTAAGTCTCTTGAACGTTGCGTACAAGATCCTCTCCGCCGTACTGGACTCAATGGACCTCAACCAACTGGGGTTTTCGAAAGCATTGAACCATAAGCGTTGCTAAAGTCGCCTTTCGGTAAGTGAGGGTCATTAAAGAAAAAGAGACGACACCGCCATCTTGGCCAGAGCGTCACAATTGTTAGCTACAATTTCGAAGTGGTCAAGGACTCTTTCTGCCTTGGATTACTAGCCAAAAACCGCTCTTCGGAGGTGGGCACATCACACAACAATACCCCTTCCTCCGGGGAGATCCAAATGACCGTAAGGGGTCGCAGGAATCGGCCCTCTTATAAAGAAGCGGCCATTTCCTCTGAAAAGGTCAGGATAGTTTTAATCCAGATCAATATACAGCATTGCAAGTCTGCTACTGCTCTTTTAGAATTGTATGCAGTAGTACAAATCATCACGCTGTATCCATTCAGGTATCGTGGGTGTGGAATAAACGCCTATGTGGCCTTGGTGGTACACGTCATGCTACGATTCTTTATGATGAGCCATCCGAAAGGCTAAGGGTCTGCCTTATCATATCGAACTCATTATCGGCAACCAAACTTGGACACTTTTGTGGCTGATAGAGTAAGCTACAAAACGCATACAGAAATAGAACACTTCGTTGCTGTGCCTGCCTACTTTCCCTACGACTCGATACTACCTCCACCACCGAACGAAGTTTCTGAACATGTAGAGCACTGTGAAATCAGAAAGATTGATCCATCTTGTGTTGCGATGCTTATGCCCAAAACACTGCTTGGGGTAGCAGCAAATGCAATACAAGAGGGGACCGTCTTTTAGACTTCACTCTCTCGTCTGACCTTACCATCAACAATGTTGGTTCTCAACCAACGTTTGTTACGACAAGACGACAAGAGGTGATTGACCTGACCCTGTCCAACAGATATGTGAAGGACATCACTAACTGGCGAGTCTTGCCTGATGCTACTCTGTCGGGCCATAAATACATCGAATTCCAATTAAGCTGTTAGATCTCTTGCTTGCAACCTAGACGGAATCCGAGAAAAACGGACTGGGTACGGTTTAGAGAGGAGCTTGAGAAATCCACTCAGGCAGACTAAACTAGGCTCGTTGCACACTCCTTCAAGGGAAACTGCAACTGAAACGATTAAAACAACTCGGTGTAGTTAGCATATTGGGTCACGCGTGGTTACGACTGAAGTTGTGGCATCCTTCGATGGCTTCAAATCGCCTAGCACCGACGGGATATATCCTGTTATGCTGCAAAAAGGTAAAAGGCAGCTGCTTCCTACTTTGAAAAGAATTTTCATTGCCAGCCTAGCACTTGCTCACATACCCATTCCTTGGCGCACGGTTGAAGTAGTCTTTATTCCCAAAATAGGAAAAGAGGACCACTCACTTGCCAAGAGTTTTAGACCGATTAGTCTAACATCCTTCCTCCTGAAAAGCATGGAGAGACTGGAAGAGTTGCACGTGCGCAAAGTTGCCCTTCGAATGCATCCTCTTTCGGAGATGCAGCATGCTTATCAGCGTGAAAAATCCTGCGAGACTGCGCTTCAAAACCTGGTTGGAAGAATTGAATGCGCGCTCGAAAGGAGAGAGTACGCGCTGGGCATTTTCATCGACATTGAGCGAGCTTTCGATAACGCATCTTTTGACAGCATGTGCAACTCTGCCAAACATCATGGCGTAGATAAAGCACAATGCTTGTGCACAGGACACTGACTGCTGATGCAGGTCGACCAGGGCATCTAATCCGATGTTAAAAGGGCTGACCGCAAGGGGCGTCTTGTCTCCGTTGTTATGGTGCATGGCGGTCGACTCTCTGCTTGATGCTCTTAATGCACATGCGGATGATGTCGCCGTTTTTTCTGTCGGCTCATGCTTAGCGATTGTTCGTCTCAAAACACAGGCGGCGTTAATTGTGATCGATTGGGTTCGATTCCCCGTCGGGGAGCCTGCGACCCCTGTCTCACGGACATGCCTTCTGACGCATTATCCTACAGCGCTACAATTTCGCAGTCGGGTTTCCATGGCGACAGGATTGGCTCTGGCTGGATACTGAACCTAGTCTTCGCATTTTCACGGATGGCTCCAAGTCGGGGCGGTGGTCCGGTGCTGGGATCTTCTTTGAGCGCGAAAACATTCGACTGCACTTCTCGTTAGGAAAATACGCGTCCGTCTTCTAATCAGATATATACGCAATCCGTATGGCCATGCACGGATTCCATGTTGTGAAGCAGGCAGGGGAAAAGTATGTGCGTCTGCAGTGACAGCCAAGCTGCACTCAAAGCCATACGCAACCCCCTAACTAGCTCCAAATTAGCGCTTGAACTCATGTCCTTCTTGAACAGAGTCGGTAGACTAAATTCACTAGGGATTGTATGGGTTCCAGATCACTCTGGGATCTCAGGAAATAAGATCTCTGATGAACTCGCCCGAATGGGTTCTGAGGAGTACTTCTCTGGACCTGGACCCGCTAATGTCTTCCTGCGTCCACGGTGAATTCCTACATTAATAATTGGGTGTTTAATACACACAACCGTAGACGAAAGGATTGTCCAAGTTGCAGGATGACTTGGCGCGTATGCCCCGATGTCTGCAAGAAATCCGCAGCAATCGTCCTGTCTTTAAGGAGAATCGACCTCAGAAGGTTGGTGGGAGTCATTACGAGCCATTACACTTTTGCTAAGCATCTTTCCGTACTTGGCATCAATGAGACGCCTACCTGTGATGCATGTTGCGAGGAGGATGACACTGCAGAGTATTTACTGTGTGATTGTCCCGCCCTTGCTCGCGCACGGTGGCTCACCCGGCACGTGGTGCGTGCCGAATCTCTTAGCTCTACATCACTGTTGCTCTTTCTCACCTTTCTCCGGAAAACGGGGAAAATACAGCAATGTAAGGTGTCTGTCTGGAGTGCATTTGCGTCTGAGTGTTCCAAAAGAAAGCAGAAGCCTTCAACAGAAATAAAAAGTGTAAAGACGCAAGCATTGGTTTGTAAGTCAGCAAATAAGGCTCCATTTTTAGGAGGATGAGTCTAAGATTAGTTGAATTGGCAGCTTTGAGTGTGAGGCTATAAGCAAAGGCTCAACCGCCTGGCGAGAGGTGGGATATTAAAATATTTTAAACACACTTAAACAATGGCTTAGAAACATGAAACATGTTATGCAATAAAGCTACTGCATCGGTTGTTTGGTGACATACTTATGCCATTTGTAATAAGTGAAAAATTACAAAGAACTACTACTGTGCTACTTTCCTAGCACCCCTCTTGATATACTGAAAACCCTATTTCATCTTTAGAAATGATTGTTGTTACAACTCGCACTGAAAAGCTAGTGAACTTGCGTGAATTATCCTACGATCCCTTCTTCATAAATACACATTCGACACGACCTGCGCCTCCAGGGCCAAGATCACTTCGACAACAGTTTCAACAAATGAAAAACCTAAAAGCGCATTCAAATTTATAAAAATTGATGTGCTTTTCCCAAAGTACAATATATTTCGCAGAATATAATGCTAAATGCGATTTATTAAAGTTAAAATTGCATGCACCCACTTACCTGGACAATGAACTCCACAAATCCAAATCAAAAAATGTTATTTCCGTGATGCACCGAGCCCAATCGAACCGAAAACTCCTGAAAACCGACGATGACGGAAAAACGCGCACAATACACATTTCATTTCATTTTTGCACATTTTTTTTTGACATGAAAAGCACCAATTAACACTTTTTGAACTTCTGAATCGAATTGGCCGGTATTAAACCAAAAAGGGCACTAACACAACACTAGAACACCAATTTCCTGCGATATTTCAGGATATTCTCAAAACCAAAAGCTGCCGGCCAAATTCACACATCACGCACACACTAACACTAAAAAAACAACAACACTACGTACGAAATAAACCGCATTTGATCGTGGCCCGCAAATTAAATTTCAAATTTTTAACGGCGCACTCTAACGACTTTCACGCAAACGTAAACAGCCGACCGCACCAAAAAATATTCCCGAATGCACAAACCACCCGACACCTCTTGCGCAATGGGAGTAACTGAGTAAAAATGAAAAGAGGAGAAATGCATCAAGTTGTCAACGTAAGCTCTCCACTCCACTCGACTCTTCATCCTGTACTGATTGGCTGAGCGGCCTAATGCAATCTCATTGAGTTTCGAGTGGAAAACCGAATTTCGTGATGGATTTGCTGAAAAGTTTTTTTGTATTGAGAGCTATGTCGTATTTGTTGTTTTGAAGGGGACTGAAACGGTGGCCGTTAATATTTGAATTTTGAAATTGACTTGCATACAAAATTGCTTGTTTATTAAGATGGAACATCTTACCACTTAGTTCGGTACTTGCTCTACAAAATATTTGCAAGAATGTAAAAGGCCTTTACTTACTTTCTTCTCAGGAGGATCTGAGCCGGGACTATAACTGCCTTCCATCCTTATCAAGACCAAGTTGTCTTGAACCGCGAATTACTTACTTACGTAGGTGGCACTACAGTCCGTGGGTCTCAACGAACAAGCGTCTCCAGCTAGTAAGGTTTTTGGCCAGCTGTTTCCAGGTCCGCACGCCCAGTTAGTTATCGTCCCCTTCCACCTGCGTGCGCCACCGTAGATGCGGTCGCCCTCTGCCGCGCCTTCCTTCCGGGGTGGATTCGAAGATTCTTCGGGTCGGAGCTGTACATGGCCTAGCCACCTTAGACGGTGTATCCGTAGACGTCGAACCAGGCCGATGTCGCTATACAACCCGTACAGTTCTTCATTAAATCTTCTCCTCTATACTCCGGTTGAACAAACGGGACCGTAGATAGAGCGCAGAATTTTCATCCCGAAACGACCAAGGGCATCTTCGTCCGCGTTTGTTATGGTCCAAGCCTCTGCGCCGTAAAGGAGGACTGGGATGATCAAGGTCTTATATAGTGTCACCTTGGTTTTCCGAGAGAGGGCTCTACTGCTCAATTGCCTCTTGAACCCAAAGAAACAGCGGTTGGCAAGAGTGATTCTGCGTTTTATCTCAGCACTGGGGTTGTTGTCGTCGGTCATCAATGAGCCAAGGTAGATGAATTCCTTGACCACTTCAACGATATATCCGCCCATGGTGACATTCTGGCCAATACGTCGGTGGTGACCGTCTCTTTTTGATGAAAGCAGATGGTTTTACCCTCATAAACCTTGAGACCCATCTTAGCCGCTTCTACCTCAATGCTTACAAAGGCCTCATTGACGTCTCGCTGTGTCCGTCCAATCACGTCAATATCGTCGGCGTACGCAAGCAATTGCGTAGACTTAGTGCGGTTAGTGCGGTGCAAAATGGCTTTAGACGTTCACACAATACGCTAGACAGGATCTTGTATGCGACATTGAGCAGGGATATAAGCGAATGCCTCATAACTATCCGCATCAAGGCCAATCTCAGCAATATAACTTAATATGTGTCCTCGCCCCCACAGAGGAGAAATATGACCGACATAAAGACGACTCCTATGATCTTCTAGGCAGAACATATGCTCAATGTCCCAGATCAGAGCAGACACCAAAATCATTCTAGGAGATTTCAATGCGACCGCATGGACCTTCGCCGATCAAGTCTCCCTCAAGCTCTCTCAAGTCCCTATGCAATCTGCACGATAGAACAGCAATGGAGTCGTTGTCCGAACGTCATCAGAGAGGCCGCCTCAGATGTACTCGGTTTCAAGCCACCACCTTCGAGGAACCGCTGGTTTGAAGACAAATGCACACAGACCCATGTAGAGAAACAGAATGCATACATGGCTACACTGCATCGAGCACGCGAAGCGCGAGATCGAG
Organism: Eumerus sabulonum; assembly: GCA_951905685.1. NCBI lineage: Eukaryota > Metazoa > Arthropoda > Insecta > Diptera > Syrphidae > Eumerus > Eumerus sabulonum. Next base: position 84,188,197 of record OX645063.1, on the reverse strand, counting down.
GAGATGGAGAGATGTTATTGCAGGAACAACGTTTGAAAGTTTTACCAAATAGTAAAATGAACATACCAAGGATATAAAGAAAGAGCAGAAGCCTGCAGGGATGCGCACGGACAACTAATAAGGGAGTCACAGTCGATGCTGTGATTGTGGAAAGACCATTTCTGCAGACTGTATAACGGCAATGATAGTAAAAATGTTGCCGTCAGGCAGAACGAACCATTCACAATGGACCAAGATGAAAGAGAATCCCGTCCACCCGACCCGGCCAAGATATGGTCGGAAGAATGCATGCCCGATGAGTGGAATCTCAGCATCGTTTGCCCGGTCCGTAATAAAGGAGACCCCTATGACTGCGCCAATTACAGAGGGTTAAGTCTCTTGAACGTTGCGTACAAGATCCTCTCCGCCGTACTGGACTCAATGGACCTCAACCAACTGGGCTTTTCGAAAGCATTGAACCATAAGCGTTGCTAAAGTCGCCTTTCGGTAAGTGAGGGTCATTAAAGAAAAAGAGACGACACCGCCATCTTGGCCAGAGCGTCACAATTGTTAGCTACAATTTCGAAGTGGTCAAGGACTCTTTCTGCCTTGGATTACTAGCCAAAAACCGCTCTTCGGAGGTGGGCACATCACAGAACAATACCCCTTCCTCCGGGGAGATCCAAATGACCGTAAGGGGTCGCAGGAATCGGCCCTCTTATAAAGAAGCGGCCATTTCCTCTGAAAAGGTCAGGATAGTTTTAATCCAGATCAATATACAGCATTGCAAGTCTGCTACTGCTCTTTTAGAATTGTATGCAGTAGTACAAATCATCACGCTGTATCCATTCAGGTATCGTGGGTGTGGAATAAACGCCTATGTGGCCTTGGTGGTACACGTCATGCTACGATTCTTTATGATGAGCCATCCGAAAGGCTTAGGGTCTGCCTTATCATATCGAACTCATTATCGGCAACCAAACTTGGACACTTTTGTGGCTGATAGAGTAAGCTACAAAACGCATACAGAAATAGAACACTTCGTTGCTGTGCCTGCCTACTTTCCCTACGACTCGATACTACCTCCACCACCGAACGAAGTTTCTGAACATGTAGAGCACTGTGAAATCAGAAAGATTGATCCATCTTGTGTTGCGATGCTTATGCCCAAAACACTGCTTGGGGTAGCAGCAAATGCAATACAAGAGGGGACCGTCTTTTAGACTTCACTCTCTCGTCTGACCTTACCATCAACAATGTTGGTTCTCAACCAACGTTTGTTACGACAAGACGACAAGAGGTGATTGACCTGACCCTGTCCAACAGATATGTGAAGGACATCACTAACTGGCGAGTCTTGCCTGATGCTACTCTGTCGGGCCATAAATACATCGAATTCCAATTAAGCTGTTAGATCTCTTGCTTGCAACCTAGACGGAATCCGAGAAAAACGGACTGGGTACGGTTTAGAGAGGAGCTTGAGAAATCCACTCAGGCAGACTAAACTAGGCTCGTTGCACACTCCTTCAAGGGAAACTGCAACTGAAACGATTAAAACAACTCGGTGTAGTTAGCATATTGGGTCACGCGTGGTTACGACTGAAGTTGTGGCATCCTTCGATGGCTTCAAATCGCCTAGCACCGACGGGATATATCCTGTTATGCTGCAAAAAGGTAAAAGGCAGCTGCTTCCTACTTTGAAAAGAATTTTCATTGCCAGCCTAGCACTTGCTCACATACCCATTCCTTGGCGCACGGTTGAAGTAGTCTTTATTCCCAAAATAGGAAAAGAGGACCACTCACTTGCCAAGAGTTTTAGACCGATTAGTCTAACATCCTTCCTCCTGAAAAGCATGGAGAGACTGGAAGAGTTGCACGTGCGCAAAGTTGCCCTTCGAATGCATCCTCTTTCGGAGATGCAGCATGCTTATCAGCGTGAAAAATCCTGCGAGACTGCGCTTCAAAACCTGGTTGGAAGAATTGAATGCGCGCTCGAAAGGAGAGAGTACGCGCTGGGCATTTTCATCGACATTGAGCGAGCTTTCGATAACGCATCTTTTGACAGCATGTGCAACTCTGCCAAACATCATGGCGTAGATAAAGCACAATGCTTGTGCACAGGACACTGACTGCTGATGCAGGTCGACCAGGGCATCTAATCCGATGTTAAAAGGGCTGACCGCAAGGGGCGTCTTGTCTCCGTTGTTATGGTGCATGGCGGTCGACTCTCTGCTTGATGCTCTTAATGCACATGCGGATGATGTCGCCGTTTTTTCTGTCGGCTCATGCTTAGCGATTGTTCGTCTCAAAACACAGGCGGCGTTAATTGTGATCGATGATTGGTGTACCAGGAATGGGCTGTCGGCTGATCCTCTTAAGACCGATGTCGTTCTCATCACGAGCAGGAGGAAAAATACTGGTACTAAAGGGCACTTCTATCCCGATATCCAAGGAGGCTAAGTGTCTAGGAGTCATTTTAAATAGCAAGCTTCTTTTGTCAAAGCATGTTGAGTCAAAATCCACCAACGCACTGTCAGCTTTCTGACAATGCACAGGAGCTTTAGGGATTATCGCCGACAAAGGTCCTGTGGACCTAAACGGCAATGATAAGACCTATAATCTCAAAAGCATCGGTTGTCTGGTGGGACAGACTAACACGCAAATACGTCGTAGCCTCTTTCACCAAAATTCCAAAGAACGGTTTGTCTCAGCTGCACGGGGGCTTTCCCCAGCATGCCGGGCACTGCTCTAGATGCTATGATGAACCTTCCACTTCTTGATTTGTATATCAGGGGATGTGCTCTGAAAGCCATGTCTCGTATGAGAAGAAATGGCCTCTGGTACAACTCGCACAGGAATAACCGTGTCCTTGGCAAGAATTGTCCTGCGACCCCTGTCTCACGGACATGCCTTCTGACGCATTATCCTACAGCGCTACAATTTCGCAGTCGGGTTTCCATGGCGACAGGATTGGCTCTGGCTGGATACTGAACCTAGTCTTCGCATTTTCACGGATGGCTCCAAGTCGGGGCGATGGTCCGGTGCTGGGATCTTCTTTGAGCGCGAAAACATTCGACTGCACTTCTCGTTAGGAAAATACGCGTCCGTCTTCTAATCAGATATATACGCAATCCGTATGGCCATGCACGGATTCCATGTTGTGAAGCAGGCAGGGGAAAAGTATGTGCGTCTGCAGTGACAGCCAAGCTGCACTCAAAGCCATACGCAACCCCCTAACTAGCTCCAAATTAGCGCTTGAACTCATGTCCTTCTTGAACAGAGTCGGTAGACTAAATTCACTCGGGATTGTATGGGTTCCAGATCACTCTGGGATCTCAGGAAATAAGATCTCTGATGAACTCGCCAGAATGGGTTCTGAGGAGTGCTTCTCTGGACCTGGACCCGCTAATGTCTTCCTGCGTCCACGGTGAATTCCTACATTAATAATTGGGTGTTTAATACACACAACCGTAGACGAAAGGATTGTCCAAGTTGCAGGATGACTTGGCGCGTATGCCCCGATGTCTGCAAGAAATCCGCAGCAATCGTCCTGTCTTTAAGGAGAATCGACCTCAGAAGGTTGGTGGGAGTCATTACGAGCCATTACACTTTTGCTAAGCATCTTTCCGTACTTGGCATCAATGAGACGCCTACCTGTGATGCATGTTGCGAGGAGGATGACACTGCAGAGTATTTACTGTGTGATTGTCTCACCCTTGCTCGGGCACGGTGGCTCACCCGGCACGTGGTGCGTGCCGAATCTCTTAGCTCTACATCACTGTTGCTCTTTCTCACCTTTCTCCGGAAAACGGGGAAAATACAGCAATGTAAGGTGTCTGTCTGGAGTGCATTTGCGTCTGAGTGCTCCAAAAGAAAGCAGAAGCCTTCAACAGAAATAAAAAGTGTAAAGACGCAAGCATTGGTTTGTAAGTCAGCAAATAAGGCTCCATTTTTAGGAGGATGAGTCTAAGATTAGTTGAATTGGCAGCTTTGAGTGTGAGGCTATAAGCAAAGGCTCAACCGCCTGGCGAGAGGTGGGATATTAAAATATTTTAAACACACTTAAACAATGGCTTAGAAACATGAAACATGTTATGCAATAAAGCTACTGCATCGGTTGTTTGGTGACATACTTATGCCATTTGTAATAAGTGAAAAATTACAAAGAACGATCTCTCTCGGATCGTGTGCTACTTTCCTAGCACCCCTCTTGATATACTGAAAACCCTATTTCATCTTTAGAAATGATTGTTGTTACAACTCGCACTGAAAAGCTAGTGAACTTGCGTGAATTATCCTACGATCCCTTCTTCATAAATACACATTCGACACGACCTGCGCCTCCAGGGCCAAGATCACTTCGACAACAGTTTCAACAAATGAAAAACCTAAAAGCGCATTCAAATTTATAAAAATTGATGTGCTTTTCCCAAAGTACAATATATTTCGCAGAATATAATGCTAAATGCGATTTATTAAAGTTAAAATTGCATGCACCCACTTACCTGGACAATGAACTCCACAAATCCAAATCAAAAAATGTTATTTCCGTGATGCACCGAGCCCAATCGAACCGAAAACTCCTGAAAACCGACGATGACGGAAAAACGCGCACACTACACATTTCATTTCATTTTTGCACATTTTTTTTTGACATGAAAAGCACCAATTAACACTTTTTGAACTTCTGAATCGAATTGGCCGGTATTAAACCAAAAAGGGCACTAACACAACACTAGAACACCAATTTCCTGCGATATTTCAGGATATTCTCAAAACCAAAAGCTGCCGGCCAAATTCACACATCACGCACACACTAACACTAAAAAAACAACAACACTACGTACGAAATAAACCGCATTTGATCGTGGCCCGCAAATTAAATTTCAAATTTTTAACGGCGCACTCTAACGACTTTCACGCAAACGTAAACAGCCGACCGCACCAAAAAATATTCCCGAATGCACAAACCACCCGACACCTCTTGCGCAATGGGAGTAACTGAGTAAAAATGAAAAGAGGAGAAATGCATCAAGTTGTCAACGTAAGCTCTCCACTCCACTCGACTCTTCATCCTGTACTGATTGGCTGAGCGGCCTAATGCAATCTCATTGAGTTTCGAGTGGAAAACCGAATTTCGTGATGGATTTGCTGAAAAGTTTTTTTGTATTGAGAGCTATGTCGTATTTGTTGTTTTGAAGGGGACTGAAACGGTGGCCGTTAATATTTGAATTTTGAAATTGACTTGCATACAAAATTGCTTGTTTATTAAGATGGAACATCTTACCACTTAGTTCGGTACTTGCTCTACAAAATATTTGCAAGAATGTAAAAGGCCTTTACTTACTTTCTTCTCAGGAGGATCTGAGCCGGGACTATAACTGCCTTCCATCCTTATCAAGACCAAGTTGTCTTGAACCGCGAATTACTTACTTACGTAGGTGGCACTACAGTCCGTGGGTCTCAACGAACAAGCGTCTCCAGCTAGTAAGGTTTTTGGCCAGCTGTTTCCAGGTCCGCACGCCCAGTTAGTTATCGTCCCCTTCCACCTGCGTGCGCCACCGTAGATGCGGTCGCCCTCTGCCGCGCCTTCCTTCCGGGGTGGATTCGAAGATTCTTCGGGTCGGAGCTGTACATGGCCTAGCCACCTTAGACGGTGTATCCGTAGACGTCGAACCAGGCCGATGTCGCTATACAACCCGTACAGTTCTTCATTAAATCTTCTCCTCTATACTCCGGTTGAACAAACGGGACCGTAGATAGAGCGCAGAATTTTCATCCCGAAACGACCAAGGGCATCTTCGTCCGCGTTTGTTATGGTCCAAGCCTCTGCGCCGTAAAGGAGGACTGGGATGATCAAGGTCTTATATAGTGTCACCTTGGTTTTCCGAGAGAGGGCTCTACTGCTCAATTGCCTCTTGAACCCAAAGAAACAGCGGTTGGCAAGAGTGATTCTGCGTTTTATCTCAGCACTGGGGTTGTTGTCGTCGGTCATCAATGAGCCAAGGTAGATGAATTCCTTGACCACTTCAACGATATATCCGCCCATGGTGACATTCTGGCCAATACGTCGGTGGTGACCGTCTCTTTTTGATGAAAGCAGATGGTTTTACCCTCATAAACCTTGAGACCCATCTTAGCCGCTTCTACCTCAATGCTTACAAAGGCCTCATTGACGTCTCGCTGTGTCCGTCCAATCACGTCAATATCGTCGGCGTACGCAAGCAATTGCGTAGACTTAGTGCGGTTAGTGCGGTGCAAAATGGCTTTAGACGTTCACACAATACGCTAGACAGGATCTTGTATGCGACATTGAGCAGGGATATAAGCGAATGCCTCATAACTATCCGCATCAAGGCCAATCTCAGCAATATAACTTAATATGTGTCCTCGCCCCCACAGAGGAGAAATATGACCGACATAAAGACGACTCCTATGATCTTCTAGGCAGAACATATGCTCAATGTCCCAGATCAGAGCAGACACCAAAATCATTCTAGGAGATTTCAATGCGACCGCATGGACCTTCGCCGATCAAGTCTCCCTCAAGCTCTCTCAAGTCCCTATGCAATCTGCACGATAGAACAGCAATGGAGTCGTTGTCCGAACGTCATCAGAGAGGCCGCCTCAGATGTACTCGGTTTCAAGCCACCACCTTCGAGGAACCGCTGGTTTGAAGACAAATGCACACAGACCCATGTAGAGAAACAGAATGCATACATGGCTACACTGCATCGAGCACGCGAAGCGCGAGATCGAGGAGATGGAGAGATGTTATTGCAGGAACAACGTTTGAAAGTTTTACCAAATAGTAAAATGAACATACCAAGGATATAAAGAAAGAGCAGAAGCCTGCAGGGATGCGCACGGACAACTAATAAGGGAGTCACAGTCGATGCTGTGATTGTGGAAAGACCATTTCTGCAGACTGTATAACGGCAATGATAGTAAAAATGTTGCCGTCAGGCAGAACGAACCATTCACAATGGACCAAGATGAAAGAGAATCCCGTCCACCCGACCCGGCCAAGATATGGTCGGAAGAATGCATGCCCGATGAGTGGAATCTCAGCATCGTTTGCCCGGTCCGTAATAAAGGAGACCCCTATGACTGCGCCAATTACAGAGGGTTAAGTCTCTTGAACGTTGCGTACAAGATCCTCTCCGCCGTACTGGACTCAATGGACCTCAACCAACTGGGCTTTTCGAAAGCATTGAACCATAAGCGTTGCTAAAGTCGCCTTTCGGTAAGTGAGGGTCATTAAAGAAAAAGAGACGACACCGCCATCTTGGCCAGAGCGTCACAATTGTTAGCTACAATTTCGAAGTGGTCAAGGACTCTTTCTGCCTTGGATTACTAGCCAAAAACCGCTCTTCGGAGGTGGGCACATCACACAACAATACCCCTTCCTCCGGGGAGATCCAAATGACCGTAAGGGGTCGCAGGAATCGGCCCTCTTATAAAGAAGCGGCCATTTCCTCTGAAAAGGTCAGGATAGTTTTAATCCAGATCAATATACAGCATTGCAAGTCTGCTACTGCTCTTTTAGAATTGTATGCAGTAGTACAAATCATCACGCTGTATCCATTCAGGTATCGTGGGTGTGGAATAAACGCCTATGTGGCCTTGGTGGTACACGTCATGCTACGATTCTTTATGATGAGCCATCCGAAAGGCTTAGGGTCTGCCTTATCATATCGAACTCATTATCGGCAACCAAACTTGGACACTTTTGTGGCTGATAGAGTAAGCTACAAAACGCATACAGAAATAGAACACTTCGTTGCTGTGCCTGCCTACTTTCCCTACGACTCGATACTACCTCCACCACCGAACGAAGTTTCTGAACATGTAGAGCACTGTGAAATCAGAAAGATTGATCCATCTTGTGTTGCGATGCTTATGCCCAAAACACTGCTTGGGGTAGCAGCAAATGCAATACAAGAGGGGACCGTCTTTTAGACTTCACTCTCTCGTCTGACCTTACCATCAACAATGTTGGTTCTCAACCAACGTTTGTTACGACAAGACGACAAGAGGTGATTGACCTGACCCTGTCCAACAGATATGTGAAGGACATCACTAACTGGCGAGTCTTGCCTGATGCTACTCTGTCGGGCCATAAATACATCGAATTCCAATTAAGCTGTTAGATCTCTTGCTTGCAACCTAGACGGAATCCGAGAAAAACGGACTGGGTACGGTTTAGAGAGGAGCTTGAGAAATCCACTCAGGCAGACTAAACTAGGCTCGTTGCACACTCCTTCAAGGGAAACTGCAACTGAAACGATTAAAACAACTCGGTGTAGTTAGCATATTGGGTCACGCGTGGTTACGACTGAAGTTGTGGCATCCTTCGATGGCTTCAAATCGCCTAGCACCGACGGGATATATCCTGTTATGCTGCAAAAAGGTAAAAGGCAGCTGCTTCCTACTTTGAAAAGAATTTTCATTGCCAGCCTAGCACTTGCTCACATACCCATTCCTTGGCGCACGGTTGAAGTAGTCTTTATTCCCAAAATAGGAAAAGAGGACCACTCACTTGCCAAGAGTTTTAGACCGATTAGTCTAACATCCTTCCTCCTGAAAAGCATGGAGAGACTGGAAGAGTTGCACGTGCGCAAAGTTGCCCTTCGAATGCATCCTCTTTCGGAGATGCAGCATGCTTATCAGCGTGAAAAATCCTGCGAGACTGCGCTTCAAAACCTGGTTGGAAGAATTGAATGCGCGCTCGAAAGGAGAGAGTACGCGCTGGGCATTTTCATCGACATTGAGCGAGCTTTCGATAACGCATCTTTTGACAGCATGTGCAACTCTGCCAAACATCATGGCGTAGATAAAGCACAATGCTTGTGCACAGGACACTGACTGCTGATGCAGGTCGACCAGGGCATCTAATCCGATGTTAAAAGGGCTGACCGCAAGGGGCGTCTTGTCTCCGTTGTTATGGTGCATGGCGGTCGACTCTCTGCTTGATGCTCTTAATGCACATGCGGATGATGTCGCCGTTTTTTCTGTCGGCTCATGCTTAGCGATTGTTCGTCTCAAAACACAGGCGGCGTTAATTGTGATCGATGATTGGTGTACCAGGAATGGGCTGTCGGCTGATCCTCTTAAGACCGATGTCGTTCTCATCACGAGCAGGAGGAAAAATACTGGTACTAAAGGGCACTTCTATCCCGATATCCAAGGAGGCTAAGTGTCTAGGAGTCATTTTAAATAGCAAGCTTCTTTTGTCAAAGCATGTTGAGTCAAAATCCACCAACGCACTGTCAGCTTTCTGACAATGCACAGGAGCTTTAGGGATTATCGCCGACAAAGGTCCTGTGGACCTAAACGGCAATGATAAGACCTATAATCTCAAAAGCATCGGTTGTCTGGTGGGACAGACTAACACGCAAATACGTCGTAGCCTCTTTCACCAAAATTCCAAAGAACGGTTTGTCTCAGCTGCACGGGGGCTTTCCCCAGCATGCCGGGCACTGCTCTAGATGCTATGATGAACCTTCCACTTCTTGATTTGTATATCAGGGGATGTGCTCTGAAAGCCATGTCTCGTATGAGAAGAAATGGCCTCTGGTACAACTCGCACAGGAATAACCGTGTCCTTGGCAAGAATTGTCCTGCGACCCCTGTCTCACGGACATGCCTTCTGACGCATTATCCTACAGCGCTACAATTTCGCAGTCGGGTTTCCATGGCGACAGGATTGGCTCTGGCTGGATACTGAACCTAGTCTTCGCATTTTCACGGATGGCTCCAAGTCGGGGCGGTGGTCCGGTGCTGGGATCTTCTTTGAGCGCGAAAACATTCGACTGCACTTCTCGTTAGGAAAATACGCGTCCGTCTTCTAATCAGATATATACGCAATCCGTATGGCCATGCACGGATTCCATGTTGTGAAGCAGGCAGGGGAAAAGTATGTGCGTCTGCAGTGACAGCCAAGCTGCACTCAAAGCCATACGCAACCCCCTAACTAGCTCCAAATTAGCGCTTGAACTCATGTCCTTCTTGAACAGAGTCGGTAGACTAAATTCACTAGGGATTGTATGGGTTCCAGATCACTCTGGGATCTCAGGAAATAAGATCTCTGATGAACTCGCCCGAATGGGTTCTGAGGAGTACTTCTCTGGACCTGGACCCGCTAATGTCTTCCTGCGTCCACGGTGAATTCCTACATTAATAATTGGGTGTTTAATACACACAACCGTAGACGAAAGGATTGTCCAAGTTGCAGGATGACTTGGCGCGTATGCCCCGATGTCTGCAAGAAATCCGCAGCAATCGTCCTGTCTTTAAGGAGAATCGACCTCAGAAGGTTGGTGGGAGTCATTACGAGCCATTACACTTTTGCTAAGCATCTTTCCGTACTTGGCATCAATGAGACGCCTACCTGTGATGCATGTTGCGAGGAGGATGACACTGCAGAGTATTTACTGTGTGATTGTCCCGCCCTTGCTCGCGCACGGTGGCTCACCCGGCACGTGGTGCGTGCCGAATCTCTTAGCTCTACATCACTGTTGCTCTTTCTCACCTTTCTCCGGAAAACGGGGAAAATACAGCAATGTAAGGTGTCTGTCTGGAGTGCATTTGCGTCTGAGTGTTCCAAAAGAAAGCAGAAGCCTTCAACAGAAATAAAAAGTGTAAAGACGCAAGCATTAGTTTGTAAGTCAGCAAATAAGGCTCCATTTTTAGGAGGATGAGTCTAAGATTAGTTGAATTGGCAGCTTTGAGTGTGAGGCTATAAGCAAAGGCTCAACCGCCTGGCGAGAGGTGGGATATTAAAATATTTTAAACACACTTAAACAATGGCTTAGAAACATGAAACATGTTATGCAATAAAGCTACTGCATCGGTTGCTTGGTGACATACTTATGCCATTTGTAATAAGTGAAAAATTACAAAGAACGATCTCTCTCGGATCGTGTGCTACTTTCCTAGCACCCCTCTTGATATACTGAAAACCCTATTTCATCTTTAGAAATGATTGTTGTTACAACTCGCACTGAAAAGCTAGTGAACTTGCGTGAATTATCCTACGATCCCTTCTTCATAAATACACATTCGACACGACCTGCGCCTCCAGGGCCAAGATCACTTCGACAACAGTTTCAACAAATGAAAAACCTAAAAGCGCATTCAAATTTATAAAAATTGATGTGCTTTTCCCAAAGTACAATATATTTCGCAGAATATAATGCTAAATGCGATTTATTAAAGTTAAAATTGCATGCACCCACTTACCTGGACAATGAACTCCACAAATCCAAATCAAAAAATGTTATTTCCGTGATGCACCGAGCCCAATCGAACCGAAAACTCCTGAAAACCGACGGTGACGGAAAAACGCGCACACTACACATTTCATTTCATTTTTGCACATTTTTTTTTGACATGAAAAGCACCAATTAACACTTTTTGAACTTTTGAATCGAATTGGCCGGTATTAAACCAAAAAGGGCACTAACACAACACTAGAACACCAATTTCCTGCGATATTTCAGGATATTCTCAAAACCAAAAGCTGCCGGCCAAATTCACACATCACGCACACACTAACACTAAAAAAACAACAACACTACGTACGAAATAAACCGCATTTGATCGTGGCCCGCAAATTAAATTTCAAATTTTTAACGGCGCACTCTAACGACTTTCACGCAAACGTAAACAGCCGACCGCACCAAAAAATATTCCCGAATGCACAAACCACCCGACACCTCTTGCGCAATGGGAGTAACTGAGTAAAAATGAAAAGAGGAGAAATGCATCAAGTTGTCAACGTAAGCTCTCCACTCCACTCGACTCTTCATCCTGTACTGATTGGCTGAGCGGCCTAATGCAATCTCATTGAGTTTCGAGTGAAAACCGAATTTCGTGATGGATTTGCTGAAAAGTTTTTTTGTATTGAGAGCTATGTCGTATTTGTTGTTTTGAAGGGGACTGAAACGGTGGCCGTTAATATTTGAATTTTGAAATTGGCTTGCATACAAAATTGCTTGTTTATTACCACTTAGTTCGGTACTTGCTCTACAAAATATTTGCAAGAATGTAAAAGGCCATTACTTACTTTCTTCTCAGGAGGATCTGAGCCGGGGCTATAGCTGCCTTCCATCCTTATCAAGACCAAGTTGTCTTCAACCGCGAATTACTTACTTACGTAGGTGGCACCACAGTCCGTGGGCCTCAACGAAGAAGCGTCTCCAGCTGGTACGGTTTTTGGCCAGCTGTTTCCAGGTCCGCACGCCCAGTTAGTTAACGTCCCCTTCCACCTGCGTGCGCCACCGTAGATGCGGTCGCCCTCTGCCGCGCCTTCCTTCCGGGGTGGATTCGAAGATTCTTCGGGTCGGAGCTGTACATGGCCTAGCCACCTTAGACGGTGTATCCGTAGACGTCGAACCAGGCCGATGTCGCTGTACAACCCGTACAGTTCTTCATTAAATCTTCTCCTCTATACTCCGGTTGAACAAACGGGACCGTAGATAGAGCGCAGAATTTTCATCCCGAAACGACCAAGGGCATCTTCGTCCGCGTTTGTTATGGTCCAAGCCTCTGCGCCGTAAAGGAGGACTGGGATGATCAAGGTCTTATATAGTGTCACCTTGGTTTTCCGAGAGAGGGCTCTACTTCTCAATTGCCTCTTGAACCCAACGAAACAGCGGTTGGCAAGAGTGATTCTGCGTTTTATCTCAGCACTGGGGTTGTTGTCGTCGGTCATCAATGAGCCAAGGTAGATGAATTCCTTGACCACTTCAACGATATGTCCGCCCATGGTGACATTCTGGCCAATACGTCGGTGGTGACCGTCTCTTTTTGATGAAAGCAGATGGTTTTACCCTCATAAACCTTGAGACCCATCTTAGCCGCTTCTACCTCAATGCTTACAAAGGCCTCATTGACGTCTCGCTGTGTCCGTCCAATCACGTCAATATCGTCGGCGTACGCAAGCAATTGCGTAGACTTAGTGCGGTTAGTGCGGTGCAAAATGGCTTTTGACGTTCACACAATACGCTGGACAGGATCTTGTATGCGACATTGAGCAGGGATATACCTCTATATTTCTTGCAGGAGGTAGGATCGCCTTTTTTGTGGATGGGGCAAAGCTCTGATGGCAAGCCATCTGAGCCTGTGGCCTTGTTGTTCTTCAGCTTCTGGATAGCTGTGCCGACTTCTTCGATGCTGGGTGGGAGGACTACTTCAGCGACTGGAGTTGGGATTTCCTCGGTCCCTACCTCTCTCTCTTGGTCATGCTCGTTAAGCAGTTGCTGGAAATGCTGCTTAAACACATTCTTTCATTCTTTGGTCGCAGCAGTTTTTTCTCCTCCCTTATTCCTGCTCGGTACCCATTTCGCGTTGCTCTGGTTTCTCGATGAAGCGCCTTTTGGTACGCCTCGTCGGTTGCTGCCCTTTTCTCCTCACATTCACCATCTTAACACGAGTTTCATGTCGGCAGTGGTAGGTAACCTAATTTGTTCTCGGTTTGTTCCCGAATGGTTAAGCGGCAATGCGTCCATATAATGTTGACATTTGTGCTCGACGTAGGCATACCAGATAGTCTATCGCTTAGTAGACTCTGGTAAACTCTGGTGTGCTCAGGCGTGTGCCCAATCTTAGAACAATTTCTTCTTAGACAAGTGGGTAAAATCGCAACACCTGTCGTTTTGGAACAGCGTTCAGGGTCTTCGCCAATCGAAACGACTTATACGGCCCCTGAACAAACACTCTATTAACATACTCAAACTTAATAGGGTGGGTATCAGAAGACTAGTCAGCTATTTGACGGGACACTGCGGTCTGAGATATCATCTTAACAAAATCAACCTCTGGTCAGAAAATGAGTGTCGAATCTGTCTTGAGGACGAAGAGACGGCAGAACACATACTGTGTGAGTGTGCTGCTCCTTGCCATGTTAGGAAGCGTATCCTTCTCAGTGAAGTTATGACTCCTGAGGGAATCACCTCGACTCTTTCGAGAAGCATTCTCAACTTCATTAGGGAAGTGAAGAAGCTCCTCACTGATTATGATGAAGTTGTATGTATGTTGGCGTTACGGTCCAAGAAGGACCAATGCCGAGCTTCTCTCAATCACAGATGTTAAGTGTTGGTGAAAGGGACCTACAGTTTATTGCCGGTTCCAAACGGCAAAATTCGAGTAGCTTTTCTTGACAATTATAATACAGGGGATTCTGAGGAGAAGCACCGTGAAAAACACGTTCGATGACATGGCTGTTGTCGGGATTCGATCCCGTGTCATCGGCGTCAGAGGCCAACACACTACCCACTGCGTTACGGCGCTGATGATGAAATTAGAATATCTTAAAATAGGCTTTGTCCTATTGTCCTTTGCGGCGGACGGCCGCATCTACGGTGGCACACGCAGGTGGATGGGGACCTTATCCAACTGGGCGTGCTGAAGACGCTTGTTGATTGAGGCCAATGTTCACCACAGATTGTAGCGCCACCTAAGTAAGTAAGTAAGTAAGAGGCTGTATTCCTTTGTATTAACCATTTAAGTATATGATTACTTACCTACTTTGATGGCGCTACAGTTCGGGGTGAACCAGGGCCTCAACCAACAAGCCACTCCAGCTGGCCCGATCTTTGGCCAGCCGCTTCCAGTCCGGTGCCTTTCCACCTGTGCGCGCCACCTTAGATGCGGTCGTCCTCTTCTGCCTAGTTTTTCGAGGGAGGGCTCTACTACTCAGTTGCCTCCTGAGCCCAAAAAAGCAGCGGTTGGCAAGAGTTATTCTGCGTTTTATCTCAACGCTGGTGTCATTGCTGCTTGTCACTATCGAGACGATGTCCTTGACTACTTCAAAAATATAGCAGCCGAAGGTGACGTTCTGAAGAAGAAGTCGGTGTTGCGCGTCTTTCTTTGATGACAGCATATATTTGGTCGTGTCCCCATTTACCCTTAGACCCACTTTAGCCGCTTCTGCTTCAATGCTTGCAAACGCCTCATTGACGTCTCGCTTTGTCCGCCCAATAACGTCAATATCATCTGCGTAGGCAAGCAATTGTGTGGACTTGAAATAGATCGTAGCTCTTGTATTGGCCGCAAAGTCTCGCACGATATTTTTAAGAATGATGTTAAAGAAATTACATGACAGTGCGCCACCCTGTCTAATACCTTTTTTAACATCAAAGGGGTCGGTTAGTTCAACGAGATTTGTCCATAGTCATCCTACAGAGTCTGAAGAGTTTGGCAGGAACCTTAAAACATGACATGGCTCTGTATAGCTCGTCTCTATGAACACTGTCATACGCGGCTTTAAAGTCGACAAAGAGATGGTGCGTGTCGATCTGGACTTGGGTTCTCCAAGATCTGCCGCAGTGTGAATATTTGGTCTGTTGTGGATTTTCCTGACCTGAAACCACCCTGGTAGGAACCTATCAGATTGTCTAGATTAAGGCCAGCTGCCTTAAACAGTTCCGCGGGGAGTCCGTCCGCTCCAGCAGCTTTATAAGACTTAAGTTTCGATATCGCCATCTTAACATCGTCTAGGTCGGGTGGACGGGATCCTCCTTCGCTTTCGTCCATTGTGAATGGTTCGCTCTGCCTGACGGCGGCATTTTGACTATCGTCGTCGATATACAGTCTGCGGAAGTGGTCCTTCCACAATCTCAGCATCGACTGTGACTCCACTACTAGTTGTCCGTGCTCATCCCTGCAGGCTTCTGCTCTGGCTTTATAGCCTTGGCATGTTCGTTTTACTTTCTGGTAAAATTTTCGAACGTCGTTCCTGCAGTAACATCTCTCCATCTCCTCGATCTCGCGCTTCTCGTGCTCCTTCTTTTTCCTTCTCAGAAGCGCATGCTCCTCCCTCCTTTTCTGTTAATAGAGCTCGCGGTCTCGTCCGTCGCTCGCAGCTCTGGTCCGTCGATGCAATGTGGCCATGTATGCATTCTGTTTCTCTACATGGGCCTCTCTGCACTCATCATCAAACCAGGGTTTTCCCGACGGTGGTGGCTCGAAACCGAGTACGTCTGAGGCGGTCTCTCTGACAACGACTCCATTGCTGTTCTATGGTTTCTGTAGATTGCATCGGGACTTGAGACAGCTTGAGGGAGACTTGATCGGCGAAGGTCCATGCGGTATCCTCCGATTGCAGCTTCCCGACTTTACTCGACTCCGTTGATTCCGAGAAATTCGCATCCGTATCTTGGCTGCAACAAGGTAATGATGCGAGTCGATGTTGGCTCCCCGAAAGGTTCGGACATCTAGGATGCTGGAGGAGTGTCTGCCGTCGATCGCAATGTGATCAATTTGATTGGTTGTCGGTTGATCAAAAGACCGCCAGTTCGCCTTTTGGATGTTGAGGTGTGGGAATCGTGTACTTGCTGCTACCAGATTATGTCCCGCCATAAAGTCCACTAGCCTTAATCTGTTTTCTGACGTGGTGTTGTGTGCTTTCCGATGACCCGTTCAAAGACAGCTTCCTTACCCAGAATCGCAGTGAAATCTCCTAGAACGATTTTGGTGTCATAGCTGGGACATTGCGCATACGTTCTGCCTAGGAGATCATAGAAGTCGTCTTTATCTCGGTCATCTTTCTCCCCTGTGGGGGCGTGGACACATAATAAGCTTATATTGCCGAGATTGGCCTTGATGCGGATAGTTATGAGGCGTTCGCTTACATACTGGAAGCTTAAGACTTTGTTCCTGAATCTGCCTCGAATAACAAATCCGCATCCGAATAATATCACAGTTTTTCATCCGCTTTTTGCCTGGCCCATCCCATTGCACTTCTTGAAGCGCGGTAATGTCTGCCTTATAGCAGTCCAAAGAGTTGACCAGTTGTCCGGCTGCACCTGGTCTGTTGAGGGACCTAACGTTCCAGGTGCAGATCCGGAATTCGTTCAACATGTAATCCGTCCGTATCCGAGGCTGTTAGTTGCCTCTGAACAATCTTTGGTTTTATGCGATAGGGGTGTTAACCCTAAGGGCAACCCCCAACCTGGAGGGCCAGGTTCCTCTTTCCCCAGCAACAAGAGGTCGGGTCGCTGCACAGATTGGTTCACTATCTGGCGTGCCAGTATAGCTATCCAAGGGAGGCCGCATGGAGGCTGTGTGTCAACTTGGATCAAACAGGGACAGAGATCGAAGCTGGCGTTTGCCAAGTTAAACGCGATCAACTCCTTTGCTCTGTTTGCTTGCTCCCTTCTCGAGCGGTAATTCAAAATGTCTATTTGATGGTCACCTAAATATTTTAGTAAAGCGTTTGCGATGGCCCCGCCGGCATGGACGCAGTTTGGTAAAAAGGTGAGAAATCTTTCTTTTGGCACCGATCATTCAATAAATCGAACAACTATAGTTAGTTGGTCGATATGAGACTCGTCGGGAGCAGAATCCACTGACATCGAATGGTATTTGGATTTTTTATTCTGGATACTATTTCAGTTGGCACTCGTGGACGAAAGGTTATTGACATGACCACTTCCTTTATTTCCTTGTGCTTTCAAATGGGTTGCCAGGATTAGTTCATAGAAAAATTCCCAGAAAATGTCTATTTCTTGCTGAATCAATAATGTCGTGGTCACCTCGAAAGGCTAATCCACGCTCAGCAATGAGATTGGTAATACTAACTATAATGGATTTTTTGTGCTCGCTCTTGATCAATGCGTCCCGTGACTTTTCCCCGTTGCGCTGAACTCATTACTGATTCCAAATGAGTCTTTGAAATCTCATGTTTATATAGACGTTTATGTTCATGAACGCCATCGAATGTTTATTTCGCGGCGTACCTCCTCGGCGGGGTACTGGCAAAACCCCCCGTAGTATAGTTGCCATGAAAAAGCTTCTCAACTCACGCCGTTCGGAATCGGCATTAAACTGTAGGTCCCTTTCACCTATGTGGAAAATAAATCACACACAACATGGGTGATTGAGAGAAGCTTGGCTCTGGTCCTTCATGGGCTGTAAAGCCACCAAAGAAGAAGAAGTAACGACACGGGGGAGTGTGATTGGGAGGAACGGTGATCCGAACGGAGAGAGGTTGTTGGATTTTTGCTGTGTAAATGGCATGTCCATTATGAACACCTTCGATCCGCATAAAGACATTCATTTATATACGTGGTATCGTCGGAGTCTTCAATGGAAATCGTTGATAGATTTCTTTGTAGTACCATAGTGTGTGAAACGGAGGGGCTGAACTGTCATCACCTGGTGTTGTGTAAGCTGTATCTTACTGATAGAGTACCTCCTCTGCCAAGGCGGAAACCAAGAGTGGTTACACGCATACGGTGGGAGGAAATACAGAGCAGTGAGGTGCGGCAACACTTCGCACGACCCATATCCGAAAGGTTTGAGCAAATTCCAACTGTCCCATCGCCTGTAGAGGACTATTTTCAACAGCTGTCATTGCCTTGGCACATGATGCTTGTGGAAAGAAGCGGCTTGGTGTGGCGGCTGATGGTGAGAAAAAAACTGCGTGGTTTAAAACCCCCGGAGTTCAAGAAACCATCAGAGAGAAAAAGAAGATCTACAGGAACTGGATTCTCTTGGGCGACTCTGCTTCCCGTGACCGGTACACTGTGGCACGAAAAACTTGCAAATTGGCTGTGCGAGCAGCTAAGGAGTAGTCCTGAAAGGAGTTCGGCGGGAAGTTGGAAGGCGACATACATAGATCTGCAAAAAAGGTGTTTTGGAACATCATTCGCCGACTCAGAGGAAGGACATTCAACATAATCGAAGGAGTTAAATCCAAAGATGGAGTGTTGATTTCCAATGAGATGGACATCATACGCAGATGGAGCGAGCACTTTTCGGAGCTGCTCAATCCCGCACAGGGCACTAAGTGGGACAGACCTACCGTCTTGAGTGGACCTAAGTCCAACGGTGGAGGAAGTCATTTTAGCGATTGAATCGCTAAAAGTTGGCAAATCCGCCGGTGTGGATTAAATTCGGCCAGAAATGCTTAAGGCAATGGGTAAAGAGGGTATATTACGGCTCTCTCGTGTCATTAAGGTGGCCTGGGGAGTCGGCGAAACATCCAGCGATTGCCAGACTGGGGAGATTGCCCCTCCTTTTCAAAAGGGGGGTAAAAAAGAGTGCTCAAACTATAGGGGCATATCTCTCTTAAGTGTCTCCGGTAAAGTCTACCCTAAGGTATTGGAGGCGCGTTTAGAGCTATGGTCGAATCCAGGATAGGGGATGAACCGTGCGATTTTCGTCACGGCTGAAGGCGTGGGAGTACGCTAAACCGATCTACAGCTGCTTTATAGATTTGGAAAAGGCGAGTTCCTCGAGGTAAATTCTGGAGTGTCGTGCAGGAGTATAGGATTAATGGTCCTCTGTTGAGGGTCATTCAGTCTCTATACACAAACTGTAGCAGTTGTGTTCGGGTTAACGGTAGTAAATCAACACCATTCACCGTGGGCGTTGGACTTCGCCACGGGTGCGTCTTGTAGCCTCACCTTTTCATTATATATATATGGACTGAATGTTGCAGCGCACTCGAGGCGAGGAGTGTCTCACATTGGGAGAGTTGTGGGTAAGCCATCTTCTTTTTGCAAAAGACTTAGTTGTCCTCACATCCTCCCAGATGGAACTTCAGCGCGCGCTAGATAGGTTTGTAGCCGTATATGCTGATGCTGGAATGAGGGTTAACATGGACAAATCCTAGGTTATGGTTATCTCCAGAATACTATACATATTATTGGAGTCCCCTTGAAGCAGAAGTTTAAGTATTTCAGGGTCTTCTTCATGAGTGATGGGAGGAGTAATACTGAGCTTTCTGCAGGATTGGCCAAGCTGGGTCAATTTTGAAACAGCTTGGAAGATCTGTAATCAGGAAGACCGAGCTTGGAGTCAAAGCCAAGTTAGCGGTTTTTAACTCAGTATTTGTTCCAACTCTCACCTATGGTCATGAAATTTGGGTATTGGCCGAAGGAATAAGATCGCGAATACAAGCTGCCGAAATAAGACTTCTTCGTGCTGTTGTGGGAGTTACTCGCCGGGATAGGGTGAGAAACATGTCAGTGCGCGGGGAGCTCAATGTTGAGCAGCTGCTTCTCCGAACGGAAAGAGCTATGCTTCGATGGTTTGGTCACGTGAGACGAAAGACGCCATCACCAAGACTTCCGAAGCGTGCCTTGGATGCAATACCATCAGGCAGGCGACCGCTGGAGGCGACCCAGGATGAGATGGTTGGACCAAGTCCAAAAACTCGCCTGGGTGCGCTTGGGCATAGCTTCTGATGAGTTAGAGTCGATCTAGGAGGATCGAGTGGCCTGGAGTTCCCGCGTGCGCGCATTACCCCCGCGACTCTTTTAGTGGAACATGCGGGCCACTAAAAATGTATGTATGTATGTATGTAGTTCGATGATGTGGATGTCCCTGTTCTATGGAGGCCCGGGACTGTAATCCCGGCTGCCCTCCCCTAAATCTGGCATTGACGTACGTACGTATGTTGGTGTTACGGTCCATGAAGAACCTTTCCCATAGGTGAAAGGGACCTACAGTTTATTGCCGGTTCCGAACGGCGAATTTCGAGAAGCTTTTCATGACAATTTTACTACAGGTTTTGTCAGTACCCCGCTGAGGAGATACACCGTGAAAAACACGTTCGATGACATGGCTGTGTCGGCGGGATTCGATCCCATGTCATCGGCGTCAGAGGCCAACACACTACCCACTGCGCCACGGTGCTCTCAATCTGGCATTGACGCTACCACAAAATATGTGCACTCATACGTAAAGGCACGAATAGAAAGAGCTTGGGCTTCGTACCTCTAAAAAAAAAAACACCGACATTGTCCTTAATTCGCTTTATTCGAAATCAAATCCAACTCAGCCAAGATGCAGAATTCAAATCAAAGTTCATTTTCCCCCTAAGAAATGTGCAGTTGCCTCTTGGTCCCAAATCCAATCAACATTACAATCATTGCTCCAGAAAACCATAAACATTCACCAAAAGTGCTTCACTACACTAGTAGGAACCATTTGCGCTTGGTTCCTTGCATACAAATAGGGGTTCAATGGTCTTAATGGTAAAAAAACAAAAAGGAAAAAAAGGAACATATTCCAAAATCATTCCAAAGCAATTTGGTTCGACGAGGCAAATTCGAGGCCTCCTTTGTACACGCTCATGCTTCGTTTCCATTTTTATTGACCCAATGCTTATAGAGGGATGATGGTTGGGCCTTCAATAGGCGGGTGGGTTGCGGTCTAGTCGTAACTCTTTGTCAATCGTCGTACAACCAACCAATAATCAAATCGACAACGACGAGGACGCGCTTCAGGATCAAAACAAGGATTACGAGAACGATTTAACGCTTCAATGGCCCCTATACCGACTCTTTGATAATTTATCAAGCAACATATCGCTCTAAGGAAATTGCAAGCAAATTGTTTTTATTTTATTAACGCGCATTTGTTCTTTTCCTCTTTTGTGTGTCTTCGTCTTCGTCTTCTTCTGTTACGTCTCCCTTTGGTAATGTTCCTGGAAGATTTATTACAACCATTTGTTTCACGGATATTGAACGATGGAGGACGGAGATTTTTAGGGAGCCCTTTGGACCGTGCGTGTTGATTCAATATCGCCGTTGAATGAATTATTATTTTTGTCGTTGGCGCTTTACTGTCGATTACAATTATGATTCAATAACGTGCCCTACGTGCTAAAACAGTCAGACTCCCACCTTGACAGGTTGTACAGATTACCAGCGTCGGTTACTCGGTTTAACGTTGTCGTTATCCTTGTGGGTATATGTTCATAACCATAGAGCAAAGTTGTTGCAACTTTTCTCAAACTATTTCCATGAAATGTTTGCCTAATTCACTCCAGGCCTCCGCGGCTACGGTAAGAGTGAAGAGATGTATGTACTATGTCCTTGAAGTCCACGGTCCTTGTGGTTATGCAGAATATCTATAGCAAAAGTAAGGAGAAGAAAAATGGATTATGCCTCGAAGACGTAGACGAGAAATCTATGGCAAAAATACTTTACGAAGGACATTACGCTTTCGACAGATGTGCATAAGAAATTGAGACCATCCAGGCATTTCGTGGAAGGGAACTGCTTAAAGCAGAAGCTTCCGAAGAGCATTATGCACGGATGATCTCATTTTATTATTGCCGAGATAATCCGGGTAGCTGTAACAAACGGGGAGAGTATCCGGAGTTCGGCTATTCTATCGTCCAAGCATAGTCTGTTAGTTTCGAGTCCTTGGTGAGTGAGCAGTGGGATTTTCGATATCAGACTCACTGGACCGGAAGTTACTTTATTAAGAGAATATTGTAGTTTTCAACCAACAATATCTGTCGCTGTATTTCGGATTTTCTGTTTCGGTTTTTTGCAGTTTTCCTTATGTCGTTTTGTTACGTGACAAGATTCGGGATGGGTGGTCGTTTCGGAGGATTGGAGGGTAACTAGATGAGTGTGCCCCATGATTTCAATGGAAGTAAACAGACCGTTTGCTATTTTGCTTGACGATAAAACGTGCTAGTCGTAGATACAATGTATTTTTTATTTCCTTTTTTGGAGCATGTTAGATGCGCATTTGCATAGCGAATGACAGTGTATGTATGTTGGCGCTACAGCCCATGCAGAGCCAAGCTTCTCTCAATCACCCATGTTGTGTGTGATGTATTTTTTCACGAACGGCGTGAGTCGAGAAGCTTTTTCAATGCAAGTATACTACGGGGAGTTTTGCCACTACCCCGCCGAGGAGGGACGCCGCGAAATAATCATTCGATGGCGTTGGTATTATCGGGATCCGAACTCGCTCATTGTGCGTCAGAGTCCAACACACTAACCACTGCGCCACGACGCCCTCAGCGAATGACAATTGGTACTTTTGGCGCTACAGTCCCTGGTGAATCTGGGCCTCAACCAACAACTGTCTCCAGCTGGCACGGTCTCTGGCCAGCTGTTTCCAGGGCCGCACGCCCAGTTAGTTAAGATATTTGAAATGACCAACGCCTCATTGACGTCTCGCTGTGTCCGTCCAATCACGTCAATGTCGTCGGCGTACGCAAGCAATTGCATAGACTTGAAATTAGTCGTACCTCTTGTGTTGGCCAGTAACTCTTGCACGATCTTTTCAAGCACGATGTTGAAAAAATTGCATGACAGCGCTCACCTTGCCTAAATCCTTTTTTAACGCCAAAGGTCTCAGTTTGCTCATTATCAACCTTAATGGAGCAGCGAGAACTCTCCATTGTCATCCTGCACAGTCGGACGGGTTTGGCAGGGATAGCAGGGATTGATGT
The DNA here is from genome assembly GCA_951905685.1 of Eumerus sabulonum. Taxonomy (NCBI): domain Eukaryota; kingdom Metazoa; phylum Arthropoda; class Insecta; order Diptera; family Syrphidae; genus Eumerus; species Eumerus sabulonum. The sequence continues at coordinate 84,165,006 of OX645063.1, read as the reverse complement.
ATAGCTCATCTCTATACACGCTGTCATATGTCTTCTTCGAGATCTGCCGTAGCGTAAATATTTGGTCTATTGTGGGTTTACCTGGCCTGAAGCCACACTGATAAGAGGCGATCAGGTTATCCACAAACGGTTTCAGGCGTTCACACAATACGACAGAGAAGATCTTATATGCGATGTTAAGGAGACTTATTCCCCTATAGTTGGCGCAGCTATAGGGGTCTCCTTCTTATGGACCGGGCAAACGATGCTGAGATTCCATTCGTCGGGCATGCTTTCCTCCGACCATACCTTGCAAATGAGATGGTGCATGCACCTTATCAGCTCATCTCCAGCCGCCTTAAGAAGCTCAGCAAACAAGCCGTCTGCGCCCGCGGCTTTATAAGACTTAAGTCTTGATATCGGTATTTTGACTTCGTATAGGTCGGATGGACGGAATTCTCTTACATCGTCGTCCATTACGAACGGATCGTACTGCCTAACAGCGGTATTTTGTCTATCATCGCCGTTATACAGTCTGCAGAAGTGGTCTTTCCAAATCCTCCGCATCGACTGTGACTCTACTACCAGTTCTCCATTTCCATCCCTGCAGGCCGCCGCTCTAGCTTTGTAGCCATGGCATGTTCGCCTTACGTTATTGTAAAACTTCCGGTCGTCCTTTCTGCGCAAGCGTCTCTCCATCTCCTCGATGTCACGTTTTTCGTGCTTTCTTCTGAGAAACGTGTGTTCCAGGGATTTCGAGGTGTTGGAGGTTTGAAACCCAACACCTCAGAGGCAGCGTCTCTGATGGCGCTCTGGCAATGCCCTCAATCCTGCTCTATTGTTTGTGCTGCTGTGGGCGGATTTTAAGAGAGGTTGGGGGAGACACGATCGGTCAAGATTCTGCCAGTCTCTTGCGATTGCAGCTTTCCGACGTCAAACTTACGCAGTTCTACTCGACTCCTAAACATTCTTGATATCCTCATGCGTACCTTGGCTACAACAAGGTAGTATTTCGAGTCGATGTTGGCCCCTCTGAAGGTTCGTACGTCGAGAATACTGGAGGAACTTCTGGCGTCGATCGCAATGTGGTCAATCTGGTTGGTAGTCGATTGATCAAAAGACCGCCAGATGCCTTTGTGTATATCGAGGTGCGGGAAGCGCGTACTGGCTAGAAGGAGATTTCGCCCCGTAGCAAGATCAATCAGCCTGTGTCCGTCATCGGATGTGGTATCGCGTAGGCTATGTTTGCCGATGACTAGTTCAAAGATGCTTTCCTTACCCAGCTTAGCATTTAAGTCTCCTAGTACAATTTCGATGTCATAGCTGGGACATTGAGCATACGTTCTGTCTAGGAGATCGTAGAACTCATCTTTGGTGGAGTCATCCTTGTCTTCCGTGGGGGCGTGGACGCAGATCAGGCTGATGTTAAAAGATTTAGCCTTGATACGGATTGTTATGAGGCATTCGCTCACATGCCGAAAGCTTGGGACTTTTCCTTAGTCCACTTCAAACAACAAATCGGCATCCAAACAATCGTTGCCCTCTCTCCCTATAGCAGTCGCCGTAGTAAATATCGCAGTTTCTCATCTGCTTTACACCCGGTCCATTCCATCGCATTTCCTGGATGGCGGTGATGTCTGCTTTATAGCGGTCCATGGCGTCCGCAAGATGTTCGACTGCGGTCGCTCTTCTCGCTTTTTAGCAGGCCAGCATCCGACGGATAGATGCTACCCCTAGGAGGCCTTTGTTAGTCCTTTGCCATCCTCCTGTCGAGGACTAGGCCTACATATTTAGCCTGCTCTTTGGTTTTTGGTTGGGTTCCACCTAGCCTCGGTGGGTTGACGGTCGGAATTTTATATTTATTGGTAAACAGTACTAGGTCGGTCTTTTTAGGATTGACCCCAAGTCCACAGTACTGCGTCCATGTTTCTACTATACGTAATGACCCTGCATTAGGTCGCTTAGAGTGCTGGGAAATTTTCCTGCCGAATGGCAATGTCATCTGCATAGGCAGTCACAGCGTACCCGTCCTGTTCGAGCAACAGTAGTAGTTCGTTGACCACTACGTTCCAGAGGAGAGGGAAGAATACTCTACCCTGTGGTGTACCTCTGCTGACCGAATTCGCTGGTGCCGGTTCAACTAATTCTAGTTGAATCGCTGGTGCCGGTTCAACTAATTCTAGTTGAACCGGCACCAGCGAAGTTGGCTTTGACTACACTTTGCGTTAGCAGTTGTTGTATCAGTTCTATCACTGTTCCCGTAACACCAGATCAGACAGCGCTTTGGTGACGGTCCATGGTTCAACATTATTAGAGGCGCACATCAGGGGAGTGGTGGCATCATTGGACTATTTTTCTTCGAAAATGAAGCTGGGAACACCGTTTCGCTCACCGGTGGGCGTTACAGAGCCATGTTTACCGACTTTTTTTTACTGATATGGAAGACATGAATTTGGACGACTTCTGGTTTATGCAGGATGGCGCGCCATTCCACACAGCCCATTCTTTCTGCACCAAACTCTCAATCAGCCGTCTTCACGATGTCAATTGGCCGCCTCGAAACTGCGATTTTAACTTTTTTTTGTGGGGAACCGTGATGGACCGATATTATGCCATAAATCCGGAAACGATGCAAGCACTTAAGACCAATATCATCCAAACAATCCGTGAGCTACAGCTCGAAACCATCAACAAGGCCTTAGAAAATTGGGGGGACAGATTGCGCTACGGCGAAGCCAGCCGAGGTATCCACTTGAACGATGTCGTATTTCATATTTAATGGGAATATTTGCTCTTACCCACAATGCCACAATACATGGAATAAATTTAACTGTGTTCATTCTATTGCATTTTTAAAAGGAAGCTTGCCTTTGGCCCACCCTGTATTTATGGTACCGCCTTTATTTGAGCATTTGGTCGAGCTGTGCGATTTTTTAAGCGTTTGGTTTTGTTTTGTCAGAAAAAGCACAAGAAGTTTGCAAAAGTATGTCATTTTTTATATACCATCACTCTGCTCGATACCAGGCTAACTTATTCCTCTAGTGCCAAATTCCTTTTCATTATACTCGACAGGAAATTAATTTGGAAGAGTAATACAATTGAAAGAGCAGAAAAAGCAACAATAGCTCTCTACACATGTAAGAAAGCCCTAGGAAAAAAATGGGGATTCAAACCCAAGATCACCCTATGGCTCTACATCACGGTCGTTAGACCCATACTAATGTATGGAGTGATAGTCTGGTGGACTGCACTGGACAAGACAACATACCACAAACAATTCGAGAAGGTACAAAAGATGGCATGTATGTGCATAACCGGGGCCCTTAGGTCCACACCAACGGCTGCGCTTAACATGATACTAGACCTTACACCAATCGATATTTTCGGTAAGCAAATGGTCACACACACGGCCATAAGACTAAAAGCCAACGCGAATTGGGCGAGCTATGTCACTGGCCACTCCTCCATCCTGCAAAACAGGATAACTATGGCAGAAAACTTGGACCACATAGAACCCACCATAGTCTTGGACAAAAACTACATGACCATATATCCGGACAGACAGAACTGGTCTCGTCAAACTCAACCCCGCAGAAAATGCGTGGATTTCTACACTGACGGGTCTAAAACCAAAGACGGGGTGGGCAGTGGAGTATTCTGCAAACGACTTAAACTGTATAAAGCTCTAAAATTACCAGATCACTGCAGCGTTTTCAGGCGGAACTGATGGCAATAAAAGAGGTTTTGTCTTGGCTGAAGTGGAACGTAATATCCACCACGGATATTCGAAATCTCACAGACAGTGAGCCAGCCTTAAAGTCGTTGGAGTCCTATGTGTACACATCAAAGTCTAGTCTCGACTGTCGCCGATCTCTTAACGAGATGGCAGAACAGCTTATCTGGGTACCGGGACACAGCGACATTACAGGTAATGAAAAAGCCGACACACTGGCCAAACAAAGAACGACGCTACAATCAATCGTGTCTTGTGAGGGAGTACCCCTTACAACCATTAATCATAATCTAGCCAATCTCGCCAGGGCCGAGACGAACCTGAGATGGACCCAGGGACATACCTGCGTCATCACCAGGCAAATCTGGCCTCGGCTTGACAGCCAACGCACAAGGAGTATAATCTCCCTAAAAAGAACTGACATCTACAAGGTCATTGGTGTCATCACAGGACACTGCCTCATTGGCAGTCACGCACAAAAACTAGGAATAGTTCCGAATGATTTCTGCAGAAGCTGTCAGAATGAGGAGGAGGTCGAATCCGTTCACCACCTTCTCTGTGCCTGTCCAGCTTTTTGCAACATCCTTCCTTAACGGTCTGACAGATGTTCGGAAAGTAGGGGTACCCAACCTTCTTAACTTCTTAAGAAGCACAAAATGGTTCCACGAATAGGGGGGTAAAACCCGCTCGTAGCTGCACAACGGGCCTCCCTGGCCTATGTGCATTCTTCTCAATTCTGGGAAGGCTACAAACCTACCTACCTACCTATATACTTCAATAAACCAATGCTTGCCATTTAACCTGGTGGGGTTTCCTGCAAATACTGTGAACTTAAGCGGTCCGAATGGAGAGTTAAATTTCGAGTCATGTTAGCTAGTATCTCGCTAAAAGCAAGTGCAATGTTATCCCAAAGTTGCAATTGGAGCCGACTTATTGGCGCAGAAGAGTGATTTAATGCCTTCCAACAAACATGGTCTAAAATCCTCGTCTAGGCGTCCAATTCAGTTAAATTAAATTGCTTGCTCAATAGGTTTATGACGACTGTAAAATGTTCGAAGTGTTTTATGCAAAACACGAACGTTAATAAATAAAACTTTAATATACGTAAGAGCCGTTTGGGTGTGAACCTATGTACGTTTAAATGGCATTGATAGCACATAATGGCTAGCCCTGACCTGGGTCACAAGCTATACACAAGCTTTCAAAAATAATAAACTTAACCATCTAACGGGCAAAATAGTAAAAATGGTCGGATCAAGTTGATAATTTTTTTTCAAGTAGATATAGATGAAATAAGCATACATTTAAATTTTCACGTAGAAAAAATATTCAGATCGGCCGCCAGGTTGGAATTATTGGAGACCGTCTCAAGACGGTCTTGTCTGTTGGCGAGTAAAAAAATTCCTTTGCATAGAACGTATGCGTTTGTTGCGGCCATGTCAATGAAATGGTAAAAAAGCCTCGTCATGATATTTCGGCTTTTTGCTCGAATATGGTACCGACCCATAAGCCCATCCATAAAGTCCACCCCACCCATATGAGCATTATACTCCCGGATGATTTGGGGGCAGTCTATTTCGACGAATTTCTTCTGCTTTCTGTCATATCGAGGTGCCTTTGCTATACTGTGATCACGATTAGATCTCTCAAATGCTTCAATACCTACGTAGGTGGAAGCCAACCGTACACACTTATTATCCTTCCATAAAATGGTATTCACATCCACTCCATCGATTGATGTTATATATTCTATTGAATATCCTCTACTTTCCTTACTTGCTTGATTGTCGGTCGGCAGCTTACATGCTGGTATACGATTAGCTATATAAAAATAAATAAATAAATTGTATAGCTTTAAAATAATTTCAAAAAATTACCTCGCACTGTGCCTAAACTGAAGATTCCTCGGGCTCGTAAGTAGACCAAAAGAGGTAGCGATGAGTAGAAGTTATCGAAGTATAGAATATGATTAGCAAACTCGGGAATTGTTTGCGATAACCGAACAACAACATTGGATGTGGCTCCTAGATCTGGTGTGCCAGGTAAGATGACATTATCACCTGCACCATTGTATACTTCAAAACGATAGGCAAACCCGTTTGAGTCGCAAAGAACAAACAATTTGACACCCCACTTGTGCGGTTTGTTTGGCATGTATTGACGAAGATGGTGTTTCGTCTTGGTGCTGCACATTTGTTCATCGACACAAAGTCTAGCTGTTTTTGGGATTGAATTGAACCGCTGGTTCAGTTTATTGGCTAGAGCACGGATTCTAAACATAGGATCGTATCCAGATTCACCTTTCATTTTACGTTGGGATTCATCTTGAAAACATAAAAACCTCTTAATTGCTGAAAATCGTTTTAACGGCATACAATTTTGAATGGATGGGAAGGCATTTTTGCCCCAGTAACTCTCCATATTAGGATAACGGTATAGCGACATGTAAAGCATTATTCCAATATAATTTCGTATTTCTGGGGCAGAAGTTTTGAATCCGGAGTTTATGTTTTCCGTTAAAGCACAACGATTAGTCTCTTTAGTGATAAGTTCGACGATTTCGTCCGTAAAAAACAAGTTAAACATTTCCATTGGCGTGGAGAGGTTTATGACACTCAATGGAAGTGATGCGTCACCATTAAATGCAACTTCATTTACATGTAAGCGTATAGAGCGCTTGCGCCAGACCAATCGGGAAAGCTTTTTTGAATCTTTTCCAATAGAAGATAGCTCTCCACTGAAGCCTCCGGAAGAAGGCTATATTGTTGGCCCAGTAGCCTCAAATGATGGCAATGGAGATCGTGGCCTTTTTAGTGATTTGAGACGAGAATTTGTAATGGCAGATGAAGTGGATGGCTGCATATCTGTAACATCAACAATAAAAGTAGAGGAAGCGGCGGGATTGTTGATTTCGCTAAAATTTAGGTGCATAGCCTCCACAAATGCATCTGTTGTCTCAGCTTCATTCATTTGCTGGATGCATTCTTCAATGATTTGTGCATTCTTTTCGGAAAAGTCAGCTAAATTATCCGGCTCAATGTTGTCAACATTGTAATCTGGATCACAGATGGTGTCATCGCTGCTATAAACTTCATCGTCGCTTTCTACTGAATCAATGAATTCAGCCAATTGATCATCAGTCATTTCCTCCAAATTAATTTTTTTAATTAATATTTGCATTTTGTGACTTAGGGTATGGTTAGACCCAATAACAAGAACTAAACAAAATCGAGACAGTTTTTTACTCGTAAACCGACAAGACCGTCTAGAGACGGTCTTGCATTTTTTGTTTGCAAAAGACACATAACACTGTTTTATCACTTAAATTTTATCAATAACTTTAAATAAATTATATAATCTACTTACAGTCAAATCGAACACATAGATTTTTTGATTCTAAGTTACTTTTTTTAACACTTGAAAATTTACAAAATTAAAATTTAATTTTCGCCGTTATTTCAATGAGTTTTTGCATCCAATTGATGATAGAACTCAAAAGCGTGATCGGAGTGGAATGATAAAGATACCAAAATGTGCAGAACAGTAAAAAAAATAAGTCTCCGTTGTTTTAAGCAAAAAAACAAGCTATGTTTGACGCTGGAGGCAAAAAAACTGAAGGCAGTCTTGAGACGGTCTTACCCGTTAGAGGGTTAAAAACCAAACGACAAAAAAAATCAGTCAGGACTAACTTCCCTTTGGTAGAAGGTTCTATGGTATACCTTACAAGCTTAATAGCTAGCCAAAATGTTTTGGAAAAGCGTTTTAATGGCAGCAGATACAGTCGATATCTCGAACAATTGTCTCGAATGTAGGCTGCTTAACTGAGCTGTTGTTAGACCTATAAATGTATACTTGTATATACTTAATATCAATAGAGCGACATTCCTCAGGTATACGGACGGATACTTGAAGACGGCATAACACGAAAAAGGAAAACGATTTGCGAGTATGTAAGCTCCCTGAAATACGAGAACTCTCTATAGTCCTGGCGCTACTCATCAGCTGAAAAATACCCTCGGCGGATATTACTGCGATTTAGGAAGTACGCTGGATAGAAAAAGAATGATTAGGAAGAAGGACTTAGACAGTTATCACAAAAGTCCGCTTTTATTGGGATGCAGATTCGTGATGGCTCTAAGAGTTAAAAGAAGGGGGGAGCATAAGCTTCTTAGAAGAAAGAAGAAAGAGCACGAAAAGAGTGCGATTGAGGATTTAGAGAGATGTTACTGCAGGCGTGACGTTCGAAAGTTTAATCAACAGATAAAGCGAACATGCCAAGGTACTAAAGCCAGAACGAAAGCCTGCAGGGATGAGAACGGACACCTAGTAGTAGAATCGCAGTCGATGCTGAGAATATGGAAAAACCAATTCTGCAGACTGTATAACTGCGATGTTAATCAATATACCGCTGTCAGGCAGAGTGATCCATTTCTAATCGACGAAGACCGCAGACAATTCTGTCCCCCTGACCTCGATGAAGGTAAGATTGCCATATCAAAGCTCAAGTCGAATAAAGCTGCTGGCGCAGACGGACTGTCTGCTGAGCTCTTCAAGGCAGCTGGGGATGATCTGGTTAGGAGCATGCACCAGCTCAGCATCCAGTCTCAGCATCGTATGCTCGATCCGCAAGAAAGAAGACTCCTCTGATTGCGCCAACTATAGAGGAATAAGTCTCCTTAACACGCCTACAAAATCTTGTCTGCCGTCTTGTGTGAACGCCTGAAGCCTTTTGTAAATAAGCTGATAGGTCCTTATCAGTGCGGATTCAGGCCAGGGAAGACCACCATCGACCGGATGTTCACACTACGGCAGATCCTAGAAAAAGCCAATGAATTTCAAGTCGACACACACCACCTATTTGTCGACTTCAAAGCCGCATACGACAGCGTAATTAGAGACGAGCTATATAACGCTATGTCTACCTTTGACATACCTGCTAAACTCATCAGACTATGCAGGATGACTTTGGAGAATGCTCGCTGAATGCTCCGAATTAGTGAACACCTTACCGATAGTTTTGGTGTCAAAAAAGGATTTAGGCAGGGCGATGCGCTGTCGTGTGATTTTTTCAACATCATATTTGAAACGATTGTGCAAAAATCACTGGCCAACACAAGAGGCACAATCTATTTCAAATCCTCGCAACTCCTTGCATACGCCGACATTATTGGCATAGTAGGTAGATCACAGCGAGATGTCAATGAGGCATTTGGGAGTATTGAGTTCGAGGCGAAAGTTGGTCTGACGGTAAACGAAGGCAAATCTAAATATATGCTGTCATCAAAAAAGGACTCTCACCACCGACGTCTTGGCCAGATCGTTTGTATTGGAAGATATAAGTTCGAGGTAGTTAAGGACTTCGTCTACCTTGGCTTCGCAGTGACCTGGAACAACGACAGCAGTTCCGAAATCAAACGCAGAATCATTCTTTCCAATCGCTGTTTCTTTGGGCTCAGGAGGCAACTGAGTAATAGGACCCTCCCCTGAACGACAAAGTTGACTCTACATAACACCCTTATCATCCCGGTCCTTCTGTACGGCGCAGAAGCATGGACACTACCAAAAGCGGATGAGGAGGCCCTTGGTTGGTTCGAGAGAAAGATTTTACGCGTGATTTTCGGGCCTATAAACAGAGACGGGGGATGGAGGATTCAACCGCGAACTTTACGGGCTGTACAGCGACATGAGTCTAGTCAGGCGTCTACGGATCTACGCCAAAGATGGCTAGGCCATGTAGAGCGAATAGACACCACAGCTCCAGCCCGGAGAGTCCAACCCCGAGGGACGAAGTAGCAGAACACGGCCGCACTTAAGATGACGCACACAGGTGGAAGAGACCTCAGCCAACTGGGTGTGCGGCAATGGAAAAGGCTAGCAAAGGATCGTGCTAGTTGGAGGGGCATGTTGGTTGAGGCCTAGCTTCACTCCGAATTATAGCGCCCATTAAGAAGAAGAAGAAGATTCGTGATGGCACTGGGAATTGCAGACGGGGAAGGGCGAATGGCGAGCCTCCTGCGCTAAAAAAACAGAATTAGTCGGTTGGGCTACGGCCAAGTAAGCCCTAACCGTAAAAAAACCATAAGCCTCGGATATAACGGACCGGATTAATGTCGACGACCCCTACAAAAAACGAAAAAAGGACAATGATCTTCGGCTCTGTACGTGTGGAATGTTAGGTCCCTTAACAGGCCACGTGCAGCCGAACAATTTGCGGATGCCCTAGACCGCTATAAAACGAACATATCCGCCATCCAGGAAATGCTATGGAATGGACCGCGTATAAAGCGACTGCTATAGGGAGAGAGAGCAACGATTGTTCGGATGCGGATTTGTGGTGGGTAAAAGGCTAAGGTCGAAAGTCATCGGCGTTAAGCCAATAAGCAATTGCTTAGCTGGGATCAGGTTTTACAACATCAGCCTCGCATGGGCACACGCCCTGACCATTTCCTCGTAACATCAAGATTCAGAGCTCGACTCTCCAATGACGGAAAGCTGAAACAGCACACCATTAGGAGATTCGACATTGGACGCCTGAACAACCCGGAGGTTATCGGAGTTATCAGGAAGCAGGAAGCTGTGGTAGTCAGGAAGCCGTGACTACCTTAGGCTACGCACCACCCCCGACAGGGAACGTTCGTGTGATGGCGAATGTAAGCAGAAAAAGGCAGCAACCGACGAGGCGTACTAAAAGGCGCTGCAGCGAAAAACAGGGGCAGCGCGAGAGGAGTACCGAGCCAGAAGAATGGAGGAAAAAAACTGCGGCGGCTAAAGAAAAGAATCGTCGCGGCCTCCAAGCTCAAGGATATCGAGGAGTCTAGGGACAGACATAAAATACGGGCCATTTAAAAGAATGCTAAAAGCGATTGAAATATCAGCTCTATTTGCCTCATCGATACAACCCATCCCTTTATCGATTTTAAAAGCCACATACGACGCAAAGAATTGTTTGATGTCAACAGGGAAGGCACTATCTTCTACAGGTCTGTCCAGCTGCTATGATACGAGGATGATATTGACATCATTGCGGGGTTTTAGCGCGACATTGTAGAAGCTTTCACGGCGATTGAGGATTGGTCTTAAAGTTAATGCTATCTCGGGGCCAACGCAAATTCCATAAACGACACCACAGTGAAGGTTTGTCCAAACAACTTGGGTCAAAACTCCTCATTCGGAGGACCAAAGTCATGCTTTACAAAACCTTTATACTGCCATTCTTGCTGTACGGAGGCGAATGCTGAACGATAATCAGGACGGCGGAGCTGATTTCGGGTTCTTTCGAAAGAAAAATTCTGCGCCGGATATTTGGTCCTGTCTGTGAGGAAGGTGAATGGAGGAGAAGACACAACCTCAAACCCAACGAGCTGTACAAAGTTGTGGTTATAGTCCGGACGACACAGAAATGCCGACTGCAATGGCTCGCCTGCATCGAGCGAATGAATACCAATGCTCCAACTAAGAGGGTCTTCGACGTCGAGCCTTCGAGAAGAAGAGGAAGACCGAACCTCCGGTATAAAGACCAAGTAATCGCGGATGTAAGACAGCTTGGTTTTGATAACTCGAAACGGCATGCCAGGCACGGTCGTGGTTGGAAGGCAGCTATAGCTCAGGCCCACATCCTCCATGGATTGCCGACCTGATAGTTAAGTAGGTGGTAGGTAGGTGATAGGTTAAGGAGACGCCTCGCTCCTCTGCGTACGCCTCGAGATCTTCAGAACCAATCTCTGACAGCGAGATTTTGCAACAGGGCACGTCAGCTTAAAGCATTTTGTAAAGGCACTATTTACATTTTGAATTGTGTTTACTACCCTATGTCTCGTCATTACTTTTCAGGTGGAGCTTCAACGGTTTTCCCCAGATCTGTCCTTAATTGTATTCACTTTGCCTTTTTGGGATTCTTCCTAACCTCTGAGGTAGAGCTCTCATTCTCATTGTCTTCTAGGAAGACATTCCAGTAAGCCATGGACTCAAAGAACCTAATCAAAAGGGTTAAGTCAATCAGCTCCTGATGTCTTGCGGTAACAAAATTTGGTTGTGAGCCAAGATTGTTAAGTTCATGACAGAGGATCAATTGGGTTTAAAGATCAACTTATTGTATCTAATGCCGCTTTCATATGGTCAACAGTTTGTCATTCCTTTTTAAAAAAATGCAGAGATACGTCTACAAAATATATTCTCCTCCAAATGTGTGTACCATTTCAGTCGCTAATGCTAGGATTCAGCTCAGGGCATGAATAAAATTCATGACTTCTTAGAGTGTCCAACGTAATGAACAAATGGTCCTTGTATTATAAAAGAAGTTGTCTAGATTAAGTGGATACAAATTACGTAAAAAACTTGTGAACCGTTTTGAGCGCGCCACATGTACATAGTCCACGAGGAGCAATTCCACTTTTTCCATGCAACCCACCAGCCATATAGTCTCCAACGTAAGACTTCGTTCTAGAACCACTGGCCAACAAACTATCCGTTTTATGACAATCATTTTAATCAACTCTAACGACACTAATCATGACCCAAACTAATTCAGATGTTGTCTTCCATTATTACATGACGATTTTTCTCGTCTCTCTTGTTCTCTTCCAGCACTAGGAGACGATAATCCCGCTGCCTTATCCGTCGACGATTACAACAACTTGGATCACTTAAGCTCGTCCACGTCCACACAACCTGTATTTGACTTTGGAATGCCAAGGAACATCACAGCACGGGCCGGACAAACGGCAGCAATTAACTGTCGTGTCGAACACTTGGGCGACAAGTCGGTAAGTATTTGTTGTTGGCCTTTGTTTTTTTTTCTCGTAGTCTTGGCGGATGTGTCATTTCCTCCTCCAGCTTTGTCCGGCAGCAAATGTAAGAACAGCACACAAACAAATGTAATGTAATGATGTTTGCTCCTGCTGGTGCTGCTACTGGCAACTAACGCCTGAACGCCTTGAGCGCTGCAATTTTGAGTGTTCGTCCTTTTTTTGCCTTTGTTTCCTGCTTCATTTCTTCCATTACATCCTTCGTGCTTTTATATTCTCTTGTTTCACTTAAGTGTTACTAGTGAACGATGCCTTTTTATTATATCATCCCACTCCATCGACATCTTGGGCGTTGTGCGCGCTCTTCCTGCTTATCATTGTCCTCTCTACATACAGAAACGTTGCCCCAAACTTCTTTTCGTCCTTGCGTTCATACTGATGTTTATCGCTGTCACTTGCCCTTGGCGATGACGGTGATGACAACGACATTTTTTAGTGTCTTGCCTCCATCATCGTTTTATAACGTCGTATTCTCTTCTTTTCTGCTTTAGGTGTCTTGGATACGGAAGCGAGATCTGCATATATTGACGGCTGGCATCCTAACCTATACATCAGATGAACGCTTCAAGGTACGTATTTACCCTTACAGGATGATGGTACCCTTTTAGTTCGATGGAAATTTATTGGTTCTTTGCTTTAGGTCATCCGGACGGAAGATTCCAAGGACTGGTCGTTGCAGGTGAAATACGCCCAGCCAAGAGATAGTGGCATCTACGAATGCCAAGTGAATACCGAGCCAAAAATCTCAATGGCATTCCGGCTGAACGTCATCGGTAAGTATGCACGACAAAAGTGTAAGAGTGTGTTGGCGGTGTGTGCTTTAAGGGCGTATGCGATGTGAGCTGTGTCGGATGTGGAGAACGCTGTTGACTTGTGATCATTAGCTGGTTCCTGCTAGCTGCCCGGCTAACTTACATCGGGGTTAAAGTTCTTATGGTAATGAGCTGGGAATACTCTTATACGGTCTGGAAGATTTATGGCAGATGATAAGAAGCAACCAAGGCGTTTGGTTCTTGTTGCAGCAGGATAACACCCTTCTTATCGTAGCCATGCACATTCATAGTTGCTGCTGTAGCTATGTCTGTCGAGTCCATTACTCATTGTCTTCAGAGATGGCTAAAGATGGCTGGTACGGTGCGGTTGCCTCTTTATGGCCAGGCGAAAACATTGCTGTGGCACGGTTAAGGTTGCTTCGTGGTTAGCTTGCAGGATATATTGCTTAGGGATTAGCTGCAGCGGTGGCGGAAAGCGTAACAGACATGGTTCGTCATGACTTTGTTGTCAAGGATTACAAGTACTACATGTGTATGTACACCTCGTAGATGTAGCTAGATTAATGATGGCAGTCACAAAAGAGATACCGGAATGTTAATATGTGTTGGGAGGTTGTTTACCTTTTTGTTTCGTCAGATGCTGTTGGGAATCTTTGTGTTGTGGTGCGGAGGAGCCATGCTTTGTATATGAGTTGTGAAAGGTTACACATTTAAACTGACAGCTTGGATGATAAATCGAGGTTGATTGATGGGCTTGGATAAGTATCGATGTTTTATGGTGGTGATAGCGATAGTGAGTAGTTTACTGCATCTTAAGGAAGGACAGTCGAACGACTTTGTGACTCGTATGCATGTTAGAAAAATTGTTACTTTAGTTCTTGGATTCTTAAATGGTCGATGGAATACAGAAACAGGATTTCCGGCATATTTTTGGCACCAACTCTCTTTTCTTAATTGCTTTCAGTCTTAGGACTGAGCGAATGGGACAATTCCTATTCGGCACTGTCGAAGTTGCAGAGTTTGGAACCGTCGCAATAAAAATGTCATCATTATCCTGCCAAACTGTCTACGAATTATATACATTTGCCATGTACACATTATATCTGTGTACGGCAGCGTACACGCGGTTGTCTGAATGGATAACTCGTCAGGCGTGTGTTATGTGTATTCCCCTTCGGAACGGAAGGAGGATGTACATATCATCGGCCAATGGACCCGAGGGATCTCAGTCCAGCATCTTCATTGCGGAGCTTGAAATACTTACTTTATTATCAGGCCAGCGATCCATGGAGGATCTGAGCCTGAGCTATAGCTGCCTTCCATCCTTGACGGTCCCGGGCACGCTGCTTCCAGTTATCAATACCAAGATGTCTTACATTCGCGATTACTTGGTCTTTATACCGGAGGTTCGATCTACCCCAACCAGGAGGCTCGGAGTCGAATACCCTCTTAGCTGGAGCGTTGATGTCCATGCGCTTGATGTGGCCAAGCAGTGTAGTCGACGGATCTTTGCCTTCCGGACTACATCCACATCTTTGTACAGCTCGTAGACTTCGCGGTTGTAGACACAGAAGAAGACTCTTCTCCATTCACCTTCCTCCATGCCGGATCTCCACTGTCGTTTCATTTGTGGAATTTACGTTTGCTCCGACGTAGGCAAACTCCTTAACAACCTCGAAATTGTAGCTGTTAATTGTTATATTTTGTCCCAGGTGGTGAGCGACGGATTGGTTTTTGCTTGACAGCATGTACTTCGTCTTGTCCTCATTGACCGTACAGCAAGACTGGCAGTATAAGCGTTTTGTAAAGCATGACTTTGGTCTTTCGAGTGAGGAGTATTGACCCCAGTTGTTTGGACAAGCCGAAGGAGCAGCGGTTGTCAAGGGCGATTCCTTGCCGGATCTCCACTGTGGTGTCATTTGTGGAATTTACGTTTGCCCCGAGGTAGAGAAACTCCTTAACTACATCGAAATTGTAGCTGTCAATTGTTATATTTTGTCCCAGGTGGTGAGCGACGGATTGGTTTTTGCTGGACAGCATGTATTTCGTCTTGTTCTCATTAATCGTTAACCTCATCGTTAATCTCATTAATCAGACCAACTCGTTTCGCCTGTTCTTCAATCGCCGTGAATGCTTTCACAATGCCACGGCGAGAGCAGGCGATCATATCGATATCATCCGCGTATCCTAGCAGCTGGACGGACTCGTAGAAGATAGTGCCTTCCCTGTTGATGCCTGCTCGTCGCACTATCTGCTCCAGCACCAGGTTAAAGAAGTCCCATGACAGCACATCTCCTTGCGGAAATCCGGTGCATATTTCAAACGGTTCCAAAGTCCTGGAACCGAGTTGCATTGTGCATCGCGTATTTTTTAGCGTGGCGCGACACAACTGGATTAGTTTACCCGGGATGCCGAATTCGGCCATCGCACCAAACAGTCCTTCATGATGAATGCTGTCGCATGCGGCTTTGAAATTGATGAAAAGATGGTCTGTATCGATTCGAAACTCGTTGGTCTTTTCCAGGATTTGTCGAAGTGTGAAAATTTGGTCTATATTCGATTTGCCGGGCCGGAAGCCTCACTGGTAGCTGCCAAATAGTGCGGTGCAAAGTGGTTTTAGACGTTCGCACAATACGCTGGACAGGATATTGCAAGAGGTAGGATCGCCTTTTTTGTGGATGGGGCAAATAGAGAGTGGGCATGCTTTCGTCTTCCCAAATTCTGCATATTATCTGGTGCATACTCCCTACCAGAACATCGCCGCCAGCCTTGAAGAGCTCTAATTGCAAGCCATCTGAGCCTGCGACCTTGTTATTCTTCAGCTCCTGAACAGCTGTGCCGACATCTTCGATGCTGGGTGGAAGGACTACTTCAGCGGCTGGAGTTGAGATTTCCTCGGTCCCTACCACTCTCTCTTGTTTACGCTCGTTAAGCAGCTGCTGGAAATGCTGCTTAAGTACATCCACTATTCCCTACACTCGCAGTTTCGAAGAGCCTGGGTGCCCTTTATGAAGCCTCCTGCAAGGCCCTTGGCTTTCTTGTAAAAGGCTCGTGTTATATGTTTACTCCTTGAGCTGGGAGGCTGCGAAGATTCTTTTCATTTGTCGCAGTCGTTTGTACTCCTCCCTTCTTCTGGCTCGGTACTCTTCTTGTGCTGCCCTGGTTTTCCTCTTCAGCGCCTTTTGTTATGCCTCGTCAGTTGCTGCCTTTTTCTGCTCACACTCGCCATCATACCACGGGTTTCCTGTTGGGGGTGGTAAGTACCCTAAGGTGGTTATGGTTACTTCCTGAATGGCTGAGCGGCAATGCAGCCACATATTATTGGCATTTGTGTTCGACGTAGGCATACCGTAGAGTCTTTCGCTCAGCTGCTCCCTGTAGACTCTGGCAGCCTCCGGTGTGCTCAGGCGCCTAATGTCGAACCTCCTCCTGATGGGCTGGTGCAGCTTTCTGACATTGGACAGTCGAGCTCTGAATCTTGCTGCTACGAGGAAGTGCTCAGAGTCGACATTTGCCCCTCTGAATGTCCGCACATCCAGGATGTTTGACGACTGCCTTGCATCAATGAGCACATGGTCGATTTGTTTGGCGGTTCGATCGTCCGGAGATCGCCAGGTTGCTGTGTGGATTCGCTTGCGAGGGAATCTTGTACAACTTATCACCGCATTACGAGCTGTCGCAAAGTTCGTGAGTCGGAAGCCGTTAACTGTTGTTGTATCGTGGAGGCTGTGCTTTCCGATCACTCCGCCAAGGGTTTTCTCCTTACCGATTTTGATGTTGAAGTCCCCGAGCACGATTTTAACATCGTACTCCGAACAAGCTCCATAGGCAGTGTCCAGGAGGTCATAGAAGTCCTCCTTGATAGGGTCTTCAGCCTCGTCGGTAGGGGCGTGTGCACATACATATAAGGCTGATGTTATAAAATTTGCCTCTTATGCGGATCACAGCCAGGCGATCACTTATAGGTTTAAAGTCGATGACCTTCGAACTTAACCGCTTTCCCACGACAAATCCGCATCCCAATAAGTGCAATCTGTTGTGACAGCTGTAATAAATGTCGCATTTTTTTTTTCCTCATCATACCGTTTGGCACCTTCCTCAAAACTATTGGTCAGGTCTTCACCTATTCGGATGGAGCATTTTCCAAAGAATACTCTTAGGTGCTTAACAGGGATGTTAAGGGTAGATATGGTGTCGTATAGCTCGTCTTTAACAGCATATGAACGTATGCGGCTTTGACAAATAGGAGGTGAGGGTCGACCAGAAATTCTTGGGTTTTTTCCAGGACCTGCCGTAGTGTGAAGCTTTGGTCGATGGTGAACTTTTCTGGCCTGAAGCCACACTGATGAGGACCTATCAGCTTATTCACAAAAGGCTTTGAGGCGTTCACACAAAACAACAGAGAAGATAAGTAGGCGATGTCAAGGAGACTTATTCGTCTCTAGTTAGCGCAGTCAGAGGGGTATAATTTCTTGTGCCCATGTGGTTAGTGGCTTATTAGCAAAGACCTGTGACTTCAGAAAACTCCACAATATAAAGTCGAACCGGGTCAAATCGTACGATGTCGGTAGCCAGTTCACATCACCTCTACCTGAGGTGACTATGCCCATTAATCGCCTGTGCAAAATTTCCAATGTGGAGTTGGCTGTGTGCTACGTAGCGCCGTCCTGATGAAACTACGTGTGGCTGGTGTTCATATCATCCAATTCAGGCCAAAAGGAGTAAGTAATAATCGACCGATAGCGCAGACCGTTGACAGTTATTGCCTGCCCAAAATCATTCTCAAAGAAATATGGACCGATGTCGCCGCCAGCTCCAAATCCACACCAAACAGTGACTTTTTTGGGATGCTTTGGAGGCTCTTGGATCTAATGTGGTTTGGTATTGTCCCAAATTCGACAATTCCTGTTTGTTGACGTATCCATTCATCCAGAAATTAGCCCATCGATGAAGACGATTTCACGATGAAAATGAAGGTCAGTTCCCGACC
The DNA here is from genome assembly GCA_951905685.1 of Eumerus sabulonum. Lineage (NCBI taxonomy): Eukaryota > Metazoa > Arthropoda > Insecta > Diptera > Syrphidae > Eumerus > Eumerus sabulonum. The sequence continues at coordinate 84,146,727 of OX645063.1, read as the reverse complement.
ACTCCAGAGCCCATTCGGCGAATACACGTCGTTGTCTAACTTACCTTCCGCTCCTGGGTCAATTGAATTTTGTGCAAGCCCAAGTCATGACGCAAAATTCGTTTAGGTCTGCGAAAAATCGGCTACCTGCACACTTTCACGGGCAGTGGCAATGTTTTCGGCAGTGAACCCCCACACTATGGAAAGTCCTCTCGGTAGGACGATTAGGCCGACCGTAAAATAGGCGAAGCGCACGGAACTTTGATAAAATAATTGTATCACTTGTACGTATTGTTGAACGCTATGTCCTTCCACGTTGATTTGGCAGGATAAGTTGAATAAGCGACATCCAAATTGGCAGATGTAGCTTCAACAATGAGGCCACTGTCAACTGTTAAATTTCGGAAGGCCCATTTAAATGACCCCATATTTGACTGTACATCCGAAAGTCGGGTTCAGAGTATTTTGGTGGGCATTCCTAGAGAGTCCTGTGATGTGGTAAAGCTGTTGAAGGCAAGCTATATTCCTGTGATTTTCCATCGAGCCCAATGATTTAGTGATGCTGGGGTTTCCTATCAGTTTTACTGTCGAACAGGTTCACTGAGTTCTTAGGTGCATCGAACCAGACATGATGGTTAGATTGTAGCCATATTCAGATGATATCGAATACGTGGTTATTTCAACCAAAATTTCCAGTGACATACATGTATACCCTGCATATACAGTTTTCCAGTTTTTAAGATGCAAGTGCCATTCATATATAATTGCCTCGAGTCGGTGGGACGCTTGAACGACAAATGTCACCACTGTGGCTTAGAAGCATTCATTTTCGTTCTGTTTTTCTTCCTCTATATAATTATGCTGTCAACATTGGAATTTCATGAGCTCAATATACACTGGCGTTCACTATTTAAGGCCGAAAAGTAGGGTCGTAAGATAGTGAACCCATCTTAGGGTACCGTCGTCATTCACAAAAATGGGAAAGACTATCGGAGATAAAAGAGAACCCTGCGGAACACCAGCTTATAAATGCTGGCTATCCGACTTGAATTCGTCCAAAACAACTTGATTGGAATGATTTCAAAAATTGTTTCTAATCCGTTGAAGAAATGGCTCATTGATCTCAAATGCACTCATTTTCGAGCAATCCCTGTCATTCGCTTTCGAAATATCCAGTGCAGCTATTTTGCTATCACCTGCTTGATGAGGCGACGGAATCCACTTTTCGTTAAGATATGCCATCAAATCACCAGTGGATTTATTGCTATGGAAATCATACTGTCGGTCATTGAGGAGTTTCCGCGACTCAAGAATATTATTTTTATTGAGCGTATGGATTTAGTATATTCTGCTGGATACTTGTCGGATTTTATAACAGCCTTTGTACGTGAAAACATCGAATTTAGTAAGTGTGGGGTCACGTTTTACCCTGCTTCAATAAATGTTCGACCCGACTAAAGCCTGGCGGTTGTGGTGACGTTCCAAGCTGAGTTCGAATCATTTGAAGATTGCATGCCTTACCTGATTTACCTTATATATGACAACAATGGCTGTTGCCTTACTTTAGTAATTAACTGTATTTTTGGCAATCTTGTATGCGGGCGATTGGGACTAATGCCCAAGCACGCCTCAATCCCACCATATGTCGCATAGTGATTTTACAATATCAGTTCGCGCAGCACCACATTTTTTTTTAACAACAACTGATTCAGTAGGACCTTTACGAAAGTCGTCCTGTAGCAGAGTACGATCATGATATAATTCGAAAGCTAGAGATACACGGTGGGTCGGGATGGTGCTTCTTTGGAAAAAATCGAGCCGAAGTGTTTGGTACACTGTTGTGGGCTTAAACACGTTTAAGACATACGAAAAGGGGCTGAAAAGGAGAACACGAGATGCTGCGGCGAAAGAAGAGAATTTTCGCAGTCTCCCAGCTCAAGGATATGGAATAAAAACGCGATAAGAGTCAGGCTCTTCGAAATTGCGAGAATAATCCTATTACCGACCCGCAGGGAACGAGCATGCAGAAGAGAGAGTGGACTTCGTCCCGCCTTCAGTCGACGAAGCTGACCCCCTCCCAGCATTGAGGGGCAGTAGGCATAGCTACTAAAAAGCTGAAGAACAACAAAGTCGCAGGTTTGGATGGATTACCATCAGAGCAAGTATCAGATCATCTGTACAATTTACCCGACGACCGGAATACCGGCTCCATATCCCCCATCTACCAAAAAGGCTATCCTTGTAAAATCTACAGAGGTGTACCTTATACCACGCTCCAGGACCTCCGAGCCATTTAAAATCCGCACCGGATTTCGACAAGGAGATGCGCTGTCATGAGACTTCTACTATCTCGAGCTGGAACCAATAGTGCGTCGGGCCAAACGTCAACACGCAAGGCACTATCTTCCACAAATCGGTACAGTTGCTGGGCTACGTAGACGATATTGATATTGTCGCAAGTTCCCAGCGCACCACTGTGCCGATTACAGATCAGGCGAAACGAGCTGATCATCCACATCAATGAGGAGAAGACGAACCACATATATGCCTTCTACAAAAAGGCGGTCCAGCAGCCAACACCTAGGACAAAATATAACGATCGTCAACTATAATTTCGAGGTTGTGAAGGAGTTCACATACCTCGGGGCAAACATAAACTCCACGAATGACATCATAGTGAAGATCCGGCGAAGAATCACCCCCGGCAAACGCTGCTATTTCGGCTTGGTAATGCTCTACAAGACTCATAACCTGCCAGTCCTGCTACATGGAGCCAAATCTGGGCGATAAGCAGGACAGCAGAGCTGATCCTTGACTCCTTCGAAAGAAGAATTCTGCGACGGATATTCGGTCCCATCTGCGAGGAAGGTGTATGGAGGAGAAGACATAACTGCGAACTCTATGAGCCGTACAAAGGTGCGGTTATAGTCCGGAAGGAAAAAATCCGCCGACACCAATAGCTCGGCCACGTCGATCGCATGGACACCAACGTTCCAGCTAAGAGGGCCTTCTAATCCAAGTTCCTGTTTCGAGAGGAAGGAGGAGACCGAACCTCCGGTATAAAGACGAATTGATCGCGGACGCAAGATAACTTGGTCTTTCCGGCTGGAAGCAGCGTGCACGGGACTACCAAAGTTGGAGGACTGCCTTAACTTAGGCCAGGACCCTCCATGAGTTGCTGGCCAGAAAAGTGAGAAGAAATCTATTTAATCAAGTACTTGATATGCTTTGGTGGTGTTACAACCCCTGAAGGGCCAGTGCCGAGCTTTTCTCAATCACCCATGCTGTGTGTGATTTATTTTTCACACAGTCTAATGCCGATTCCGAACGGCGTGGAAGTTGTGGCAAGTTATACTACGGGGGGTTTTGCCAGTACTCCGCCGAAGAGGGACGCCGCGAAATAAACATTCGATGGCGTTGGTATTATCGGGATTCATGAGTCAGAGTCTAACACATCAACGCTCTTCACTAAATAAGAGCTGAGACCGGCTATTTGGTAAGGACCTAAGACATGGTATCCCCGAGGTTACTTACCTTCTAGTAGCTTGCAGATCGTCCATAGATTTTTGGTCAATCGTCAATTCCCTTCTACTTCAATAGTTTCATATTTACAGCCTCCCCTTATCGTACTATCAGCCCTTTTAAAACACAGATCTTTAGACCGGTGAACTTAGCACTTTGTTGCCAAATGGGCCGAGGATGAACAACCTCGATTCGCACTAAATCTATACACTAAATACCCCCAGCACTATAAGGTAACCAAGTCAGTTCAATGTAATTTAAAATATAATGCAGAGAGCCCTAACAAACGAACAAAGACCAGATCCACCGACCATTTACTCTCGAGCACTCTGCTTTTAGTACAGTTTTCAAACATCCTAACGAGCCATTCCGCTGAAGCATCTTTCCAGTACATTGAATTCGGCATCCTAATGAAATCCACCCAAAGAGCAACTCCCAAAAGAAGTGTGCAACATCGTACTACATCAGAGGAATCACCCTAATCCCGAAAAACACAATGAACGCCCTTAACCACAAACAACTGAATAAAATTCCATTCCGTGAAATCCAATTCCCAAGTGCTGACCAATTCGCTAAAGATTCGACAAATGCCCATAAGCCCTTTCAGCATCCATAACATCCATTCATTCGGCTTTTTGAAAACTACCAAGTGCGGCATCTCCAAAGCTATCTATTGCATCCACAAAAAAAAAAAAAAAAAAAAAAAAACAAAATCCAGGAAGAAGCAAAATGGACAAAGGAAAAGCTCGGCTTTTCACTATCGACATGTTCTGCTTTCCTCAGCGGCACAAGATGAGCTCTCAGATCTCTCCTCCTGCCCTTGTTTCATTGTGAGCAAACTTTTTTCACCACATTTCCACGAAGCGTCAAAGCTAACCAATCCTTTACGCTCCAACGCCGTTGCTGCACAACAACCGCCATTGCCGGCGGACCAAAGCCAGCATGAATGCATACACGAGTAAACTCACCCTGCAATTACTCCCCTGGGTGGGCTTTTGATTAGCAACCGTCCAACGGAACTGGTCATAAAGTCGCGGTGGCGCATGTGATGAATCCCATATGACTATGTAGCAGCGTATCGTGTTTATGATCCAGAAATCATCAATCCCGGAGCGAGAACTAATCTGACTAGACTGCAACTCAAACAATCCACTAGCTATCGCGTTCAGTATCCATCTGGAAGTTGTCGATAACTTGAAAACGTATCTGTAACTTTTTTTTCGACTTTTATGCGAGGGCAGTGCTACCCAAGGGAGGAGAAGGAGAACATGAGAAGAACTAATGCTGTTGAAATAGAGTCATTACTAGCGGCTTTTGCTTAGAGCAGTGATTTGGAATGGTGATTGATGCGGTTCTAATGGGGAGAACTACTTATGTAGTTACGCAATTACTTCGGTCATAACTCTGGTCAGTCATAAATTGTGACCTTAGAGGACTGGATAGGGCATGACAACTCATCTTCTGGGGGTTGGTGATATAAATTTCGTTTTATGATAACTCGGGTGCGTTAATTGCTGAGTCGTGCTAAGCCTGATAGAAGTGCTAATGAATATGGATTGCTACTTAGACGATTCAGGGTGTGATGTGATGAGAATGACTATATTAACTACATGGTAAAGTAGACACTTCAGCCATTTTATGTCTCAAGGTAACACAGTTTAATTGACTAACGAAGTAGTAGTTGTCAGGCTCATGGAAGTTGTGAGATTCGTATGAAAATATATTGTCTACCAGCGAAAGCTGCCTTGGCCTGGGGCTTATGGCACTGTCGAAAATGATGCATCTATACACGAGAGTGGGTCAATAGGTTTCCCATGTTCCACATTGTGGAGGGAATAACTTATTACCGTTGCGTATTATCATGAGGGCGTTATGCAAAGAAACTACAATGATAGAAGCCTCTCTTCTTCTTACGTGGCGCTACAGTTCGAGGTGGACCTGGGCCTCAACGAACAAGCGTCTCCAGCTGGCACGGTCTTTGATCAGCTGTTTCCAGCGCCGCACGCCCAGCACGCCCTTTCCACCTGTGTGCACCACCGTAGATGCGGCCGTCCTCGAAGGATTCGAAGACTCTTCGGATTTAAACAAACGGGGCCGTAGAGAGAGCGCAGAATTTTCCTCTCGAAACGACCAAGGACATGTTCATCCGCTTTTCTTAAGGTCCAAGTCTCTGTGCCGTAAAGGAGGACTGGGATGATCAAGGTCTTATATAGTGTCACCTTGGTTTTCCGAGAGAGGGCTCTACTTCTCAATTGCCTCTTGAGCCTAAAGCAACAGCGGTTGGCAAGAGTGATTCTGCGTTTTATCTCAGAGCCGGTCATCGGTGAGCCAAGGTGGACGAATTCCTTGACCACTTCAAAGTTATATCCGCCCATGGTTATGTTCTGGCCAATACGTCGGTGTTGACCGTCTCGTTTAGATGAAAGCAAATGTTTGGTTTTACCCTCATTAACCTTGAGACCCATCCTAGCCCCTTCTACTACAAAGGTTTCAATGACGTCTCGTTGTGTCCGTCCAATCACGTCAATGTCGTCGGCGTACGCAAGCAATCGCGAAGACTTGAAATAAATCGTACTCTTGTGTTGGCCTATGACTCTTGCACGATCTTTTCAAGCACGATGTTGAAAAGTTACATGACAGCGCGTCACCTTGCCTAAATCCTTTTTTAACATCAAAGGTATCGGTTTGCTCATTACCGACCTCAATGGAGCATTTGAGCATCATTTGCTTTACCGCACTTATTGGTGTATCTATGTACCCGAGGGTAGGTAGGCTGAGTATGCTTGACCCTAACTTTGCGAGTTCATCGGCCGCGCAGTTCCTGGAATATCCCTATGCCCGGGAACCCACAGTATTTCTATGTTGAACTGTTCAGTCATCTCGTCTAGAGATAGACGGCAGTTAAGGGATGTTTTTGATTTGTGGGCTACCGCTGCCAGGGACTTTATCGCAGCTTGGCTGCCCTTGCAAATGATAATATCCTTAGCTCATATTACATTGATTTTGAGCCATGCAAGGGCCTCTGTTATCGCTGTTAATTCTGCCTGATACACACTGCAGTGATTTGGGAGTCTGAAAGATAGGTTGAGGTTAAGTTCCTTGGAGAAGACCCCACTACCTACACCCGACTCCATCTTAGAGCTATCGGTATAGAGGGAGATCGAGTTCTTTGGTATTACTTTCCCTTCAGCCCATTCCTCCCTGGATGGAAAGACAACTTCGAAGTTCCTAGTGAACACATTCTGCGGGATGATGTAGTCCGTGTCCATGGGTACTTTGAAGTGGCTTAGAATGGTAGTATGGCCTTTTTGAGATGTGGGCATTTGTTTAAGCTCCTCATCCTTAGGGCCGCAACTTGCTCGCTGAAAAGGTTCAAAGGTGGAAGATGAAAGGTAGAGCCTCCGTGGTGGTCGATCTGATCGCTCCGCTTATGAACAGCCTTCCCCTGAAGGCTTCGATTGACTGCCTTGTCCAGAGCAGTTCACCAGACTACAACGCCATACAGGAGGATGGGCCTTATGACTGCTGTGTAGAGCCAGTGCATAATGCTTGGTTGGAGACCCTACTTCCTGCCCACCACTTTCTTACAGCTGTATAGGGCAGTAGTTGCTTTCTTGACGCGATCAAGAATATTGAGTTTCCAATTCAGCCTCCTGTCAAGGACTAAAGTTGCGTAACTGAGAACGAAAATTGCCAGAAATGACCTCACAAAAAAAGGATTTTTTTTAAGAAATCACGAAATCTGCTGCCGTTTTTAAACACACAAAACTTTAAGCTTGCCATACTTTAAAGTCAGTAAATATTCACTCCTATCTCCCAACATACCACAACTCAATCCATTTTCACGCTTCCCCGACTGTTTTCCATTCATTCTTGAAAGTTTACAGAAAAAACGGGTGGAACTTGAAGGCACACAAATTAAATTACCAACTACTGTCGGTATCCGTAATTTAATTTAATATTTTTTTTTTTGGTTACAGTAACGCCGGCTGATTCACAAGCAATTATATCCGGACCACCAGACTTGTACGTGAAAGTTGGAAGCGCCATTACACTAACGTGTCACGTGAAACAGCCCACGTCCCACGACATCGGACCAATACACTGGTATCGAGGACCCTACATAATCACACCATTCATTGTGCATCCAAACGACGCAGCCATTGACCTAGCCCGGCGCATATCCATGGAATCGCAGCTCGGCGATATCCTGAAATCAAGGTAAACAGAGTAACATGCTATCTATCTATCTATTTTCGTCCTTTTTTCTATCAATTCGTCTATGTACACTAGACTGCGTATTGCAAATGCTCAAACAGCCGATTCCGGCAATTACACTTGCCTACCAACAACAGCGGAAGGAGCCAGTGTCATGGTCAACGTAATCAATGGTAATATCCAAGTACCTCTTCCCCCTTATATCTACTTAATTAAATTTGTTTTTTGTTTAGATGAGAATCCTGCCGCCATGCAAAAGAGCAAAGCCAGCAAATGTGCCTGGCACCTGATCTCCCTCGCTCATATCATGTGTTTTATCGAATTACTAAAGGTCCTATTGCCATCATGATAGTCGATAAAATCGCCATTTGTAACATATGTACTATACACAAGTGTTGTTTAGATCTAATTAGAGTTTATATTAACGACGGCCATTATATTAAAATGGATAGTAATGATTACAACAATAAAATCGGTAATAAAGTGATTTTTAAATTTCATAAGAAACGAACGGGTGTTTTCGTTGTCTTCAGTTATTAACTTGCCAATGGGAAGTTATTGAAATGGCGCCGATCTTGCGAATTCTAAATTTTGGCATATCTCCACGTTTCAAGGTCACCAGAATGCAAATCCAAGGATTGTGTAGAGATATGTGTGTGTGTGTATGTACCTATGTGCGTATGTGCGCTTCCGAATTTCCCGTTCGATTATCTCGAGAACCAAAAATGGTATTGACATAAGATTGGGCTCATTCCACGTGTAATTACGCAACTTAGTACTGAATAAGTTATCGATCCAGCTGTTTTTTTGTTAGAAATCAAATAACTCAAAAATAGGCAAAAAATATGAACAACACGCGGTGTTCCCAAGCGGTCTCTCATCTAAGTACTGACCGCACCCGATGCTAGTTGATTGCGGTGATCGGACGACAACCGATACACATGAGATTGCTCGGACAGTGTTGTGGTTGGGTGAGGAAACACACACTCATAAGCTGCTCGTGAGTGTGCACTACCCAACGACCAATTTATTAAACGAACGCGCTCATGAGTAATTGGTTGTGAGCATTTTTATTTTCGCTCATGAACACGAGTGTGTGTGGATTTATGGAAACTCACCCCCCGTGCGTACTTCATATGTTCGAAAGATAATGCAAACGTATGTATGTGCACTCTGTAGGGTGGGTTATGTTTAAATAAGTTGATTTACTGCTCGGGAGTTGTTTGCAGAATGATAAAACATGGAAACATTTCATTTGAACATCTTTTTTTTCATTTTACATTATTATAGTATTTTAGTCTAAGATGGCTTCATTTTCTATAAAGTCTAATTTAGAAACGTTCAGCAATCGAAATTGCCACCGCACGTGAGCAGTTTATGAGCAGTAGATTGTTTAATGTGCGCATATGAGTGTGCGGTTCCTTACCCTGGGCAACATGGAGCGACAGTAAATTGGCGGCTTGATGCCAATAACACGCGGTGTTTCCAAGCGGTTCCCATCTAAGTACTGACCGCACCCGCTGCTGGTTGATTGCGGTGATCGGACGAGAACCGATACATTACCCATTATTCGCCTAAGAATCCCATCGCAGCTAACAAAAGGAGCTAATGACATTGAAACACCTGAACGGATCCTCACAAATTTCGATCATGTTAGCTTTCAAAAAGCAAGCAAAAAAAAAAACAAAAAGGCATCATAATCGGTCCATTCATTCAGGAGTTACGATGCCACAGACGTGTTTCCATTTTTCCCATTGGGAAGTTAGTCGTGTGGACCTTGCGGGTCGCACCAAGACGACATTTTTTATCTTGTTTTTATCCTGATCAGCTACCGATACGACCAAGTAGTTTCCGTTCATCTGTGACACCTTACGTGAGAAAGCCCTGCTCGAGAAAGATTCAAAATGACAATGTAACAGTAACAGGGAAAGGCTTTCAAGAAATCCCATCTAGAGAAGTTGTACAATTTTTGAACACAGCACTTAAATCCCCGACCTAGGAAGGCGGTACAATAGACCTTTATGGTCGCAGTACTAGTATCTTCATGTGACACACCCCTGTTTTCTCAATTCAATTCAATATTTTAGCTATAACACCCATAATGCTCACGAAGCTGGATGAATTAGTTACAGGAAAGCAAAGCCTAACACCACGTCCCTACACGAATCGGGTTTTTTATTTTTTATTTTTTTTTTGAAGGCCTCTGCTATCTGTTATAGCACTCAGACGCAAACACTGGTCCATTGTACTCTAGACTCCATTGTACTCCAGACAGACACACAACACGTCGGCCCCAAGGGTGCACCACCGTGGTCGAGCAAATGCGGGACAATCACATAGGAAATGTTCTGCAGTGTCATCCTCCTCGCAATATGCAGCACAGGTAGCACACACTTGGCACTGATGCCAAGTACGCAGTGATGCTTAGCAAAAGTGTAATGGCCCACAAGCCTTCTGCAGTCGATTCTCCTTAAAGACAGGAGGAATGCTGCGGATTTCCTGCAGACATCAGAACAAACGCGCCTAGTCATCCTGCAAACTGGACAATCCCTTCGCCTACAGTTGTGTGTATTAAACACCCAATCGTTAATGTAGGAATTTACCGTGGACGCAGGTAGACTTATAGCAGGTTCAGTTCCTGAGAAGCTCTCCTCTGAACCCATTCTGGCGAGATCATCAGAGATCTCATTTCCTGGGATCCCATACAAGACTTAGTGAATTTAGTCTACCGACTCTGTTCAAGAAAGACTTGAGTTCAAACATTAATTTGGAGCTAGTTAGGGGGTTGCGTACGGCTTTGAGTGCAGCTTGGCTGTCACTGCAGATGCATATACTTTTCCCCTCCCACCTGTGCTTCACAAAATAGTGCAAATCCATAAAGATTGCGTATATCTCTGATTGGAAGACAGACGCATATTTTCCTAACGAGAAGTACAGTCGAATGTTTTCACGCTCAAAGAAGACCCCAGCACCGGACTCCCGCCCAGACTTGGAGCCATCCATGAAAATGCAAAGACTATCCTTTCCAGGTTCAGTATCCAGCCAGAGCCAATCCTGTCGCCATGGGAACCCGACTGCGAAATTGTAGCGCAGTAGGATAACGGGCGTCAATGCGTCAGAAGGCATGTCCATGAGACAGGGGTCGCAGGACAATTCTTGCGCAAGCACATCGTTATTCCAGTGCGAGTTGTACCAGAGGCCATTTCTCCTCAGATGAGACATGGTTTTCAGAGCACATCCTCTGATATACATATATGTACATATATCAAGAGGTGGAAGGTTCATCCCGGCGTGCTAGGGAAAACCCCCGTGCAGCTGAGACAAACCGTTGTTTGGAGTTTGGTGAAAGAGGCTACGACGTGTTTGCGTGTAAGTCTGTTCCATCAGACAGCCGATGCATATGCGATCGGCTTATCATTGCCGTGTAGATACATAGAACTATTCTCCGCAATAAACCCCATGTTTTGGCAAAAGCTCCTTTGCATTGTCAGAAAGCTGACAGTGCGTTGGTGGGTTTTGACTCAACTTGCTTTGACAAAAAAGCTTGCTATTTAAGATGACTCCTAGATACTTAGCATCCTTGGATATCGAGATAGAAGTGCCCTTTAGTACCAGTATTTTTCCTCCTGCTCGTGAAGAGAACGACATCGGTCTTAAGAGGATCAACCGACAGCCCATTCCTGGTACACCAATCATCGATCACAATTAGCGCCGCCTGCGTTTTGAGACGAACAATCGCTAAGCATGAGCCGACAGAAAAAACGGCGACATCATCCGCATGTGCCTGGGCATTGAGAGCGTCAAGCAGAGAGTCGACCGCCATGCACCATAACAACGGAGACAAGACGCCCCTTGCGGGCAGCCCCTTAAACGCCGGACTAGATACCCTGGTTGACCTGCATCCGCGGTCAGTGTCCTGTGCACAAGCATTGGGCTTTATCTACGCCATGATGTCTGGCAGAGTTGCACATGCTATCGAAAGCTCGCGCAATGTCGATGAAAGTGCCCAGCGCGTACTCTTTCCTTTCGAGCGCGCATTCAATTCTCCCAACTAGGTTTTGAAGATTTTGAGGTCCAGTCTCTCAGGATTCCTAGCGCTGATGAGCATGTTGCATCTCCGAAAGAGGATGCATTCGATGGTCGACTTTGCGCACGTGCAACTCTACCAGTTTCTCCATGCTTTTCAGCAGGAAGGATGTTAGACTAATTGGTCTAAGACTCTTGGCAAGTGAGCAGTCCTCTTTTCCTATTTTGGGAAGAAAGACTACTTGCATCGTTCGCCAAGGAATGGGTATGTGGGCATACCAAAGTAGAAAAAGCTGCCTGCAGCTGCTGCCTGCCTAGTAGAAAGTAGCTGCCTTATACCTATTTGCAGCATAATAGGATATATCCCATCAGTGCCAGGCGATTTGAAGCTATCGAAGGATGCCACAACTGCAGTCGTAACCACCCGTGAAGCAATATACCAACTACGCCGAGTTGTTTTCATCGTTTCAGTTGCAGTTTCCCTTGAAGGAGAGGCGATCTGATTTTCCGGGAAATGAGTCTAAAGCAGTAAACTAAGAGCTTCCGCTTTAGACTCAGTAAAGTTACAATCAGACTTTCTGAGTGCATCCAGCTTTGCCGGTTTTCCCCGTTTCAAGACCTTAACCAGCTAGCTAGTCGCACTCAGAGACTTGATCCCTTCGCAGAAGGTCCAATAAGAGTCGTTCTCGGTTTATATTCTTTCTGCTTCGACAGGTACTTGTTCCAGCCATCTTCCGAATTTGATTTGAGCGATCTATTCAGAAGACTTCTGGCTTTCCTGTGAAGATTTTGGAGCTCGGCATCCCACCAGGGAATCAATTTCCTGCAGGGAGGTTTACTGACAGGACATGCGAGTTCAAAACAATTGGTGATGGCGCTATTCAGGTTATGAACAGCGTTCTCTACTAACTGTTTCGTTCTAAGTTTAGGTAGGGCCTAAGTGGAGTTCTCAAGCTCCTCTCTAAACCGTACCCAGTCCGTCTTTCTCGGATTACGTCTAGGTTGCAAGGAAGAGATCCCACAACTTAATCGGAATTTGATATATTTATGGTCCGACAGCGTAGCATCAGGCAAGACTCGCCAGTTAGTGATGTCCTTCACATATCTGTCGGATAGGGTCACGTCAATCACCTCCTGTCGTCTTGTCGTAACAAACGCTGGTTGAGAGCCAACACTTTGATGGTAAGTTCTGACGAGAGAGTGAAGTCTGAAAGACGGTCCCCTCTTGTATTGTATTTGCTGCTGCCCCAAGCAGTGTTTTTGGCATTAGCATCGCAACTCAAGATGAGATCAATCTTTCCGGCTTCACAATACTCTACGAGTTCAGAAACTTCCTCTAGTGATGGAGGTAGTATCGAGTAGTAGGGAAAGTAGGCAGACGCAACGACGAAGTGTTCTATTGCTCCATGCGTTTTGTAGCTTACTCTAGCAGCCCCCAGATCGCACACTCTCTCTCTAGCGAGGCTATCCTTAGCAGCAGTCTTTCGTTTGCAGGAGCTTTTACGTTTTTCGGTTAGAGCTCCTGCTCCCTTCGGACGCCGGCTTGGGACAGCCTCGCCAGTTCGAGGAATGCGACTTCGCCTTCTGCGTTCGGAGTCTGCCTGTCAGCCCCGCTACGTTTTTCGGCGGCAGCGCCAGCCATAGCAGAAACCTGAAAGCTTCTGGCTCCGTCATTACGGGAACTGATCACGCTCTTACTGGGTGGTTGAACTTTCCCGGTGTAAGAGGAAGAGAGTTGGAGGCGCATGCCAAAAGTGGTAGCATGCTTATGCCTCCTTCAGCAGCCTTTCCCAACTGCCGACGCTTTTCGCCCTCCGCACCTTAGTGAGAGGGGAGCTCAGGAAGGAGGGTCGCCTCGATTTCGGTACGAGATATTTCCGTCGACCTAACTCTCCTAATGGTTCCCCTAGAGGCTTAGCCTCGATCATTATGCCTTCGGCTTTGTCAGCCTCTTTGCACAGTTTTCGGTCACGCCTCTTAACACTATTTTTTTAGCATTTCCGCTACTGCGGGTACCACCTGGAGTACACAATTTCCTTGGATTGCCCATTAATTTTTGCGCAGGGGTCATGCTGAGATACTTAGTTTCCTTGGAAGTCGTTTAGATTGACGGAGTCCCCGAATGCTGTTCAAAAAGGACAGGCAGGTGCTGCAATTTTTCCCACTTGTCTAAGAAGTAATTTATCTTCGACCCGGGAATGCCGCAGAATTGTTCCGGACCTATATATTTGTCGCTTGAACCTTTCCTGGCAAGTTGGTCATTGCCCTTAATACGTTTATGTCCTGGCACCCACCAAAGTTTAATATTGTTTCTTTGGGCGAGGTCTTGTAGGGCGTCATGGCATTCCTTGATGGTTTTTGAGTTCGTGCTGTACGAACCCAGCGCTGCTTGGCTATCAGAGAGTATGTTGATGGTTACTCTTCTGATGCCGGTCTCGAGACCGGATGGCATGCAGCTCTGCTTGCAATATGCTGGGGCTTATTCCCAGGTCCTGCGAGATCTTGCGTTTTAGTCGAAAGATGCTGGCGCCATCGCCGGAAGCCATCTTGGAAACCATTCTGTACCACCTTTGACATTTAGCAGCGGTTTAGCTGAGCGGTTTGGAGTCAGTATCTCAAATCTCTTGTCAAAGGTGAAGGTGTGTGGCAATGCGTCCGAGACGAAGGTGTTGTAATATGGACAAGTGGCCTGCGGGTCTACATGACATATTTGTTCCCGAGCAGAGAATTCTGATTGCACTGCGTAATGCTACATTTTTGATAAAAAGGTGCAGTGGAGTGAGTCCAATTAATGCTTCTTGGGCTACCGTGGGGCAGGTTGGCATAGCGCCTGTGATGCCGAGACACACTAGTCTATGAAGGCGTTGAAGCTTAACAATTGCAGTTTTTTCTCAACTTTTGTCCACCATACGGTGGACCCGTAGGTGACGATAGGTCTTACTATCGCGGTGTATAGCCAGAGGACTACCTTAGGTTTAAGTCCCCAGGTTTTACCGTGGGTGCGTCGACATGCCCACATGGCCTTAGTCGCTTTCATGAGTTTGTTTCTCATATTGGAGTTCCAGTTGAGTCTACGGTCTAGGTTAATACCTAGATACTCTACTTCCTCTGAAAATCCTATGCGTGTGCCATTTAGAAAGATTGAGCATGGTTGTACCTTTCTCCTCTTTGTAAATGGGACTAAGATTGTCTTATTTGGGTTAATAGATAAACCCTCTCTGCCACACCAGTCAGAGATAAGTTGGCGCGCAAGCTGCATGCGCTCACAGGCAGTGATCTCGCACTTGCCCGTAACAATGACTACTAGGTCATCAGCATATCCGACACAAAGCTTAGAGATTGCAAAGTTTTTCAGCATCATACCTGTATACAGCCCAACCTAGATTCTTTTTTGGCGATAGGACAGAGCTAAATCTGTTTGTTATTGAACAAATCTTAAGGAAGTATCTTTTACTCACTGAACAATTCTTTGTATTGTTTATTTGTGTTTTTTTTTTTTTTTGGTTTGTGTTTTCAATTTACTTTTACGATCCATCGTCGATATTAAAGCCCGACGTTCCTAAAATTCATATCTCGTGCCCCACGCAGCGCTATATACTGGCGACATTAACCAAACAAAATCCAATCTATATCTGGCTACAAGACGATTGACAAAAAAAATGAAACAAGTATCTCGATAAACCTACCATAACACGAAATCAATCCTCTCAGTCTTCACATACTTGACTCTTCAAAACCATATGCACGAGTATTCCTCGTCCTTTTTGTCAACTGAAAACACAAGTAAGCCCAAATCGAATGAAACACAAGACCGGATAACAAAAAAACAGACAAAAAGGAATCACTATAAGCTTGAAGTTTATATCCAAGTCCTTACTCATCGAGGAGTAGGTACGGATCAGAGTGCCTCCACTTACACATGTACACAGTTTTGTATCAACAACACCTTTTCTTGGGCCTTATTTGCTCTACAACAGGAGCTGAGATACAGTTTGAAGACAATTCAGAGTTTGGAACGACGAGTGTATGGAAGGGCGGGTGACAAAGCAGGAAAAACGGCACCAAATTGAGGGAGAAAATAAAACAAAAGAGGTAATCGGAGAAAAATCGATGAATTTTTCCTTTTGGAGGATTTAGAGAAGTTTAAGGCAACAGCTTTCTGATTTAACTTTTATGGACAAGTAATTGATTTTATTACATCCTCTTAGGCTAAGAACAAACAAGACGAGATCAAAGTCATTTTTAATGGTCCGATTAAGTATTCCATTACGTAGTGAGATGCGAAGTAGTCGGGGAAGCCCCGTGTAAGGCATTTCAATTACTAAGAGGACGCCGAGATATAGTTCTGCTTTAATATAAGCTAATTGAATAAATAGATTTAAAAGTAATCAGCAAGTGAAAGGACACTTAAGAGGGGTAATCCATCTAAAGGGCATAGGTCCTTTTAAGCAGTCAATTTTCTCTTATTTAGTAACCTAGTCACCTTCCTGTCCCATTAGGAACAGGGCCTGTCTCATTTGATTTTCGTCACCCTGAAGAACCGCGTTCCATCAGCCGTAGCTGACCACGTTAAATCCCTCTAAATCTATTTTCATCTTACTTACTTAACGGGTGCTACAGTTCGGGGTGAACCTGGGCCTCAACCAACATGCCTCTCCACCTAGCACGATCTTTCGCTAATTGTTTCCAATGCCGCACGCCCAGTTGGTTGAGGTCCCTTTCCGCCATGGCGCGGCCGTCCCCCTCCGGTGTCCATTCGCTCTACATGGCCTAGCCATCTTAGGCGTTGAATCCGTAGACGCCTGACCAGACTCATGTCGCTGTACAACCCGTACAATTCGTGATTGAATCTTCTCCTCCAACCCTCCTCTGTGTTTATGGGACCGAAAATCGAACGCAGAATCTTTTTCTCGAAACGACCAAGGATTTCCTCATCCGCCTTAGATAAAGTCCATGTTTCTGCGCCGTATAACAGGACCGGGATAATTAAGGTCTTATATAAGGTCAACTTGGTCGTACGAGAGAGGGCTCTACTTCTCAGTTGCCTCTTGAGCCCAAAGAAGCAGTGGTTGACAAGAGTAATTCTGCGCTTGATTTCGAAACTAGTGTCGTTGTTCCAAGTCACTGCGGAGCCGAGGTACATGAAGTCCTTAACTACCTCCAACTTATATCTGCCAATATGCACGTTCTGTCCAAGACGTCGGTGGTAAATGTCCTTTTTCGATGACAGCAGATATTTAGTCTTGCCTTCGTTAACTGCCAAACCAATTTTCGCTCTACCTATTATGTCAATGTCGTCGGCGTATGCAAGGAGTTGCGAGGTTTTGAAATAGATTGTGCCTCTTGTATTGGCCAGTGATTTTTGCACAATCATTTCTAATATGATGTTAAAAAAATCACACGACAACGCATCGCCCTGTCTAAATCCTTTCTTGACTTCGAAACTATCGGTCAGTTCTGCACCGATTCGGATGGAGCAGCGAGCATTTTCCAGGGTCATCCTGCATAGTCTGACGAGCTTAGCAGGGATGTCAAAAATAAACATGGCGTTGTATAGCTCGTCTCTAATTACGCTGTCGTATGCGGCCTTGAAGTCGACGAATAGATGGTGCGTATCGACTTGAAATTCATTGGTTTTCTCCAGGATCTGCCGTAGTGTGAAGATTTGATCGATGGTGGACTTCCCTGGCCTGAAGCCACACTGATAAGGACCTATCAGCTTGTCTACGAATGGCTTCAGGCGTTCACACAAAATGGCAGCGAAGATATGTGACATTAAGGAGACTTATTCCTCTATAGTTGGCGCAGTCCAAGGGGTCTCCTTTTTTGTGGATCGGGCAAACATTGCTGAGACTCCATTCCTCGGGCATGCTTTCCTCTGACCATATCTTACAGCGTATTATCCGCTGATAATATCTTCGAACGTCGTGCCTGCAATAGCACCTCTCCAAGTTTTCAATCGCCAGCTTCTCGTGCTCTTTCTTTTTGCTCTTGAGAAGCTTATGTTCCTCCCTTCTTTGAAGCTCGTAGAGCTCACGAGCCGCTCTTGTTTTTTTGTGTAGTGAGGCTTTGTAAGCCTCCTGCTTTTCCGCATGAATCCTTCTACACTCGTCATCGGCGTTTCGTCGTGGTGGAGCTTTAAGGCCCAGCACTTCCGTTGCTGTGCTCTTCTTAGTCCACCTCTAACAACAAATCCGCATCGAAATAGTCTCTGTCCTCTCCCTTATAGCAGTCACCAATCAACAAACCGGCAAGCCGTAAAATCTTTTCCATAAGTCCCCCACGATTCCATTGTCACTCCATCTTCTTCCTTATCGAGTCTTCGAAGTATGTATGTCCATGCTTTTTCGTATAAATTCTTGGCCACAAATGCAAATTCAATTACTGCCGTCAATTAATTATCTTTAATGAGTAAAACCAAAGGACGAAAGCGAAGAGGGATAGGTTCCAGATTCAGGATAATGATAAGAGTGAATACTCATTACTGATAGAACAAATGCTTTCACTTAGAAGATCTGGAAATCCTTTTTGTTACACCTCTCCTTTGAGCTCTCGGGCGGGAACAATTTTTCGAGTCAACTCAGTGGTTCGGCCAAGTCAAATAACAACAGATATACCTATGCATAGTATAAGTGCCAATAATCGGACGGAGATCAAATAAGGAAGGCGTCCTTGAACATCGTAATGCTCCCTGTTATTCCTTCAATGATGTTGTTAGGCTTGGCCTTTTATTTATTTTTCTCCAAGCTCTGTGGTTGCCTCGATATTTGCGATAATGGACAATTCAATTACCCCAACACTAGGACTTGTTTCACGGAATTCTGTGGGAAGGTTCATGCGACAAAGTAATTCGGCCGAAGGAAGTGCTAGAGGAATATACTGGACTTAAAAGCATAATATTTACGGATGGAAAAGGACTTTTTCGCGTTGTATATATACACCTGCCGCACTGCTATGGCAGGGTATGGAATAAATGTTGTTTTGATAAAATCATGCCATTTGGCGCTTTATATTCCATGCTGCTCAATTACCCGGAGGACGATGTGACATTTTTAGTCAGTCATGGTATCATACTATGAATACGCCATCTATGTCCGTAGTGACATTGCTTACCAGCTACTTCCACAGTATAGCCAAACATCCACCTCGGAATTTAATTTCATATGGCTTAAATTCACATGGGCATGGGCTCGGACATATAGGGTAAAGTTGTTGATCGCTCTCAACCTGGCGAGATGCCAGCAACGATCCCTGTTTAAATGCTCGGATCAAGTTGACATACAGCTTCCTCGCGGCGCCCCCTGGGTAGCCCATACAACAACCGTTGAGAGGTGAACTAACGTATGCAGCGAGAAAACCCCACCAGAATGGTGGTTGTGCGGCGGACTAACAATCCGCCGACGTAAAAAAAAAACAAAGTTATGAACCAGCATGATGCCTTGGATACATGAACGGATACTCGACGACGACGACAACGCACGAAAAAGAAACACGATTTGCGAGTATGCTCCTGGAATGTCAGATCCCTGTACACTCCCGGAGCTGCTTATAAACTAGAAACAATCCTAACGCAGTACAAGGCGGATATTACGCTGGATAGGAAATGGTATGATGAGGACGAAAAATCGCGACATTTATTACAGCAGTCACAATAGGTTGCACTTACTGGGATGCGGATTTGTCGTGGGAAAGCGGTTAAGGTCGAAGGTCATCGACATTAAACCTATAAGTGATCGCCTGGCTGTGATCCGCATCAGAGGCAGATTTTATAACATCAGCCTTATATGTGCACACGCCCCTACCGACGAGGCTGAAGACCCTATCAAGGAGGACTTCTATGACCTCCTGGACAACGCCTACGGAGCATGTCCGGAGTATGATGTAAAAATCGTGCTCGGAGACTTCAACGCCAAAATCGGAAAGGAGAACACCCTTGGCGGAGTGATCGGAAAGCACAGCCTTCACGATACAACAACAGATAACGGCTTCCGACTCACGGACTTCGCGGCAGTTTGAAGCTAATGGAGGTAGTCCGCAGCTTGACTCGTTCAACTAACGTCGAAGTGAGTCCGCGTAATGACAACATTGTTCGTCCTTTTGGTATTACCTTCCAATTTAACGCCACTGAGAAGTCCTTATGGATGGTAAAAGACTAAGAAAAGCTTCGAAGGAGTCCTGCCGATGGGTGCTGAACTACTAAAAAAATGGGTGTAAGGGTGTACTTCCACCAATATGAACATTTCTTGACCTTGGAAATTAACTAACTAACGGAAGAGGACGAATGGCCAGTATCCCGAGCCGCAAAATTGGATTAATGTCTTTTGGGTTAGGGTCTAGCAAAACGTAACCGGAAGACCCTACAACTGCTCAGAAACAACTACAAGCCTCGGATAAAACGAATTAATGTTAACGACCCTGGCAAAAAACTAAAAAATGACAATGATCTTGGCTCCGTATGTGGAATGTTAGGTGCACATACCACGTGCAGCTGAACTACCGGCGGATGCCCTAGACCGCTATAGGTATAAAGCGGACCAAACCGCCATCCAGGAAATGCGATGGAACGGACCGGGTAAAAAGCGGATAAAAAACTGAGACATCTACTACGGCGACCTGCTATAGGGAGAGAAGACAACAATTGGTTGTTAAAGATGGACTAAGGCAAAAAGGCATAAGCCTATTAACGATCCGTACCAAGACTACATTTTCTGACATCAGCCTAATCTGCGCCCACGCCCCCACAGAAAACAAGGATGGCTCCGCCAAAGATGAGGACAAAACTTACGCCCAATGTCTCAGCTATGACATCAAAATTGTACTCGGAGACATCAATGCTAAGCTGGGTAAGGAAAGCATCTTTGAACGAGTAATCGGCAAACACAGCTTACATGACAGCTTACTTGATCTTGTATTGGGGCGAAATCTTCTTCAAGCCAGTACGCGTTTCTCGAACTTCGATATAGGTACACAAAGCCACCTGGCGGTCGCCTGATCAATCAATCACTAACCAGCTTGTGATCGACATCAGAGATTCCACCACCGTTCTTGATGTTTGAACTTTTCGAGAAGCTAATATGGACTCCGATCATTATCTTGTAGTAGCCAAGATGGACCTACGGATATCAGGAACGCAACGCAGTATAGTAAGAATACAAAGTTCTGACGTCGGAAAGCTACTATCGCCGGAAACCGCTCGTGCTTTTACCGATCGCGTCTCCCTTAAGCTCTCTCATAGACCTCAACCCCCCACGCAGTCAACAAAACAACAGTGGAACCTTTGCAAATAAGCTCTGAAAAGCACTGTATCTGAGGTTTTGGGTTTCAAGGCTCCACCATGAAGAAACACCTGGTTCGACGACGCGTGCAGCAGGATTCACACAGCGAAGCACCTCGAATAGGTGCTTCCCCTACGAGGCATTTGTTAGTCCTGTGTCATCTTACAATTGGAACCAAGCTCAGGTCTAAGCAAGTGCCTAGACCTACAATATATTGAGAGTGACGGCTCTTGAAAAAATAGAGGAACGAAACCTGTTACGCAGTCTTTAAAGGACAAAAGCACTCGGCGGATTGCAGAAACTTCCGCGCGAAAGCTGCCTGCTGAATGTGGTTACCTCGTGAACGGAGCATCCTAACTCGGTACTTCAGAAAACAACCTAACCTGTAGCTTAGGTCAGGTTAAAGTGGTTGGCATACGCCACACGTAGGGCGAAGTCGGCCCATTGTGATACCACATGATCCATGTACCTGAATACCTTGATCCGCTACCTGAAAACCAATCGGTGATTCTGAAGATGCGATGGAGTTGATCTATTTTTATATCTGCTAACTCACTTAAGTCGAGGACGCCGTGGCGCAGTGGTTAGTGTGTTGGACTCTGACGCACGATGAGCGAGTTCGGATCCCGATAACACCGACGCCATCGAATGTTTATTTCGCGGCGTTCCTCCTCGGCGGGGTACTGGTAAAACCCCCCGTAGTATACTTGCCGTGAAAAAGCTTCTCGAATCACGTCGTTTGGAATCGACATTAAACTGTAGGTCCCTTTCACCTATGTGATAAAATAAATCACACACAACATGGGTGATTGAGAGAAGCTTGGCTCTGGTCCTTCATGGGCTGTAACGCCATCAAAGAAGAAGAAGAACTCACTTAAGTCATCATATAAAGGCGCGCCGAGGTAGATCCTCCTGCGATTCGCAAAAGAAGAGCATGAGCAGAGGAGGAGTGTATCGATTCCTCTTCCTCCTGATACATGCAGCCGCGGCAGAAGTCATTGGAGGGTAGCCCTAGTCTGGCGGCGTGCTTTCCAATAGTGCTGTGACCCCCACTAAAGTGCTTAAGGTTGCCCTTTTGGTCGCTACAAGGTCCCTAGTTCGTTCTAAGTTTAGCTTAAGCTAGATTTATTTAGGAAACCGAGGGTAGGAAGACTGAGTGTGCTTGACCCTAACTTTGCGAGTTCGTCGGCCGAGCAGTTTCCTGAAATATACCTATGCCCGGGAACCCACAGTATTTTTATGTTGAACTGTTCAGTCATCTCGTCTAGAGATAGACGGCAGTTAAGGGATATTTTTGATTTATGGGTTAACGCGGCCAGGGATTTTATCGCAGATTGACTGTCCGCTAATATCATTAGCGGATATTACATTGATCCCAAGCCATGCAAGGGTCTTCGCTATCGCTGTTATTTCTGCTTTGTGTACACTGCAGTGATTTGGAAGTCTAAATGATAGGTTGAGGTTAAGCTCCTTGGAGAAAACTCCACTACCTACACCCGTCTCCATCTTGGAGCCATCGGTATAGAGGGAAATCGAGTGCTTCGGTATGACTTTCCCTTCAGCCCATTCCTCCCTGAATTGCAAGATAACTTCGAAGTTCTTAGTGAACCCATTCTGCGGGATGATGTAGTCTGTGTCCATGGGTATTTCGAAGTGATTAAGAATGCTAGTACGGCCTTTATGTGATGTGGGCCATTTTTCTATGCCCCTAATTTGTAGGGCAGCGCAGGCATCAAATTGTTTACTGAAGAGGTCCAATGGTAGAAAACGTAATAGAACACTTACGGCCTCCGTGGGGGTTCGCGCCGCTTATGTATAACCTGGTCGATCTTTGTACTTTCCCCAGAAGGTTTCGTTAGACTGCCTTGTACAGAGCAGTCCATCAGACCGTACAGAAGGATGGGCCTTATGATTGTTACATAGAGGCAGTGCATAATGCTTGGTTGGAGATCCCATTTTTTGCAGTGCGGCAGTGGTTGCTTTCTTGACTCGTTCGAGAATATTGGGTTTCCAATTCAGCTCCTATCAAGTACTAGTCCTAGGTATTTAACCTGATCTTTGATTATTAATTGGGTTCCACCCAGCCTCGGTGGGTTAAAGAGCGGAATTTTATATTTATTTGTAAACAGTACAAGGTCAGTCTTCTTGGCGTTGACCCCAAGTCCACAGTACTGCGTTCAGGTTACTACTGTATTAGATCGCTTACAGTGCTGGGAAATTTTCCTGTGACGGCAATAGCAATGTTTTCTGCATAGGCGGTCACAGCGTACCCTTCCTGTTCTAGCAACAGTAGTAGTTCTTTGACCATTTTCCCCGTATCTAAACAACCTTTCTAGTATGACCCTGTCGATAAGCTCATTATCTGCTGGGCTGATCATTTCTCTTATACGGTGATTTCCAGTCAACCATTAAGCGTTTCCTGATCTAATTGAACAAGTTTCCAATCTTTTGTTACCCGCATGAGACTAATTAGTTTACCTCATTGACACTGCAAACACCTCCATTAAAAATATAATAACGAATGGAAACAAAAATAAGTAATGACGCAGCCCACAAAGTGGATCCGGATACCCCTATTGACACAATACGTATTACCGCTATCGCGTCAACACAAAAGAGTTAATCTTCTCATTAATCTGTGTCACAATGCGATTAAATTTTGCAACGCTCGTAATTCCGCAATCCGTGAAGCCCACCTTTCACAATCCGACCGTTGCGGATATCGCCCATGGAAGGGCAAGTTCACGGGCTTGTTTACCCGACATGAATAATTAAAAAGCGCGATAATTACACGGTAGGCAAGCTAGCTAACGGATGGACGAAAAGTCGCATGAAATAATTACCGAAGAAGTGATGCCGACTGTGACATGGTTTCGGATGCGGTTTTCCATGGAAGCACTATGTATACTACACTGCTTGTGGGCGTCCATGGGAATCGTGTTCAGTATCAATTATTACAAGGTGCAATTTGGAGCGGTCAAGGTAGACCAAACAGGTAAGGCAGAGCGATTGGCTGAGCTCAATCAATTTCAATGAGAGGATTTCGGTGCAACTCTTCCGATAATTGACTTCCATTCATCAGTTTTGGGATGAAACATACCCAACGAAGGACAACTATGTATGTCATTATGTCATTCATATTTACACAAGGCCGACTTTTATTGTCCTTCGCATCATATACATACGTACATACTTGCCAAGCTACGTAGTTTGATTAACATTTAAAAATCGACCGCTATAGTCGATGAAGAGCTTCGTAGCATTCAGGAAGGAAATCAGTTAGCTTATCATACCATAACGCCTCCGTATGGCAGCTAACTGCTGCCTTCAATGTCGACCCTACTGAATTGGGTGGAATCGGCGCTAGAGTGTTGTTTCTCAGTATCAGCAGATTTCATCAAGGTTCCTGTAGCCGAGCTCTCAGCGTCCCTCACCCGGTATTTCGTACGAATGCTAATAGTGCGCTCAACGGGAGGTGGTAAAGTAAACAACCTTAGGTTGAAAGGATGGTTCACAAAACTCTGTACTGTTTGCCGTAGCAAGAACGAAAGTAGCATAGAGAACGGAACACAGTCGAATTCACCCCATCACCTGGTAACTTCCAAACCATATTGGACTGGTCCCCAAGGAAAGCGTATGCAGCTTAGATTGGAATCTCACTTCCTTTCATTCGTATTTCGTTTACAACGAATTTTGACAAATGCACATTACGGTGCGCTGAATGAGTGCGGAGGCCAGTGGAGGGTGTTGAATGAAACTTTTTGTTGAAATTGCATTTTCGAAGCCCTGAGATACTTTCGAATTCATAATTCAATGATGAATTTGGACGCAATCCGATCTATGTACATAGCAGAGAATTGGAAGGCAGCAAGATATCAGGCATTTTAAGCTGACAGCATTGGGGGGAAACATTGTGATGACTCGAGGGAACGAATGGGGCCATGTCGATTTATTATGGAAAATCATCCAGGTAGCTGCTGAGACAGTCAGTTAGATAGATTTGCCAATTAGGATGGTTGTCTTGCGAGCAGTGAAGGGTGTGTGCTCAATTATTTTTGCAATTGAACAAATATTTTGTTGGAATTGGCATGAAGCAAATTGAATGGGACGTGTGCGGAAGACCTATTTGCTGACTAAGTACCTAGTTAAGCCTTGGCTATGGATGTGCATGAGTGTGAATATAATTTCCGGGAAATGCTGAAAGAATGGGGAATGGCTGACGATAGATGTTGGTGAATGAGGATTTAGAGGGCATGTTACTCGAATCAAATTTGAACTCAGTATGGAGCGCAATTTCCTATGGACAGTAGCCACAGTGTTGTACGAAATGAAATTTCTTTATTCAGTGGCACGAAGGGATAACCACTAGAGCTTGAGCGCAACTGAATTTCTTACCTCAATTCTCGAAATCGTTGGTAAGCGCTTGAACAAACGACCTCTTCGAGTAGAAGAGTCAACCAAATGAACGAACTCAATGGTTTGCACGAATATGCCCCTCCAACTAGCAGGAACTTTCCCTAGCCTCTTCGATTGCCGCACACCCAGTTAGCTGAGGTCCCCTTCCACCTGTGTGCGCCATCTTAAGTGGGGCCGTCCACTGTTTCTTCATCCCTCGGCGTTGGATTCTAAGACTCCGGGCTGGAGCTGGGGTGACCATTCGCTCTACATGGCCTAGCCATCTTAGGCGTTGAATCCGTAGACGCTTGACTAGACTCATGTCGCTGTACAGCCCGTAAAGTTCGTAGTTGAACCTTTCCTCCATTCCCCTCTGCGTTCATCGCGCGCAAAATCATTCTCTCAAACCGACCAAGGGCCTCCTCATCCGATTTTGATAGTGTCCATGCTTCCGCGCCGTACAGCAGGACCGGGATGATAAGGGCTTATATGGAGTCAACGTTGTCCTTCGGGAGAGGGCTCTATTACTCAATTGCCTCCTGAGCCCAAAAAACGGCGATTGGCAAGAGTAATTCTGCGAATGATTTCGGATCTGATGTCATCATTCAATACGCGAACGCCTCATTGACATCTCGCTGTGATCTACCTATTATGTCAATGTCGTCGGCGTTTGCAAGGATTTGCCTAAATCCTTTTTTGACATCAAAACTATCGGTAAGGTGTTCACCGATTCGGATGGAGCAGTGAGCATTCTCCAAAGTCATCCTGCATAGTCTGATGAGTTTAGCAGGTATGTCAAAGGTAGATATAGCGTTGTATAGCTTGTCTCTAATTACGCTGTCGTACGCGGCTTTGAAGTCGACATATAGGTGGTGAGTATCGACTTGAAATTCATTGGTTTCTTCCAGGATCTGCCGTAGTGTGAAGATTTGGTCGAAGGTGGACTTCCCTGGTCTGAATCCGCACTGATAAGGATCAATCAGCTTATTTGTCAACGGCAGAGAAGATTTTGTAGGCGATGTTAAGAAGACTTATTCCTCTGTAGTTGGCGCAGTCAGGGGGGTCTCCTTTCTTGTGGATCGGACATACGATGCTGAGACTCCATTCCTCGGGCATGCTTCCCTCTGACCAAATCTTACAGATGAGCTGGTGCATGCTCCTAACCAGATCATCCCCAGCTGCTTTAAAGAGCTCAGCAGACAGTCCGTCTGCGCCAGCAGCTTTATTCGACCTGAGTTTCGATATGGCAATCTTAACTTCGTCGAGGTCAGAGGGATGGAATTCTCTGAGGTCTTTGTCGATTAGAAATGGATCATTCTGTCCGACAGCGGTATGTTGGCTAACATCGCCGTTGTACAGTCTGCAGAAGTGGTTTTTCCATATCCCCCGCTATTACTATGTGTCCGTGCTCATCCCAGCAGGCTTCTGCTCTTGCTTTATAGCCTTGGCATGTTCGTTTTATTTTTGGTAAAACTTTCGTTTCGTTCCTGCGATAACATCTCTCCATCTTCTCGATCTCGTGCTCCTTATATGCCATATATGCATTCTGTTTCTCTACATGGGCCTGTCTACATTCGTCATCAAACCAGGAGTTTCTCGAAGGTGGTGGCTTGAAACCGAGTACATCTGAGGCGACCTCCCTGATGGCGTTCTGACAACGACTCCATTGCTGTTCTGTGGTTTGTATTGATTGCATCGGAATAAGAGAGAGTGCGAGGGAGACTTGATCGGCGAAGGTCCTGGCGAAGCTTTCCGAAGTTAAATTTTGATGTTCTTACTCGACTCGGTTGATTCCGAGAAATTCGCACCATGCTGCACTGGTAATGGAGTCACAGTCGGTGCTGAGATTATGGAAGGACCACTTCTGCGGTCTGTATAATGGCGATGCCGCCTTCTGGCAGAATTTCGTCCACCCGAACTAGACGATGTTAAGATAGCGATATCGAAACTTAAGTCTTATAAAGCTACTGGAGCAAACGGACTCCGGAACGGAACTGTTCAAAGCAGGTGGCTATGAGGTGGTCAGGAACATGCATCAACTTATCTGCAAGATATGGTCGGAAGAATGCATGCCCGATGAATGAAATCTCAGCATCGTTTGTCCGGTCCATAATTAAAGAGACCCCTAGGAGAACTCTCGCTGCTCCATTAAGGTCGGAGGTGAATTAGCCGACACTTTCGATGTCAAAAAAGGTTTTAGACACAGGTGGAAAGGGACCTCAACCATCTGGGCGTGCGGCACTGGAAGAGGCTGACCAAAGATCGTGCCGACTCGAGAGGCCTGTTGGTTGAGGCCCTGGTCACCCCCGAACTTTAGCGCCATCTAAGTTAGTAAGTAAGTCAGTGCCCTCAATGGGTACTACATGATATCCTACCATGCAGCCAGACTAGGCCAACCCCACAATGACTTCGGCAAGAGCTGCAGGAACGAGGAGGAAATTGAATCCATTCATTACCTACTGTGCGAATGCCCGGCACCAACCCAAAAAAGGAACTCTTGGAAGTCACTTCCTTTCGGGACTAGTTGAGGTAAGTAACATTAGGCTCAGCAGTCCACTGGGATTTCTATCTGCATCTAGGTGGTTTAGCTCAACGGGTATTTTTTACGTTTCTACGGGTTAAATGTCAAAGGGGCACAACGAACTCCTTGTAGTCTAGGTGTGCCATGACCTCTCATCAGTAGGGCACCTATTTACCTAACCTAACCTATATTATTCCAGAAAACTACTAGCTCTAACTACTACTCATCGTTGCCACGCATTTAAACCTGTCAGTTTTCCCACGGTATCGCTGTTCCTCTGCAATTTAATAACTATGATACCAGACCTGAAGATCCCATTCCATACTATTGTGCTTATCTAAACATTTCACCATTTTACCAAACCGAATTATCTAGTCGACCAATTACCAGAATTAAACGCAATAACATAGAACTTTGTACAGCCTCATAGGCGTATGTGCAGCAAAAATAAGGCGTCAACTCGCGTGGATATATGCAAAGTATTCCAACACAACCAACAGCGAGTAAAACAACCCCAAAAATCAACAACGCGGCAAGAGATTTGCGAATATCAAACAAAGTTCCACGCTATCCGCGCGTCAATAAACATTACCGTCATTTCTCTACTAAATAACGGTTTAGTGGTGAAGAATCAAATTAAAATTGCTTGTCCAGCAACGCGACCATACGGACTGTGCAATAGATACGTACATATTTCATCTATCTGCACGTTGTTGTGCAACTTTTACTCGTGCCACTGCCCATTAATTAGGAACGAGCTTGGGTCAGATGCGATGACGAAGAGGAGGCACAAAAAACTGAAGGGGGCGTCGTGTCACAAACGACATGGGATCGTAGTGTTAAGGTCAAAGGGCGAACGGGCGACTTTTTAGCGACCTTCGAAATTAATTAAACGGCAATTAGCCGAATGCAGTGGTCAGTCATTAAATCCCCAATGCGGTGACAACTAGTGTTCTGTTGGTATGTGATCCTGCTCCTCCCTTCTTCTTCCGACTTGTTGTGTGTTGGGTTTTTAGCTTTCCCATGTTGCAGTCGTAAAAGAGATTAGCTAATCGCATTTGCTCTGATTTATATCCTGTACTGCACACAAAAATTGAAAAGTTCATTGGGAAATTAGATAAATCCCGATGAACCATAGATTCATTTTTCTATCTTAACTATTATTATTGTATTTCAGGATCGAAAAGGATAACTAGGTCGTTCATGGGGAATGATTAAATGAGTATTGTCGGATCTGCTACGGGTTCTTGCGATAGCTCTAGACACCTCAAAAAATATAGAGAACACTGCAAATCGTAAGTATGTTGCTGCAACACACCAAAGTGCCTTTTTTTTTTTTGGTTGCGCCCAAGGACGTGGAATCTTCAAAAGATACTGGTAAACCATGTTGCCAGCATGCACGATTCGCGGGATCTTGTTCTCCTTTTTCCACGCGCCTACGTACTAAACCCCCATTGAAGCTGAAATTACAGCAACATTCCTGGTAAACAAGGACCAAGAATCGCTGCTCGACTCCGGAAGCGAAGACTATTCTACCAGCTCGCCGATGGAAGACGATCTTCTAGACCTAAATCTAGAAGATCTCGACACCACCGTGGTGGAGGTCAATCGAATTGATAACAGCCATGATGCTGAGATTAATTCAGATTAACCTCCATCACTCGAAAGCGGCTACCGCTAACCTTCTCCTCAGGCTGGCCAAAGGGGAAGAGGACATAGCCTTAATCCAGGAACACAAGGTTCGTGGATTGAGAAATCCAGCCTACAACATTTTTACATCACAAAAAGAAGGTAAGCCCCGGACTTGCATACTTGCAAAGAAATCCATAAACGCTTACCTCCTTCCTAATTACAGCTCCCCAGACACCACGGTGATTGCCGTAGAATCACCCGGGAACAAGCTATGGATAGCCTCTGCATACATGGCGCAAGACGAATCCATCCCATCGGACGAGATAAAAAGACTGGTGAGAGACTCGCCAAACCACCAAGCTGGGCTCCTCATTGGGGCTGACGCGAATGCGCATCACACCCTGTGGGGTAGCAGCGACATAAATGAAAGAGGTGAGTGGCTTATTGAATTCATTCTTACCTCTGATCTTAATATATGCAATAAGGGTCATGTACCCACTTTTGTTACAAAAAATCGAAGAGAGGTACTAGACATAACTCTAGCATCTCCCTCTCTCATTGACAAAATAAGAGAATGGAAAGTTTCTGAGGAACACTCCTTCTCAGACCACCGCTACTTGGTTTTCAACCTAGCCTTCATGGTCCCAACCCCAATCGACTCTTCATGTAACCCAAGAAGAATCGATTGGGAGCGCTATAGAGCCCTTGTTGGCAACTCTGTAGTAAGCAGGACCCCCGATAACCCGCGGTCCACGGTAGACATAGATAATATGGTTGACATTTTAACAACTACCTTGGGCAACGCACGGGTCAACAGCTGCGCAAGCCACAAATCGAGGAAAAACTCTTATCCCTCGTGGTGGAACGCAAACCTAAGCAAGCTCCGTAAAAACTGTCGAAAACTCTTTAACAAAGCAAAGAGTACTAGGAACGATAGTGACTGGAGCCTATATAAAGCTTCACTCAGAACTTACAAACAAACTCTGAGGAAAGAGCAAAGGCTATCCTGGAAACTTTTCTGTAACAATATGGAAAAAATTTCAGACGCCTACAGATTGAGGAAAATACTCTCGAATGATCCACAATTCCCAAGCTACCTTACAGCTAACGGAGTCTGGACAGCATCTGAAGAAGAAACTCTAAACCTTCTTCTCAATACGCACTTCCCAGGATGCCATGAATCGCAGGTTTCACCGCAGCCGCAAGGAACCCACTTTTCATCCGCATTAATGGGAAATTTCGAACACATCATCTCCAGAGAGAAAATAATATGGGCGCTAAAAAGCTTCAAGCCCTATAATTCGCCAGGTCCGGATGGAATTTACCCGGTCGAACTTACACAAACCATGGAATGGACTATACCATGGCTAGAGATAATCTTCAAAGGATGCCTAGCTTGGAGTCACATTCCAGACAAGTGGAAGTGCGCAAAGGTGCTTTTCATTCCCAAGGCCGGCAGAAACTCTCACACTACCCCCAAGGATCTAAGGCCTATATGTCTATCATCCTTTGCACTAAAAACCTTGGAAAGGATGATAGACCTATATATACGCCATAACTTGGATCCGCCCCTAATTTCTAGGGCACAGCATGCCTACGTTAAGGGTAGATCTATCGAAACAGCCTTGCACACCCTAGTGAGGAAAATCGAAAGATCAATCCATCTTAAAGAATACACTTTAACAGCCTTCCTAGATATAGAGGGCGCCTTTAACAACGTCACTCCGGAAGCAATAACGGAAGGGTTGGAAAAGCTAAAGGTGGAGAAGACTCTCGTAGAGTGGATCAGCGAACTACTATCAACACGCAAGATTCACTCGAAATGGGGAAGCCAGGCAATCACCAGAGTGGTTACCAGGGGAACCCCGCATGGAGGGGTTCTCTCACCTCTCCTCTGGAATGTAGTTATAAATGAGCTACTAATTAAACTGGAGGAAGAAGGCCTGGACGTTACTGCCTACGCTGATGACGTTGCCATTTCAATCTCAGGTAAATACCTATCGACACTGAATGACCGTATGCAAACGGCATTCTCAATTCTTTGCAAATGGGCGCATAGCAAAGGGCTCAGGGTTAATCCCCAGAAAACGGAGCTCGTGCTATTCACCAAAAAGCATAAAATTCCGGAGCACTGCCCTATCACTTTGCTTGATACCAGATTAAACTACTCCTCCAGTGCCAAATTCCTTGGCATCATACTGGACAGGAAATTAACCTGGAAAATCAACACAATCGAAAGAGCCAAAAAAGCAACAATAGCTCTCTATTCATGCAAGAAAGCCATAGGGAAAAAATGGGGGTTCAATCCCAAGATTACTCTATGGCTCTATACCACGGTCGTTAGACCCACATTAATGTATGGAGCGACTGTCTGGTGGACAGCACTGGACAAGACAACATACCTCAAACAATTCGAGAAGGTACAAAGGCTGGCGTGTTTATGCATTACCGGGGCCCTCAGGTCCACCCCGACGGCTGCACTTAACATGATACTCGACCTTACACCACTCGATATTTTCGGCAAGCAAATTGCCACACAAACGGCCATTAGACTTAAAGCCAACTCGAACTGGAAGAGCTACGTCTTTGGCCACTCCTCGATCCTGATTAACAGGTCAACCATCGCAGAAAACCTAGACCTCACAAAGCCCACCACAGTCTTGGATAAAAACTTCATTACGTTATACCCGGACAGACAGAACTGGACTCGTCAGACTCAACCTCGTAAAGGCTGCATAGATTTCTATACTGACGGGTTTAAAACCAAGGACGGGGTGGGCAGTGGGGTATTCTGCAAACAACTTAAGCTAAACAAAGCGATAAAACTACCTAATCACTGCAGCGTTTTCCAGGCGGAACTGTTGGCAATAAAAGAGGCTCTGTCCTGGCTGAAGTGGAACGTGATATCCACCACGGATATCCGCATTCTCACGGATAGCCAAGCGGCCTTAAAGTCGCTGGAGTCCTATGTGTACACATCAAAAACCAGCCTCGACTGTCGCCTATCTCTTAATGAGATGGCTGAACAGTTCAACATACAACTTATATGGGTACCGGGACACAGCGACATCACCGGAAATGAAAGAGCCGACAGACTTGCCAAAAAAGGAACGACGCTACAAACAACTGTGGTCTGCGAGGGTATACCCTTCGCAACCATCAAATACAATCTCAATACCCTCGCCAGGGCCGAGACGAACCGGAGATGGACTCAGGGACACACCTGCCTCATCACCAGGCAAATCTGGCCCCGGCTCGATAGTCAACGGACTAGGAGTATTATCTCCCTAAATAGAACTGACATCTATAAAGTCATAGGTGTCATCACAGGACACTGCCTTATTGGCAGTCACGCGCAAAAACTAGGTATCACTCCGAATGATTTTTGTAGGAGCTGTTTAGACGAGGAGGAGGTCGAATCCATTCATCACCTTCTCTGCGCCTGCCCAGCATTCTGCACAGTCAGGAAACGATACCTAGGATCATACCTCCTCAACGATCTGACCGAAGTTCAGCAAGTGGGGATATCTGATCTTCTTAAATTCTTAAGAAGCACAAAATGGTTCCACGAATAGGGGGCTAAACCCCCTCGTAGCTGCACAACGGGCCTCCTTGGCCTATGTGTGTTCTTCCCATCTCTGGGAAGGCTACGGTCTTACCTACCTACCTACCTACCTACGTACTAAACCACACCTCTGCACACTTCGTATTACTTCGCGGGGCTGGTTAGCGATTTACGCTGTATCTCGAGTAGAAGCCTCTTGGCTTCTTCTTTCTGCTTCGGCTTGCCGCAGCTTTATTTGTACTGATGCAAAGTACGAGCATGTGTGGTTCCAATTTTCCACCGAGTTCATCGTATAGGGGACCAAGTTTTCAGGACTCGGTACATTTAGCCTTTGCCTCTCCTGCATAAAGCGACTACAATAGAAAACTGTGTGTTCTACGTCCTCCTCGGAATTTGGGCATTGTGGACAAAAAGGCGAGCTATCATATCCAAATCTATGCAGATACCTTCGATAGCCACCATGTCCAGAAAAAAACTGCGAAAGATGATAATTGCAGTCTCCTGCCGGTCTTGATGTCCATGTTTCGATGACGGGAAGGAGCCGAGCCTGTGCGTCCATCTTCCTTTTGTGGAAGTGTCCCATCTAACTTGCCACATTGCCATGGATTCCGCCCGTTCTTCTGCTTTATTAAGCCTGGTCTGTTGCCGGTCTGGTGTTCGCCTGCGCCTGCCAACAGGGATAAGCCTAAGTGCATGCTGTCAAGCAAAAACCGATCCGTCGCTAACCACCTTGGACAAAATATAACGATTGACAGCTATGATTTCGGTGTGGTTAAGGAGTTTGTCTACCTCGGGGCAAACGTAAACTCCACAAACGACGCCAAAGTGGGGATCCAGCATAGAATCCGTGTCAAAACTCCTCACTCGAAGAATCAAAGTCATGATTTACAAAACGCTTATACTGTCAGTCTTGCTATACGGAACCGAAAAATGGCCGATAAGCAGGACGGCGGAGCTGATTTTTAGTTCTTTCGAAAGAAAAGTTCTGCGTCGGATATTTGGTCCTGTCTATGTGGAAGGTGAATGAAGGAGAGGGCAGAACCGCGAACTCTAGGAGCGGTAAAAAGATGTGGATATAGTCCGTAAGGCTAAGATCCGTCGACTACACTGGCTCGGCCACATCGAGCGCATGGACATCAACCCTCCAGCTAAGAGGGTCTTCGACTCCGAGCCTCCTGGTTCGAGAAGAAGTGGAAGACCGAACCTCCGGTATAAAGACCAGGGGGCAGGGGGGAGAGAGCGAGCAAACAGAGCAAAGAAGTTGATAGCGTTTAACATGGCAAACGCCAGCCTCGATCTCTGTCCCTGCTCAATCCAAGTTGACACACAGCCTCCGCGTGCCCCAATAGTCCTAGGAGATTTTAATGCAAAACTGGGCAAAGAGGACATATTTGAGTCGATCATGGGAAATCATAGCCTCCATAACACCACATCCGACAGCAGACTTAGGCTAATAGATTTCCTAGCGGGGCGTAACCTCCTTGTAGTAAGCACGCGATCCCCCCATCACAACATCCACAAGGGTACCTGGCGGTCTTTCGATCAATCGACCACCAACCAGATTGATCACATTGCGATCGACGCCAGACACTCCTCCAGTATTCTCGACGTACGAACCTTCCGAGGGGCCAACATCGACTCGGACCACTACCTTGTTGTAGCGAAGGTAGCCAATGAGGATATCAAGAATGCTCAGGAGTCGAGTAGGACTACATAAGTTTGACGTCGGAAAGTTACAATCGCAAGAGGCTGCCAGAATCTTTGCCGATCGTGTCTCCTCCAAGCTCTCTCAAAATCCGCCCACGGCAGCACAAACAATAGAGCAGGAATGGGCGCATTGCCAGAGTGCCGTCAGAGACGCTGCCTCAGAAGTGCTGGGTTTCAAACCGCCACCACCTAGAAACCCCTCGTTCGATGAACAATGCGAACAAGCCCATGCAGCAAAACAAGAGGCATCTATGAGCAGAAGAGAAGTGAGGAACACACGCTTTTCAGAAGAAAGAAGAGAGATCACGGAAAGCGTGAGATCGAGGAGATAGAGAGACGCTTCCGTAGGAATGATGTCCGGAAGACTTACAATAACATGAAGCGTACATGCCATGGCTACAAAGCCAGAGCGGCGGGCTGCAGGGATGGAAATGGAGAACTGGTAGTAGAGTCATTTGGAAAGACCACTTCTGCAGACTGTAAAACGGCGATAACAGACAAGATACCGCTGTAAGGTAGATCGATCCGTTCGTAATGGACGATGATGTAAGAGAATTCCATCCAGCCGACCTATACGAAGTCAAAATAGCGATATCAAGAGATGGTAAGGTGCATGCACCGTCTCATTTGCAAGGTATGGTCGGAGGAAAGCATGCCCGACGAGTGGAATCTCAGCATCGTTTGCGCGGTCCATAAGAAAGGAGGCCCCTATAACTGCGCCAACTATAGGGGAATAAGTCTCCGTAACATCGCGTATCTTCTCTGCCGTATTGTGTGAACGCCTGAAACCGTTTGTGGATAACCTGGTCGGCTCTTACCAGTGTGGCTTAGACCAAATATTTACGCTATGGCAGATCTTGGAGAAGACCAGGAATATCAAACCGACACTCACCAACTGTTTGTCGACTTCAAAGCTGCATATGACAACGTGTATAGAGATGAGCTATACACTCTCCCTGCTATCCCTGCCAAACTCTTCCGACTGTGCAGGATGACAATGGAGAATTCTCGCTGCTCCATTACGGTCAGTAATGAGCAAACCGATACCTTTAATGTTAAAAAAGGATTTAGGCAAGGTAACGCGCTGTCATGCAACTTTTTCAACATTGTCCTTGAAAAGATCGTGCAAGATTCACAGGCCAACACAAGAGTCTACGCAATTGCTTGCGTACGCCGACGACATTGACGTGATTTGACGGACACAGCGAGACGTCAATGAGGCATTTGAAAGCATTGAGGTAGAAGCGGCTAAGATGGGTCTTAAGGTTAATGAGGGTAAAACCAAATATCTGCTTTCATCAAAAAGAGACGGTCAACACCGACGTATTTGCCAGAACGTCACCATGGGCGGATATATAGTTGAAGTGTTCAAGGAATTCGTCTACCTTGGCTCACTGATAACCCACGACAACAACACCAGTGCTGAGATAAAACGCAGAATCACTCTTGCCAACCGCTGTTTCTTTGGGTTCAAGAGGCAATTGGTTTCAAGAGGCTTTGTTTCTTTGTTTTCAAGAGGCAAGAGGTTTTCTCTTGGAAAACCAAGGTGACACTATATAAGACCTTGATCATACCAGCCCTCCTTTACAGCGCAGAGGCCTGGACCATAACAAACGCGGACGAAGATGCCCTTGGTCGTTTCGGGATGAAAATTCTGCGCTCTATCTACGGTCCCGTTTGTTCAACCGGAGTATAGAGGAGAAAATTTAATGAAGAACTGTACGGGTTGTACAGCGACATCGGCCTGGTTCGACGTCTACGGATACACCGTCTAAGGTGGCTAGGATATGTACAGCTCCGACCCGAAGAATCTTCGAATCCACTCCGGAAGGAAGGCGCGGCAGAGGACGACCGCATCTACGATTGCACACGCAGGTGGAAAGGGACCTTAACTAACTGGGCGTGCGGACCTGGAAACAGCTGGCCAAAGACCGTGCTAGCTGGAGACGCTTGTTGGTTGAGGCCCAGGTTCACCACGGACTGCAGTGCCACCTAAGTAAGTAAGTAATTCGCGGATGCAAGACAACTTGGTCTTGATAAGGATGGAAGGCAGCTATAGCCCAGGCTCAGATCCTCCTGAGAAGAAAGTAAGTATTGGCCTTTTACATTCTTGAAAATATGTTGTAGAGCAAGTACCAAACTAAGTGGTAAGATGTTCCATCTTAATAAACGAGCAGTTTTGTATGCAAGCCAATTTCAAAATTCAAATATTAACGGCCACCGTTTCAGTCCCCTTCAAAACATCAAATACGACGAAGCTCTCAATACAAAAACACTTCTCAGCCACTCCATCACGAAATTCGGTTTCCACTCGAAACTCAATGAGATTGCATTAAGCCGCTCAGCCAATCAGTACAGGTTGGAGAGTCGAGTGGAGTGGAGAGCTTACTTTGACAACTTGATGCATTTCTCCTCTTTTCATTTTTACTCAGTTACTCCCATTGCGCAAGAGGTGCCGGGTGGTTTGTGCATTCGGGAATATTTTTTGGTGCGGTCGGCTGTTTACGTTTGCGTG
This sequence comes from Eumerus sabulonum, assembly GCA_951905685.1. Classification (NCBI taxonomy): domain Eukaryota; kingdom Metazoa; phylum Arthropoda; class Insecta; order Diptera; family Syrphidae; genus Eumerus; species Eumerus sabulonum. The sequence goes on along the minus strand of OX645063.1, from coordinate 84,109,372 downwards.
AAAGTCGTTAGAGTGCGCCGTTAAAAATTTGAAATTTAATTTGCGGGCCACGATCAAATGCGGTTTATTTCGTACGTAGTGTTGTTGTTTTTTTAGTGTTAGTGTGTGCGTGATGTGTGAATTTGGCCGGCAGCTTTTGGTTTTGAGAATATCCTGAAATATCGCAGGATATTGGTGTTCTAGTGTTGTGTTAGTGCCCTTTTCGGTTTAATACCGGCCAATTCGATTCAAAAGTTCAAAAAGTGTTAATTGGTGCTTTTCATGTCAAAAAAATGTGCAAAAATGAAAAGAAATGTGTTGTGTGCGCGTTTTTCCGTCACCGTCGGTTTTCAGGAGTTTTCGGTTCGATTGGGCTCGGTGCATCACGGAAATAACATTTTTTGATTTGGATTTGTGGAGTTCATTGTCCAGGTAAGTGGGTGCATGCAATTTTAACTTTAATAAATCGCATTTAGCATTATATTCTGCGAAATATATTGTACTTTGGGAAAAGCACATCAATTTTTATCAATTTGAAAGCGTTTTTAGGTTTGTCATTTGTTGAAACTGTTGTCGACGTGATCTTGGCGCTGGGGTCGCTAGTCGTGTCTTTATGAAGAAGGGATCGTAGGATGATTCCGAGTTGTAACAGCAATCATTTTTTAAGATGAAATAGGGTTTCAGACCATTGAATAAGTATGTATATCAAGAACGGTACTAGGAAAGTAGCACACGCATCCGAGACAGATCGTTCCTTGTAACACTCAAAGCTGCCAATTCTCTGGCAGTCATTGATTGGGAAACGCATTTGAACCGTTCACATTTTCGAGCTAAGGACTGACAAGTATTCTTAGACTCATCCTCCTCAAAATCGATCCCCGCCTATTGTACTCCAGACCTTTCGTTACTGTATTTTCCCCGTTTTCCGAGGAGCTTCGGTAATGTAGAGCTTAGAGATTCGGCAGACACCACGTCGACACCAATGGTGCACCACCGTGCGCGAGCAAAGGCGGGACAGTCACAGAGAACATGCTCTGCAGTGTCATCCCCTTCGCAACATGCAGCACAGGTAGGCGTCTCACTTATGCCAAGCACGCATGGATGCTTAGCAAAAGTGTAATGGCCCGTAATGGCTCCCACAAGTCTTCTGTAGTCGATTCTCCTTAAAGACAGGAGGAATGGTGCGGATTTCTTGCAGACATCAAGGCATATGCGCTTTGGCATCCTGCATCCTGGACAATTTCCCCATCATCGGTTGTGTGTATTAAACACCCAGTCGTTATTGTGGGAATAAACAGTGCTCGCAGGTAGACCTAGAGCGGGTTCAGAGAAGCTCTCCTCTCAACCCATTCTGGCGAGTTCAACAGAAATCTCATTTGTGGGATCTCAGAATAACCTTGAACCAATACAAGCCTTAATAAATTTAGTCTACCGACTCTGTTTGAGAAGGACTTAAGTTTCTGCACTAATTTGGAGCTAGATAGGGGTTACACATGGCTTTGAGTGCAGCCTGGCTGTCAGACGCATATGCTTTTCCCCCTTCACCTGCCTGTGCATCACAACATTGTGCATGGCCATAAGGATTGCGTATATCTCTGATTGGAAGACGGACGCATATTTTCCTAACGAGAAGTGCAGTCGGATGTTTCCGCGCTAAAAGAAGACCCCAGGACCGGACCCCGCTCAGACCTGGAGCCGTGCAAATGCGAAGACTATCCTTTTCAGGTTCAGTATCCAGTGGGAGCCAATCCTTTCACCATGGAAACTCAACTGCGAAATTGTAGCGCTGTAGGATAATGCGTCAGAAGGCATGTCCGTGAGACAGGGGTCGCAGAACAATTCTTACCAAGGACACGGTTATTCCTGTGCGAGTTGTACCAGAGGCCATTTCTTCTCAGACGAGACATGGCTTTCAGAGCACATCCCCTGATATACAAATCAAGAGGTGGAAGGTTCATCATAGCATCTAGTGCAGCACCCGGCGTGCTAGGGAAAGCCCCCGTGCAGCTGAGACAAACCGTTCTTTGGAGTTTGGTTAAAGAGGCTACCACGTGCTTGCGCGTTAGTCTGTCCCACCAGACAACCGATGCTTTTGAGATCCAAAGGACCTTTGCCGGCGATAGACCCCATGTTTTGCGAAAAGCTCCCTTGCAATGCCAGAAAGCGCTTTGGTGGTTTTTGACTGAACATACCTTGACCAGAGAAGCTTGCTATCTTAGATGACTCCTAGATACTTAGCTTCCTTGGATATCGGGATGGAAGTACTAACTGAGTCATGTCAGTATTTTTCTTTCTTCTCGTGAGGTCTGAACATACAAAGATTCCAGAGGCATTGAGAGCATTAAGCAGAGAGTCGACTACCATGCACCATAACAGAGAAGACAGGACGGAGGCGCCGGATTTGACACCCGCATTCGATTCTTCTAACTAGGTTTTGAAGCGCAGTCTCGCAGGATTTTCCGCGCTGATAAGCATGTTGCATCTCCGAAAGAGGATGCATTCGAAGGGCAACTTTGCGCACGTGCAACTCTACCAGTTTCTCCATGCCCTTCAGCAGGAAGAATGTTAGACTAATTGGTCTAGAACTCTTGGGATGTAAGTAGTCCTCTTTTCCTATTTTGGGAATAAAGACTACTTTCACCGTGCACCAAGGAATGGGTATGTGAACAAGTGCTAGGCTAGCAGAGAAAATTCTTTTGAAAGTAGCTGCCTTTTCAGCTGCCTTAGACCTTTTTGCAGCATATTCCGTCGGTGCCTGGCGATTTGAAGCAATCGAAGGATGCCACAGCAAATTCAGTGGCTTCAGTCGTAACCACGCACGACGCAATATACCAGCTACGCCGAGTTGTTTTCATCGTTCCGTTGCAGTTTCCCTTGATGGAGTGTGCAACGGGCTGATGGCGATCTGATTTCCAGGGAGATGAGTCTGAAGCAGTAAACTAAGAATTTCCGCCTTAGACTCAGTAAGAGTACCATCAGGTTTTCTGAGTGCATCCAGCTTTGTCGGTTTTCCCCAACTTGCTCTCTTCGCAGAAGGCCCTGTAAGAATCGTTTTTCGATTTACGAATAAGTTTCTTATATTCTTTCTGCTTCGACCGATACTTGTTCCAGTCATCTTCCAAATTCGATTTGAGCGATCTATTCAGAAGAACTCTGGCTTCCCAATTTCCTGGAGGGAGGTTTGCTCACAGGACATGCGAGTTCAAAACAACTAGTGATGACGCTATTCGGGTTATGAACGGCGTTTTCTACCAATTGTTTAGTTCTAAGTTTAGATAGGGCCTGAGTGGATTTCTCAAGCTCTCAAGGTGAGAGAACCCGGCCCTGAGGGCATCTCATTTGCTTCCTCAACAGTCCAATTTGGTTAGTGTGCTCTTTGGCGAGAACTCTGTGGATACGTGCGCTGTTCTGAATGTCTGATAGACTTCTGCGGATCTTTTTCCATGAGACTCTCTTCTAATCTCTTGGTTGTAGTTGGTGAGTGACGCGCGGTACTGTGTCCAGTCAGTTTACTGTTCCACCACGGAGTGGTGCGATTGCCTAACTTGACTTTAGTAGCATTAAGGCTATCACAGCTAAGTTCAAGGCTGCCTATGTCTCTGATGCTGGTAAGACAATTACCGAGGTTGTTTTTAAGAGGTACTCACCTCTTTTGTTTATGTCCGAGCTTCCCCATGCTATGTGACGCGTTGGCGTCACACCATATGATGATTTGTCTGCCTCTTCTTCCATAGTAGTCGAGAAGATCCTGCAGTGGTGTGAAGCTGAGGTCGGTGGAGTCGCCCGCAAGGTAGGCTGAGCAAATTACGGCATCTGACCTACCTTCCGTAGTGGATAGTTGAACAACGGCAGCTGCCAGACCCTTATTCGTGTGTTCTTTAGTAAGTCTTATTAGTCATTACGCAAGCTCTAGGTCGTCCTTCATTTGTGGAGTCGTAGAGCAGCTCACCTGATAGTCCTTTGATCTTTAACCGTGTATAGCTCCTGGATGAAGGTTACATCAAGGTGCTTCTTGTTAAATATGGCTCAGTGTGGCATTAGATTTACCCGACATGATTGATTCGGCGAAGTACTGGGAGGGCTGCCAGTGTTATGTAGTGTCCAATACAACCATAGGGCTGACCCTTGGTTGTCCGAGCTGTTTCTTCAGGGAACCTTGACGTTTGAGGTACTTTAGTTGCCTCTATGACTGGTTCATTATCTCCAGAAGCATTGCTTGTTGCTCTCTGGTTTGGCTTATGCGCGCCGAGTTCCTCACTCTTTTTCCTGGGCATGGCGGGTATAATTTGGGCAGCGCACTTCGAATGGACTTCTGCGCTGTCCTTGGTTTTGTTGTCCGCAATTGCCTTTGCCTGCTTAGAAATTCCCTTGATCCTGATTAGCATCTGGGAAAAGTTGATGAAAAGTTGAAACCTTTGCTTCACGATGACGTCCACCGCTTTTTATCCATTTGTTAATTAAGGGTTTGAACTTCTTTTTGCAAAGTGCATTTGTTAATGGCGAATGGTTTGCATTATCGAATGCTTATCCTAAGGCGCCAACCGATTGATTTTATTATTGAAACTAATTTCTTTTTTTAATTTTACTTCATACTTCGTTATAGGTTTTTATTAATTATGTATCGATGTCGATGTTTTGCATCTGCCGAGCGTCCCGTGACGACCACATTTTCCTTCCAAAACTCTCTTGAATTTCCTAAACTTTAGGTTGCAAAATACACCTAACATCCCTTCCTCTTTCCTGCACGCGCAGCAGGAATATATTGTACATACAAGGACGGACAAATGAGCGGTAATAGGCAGTGTTTGACTGCGTGTCTAGAAGCGGCGACATACTAGGAACAGATGCAAGAATTAGATTTGAAGTAGATGCGATCAGGAGCAGAAGTCTATGCGGAAGCCACCAAATAATTCACTGACTAAAGCGTACCCTTGCGTGGAATACAAGCTCATCAATAAGCGATGAAGGATGCTAAGGCTAAAATCCAAATTCATATACGACGACGCAATGTCATGGTTCTTATCTCCAAATGATGGTATATTGTCAGGAATGCCATGAAGATTGAGCGACAATATCCTTAGTTACGAATCTTCCAAATGAAACCAGCGTTTACCTCCACATCCACGTGTGCGCTGCACGTAGAGCGCACTCGAATACGTGATATACATAATCCGATATAAACACTAAATCAACATACTGACGACATCGTAATTTATCCTTGTAGCGTTCATCTCCCAGGACCGCGACGTACGTACGTACCTTGTCTATGTGATCAATTTAAAATTATGTTTTAACTAAACTGACACCATTACCCAACCGCAGAGAATTCTCACGTTAGCGAAGGACTCCTTCTCGGCATGTCCTTATCGCTGCGAGCGTCTTGAGAAGACTCAATTCTTCCTGGAACGATGAACAGAAGCACATTCCACTCGTTCATGAATCGATAAAAGACAAAAAATGACGGAAAATATTTACACGCAATCCGGCCCAGAAGTATCTAGTTGAATGTATTTATTCTGCTTCTCCGAGCGTAATTATCCTGCCGATTAGGTATTTGCATTTTTGATGAAAACGAACGAGGATGCTCTACAGGGATTCGATCGACACCCGAACGAGAGGGCACGAAGGGTACGCATCCCTCTATTGCTGTTGCAACAATCCATGAATAGTTTTAGCTTCGATGAATGCGAAAATTAATTTCCACATCCATTGGCATAGTGTGGCGTATGATAGAGCAGCAATACGGTGTATACCACTCGAACTCTGTTGGCAGTTGATTTAAAATCTTGATGCATCCATTGTTCGGTAATTGGTGGTTGCCATTAATAACTCAGCGATCGAATGGATTTCATTTGTACTCGGGCGTAGCGACAAGAGGAGGGAAACATGCCAATAATTGAGTATAAGGCGGGGTTGATTTTTGCATGTCCTGGGGGCTAGGTTCCGGGCCAACCATTGGATCGTAATCATGAACATTGAAGGGGTGTTGCTGACCGAAGGCGGTGAATGAAATTGATGGAGCTTGATTCTATGGACGTGGTAAAATTGCATTGTTCTGGATTCAGGGCTAAGTAGTGGGTATTTTGAAACAATGGCTTTTCGTTATCGAAAAGCCTGAATCTAATGCGACAGAAACATGTGTATCTATTGCATGGATTGCAAAGATATTGTCTCGTGTATAACGAGAAAAGCAAGGGACTATGTCATCTTTTGACCTAGCATACCTTAAATTACTCTGTTAAGTTCGATTAGGGAGAAAGCAGGTTTTTCTAATTTTTATTTCCCGCGAAACAGTAGCGCTACGGTTCGGCGCTGAATAGGAAGATCAACCAACAAACGTGTTTCCAGCCGACATTCAAACACAAATAGGATCAAAGATTACACGCAGATTTTTTCTCTCTAAACCGCCGAGGAGAAGAGAGCGAGCAAACAAAGCAAAGAAGTTGATCGCGTTTAACTTGGCAAACGCCAGCTTCGATCTAAGTCCCTGCTCAATCCAAGTTGACACACAGCCTCCGAGTGGCCTACCCTGGATAGCTATACTGGCATCCGCCAGGTAGTGAACCAATGTGGTTAACATCCCTATCGCGTAAAACAAAAACTTGTTCAGAAACAACCAATAGCATGGATACGGACGGATTTCATGTTGACGACCCCCGCAAACGTCACAAAGGAAACGAATTTCGGATCTGCACCAGGGACGTTAGGTCCCTCAACAGACTAGGTGCAGCCGAACAACTGGTCCTGGACTGCTATGAGGCAGACATTATCGCGCTCCAAGAAGTGCGATGGGATGGGCCAGGCAAAAAGCGGATGAAAAACTGTGATATCTACTACGGAAATTGCTACAGAGGAAATAAACAACGCTTATTCGGATGCGGATTTGTTGTTCGAGGCAGACTCAGGAAAAAGGTCTTAAGCTTCCAGTATGTAAGCGAACGCCTCATGACTATCCGCATCTAGGCCAGTCTGGCAATATAAGTTTACATAAAGACGACTTCTATGATCTCCTAGGCAGAACGTATGCGCAATGCCCCAGCTGTGACACCAAAATCGTTCTAGGAGATTTCAATGCGAAGCTGGGTAAGGAAGCTATCTTTGAACGGGTCACTGGGAAGCACAGCCTACACAACATCACGTCAGAAAACGGACTAAGGCTAGTGGACTTTATGGCAGGACATATTCTGTAGTAGCAAGTGCATGATTCCCACACCTGAACATCCATAAGGGGACCTGGCGGTCTTTCGATCAATCGACACCCAACCAAACTGATCATACTGCGATCGATGGCAGACACTCCTCCAGCATCCTAGATGTCCGAACCTTTCGAGGGGCCAACATCGACTCGGATCATTACCTTGTTGCAGCCAAGGTACGGATGCGAATTTCTCGGAATCAATGGAGTCGAGTAAGAACTACAAAATTTAACGTCGGAAAGCTGCAATCGCAGGAGACCGCCAGGAACTTTGCCGATCAAGTCTCCCTCAAGCTCTCTCAAGTCCCGATACAATCTGCAGAAACCATAGAACAGCAATAGACAGTCGTTGTCAAAACGCCATTAGAGAGGCTGCCTCAGATGTACTCGGTTTCGAGCCACCACCGTCGAGAAAGCCCTGGTTTGATGATGAGTGCAGACAGGCCCCTGTAGAGAAACAGATTGCATACATGGTCACATTGCATCGACGGACGAGGGCTGCCCGCGAGCTCTATGAACAGAAAAGGAGGGAGAAGCATGCGCTTCTGAAAAGAAAAAAGCAGGAGCACGAGAAGCGCGAGATCGAGGAGATGGAGAGATGTTACTGCAGGAACGACGTTCGAAAATTTTACCAGAAAGTAAAACGAACATGCCAAGGCTACAAAGCCAGAGCAGAAGCCTGCAGGGATGAGCACGGATAGATAGATAGATAGATAGGGGGGGGTGGGACAGAGTCGCCTGATCACTGCGGCCACGATTGGGCCTATTGTGATGTCCCCCACTTACAGTTCACTCAGAAAACCTGAGTTCGTAATAAAGCTTAGTATGCTTTTGAGTGAACTGGCAGCAATTTCATCTGCTTCAAGATAATGCTTGCCTAGGTGACGAAGACGTGTACTGACCAGGCAGTTACAGTGGCATAGTATGTGCTCTGCTGTTTCTTCGTCTTCATTACACATACGGCAAGTGTCATCTTGTATGATGCCCATTGTTTTGAGGTGTTTATTAACTGGGCAGTGTCCAGTAAGGAAACCTGTGATTAAACGAATCTGACTCCTCGAAAGCATGAGAAGTTGTTTCGTTCTTTTGAGGGATGTAGTTGGGAGGAACAGCTTGGCTTGTCTGCTACCTTTCGTTTGTGACCAGTAGTGATCCGTCGTGTTCCTTAACCAATTTTTTATGCAGCATTTGGTGGTGCTAGTAGGTATGCCGCAGAAAGGCCGTGGCATCATAAATGGTGATGCAGAGCCTTTCCTTGCTAGTAGGTCCGCCTTTTCGTTGCCTGTATGGCCGCTGTGTCCAGGTATCCAAATGAGATGAACTCTGTTTGTACTGGCCAGCTGATGAAGTAGCTGTAGGCAGTCCCATACCAGCTTGGAGGTTATTTCAAAGCTCTTTAGGGCTTGAAGTGCAGCTTTGCTGTCAGAGAGAATATAAATGTTTTTGTTAAGTAAATTTCTGTTTATATTTTCTCTGAGGCAGAGTTCTATAGCAAATATCTCTGCTTGAAAAACGGAGTTATAACTGTCCATGCTGACGTAAATGCATGTGCCTGTATTTGCTCCGTATACTCCAGCCCCAACGCCTTCGTCCGTTTTGGAGCCATCTGTGTACCACACGTAGGATCCACGGTTGAAGGCGGGTCTATCCTGTTCCCAGTTTTGTCGGTTAGGGAATGTGACCTTGTAGTTTTGGCTGAAGTTATATCTGGGGAGACAGTTGTCTGTAAGAGATATCTTTAGGATTTCATGCCTGTTTATTTCTGTAAGGATGTCAGGGTGAAAGAGCCTACGGTTAGAGTCATCCTCCATGATCATCCTGTGGGCGAAGACCATTGCTTCTTTCTTCAGTTGGAGATGAAGAGGTGGCAGGTCTGTGATGACTTCTAGTGCTGCTGTGGGGGTTGTTCTCATGGCCCCAGTGATACAGATGCAAGCTAGTCTTTGCAATTTGTTGAGCTTGGCTTGCACTGATACTTGTTTTGTTTTGTGCCACCAGACGGGCGCAGCATATGTAAGGATTGGTCTGGTGATTGCTGTATATAGCCAGCGGGACATTTTGGGGTTTGTGCCCCAGTATTTGCCAGTGAGACTTTTGCTGGTCCATAAGGAGATCCTGGCTTTCTCAATGGTTTTTGTAATGTGAGAGTTCCAAGTGAGCTTTTCGTCTAGAGTTATCCCTAGATATTTGACTTCTTTTGAGAACTCTATCTCTTCACCAAAGAGGGTAGGCTTAGTAAGTTTGTGCCTGTTCCTTCTTTTGGTGAAGGCGACTATGGTGCTTTTTCTAGGATTTACATTTAGTGCAACCTTTATGCACCAGTTAGCAACAAGGTTTAGTGCCCGTTGGAGGAGTTCCGAGACTGTGTCTTCGAATTTGCCTCTGATCAGGATCACTATGTCGTCAGCGTAGCCTTGGACATAGAAGCCATTGTTGCTGAGTATGCTTATCAGTTCGTTGACCACGATGGACCACAGGAGTGGTGAGAGAACCCCGCCTTGAGGGCATCCTTTCGCGGCGTTAACGCTGATTTTGTCATTGCCTAGCGAGGTGTTTATTTTCCTGTTGCTAAGCATATGTTGGATCCAATTGCATGTGGTGTTGTCCACCCCTGTGCTGAGGATGCAACGTTTTATTTGGGTGTATTCGGTGTTATCGAAGGCACCCTCAATATCGAGAAAGCAACCTATCGCAATTTCTTTGTCGCTCAGGGATTTATTAATCCGGGCCGTTAGTTCCTGAAGAGCATGCGTGGTCGATTTCCCAGGCTGGTAGGCATATTGGTTTTTGTGAAGTGGTGATCTTCTCAGTGCACCGTCCCTGATATGCCTGTCCAAGATTTTTTCCATTGTTTTTAGGAAGAAAGAGGTAAGGCTTATCGGTCTGTAGGACTTAGGCAGGTCTGTGGGTCTACGGCCTACTTTGGGAATGAATTTTACCTTTACCTCTGTCCAGCTTGTTGGTATGTGTCCCCATGCATAGCTGGTTCTAAAGATGTTAATGAGCATGGGGCTAATTTGCGCACTCCCCTTCTGAAGAAGTGCTGGGAAGATGCCATCCTCCCCCGGGGATTTGTATGGGTCAAAAGAATTGATGGCCCATTTTATGCTTCCCTCGTGAAATATCGTTCGTGCTCTCTTCCAATCCTCCCTGTTTGGTCTAGCTGCCCTGATCTGCGGAGGTATGTTAGAGAGATCAGAGGGAATGATGTTAGAGTCCGGGAAGTGCGTGCTGGTCAGAATTTTGAGTACTTCCGTACCATTTTCCGCGTAGGTGCCATCTGCTCTCCTCAACAAACCAATTTGGTTAGTGTGCTCTTTAGCGAGAACTCTGTGGATGCGAGCGCTGCTCTGAATGTCTGAAAGACTGCTGCAGAACTTTTTCCATGAGTCTCTTTTGGCTCTTCTAATCTCTTGGTTGTAGTTGGTGAGTGAGGCACGATACTGCGTCCAGTCACCAGTCCGTTTAGCCCTGTTGAACAGTTTTCTGGTCAGTGCTCTTAGCTTGGCCAGATTGTTGTTCCACCACGGAGTGGTACGGTTGCCTGGCTTAACTTTCTCCGGGCAAGCGTTGTGAAAAGCAGATAAGATGGTAGCATTGAGACTGTCGCAGCAGAGTTCGAGGCTGTCTATGTCTCTGATGCTGTTTGGACAGTTTCCGATCGTTTGTGCGATTTCTAGGCTATAAGTGTCCCAGTCTGTCGCTCTCGGTTGTCTATATGTTCTAGTAATTCTATCTCCCGCTTTTATGTCAAAACAGATCTGTCGATGGTCTGACATCGATGTTTCTGTTGAGACATGCCAGTTTTGAATCGAATTACATATGAACGGGGTAGTTAGGGTGAGGTCTAATACCTCTTCTCTAATTCTATTCATAAAGGTGGGATTATTTCCACGGTTTATGATATTGAGGTTGTTCCTAAATATGAATTCAAATAGGTACTCACCTCTTTTGTTGATATCCGAGCTTCCCCATGCTGTGTGGTGTGCGTTTGCGTCACAGCATATGATGGTGTGTGAGCCTCTTCTTCCAAAGTGGTCGAGAAGATCCTGCAGTGGTGTGAAGCCCAGGTCCGTGGAGTCGCCCGCAAGGTAGGCTGAGCAGATTACAGCTTCTGACCTACCTTCCGCAGTGGATAGCTGGATGATGGCAGCTGCCATGTCCTTATTCGTGAATTCTGGAATGGGAATGGCTTTAATATTGTTACTGAACATTAAGCAGGCTCTAGGTCGTCCTTCATTTGTGGAGTCGTAGAGCAGCTCACCTGATAGTCCTTTGATCTGGTCTTTAATGGTGTACGGTTCCTGGATAAAGGCTATATCGAGGTGCTCCTTGTTAAATCTATGGCTCAGTACCGCGGACGCGGCCTTTGCATGCTGTAGATTTACTTGGATGCACCTTAATCCCGACATGATGGATTCAGTGAGGTACTGGCAGGGCTGCCAGTGTTAGTAATTGTCCCAACCATAGGACTGACCCCTGAAGTCTTGGCTGCCCGAGTAGTTTCTTCAGGTAGCCCTGACGTTTGGGGTACTTTCGTTGTTTCTATGGTTGGTGCACCAACGCCAGATGCAATGGTTGTTGCTCTCTGGTTTGGCTTATGCGCGCCGAGTTCCTCACTCGCTTTCTTAGGCATGGCCGGTATACCTTGGGCATCGCACTTCGGATGGGCTAGTGCCCTGTCCTTAGTTTTGTTGTCCGCAGTTACCTTTGCCTGCTTGGGAACTCCCTTGATCCTAATAAGGATCTGGGAGAAGTTGAGGAATAGTTTAAACCTTTGCTTCACAATGGCGTCTTTAGAAGCCTCATCGATGGCAAAGGTTACTTGATCCCCACCGCTTTTTTCCTTAGCAATCCTGAGGACTCTCCATCCTTTTGTGCTAATGTTCGCATTCTGCCTCATTATGCGCATAAGGAAGGTGTCCTTGGTAAGGTCATCGGCTTCGGGGACGAATGTTACGCAGGTGTATAACTTGGGTATGTCATTGCCCTGAGTTGCACACAAATCTGCGTTCTTCCATGGCTTGATCTTCTCTATCGACGACATGAGCCAATTTTTTGTTTCTATGTCGTGACAGGTGATGGAAAGCCATCCATTTCTGGCTGAGGTGGCCTCGAATCGGAGTGCAGGACAATCTTTGTCTGCCTTGTCCATTTCCACTAACAGGCTCTTCCTCACTAACTTCATCTGTTCGTCCGTTAGGGTCTCTTGCGGGTGTTGCGAGTGCATGATGGCGACTTTGCACCGAGCAATGGCATCCCGGTAGGATGGCTCGGGTGCATCCGTGCGCTCTCGTGCACCTCCACTATTTCCCTTAGTGGGTCTTATTTTACTTTCGCACCCAGGACGATCATTTTTATTACCAGCACATGAGCTACTAGGTGCTTCTGTGTGTGGTCGACTCTTCTTGCGGATATTCTCCACAATGGAGTTGTCGTTAGAACGGCTGCGTTTGGGATTTGATGCATCGGTATCTTTTTGAGCTTCCCTTTCCGCTAGCACGAGAGCATATCTTGCTCTTTCTTTTTGTTTCGCCTCTTCGGGCTCCATCCCGTCCCGGATTAGAGCGGCGATTCGTCGCCTTTGTGCCCCGGTGAAATGCTCTTGTTTCTGCCGAGGTTTTCTGGCGTCGTTAACCACTACAACCTCGGCGCTTGGACCTTTAGGTACCTGAGCGTTTTGGTTGTCCATCTTGTTGGACGGGAATGTGGTTGCAGAGTTTGGAGATGGTTCTGTGACTTCTGTCTCCATTTCATGTACTGGTGAGCGGAGGAGAGATTCTTCCTCCGACTCTGCTACAGAGCTCCCATGTAGATGTAAGGCTAGTTACTATGTGAGGGCGCCCGGTATCACATAGGGACCGTACGTTTGCGATGCACATTTTTGTATTCCCTGCATCATTCAGTCCTCGGCACGTATTCCAACCACCTTGACTTGGGAATGTAAGTGCTCTTGGTCCGCGGGGGTGCAGTGACCCCTACCACATTACGTGGCCTTCCCCTATCCGCCACCTGGGGACGCGCCGGGTTGCCTGAGAAGCTCGAGTTTACCCGGTGAGCACGGACAACTAGCAGTGGAGTCACAGTCGATGCTGGGATTGTGGAAGGACCACTTCTGCAGAATGTGTAACGGCGATAATAGTCAAATGTCAAAGTGGGTCTAAGGGTAAATGGGGACAAGACCAAATATATGCTGTCATCCAAGAAAGACGCGCAACACCGACGTCTTGGTCAGAACGTCGCCTTCGGCAGCTATGTTTTTGAAGTAGTCAAGGACTTCGTCTACCTTGGCTCGATAGTGACAAGCAGCAACGACACCAGCGCTGAGATAAAACGCAGAATAACTCTTGCCAACCGCTGCTTCTTCGGGCTCAAGAGGCAATTGAGTAGTAGAGCCCCTCTCGGCCAGGTTAGACGTCTTCGGATCCAACATCTAAGATGGCTAGGCCATGTAGAGCGAATAGACATCAACGCTCCGGCCCGAAGAGTCTTCGACCAAGGAATAGCAAATTCTTGACAACTTCAGAGTCACAGTTGCCCTTCTGGGACAACATTTTAGTGTTGTACGTCTTGATGACGGCATATACTGGGTTCGGCTCTCAATTAAATTCAGACTCCGTTTCTGGTTCAATGCTCGCTGCGTTATACCAATCTCATCAGTGTCTTCAGCGTATTGGAGTAATTGTATCATCATAGGTCTCAACAAACACGGCACTGACGTTAATGAAGCTTGACATGGCTCTTTATAGCGTGTGTTGTCATATATTAAATGCGTAGATGCCTGACTAAACTCATGTCGCTTTTCAATTCGTTAAGCTCGTGGTTGAATCTTTTCCTCCATCCCCCGCCAGCGATAATCTTTCTCTCGAAATGGCAAAGGACTTCCCCATCCCCTTTTGATAGTGTCCATACTTCTACTAGAGTCAACTTGGTCATTCGGGTGGGGGCTCTATTGCTCAATTTCCTCCTAAACCGAAAGAGAAGCGATTGGCAAGAGTGATTCTGCGATTCATTTCGGAACTGGTGTCGTTGTTCCAGGTCACTGCGGAGCCAAGGTAAGCGAAGTCCCTAACTACCTCAATCCTATTTCTGCAAATACAAACACTCGGTGGTGAGCGTCCTTCCTTGATGACAGCATATATTCAGTTTTGCCCTCATTTACTGCCAAACCAATTTACGCCGCCCCCGCCTCAATACTCGTGGAGGTCTCATTGACATCTCACTATGTTCTTCCGATTATGTCAATGTCATTCGCGTGTACAGATTTGAAGTGCTTCTTGTGTTGGGCAGTGATTTTTGGCCAATCATTTCTAATATGATGTTAAAAAATTCACACGACAGCGCATCGCTTTGTCTAAACCCTTTTTCGACTTTAAAACTATCGGTCAGTTGTGCACCGATTCGGATGGAGCAGCAAGCGTTCTCTAGAGTCATCTTGTAAAGTCTGACTAGCCTAGCAGGGATGTCAAATTTCAAAAAGCGTTATAAAGCTCGTCCCTAGTTACGCTATCGTATGCGGCCTTCAAGTCGACGAATAGATGGTGGGTGTTGACTTGCTGTAGTGTGAAGATTTGGCCGACGGTGGACTTCCCTGGCCTGAAGCCACACTGATAAGGACCTATCAACTTATTTACGAACAGCTTCAGGCGTTCACATAAAACGGCAGCGAAGGTCTTGTATGCGACATTAAGGAGACTTATTCCTCTGTAGATGGCGCAGTCAAAGGGTCTCCTTTTTTGTAGATCGAGCAAACAATGCTGAGACTCCATTCCTCGGGCACGCTTTCCTCTGACCATATCTTACAGATAAGCCGGTGCATGCTCCTAATCAGCCCACC
Organism: Eumerus sabulonum; assembly: GCA_951905685.1. NCBI lineage: Eukaryota > Metazoa > Arthropoda > Insecta > Diptera > Syrphidae > Eumerus > Eumerus sabulonum. The sequence continues at coordinate 84,094,361 of OX645063.1, read as the reverse complement.
CCCAGCTACTTTGAAGAGCTCAGAAGACAGTCCGTCTGCGCCCGCAGCTTTATTCGACTTGAGTTTCGACATAGCAATCTCAACTTCGTCGAGGACAGGGGGGCGGAATTCTCTGCGATCTTCATCATTAAGAAATGGATCATTCTGTCTGACAGCGGTATATTGACTAGCATCGCCGTTATACAGTCTGCACAAGTGGTTTGTCTATATTCCCAGCATCGACTGCGACACTAGGTCTCCGTTATTATTCCTACAAGCTTCCGTTCTGGCTTTATATCCTTAACATGTTGGCTTCGTCTGTTGATAAAACTTTCGAATGTCATGCCTGCAGTGCAGGTAACCCACAAATCAAATAACATCCCTTAACTGCCGCCTATCTCTAGACGGGTTCCCGGGCATAGGGATATTCCAGGAAACTGCGCGGCCGACGAACTCGCAAATTTAGTGTCAAACACACTCAGTCTTTCTACCCTCAGGTGCCTAAAAACACCAACAAGTACGGTAAAGCACATGATAAAACTTCGAACCTTAAAGGCTACCAACCTCCAATGAAATGAAAGTAATGTCGCCTTTATCACTAAACAAATCTGGCCTAAGCTTAACCTAGGATCAACCAGGGACCTTGTGGCAACCGAAAGGGGAACCTTAAGCACTCTAGAGGATGTCATTACAGGTCACTGCATTATTGGAAAACACGGCGCCAGACTAGAGCTACCCTCCAATGACTTCTGCCGCGACTGCATGGATGAGGAGAAAGAGGAATCGATACGCCCCTCCTCTGCTCATGCTCTTATTTTGCGAATCGCAGGAGGATCTACCTCGGCTCGACCTTCTACGAAAACTTAAGTGAGCTAGCAGACCTACTCAACTCCTTCGCTTCATCAAAAGCACCGATTCGTTCTCATGAAGCGGATCAAGGTAATATGATCCATGTGGTATCACAATGGGCCAACTTCGGCCTACCTAACCTTAGCCATGCCTGCAGTGACACCTATCCAAATCTTCAATCGTGCGCTTCTGGTGCTCCTTCTGCTTCCTCCTGGGAAGCTCCTCCCTTCTTTTAAACTCGTAGAGCTCACGAGCTGCTCTTGTTCTTCTATGCAGCTACATATATATGACTCCTGCTTCGCTGTGTGAATCTTCCTGCACTCGTCATGGAACCAGATGCTTCTTCGTGGTGGAGCTTTTCAGTGCTCATTTGCAAGAGGTGTATGAGAAAGCTTAACAGAAACGCGATCGGTAAAGGCACGAGCAGTTTCTGGCGATAGTAGCTTCGCGACATCATTGGTTTGTATTCTACTCCGCTGCGTTCATGATATCCGTAGGCCCATCTTGGTTACTACAAGATGGTGGTCCGATTCGATGTTAGCTCCTCGGAAAGCTTGAACATCAAGAATAGTGGAGGAATGTCTGACGTCGATCGCGATGTGATCAATCTGGTTAGTGATTGATTGATCTGGCGACCGCCCGGTGGCTTTGCGTATCGAGGTAAGGTAACGCGAATTTGGCTCGCTTCGTAGCAAGATCACTCAGCCTATGTAGGCTGTGTTTTCCGATTACTCGTTCAAAGACGCTTTCCTTACTCAGCTTAGCATTGAAGTCTCCTAGCACAATTTTTATGTCATATGTGACATTGGGCATACGTTCTGTCTAGGAGATGGGAGAACTCCTCTTTGGTGGAGTCGTCCTTGTCTTCCGTGGGAGTGTGGACGCAGATCAGGCTTATGTCAGAAAATGTTGCCTTGATACGGATCGTATTGGGGCGTTCCGAAAGCTTAGGACTTTCTGTCTTAGTCCATCTCTAGCAGCCTGGGACCTGATATTCCATGTACAGAGCCATAGATCATTGGCCTTTTTTCGTTTCTTGTAAGGGTTGTCAATATTAATCCGGTCCGTTTTATCCGAGGCTTGTCGTTGTCTCTGGGTATTGTGGGGTTTTTCGGTCACGGTTTGTTATACCATAGCCCAACCGATATTAATCCTGTTTTGTAGCGCAGCATACTCGCCATTCGTCCTCTTCCGTTAGGATTCTCCAGATGGCGCCACGAAGAGGTATAAGTAGGATCTGGCTAATAGAGTTGCAAGGTGTTTCTGCTGCAGAGGCTCTTTCTCACTGTTTTTTAGCGGGCCAGCACCCGTCAGTAGACGCTACTTCTACGAGGCCTGTGTTAGTCTTTTATCGTCTGTAGAGTGAGTACCAAGAAAAATGTTGCAGCTGTATCACCTAGGGTTATTGCGAATCGTGTCCATTGGTCGCGGTTCGCAGGGATTTAAATTTTGTTACTCAACTTCGTGGAAGATTTCCCGCAAAATCTTTGGTATAAACCTTTACAAACTATAGCTCGTGCACGAACTGTAGGCAAACGACCTGCCATAAGTTTGAAATTTCGGTTAGCCCTAAAAAAGCTTGTGGAGAGAAATCTGTTATTTTATCGAAAATCTATCGTCAGCCACGGAATTCAATGGCCATGTAGAAAATAAAATAAAATCGCCATACCTAACCATTGAGCAACCCCAAGCTCCATAGGCTCCCAACGAGCTCGGTTCAATCATTTCAAACTTTTTGGTCGACATCAGGTTCTGGTTCGATGGTATGATTGGCGCCTTTAGCCAACATGCTCGAAAGAAGTGCCTCAAAATTGGATTACTTAAGACGTAATCGTGGGCAATGAGAAATAATTCTTAATTAGCAAAGGGCAAGCATAATTTTATCAACGTAAGTAGAAATCTGAGGGCGCTGTGGCGCAGTGGTTAGTGTGTTGGACTCTGGCTAAACTGTAGGTCCTTTTCACCTGTGTGAAAAATAAATCACACACAATATGGGTGATTGAGAGAAGCTTGGCTCTGGTCCTTCATGGGCTGTAACGCCACCAAAAGAAGAAAGAAGAAGAAGTAGAAATCTTAAAGATTTTGATAAACTTCCTGTTTTCTCTGCAACAATTAAAAACTAAACGCTTAAAGAATCACATCATAACGATTTGGGCCTTAGTATAAAGGGATCTAACATTCTAGGTGTAAAGCCGAGTATCGTTTTCAATTAAACATGTGTAAAGGACGTTAACCTTTAGTCCATCCCGTACATATGGAGACTTCTGCTATCCGTTGGACTACTCAGATGCAAATACTGGTCCATTGTACTCAATTTTTGTCGAAGGCTGAAGGACATTATGATCCTACGTCTAAAAATATTTTTCACAAACTTTGCGTGAATAATTCAATTTTACAATACTTGCCCATAGCATCCTTCATTACAACTACGATATCGGGAAAAACGTCTGGCTCAACCCATTTCGAATCGACTATGCACTCTCATATCTGTGCGAGTAAATATATGAAAAAAAAGAAGCACGATACAGGACGACCGGATAAGAGAGGACCGGAAATCAAAGAAACAAGAGATAACGAATTCCATCAAGCCAATTCAATTACCGTGTTACCGTCGAACAAGTAATTCAAAATATTTACCTCCATCCTTGGATTGCATTCGCTAACAATTAGTGTTTCACCTACCAGTATGCCACCATCTCATCCGTCCCCTCCCCCAAGTAAGGATTAAATCAACATCCCGTGCCGTTGCATGCAATAAACAAAAATTACAGAGAAAGGGAAACTCCAAATAATAATCCATTAAAAGTACGTGACACACAGGACGAGATTGTTGCATACCGCCAGGCACCGTCGTGTCCTTTTCAGTATTTTTGGTGCCACTTATGACCATACGTACGGTTGGTGGTCATTTGGACTCTATGTGCATCGTCGTTCGACTCGTCCTGCAGATTGCAAGGAAGTATACTTTATCCGCTTGGGTGAAAATCGAAACGGATGGTGTATAGGTATGCACCTATATAATATCGGTACTTCGGGGAGAAGTGGGAATGTCAGCGTGAAAGAGTTTATAGTCCTGGTAATTAATATCCGCGTGAATGAAGATGAAGCGCTGTGACGTAAGACCGATTCCCTGCCCTCCGATTCGTATCACTTTTAATGACAAAATTGCCAAAGGAAAGACAGGAGTAAAACGAGAAAAGATCAAATTCAGTCCTGCAAAACTTTAGTCATTAAAGGTTAAAGTAAAATAGGATCAACGAAGACAAAGAATCTGACAATATCCTCGAGTGGGCTACTTATCCCTAACGAAGATCCAGGTCTAAGAGAAATCACAATGTCCTTCTGTATTATGACACCTATCAAATTAGCCACTACCAATGCTAAAGCATGGCACCAATAAGCTACAAGGAAAGAAGCTTGACGAGCGGACGGGTATCTGGTAGCACGTCTCGTATCAGACTGGTAATTTACATGACACTCATTGTCTGTGGTCCTTTGCTCCCTGGCCCGGACCTAGAGAATTTAATTTGTACAATGTCCTCGACAGAAATAAAAATAAATCCTTATTTAACAGACTTTAATGATATGACGCGTACGTACCACATACTGTTCTTGTTTCTTGATTAAGTTGCAAGTGACAAAGGCGAGGCGTTGCATACCTTGAGCTAAGGACAAAGGCAAAGTTATTCAATTCAAAACCTGTCGTCTAGGTTAAATCGACTGTGAGATTATAGAATCTTTATTGCTCTCCTTTAGTATCCTTTTTTCTATACTCAATTCTTGCAATTTAAATGTGATTATATCAAGAGTGTTGCATTGCAGTAGCTTTCAACCATCGTCCATTGTGCAGCCACCAATATCAACTCAACTTGTCCTCTGTCACATCTGAAGTGAAATCGTTTTATGGCGAGGAGGACAAGCATTCACTTCAGATTATCCTTGCGCTATTGTGTGAGATAAGTCGACGTCTTGGCTGGTAGGTAGTATGTAGTAGTTCTCGGAACGGAGTCGGACACGTTGAGTTTCGGAATTTAGATGACTTGACCACAACATGGAGTAATGGTCGAAGGACATTAGTAAATTGAAACTACATGCGAGACCGACTTGTTGTGGGAATGCTGGAGCGATTATTTGAGAGTATTTCGGGCGTTTGATATAAGAATTTAACGTTAAGGTCTAACTTGTCAGAGAGCACGTTAAAAAATTATATTGCAGCTTAAAGAGTTCCTATCGTTTAGTCTAGATAAGTACTTACTTTCTTCGGTGGCGCTACAGTCCGATGTGAACCTGGGTCGGTCAGCTGGCACCTTCTTTTGAGAGCTGTTTCCAGCGACGTACTCCCAGTTGGTTATGGTCCCCTGTGTACGCCACCTGCTGCGTCGTTTCTCGGGGTTGGACTCGAAGACCCTTTGGGTCGGATCTGTATTATCCATTCGCTCTACATGGCCTAGCCCTCTTATACGCTGAATCCGTAGACGTCGTACCAGGCCGATGTCGCTGTACAATCCGTCCAATTCTTCATTAAATCTTCTCCTCCATACTCCGTTTGAAAAAAACGGGAACGTTCAGACCTCTGCGCCGTAGAGGAGGACCGGGATGATTGCGGTCTTGTATAGGGCAACCTTGTTTTTTCGAGAGAGGGCTCTTCGTTCCAATTGCCTCTTGAGCCCAGAGAAGCAGCGGTTGGCGCTGCGTTTGATCTCAGTGCTGGCGTTGCTGTTGCTGTTCAATAGTGAGTCAAGGTAGACGAAGTTCCTGACCACTTCGAATTTGTAGCTACCGATTGTGAAGTTATTGCCGAGACGTCGGTTTTGTGCGTCGTTTTACCCTCGTTAGCGGAAAGATCCATTTTATTCGTTTCTGCTTCAATGCCTTCGAACGCTTCATTGATGTCCCACTGCGTTCGCCCGATTACATCAATGTCATCCGTGTACGCAAGCAGTTGCGCAGACTTGAATGGATTATCTCTTCAAGCAAGATGTTAAAAAATATTCATATGGTGGTGGGTGTCAACCTGAAATTCATGGATCTTCTCCAATAATTGGTCTATTGTGGATTTTTCTGGCCTGAGACCACACTTTTAAGAACCAGATTATCCACAAAGGTAGAAATCTGGGATGTTTTAATCGGGCGATCTTGCTGGCGATGCCAAATCGCCAAAACGGGAGAGTACGCTACCGGGATACACTTCCTTCACAGCATCCATTGTGGCTCGCGCTGTGTGTGCGGGTTGCACAGTCTTTTGAAACCACATGTTCACCAAGCCCGGCTCATCCAATTCCGGTGATAAGAAGCCGGCCCTGTAGCGTTCAGCAGTAACCATAACAGGGACCATATTGCCGATGGCTTCCATCATTCCTCCCGCATGAACACTGCACCACACATTGGCTTTGAGTAGATGTAATGGCTCTTCGAACAACAACGCGTGCCCTAGAAATGAAGATTTTGCTAATTGACGTAACCGATTAAGTGGAAATGCGCCTCGCCGTTCATGATGATTTTCGACACAAAATCGTCCTCTTCGTTGTTAAGGGAGGAGGGCTTGACAGTAATTCACATGCGACTGATGGTCAGCAGCCATTAACTGCCCTTTGTACGGGAACATGTGTAAGTCTTTCACTAAAATTCGCTCTAAGGTCCGTCTGGTGATGCCCAACTGCCTGGTTCGTCGTCTGATTGATGTTTCTTCGTTCTCAGCGACAACGGCAGCCGGTGACGGCCACACGCTGCATGGTCTCCTGTGGTTCCAGTAGCTAAACGCTAGAATATTTGCTCAGTTGGTGCAATGTATATATGTATGTATGTATATATTTTGGCGTTACAGTCCGTGGACGAGGGTTAGTATTGAGCGAAATCATTTCAAGTATGGCAGGGGAGTCCATAATTCCAGCTATAAGCTGGTAAACGAAGAGAATGTCAGCTGCCACACAGCGAGCTTTCAAGGTAAGCCGACCAATTGCAGTGGTCTTCGTAAGGTGGTAATACAGTCCTGTCAAACCATGGTAGACCTCTTAAAGCAAACCGCAGAAATCTACGTTGCACAGCTTCAATTCGTGCAGACTGGCTAATTTAGTAAGGAGACCAGGCTTGACTGGCATAGTCCAGGATAGGTCTGACGTAAGCAATGTCGCGGGATTTTGTGACGTAGGGGTTCGAGAATTCCTTAGACCAACGTTTCATAAAACCAAGGGCAAAATTAGCTTTGTGTATGATTGATGTGGGAGAGAAAGTTTAGTTCTCTGTCGCATATGATACCTAGGTCGCGTATGAAGGAGACATGGAGTACAGGCTCGTTAAGTAGATATTGTGTTGTAGGAACAGAGGGGAAGCGTTGCCGAAAGAACGTAACGAATTGGCATTTACCGATGTTGAGCTCCAGGAAGTTGTTAATCACACGAAGGAATTAAGGTCCTTTTGGAGTGCAAGCGAGTCTGCCGGAGTTGATATTGTCCTACTGATTTTCATGTCGCCTGCTTATATTGACAAATGTGAATCTTTTAAAATAAGGTCGACAACGATAACAGCGAAGACAAATATGAAAGGGCCGAGATGACTACCTTGATGACCACTACTAATATTGGTGATTCTCAAGCTACAATTTAAGCCATGTGATGATTTAAAGTATATTAATGGATTGCTTAATATATCGAATGCTTTACTGCAGTCGGTAGTGATATCATCTGCCTCGTTTCTTTGCTCCAGAGTTAGAAGTATTTTGGAGGCAAATTCGGTAAGGTTGGTTGTGGTGGACCTACCTTTTAGGAAACCATACTACCGGGTGGAGAAGTTGGATTTGCAGTGGAAAAATATTAAGTCATACACGACGGACTCGAAGAGCTTAGGGATAACAGACAATTTAGTAAAGAAAGAGGTTTGCAGAGGGAAGCGATACATTTCTTAAGGAGAATGGCTGGTAGACCATATCGGGACCCGGGCAGAAGTCGTCTTTACGATAGTTTAGCTTGTGGTGAACCAAGTACTCATTAATATGTATAAACATATCAATTTCTGCATTTCAAAAACTTATAACTATCTTACGCGCTAGACAAAGCGACTTAAACTAGCTTAGATCACAACTAACATTACGTGTCTTACTGACCCTAGGCGGGCACTCTAAAGCAAACTATATTTGTATACTTAAACTATGTCTTTCGACTACTTAATATTAAAGGAAAATAAGAACTTTTATTATGATATATGCTAAGAAAATATACAAAAAAAAACTTTGCGTACTATCAGGTAATCATTAATGTCAATTACGGAGAACGATGTCTGAGTGCATTTATTCATATAGCTAAAAATATAGGGTCGGGTTTATGACCGCGGTGTTTGCAGGCACCATATTAATTTTAAGCTACCTTGTAGATGTCGCGGATTTCTATCCGTCTTCGCACTTCTTGGAGTGCGGCTATATCTGCTTTATAGGAGTTGATGGTTTGCCTGCGACCGGTCCGTTAAGGGACCTCACATTCCAGGTGCAGGCTCACAAGTCATTTAGGCGTTTACAGAGGTGGTCAGCTTTGTATCCGTCCGCATCCGAGGCTTGTGGTTGCTTCAAAATATTGGTTCCCCAACCTGGAGGGACAGGTTTCCTTTCCCCAGGAACAGGAGGTCGGGTCGCTGCACATATTGGTTCACTAACCAACGGATGTCGGGGCAGATAAACAGGGCAGGCCACGCGGAGGCTGTGTGTTGACTTGAATTGAGCATGGACAGAGATCGAAGCTGGCGTTTGCCATGTTAAACGCGATCAGCTTCCTTGCTCTGCTTGCTCGCTCCTTCTACACTAGTATAGATAAGTACAAATGATCAAATTCACGTCGCAATCGACTCCAATCATCATAAACGTCATTCAAGTCACGGTAGAATAAAGCAGAAAATTGATCACCATGTCCAAGGACATCGTTCTGCACTGTGCACACTGGCAATCAATTAAATTTCTATTTCATAGAGATGTCTATTAAATTAAAGAACCCTGCCCTAATCTATATTTGTTATCCTTCAACTAATTGCCGTCCATCATGATGACTTTGTGATGTTTCTGCGGTGAAACAGTAACGAGGATGGAGACAATAATCCTAACCAGGAGCCAACAGGCAATATCCATCTTGGAACCTCGCCCGAAAGGAGTGTTATTAATTTAATTAAATTCCTTTATTCCTTTCTTCTTCTTCTTCTTCTTCTTCTCCTGCTTCTCTCAGCTTCGGTTGTTCGCCATCGTAAAAATACATCTCAACGTTCATTCGTCCTGTCTGTTGCTGTTTATGTTTTTCTCTAATTGGTCCTTCATTCGTCTCTGGCTCGGAGAAACGAAGAAACACAATGATAGAATAAAATCTCAAGCCTGACCGAAGGATCCTATATAATGGGATAGAAAAAAAAAAAAAAAAAAACAAATAAAATTCAAATTCATAGCGAAAGGAAAACGAGAACAGGATAATAGAATTGAATGAAAATAATAATGAAAGGAAAAAAAACAATACTAATGACCATGATAAAGGAAAGAAAGATGATGACGCACCATCATTCGAAAGGAGGGAGCAAGTGGGCCAAGTGCGAACGTACGCCAGACTCCTTCGTGCAGCATTTCAGAATGATTTATATCACGTACACCCAAACGATGCCGGAGAAAGTTAATCATTTCATAGGAATGTATCCTCAAATATGGTAGCTCGAATAAATGGACGAATAACCAACAGGACATTAGCTTAATGTGCACGATATATATCGTATACGATGTGTACGTATACGTAGGAGATTCCGTAGATTTCGAATAGAAAAGCGTACGAATCCAGCCGAAGTCAATAAATAATCCTTTTCCCCATCGGCAAACTACCATTCGATATTTTCCTTTGGCATTCATTCTACTTATCATCCAGCCTCATTTATCCTTTATCCTCCTCCGTTCGACCCCTTAAGCTATGACGACCTTCTCCAGTATTCCATGTCTTTTAGTGGAGGACTTGAAAAGGAGCTGACAACCCAACGGCTCTACCCGTTGTATGTCACAAGTGGATTTATGGCATTCAACTACTCAATGCCAGCTAATCCACCCACGGCGAAGGCAAACTGTTGCAGTTTAGCGACGACTATCTAGGTCACCAATAGATACCGATGAATTTTTATTCACATTTTTATTCACAGATTTTTCGAATTTATGTGCGCATCCCCGAATCGAGCAGTGCTTGTGTGGATGGTTTTGCAGTTTAATCAATGGTGCAACTGTCCCATGATCACTTGGCTTGGATGGCAGTTTGCTGGTTCATCTTTTAAGAAAATTGAAAACGTTAATTGAAGTAGTGCGGACATGGATATCCTCGGATGACTTGAGAAATTCACTCAGCGAGAGATAGAGAGAAGGATGACCACTTGGGCAAAAACTGCATGTCAGACTGATTTCTGTGGAATAATGACTTTCTTTGACACAAGCTGCCGGTTGCGGTAGGATCTCGTAGAAAAATGTGGTTCAATGACTGACAAATTGCATTTCGAGCATCTGGTAGATGAGAGAAACCAGGTCGGGTCGAAAAACAATAGGAATGTAGACGAATGAGGTTTTTACTCAGAAAATTTCAGATATTAAATCGATGAGGTTGCACTTTAGGACAGTCAACTTTTCGCGGGTTCTTTTAATCGACATGTATACAATTATTTAAGGCACGACTCTTAGTTTATTGGAGTTTTTATTATGCGAATATCGAACGAAAAACTGTGCCATCACAGTTGATGATGTTGCGATTAATCCTGAGATATTGGATCTGTGGTTATCTCCGCGGTTTTTTTGCACTAAATGTTAATGCTCACATATTGGGTAGCTTTAATCAGATTCCGTGAATACACGTTTGAAAGCTGACAGTTCAGACAGTACTTTTTGTGCATCCAATTTTGTAATTTATCATTTGCTTAAGAAGTTTGAAAATTAGTAAAATATTTAAAGAACAACGCCCTAGGACGCCGTTTTTTGCTATAAATAAAATGGAAAAATGCTGCGAAAACGTGCTGAGAAAGCTATGAATGAATGTCGGAAATTGCAGTGTCAAAATCGTACCACGAAGGGCATGGGCTCGGACATACAGGGTAAGAGCAATCGCTCTCAACTCACATTGTACGCTGGACAAGATCTTGTATGCGACATTGAGCAGGGATATACCTCTATAGTTCTTGCAGGATCGCCTTTTTTGTGGAATTTTTTTTTTTTATAGTTACACCCGCACTCAAAGCAAAGCCTTATAACGTTTTTGAACGTTGTGCGAGCGGAGGTAACAGGGAGGGTGAGAGTTTCGCGCAGGTTCACACACAACCTGAACGGAGTGCAGTGGTTTTGGGGTTGTCGATGTTCGTTGACTACTCTCAGGGGTGGTTTGTCCTACATTGGACGAGAGCCGACCAAATTTCGCGTTGGATTTAATTCACAGTAATACGTTCATGCAATTTCGGTGTTAATATTGCATACGCAGAGGATAAATTTGGGGCAAATAGAGCTGATATTCCAGTCGTCGGGCATGCTTTCATCTTCCCAAATTCTACAGATGATCTGGTGCATGCTCCCTACCGAAACATCGCCGCCACCACCCTTGAGATGGCAAGTCATCTGAGCCTGCGACCTTGTTATTCTTCAGCTTTTGAGTAGCTGTGCCGACTTCTTCCATGCTGGGTGGGAGGACTACTACCGCGGCTGGAGTTGGGAGTTCCTCAGTATCTACCACTCTCTCTTGGTCACGCTCGTTAAGCAGCACTGGAAATGCTGCTTCAATACTTCCTGTATTCCCTGCGGGCCCATGCAAGATTGTCTTCGCAATTTCAAAGAGCCTCGGTGCCTTTCTTAAAGCCTCCTGCAAAGCTTTTAGCTTTCTTATAAAAGGCCCGTATTTTATGTTTGTCCCTAGACTTTTCGATACCTTTTTAGGGTTTACTTTATTAAGACTTCGCTGTCCGTCCGTCCGTCTGTCACCAGGCTGTATCTCATTAACCGTGTTAGTTAGACAGTTGAAATGTTCACAGATGATGTATTTCTGTTGCCGCAAACACGACAAATACTAAAAACAGAACAAAATGAACATTTTTGGGGGGCTCCCATACAACAGACATGATTTTCATCCAAAAAATCCCCTTGGTCACATACTGAACTAAGGTTAGTCGACAATATCTTTTGTGTCTTTGATGAATTAATCCTAGCTGCAAACCTTTTTCCCATTTTTCCCATTATTGTTATTCACCTTTTCACATCGTTGCTGTCAAGATAATTGATTTCAATTCAGTGGACACTTTGATGATCAACTATATCTCATCATGAAGATTTTTGATTATCAAAGTAATATGCCGATAACCTGCCTGCAACCAAGATCTGTCATCATACAAAAAATGTGATTTAATGTGATGACTGATGAGGTAACATACAGCGTCTCTTTCATATTTATATATACAGATGGTACGGAACCCTTCGTGCGCGAGTCCGACTCGCAGTTGGCCGTTTTTTTTTTTTTTTGTCGTTTTTTCTCTTCCCTTCTTTAAGCTCGGTACTCCTCTCGTGTTGCCCTATTTTTTCTCGACGCAGCCCCTTTTTGGCATGCCTCGGCGGTTGCTGCCTTTTTCTGCTCACATTCGCCATCATACCATGGGTTTCTTGTCCTGGGTGGTAGGTAACCTCAGGCGTCCAATGTCGAACCTCCTCATGGTGAGCTGGTGCAGCTCAGAGTCGAGCTCTGAATCTTGCTGCTACGAGGAAATGGTCAGAGTCGACGTTTGCCCCCTGAATGTTCGTACATCCAGGATGTTTGACGAGTGTCTTGCGCCGGTGGGCACATAGTCGATTTATTTGGCGTTTCGGTCATCCGTAGATCGCCAGGTTACTGTGTGGATTCGCTTGCGGGGAAATCTTGTGCAACTTATCACCGCATTACCAGCTGTCACAAAGTCCGTCACAAAGCGCTATCCGTAGTTGTATCGTGGAAGCTGTGCTGTGTGTGTGGAGGTGTTCTCCTTACCGATTTTGGCATTGAGGTCCCCGAGTACCGAGCAAGTCGTGCTCCGGACAAGCTCCGTAGGCGTTATCCAAGGGATCATAGAAGTCCTCTTTGATTGAGTCTTCAGCCTCTTCGGTAGGGGTGTGTGTACGTATGAGTCTGATGTTGTTAAATATGCCTTTGATGCGGATCACAGTCAGGGGATCATTTATAGGCTTAAAGCCGATGACCTTCGACCTTAACCGCTTTCCCACGACAAATCCGCATCCCAATATGTGCAATCTTTTGTGACAGCTATAATAGATGTCGCAGTCTTTTTTCCTTATCATACCGTTTCCTATCCAGCGTATTTCCTGGATCGCAGTAATATCCGCCTTATACTGCGTGAAGGTTCTTTCCAGTTTATGAGCAGCTCCAGTGGTTCTGACATTTCAGGAGCATATTCGCAAATCGTGTTTCTTTTTCGCGCCATGTTGCCTTTGAGAATCCTTCCGTTTATCCGAGGCATTCTGTTCTTCCATATCTTGTTGTGTTTTACGTGAGCGGGTTATTGGCCCGCGGAAGGCACGGTCTTCGGTTATTACAAATTCGAGTGGCCGCCATACTGGTAATCAATTTCGCCCTCACGAGCATATTTAAAGCTTGTATATACATCACTCGTGACATCCGCCACATGATCACAAATCACCATAACTCTACGTATAAGGAAAGTGGGCTTAGTACCCACAAACGTGATATTAGCGCATGTGATAACAAAGGATAACAAAGGCCGGATGCTGGCGAGAAGAGCCGCCCCAGACCTTGCGGCACCGTTAGTAAGTTCCATCACCGCCTCCTCGTACAGCCATCTGGAGACTTCCTCTGGAAATTACAGATAGGGAAGGGCGAATGGCCAGTCGGCGAATCAGGTTCAGTCGGTTGGGCGACAACCTAGTAAGCCGTAACCGTAAAGAAATGTCGAGACTCAGAGGCAACCATAGGTCTCAGATTTAACGGACGGACTACATTTTGACGACCCCTGTGAACACTTAAAGGACAAGAGTATCAATTCTGCACCTGGAATGTTAGTCCCCCTAACAGACCGAGTGCGACCGAACAGTTAGAGAAAGCGCTAAGCTATAAAGCATACATTACCGCACTCCAAGTAGTGCGATGGGATGTAAAAAGAGGATGAAAAACTGTGGCACACATATACTACGAAAACTGCTAGGAGGATGCGGATTTGTTGTTCGAGGTGGACGTCTCATAACAATCCGCAGCAAAGATATCTTCGGGAACATCAGCCTGGTATACGTTCACGCCCCCAAGATAAAAAAAAAAAAAAAAAGACGAAAGAGTGAATGGTGACTTATATGACCTCCTAGATAAAACATACGCTCAATGTCCAGCTATGACAACAACATTGTTCTGAGTGAAATCAACGCGAGGCTAGCTAAAAATGTCCACTTTTGAACGAGTTGTAGGAAAGCACAGCCCACATGACAACACGACCGGAAACAGATTCAGACTGTATTTTCTGTCTGCTCTTCGGGTGCCTGTAGCTTGAGTTGCGCGGGGCGTTATCTCCGAAGAGGCAATGTCGGGTCATTACCTTGTTGCAGCCAAGGTGCGTATGCGGATATCGCGAACAATGCGCAGTCGAGTAGGACCAGCAATATTTTACGTCAGGAAATATTTTACGTCAGGAAGCTGCAATCCCAAGAGACCGTCAGGACCTTCGCCGATCATTACTCCCTCGAGCTCTCTCAAGAGCCGATGCAATCTGCACAAAAAAAGGAGACGTTGTCAAAGCGCCATCAGCGATGCTACTCTGATGTATAACGTTTCCAGCCATTACCCAGGAGAAACCCTTAGTGCAGACAGGAACATGTACAAAAACAGAATTCGTAAATCGTAACTTTGAATCGACGAACGAGAGCTCGTGAGCTCTACGAGCAGGAATGAAGGGTGGAACCTATGCGATCAAGCACATGGAGGGAAGATGTTCGAAAGTTTTACCAAAGGATAAGGCGAACATGTAAACGTTAATAAGCCAGAGCGGAAGCCTGTAGGGATGAACCACAGTCGATGTTGAGAATATGGAAATAATATGCCGTTATAAGGTAGGGCGCACCGTTCACATTGGACGAAGAGAACAGAGAATTCCGACTTGCTTGCTTTGGTGGCGTTACAGCCCATGAAGCGCCAGAGCAAAGCTTCTCTCAATCACCCATGTTGTGTGTGATGTTTTTTTTTTTTTTACGTAAGTGAAAGGGACCTACAGTTTTTCATGGCAAGTATACTACGAGGGGTTTTGCCAGTACCCCGCCGAGGAGGGACGCCGCCAAATAAACATTCGATGGCGTTAGTGTTATCGGGATTCGAACTCGCTCATCGTGCACCAGAGTCCAACACACTAACCACTGCGCCACGATGCCCTCATTGAATTCCGACTTAGACGAGGCTAAAATATCGATATTGAAACTTAGTTCTAATAAAGCTGCTGCCACAGAAGGCCTGCCTGCTCAACTATTTTAAGCAGCTGGAGATGAGTTGGTTGCGAACATGCACCAGCTTATCTGTAAGCTGTGGTCGGAACGAAGCATGTCCGATGAATGGAATCTCGGCATCGTTTGCCCAGTCTATAAGGAAGGAGATGCTTACAACTGTGCTAGCTATAGGGGAATAAGTCTCCTCAACATAGCGCACAAGATTTTCTGTGCCGTGCTGTATAAACACCTAAAACCAATCGTGGACAAGTTGATAGGTTCCTATCCATGTGGCTTCAGGCCATGAAAATCCACAGATCCTAGAGAAAACCCAAGGTCTACACACAGCACCTTTTCGCCGATCTTAGAGCCTCACATGTTATATTTTGACATCCCTGTCAAGCTCGTCAGGTTATGCAGGGTGACAACGCGGAATTATCGCTGCTCGATTAAGGTTGGTAACGAGTTAATCGGGTCCTTCGATGTCAAAACAGGATTCAGATTGGGCGATGCGCTTTCACTTGACTTTTTCCATGCGGTCATGCGATCATTACTTCAAGTCTGCGCAATTGCTCACATACGCTGATGACATTGACGTGATTAGGAGAACGCAGCGAGACGTCAATGAAGATTTTGTGAGCACTGAAGCAGAATCGGCTAAAGTGTGTCTGAAGATAAACGGGGGCAAAACCAAATATAAGCTGTCGTCAAAGGAAGACAGACCACCGATGTCTTGGCTAGAATGTTACTATTGGCAGCCATAACTTTTGATGTAGTCAGGGATTTCGTCTACCATGGCACACTGGTAACAAGCGGCAACGATACCAGCACTGAGATTAGAAGTTACAGTCAGAGGTAATTCACCCCACAGAAATATAATCTGATAACCTAAATGTAACGTACATGCGATCAAATAATAAATAAAAACTCGTTTATTTTCTTTGATGTTTATTTCTTCTCCCATTTTTCATTGAACAGACGAAAGTTCGTCTTAAAACTATTAGACGCAGAATAACTGTTGCCATTCGCTGTTTCCTCGAGCTCAAGAGACAATTGAGATGTAGATCCCTCACTCAGAAAATTAAGGTGACCCTCCGTAAAATCCTTATCATCCCGGTTTTCCTCTACGGCGCAGAGGCTTGGACCTTATCAAAAATGAATGAAGAGGTCGTTTGACGGAGAGTGGAGAAGAAGTTTCAACCATAAACTATACAGCGACAATGGCCTAGTAGGACGTAACGGATCCGACGTATCTAGGATGGCTAGGCCATGTAGAGCGAATGGACACCACAGCTCCGGCATGAAGAGTCTTCGACTCCAACGCAACTAAGTTGGCGCGTACAGGTGGAAAAGACCTTAACCAACTGGGCGTGCAGATTTAATAAAACTGGCAGTCCTATTCCATGTCTAACATCAAACAAAAGCTCTTGCCATTACATCCATTCTTCTGTCTACTCCATTAGGGATATATCAAAGAATGCGCATCACCACAATCTGTGAATTCAAATCACCGCACATCAACACTCCACATCCTCACGTCGCCTGAGCTATGCACCGACACACAGCCTGCCACTTGAGAGAATTCGCCAGCGATAAATCACACAATCCTACTTGCGGATATCCCATATGGTTAGCTTGGCAAAACACGTTAACTGCGGCTTTGGTCCTCTGTTATGATGTTCCGATTATATTTCCACATACTCGCCAGTGCTTTGATTGCGACTAAGTGCACTCTTATCCCGGGCCCATGTTTGCTTCACACGAAGTGATAACCACAAGCAACGAATGATAGGGGTAAGGCGGTGATATATCCTTGCGGTGCAGAAATCCGACCATCAACGTTTGGTATCTTCGAGTATGTATATCTGTTCGGCGAATATGTTTGTCGACAACGGGTACGATGATGATGAGCATGCAACCGAGGTAAATATTTGCCTTTAATTTATGGTTCGCGAGCGTATCCGAATTCCGGAATTCGCTTTCCGACGACCAGTGCTCTAAGCTTCAGATTCAGGCGAATACCCTATGAACATGGCCTCCCCGATCATTATCACTACTGTTTTGAGCCAGAATTGAATAATTATCTGGCGCAACCTTTTTATCGTTGTCCTTGTCCTGATTAGTGGCTATTGTTGTCATGGCAACGACTTAGCACTTTGTCATTGCCATAAGCACAGCCTATGGGATCGACTTACGCAGCCACACGAAACGTGATGAATCGGGAGGCGGAAACTGCTCTTTAGATGAGTTTTTCATGTCAAGATGGAAAGATATCACCACCTCTGGCTGGTTGATGATCTTTCTTAATTAAATCGAAGGAAGTTATTGAAGGTTCACGTTAGCCTAGGAGTCGTGCTGTACCTATGTATTACTTGTGGTCTCCGGGGAAATTAAAAAGGACATTGCCATAATGGACAGAGAATACTGTGGTATGGGTTGAGGGAGATGTGATTCGAAGCGATTTGTGGTTTATTTTGTGTTTGTGCACTTCGGTGATTTAGGAAACCTATTTCGAATGGGTGGCAAACTAGTTGCAGTTATTCTCCATAGATCCTGCAGAGCACAGCACTTGTAGCTGAACGAGAAGACTTTCGATTTTAAAAATTTCTTCGTAAACCGCCAGCAACAAATTTCGTCCTTATTTCTGTACTGCTTTGTACCTTCACCCCTATAATTGCTTTTCAAATTACCAACTTGCATGGTCAGTACTCAGCTCCTGTCCTTCACCGGCATCGTACATCTTTATCTCAATTTCAAACGAATCACGATGTAAAAATGTAAAATGTGTATACTCCTACTTGTCATGGTTTCGGTATTCATCCGATAGTTAACGTCGTGTCCAGTGAGAAAGGATTTAAAACACTTTTCCCCATCGCCGGAGGGAGCGCGTAACTCGAGCAGACAATTATTACGCTGTCAAGTTAGAAGCAAGAAGCGGAATGATTGATTGCGCTGCTGTTTGCCTTCCGGGCAATGTAAATAGCGGGAGATGTTTACTGCAGAAGTTACTCGTCCCTGTTATGTCCCATTGTCCACTGAGAGTTATGGTGGGTAATTATGTGGCCGTGAAACTGTCTTCCTTTGTTTCCTGTGTTGGTAGTGGTTGAAGACCAAATGAGTGTTTTGAGACAGTTGACTGAGACCTCCTTCTATATCCCGAACTGTTATTCTGCGTGTAACTGTATACGGAAACTAAGTCTTAACCGTATTATGAATCACGAGGAATCTACCGGTATTCAGCTCTACCCAGTTCAACCGATTCTGTGGTCATTAATTGTCTCTTGGAAAGTTTCGTCTAAACTCCGCACGGTGCATCCAATTTCGTGCATACCCCCGTAGCGTACATTTGTTGTCCTCAGAGATTTTTCATTCTTGAAGGTGTTGTTTACGCTCCTGTCACTCGGTAGCAAAACATTTTTGTTTTTCTTTCTGTCCTCCCTCACAAATTCGCACTGATGATGATAAATGATCGGATTTCGTATATGTACCTAGTTCTTGGAAATTTCTTGTAGCTGCAGTTGTCCGTGGAACCCATTTAAGAGCTATTGCAGGCGACACGCCCGTTTTTTTTTTGTTGTGTTTGGTGTTCCAAAAGGAATTGGAATATTTCTTACCTCGTTACTTGTTGGTATCAAACTTAACTTAATTGGATGCACTTCGGGAATTGATTCATTTCTGTTTTAATTGTCCTTTCGGGAAGGAACATGCCAGTTCACCCCGGGTAATGAAGCTGGATTACTTCGCATTTTCCTAATTTTCTTCATCCGTTTTCAACTTCTTTATTAAATACGAAAATAAAAGCTCATGGAAAGAGTCCATACGATGCAAAGGGTCATTCCGGTGGAATGGTGTAGGGACTTTTCGTTAATTGTCTCGCAATTTTGTTATTTGCTTCTTGTGTAGAAGTAGAAAACAGGGAATTGTTCGAGTAAGTAGCTCTTTTTGATTTGTCTTACTTATTAAGCTTCTAACTGAGTCACTGATAAAAACTGAACATTTTAAAACAGCACCATTAAAACAGAATTGGCCAACTTGGACTAACGCTATTATGTCGCGCTAATTGATGAGCAGAGTATTGTCACCAGCGCAAACGATATCTGGTCATTGGATGCGAGGCTAATACGCACCACATGGAATGGGGCAGCAGTAACACCAATAAACGAGCTGAGCCACTTTTTGATTATTTACTCAGTTGCGGTCTTACCGTTGCCAACAGGGTCAACGCACTTCCCCTTGGGCGAGGTGTCCTTTTGTCTACCCATAGCCGCCTCAATGTATCGGCTGTTGAAATTTCGAACTCTGTACCTTTTGAACCTGTCTGCGCCAAGATACCAGTCACCAAAAGCTTAATCTACATCCTTTGCTGTTACATCCGTCCATCCGGAACTGCCCTAGTCTACCAGTTAGCTGTTGACACAACAGACTCTATTTTCTCAGACGTCGATCCAAGTGATGACGTCGATCGTCGTTGGAGATTTCAATCTTCCATTCTTGCAATGGGCCCCTTCAGATGATGAGTGTTTTCTTATCCCTATTAATGCTTCCTCTGACAAGGAAACTCTTTTCACAGACCGTCTTGTAGAGTCTAATCTATTTCAAATCAACAGTGTCACCAACAATCTCGGAAGACAACCAGACCTTTTATTTTCATCTGATGCCTTCAACTCTGTTGTTACCGCAAGCAACCATCTACTGTCCACTCTGGACCAATATCATCCTCCCTTATCCCTTAAGTTCTCATATAAAATAAACCAAACTTCCTCCACTTATGATCACTCTTTATTTTCCAACTTCCGAAACACCACCTTCGTTTCACTTATCAAATCAGTTATCGCCTCTTCTTGAGCGAAAACACGTCTATTGCCATCGCTTTGGAATTTTTCTACACGGCTGTCTTTAACTGCATAATCCAATTTGTTCCTAACGTCCCTCGAAAAAATTGTTTCTCAACACCTCCCTGGTATAACAAGGAACTGCGTACTCTCCGTAATACGAGAAATAAACTTTGGAAGAAGTTTTTAACGTCAAATTCCCCCTCTGATTATGCGAAGTACCAACAAGGCTCCCAACGCTTCTCTATCCTCTGTGACACCCCCTACAACTCATATCTTCAAAGAATGCTGATGTTCTTTATTACTGATCCTAGACGCTTCCACCAATTATCAACCTCAAAGAAAAAATCGGTTGGGGTCCGTTCCACTCTCAAATGGAACAACACTACCACCCACGATCCCAAAATCGTCGCAAACCTTTTTGCCCCATTCTTAAGCCTTTCATTTAACGACTGCAGTCATAAACCCGACCCTGTATTTTTCAGCTATATGAATAACTGCTCTCAGACATCGCTCTCCGTAATTGATATTAATGAGAACTTGGTTCACCACAAGCTAAACTAACTTAATTTTACTACAGGGGGTTTTATCAGAACCCCGCTGAGGAGAAACACCATGAAAAACACGTTCGATGACATGGCTGTGTCAGGCTTCGATCCCGTGTCATCGGCATCAGAGGCCAACACACTTTCCACTGCGTTACGGTGCTCTCAGAGTAGCTTCTAATAAGCTTAATAAATAAATAAAGCCTACGTTTATAAATTCAATCAAGGAAGAGGTTCATTACCTTACAATCTCTAGCTACTTTGTCTTAAATATAATTTTTTTGGCTTTAACGTCATTTTTTTTGGCTGGAAGCGAGCAAACAGAGCAAAGAAGTTGATCGCGTTAAACGTGGCAAACGTCAATCTTGACCTAGGTCCCTGCTCAATCTAAGTCGATACACAGCCTCCGCGTGGCCTCTCCTGGATAGCTGCCTGGCATCCGCCAGGTAGTGAACCAATGTGTGCAGCGACCCGATCTCTTGTTCCTGGGGATAAAGGAACCTGGCCGTCCAGGTTGGGGGTTGTACTTAGGGGTAACATCCCTATCACGGAAAAAATAAACTGTTTCGAAGCAATCATAAGTTTCGGATATAGAGGGGTACAAAGCTGACGATCCCTGTAAATGCATAAATGACTTGCGAGTATGCAGGCGGAATGTGAGGTCCTTTAGCAGACCGGGTGAAATTAGTTGAAGTAAAGCCTCAACTGCTATAAAGCAGATATAACCGCACTCCAAGAAGGGCGAAGGGATGGATCAGGCAAAAGACAGATAAAAAACTGTGATATCTACTACGGGAATTCCTATAAGGAGAACAAGCAACGCTTACTCTGGTGCGGATTCATAATTAGAGAAAGACTTCGACAAAATTCATAAATCCTCAGCATTGAGGCGAACGCCTCGTAAACAATCCACATCAATGCTAAATTCGGGAACACTAGCTTAATATGTGTTCACGCCCCAACCGAAGAAAAGAAGATTCAACTGAAAGATGACTTCGACGATCTCCTACACAGAACCTATGTCCAATCTCCCAGCTACGATACAAAAATAGCACGAGAAGATTTTAATGCGAGGCTGTGCAAAGAGGACATATTTAAGTCGATCACGAAAAGTATAGGCTGCACGACACCACGTCCGAAAACGAACATGGGCTACTCGACTTCCTGGGGGGCGTAATCTCATTCTGACTGGCTCACGATTCCCGCATCTCAACATTCACAAAGGAACCTGGCGATCATCAGATCAGTCTACTACCAGTCAGATTGATCACATTGCGATCGACGCCAGACAATCCTCCTACGAACCTTCCGAGGAGCCAACATCGACTCGGATCACTACTTTGTTGTAGTCAAGGTAATAATGAAGATATCAAGGAAGCCACGGAGTCGAGCTGGACAACGAAAATTCAACGTCGGAAAGCTACAATCGTAGGAGACCGCTAGGACCTTTGTCGAGTTTTTCTCAACCTCTCGCAAATTTCGATGACACCGGCACAATCCACGAACAACAGTGGGAACGCTGCCAGCGCGGCATCAGAGACGCTGCCTCTGATATGTTGAGTTTCACGCCACCGCAAAACACATATGTACAAATCATACCACATAGACAGGCGAGAGCCGCTCATGAATATTTCAAGCAGAAAAGAAGAGAGGAAGACACGCTTTTAAGGAACAAAAAAGAGAGCGTGGAAAGATTGAGATCGAGGAAATAGGGAGATGCTACCACACGAATAACGTTTTCAAGTTTTACGAAAAAGTCAAACGAGCATGCGAGGTCTATAAAGCCAGAGGGCATATGGAAGGAACACTTCTGTAGACTATTTACTAGCGATAAAAGATATAATACCGCTGTCAGGCAGAATGATCAATTCGCAACGGACGAAGATGTAAGAGAATTCAGGCCACCCGACCTAAATTAGGCTTTCGAAGCTTAAGGCTACTAAAGCCGAGGTCGCAGACGGACTGTCTGCCGAACTATGTATGTATTTAAAGCAACTGGAGATTAGCTGGTAGAACGCATGCACCAGCTCATCCGTAATATATGGTCGAAAGAAAACATGCCCGACGAATGGTATCCCATTATCATTTGCCCAGTTCACAAGAAAGAAGGCCCCTATAACTGCGCCAACTACAGGGGAATACGTCTCCTTAACATCGCATATAAGATCTTTTCTGTCGTGCGGTGTGAACGCCTGAAACCCTTTGTGGATAATCTGGTAGGTTCTTATCAGTTTGGTTTCAGTCAAGGTAAATCCAAAATAGATCAAATATTCACACTGCAGCAGATCTTGGAGAAGACCCACGAATTTCGGGTCGACAAACAGCACCTTTTCGTCGATTTTAAGGCCACCTATGACAGTGTGCGAGCCATATATCCCTGCGAGACTCGTCAGATTATGCGGGATGACAAAGGAAAATTCTCGCTGCTCGATTGATGTTAAAAAAGGAACGCACTGTCATGTAATTTTTTAAGAATCGTGCTTGAAAAGATCATGCGAGACTCACTGGCCAACAAAAGAGGTACGATCTATTTGATGAATGTCAAATGAATGAATGTAATTGAACGACCACACCGGGAGGTCAACGATCCAACGTCTAAGATGTCTAGGCCATATAGAGCGAATGGATAACACAGCTGCGGCCTGAAGCGTCTTCGAGTCCAACCCTGAGAGACGACGCAGCAAAGGACGACGGTGGTGCACACATGTGGAAGGGGACCTTAACCAACTGGGAGTGCATCGCTGGAAACAGCTGGCAAAAGACCGTGCCAGCTGGAAAAGTTTTTTGGCCCAGATTCCCACTGGATCGTAACGCCGCCTAAACAAAAAACGTCTCCAATAAGGCCTCACTATCTGTTCACAAACATATAAGATTTAACATAAGTAGTGAGGTTAGAGAAGCTGAGCTTAGTTACCAGCCCAAACGAACAAACTGGGCTCTTTTCCAAACTCAACTTACCGCTATAGAAGATATGATTCTTAAATCGATTGCATCGACAGCACTCATTTCATCTTTTAGAACCAGCTGTAAACCTACGATTAAAACACCCGAGCGGTGTATACCTTGGTGGAATTCACAGCTTGAATCTCTAAGGAAACAGGTGAGATCTCTCTTTAAAAGAGCCAAACGAACGAACAGTTGGACTGATTAGATCTGCTCTAACGAGATACAACATTGAATTGAGCAAATCCAAGTTTAAGTCTTGAAGAAAATATTGCTAGAACATAGCAAGTACTGTCCCAGGAGCATACAAATGGGCTTGGGCTACTTCACAAATCAGACGACACCTTTACTGTCAATCGCAGGGAAACTTTGGAGACCTTGCTTGAGGTACACTTCCTTGATTATACTCCCCAACCAATGCCTTTTGACGACAAGGTGACAAATAACATCGATAGTACAACAACAATTAGCCTCTCTGGCAGACTTTTCAGCTCCGATAGGGTTAAATGGGCAATCGGTTAACTTAAATCCTATAAAGCTCCAGGAAAAGATGGTGTCTTTCCTGCTATTCTACAGAGAGGTCCAGACATTCTAGTACCACTGATAGTATCTTTTTTAGGTCCTGTTTCAACCTGGGCTACGTCCCTCAAATCGGGAGCGAAGCCAACCTTGTTTTGATCCCCAAGATCGGAGAACCAAGTGAACAACCTAAATCCTTTCCTACTGAAAACCATGGGAAAACTAATGAGCTCCATATTAGAGGTCTCCTAGGGAATAAGATGCTAGTACATCCAATCAACACGCATGTCGCAAAGAACGATCTACTGAGAATGCACTACATCACTTAGTAGGATGAGATCGCAATTTGCACCTTCTTCGATATTGAGGGGGCTTTCTATAATACTGGCTATAACTCAACCACAACTGCACTATCTAGAGGTGTAGACCATTCCACTAACCACAGGATTAGTGCGACGCTAGAAAGCCCTATTATATCAGCCACATTCGGAGAGGTCTCGGCGACAGTATCAGTAGCTAAGAGGTGTCCACAAGGAACAGTCCTTTCACCTTTTCTCTGGTCGATAGTCATGCAATCATCCCATCTGGTTTACGAAGCCATCGGATACGCCGATGACCTAGTAGTTATTAGTACAGGCAGATGCGACTGCTCTGCCTGTGAACGCATGCAACGTGCATTTCAATTTATCTCTGAGGAGAAAGATACAGCCTTGCTCCGTCTCTCTAAATGGTACAAATATAGGATTTTCAGAAGAAGTTAAGTATTGATCGCAAACTTAACTGGAACCCCAACATTAAAAACAAACTCACAAAGGCGACCAAGGCACTGTGGACCTGTCGACGCACTTACGGTAAAACCTAGGGACTAAGACCTAAGGTGATCCACTGGTTATATACCGCGATTATAAGAATTATGATCACTTATGCGCCTTTAGAGAAGCAGCCTAAGAAACACTGATTGGACTTACTCCTTAGCACCTGCCATGTCGACCATTGCGTCATGTGTCCATTTTGCAACATCCTCCTGAGCTGGATATGATTACTGCGGTCTCGGACGCATTACCACACACGCTCACTTTTGACAAGAGATTTCTGATACTGATCTCAAGCCGTAAAGCTTGGGAAAGCGGCGGGTCCTTGCTCAATGTCAATGGCCTTGGGTGGAACATAGATAGCTCAAAGATGGGACACAAGGCATTAAGGGCAATAAAATCGCCGATCAACTCGCTAGGAAAGGTTCCACAGAAAGGTACATATGTAGGTGCCGGACTTCCCTCTCTCAAGCTTAAGATTAAGTTCTTTATGAACAAGTTGGAAAAATCGCGACAACTGCCCTTTTTTAGAACAGCGTTCAATTACCCCGCCGATCGAAAAGACTAAACGGCCCCTGAATAGTCAGTATTATCTTTAAACTTAATAGAGTTGATATCAGAAGACTGGCCATCTACCTTACGGAACACTGTGGTCTGAGATAACATCTCAATAAATTTAACCTCTCATCTACGGACTCCTAACCCCGATTATGGATTCCAAGACTCTTTATAAAACAACGATTCCCAACCGACGACGATGGGATGGAAATGAATTCCTAAGCAAAGGCACTGAAGTGGAAATATACAGGGACGAGTCCAAGACAGGCAATGTTGTGGGTACCGGTGTCTATGCACCGACTCTGAAAATCGCCCATTCCATTAGACTACCGAACCAAGCTGAGGTCGCCGACTGCCTCCCTGTAAGATCGATGAACACTAGTGACATTATCGTCTACACAGACAACCATGCGGCAATAAAAGCACTCGAATCGCCAATAATAAAATCAAAATTAGGGTAGCAGACGAAGTAGCCAAAGTAGGTACCATACTGGAGCTGGAAAGGCGGAAATATAAAATCTCGGAACAGGCACTGCAACAGGTCAACGAGATGTGGTGTGACCTTGAAACATGCAACTGGCCCAGCTACTGTCAACGTAGAAGCACAAGCCTACTAAAGATACGCAGGCAATGTATAAGAAGCCTGATTGGAGTCCTAACAGGACATTGTAGTTTAGGGAAACATGCCGCTAGTTTAAGACTGCCATATAACGACTATTGCGTCCCACCTCCTACGCAATTGCCTTGCCCTAGCCCTCTCAAGAAGGGAAGAACACTTCTTTCATATACTAGCGGATCTATCCGAAACGGAGTTCAGACAACTATCGAATTTTATTCGAAACGTAAATAAGTAACGGAGTAACGTCGACCAAGCCGACTCGAGGGGTTGCACAATGGACCTATCTCGGTCTAAGTGATTCCCACCGCTTTGCTGAGGAAAGCAACCTAACCAACCAACCACTAATTTTGATGGTGGTTTGAGGGCTACTAATCAACTAGCTGATTGTCACTAGCTATATACTAGCTATATATATCTGTTACTCTTAAGAACCCTCGGCAATTTTTGCTATGAACCAAAAGCATTGAGCCCAGTTTTTTTTTTTTTTTTTTTTTTTTTTTTTTTGAGATTTTGTCCTGTGAACAGTAGGACTCCGAGAGTACTTGAAATGGCAGTTATTGAAGAAAACAGCGACTTAGTGATGAAAAGGGTGCACAAAAGTCGTCGCTAACGTGGCGTTTGAATCCGCCTAAAAAAAGACGAATCCGGCCCAAATGGCTCTTTCTTTGATCGACTTTTGCACGTTACCAATACTGTCGAGCAAGCGTTTGCTATTTCCGAAACACAGCACTCACAATTTCGAATACTGACATTTCGGGGAACCTCACTTTGAACAATCATCACCTAGGTTTCCTTGAAATTTCAAATCCACGGTGCCAACTCCTAAGCGATGAACAAGGAGTAACCTAATCACCACCGTTCATGCTTCATATTCCGTCGACCTCCTACGGCATAAAGCATTTCCAAGAAGCCTCTCCCTCGGCCGGGATAACAAACAGATCGAAAACCCTTTCTTTCGTTCCACTTCCCGGTTACCAAGTACCAAGTAGCATTTGTTGATTTTTAACTTTCACCATACTCGTGTCTACTCGTACATACATACAATTGGAAGGCGGGTAGAAACTGCAACAAAGATTTGCAATTAAAAGCGAGGATGTTCCGAACAAACATTGCGATTTAATTAAATTGTGGAACCACGAGCTTCCACAGTGTATCCTCATCCAAATCGAAATGCTTATTTTTGAAACTTTTTTTTAACTTGTAACCGCAGCAAATGGAAAGAAAACATTCTTTCAGACATATTTACCCAAATCATGGAGTAAGTGGCTCCGTATGTAACTGATTTACTGCGACATCAACGAGGAAGGCGCAATACAGCCTAGGGGTATTCCATACCCGAGGAGTATATGTATACAGGATTTCTGATGGGTTGAAAAACAACACGTTTACAAGCCAAAAAAAGTGTGTTGTAAAGGTGGTTCTCCTTCAACAAGGAAGACTTCTTCCACCTGATACCGCCGCTCATCAGGCCTAGGACTTGTAGAAATCAATTTCTTTCAGTTTTATTCCTATTTTTGGGCCGCCGACATGGAACCGATATTTAATCGAAAAAATTTGAGGGTATGACTGGCATCTGGTGTTCCTTCTTGGGTATGTGCTTTGGGAATTTATTGTTTTCGGCAGTGAACAGCGGCAATCAATCATACATTTTTGGCGATTGCCCCTTATTTGGATAACCGATTGATTTGGGTGACAAAATAGTTGATTGATGTTGGGCAAGGAGAAATCGTTAGTGGCAGTTACTAAGCCATTTAAGCATAAAGGGTATGTAATTTTAATATTTGCTGCTAGCGTGTACTCGCGATTTCGTTCGCGTCAAAATTGCTTGAACATTTCGTTAAGTTTTTAATAATAATTAAATACTTCATGCGTGCAGGACTCTGTGGCCAATACAAGAGGCACGATCTACTTCAAGTTTACACAATTGCTTGCCTACGCAAATGGCATTGACGTTATTGGACGGAAAAAGCAAGGCGTTCGCAAGCATTGAAGCAGAAGCGGCAAAAGTGGGTCTAAGGATAAACGGGGACAAGATCAAATATATGCTGTCATCAAAGAAAGATGCGTAACACCGACGCCTTGGTCGGAAAGGTCACCTTCGGCAGCTATATTTTTGAAGTAATCAAGGAATTCGTCTATCTTGGCTAGCAACGACTTTAGCGCTGAAACAAAAGGCGGAATAACTCTTGCCAACCGCTGCTTCTTTGGGCTCAAGAGGCAACTGAGTAGTAGAGCCCTCTCTCGAAAAACTAAAACTACATAACCTTAATCATCCCAGTCCTCCTCTACGGCGGCGTTGAGGCTTGGACGTTATCAAAAGTGGATTAAGAGGGCGTTTCGGGATGAAAATTCTGCCCGCATTCTGCCCGTTTGTGTAAACGGAGAGTGGAGGAGGAGATTCAACTAAGTACTGTATGGGCTGTACAGCGACATCGGCCTAGTTAGACGTCTTCGGATCCCACGACTAAGATGGCTGGACCATGTAGAGCGAATGGACATCACCGCTCTGGCCCGAAGGGTCTTCGACACCAACCCCGAGGGGGGACGCAGCAGAGGACGATCGCATCTAAGGTGGCTCGCACAGGTGGAAAGGGACCTCAACCAACTGGCCGTGCGGCACTGGAAGCAGCTAAATCTGAACCTTTGTTAACATATTCGCAAATGTACTTTATCGATTTCATACCAAAAACTAATAGATCCATCATTTTGTTCAGTTTTGGTTTAAACATTCTTGACACTGTATCGTGTCGATCAGAAGGTATTTGTCCAGCAAAAAGTGACGAATATGTTTGTCATCGACATAATCGCTTTTTGGCCCTTCCCAGTAGTTCCACCCTTATTTCTCTGAATAGTGTGCTAAGTGGCGTTCTACCCTCAGTTGTGATCTGCGAAGTATCTGCGCCTGATCCCAGTCTGGCTAGTTCGTCCGCCTTCTCGTTTTCGGGAATATTCAGATGCTCTGGTCACCTCACTGACATCCGATATTTCTTGTAGTTTCTCAGAGTTTTACAAGTTTGGATCTTATCCATGTTACTTGCAGAGGCTTAATGGCTGCCTGACTGTCAACATAGATTTCGAATTTCATACCTGGGAAATTCTTCCTAAGAATCAGACCCGCGGCTTTTTTAATTGCGAAAATCTCAGCCTGGAAGACACTACAGCCATCATCAAGTCTGTAGGAATGCTACGCTTCCCGAGGTTCGAAGTAGACTCCGGCTCCTGCACCGGTATCCGTTTTGGATCCGTCGGTATGGATTGCCAGTTCCTCTTCCGTGTTTACTATACCACTGGCCCATTCCTCTCTGGAGGGAATCTTAATAGAGAATCTCCTCTCGCAGCAAGAAAGTATGGTGGAAGGTTCAGCATCGCTTCAAGGGCTGCCTTTGGTGTGGATTTCATATATCCGGTCACCGCCAGACATCCAGCCCTCTGAATCCTGAGACTTTGAAGGTTGGATTTCTTCTCAAGGGCTTTCAAGACTAAAATAGGTCTTACCACCGCGGTGTGTAGCCAGTATACCACTTTTGGTTTAAAGCCCCAAGTAGGTAGGTAGGTAGGATCGTAGCTTTCCCAGAATTGAGAAGAACACACATAGGTCAGGAAGGCTCGTTGTGCAGCTACGAGAGGGTCTTGCCTCAGATATCCCTACTTTCTGAACATCTGTCAGATCGTTAAGTAAGATCCTAGGTATCGTTTCCTGATTCTGCAGAATGCTGGACAGGCGCAGATAAGGTGGTGAAATTAAACCTCCTCCTCGTCTTGACAGCTTCTGCAGAAATCATTCAGAACTATTCCTAGTTTTTGTGCGTGACTGCCAATGAGGCAGTGTCCTGTGATGACACCGATGACTTTGTAGATGTCAGTTCTTTTTAGGGAGATTATACTCCCTGTTCGTTGACTGTCAAGCCGATGCCAGATTCGCCTGGTGATGAGGCAGGTATGTCCCTGGGTCCATCTCAGGTTCGTCTCGGCCCTGGCGAGATTAGTCAGATTATATTTAATGGATGTTAGGGGTATTCCCTCACAAGCCACGATTGATTGTAGCGTCGTTCCTTGTTTGGCGAATGTGTTGGCTTCTTCATTTCCTGGAATATCGCTGTGTCCCGGTACCCAGATAAGTTGTATGTTGAACTGTTCTGCCATCTCGTTAAGAGATAGGCCACAGTCGAGACTAGATTTTGATGTGTACACATAGGACTCCAACGACTTTAAGACTGCTTGACTATCCGTAAGAATACGGATATCGTGGCGGATATCATGTTCCACTTCAGCCAAGACAAGGCCTCTTTTATTGCCAACAGTTCCGCCTGGAAAACGCTGCAGTGATCTGGTAATCTTAGAGCTTTACCACTGCCAACTCCGTTTTTTCGTTTTAGACCCGTCAGTGTGAAAATGAAAGCCCCTTGTCTTTCCGAAAGACCACGTAAGCTTTTTTTCCCGTAGTATAAATATGTCCTCTTTTGCCCGGTCTGTCCCATCGCACTTTTGAAGCGCGGTAAGGTCTGCTTTACAGCAGCTTAGGGCTTCTTCTAACTGTTCGGCTGCACCCGGTCTGTTAAGGGACCTAACCTTTTAAGTGCAGAATCGATACAGCAGTCGTTTCGTAGGCTTGCGAGCGTCGTATAGGTTACATACCCTACACATTCCTCAACGCGCCAGTCTATCTTTTCCATATAATACATGAGTTCAATCACCTGTATTATTTTCACATTCTTTTTATTCTTCATTTCTTTCCCATATTCCGGTGCAGTGCATATCACACACCGGACGTCTTAAGTTACAGCTACACGCGCAACCGAAAAAGCTGAACAAACAGCTCCCGCTGTCCCACGGTGACCTAGTAAGCTGAGAGTGCAAAGTGGTCAATAGATATAAGGGAGTGGATGAATTCCACCCAAGTTAGTTATTAAGCTGAAGTGTAAAGAGTTTCGTGTTTTGAAAATAAAGTTGTTTTTTTTAAGCCGATTCGGGACGTCTTGTTTAAGTGGCGCAGTCGGTAGGATCCTTACTATATTTGAAGGATCCATATGAGAACGGACCAATAAATCGCATGTAAAAAAAAGTGACAGTAGTTTAACAAGGAAAATCAATGAGTACCGAGCAATTTAACTACAAATCAGTCAAAATTCAACGTCGGACCCATTCCATAAGTGTACCTGTTCACAAAACTTTCACGGGGAAAAAAAAAACAACAATAACAAGACTTAGAGAAACCACCTCTCAGTGAATTAACTCAAAAAACAACAGATCTTTTTTTTTTTTTGTGTGTGAAGCTATTGAAGCTCTAGCGACGCGGAATCAAGAACAAAGTCGTACAGTGCGAATTCTAAAAGAAATTTCGTACATCCGTGAATTCAATGGTGATAGTGCGGCACTAACTCAATTCCTAAATGTGGTCGGAAACCATATCAGTGCAGCAGATACGCCTCCCCCATCGTATTAGTAGCGAAGAAATCAGACGGTACGGGAAAACAAACATTTCGATTGTGCGTAGATTACAGAAAATTGAATGATATTACGGTAGATGACAAATACCCACTACCGAATATTGATTCTATACTTGATAAACTGGGACGAGCCCAATATTTTTCGTCGCTGGACCTAGCGAAAGGGTATCACCAAATTCTAATGAATAAAAGAGATATCCCAAAAACGGCATTCGTTACACCAAACGGGTTGTACGAATACGTAAGAATGCCGTTCGGTCTCAAGAATGCGCCAGCAACCTTTCAAAGGTTAATGAACGACATTCTTCGAGACCAAATCAATAAAATATGCGTTGTCTATTTAGACGACATATTGGTTTTCTCGACCAGTCTCAAAGAGCACATACAATCCTTAAAGGTTATATTTACAAAACTTGCAGAACATAACTTAAAAATTCAATTTAGCAAATGCTCCTTTCTTAAGAAAAATACTGAATTTCTAGGGCATGTCTTAACAAGTGAGGGCATGAAGCCCAATCCTAATAAAATCAAATGTATCCAGGATTTTCCACTACCCAAAACAGATAAACAACTTAAGAGCTTTCTAGGTGTAACGGTTTTTATAGAAAATTCGTGAAGGATTACGCAAAAATCGCTAATCCCATGGTAAAATACCTAAAGAAGGGCAAAAAGATTAACGTAAACGACCCAGAATACATCGAAGCCTTTGAGACTCTGAAACGAAATATTACCAAACACCCAATATTAAAATTTCCTGATTTTGATAAACAGTTTACAGTATTCACTGACGCCAGCAACTACGCGATAGGAGCGGTGCTAACACAAGAAGGACAACCAGTGTGTTACGCTTCGAGATCCTTAAATGATCATGAAAAAAATTATGCGACCACCGATAAAGAGTTCTTAGCAGTTGTGTGGGCCGTCACATACTTTAGGCCATATTTGTGGGGAAAAAGGTTTAAGGTAGTCACAGACCATCTACCAATAAAATATTTAAACAAGAGATACACGGGTAAGGAATTTAGCCAAAGAAATCAAAGATGGCTACTTAAACTACAAGAATTTCAGTTCGATATTGAGTATGTTAAAGGAAAAGAGAATAAAATAGCGGACTTTCTTAGTAGAATCCCGGAAGACATCGAAAACGCCAACAATCAAACCGTAAATAATCTATCCGATAACGCTACGATCCACTCACAGGAGCAACAATTATTAGACCACATACCAATAAAGGAAACAATAGTAAACAAATATAAAACCCAACTAATACTAGTCAATGACGCAGACAAGGAAATAGAAATTCTCCACAATAGAAGAATAATATTTGTTGATATGACTAGAAATAAAGAATATTGGACAGATTTGCTAAGAAGATACATAAAACCAGGCGTAATTGGAATATACACCGAATTATCATATCACGAGTTCAATAAAATTCAACAGCTGCTAATAGAATTGTTTCACCACGACAGTAAAATAAGGTTTATAAAAACAACTCAAAGAGCGAGAGAAATTAGAACTTTAGAGGAAGCGCAAAAACAAATCTCACTATATCACACAAAGGAAAGCATGCACAGCGGAATAATAGAAACATACCATAGTCTCAAGAACAAAATTTACTATCCAAAATTAGTTAAAGAAATCACAAAAATTATTAACAACTGCAAATTATGCCTAGAAACGAAATACGAACGAAGACCAATCAAACTCAAGTACGAATTAAGTGAAACACCTCGTAGGCCCAATGAGACTCTTCATATGGATACTTATTATTTCATGAAACACCCATTTCTTACGTTAATAGACAAGCTTACTAAGAAAGCATACGCTTACTACTTACCTAATAAAAACTGGACTAAAAAGATAGAGGTACTGGAAGAACATTTTTCAAAGTTTGGCAAACCAACAAAAATAATAACCGACAACGAGTTTAAATCCGAAAATTTTAAGGAATTTCTAAACGAGCAGGAAGTTAAATTACATTTTACCAAACCCAACACACATACAGGTAATAGTGATATAGAACGATTTCACTCCACATTACAGGAAAATCTAGTTACCATGAGAAACTCAGACTTATCCCTTGTTCAGAAAGTTCACAGGGCAATTAATAATTACAATAATAGGTATCATTCCACTTTAAAAATGTCCCCAGAAGAAGCAATGTATGCAGACATAGCTACTTTAGTAAGGCAGGTACAGCTAGAAAAAGAAAAAAGAACCGAAAAACTAAATCAGAATAGGGAAGCATATAAAGAAGTAAGAGAGGTTATACCAGTCAAGAACTACAAAAGGAACTATTACAAGAACGAACCCAGATACAGAATTAAGAAAAGGGACAAAGAACATCCGATAAATATTAAACGACCACGCTTAATTGCAGATGACAGTATCAGTGTATTTAATACTCACGACAATGACAGCACAGACCACAGCGACATTGACAATTGACCAATTGACAACAAGAAATGGATATACCATAATTAACATGGGACAGACTGAAATAATTCAAGACACCAAAACTATACTACACATTATTAACACCAAAGAAATAAGGCAGACTATTAACATGTTCGTAGAAAATACTAAAAAACTTAAAATAGACCATGATCCAGTTATAAAACGACAAGTAGAAACACTTTATGCCAAAATAACAGCCATAGAACCAGGAAAAAGACAAAAAAGAGGACTAGTCAACGTTATTGGGGCAGGTCAAAAATGGTTGTTTGGGACTATGGACGATAGTGACAGACAGGAAATAGCAGATCATCTCGACGTATTAGAAAAAAATCAAGAAAGTGTAGCAAATCGTCTTAATCAACAGATAGAAATCAATGTACATCTGAATGAAAAAGCATATCCCATCTTAAATCGGCAATAGAATTAGATAGAAAAGAATTAAGCAAATCTTACGTAGAACTAACAGAGAATGAAAGAAGATTTATCCTACAACAGCTCAAATTAGACCAGCTAGTGAAATTGAGAATGTTAGAAGAACGTTTAAATCAAGTAATTGACAATATAGCCTTAGTTAAACACGGGTTAATACACCCTAGTCGTTTGACGACAGAAGAGATAAACGAGACGGGACTGGACTTCTACAAACTAAAAAACGTAAAAGTAGGACTACTTAAATACAGTGTAGACACCTTAGTATTAGCGATAAAAATTCCAGATAGATATCAGATAGTTGATCTAAAATTAATAACAGCAATACCTACAGTCAATAACACAGAAATAGAAGAAAATGATCATTATTTTTTCGAAGTAAATAACACAAAGTATGAATTCTCAGTTAATGTTCAATATGCAAAAGATCTTATACCTCTTAAAAGCTGTATTGTAAACAAAAATTGGAAAACAAAGCAGAATAAATTAATAGAAATAAAAGAAATCGATGACAGCACTATAATTTGTAAAAATTTAAAAGATCAAGAGATAATCAATAATTGTGATGATGGAAAAATAAAACTAAACGGGAACTATCTAATAGTTATTAACAATTGTACAATAGAAATAATGAATAAAACATTCGCTAACTCAAATGAAAAATTTAAAGAAAGATTCTATTACTATGATGAAATAAGTTATAATTTCACTAAAAATTTAAGTTTCAAAGATATCATTGTAAAAAATGTTGAAAATCTGAAACATATAAAATTACTAAAAATTCATAGAAATGTAAGCTACTTTGCAAACTCAGCCGTAACCTGTGTCTTAATCATAATCATAATTTTCATCCTAAAATTAGTGAAAAAAAAAAAATAAAAATTTAAAGATATCAATCAAAACACTTAGCGAAAATGAGCATCCCTCTCCTAAAATTCAGGAGAATTTTGATCTTAAGGGGGGAGAGGTTACATACCCTACACATTCCTCAACGCGCCAGTCTATCTTTTCCATATAATACATGAGTTCAATCACCTGTATTATTTTCACATTCTTTTTATTCTTCATTTCTTTCCCATATTCCGGTGCAGTGCATATCACACACCGGACGTCTTAAGTTACAGCTACACGCGCAACCGAAAAAGCTGAACAAACAGCTCCCGCGGTCCCACGGTGACCTAGTAAGCTGAGAGTGCAAAGTGGTCAATAGATATAAGGGAGTGGATGAATTCCACCCAAGTTAGTTATTAAGCTGAAGTGTAAAGAGTTTCGTGTTTTGAAAATAAAGTTGTTTTTTTTAAGCCGATTCGGGACGTCTTGTTTAAGTTATACAGTCTTGTAGCTGTCTCTGGGTATATTGTTTTTTTTAAGGTTATGGCTTATTAGGCCGTAGCCCAAACCTTCTCCCTCTTTACAGACGGCGAATAATACCCTGAGAAAATCTCCAGGTGGCTTCACGAGGAGGTAAGGATGCGACTTACTAACAGTGGTGCAAGTTGTTCGTCTGCGGTGACACATCTCGCTTTTTAGCAGACGAGTATCCGTCGGATAATTGCTGCCCCACGAGGCTTGTGTTAGTCATTTGCCATCTGAGGCAGTCCCACCTAAATGACTTAATTTCATCAACTCACCTTACTCGTTTTAATGATTCACCACACAATTTGCATATAACAGTCATCAAATATTACCACAACCAGAAAAAGGCAGCTAGAAGCCTGCAAGTAAGACACGTTGGTATTGATCCTTTATGTTGTCGGTGAAATTAATATGACCCCCTTTCACGGTTTCGTTTACTCTGTTAACAATTCTTGTGGCTTATAGTTATTATTTTTTTTATACCTCCTCCTCTACGCGCTTTATTTGCCTGCCTACCGGTAAGTGCAAACAATACCACGTAGGTGTACATCGCTGCATAGGTAAACACACTCTCAAAGGACTCATTTATGCAGATTCCCTACGGTTCCTGCAGTTTCGCTCTGCTCCTGTTTACGTTATTAATTAGTGAGAAACAAAAAACAGCAAAAAACTAAACAAACAAATGTTTATAACGAAAAAACAAAGAGGAGGAAAAAGTGCAGCTCATAAGTTGCGAACGGGTTTCATTATGGCATAGAGTGAAAAAGGACTCCCGGCGAGAATGAATTCCACCCGTAAGAACCGAAGGATAAGTGTATAACGAGGTGCATGAGCTGCACGATGTGCATCAGACGCGTGGAGCGCATATATGTATATGTCACTATACGAGTATTGCTGGCCATTTTTCCCATTTTTGTTATGATGCAAGTCACGGATTGTGCGGCGAAAGGACTTTCATATAAATATGTTTGTCACAGCACGGATGGCGGGTGGTTACGAGCCCATTTCACGCGTCACGATGTTGGTTGCTTGGTTCGTACACTTTTTCACAAGTGTGTTAATTTTCATGTTATTGAGGGACATGAGTGCATCAGTTAAGGATTTTCACGTTCAGTTATTAGCCATTAAAAAACAGGGGGGCTGCAACCGGTGACAGAGAGTCTGCGAGTCGGAATGGGGGAGATGAGAAGACCAGAGGGTATGCAATTTTAATCAGATTAAATGCGAGGAAGTTGGGTATAAAAAGCGAAAAGTGTGAATGAAAGAGGATTGCTTTATTATCAGCTTGTTGTAAAATATATTGCAAAATAAATTACTAAGAAAGATGACTCCATTACCAGGATATCAACTGCGGAAATGTTGTCACAATATGTTCCCATTCAACTAAGAACACTTAATTCTTCTCGCTGCGCTCCCACAAAGTATACTTTAACAACCGCCCAATTAAATGAGTAACCGCAAAACGGGGAAACTTTCGAAATACCACGAATTCAATTTAACCCCCCATTCGAACGCTTTTCAAGCATCTCCGGCTAGTGAGCCCCGTAGGGGTCGTAAAAAAGAATATGCTGACTTCCATCATAAACATTTAACGACTCAAATTAAGAAGTGCTTCCTGGAAGCAATTAAGGATAATACCACGGCAATAAACACAATCAGACACGAATGACCTTTACAGCGGCTGTATGGTGTTATGTATTTTGGATAAAGGACATACAAAAGAGCGAGTGGTGGTTGCAGGTGCAAGGTCAACGCTATAAAGCGGGTGATTACAAGCTTTGATTGTTGATGGAAGTATCATAAATACTAAGCTAGGAGAAATCCCTATTTAATTCATTTTAAGGACGCTTTGTTCAATGATATCGGTTTCGTAATAAAGGAAGTGCAATTTAAAGGGAAAAACTTCATGCTTTGGTTGCGCAAAAAGAGGTTTAAAGTTCAAATTATTAAATTTAATCCCCTTGAATCTATTTGTTTGTCTTCAGAATAATTCAATAAAGCTACTAGGTCATCCTTACATCATCTTCCTTTCACCTTACACCACTCAATATACTTGGCCAGCAAATTGACACCTATGCGGTACTAAGACTAAAAGCCAATTCGAAATGGACGAGCTTCATCACTGGCCACTCTTCCGTCCTGATCAACAGGATATCTATCGCAGAAAACTCGGGCCATATAGAGCCCACCATAGTCTTTGAGATTTTATTGCAGCGTCTTTCAGGCGGAATTGTTGGCAATAAAGGTGACTCTGTCTTGGTTTAAGTGGAACATAATATCTACTACGGATATTCGAATTCTCACGGACAGTGGGGTGGCCGTGGTGCAGTGGTTAACATCATCGACCGCCGATCGGAAGGTCTATAGTTCAAATTCGCTTCATAGCCAAGTAAAAGTAATTCCTAAACGGATGATAAAAAGTATGAAACGCAGTTGTGAATGGAAAATGACCAGACGTACTGCCTGCAGGCATAACACTCACAGTATGTGGTCAACCGAAATTCATCCTCTGCGTATGCAATACTAAAGTGCTTGAACGACTACTACGGACTATAACCAACGCGGAATTTGGTCGGCTCTCGTCCTATCTAGGTCTAGGACAACCACCCCTGAGAGTAGTGAACGAACATCAACGACCCCAACCACTGCACTCCGTTCAGGTTGTGTGTGTCAACACATCATAAGAGAATATGAAAAACTGTTGAACCTGCGCGAGTCTCTACAAAAAACAAAAAAAGTCAAGCAGTCTTAAAATCGCTGGTATCCTACGTGTAAACCTCAAGAACAAGCCTTGACTGTCGCGTATTTCTTAACGAGATGGTGGAACAGTTTAAAAAACAACTCCTGTGGGTACCAGGACACAGCGACATCTCAGGCAACGAAAGGGCCAACACACTCGCCAGACTATAAATGACGTAACAATCAATCATGGCATGCGAGGGAATACCTCTTGCAATCATTAACCTTAAACTCATTAATCTCGCCATGGCTGAGACGAACCTGAGATGGGCCCAGGGTCATACCTGCCTCATCACCAGGCAAATCTGGCCTTAAAAGAACTGACATCTAAAAAATCATTGGTGGCATCACCGGTCACTGTCTCATAGGCAGTCATTCGCAAAAACTAGGGCAAGAATGATTTCTGCAGAAGCTGCCTAGACGAAAAGGAGGTCGAATCCACTCACCACCTTCTCTGCGCCTGTCCGGCCTGTTAGATGTTAAGCAAGTAAGGATAACTGACCTTCTTAATTTTTTAAGTAGCACAAAGTGGTTGCATGAATAGGGGGATAAACCCCTCTTCTAGCAACACAACGGGTCTCTCCGGCCTAGAAACACTAGAAGGCCCACCCTATAAATCAATAAATTTACGTACCCTAGTATGAAAAAAAAAACGAAAACTCGACATAGGGTAAGCATTCGGTAATGGGAAAATTTTTCCAAAGATTATCTGAAAGCAATCGGCAAAAGACGGATGAAAAACTGCGACATCTACTACGGGAACTACTACAAGGAGAACAAACAGCGCCTATTCGGGTGCGGATTCGTTATTCGAGGAAGACTCCGACAAAAAGTCTTAAACTTCCGAGATGTAAGCGAACGCTTCATAACAATCCGCATCAAAGCTAAATTTGGAAACATAAGCTTAATATGCGCTCACGCCCCAACCGAAGAAAAGAACGATCGACTCAAAGAGGAATTCTACGATCCCCTAGATAGAACCTATGCCCAATGCCCCAGCTACGATTTTAATGCAAGACTGGGCAAGGAGGACATAATTGAGTCGATCATAGGAAAGCATAGACTCCATAACACCACATCCAATAACGGACTTAGGCAAATCGACTTCCTAACAGGGCGTTACCTCCTTGTAGCAAGCACAAGATTCGACAATTTCTGCCGGCCTTGGGGATGAAAAGTACCTTTGCGCACTTCCACTTATCTGGAATGTGACTCCAAGCTAGGCATCCTTTAAAGATAATCTCTAGCCATGGTATAGTCCATTCCATAGTCCTTGCGATTTTTAGGAAGTTTGCCGATAGTGCTTGATCGACATCCTTCCATTTTTCGGTCGTCAGTTTGCCGTCCGGTTCGCATCTATTATTGCGCCCGTCAGGCACTCCCTCTAACCTCACCGAATGGCTTTAATAGCTTGGTCGGTGCTCCCAGCCTAGCCTTCTTAGCCTCCCGCTTTGGTTACCCGGGGGACGATCTAGTCCACTTGGCTTTTTTTTTCCTGGGCCAGGATTCCTGTCGCCCAGGCGACCGACTCTTTTGCTTTTTCTGGTAAGTCGGTCTTATGGCCCCATCGTTAACTCTTTAATTGTTAACTCTTACCCATAGCAGCAGAACAAGAAGATACTTTGCTTCGCCTTTTATATTCTTAGCGAACAAAAGAACAACAAAAGTGACTGTGTTACTGCTATTAGGACTGCTATCAAAGGACACTCATAGTTGGATTGGAACTTTTGCGCCTTATTTTGGCAATCTTCAATATTCATCGAGACAAATCGCCGTAACCAAGTGCAATACAACGAAATGGCAATGAGAATTATAAGTGAGGATTGCCATGCCATAAGCAAGGGAGCGACATGCCATGGTTGATAGCATATTACGAACATTAACATACTACGGTAGATGGAGCATCTATTCCATCTATTTTTTTCAGAAGATCGTTAAAAACCGATTTGTCTGAAAGAAAATGTTGGCATGATTGTGTGGCGTAGTTGGAATAGTCGTTAGATTTAATGAAGCTCTTAATTAAGATTTCGTCGATGATTAACGAAATCGCACTTAAAAAAATCCCCCTCATTGCAAGTGCTTTCTATTCATGGAAGTGGCAAATGACTTTTATGAGCTGACTTGTTTGGTATACATGCAATTAATACGTGAAATGATTATGTAGATGAGGAAAGTCGGTAGGGTGTTGAAATGCAATCCTTTTGTAGGACGGGAGCTAACGGGCTAGAGTGATAAAGACGCCAGCTGGGGAGAATAAAGGCATTTTACCAATTTGTCTTACAGCTGTGGCTAGGGCAATCTTTGACCACATTCCATGGAATGCCGGGTCTCACGAACTGGAGACGGAGTATAAGCATCCTGGACTGTTGAGACCAGTTGTCGCACGACTTTGCCAAAAAAGGTCATTCCCACTTTTAAACCTTGGAAGGGCGCAGCACTAAAAGCAGTCCCCCTGGACGAGGTACCGGAGAGGCCTAAAGTCAAAATTAGTATACGCAATGTGGGTATAGAAAAGGATGACATCCTTGGCTTTCGTAAATCAAAAAATCCAGCGGTCCTTGTGCATGACTGGGAAACAGTCGCGCTAGAGATATTCGAGAATCCACCGGATCTCCTGTAAAAAGAGAGGCATATACGCTTGTTCTTCGGAGATTTTGAGTTTCTTTTGAGACACATGACGAAGGCGCAGCCTTGCAAGAAGGCGGCACCTACTGTATAGAAGTGTACTTCAGCCAATGAAGGTAGTGCGGTAAAGCCGCATCCGTCAAACTCATGCTGATCCTCAGCAAGGAAGAGCGTTGTGCGTGATTTATTTGTGATTTTCGGTTCTTTCTTTGATGTCCTTCCAATTAAACTTGGAGCCTAAGATTATGCCAAGATATATGGTAGATTTCTTGGAGATCAAACTGACACCATTCATACGGGGGTGA
Source organism: Eumerus sabulonum (assembly GCA_951905685.1). Taxonomy (NCBI): domain Eukaryota; kingdom Metazoa; phylum Arthropoda; class Insecta; order Diptera; family Syrphidae; genus Eumerus; species Eumerus sabulonum. The sequence continues at coordinate 84,052,913 of OX645063.1, read as the reverse complement.
GTTTGTCTTGGTATTAGTAGATCTTCTCCTTGTGAAGAGGATTATCTCAATTATCGTCATGTTTACTCCTAGGCCTCGTCCTTTGACCCAGTTATTAATCAGTAGCAGTGCATAACTTAGTCTCTCGCACATGACCTGAGAAAATTTTCTAGATATTTGAATGGCAATGTGGTCAGCATGCCAGTGATGTTAAAACCGTCTGCTTCTAGAAGTTTTACAATTTCGTCGACTATAAGGAACCATAGGAGAGGCGATGGAACATCTCCTTGTCGTCTGCTCCCTTGACCCATTTACTGCCAATATGATCTCTTTCTCGGCAACGACCTTATCGATTGTTTCATTTCCATTGCATTTCCTTAGCAGAGTATTTGCCGAATTGAAAGTTCCTGAATTTTCCTCCGGTAGGACAGGACCTCTCGAAGTACCAGTTTATCTTATTGGTTATGTTTTATGTTATCTTATCGATGTCTGCTATGGAGTTGGGATTCTATTCCGGTCGAAAGACATTGCAGTCACGTTTGCAGAAACTCAAATCAAAAAGGATCCAGGAATGATCAGAAAGTGATACTTTGTCAGATACCCTCCAATTTGAGACTCTTCCAGTACCGTTTCCAGTTAGGAGTGTTATGTCTAGAACCTCCCTTCTATTATTGGTAATGAAATTTGGTGAATTGCCACGATTACTTATAATTAGGTTAGTGTTAAGGATATAACTGAACAGAGCCTCACCTCTACTGTTAGTATTGAAGCTAGCCCAAGTAGTATGATGGGCATTTGAATCATATCCTATGACCTTGTTCGGCCAATGAGACCAGTGTTCTCATTCTTGTAGTGAGCCGTCGTATCTTCGTCGTATGGTAGATATATCGTAAATGCACCATCCCAGGCTGCAACTTTCACCACCGTCCGGTCGCCTGAGCTGAAATTGGTTAAATTGGTATGTGGAGTTCTTTCTTAGCAACGATACAAGAGGTTAGACCTTGTCTTCGCTGCCATTGTAATAGTGGCTGTATTTTGATGACTCTAATCCTTTGATTCGATTATGGAGGATCCAAGGAGAGCGCCGTGGGGCAGTGGTTAGTGTATTGGACTCTGTCGCACGATGAGCATATTCGGATCCCGATAACACCAACGCCATCGAATGTCTTTTTTACGACGTCCCTCCTCGGCGGGGTACTGGCGAAAACCCCCTAAGTATACTTGCTATGAAAAAGCTCCTCGACTTGCGCCGTTCGAAATCGGCATTAAACTGTAGTGGAATGATGTTATTGAAGGACATACGAAAGTTTTACCAAAGAGTAAAACGGAAATGGCAAGGTCGTAAAGCCATAGCGGAAGCCTGTATAACGGCGAAGATGGTCAAGACACCGCTGTCAGGCAGAACTCACTATTCGCACTGAACCAAGATGAGAGAGAATTCTGTCCACCCGACTTAGACGAGGTTATATCGAAACTGAAGTCTAATAAAGCTGCTGGCGCAGAGGGCCTGCCTGCTGAAATATTTAAAACAGTCGGAGATGAGTTGGTTGGGAACATGTACAAGCTCATATGTAAGATGTGGACGGAAGAAAACATGTCCGATTAATGGAACCTCAACATCGCTTGATTTATAGAGGACTAAGTCTCCTTAACATCGCGTATAAGAGTTTCACTGTTTTGTTTTGTTTTATTGTCAGCTATAACCTTGATGTAATCAACGATTTTGTCTACTTTGGCTCACTGGTAACAAGCGGCATCAACACCAGCATTGAGACTAGACGCAGAATATCTCTGTTGTTCCTTCATTGGGCAGTAGAGCCCTCTCGATGACGACGTTGTAGAGGACGGCGGCATCTAAGGTGGTGCACACAAATGGAAAGGGACCTCAAGTACCTGGGCGTGATACACAAGAAACAGCTAGCAAAAGATCGTGCTACCTGAAAAGTCTTGTTGGTTGAGGCCCAGGTTCATCCTGAACTGTATCGCTACCTTAGTAAGTAGTAACCTAATTGAATACTGTACTCATTTGCGCGACAACTAACAGCGGTTGAGATCTTGCTTTAAAATGGTGCGTATAATATGCCTTACGCCACCGAAAATTGGTTACAGAAGACGTCCAGGCTTTTAGACGACTAAATTCACTTTCAATAAACCCCTCTTAAACTTGATATGAGAAATAAGCTTCCGTACTTTTTATGCGTCGAGAAGAATGATGTGGATGCACTAATGCCTGCGAAACTTTGAAGCTGATGGATCATAGGTGTTTCATTTCGAAGACTAGCATACCTGGAAATATAAGCAACTGAGGGCTGTGGTCCATATGAATAACCAATTAAACCACCCGTCAAGTTTCAGAACGTCTACAATTTTATACTTCCAGAGATGGTGTCGATTTCTCCAGCTACCATTCAGGTATTTTCTTTCTCAGTATCCAACAAATACATTGTAACTTTCTCCCTATGAATTTTATGAATATACCCCAAAAAACTTGTTCCTCCAGGGAGGATACGTATAAGTCTTCATTAATTTCACAAAAGCCGAATGAAAGTTTTTGAAATCACGTCTCTGCATTCAATAGCCATCAATTAAAAGTTGGCTTTCTCCAACTTAAACTGGAGGATAAATTTCATCTTCTATTGTCCCTACCGTTGAACGCGGCTTCATTAAAAGTAAACCCAAAGAAAGCAGCAAATGAATTACTCATCAAGTTATTCAGTTAATTATTTAAGTCTCCATCTCAACGCCAACCCTATCATCGTATCTTAAAAGCAAACTAAGATTCATGGCTTAATCTAGCACACACATATGTATACAGCGATTCGTACAAGTGAAACTTGAAAAGTACTAAAATCAGTCACCTTTATCTTCATCTGAAACTGCAACAAACTGCAACGGTTATCGATAGAGTCTCATTATTCAAAATTAATGAAACTATTTGACGACTTGAATAGGGTCTTCCATCATCAATATCAATTGATCTGCTTCCAGCTTACTCGTAACTTTTCCAATATGCCGCGAAACTTTTCACTCTTGACTGGAAATTAAATCCAACCAATATTGGTACAAAGTTACGAGTAGATAGATACAATTGCACATGCACTTGAACGGATACACGGACGATGGAGTTTGAATTGCAACCATCCCATGTTCATGAGAGTACTTACGCTTACTGGTGATCAATAAGCAAACAGGACAAAGAGAGAATTGTTAATTACCCATCGTGGAGAGCGAAAAGCTTTCGCGCGGTCAATCGAATCGAATCCTGTGGACCATTATCCTATTTCGTTGACATGACAGAATCCCAATCAGTCAACCGGTCGTTGAGTGAGACGTTTATTGCGGTTGCATCTTCGCTATATGGGATGCCAAAAGTTACGAGTATTAACTCCTCACTTGATTCCAGATCAATGCACTTCTCATACAGAAGGTACAGAAAGCAGCGCATTTAAACAAGGACAACAATGAACGATGACACTCAAAGTAAATTTCCAAACCCTTACCACGACTGCGACGGATCCATTGTCAAAAGTTAATGTTGTAAAGCACGGCATTTCCTTAGAGGATTAATTGCAGGCGTTAATGTTTCATTCGCGTGCCGAAAGTTTAACTCGCGAAATTGTTTACCGGCTCATAAAAATGTGTTTTGTCGTTAATAGGCCGTTACGACTTTGTTACGAAGGGCTGTTGGATAGCTAGAGAGACTGAAAATTGTCAAACTTTAAATTAACCTTTCGCTTTACGATTAATTACGCGAAGATTATTTGAACCTAAGCTGGGCTTTGGCAAAATAAATCCTCTGGGCTAATGGAAATCAAGTTAGGTTTATCAAGTGGTAATGGAGTTTGATCGATGGTAAAAGGCTAACACAGGCTTCGCAGAAGTAGCATCTGCCGCCGGGTTAAAAAAAATGAGTAGGAGCCTCTCCAGCTAACACCTGGCAGCTCTGTTAGCCAGGTCCTACTTCCAACTCCTAGTGGTACCATCTGGAAATTTACTGACCATGGAAATTACTACCGGAAGAGGACGAAAGGCGAGTATCCTGCGCCACAAAACAGGATTATTGTCGGTTGGGCTATGGTCTAGCAAACCGTAACCGGAAAACCCCACAATTGCTCAGATACAACCACAAGCCTCGGATTAAGCCAACCGGATTAATGTTGACGACCCTTGCAAGAAACGAAAAAAGGACCATGATCGATATTCGGCTCTGTATGTGGAATGCTAGTTTTCTAACCAGCTCATTTGCAGCCGAACAACATGTGGACGCCCTTACTTACTAACTTATCAGGCCAGCGATCCATGGAGGATCTGAGCCTGAGCTATAGCTGCCTTCCATCCTTGTTGGTCCCGGGCACGCTGCTTCCAATTATCAAGGCTAAGATATCTTACATCCGCGATTACTTGGTCTTTATAGCGGAGGTTCGGTCTTCCTCTTCTTATCGAACTAGGAGGCTCGGAGTCGAAGACCCTCTTAGCTGGAGCGTTGGTGTCCATGCGCTCGATGTGGCCGAGCCAGTGTAGTCGACGGAATACATCCACATCTTTGTACAGCTCGTAGAGTTCGCGGTTGTATCTTCTTCTCCATTCACCTTCCTCACAGACAGGACCAAATATCCGGCGCAGAATGTTTCTTTCGAAAGAACCCAAAATCATCTCCGCCGTCCTGCTTATCGTCCAGCTTTCGGCTCCGTACAGCAAGACTGGCAGTATGAGTGTTTTGTAAAGCATGACTTTGGTCTTTCGAGTGGGGAGTTTTGACCCCAGTTGTTTGGACAAGCCGAATTAACAGCGGTTGCCAAGGGCGATTCTATGCCACATCTCCACTGTGGTGTCATTTGTAGAATTTACGTTTGCCCCGAGGTAGACAAACTCCTTAACTACTTCGTGTGGACGCCCTAGACCGCTATAAAGTGGATTTAACCGCCATCCAGGAAATGCCGTGGAATGGATCGGGTATAAAGCGAATTATAAACTGCGACATCTACTACGCCGACTGTTATAGGGGGAGAGGACAACGCCGATCCGTATCAAGGCTAAGTTTTCTAACATCAGCCTGATCTGCGTCCCGCCCTCACGGAAGACAACGATGATTTTACCAAAAATATGTAAGTCCTGGGATTTCCTGTAAAATGTCCCAGCTATATATCAAAATTCTACGAGGAAACATCAATGCTAAACTGGGTAAGGAAAACATCTTTGAACGATTCATGGGTAAACACAGCCTACACGACATCACATTCGCTAACGGAGACAAGCTGATTGATCTTGATACGGGGCGGGATATCTTTCTAGTCAACACTCGCTTCCTGCAAAGGCACCTGGCGTTCGCTAGGTCAATCAATCACTAACCAGATTGATCACATCGCGACGTCGGGACACTGCTCATTCTTGATGATCGAACTTTTCGAGGAACTAACATCGACTCGGAGCCCTCGGGAGAGGGCTCTATTACTCAATTGCATCCTGAGCACAAAAAAACGGCATCTACAGAAGCGTCTACACTACCGAAAGCGGATGGGGAGGTTGTTTCGAGAGAAGGATTTTGCGTGTGATTTTCGGCCTAATAAATGCAGTGGGATGGAGGAAAAGATAGCGCACCTAAGATGGCGCAACAGGTGGATGGGGCCCTCAGTCAACTGGGTGTGTAGCAATGGAAAAGGCTAGCAAAAGATGGTGCTAGTTGGAGGGGCATGTTGGTTGAGACTCAGATTCACCCCGAACTGTAGCGCCCGATAAGAAGAACAAGAATGGAGTTTAGTAGAGCTTAGAGTGCCTCTTTGATTGCAAGGTGCTTCAGGTGTCGTACATCATAAACAGCTTAAAGAACTTTCTATAAGAATTCAGTTTATCCCTAAGGCCCTTAGGTAAATATGTAAATTTGACATTTTAAATGACAGCGACGAGGATACCTGCGCCTTCGTTCCATGTCTTATCAACATGGATCCAAGGTTAAGATTCCAAAAGGTGAAAGAAGACGAAAAGAACAAAAACTATTTATCTAAAACTCCCTCTTAAACCAGCATATACAAAGGCTCGGTAATATTCTACGAACTCAAAGTTTAATTCACTGGCCCCAAGCGAGCAGCAGCCCATCCAAGTTAAACTTCATCCACATCCACATCCGAACCTGCTTGAATGTGACAAAAAAAACACAAATTTCGTCCCCTCCCCCAACAGATACAGCGTATTCGTATATTTAAAACACAAACCACAGTTTTCGATTACAACTTTAATTCCGTGACAGCATCATAAAGATCCTTTAATACCGCAACCGCAATTTCCGATTACTTAAATTTTAATAGAAATTAAATAGCATAATGCTGGTTTCTCATCGTTCTCAGGTTTAACTAGTAATTCGATATTTAGTGTATATACATATCCCAAAGATACACGTAATCTAGGATACTCCGGCTCAAAACCGCAAAAACCAATGTTTATTCACATCCTTGAACGTCAGGTATGTGTATCATATCCAAGATACAAGATATATAAACGTTCTCATTTTGATTGAACACACTTTTGAATTAGAATAGTTAAGCATACTGGATGCAAATAATCTACTTCGGTTCGTCCATCTATTAAACTATTCACACACATCGTTCTTGGGGTGCTGCTGGTCTTGCCAGTCGAGTTGCCTTTATTACCCATGAGCTAATGTTGGTAATTAAACTTGATAAAATGAAGATGATTTGCATCCGAAGAACCATTTTACAACCGATTCAGAATGAATACTAAATGTACTTTACCTTAATAGGTACCCTACGGGTGAAAGTGTGAATGGGACTCTTGTAATTAGAATGAAGGAGTTATGTTAACGATAGGAGGTAAAGGGGCAGTCCCATAACTAAGTAATCGAAATCGATCTAGTGACATGAAAGAGCGTATAGTAAAGTACATACTTGTGTGTTGCATGGCTAAAGCCCCTGGATACAATGTACAACACAGTATTTGCACCTGAAATGCAGGTTATTTCAATTGATGTGAAATATTATTGAGGAAACGAACCGACGGTTATGTTCGAACTTCGCTGTCAAAGTTTGGAATGCTCTGTTGCAGCCTAAAACGAAATGATTGCAACCTTCAGCGGCATACTGCTGAACATAAATGCCAGAGCCTTCTAGAGACTTCTGCAGGGGAACGTCTGACGGCGAACATTCGAGAAAGTGGACAGGGTGGGCGGTGTAAATCTTCATAGATACCAACGACCCGTCTCAGCAGCATGTACCTACGATTCGCTGACCTTAGTGATTTGTTTTTCTGATCTGTGGCTACGTACTAAAACCACATCGAGCACACTTCAGCCACTCTTCCCACGGGAGCTATTATCTCCCGGGGCTAGCAAGCAATTCATGCTATTTTTGTGTTTTTTCGACTTTAGTTGCTCTCCGTGCAACTTCGAATCTTCGCTGCTCTGTCTGCACATTTTTCACTGGTGCACAGATTTCCAGCTACTTTTCTTCCTGGGTTTTGTAGAATTCCTCTCCATTTCGCGATGGGGCTGCGTGCTTCACGGCCTTATCGTGCCCGAAACGATGAAAGTATTTACGATAACTTCCGTGGCCAGAGAGAAACTGTTTAAGGAAGTCGCAGCCTCCTTGTGCCCGGTTAATCCATACTTCGATCGATAGGTCATCTACCCTTAGTGGTGTTGTCCCATCAGATTGGCCACAGCGTCAATGAGTCGGTTCTCTCTTCCCCTTGAATGCTTCTTCTTGTCTCGGTATCATATGGTCCTGAGGATCTCCGTAGGTGAAATCTTTTCATCTCCGGATGATATCACGATACCGATGGGGAACAGTCCAGTGTCTGATATCGTCCGGAATCCGCTTATTGACCTTAGCTCACATAGCCGGTAAATAGGTATAATTTTCCGGCGAGTGATTTTTTTTTCTTTTTTGCGACTCCGCCCAGATTGGTGGAGCATATAAGAGAATAGAATCAACCACTTTAGAGAGCAGGATCCTCTTCGCATATTTAGGTCGACCCACTTTAGGTAGTATCCTAGAGAGTGCTGCTTGTACTGATGGCGCTTTTTTACACGCGTAGTCCAAATGCTTTTTAAATAGTAGTCTGTGGCCAAGCATTACCCCTAGGTATTTAACCTTTTCTTTTGATATATAATCCTGCAACCCAAGTAAGTGGTAGGAAACTAAAGTCATTTTCATACCTAAGACAGGCGAATGCAAAGGACTTGCGACCTATTACCTTACATCTTTTCTTCTGAAAACTCTGGAAAAGATTATAGATGCACACATTAGTCACAGCTACGGCTTAGGAAGGCTGTCGGAGAACTAATATGCCTTCAGTAAGAAAATACCGGTGGAAAGGACAATTCACTCACGTGTCGGCATCATAGAAAGGTCATTGGAACACAAGAAATATACCATAATGGCCTTTCTCGATATTGTTAAAGGTCAATGTTAAACCATGGGCCGTCACGAAAGCGCTGACTGATTTAGGTGTAACGGGATCAATGACAACTACTAACACAAAGAGTCTCCAAAGCCAACTTCGCTGGTGCCGTTTCAACTAGAATGATCAGCAGAGGTACACCACAGTGTGGCGTACTTTCCCCTCTTCATTGGAACGTGGTAGTCTATGAACTACTACATTTACGAGAATAGGGCGGATACGCTGTGACCACCTATGCGAAGATATTGCTACAGCTGTCTCGGAAAAGTTTTCCAGCACATTAAGTGACCTTATACGGGGATCCTTACAAACAGTAATAAACTGGATGTATTACGATGAACTCCAAAAAGACAGATCTAGCACTAATCACCAATACTTAAACTCACCGAGACTGGGAGGAAACCAACTAGTAATCAAATATAAGGCCAATACCTTGGCCTAATCTTTGACAGGAAACTAAAGGGTGTTCTTTTTAGAGGTATAGAACTTTGAAATGGAATAAAACAAAGACATTTTTTCTTAACTGACGTGAAATTTACTTTATTCGAAAGACAACCTTCTGGCATAATAATTTAAAACGGTTGGCTCGGACGGAGTCTAATTGGAGGTCCAATTTTCGATGACTTTTTCCAACATTTGTGGCAGTATATCGGCAATAATGCGGCAAATGTTGTCCTCCAAGTGGTCAGTCGTTTCGGGCTTATTGGCGTAGACTAGCGACTTCTCATATCCCCACAGAAAGTAGTCAAGCGGCGTTAAATCGCACTATCTTGGAGGCCAATTCACGGGTCCGTAATGTGAAACTATGCGGTTACCAAATGTTTCCTTTAATAAATCAATTGTGGCAGGAGCTGTGTGATATACATATTGCGCCGTCTTGTTGAAACCCAGCTCCTGTACATCATGGTTGTTCGATTGATGAACGAAAGTAGTAATCATGCTCTATAGCATTGTTTTTAAAGAAGTACGGTCCGTTGATTCCACCAACCCATACAGCACACCAAACTGTCAGTTTTTGAGGATGTAACGATGCCTCAACATACACTTGAGGATTATCATCACTCCAAATACGGCAGTTTTGTTTATTGACGTATCCATTCAGCCGAAAGTGAGCTTCATCGCTAAACAAAATTCGCTTATGAAAATTGGGATCAACGGCAATCTTGTTTTGAGCCCATTCACCGAACCTACACCTTGCTAGGTGATCCTGTGGCTTCAATTCTTGCACGGTTGGAAACCAAAGCATGGAAACCAAAATCTTTACGCAAAATCTTCCATAAAGTGGATGGACACATATCCAATTCCTATGCACGATGGCGGATAGACTGATTCGGGTCTTCCTCCACGCTACGCTTTACAGCAGCAACGATTTCTTCTGTATACACTGTACGACGTTTCTGTGGATGCGTATTATCATTTAGAGAAAATATGGTGCGAAAACGTTCCATAGTTAATCGAATTGAATGCTCTGATGGACGATTAAGCTGACCGTAGAATGGACATAGTCCCGATATTGCACCCTGCGACTTATTTTTATTCTTCCTCCTGTCTTTCCTCCAGATGAAGTCTAGCCAAATGGCAGCATAGAGGTGGTCCACAAGGCTGTTTTTGGTTGGAATCGTTTTGTAGAGTTAAAAGAGGCCTATTGTAAAGGTCGATAATAAAATGTTGGCCGTTGGATGGCTCGCGGCCAGATTGGCTGACTGTTGGCCAGGTTGGCTGAATGGTGACCAGGTTGGCTGACTCTCGACCAGGGTGGCTGGCTGGGGGCAAAGTTGGCTACCTGGTGCCCAGTTTAGTTGACTGGTGAAAATGTCTGGCTGGTTTCCATGTTGCCTGGTTGGTTTGGCGGCTGCTAGCCATGTTGGCTGGCTGATGGCCAGGTTGGTTAGATGGTGGCCAGGCTTAGTAGCCAGGTTGGCTGGCTGGTGGGTAGGTGCGATGTCTGGTGGCTACATTGGCAAAGCCGGTCACTAGGTTGGTTATACGGCGGCCTGGTTGTCTGGCTGGTGGCTGTGTTGGCTGGTTGGTGGTAAGGTGGGCTGGTTGGAATCGAGCCAGGCTGGTTGGCATCCAGGTAGGCTGGCTGGTGGCAAGGTGGGCTGGCGGGTGGGCATGTTGGCTGGCTGGTCGCCAGATTGGCTGGCTTGTGGACAGGATGGCTAGCTGGTTTTCATGTTGTCTGGCTGGTGTATGGTTTGGCGGCTGCTAGCCATGTTGGCTGGCTGGTGGGTAGGTGCGATGTCTGGTGGCAAGGTGGGCTAGTTGGTGGCCATGTTAGCTGACTTGTGGCCAGGATGGCTAGTTGGTGGTCAGGTTTGCTGCTTGGTGGCCAGGTTGGCTGGATGGTGGCCTGGTTGACTGACTGGAGGCCAGGTTACCTAGCTGATGGCATGTTGGCTTGCGTCCAGGTTCAGTGGCTGGTGGCCAGGTTGGCTGGTTGGTTTCCATGTTGTCTGGCTGGTGGCCAGTTTGGCGGTTGCTGGTCATGTTGGCTGGCTGATGGGCAGGTTGGTTGGATGGTTGCCAGTTTGGCTGGCTGGTGGCTAGGTTGACTGGCTGGCAGCCAGGTGACCGGATTGGCTGTTTTTTTTTGCAGGTTAGCTACCTGGTGGCAAGATTGGCTGGCTGGTGACCAGGTGGGCTAGCGCGCGGCCAGGTTGGCTGGCTATTGGTCAGTTTGACTGGCTTGTGGAAAAGTTGGCTAGACTTGGCCAGCATACCAACAAAAAGATAAAATTATTAGGCGATTGGGAAAGATATTGGAAGATAGGGAAAGCTGATCTTATGGGTTGATAAATGAGTTAGTTTGTCGAAAGCCTAAGCAGAAAGTGGACTTGATGATGGACTTGAGATGTTGGAAGATAGGGAAAGCTGATCTTATGGGTTGACAAATAAATTAGTTTGTCGAAAGCCTAAGCAGAAAGTGGACTTCTATTTCCAGCACAGATTGAACGAGTCGTCATTTATTCTCATCACGATGCCTTATGTCATGTAGGTTTCGGCATATGTTGTAACTTTTTGATGAGATCTTTCTTGGTTTGGGCTTGGTGTGATAAGCCTTTTGAAGCATACATACATACATACATATGTATGATGACTACGGTCCACTTCTTCTGCATAGAAATCTAAAAAGCATGTATTTTGAAGTGTTGATGTATTCCCAGAATTTGCGAAGTAAATTTTTGTTCTAGTTCTAATATACAACAAATAAATTGGCTACAGATTCACCTCAATCAAATGGACGATTTGGGACAAAACATATAACAAAAGTAGAATTTACTCGCAATAGGAAAGATATTGTTAGCTAGAATTCTTGTATAACTTACAAACCTTGAATACATATATGAAAAGAAAAGACCTGCAGATAGGCCTGAAGCTTCGCATGTGGTACGTTTTTTTGTAACATTTTTAAAAGTTCAATGAAGTACTTAAAAAAAAGAAATCACTCCTTATCCGTGAACAACCAATTATACAAGCTGCCAGGAACGCTCTCAACGCTTTCGTTCCTTGGCGCCGCATTACTTTCTGCTCCACTGTAAGGCCTTTAGTATTTTAAAGCGCTTGACTATGAGCTTATTCCGTAAAATGCGATGCATGCTTGGATCTACCTAACAATTTTGTCAATTTGATTCCCACTTCCCTCACGTATTTAGCTGAATTTACTGTACCGGTATTCCGACATCTCGATATGGTCTGGTAAGCGTAGTTTGACAGATAATTGAATGAAAAATAGGCACTGGGCATTTGGCACTTTGATTTATCAGTCCAAAGTTATATCAGTTTAAGTTGAAACACCCAGTATACCCGGAACGCTGTGCTCTCAAACCTCATTCCAAAGCTTGCTTTAAGATCATGTTTCCTAAACTCAAACTCCCTCCAACGGGTCCTTATCGCGAGTATAAAGACTTTCCAATGCGGCAGAATAAAGTTCCTGTTCGGATGCTAAGAATATCACATCGAATTTCTCACACTTTTATTTAACTTTCGTCTGTCGAAAAAGTTTTTAATTAAACGCTGCAAGTTTAGCGAACGAAGGAGTATCTACGAGTATGGCTTTCTGCCGCATTTTTTTCTCGGCTTGTCGTTACGAAGATTATTCTCAATCCAGTCATTAAAAATGAGTTTGAAGACAAAATAAAACGAAACAAAAAATGAAATGGATAGCAAGAATCGAGTGTGGGAGTCCTGTTGGAGGAAGACTTTCAAGGCTGCTAAAAATCTGTAAATATTGCCGCAGCGTTTGCACCCGCAAACTGACTGATGAAGAGTACGAAAGCCACAAAGTTTAGCATTTTTTTTATATTTTCGTACACTTCGTATGAAAAGAGAACTGTAGGATGCGAACGATCGGTTTAGTTTTAAATTTATAGTAAAAGGTTCGTTAGATCCAGGATTCTTAGGCTCAACAATGTCTGATTTAATTTTCATGTGCCATTACTGTCCAACGAAGCCCACAACCGGGCTCTGATTCAGTTTTTCAACTTCATGCAATACAGGTATGTACGATATACTGACTATTGATCAATCAGTTGTCGATTTATATAAAAAAAAAAAAATTAAACCGTACCCTCAACCTTTTCGTAATATAAAGTCCTGGGATACGGTTGTATACGTATAAAGTGACACTATGTGAAAATGTGGTTTGTATCAATTGTTATTGTGTGCACTGTCGTTCCACGTTTTATTTTTCGGTATATTTTTAACAATCAGTTGTAAGGCATGACAGCGGTTAAATGAAACCATTCGACTGACAAATGAACAGCCAATATTGGAGTGAATTGAGTTCAAGGATTGGCGTAAGGTATCAGCAGAACTGTGATAACTCAGCAGTCCTGATAGTAATCCATTATAATTATGTCAAAGTATTGTCAACCTACATGAAAAAAACAACAGCAAAGATACTCTCATCAATTTGCATATGAGCAAATGGACTGCTATAGTAGGAGTGTTTAATATGCTTCCAACCATGGTTTCCAGGTTTAAATTCTTTCTGTAGGCGTTTAAGTTGCCTTCTTGTCGACGCAGTTCTGAATTACTGTTCACTAGTTAGGGGGGATCGAGGGCGCCGTGGCGCAGTGGTTAGTGTGTTGGACTCTGACGCACGATGAGCGATTTCAGATCTCGATAACACCAACGCCATCGAATGTTTATTTCGCGGCGTCCCTCCATGGGCGGCGGGGTACTGGCATAGTATAAGTGCCATGAAACAGCTTCTCGACTCACGCCGTTCGGAACCGGCATTAAACTGTAGGTCCCTTTCACCTGTGTGTAAAATAAATCACTCACAACATGGGTGATTGAGTATAACTTGGCTCTGGTCCTTCATGGGCTCTAACGCCACCAAAGAAGGAGAAGAAGTTAGGGGGGATCCAGGAAGTACGCTAAATTCAACAAGGAATTGCAAAGTAAAAGAAGCACGACATTTATTACAGTTGACACAAAAGGGTGCACGTATTGGAATGCGGATCCGTCATGGGAAAACGGCTAAATACGAAAGTCATCGATTTTAAGCTAATAAGCGATCATGGGTGTCGTGACAGTGGTTAATGAGTTGGACTCTGACGCACGATGAGCGAGTTTGGATCCCGGTAACACCAATGTCGTCGAGTGTTTATTTCGCGTCGTCCCTCGTCGGCGGGATACTGACAACACCCTCTGTAGTTTTCTTGCCATGAAAAAACTTCTGAACTCACGCGGCGTGCCGTTCGGAATCAGCATTAAGTTGTAGGTCCCTTTCACTTGAGTTGAAAATAAATCACACACAACATGGGTGATTGAGTACAACTTGGCTCTGGCCCTTCATAGGCTGTAAGATCGCCAAAGCAAAGCAAGCGATCGCTTAGCTGTGATCCGCATCCAAGGTAGATTCTACAAGTTCTGCCTCATCTGTACAACGCCCATACCGACGAGGCTGAAGAACCTATCAAGGAAGATCTCTACGACCTCTTGGAGTACAACATCAAAATCATAAACGGAGACTTCAACACCAAATTCGGTAAGGAGAACATTCTTGACATAGTAAGCGGAAAGCGCAGCCTCCACGATACGACAACGTCCAACTTGCGGACTTTACGTCAATTCCTAAGACGGTAATAATTAGCACAAGATTTCCTCATAAAAAGATCCACATAGGCGGTCTCCAGATGGTCGAACTGCCAACTAAATTGACCATATGCTCTGGATGTTAGAACGTTTAGAGGGGCATACGTCGGCTCTGACCATTTCCTAATGGCAACAACATTCAGAGCCCGACCTTCCAATGTTCGAAAACTGCATCAGCCCACCAAAAGGAGATTTAAGCCTGAGCGCCTCAGAGGAGATCGCCAGTGAATACAGAGAGCAACTGGACGGACGACTCGCAGGTATGCCTATGCCTAACGCCAGCAATATGTGGCTCCATTGCCGCTATGTCATCAAGGAAGAAGCTGAAACGACAAAAGGCTACGAGCCACCACCGACAAGAAACCCATAGGATGATAGCGAGTGTGAGCAAGAAAAGCGAGCGACCGGCTAGGCGTACCAGAAGGTGTTGCAAAGGAGAACACGAGCATAGCGCGAGGAATACCGAACCAGAAGGAGGGAGGAAAGAAGGAAATGCTCGCAGCCTCCCAACTCAGGGATATCGAAGAATCCAGCTATAAATAAACGGTAAATGCGTTTTCCAAAAGAGTTAATTGCCTCGCGGTGGGCCTTAAGAACGGCACCCAGCCTCTTCGAAATTGCGAGAACAGGAATAGTGTCTGTTATCAAGAGCATTTCCAGCCGCTGCTTAACGAGCAGGGAAAAAAGAGAGTCGTAGTGGACGAAACGATCCCGCCTCCAGTCGACGAAGATGTTCCCCCTCGCAGCATTTAAGGGTCGTTATATCTATTAAAAAGCTGGAGAACAACCGCAGGTTTGGGTAGATTTCCACCAGAGTTCTTCAAAGGACCAGCTCTAGATGCCCTATCTCCAAAAAAAGGCAATCCTACCTCTTGCAAAAACTACAGAGATATATCCATGCCCAATGTCACTTACAAGATCGTATCCAGTGTATTGTGTGAATGTCTAAAACAGTTTTGTACTGCACTAATCGGCACATATCAGTGCGACTTCCGGCCTGGCAAATCGACTGTAGACCAAATCTTCACGCTGCGACAAATACTGGAAAAGATCAGTGAGTTTCAAATCGAAACCCACCATCACTTTATCGATGTTAATGCCGCATATGACAGCGTTCGGGTTCCTCGGAAAACTAACCCGAATGTCTGGAACTGCAATGTGAAATGAACCTAAAGCCAACCGGCGGAAATTAACTACCGACCACGCGACTAAATGAAAAACGTTAACAAACGGCATCAACAGTAACAACAGCAACAACAAAAATAAAATCCCTTCCAAAACCATTCAGCCAGAAATCAAAAATCGCATTTATGCGAACAATAACTCAACCCACTACACCGCTATATCAATGAATTTGCGAACACAAAAAATGTTGACGTTATTAAAAGGAACTTATTCAAACTGATAACTGATAATAAACCAAACCGGAGATTGTCCTGGACATGGGCACCAAACTAACGCCAATTGTGGGTACAGGAAGAACAACAACCAAAAAGCAAGAAAAACAAACTCCTCGCTGCAGGATAAACGAGAAACTAAAGCGAAAATTAAAGGATACGCTGTTATCGCAATAAATACGCCAATAAATCATTTCAGGATATCATGATTCGTCATTTGATTTGCATGTTCACTCTATACATCGATCTAGGACGATTTACTACATGGTTGTGTATGGGGGGCGTGTTGGCTTTAACGACCGTCATCGATTATTGTAGTTTTGGGATCAGATTGTATCACTATCGCTTTATTGTGTTCGTATTGGCACAAGTAGTTGCCGAGTCCTTGCCGGAGTCTGTGGCTTCTATCCAACTCGTACTCGTATGTGCTGTTTGTTCTTGTTTTCACGATATATTTTGTCAATTATAAAGGGATAACAGATACCAACTACAGAAGGAAGATGTGGAGAGGATATGAGATAAGGCACAGTAGGATGATGGGAGGTGGTGTGATTAAGGATACGTGTTATTCAAATGGTTCGATAGCTCGTTGAAACGTCAATTCGTTTTGTTTCTCGTTTATTGGGTTTTTGTATCCGGTTCGTTGTTGGCTGTTCGGTTATGTATTAGTAGGTGGATTGACACGAGCAGTGCTAGTAAATTGAATTCGGAACCCAATGACAATACGAAGATTGATTTATTGATATTGCCTTTTTGTTGATGATTGAATTTTTTTGTTCGTTGGCATCTGGTTGTTATAAAAAAACGTAATTAAAACAAAAAAGGACTCTGCCGTTTGGGAAGTGTAGATAGTGTTTCTGATTGTATTGACGCGCTAGAGCCTAGGCCTCCTCACAAAGTTCCCCGCGATGACAGTTTAGGTTAGGTTAGGTTAAAGTGGTTGGCATACGCCACACGTAGGCCGAAGTCGACCCATTGTGATACATACCACATGGATTATATTACCTTGATCCGCTACCTGGAAACCAATTGGTGCTTCTGATGACGCGATGGAGTTGAGCTGTTTTTAGGTCTGAGAGCTAGGGCACGCCGAGGTAGATCCTCCTGCGATTCGCAAGAGAAGGGCATGAGCAGAGGAGTTGGTGTAACGATTCCTCTTCCTCTTCATCCATGCAGCCGCGGCAGAAGTAATTGGAAGAAGTTGACCTGTGATGATACCCACTAAAGTGCTTGGGGTTATCCTTTCGGTTGCCACAAGGTCCCTGGTTCGTCCTAAGCTTAGCTTAGGCCATTGGAGGGTTGTAGCCTCTATGGTTTAAAGTTTTATCATGTGCCTTACCGTATTTATTGGTGTTTTTAGATACCCGAAGGTAGGAAGACTGAGTGTGCTTGATCCTAACTTTGCGAGCTAGTCGGCCGCGTAGTTTCCCGGAATATTCCTATGCCCGGGAACCCACAGTATTTTAATGTTGAACTGTCCAGCCATCTCGTCTAGAGATAGAAGACAGTTAAGGGATGTTTTTGATTTGTAGGTTACCGCGGCCAGGGATTTAATCGCAGATTAGCCGTCCGTGCAAATGATAATATCCTTAGCGGATATTACATTGATCCTAAGCCATGCAAGGGCCTCCGTTATCCTTGGTTTTTCTTCTTGATACCCACTGCAGTGATTTGGGAGTCTAAGTGATAGGTTGAGGTAAGTTCCTTGGAGAAGACTCCACTACCTACACCCGTCTCCATCTTGGAGCAATCGGTATAGAGCGAAATCGAGTCCATGGGTACTCCGAAGTGATTAAGAATGCTAGTAGCTAATCCGTAGGGCCGCACAAGCAACAATTTGTTTGCTGCAGAGGTCCAATGATGGAAATTGTTGTAGAATATTTAGGGCCTCCGTGGGGCTTGATCTGATCGCGCCACTTAGATGTATATAAGCTGGCCGATCTTCGTACTTTCCCCAGAAGGTTTCGATATACTGCCTTGTCTAGAGCAGTCCACCAGACTACGCTGCCGTACAAGAGGATAGGACTTATATAGAGTCAGTACATAATGCTTGGTTGAAGACCCCGTTTTTGCCCACCACTTTCTTACAGCTGTAGAGGGCAGTGGTTTTTTTTTTTTTTTTTTTTTTTTTTTTTTTTATACATGGGGCTAGTGCTACTATTAGCAATATGGCACTGCGACCTTTGCAGATCTATTGTGCCTGCTAGCCGATTAGCCGAGTAGCCTCTCCACCTCTATAATGAAGTTGAGAATGCTTCTCGTAGGAGCCAGGGTGATCCCCTCAGGATCCCTTCACTGAGAAGGATGCGCTTCTTAAGCAGAGAGCGGCACACTCACATAGTATGTGTTCCGCCGTCTCATCGTACTCTAGACGAGGGGTTAGTGGTTGCTTTCTTAACACGATCGGGAATGTTGGGTTTCCAGTTCAGCCTCCTGTCAAGGACTAGGCCTAGGTATTTAGCCTTATCTTTGATTATTAATTGAGTTTCACCCAATCTCGGTGGGTTGAAAGGCGGAATTTTATATTTATTTGTAAACAGTACTAGGTCGGTCTTCTTGGGGTTGACCCCAAGTCCACAGTACTGCGTCCCGGTTTCCACTGTAATGCACACTGCACACTGCACTAGATCGCTTAGAGTGCTGGGAAATTTTCCTGTGACGGCAAAAGCAATGTCATCTGCATAAGCGGTCACAGCGTACCCTTCCTGTTCTAGCAACAGTAGTGGTTCATTGACCACCACGTTCCAGAGGAGAGATGAGAGTACTCCACCCTGTGGTGTACCTCTGCTGACCATTCTACTTGAGACGACACCAGCTAAGTTGGCTGTGACGACTCTATGCGTTAGCACTTCTCGTTCCAGTTCTATCACTGATCCCGTAACACCCAGATCAGACAGAACTTTGGTGACGGCCCATGGTTCAACATTGTTAAAGGCGCCCTCAATATCGAGAAAGGCCACTAGGATTTGCCTTTGTTGTAGACATGTTGGTTATCCGACAGCCTTCTTGAGATATCGCTTTATCGAATGTGTGCGTCTAAAATCTTCTCTAGGGTTTTTAGTAGAAAAGAACTGAGACTAATAGGGCTCAAGTCATTTGCATACGTGTAGGAGCTTTTGCTTGCCTTGGGTATGAAAACGACTTTGGTTACCTTCCATTTGCTGGGGATGTATGATAAGGAGAGGAAACTCTTGTATATTACCACAAGCCAGGGAAGGATAAGATCTGCCACCTGTTGGAGCCCCGCTGCTATGATCCCATCCGGTCCTGGAGACTTGTAAAGTTCAAAGCTCTTAAAAGCCCAGAGGACAATATTGCTGTTAACCAGGTTGGGAGCACACTCGAAGGAGGATGTTCGCGGCTGGATGACTTGAGGAGGTGTCATAGCCGAGTCGCTATTAACCGGAAAGTGTGCGGTCAGAAGAAATTCCAGGGCTTCCGTGCTGGGGGCCGTCCAGGAACCCTCATTCCGCATTAGGTAACTTGATTCACCTGATTCCTGATTCTTGAAGCTTTCGATACCGCCTTGATATTTTCTCAGTAGTTCCTCCACGATTGCCTTTTGGCCTTCCTGGTCGCTGCTTTGAATGATTGCCTCCTTACAGAGGTCCTAATCCTCAAGCGGGTAGATTTTGCTTTGTTGAAGGGCTTTCTGCTCTCTTTCTTGAGGGAGGCTATCTCTTCGTGCCACCAGGGGGGTTTGGGTTTGCCTCTAGCTGTGCTAACCGCACAAGATTTAGATAGTGCTCTGTTGGGAGTTCCTGTCAGCTCATTTACTAAGCTGTCTAGTTTTTGTGCGGATAGGTAGGGTGTTTTGTCTCTAGGTAGGGCTCAACATAGGTTTTGTATTGTTGCCATTCAGTTCTCCTGTAGTTTCTGAAAGGAGCTAGGGAATCGACGTGGCTGGCTATGTAGACTTGAATATAGCGATGGTAAGAGAGGAAGTGCTCTTTTAGGTCTTTCCATTCCCTGACTTTGTCGACAATGTCCTGCGATCCAAAAGTTACATCCAGAACTTCTTGTCTATGATAAAAGTTGGTTCACAGCCATTATTGCAAACGATGAGGCTAGTATATAATAGATAATTGAACAGTGACTCACCCCGATCGTTGATGTTGCTGCTGTCCCATATCGTGTGGTGTGCATTTGCATCACACCCTATGACAAGTCCGGCATTTGTTAGCTCCGCATCCTTGACCAGATTCACCAAGTTGGCCGAAGGGTAGTCGTGAGCTTAATAGACCCAAGCAAACCAGAGCTCGGAGTTGCCCTCGATTCTAATAGCCGTGGTATCTTGGTTACTGTAGGATGAGAGTAGAAGGATTTTTCTATATGGTTTAGTTAAGATACAAGCTCTTAGCTTACCTGCCTCGCCCACGTAGGTGAGCTTGGATTCTGATGTTCCGAGTCCAAGTACCAGATTGTTGATTATCCACGGTTCCTGGATCAGAAATATGTCTTCTCCGCTTTTGGTGAGGCGGAGCATTAGTACAGCCGAGGCCGGAGTAGAGTGGTGGTGATTAATCTGGAGAATCCGAATGGCGGTGACATTGGCAGACTCTTCGTCAGATTCGAGATCGAAATCTGACACAATCTCTCCAAGGTGTATCTCGTGGGGGTCCAGGTTGGAGGTCCAGGTCGGACAGTAGATTGCTATCTTTAGGAAGGGATTCATCCGAGAGAGTTTCCTCAGTGACCATAGGCTCCAGGGTAGGGGCTTGTTCCGGGTTCGTCGATACCCCGAAGTTGGTTGATGCAGTTTCGGAGGCTTTCTTAGTTGAGTCCTCCCCGTCTTTTTTGTAGATTCTAAGCCTCGCTAAATCAAAACCCAGAGAGATCATGTTGTTGGCAGTTGTCAGTTTAAGATAACATTAAATTATGCACTCACTCGTTGTTTACTCACGTTAAAAGTGGGTACCTCTACATGGTGTGTGGATGCATTAAAAGAGAGAAGCATCGAAAAGAACATTTCTAATGAATTAGGAATAAGGGAGCTTCGCTGGCACCAAAGTCCATTATCGTGGACAAGGCATGCAAAACAAACTTTCCTCATAATACCGTCTAGTTCGAACGCCCTTCCAGTATCCCATCCGGCATTGTGTGCTTTTTTCGTTGCTCTGCAATTCTATCCTTCTTTTTCCTTAATCACGAAGCACTCTACCGGATGGCTCAACCATGCAGGAAAGGAAATATAAACCCCATCCAACGGCTGCCTGTTCATCCCGGTTTGGGACTTAAGAATCACGACCATAAAACCGACAACATAAACAACAAAACAATCTGCTGTTCTTTTATCCACACACATGCCTTCACAACCTTCCATTAATTAAGGACATTTGAATATAGGTATGTTGAGTTTGTATATTGTGGCCTAGATATGCGTGTCACAATATGGTAGACGGGTACTATCTACAGTCAGCTACAGCCAGTCATCCTTCCTTTTTCTGTGTACTCCACTTACCTTGAAGTGAATTATTTATAACAAGGAAAAGATTCTGTCAGCTTACATCAGTCCAGAGGGGCTTCCCTCACTCACAGGATGTACATATGCACACGTACATGTCCTCGTTTCTTTTATTCTAAGCACGCAGCGTCACATACACATGTACACAGTTAGCGTCTAGTTTTTCTGCTTGAGAATCATTTTAATCCTAAAGTTGTACCTTTGGACAAGGATAATAGGTTGTTGGAACTCATGCTCGCTTTTTATGTACGAAGGAACATGAACTACGTGTAGATCACAATGAGAAGAATCAAAGAATCCCTTTAGGATGTTTACATCTTGAACACACCTTGCACACTCTCTCCTTGGCTACCTTTTGCTATATTTTGTTTGGCGCTTTATCACAGCATTCCGTCTGTCCGTGTACCTTTTGTTCTATTGCTTTGTTATTCTCTCCCTCATCACTTGCCTAACTTATTTATGGAATGAGATAGTCGAAAAGATAGAATATTGGCAGGACAGTGTTACTAATGAGGGTATACGACAGCGAAGGACTCAAAAAAACAAAAAAATATTAAATCATTTCTGTTTCCTTGTCCTATGTCCTACATTCAGTTTTTAGCACTTCTTCTTTGAAAATATCTTTCTCAGGGTGAGTCCTTTGTCGTCGACAAAGAACGGCAACATCATTCCAGCGCTAGAGGGTACCGTGTAATGAATAGGCGTACGTAGCTCGAAGATAGCGAGGAGAGTTTTGCTCCCTTAGGCCGTTTTCCTATACAGGTGGATAGGAAATAAATGATGTGCTGATGCGATGGGAAGTTCAAGTATATGAGTAGTGCAAGGTCCCTTTTTAGATATGGAAAGGCTAAGGTAATGTGCCGTAGGGACTTGCGGCAAGTCGGTATTTTGACAGCCGTTTCCATGAATATGCTTACCTGGGATCCACTTTTATGGAGTGCTCAATGAACACTCGGGATGACATTTATCTTTTGTGGGAAGTGATGGGTTGTTGGTTAATGGTGGGCGCGTGGTGAAACCATTAAACCGATGGCGATGGATGCGACATTTCTAGAAAGGATTGATGAGTTCGGGGCTTACAGATGGAGTGTCACATTAAATCTGAAAAGACCAAATTTACAAGATGAAATAGTCCTACAACTTCTGTGTACGTACCCGGGTAAAAAAGCGTGATCCGTAGGTTGGTTGGAGATTGCTTGATGATGTTGCTATTGCCGGGCCTCGATGAAAGTAACATGAGCACTAGAGACAAGTACAGTTCTCTCCGAATCACCACATACTCAAATTACCTTTTTTGCGGAGGATGGTTAAAAACTTAAGCGCTACAGTATTACAGTAGCCGATATATACATACTCTAAAACCAAGGTTAGGCTGAGTCCCGAAACCAGATTTTGTACTGCGAAGAATTTGTGTTTTTGTTTTGCAAGATCCTGCAACGTCCTCCTATTTGTGCACTACTAAACGATACTCAATACCCAGGATGGCAAAAGGCTAACAAGGGCCTCGTATCCATCCGACCAATACTGACCTACTAAAAAGCGAGAAGAGTCACCTTGCGGCACTGTTAGTAAGTCCCATCTCGTGGTGCCACCTGCAGATTTCCTTTGGAAATTGCAGACGGGAAAGGGCGAATGGCAAGTTTCCTGCGCCAAAAAATAGATTTAGTCGGTTGGGCTACGACCTCGACCTAATAAGCCGTAATCTCAGAAAAATCATAAACTCAGGGACAACCACAAGCCTCGGATTTAACGGACGAACTACATGTTGACGACCCTGCAAACGCAAAAAAGTGCCGGTTCTGCCCTCTTTTTCAGCCCATGAAGGGCCAGCGCCAAGCTTCTCTCAATCACCCATGTTCTTTCTTCTTTTGGTGGCGTTACAGCCCATGAAGGACCAGAGCCAAGCTTCTCTTCAATCACCCATGTTGTGTGTGATTTATTTTTCAGGCGAAAGGGACCTACAATTTAATGCCGATTCCGAACCGCATGCGAGAAGCTTTTTCAAGACAAGTTATACTACAGAGGGTTTTGCCAGTACTCCGCCGAGCAGAGACGCCGCGAAATAACCATTCGATGTTATCGGAATCCGAATTCGCTCATCGTGCGTCAGGGTCCAACACACTAACCACTTCGCTGCGGCGCTCTCCGCCCTAAGCTGCTATGAAGCAAACAATACTGCACTCCTAGAAGTGCGATGGGATGGACCAGCCTAATATCCGTTCAGGCCCCCGCAGAAGAAAAAGACGACAGAATCAGAGATGACTAATATGACCTCCTAGATAGAACATACTCTCAATGTCCCAGCTATAACGCTAAGATTTTTCTAGGAGATTTCAACGCGAAGATGTATAAAGAGGGCATCTTTAAACGAGTCATAGAAAAGCACAGCCTACACGGCACATCGTCCGAAAACGGATTCAGACTAATAGAATTTGTGACGGGGCGTAATCTCACGAAACCCTGGGAACCTGGCAGTCTCCTCATCAAATACCTGTTAATCAAATCGGTCATATTGCGATCGACGCCAGACACTCCTCCAGCATCGTGGCTGTCCGAACCTCCCGAGAAGCCAATGTTGACTCGGATCATTACCTTGTTGCAGGCATGGTACCTATGCGGATGTCACAAACACTGCGGAGTCGGGAAGCTGCAATCGCATGGGACCGCTAGCTCAAGCTGGAGCTCTCTCAAGAGCCGATGCAAACTGCACAAACCATAGAGCAGCAATGGAAACGTTGTCAGAGCGCCATCAGCGATGCTGCCTCTGATTTATTAGGTTTCCAGCACCGCCTAGGAGAAACTCCTGGTATGATGATGAGTGCAGATAAGTACATGCAGAAAAACAGAATGCATACATGGCCAAGTTGCATCGTCGAACGAGAGCTGCTCGTGAGTTCTATGAGCGTCAATGGAGGGAAGACCATGCGATTTTCAGAAGGAAAAAGAGAGAACACGAGAGGCGCGCAATCGAGAAGATCAGAGATTTTATCGCAGTAACGACGTTCGAGCATGGCAAGGTTATAAAGCCACAGCGGAAGCCTGTATTACGGCGAAGATGGTCAAAATGCCGCTGTCACACTGGACGAGGATGAGAGAGAATTCCGTCCACCCCAATTAGACGAGGTTAAGATAGCAATATCAAAACTGAAGTCTAATAAGGCTGCTGGCACAAACAGCGTGTCCGCTGAGCTGTTTAAATCAGATGGAGATAAGTTAGTTGGGCACATGCACTCGTCTGTAAGATGTGGTCGGAAGAAAGCATGCCCGATGACAGTGTCTATAGGAATGAGATATATAGAGCCATGTTATGTTTTGCTTTCCCTGACTAATTCGTCAGGTTGTGCAGGATGACACCGGAGAGTCTCGCTGCTCCATTGAGGTCAGTGAGGAGTTTGCTGGGACCTCTCATGTTAAAAAATGATTCAGACAGGTCGTAGCACTGTCATGTGACTTTTTGAACATCATGCTTGAAAAGATACTGCGGGATTTTTCAGCCAATGCAAGATGCACGGTCTATGTCGCGATAACTTTGTATGAAGGAGCACAGACTTGCAAAAATATGAGAGGTCTGTCCTCGCGTACGCTATCGATCCAGGGTTTCAAGACGTTTTCTAAAACATCAGAGTAGATGGCAGCATTAACCCGAAAAACTTGAGGTGGCATTACATGATTTTTATTGCTGATAACTCCTAAAACCATAACATGTATGGGGAACCTCTGTAAGATATGAGCTATCATCTGACGTCTACCATTTTTGTGGTTGATTTTTTTTTATTTTGAGTGTAGAAGAACCACAACATTTTCGGAGCTTCCGGGTGCTTAAGCTTGTTTAAAAGATGGTTTGCACCGATAGTTATCTGTTCCCAGATTTGGGGCGAAATAAAATGTCATTTACGCAAAATGTACTTAAAGTACGCCATTCAAAGCTTTAAAGTCCCACGCAATAACTCTCATTAACTACCTCTAAAGATAAAGGTGCTAGTTGTCTTCTCATCATATTCGATGTACCAGGCAAGAAGTCAACTCAAAAATATCTCCAAAGGAAAGCACAATGAATGGGGTGGATATTAAACGCCTTCGAAGAAGGTGTGCGTATCCCTATCTTTGCAATTTTACATTGAATGCAGGATCAGGAAGCGACAAGGAAACTGACCAAACGAACATTGTAGAGGGACCCTGTGATGTACCCATAGCTTGCAAATCATCAACAAAATATTGGCCACAAACTTACTGGTGAAACCAAGAAATAGCAGACTTGTGTAGCAAATATCATAGTGCTAGGGATTCATGGTGACCCTTCTAATAATCAGAACTGGGAGAAAGTTCTTAACTGGAACTTAATTGGAACAAGTAACAAGAAAGGTCGTAAAAACTAGCGATCCAAAGAAGGAAGATCAGCTATTTCAAAAAGCTGGCAAAACTGAAAGACACTTAGGCATCCTAATTTGATGCAAATATTCCCAGTAAGCAACAGAAGAACATCGGGGCGTACTTCAGAATGTAGATGATCCGTCGAAGATCCTATTCGTCGTACAGAATAAGCTTTTGGAAGTATTTTGACAAATTGATGACATAGCCTTAAAGTTAGCCATTAAAACTAAAGTGAAGCTATTCCTGAACATGTACAATAGGAGTTTGGCAGAAAGAGTATTCCCAGACTCATGAAAAAGCAAGGTCTAGTATGTGTATGTATGTTGGCGTTACAGTCCATGAAGGACCAAAGCCGACCCACGTTGTGTGTGAATTTTATTTTCCCATAAATGAAAGGAACTGCAGTTTATTGCCGGTTCGGAACGGCGAAATTCGAGAAGATTTTCTATAGGGGGTTTTGTTAGTACCCCGCAGAGGAGAAGCACCCTGAAAAACACGTTCGATTACATGGCACCAGAGGCAAATAGACTACCCACTGGGCCATGGCGTCTAGTGTTGATCCTTAAAGGGAGTAAGTCACTGGGAAACCCTTCGTCTAACCGGCTCATGTACATGCTTGGTATAACAGATAAGAGAAGAGGCAGCCGCAGCCGCTAGCAATGAGATATCTAGAGGACTCTCAAGCCAAGAATATGGACAGTGACAGCCATACAAAAATTAACTGCTACGTTGGCAGAAGATATTAAGTAGAGAAAATGGGGCGGAGGTTCAAAGAAATACGAAGCTATTATAACATTTGACAGCTAAAATATAAGTAGGTCTTCAAATTAGGGACTTATAGTAAGCTCTCTTCGATCGACGATAGCTCAATGGTGTCTAATCAAGCCTATTTTAAACTATTTTGAATGACGGTTCCTATTATTTCGGAGTGAGGAAAGCCTGGACGGCTTATTCTATGCTACGCACAACAACTCGAGCATTCACATACATTACCGTAGCGACTTTTGCATTGTAACTTAAGCCTGTTTGCGTATAAAAGAAACTGGCATAGAAGTGGATGGAAAATTACTGTAGGCAATGCCATACGTTCGCGAAATGTGTCATTGCCATTACCATCAGGTGGAGGTCGAAGATAACCAATTTCCTTTACCCAATTAGGATATGACCGACATACAGTCCCAATGGAACATCCTTACCTGTCACACAACTGATGCCACAACTAACATTCTGCACGTGTGGCTAAAAGGCATGGCTAACTCACGCAGAAGCGGCATGGAATGGCCTCCGAGATCGAGTCGATTTGATACCATTAGACTAAGAAGGGGGAGGGAGTAAGCCAACAGAGCAAAGAAGCTGATCGCGTTTAACATGGCAAACGCCAGCTTTGATCTCGGTCCCTGCTCAATCCAAGTTGACACACAGTCTCCGCGTGGCCCCCCCTGGATAGCAATACTGACAAACGCCAGGTAGTGAACCAACGTGTGCAGCGACCCGACCCCTTGTTCCTAGGGAAAGAGAAACCTGGTCCTCCAGGTTGGGGGTTGCGCTAGGGTTGACATCTCTATCGCGTAAATCAAATATCTGTTCAGAGACAACCAACAGCCTCGGATACGGACGGATTACATGTCGACGACCCCCGCCAACGTCTAAAACGAAACGAATTCCGGATCTGCACCTGGAACGTTAGGTCCCTCAATAGACCAGGCGCAGCCTGACAACTGGTCCTGGACTGCTATGAGGCAGACGTTATCGCGCTCCAAGAAGTGCGATGGGATTGGTCAGGCAAAAAGCGGATGAAAAACTGTGATATACATATACTACTACTACAGATTTAGGAAAAAAGTCTTAAGCTTCCAACATGTAAGCGAACGCCTCATAAATATCCACACCAAGGCAAATCTCTGCAATATAAGTTTAATATGTGTCCAGCACTCACAGAGGAGAAAGATGACCGACATAAAGACGACTTCTATGATCTCCTAGGCACCACATTTGCCCAATGTCCCAGCTATGACACCAAAATCGTTCTAGGAGATTTCAATGGGAAGCGGGGTAAGAAAGCTATCTTTGACACAACACCACGTCAGAAAACGGAATAGGGCTAGTAGGCTTTATGTCGCGACATAATCTCGTAGTAGCAAAGTACACAATTTCCACACCTCAACATCCATTAGGGTACCTGACGGTATTTCGATCAATCGACAATCAATCAAATTGATCACATTGCGATCGACGGCAGACACTCCTCCAGCATCCTAGATGTCCGAACCTTTCGAGGAGCCAACATCGTGTCGGATCATTCGGATGCGAATTTCTCGGAATCAACGGAGTCCAGTAAGAACACCAAAATTGAACGTCGGAAAGCTGCAATCGCAGGAGACCGCCAGGATCTTCGACGATCAAGTCCCACTCAAGCTCTCTCAAGTCACGAAACATAGAACAGCAATGCAATCGTTGTCAGAACGCCATTAGAGAGGCCGCCTCAGATATACTCGGTTTCGAGCCACCACCGTCGAGAAACCCCTGGTTTGATGATGAGTGCAGACAGGCCCATGTAGAGAAACAGAATGCATACATGGCCACATTGCATCGACGGACGAGAGCTGTCCGCGAGCTCTATGGGAAAAGGAGGGAGGAGCATGAGCATCTGAGAAGGAAAAAGAAGGAGCACGAGAAGCGCGAGATCGAGGAGATGGAGAGATATTACTGCAGGAACGACTTTCGAAAATTTTACCAGAAAGTAAAACGAGCATGTATGTATGTATGTGTGTATGTTGGCGTTACAGTCCATGAAGAACCTGAGCCGAGCTTCTCTCAATCACCCATGTTGTGTGTGATTTCATTTTCACATAGGTGAAAGGGACCTACAGTTTTATTGCCGGTTCCGAACGGCGAATTTCGAGAAGCTTTTCATGACAATTTTACTACAGGGGGTTTTGTCAGAACCCCGCTGAGGAGAAACACCGTGAAAAACACGTTCGATGACATGGCTGTGTCGGGATTCGATCCCGAGTCATCGGCGTCAGAGGCCAACACACTACCCACTGCGCCACGGTGCTCTCGTAAAACGAGCATGCCAAGGCTATAAGGCCAGAGCAGAAGCCTGCAGGGATGAGCACGGACAACTAGTAGTGGAATCACAGTCGATGCTGAGATTGTGGAAGGACCACTTCTGTGGACTATAAAAACGGCGATGATAGTCAAAATGCCGCCGTCAGGCAGAACGAACCATTCCCAATGGACGAAGACGAAAGAGAATCCCGTCCACCCGACCTAGACGACGTTAAGATAGCGATATCGAAACTTAAGTCTTATAACGCTGCTGGAGCAGACGGACTCCCCACGGAACTGTTTAAATGGTCAGACGATGAGCTGGTCAGGAGCATGCATCAACTCATCTGCAAGATATGGTCGGAAGAATGCATGCCCGACGAATGGAATCTCAGCATGGTTTGCCCGATCCATAAGAAAGGAGACCCCTATGACTGTACTAATTAGAGAAGGATAAGTCTCCTGAGCATTGCGTATAAGATCCTCTTTGCCGTACTGTGTAATCGCCTGAAACCGTTCGTGGACAATCTCATTGAGGCCAGGAAAGTCCACGATAGACCAAATATTTACACTACGGCAGATCTTGGCGAAGACCCATGAATTCCAGGTCGACACGTACCGTCTTTTTGTTGACTTTAAAGCCGCATATGACGCTATATAGAGACGAGCTATACAGAGCCATGTCATGTTTTAACATTCCTGCCAAATTTGTCAGACTATGCAGGATGACTATGGATAACTCTCTCTGACCATTAAGGTCGGAGGGGAACTAACCGACCCCTTCGATGTTAAAAAAGATCTTAGACCGGGTGACACACTGTCATGTGATTTCTTTAACATTATCCTTGAAAAGATCATGCGGGACTCTGCGGCCAATACAAGAGGTACGATCTAATTCAAGTCTACGCAGATGACGTTGACGGAAAAAGCGAGACGTCAATGAGGCTTTCGCAAGCACTAAAGCCGAAGGGCTAAAGTAGGTCTAAGGGTAAATGGGGACAAGACCAAATATATGCTGTCATCAAAGAAAGATGCGCAACACCGACGTCTTGGTCAGGACGTCACCTTCGGCAGCTATATTTTTGAAGTAGTAAAGGACTTCGTCTATCTTTGTCTACCTCGATAGTAACAAGCAGCAATGACAGCAGCGCTGAGATAAAACGCAGAATAACTCTTGCCACCCGCTGCTTCTTGATCCATTTCTAATCGACGGAGACCGCAGAGAACTCTGTCCCCCTGACCTCGACGAAGTTAAGATTGCCATATCGAAGCTCAAGTCGAATAAAGCTGCTGGCGCAGACGGACTGTCTGCTGAGCTCTTCAAGGCAGCTGGGGATGACCTGGTTGGGAGCATGCACCAGCTCATCCGTAAGATATAGTTAGAGGAAAGCATGCCCGAGGAATGGAGTCTCAGCATCGTATGCCCGATCCACAAGAAAGGAGACCCCTCTGATTGCGCCAATTATAGAGGAGTAAGTCTCCTTAACATCGCCTACAAAATCTTCTCTGCCGTTTTGTGTGAACGCCTGAAGCCTTTTGTAAATAAGCTGATAGGTCCTTATTAGTGCGGATTCAGGCCAGGGAAGTCCACCATCGACCAAATCTCCACACTACGGCAGATACTGGTGAAAACCAATGAATTTCAAGTCGACACCCACCACCTATTTGTCAACTTCAAAGCCGCATACGACAGCGTAATTAGAGACGAGCTATACAACGTCAATGTCTACCTTTGACATACCTGCTAAACTCGTCAGACTATGCAGGATGACTTTGGAGAACGCTCGCTGCTCCATCCGAATCGATGAACACCTTACCGATGGTTTTGATGTCAAAAAAGGATTTAGGCAGGGCGATGCGCTGTCGTGTGATTTCTTCAACATCATATTGGAAATGATTGTGCAAAAATCACTGGCCAATAGAAGAGGCACAATCTATTTCAAATCCTCGCAACTCCTTGCATACGCCGACGATATTGACATAATAGGTAGATCACAGCGAGATGTCAATGAGGCGTTTGCAAGTATTGAGATGGAGGCGGCGAAAATTGGTTTGGCGGTAAACGAGGGCAAAATTAAATATATGCTGTCATCAAAAAAGGACGCTCAACACCGACGCCTCGGCCAGAACGTTTGTATAGGCAGATATAAGTTCGAGGTAGTTAAGGACTTCGTCTACCTTGGCTCCGCAGTGACCTGGAACAACGACATCAGTTCCGAAATCAAAAGCAGAATCACTCTTGCCAATCGCTGTTTCTTTGGGCTCAGGAGGCAACTGAGTAAGAAAGCCCTCTCCCGAACGACAAAGTTGACTCTATATAAGACCCTTATCATCCCGGTCCTGTTGTAGGGCGCAGAAGCATGGACACTATCAAAAGCGGATGAGGAGGCCCTTGGTCGGTTCGAGAGAAAGATTTTGCGCGTGATTTTTGGGCCTATAAACACAGACGGGGGATGGAGGAGAGGATTCAACCACGAACTTTACGGGCTGTACAGCGACATGAGCCTAGTCAGGCGTCTACGAATTCAACGCCTAAGATGGCTGGGCCATGTAGAGCGAATGGACACCACAGCTCCAGCCCGGAGAGTATTTGAATCCAACCCCGGGGGACGAAGAAGCAGAGGACGGCCGCCCTTAAGATGGCACACACAGGTGGAAGGGAACCTCAGCCAACTGGGTGTGCGGCAATGGAAAAGGCTAGCGAAAGATCGTGCTAGATGGAGGTGCATGTTGGTTGAGGCCCAGGTTCACCCCGAACTGTAGCGCCCACTAAGAAGGAGAAGACCCGCTGCTTCTTTGGGCTCAAGAGGCAACTGAGTAGTAGAGCCCTCTCTCGAAAAACTAGATACCTTAGTTCCCTATTAGGATAACCTTCAGCTGTGCTTTAGTCAACTTCACTGCATCTTTGACAACCGATGACGTTTTGATTGCAACAAGGTAGCAAATCAAATGAATTTCATCCCCCAAACGTTTGGGTATCCAGATATGTAATTGGACAACTGAATGACGATGTGGGCAATGTGATCTGTGTAATGACTAA
Organism: Eumerus sabulonum; assembly: GCA_951905685.1. Classification (NCBI taxonomy): domain Eukaryota; kingdom Metazoa; phylum Arthropoda; class Insecta; order Diptera; family Syrphidae; genus Eumerus; species Eumerus sabulonum. Next base: position 84,021,094 of record OX645063.1, on the reverse strand, counting down.
TTGGATATGGGATTCGGGGACTCGTGCGGGCAACGAAAATGCTCACCTCGTCCTGAAAGCATACGTTCCAGTGACACGTGACTTTCTTACGTAGAAACGCTCCAAAATAGATTTGATTTCATAATCAGGTAATTGTAGGAGTCCTAGAGACGTGAACGTATATAGATCGAATTTTTTGTTCGATTATATGCCTGGGATCTAGGACTATAGATGCAGAATGAAAATCGGATTATTCATCTATCATTTGGCAATTCTTCATTCACTAGGTTTTCGACCCTTCTGACTTTAGAAGTGCGTCAAATTGCCGATTCGTCTGTGCAACCATAACAATATGCTCCACAATACCTAGAAGTTTAAGTGTGTACACGCTACTGTAGCAATGGTATGACATTATCGATCCCATCGTGTGATTCTCATCGATTTCCACTGAAAACTATACCTACTTCAAATAAAACACCCCGTTAAGCATCCAGACAACAAAGATAAATCACCTCCCGATACTAACACGCCCAAATCCCTACTCAATCAAACGAATATCCAATCACATTCACTGTAAAACCACATTTAGTCATCATTATCCAAATAAGTTTTGTTGGCTTACCCGAATCATGTCTGTCCGTATATCATTCGCCAAAGTATCTAACAAGTCAAACAAATAGTATCTTCCTCAGAAGATACAATATGTGCACTGGTTAGGAAACTTACCTATTTCAACAAGGATCTTGGGTTGTATGTACATATTTTGGGAAAACTTTTGACAAGAATCAAAACTGATCCTTTCACGAAAGCACGCAAAACCACACGGACTTTTGTGTTTATTCCCAATTAATTTATGGATGAGCGTGAGATACCAGATGTAGGCGTACAACTTGCAGGTATTTAATTAAAATGAATCCAACTTGAGGTGGATGCAAATAGTGATGAGACGACAACTAACTGTTTGGCAATATATTCTCATCCGGAGAACAACAATAAGATATTACGTACTATATCGTTGGTTATACAGACCAGGAACGACACATTCAACGTATTCTCGATGAGGTTTTCTAAGGTTGTGTAACACTAATCGAATTCGTTGCAAAACAACTCTTCCTCGTCCACTCATAATCCATAATCTCTTTCAATCAAATGCATCCTGAGTTTTCATAGATGCCCCGACCCAGTTGTTGTTGCTTCTTCAGTTAGTGCGAATTTGGACCATAACATCTTAAGATACGAACACATAGATACATGTGTACGTGTACATACTAGGTACCAGGACTCTGTGCTCTACCGCTTCTAGGAATGGGGCGAATATGATGAAAAGAGATACGAAACCGAATAATTCTACTTTATTGTTGTGCACTGGAGATTTCAGGCAGTTGAAATTGTATCCAGAGATTTGGGATCCACAAAGCTGAGGCAGGCTTCTAGCATCCACTTTGGGATGATTAGTGTGGGTGCGCTCCAAATGCAGTTCCTTAATTTCAAAGTTTCAATTGAATTTGTTGAAATCTGTTATCCGGAGGATGTGCTTTACTTTTTCCCACGTACTCGTACATGACATGGTTATGGGGAATTATGGAGATTCGTTATTAGTTTGTATGAGTGATTTCGCTGTTTTTTTTTTTTTTTTTTTTCGTGGTAACATTTGCATCTGGTTTTGCTATTCTGTTCGTTCATTGTTTTAATTTGACTTTATCAAATTCGAATTCATTATTTGGAAGTGCTTCAAGCCAAATTAGGAAATTGTGGTCCTGACATTGTTCTTCACAACGGTAGAGAGTCTCGACAATAGCGGTATGGGATTACTTCCTGGAGCCAGGCCAATAGGAATTATAAGCTTGTGTAGCTTCACCCAAGGTTCAAGAGTCATATCCTTATTATGTTTGTCACATATCCTGGGCGGATGGCAGATGGCTTAAGTCGTAGATGTTCGTTCACTACTCTTCAGGGGTGGTTGTCCTAGATATGAGGAGTTCGACTGATTTTCACGTTGGTTGTAGTTCTCAGCAAATATTCCATGCCATTGTGGTGTTACACTAGAACTGCACATACAATTTTTTTTTTTTGTGTCGGAGGCTTCTGCTATCTATTGGAACACTCAGACTATTGTACTCCAGACAGACACCTCATATTAATGTATTTTCCCCGTTTTCCGGAGAAAAATTATAAGAAGCTTCAGTGATGTAGAGCTAAGAGATTCGGCACGAACCACGTCGGCCCCAAGGGTGGTCCACTAAGCGCGAGCAAAGAGGTAGACACCTCACTGATGCCAAGCACGTAGAGATGCTTGGCAAAAGTGTTAATGCCGTAATGACTTCCACAAGTCTTCTGCAGAAAATTCTCCTTAAGGTAAGGAGAAATGCTTCGGATATCTTGCAGATATAAGGGCATACGCTCTTTGCCATCCTGCATCCTGGGTAATCCCTTGATCCACTGTCGTGTGTGTTAAACACCTAATCGTTAATGTAGGAATTAACTGTGGACACAGGTGGAGCATGTTCAGGTCCTGAGAAACTCTCATCTGAACCCATTCTGGTGGGTTCATCAGATATTTAATTTCCTGGGATCCCAGAGTGACCTGAAACCCATACAAGCCGTAGTGAATTTAGTCTATCAACTCTATTCTTGAGTTCACGTACTAATTGGGAGCTAGTTAGCAGGTTACAGCTCGACTGTCACTGCAGACGCATATGCTTTTTGTCCTCAACCTGTGCTTCAAAACATAGTGCATGGCCATAAGATTGCGTATATCTCTGATTGGAAGACAGACGCATATTTCCCTAGCGAGAAGTGCAATCGAATGTTTTCGCACTCAAAGAAGACCCCAGCACCGGACCCCCGCCCAGACCTGGAGCCATCCGTGAAAATGCGAAGACTGTCCAGACAGAGCAAATCCTGACGCAATGGAAACTTGACTATGCAGTAGAATAATGGATGTCAATACTTCAGTAGCCATGTCCATAAGACAGGGGTCGCAGGACATTTCTTGACAAGCACGCTGTTATTCCTGTGCGAGTTGTACCAAAAGCCATTTCTCTTGATACGAGACATGGCTTTCAGAGCACACCCAAACCGTTCTTTGGAGTTTGGTTAAAGAGGCAACGACGTGTTTGCGTGTGAGCCTGTTCCACCAGACAACCGACGCATATAAGATGATGGGTCTTATCATTACCATATAGATCCAGAGGACCTTTGCTGGCGATAAACCGCATGTTTTGCCAAAAGCTCCTTTGCATTGCCAGAAAGCTGACAGTGCGTTGGTGGGTTTTGAGAAAAGAAATGTATCTAAGATGACTCCCAGGTACTTAGCTTTCTTTGGATAACGGGTTGGAAACACCTTTTAGGAACAACTGAGTCATGTCAGTATTTCTCTTCCTTCTCGTAGAGAGAACGACATCGGACTTAAGAGGATCAACCGACAGCCCATTTTTGGTGCACCAATCATTGATCACATTTAGCGCCGCCTGTGCTTTGAGACGGACAATCGCTAAGCCGACAGAAAGAATGGGGACATCATCCGCATAGGTCTAGGCATAGATTCCACAGATATTGAGAGCATCAAGCAGAGATTCGACCACCATGCACCATGACAGCGCAGATAGGACGCCACCTTGCGGGCAGCCCCAGTTTACGCAGAATTTGACACACTGGTCGAGGCCTGCATAAGCGGTCAATGTCCTATGTACAAGCATTGCTTTGATCCACAAGATCAATGCTTAGCCTACGTCATGACGTCTGGCAGCGTTGCACATGTCGTCGAAAATGCCCAGTGCGTACTCTTCCCATTCGTGCGCGCATTCAATTCTCCCAACTAGGTTTTGAAGCGCAGTCTCGCAGGATTTACCGCGTTGATAAGCATGCATTCGAAGTGCGACTTTGCGCACATGCATCTCCACCAGTCTCTCCATGGGTCCTAGTGTCTTCCAAGTAAAATTATATGCCATCCTAACATGCGTCAATCTAAACTTAGAGACTGCCATAACAGGACTAACCATCAACATACTCTCTGATAGCCAAGCAGTGCTTAAAACGCCGTCAAGGAATTCCATGATGCCCTACAAGACCTTGCTAAAAGAAACAAGTTCAAACGATTGTGGGTGCCAAGACACATAAGTATTAAGGTCAATGAAATCGCCGATCAACTCGCTAGGAAAGGTTCCAGCGAAAGATGCATAGGTCCTGAACCTTTTTGCGGCACTCTCAAGTCTAAGATCAACTTTTTCTTAGACAAGTGGGAAAATCGCAAGACATGTCCTTTTGGAACAGCCTTCAGTTAATTCGCCAAACACCCTATTAACATACCCAAACTTAATAGATAGATATCAGAAGAGTAGTCAGCAACCTGATGCGGTCTAAGATATAATCTCAACAAAATTAGTCTTTCGTCTGAAACTGAGCTTCGACTCTGTCTTGAGGACGAAGAGACTGCAAAACGCATATTGTGTGAGTGTGCTGCTCTCTGCCATCTCAGGAAGCGTATCCTTCTCAGTGAAATTATGATTCCTGAGAGTAGCATCTCAGCTCATATGAGAAGCATTCTCAGCTTCATTAAACTCCTCGGCTAAACGACTAGTAAGCACAATACGTCTGTAAGGTTGCCTCAAGCTAGTTGGTAGCACTAGCCGTTTAATGAATGAAGGCTACTTTCACCGTGCGCCATGGAATAGGTATATAGGCAAGTGCCAGGCTAGCAGCGACAATTCTTTTCAAAGTAGAAAGCAGCTGCCTTATACCTCTCTGCAGCATAACAAGATATATTCCGTCGGTGCCTGGCGATCTGAAGCCATCAAAGGATGCCACAGCAAATTCAAGGGCTTCATTCGTAACCACGCACGACGCAATATACCAACTTCTTCATTGGTGGCGTTACAGCCCATGAAGGACTAGAGCCAAGCTTCTCTCAATCACCCATGTTGTGTGTGATTTATTTTTCACGCAGGTGAAAGGAACCTACAGTTTAATGCCGATTCCGAACGGCATGAGTTGAGAAGCTTTTTCATGACAAGTATACTACGGGGGGTTTTGCCAGTACCCCGCGGACGGACGCCGCGAAATAAACATTCGATGGCGTTGATGTTATCGGGATCCGAACTCGCTCATCGTGCATCAGAGTCCAACACACTAACCACGGCGTCCTCAATATACCAACTACGCCGAGTTTTTTTCATCGTTTCAGTTGCAGTTTCCCTTGAAGGAGTGTGCAACGAGCCGAAGGCGACCTGATTTCCCGGGAAATGAGGCGTTATTACTTGATGCCACACTTTTTTTTTCCCTTATGATTTTTGTCACACAACCTGAACGGAGTTCAGGGGTTTGGGTCGTAGATGTTCGTCCATTTTCTCCAGGGGTGGTTGTCCTAGATAGGATTCGAGAGGAATCGACCGAATTTTCACGTTGGTTGTAGTTCTCAGCAAATTTTCTATGCACTTATGGTGTTTTATGGCCAATCTCGGCAATATAAGCTTACTACATATGTGTCCACGCCCTCACAGAGGAGAAAGATGACCGACGTAAAGACGACTTCTATGATCTCCCAGACAGAAACTATGCGCAATGTCCCAGCTATGACACCAAAATCGTTCTAGGAGATTTCAATGCGAAGCTGGGTAAGGAAGCTACCTTTGAACGGGTCATTGGAAAGCACAGCCTACAGAACACCACTACTTAGGCTAGTGGACTTTATGGCGGAACATAACCTGGTAGTAGCAAGTCCACGATTCCCACACCTCAACATCCATAAGGGGACCTGGCGGTCTTTCGATCATTCGACAACCAACCAAATTGATCATATTGCGATCGACGGCAGACACCCCTCCAGCATCCTAGATGTCCGAACCTTTCGAGGAGCCAAAATCGACTCGGATCGCCAAAATCGACTCAGACCTTGTTGCAGCCAGGGTACGGATGCGAATTTCTCGGAATCAATGGAGTCGAGTAAGAACACCAAAATTTAACGTCGAAAAGCTGCAATCGCAGGAGACCGCCGGGACCTTCGCCGATCAAGTCTTCCTCAAGCTCTCTCAGGTCCCGATGCAATCTGCAGAAACCATAGAACAGCAATGGAGCCGTTGTGAGAAAGCCATTAGAGAGGCCGCCTCAGATATACTCGGTTTCGAGCCACCACCGTCGAGAAACCCCTGGTTTGATAATGAGTGCAGACAGGCCCATGTAGAGAAACAGAATGCATACATGGCCACATTGCACCGACGGACGAGAGCAGCCCGCGAGCTCAATGAACAGAAAAGGAGGGAGGAGCATGCGCTTCTGAAAAGGAAAAAGAAAGAGCACGAGAAGCGCGAGATCGAGGAGATGGAAAGATGTTACTGCAGGAACGAAGTTCGAAAATTTTACCAGAAAGTAAAACGAACATGCCAAGGCTATAAAGCCAGAGCAGAAGCCTGCAGGGATGAGCATGGACAACTAGTAGTGGAGTCACAGTCGATGTTGAGAATGTGGAAGGACCACTTCTGCAGAATGTATAACGGCGATGATAGTCAAAATGCCGCCGTTAGGCAGAGCGAGCCATTCACAATGGACGAACACGAAGGAGAATCCCGTCCACCCGACCTAGACGATGTTAAGATAGCGCTATCGAAACTTAAGTCTTATAAACCTGCTGGAGCAGACGCACTCCCCGCGCAACTGTTTAAAGCAGCTGGCAATGAGCTGGTTAGGAACATGCACCAACTCATCTGCAAGATATGGTCGGAAGAACGCATGCCCGATGAATGGAATCTCAGTATCGTTTTCCCGTTCCATAAGAAAGGAGACCCCTATGACTGCACCAATTACAGAGGAATAAGCCTCCTGAACATCGCGTACAAGATCCTCTCTGCCGTAGTGTGAAAGTACCTGAAACCGTTCGTGGACAATCTGATAGGTTCCTACCAGTGTGGTTTCAGGCCAGGAAAATCCACGATAGACCAAATATTTACACTACGGCAGATCTTGGACAAGACCCATGAATTCCAGGTCGACACGCACCATCTTTTCGTCGACTTTAAAGCCGCGTATGACAGTGATTATAGAGACGAGCTCTACAGAGCCATGTCATGTTTTAACATTCCTGCCAAACTCGTCAGACTGCGCAGGATAAATATGGAGAACTCTCGCTACTCCATTAAGGTCTGAGGTGAACTAACCGACCCCTTTGATGTTAAAAAAGTTTTAGTCAGGGTGACGCACTATCATGTGATTTCTTCAACATTATTCTTGAAAAGATCGTGCGGGACTCGCGGCCAATACAACAGGTACGATCTACTTCAAGTCCACGCAATTCCCTGCCTACGCAGATGACATTGACGTTATTGGACGAACAAAGCGAGACGTCCATGAGGCGCTTGCAAGCATTGAAGTAGAAGCGGCTAAAGTGGGTCTAAGGGTAAATGGGATGGCCGTGGTGCAGTGGTTAACATCATCGACCGCCGAGCGGAAGGTTTATGGTTCAAATTCGCTTCATAGCCAAGAAAAAGTAATTCCTATACGGACAAAAAGTATGCAACGCAGTTGTGAATGGAAAGTGATCAGAAGTACTGCTTGCAGGCATAACACTCACAGTATATGGTCAACCGAAATTCATCCTCTGCGTATGCAATACTAAAAAAGTGCTTGAACGAATTACTTCGGACTATAACCAACGCGGAATTTGGTCGGCTCTCGTCCTATCTAAGTGTAGGACAACCACCCCTGAGAGTAGTGAACGAACATCAACGACAGCAACCACTGCACTCCGTTCAGGTTGTGTGTGTCAACACATCATAAGAGAATATAAAAACTCTTGAATCTGCGCGAGTCTCTAAAAAAAAAAAAAAAATAGGGACAAGACCAAATATATGCTGTCATCCAAGAAAGACGCGAGGTTCAGCGAGGTTCTGACAAAACCCTCTGTAGTAAAATTGTCATGAAAAGCTTCTCGAAATTCGCCGTTCGGAACCGGCAATAAACTGTAGGTCCCTTTCACCTATGGGAAAATTAAATCACACACAACATGGGTGATTGAGAAAAGCTCGGCTTATGTCCTTCATGGACTGTAACGCCAACATACATACATTCAAGAAAGACGCGCAACACCGACGTCTTGGTCAGAACGTCACCTTCGGCAGCTATATTTTTGAAGTAGTCAAGGACTTCGTCTTCATTGGCTCGATAATGACAAGCAGCAACGACACCAGCGCTGAGATAAAATGCAGAATAACTCTTGCCAATCGCTGCTTCTTCGGGCTCAAGAGGCAATTGAGTAGTAGAGCCCTCTCTCGAAAAAATAAGGTTTCCCTCTACAAAACCTTAATCATCCCGGTCCTCCTCCACGGCGTTGAGGCTTGGACGTTATCAAAAGCGGATGAAGAGACTCTTGGGCGTTTCGAGAGGAAAATTCTGCGTGCAATCTTTTGTCCCGTTTGTGTAATTGGTGAGTGGAGGAGGAGATTCAACCAGGAACTGTACGGGCTGTACAGTGACATCGGCCAAGTTAGACGTCTTCGGATCCAACGTCTAAGATGGCTGGGCCATGTAGAGCGAATGGACATCAACGCTCCGATCCGAAGAGTCTTCGACTCCAACCCCGAGGGACGACGCAGCAGAGGACGACCGCATTTAAGGTGGCGCGCACAGGTGGAAAGGGAACTCAACCAACTGGGCGTTCGGCACTGGAAGCGGCTGGCCAAAGATCGTGCCGGCTATTATATTAGAATTGCACACACAGAGTGACCATATACTGTGAGTGTTTAGCCTTCACCAGTAAGTTTGATTACTTCTCATTCACAACAGCTGTGTTGTGACACCTTTTCTGCTTCCGACAAATTCTTCATACAATAGAATAATACTCTGTAATTGTCTCGCAGGTGTTCGCATCACACAACCTTGTCTATATGGCACGAGCTGAATCCCTAAGTTCCACATTAGTCCCATTTTTTTTTCTATGCTTCGACGTATGTAAATGCTGCATAATGGTCATTATGTAGTCGCACACGATGGAATCCTGAAAGTAGATGGATATGGGCAACCCCCAAGCCCTAGCGATCGACTTTGATACATACATAGAAACAGAGACCCATCCAAGTCGTGGCCTTGAACAGATTTCTTTACACTGACAGCCACATGGTCTATCATTTCGCAAAAAATAAATCTTTGAAATATTGACCGTAATCATGCCAAAACGAAACCCAATACTGACCCAAAACCATGAATAAACAATCACTCCTTCCTGCCGCAGAAAAAGGGAAAAAAAAAACAACGAGAATGAAAACATTTGCTTCCTTGCTTCGCAGCATAATCTGAGAGTCAACAAAACAACGAAAGATAGGACGAATAACAAAAGGGTGGAGAGGAACAGTATAAAGCTTAATGTCCACATAGAGGGCAACGGGCAACACAAGCACCAAATGCCAACGCAATGCCATCGACAACGCCCTCATCCTCGTCCATCCCGGTCAGTTCGGTTACAAATCGATGACCTTGTAAGCACAGCGGTCCGACCAGTCGGTGTTCGCTTGTTGTATAACGACAGACCTTTGGCTTAATCGTTTTTTAAACACCCCTGCAGTGCCACCGAAATGCTTCCTGGACGGGAGAAAATATCAACAAAAGCAACGTACAAAAGGCAAGACTCGAACGGAAACAAAAAAAAGTTCAATCGACGGAAGCAGCATACAATCTGTTGCCAAATTTGTATCGTTGTTTTGCTCCCCCCGAAAACCCTTTCTCCTATTTTGTCCGTCATATTGGGTATCGATGGCAATTCTACGCTATTTTTTTGCTGCTACCAGTCCTTTCGAACGATTGTATTTCGATTGCAACAACTATATATTGTTGTGCTCTCGGCATTGCATTTAGAGTTACAAGTCCTTCTGAATTGAAATTTCAACAAATCAAGGTTTCATTCTGAACTCGTTCGTGCAATGTGCAATGAAAGAAGTCGAGGAAGAAACACAAACGTATACTCTCCTCACTGAAGCGAGTAATTTTTAAATTGTTCCTTTGAGAGCACGATGAGTTGATGGAGTGTCTAGTGGCAGTAACAGTGCCATGTTCTCTAACGCAAGGCCACGGGCGTCGGTCAGAAAAGGAAAAAGTCAAACTCAAAACTATTCAAGCTGTTAATTAGCAGCTCCTTTGTGTCTCATGAATAGGTTTCTTTTCCCGTTTCTTGTATTTGACTATTGGGATGAATACATAGGACCAATGGTCCCGACGAGTGGCATACAGAAATGGTAGACCGGATGTTAATGAATCACAGAAATCAAAGTGAAAAACTGTTTGAATGGCAAACCAATGGTATGGGTCCTTCATTGAGATTGTAGTTTTGAACCCATCGGGTATCCCTTTGTGAAGGCCGTTCACTACCTTTTAAGGCGCACCCATCCAATTTAAGTCAACAAGGTGAATCACAGTTTGAGATGAATCAGTAGAACCAACTGTTTCTGCTAACGCTCAATATTTATTCGAGGTCTTCCTTCATATCGAAATTCGACCGCAAAAATGTTAATGAGTCTTCCGTCACAAGTCAAAATGCTCATTTATCAATAACTCTTCAAAACTTAAAGTTGTGGACACACCACACTGCCTTGCGGAACACCGAAACATAAAGTTCGACCATCCATAGAACATCCGATCCGAAATCCTTTCTCACACCGACCACAGATTGGCTTTAAGGCTCGATTAACCCTGAAAATCACATTTAAGCAAATCGAAATTTCCTAATATCATAAATCGAGAGAGGTGAGGAAACGACTAATAGTTAAACCACACAAAGCAAAGGAGGCCGTTATGAAGCTACCCATCTAACCCGTGGTTCGACCAAACAAACATTTTGCCCATCTAACCTCAACATCATTCGGTCCATACCCACATATTCAATCATTATTACCCTCCATTACATCACACAGGAAGCATTACGCCATCCGTTCTGTTTAAAGCACGTGGGCTGACAGGATAATAGAGCCAGCCTGCTGCCTACCACCAAAAGTAGAAAAATTTGCTTTCGATTTGAATTCCATTTTCTGTTCAGCCTCCCTTTGGTTGCTTCTCTTGTGTCCATTTCTGGAGCAACTTTAAAACTGTTCATCTACCATTTTTGAGTTTAGACTAGCACTTCCGTTCGTCCTTCTATCCGTCGTTGTCGTCGTCATCGTCGTTGGAGCATGAGTGTAATCATAATAACAATAGAGAATAGAACTCTAGTGGAAGTGGTTGTATGTAGTAAGAGATTGATGAAGCGGACATAATGGCCGGCAAAAAGGATAAATAATTTGAGCGTATAGCAGCAAAAGGAAGAATAAATGAAAATTAGGAAAAGTGAAGGGGAATGAATATGGAAAGTATGATGAAAGTTTGTTGGAGTAGAGGCGAAACCTTTCTTTTTTGCTGGCTTGAATCCGGCCCGGATCAGTGGGGATCCATGTGAATCCTATGCATATTCTGTCCGCTGTCAGTCGGTAATTTGTGCCGAAGAGCATTGTCTGGCGTGTCCTGCTCGTCGAATAAGTTTGTTTTGTTTCCTTTTGTGTTTTTTTATGCTGACCAGAGGTGGAGGCAATGGGTCATGGACTGATTTCAGGATGACAATGGAGAGTCTAGTCAAGACGAGTTCTTTTCGTTTTAGTATTTTTCTCTGTTCAACTTCTGGGTCTTGTTTTGATGTGGCACGTATTCAAGTCGGTCACGTTTATTGTCGCACACAAACGGATTCATACATACATGTCTACCGAATTAATTAGGGATTAATAGGGCTTTTGAAATACAACGTAATGGTACTTTTGTCATGTGTCTGGCAGCGATTGAACTAGAATTATGTGACGTCTGGCTCATGCCAGTGGAAAGAGAATAGTTGGAATGAAGCTTTTGGCAAACTTAGAAGCAACTCAAGCACTACAGTCACAAAGGTGATTATTTAGCCGTCATTCATCGGACTCAACTCGTTCATTGTTCCCCAGGAATTATAACTCTATCGTAACTGTGTGTTAAGGTCTACAGGGTGATGATTGCCATAGCACCATGTATAGCATCACAGGACATGTTCAGCTGTATGTAAACGTTTGGCCGGGTTCTCTCACTCTTGAATTCATTAATTTCCTTTAGTGCATTCCGCGTTCAAAATAAAGATTGTTGTTTCAGCATCTCATCAATATATTGCACACCGCCTTGCACAATCGAAAAGAGCTAACTTATCTTACTTACCTACCCATTTTAGTCGCTTCTGCTCCAATACCGTCCAGCGCTTCATTGACGTCTTATTGCGTGCGTCCAATTACATTAATGTGATCCCCGTACGCAAGCACTTGTGCAGGCTTGAAATATATCGTACCTCTGGTGTCTGGTGCATGCGCCCTACCAGCTCGCCTGAGCCTGCGGCTTAACCAGTCTTAAGCTTCAACATCACTAGCCTAATTTCGCGTCAGTTGCGAATGGATCTTTCTGCCTGAAAGCGGTATTAGATCTTTCATCGCCATTAAATAGTCTACAGAAGTTTTTTTTCCATATTCTCAGCATCAACTGTGACTCTACAGACCGTCTTTATCCCAAAAGGCTTCCGCTCTGGCTTAATAGCCATAGCATATTCATTTTACTTTTCCGTAAAACTTGCGAGCGTTATTCCTGTGGCAGCATCCCTCCATCTCATTGATCTCACGTTTCCCATGTTCTCCTACTTTCTTTCTTAAAAGCTTGTGCTCCTCTCTCCTTTTCTGGTCGTTATGTTCACGAGCGGCTCTCGTCCGACTATGTAGTATTGCTTGTTTGCTCTGATACATGGGCTTGCCCGCATTGCTCATCAGGCGAGAGGTCTTAGAGGTAGCATCTTTGTTGACGCCCTGACTATACTCCCACTATTGTTCTGTGGATTATGCCGGCGTCATTAGAATTTGCGAGAGGTTGACTGAAGCTTGATCGGCAAAGTCCCTAGCGGTCTCCAGTGATTGTTTTTCTCCGACCTCAAACTTTCGTTGTCCAGCTCTACTCGATGGCACGCCTGATAACTTCATTCGTACATCGGCTACAACAAGGTAGTGATCTGTGTCGGTGATGTTTCCGCGGAAGGTTCGTACATTTAGGATGCTGGAAGGGTGTCTGACATCGATCGCACAGTAATCAATCTGATTGCTGGTCGATTGATCAGGTGATCGCCAGGTTCCTCTGTGGACGCTGAGGTGCGAGTATCGCGTGCCAGTTAGAAGGAGATTATGCCCCGCCTGGAAGTCAAGAAGTCGGTGTCCGTTTTCCGACGTGGTATCGTGTAGGCTATACTTCCCCGTGATCGACTCAAATATGTCCTCTTTGCCCAGTTTCGCACTAAAATCTCCTAGTAATTTTTTTTTGTATCGTAGCTGCAACATTGGGCATAGGTTCTGTCTAGGAAATCATTAAAGTCGTCTTTGAGTCGATCGTTCTTTTCTTCGGTTGGAGCGTGAAGGCATATTAAGCTAATATTCCCGAAATTGGCTTTGATGCTTATTATTTTGAGGCATTTGCTTGCATTCAGAATGCTTCACACTTTTTGTCGGAGTCTTCCTCGAATAACGAATTCACCTTCCGAATAAGCTTTATTTGCTCTATTTGTAGCAATCCCCGTAGTAGAGGTCGCAGTTTTTCACCCGTCTTTTGCCTGGTCAATCCCATCGCATTTCTTGGAGTACGCTTACATCTGCTTCATAGCAGTTGGGGGTTCGTTCCAATTCATTACATGCACTAGGTCTGTTAAGGACCTCGCATTCCAGGTACAAGCTTGCAAGTCATTTAGGCGTCTGCAGGGGTCGTCAACTTCGTATCCGCCCGGGAACAAGATTCACTACCCGATGGATGCCGGGTCAGCTATCCAGGGCAGGGCACGCGGAGGCTGTGTGTCAACTTAAATTGAGCAGGGACAGAATCTGGCGTTTGCCATGTAAAATACAATCAACTTTTTTGCTCTGTTTACCCGCTCCGTCTTCCCCCGAATGAACTTATCAGCCAATTTAATTCCCTTGGTACCAAATTTTTTATTGTCGTCGACTTTAATGCTAAACAAACGTTTCGGAGTTCAAGATGCATTTCAAACAGAGGTCAAATGCTTTACGAAGCTTGTATGGAATGCGGTTGAAATTTTTATTCCACTGGAACGAGGAGATATTCGCTGACGGATCTTGAAAAATACCTGATCTTATCGATTTCTTTATAGCTGATAGCTACTTAAAGTCGATTTGACCTTTCCTCAGATCACTTGCCCATTATAGTAATGATGAATCTTATCAAAAGCCCGACACACTTTGACTTATTAATAAAAAAACAAACTGGGAAGGTTTTAAGCATGGGGTTGAAGAAGGTATTCAACTGAGAGAACCACTAACAATACCTTATGAACTAGAAGTCGTAGTCAACCGATTCACCGAAGTCATACAGTACGCAGCGTGGACTAACACTCCCTACCAAAAAAGATTGCCGGCTAATTTGCAATGTGCTGCAAAAATCCATCAAGTGTCTTATAAACCAAATTCTAGGCTTATTTTTAGAAAACTCGTCGCCGGAAAGAGAATCAAATTAATCAATCAATTCCTTAGCAGATTGATCATATCGGGATCGATGTCAGACAGTCCTCCACTATTCTTGATGTTCAAACTTTCCGAGGATCCAACATCGACTAGGACCACTATCTTGCAGTAGCCAAAATGCGTCTACGGATATCACGAAGTAAGTGGAGTAAAGCAAGAATACAAAGTTATGACGTCGGAAAGTCACTATCGCAAGAATTCACGCGCGCTTTTGCATCTCATTTAAGCTCACAACATTGGAAGTTTTTGCAAACAAGCCCTGAAAAGCACTGCATCTGAAGTTTTGGGCTTCAAGGCTTCTCCACGAAGAAACACATTGTTCGATGATGAGTGCAGGATGATTCACACAGTGAAGGAGGAGGCACATAAAGCCTCCCTGCATGGAAGAACAATAGTTTCTCTACGAGTTAAAAGGAAGATAGGAGCATAAACTTCTCTGGAGAAAGAACTAAGAGCACGAGAGGCGCACGATTGAGGACATGTTCGTTTTATATGTTGTTAAACATGCCATAATTATAAAGCCAGAAGACGTACCGTCTGCTGAGCTCATTACAGCAGCTGGAGATTGCCTGGTTAGGAGCTAGCACTTGGTCAAAAGAAAACGTACCCGATAAATGGAGTCTCAGCGTCTTTTGCCCGATCCACAAGAAAGGAGACCTTTCTGACTGCACCAACTACAGAGGAATAAGTCTCCTTAACATCGCCTACAAAATTTTTTTCTGTCGTTTTGTGTGAACGCCTGAAGCCTTTTGTAAATAATCTGATAGGTCCTTATCAGTGATGGAACTCCACCATCGACCAAATCTTCACACTACGGCAGTTCCTGGAAAAAAATAATAAATTTCAGGTGGACACTCATTACCTATTTGTCGGCTTCAAAGCCGCATATGACAGCGTAATTAGAGACGAGCTATACCTCTACCTGTTAAACTCGTCAGACTTTGCAGGATGACTTCGGAGAATGCCCGGTGCTCCATCCGTATGGGGGAACACCTTACCGATAGTTTTGATGTCAAAAAGGAATTTAGGCATGGCGATGCGCTGTCGTGTGATTTCTTCAACATCGTATCAGAAATCGTTGTGCAAAAATCACCGGCCAATACAAGAGGCACAATTTATTTCAAATCCTCACAACTCCTCGCATACGCGGATGATATTGACATAATCGGAAGAACGTAGCAAGATGTCAATGAGGCGTTCACGAGTATTGAGGCGGAGACGGCGAAAATTGTTTTGGGCAAAATTAAATACATGTAGGTCATCGAAAAACAGGCCAAATGCGAGTCGGACTCGCGCACGAAGGGTTCCGTACCATCTGTATATATAAATATGAAAGGGACTATGTATGTACTATCTTCATGATGAGATGTAGTTGATCATCAAAGTGTCCATTGAAATCAAATCAATTATCTTATTTGACAGCAACGATATGAAAAGGTGAATAAGAATAATGGGAAATATGGGAAAAAGGTTTGCAGCTAGGATTAATTCATCAAAGACACAAACGAGATCGAAACTGGGAAGTTCGCTACTGGTTGTGGGATATTGTCGACTAACCTTAGTTCAGTATGTGACCAAAGGGGTTTTTTGGATGAAAATCATGTCTGTTGTATGGGATCCCCCTTAAATATTAATTTTGTTCTGTTTTTAGTATTTGTCGTGGTAACGGCAACAGAAATACATCATCTGTGAAAACTGTCAACTGTCTAGCTATCACGGTTCATGAGAAACAGCCTGGTGACAGACGGACGGACGGACGGACAGCGAAGTCTTATTAATAGGGTTCCGTTTTACCTTTGGGTACAGAACCCTAAAAAGGACGCTCACCTCGGTGTGCGGTAATGGAAAAGGCTAGCAAGAAATCGTCCTAGTTGAAGGGACATGTTGATTGAAGCCCGATAAGAAGAAGAAGGGCAAATTGTGCGAAACACGGTGAATCGTTATCGCACCACGTATACTCCAGTATATAATACGAAATCCCAGAGACGGCAAACAGTGCAAACAGAAGAAGTTATTGCCATTGTGGAGCGCAGTGTAGAGGGGAATCGATTCGCCACCATGCAAATTAATTTTTTTACGCGACTGGAGTAGTTTTTAAAAAGAGCTAACCAGCTTTGCTTTTATTATATTACTACTACATACACTACTTTACTTAGCTAAATTTACTTATTAAAACACCCAAGCCGCGGAGTCCACTCGATCTCAGTGCTGCTATCGAACTCTGCTGAATCGTCTGATGTTGATGACGAACTGCGGGGTCCTCTGATGTTGATGAACAGCGGGGTCCTCTGATGATGATGAACTGAAGTTGGGCTGAACTTACATTAACTTATATACTAAGCTTTATGCTGCTCTACGGCAGCGTCCCTTTGCTGGACTTTGGACTTAGATCATAAATTATTTTTGCTTGACCTTGGACCTCTAATACAGATCACGAAGAATATGCTGACGCAGCTGCAACCACTTGACTTCGACTAAAAGCATTTTGCCATTAAGTCGCAGCTGTGTCAACAAAAAGCGATCGCACTTCCTGTTCTCCCTAATATGTGGCATGTGATTTGACCGCAGATTGTTTACATTACTTACGGATCAAATCAATGGTTTATGTTATTGACTATATGCTGCATGTGATTTGACCACAGCTTGTTTACATCGCTTACGGATCAAATCAATGCTCTATGATATTAACTCCCCTCTTTCTTAAATGAATCGTCCCGATTCTTCGTTTTACTAAATCATAAATTTTTCATTCAAATCTTTTTAACATAATTTCTTCAAAGTTTTCGTTATCTTTATTTTCAATTTTCTTAGTTTTGTTTACTAGATCATCAATTTTTTCATTCAAATCTTTTAACATAATTTCTTCAAAATGTTCATCATTTTTATTTTCGTTCTTTAATATATTTACATCGGGTTTCTTACTATGTTCCTTTTTACAATTCCAGAGGGTATAACGTATTTTAAATAAAAACATAAACAACAAAAGTATTACTATAATTGTTATAAGGGAGGTCCAAAGTACCGAGCGGGTTTCGATCTCTTTACGAGTTACATACATAAGATTAATGTTTTCAAATTCCCGTTCCAAATCATCGGGTTCTACATATTCAATTACATTAAATTCTATTGGTCGATTTAGTTTTAGGTAATTAAGTATTATTTTAGCGGGATTGTAAAATGTTATATCGTTTATAACAGTAATGTTTTCAAATGTTATTAAATATATACCATTTAAATTGTACTTATCTACTGTATTGTTTCCTGCTACCAAGATAGCTCCATCTTTGATAACATCAATATTTTTATTTTTCTCGATAATTCTTGTACAATCTGCTTCTTTATTATTTAAAATTAATGACAAGCAAGTCTCTTTTGGACTTAATTTACAAAAGGTATTGGTCAATTCTATTGAACAATTTTCGACCGTTTTAAAAGTGTTATTACATTTAGCAATTCTGTTTTCAATTAGAAGCTTGCTGTTATTTTGGGCAATAGCTCTAGATTCATAAAGATTACATGTTTTTTCTATTATTGGATATCTGATATATATTACTATTACATCTTTATTTTGGAGAATTTTAAATTTGGAAACATCCATAAGGTCTGTTATGATTATTCGTTCGTGTTCATGTCGTGTAACGTCTTGTATTTCTTTTAAATTCAGTATCCCGGGGTTTAGGATTTAAATGGGGTGTTAGGTTTTAATATTGTCTTTATGGATTATTCTGTTTTTGTTATATATTCTTATCTTATGCCCTAAATCTTCTTTTACCTTTTGTTTTATATATCTGGGTTTTAGCTTATTTCTTTCCCCTATTCTTTTTTCGTAAACTATGTCATCGGAAGCGTAATTTATACTATTTCTATTTTTATTACTTCTTTCTAGCATTTTTGCTTGTGCTACTAGTAATTGGTTACGAACGTTTTCGTGAGGTACCTTATTGTACATGATTTCGAATGGTTTTTCGTTTGTCACAGAGTGGATCGTTTTATTGTATTGTTGAGCAGCTCTGTATATGGATTCCGAATAATCGATTAACTTATATTCGTCTTTTAAGTATCTAGCGATTTCTATTATGGTAGAATGCACTCTCTCTATTTGACCGTTTGTCGTACTGTGGTGAGGATTACAAAAATAAATTTCTATGCTCAGTCTCGACATCAAACTTTTAAATTGTACTGTGGTAAAACCTGGTTCATTGTCTAATGTTATTTTTTTCACCTGTGGGAAGCTTTGCAATATTTCTAAGACTTTTTCGTTTAAATTCGTTTTGTCGGATATTTGTTTTATAGTTAGGAACTTTGAATATGAATCTATGCAAGTTAGAAATTTTAAATTTTGTGCATAGAAAATGTCGATGTGGACATGCTCCCCCTCTTTCTTAGGAATTGGAGCCTCTCCAATTGGTTCTTTTTTTGGATGCCTATCGTATTTATTCCTGTTACATATTTCACAAGCTCTGATATATTGTTTGAACTGCTTATTCATATTAGGCCAGTAATAGTATTTGTGGATCTGTTTAATATTTACGGTGTAGTTTCTATGTGCTCGGAATGTGTTTGTTCTACGATTGTCCATTGATCATCGCGATTTGTAATGTCCAAAGGGAAGTTCTTAGTGTATAAAAATTTGCATTGAAATGTCTCTAAAAGTTTTCCTTTTATAATGTATAAGTCTTCTGGTGTACAATGAATTGCTGTCACGAGATTGGGTTGTAAGTACTCTTTTAAAATTGTCATTAAGTTTTCTGGTGTATCAAATTCTATAATATGCCTTGTTTTTCCGAAGTTGTGGACAGATTCATGAATAGTAAACTTTGCTCTTGAAAGAAGGAGCTGTTGCTTAAATTGATTCAGTGGCTTTGAGGTTTCTAAAATTTTAGTGTGGTCACTACTGTCAGCTGAATGTTGAGTGACGAAAGAATCGTCAGATGATTCTGTTTCATTGTTTGTTTGGTCGTCAGACATATTGTTGAGATGTTGTCTCGAAAGTGCGTCTGCAACTACATTAGTGGTTCCTGGCTTGTATACCATTTTAGGTGAAAATTCTTCTATAAATGACCTCCATCTTTTGATTTTCGCATTAGGGTTTCGTGTAGAAATAGCAAAAGTAAGTGGTTGATGGTCAGTATGAATTTCTAAGTCTTTAACTGCGTAAAGATAATTTCTTAAATTTTTGAGAGCCCAGACAATGGCATAGAGCTCTTTTTCGTTAGTTGCGTAATTCATTTCTGTGGAATTTAGGGTTTTTGAAATAAAAGTGATCGGTTTACCTTCCTGAGATAAAACTGCTCCTAGTGCTATATTTGAAGCATCTGTGGTTAAAATAAATTTCTTATTGAAATCTGGCTGTGTTAATTCTACTTGGTTTGCTAACAATTGTTTCAAAGTTTCACAAGATTTTATTGCTTCTTGATCTAAATTAATTTGTTTTTTTTTTCGATAAATATTGGGAAATTTTTCCGTTTTCCCCTGAAAGATATTTTGTTAGTGGTTTGGTTACCGTCGCATAGTCTTTCACGAATTTGCGATAATATCCAGTCATACCGAGAAAACTTCTAAGTTGTCGAAGTGTGGTTGGTATAGGATAATTTAAAATTGTTTCGATTTTTTTGGGGTCTGTTTTAATTACTTTGTGACCTACTATATAGCCTAAAAATTCAATCTGTTCCGAATAAAATACGGATTTTTCTAAAGATACCTTCATATGGGCATCTTTTAGTGTATCTATTATCAATTCTAAATGTCGAGTATGTTCTTCTATTGTGCTAGAGTAAACTATAATGTCATCAATGTAAACATGGCAAAATTTGCCTATAAAGTCTCTAAGGATATTGTCCATTGCTCTTTGGAATATGCTTGGTGCATTTTTTAATCCAAATGGCATCCTTAAATATTCGTATTTCCCATTACTTACTGAAAAAGCGGTTTTCTCAATGTCTTCTTCTTTCATGAGAATTTGGTGGAATCCTGACTCTAAGTCTATCGTTGAAAAGTATTTTGAGTTGCCCAGGTTTGATAGTATTACATTTGTATCCGGAATAGGATAACGATCCGATATTGTTTGTTCGTTAATTTTTTTAAAATCAATTACCATTCTTAATTTTGGAGTACCATCTTCATTTATACCCTTCTTGGGTACTACCCATATAGGAGAATTATATGGACTTTTGCTTGGACGAATTATATTGTCCTTTAGTAATTTATTAATTTCTTGGTTTACGAACGTATTTACTGAGAGCGGGTAGGGATATTGTTTACTCCATATAGGAGATCCAACAATTGTACGAATTTCCGCTTTAATATCCGTTCTAAATGGAAGATTGGTATCTATATCAGAGTGAATTTCTTCAATCTTTTTCCTCATCACCAATCCTAATCTTTTTAATTTTTCGTTTTTATATTTCGAACTTTCGGCGTTCGTATTATTCATTTTCAAGGTTTCAGGAGCGTTGTCTCCCAAATTTAATTCATTTACCTGTTTATTTAACGTTTCAGCGTCAGCGTCTTTTGCTGCCTGTAGTCCTTCGGATTCGCTACCGAAAGTATTTTCATTTGTTTTAATATCGGTACTTTTTACTGATTCGGATACTTCAGATTCTTTTCCTGAAGTGTATATTTTTTGTACCTCAATGTCAGCATTTTTATCTGACTTTAGTCCTTCGGATTCACTACCGAAAGTATTTTTTTTATTTAATTTATCATCAGTGTTCTTCACTGATACGCGTACTTCAAATTCTTTTCCTGAAGTGTATATTTTTTCTTCCCTTGTGCCATGTGTAAGCGTGCCTTTCGAAAAATCTAATTTTATATTTGCCTTTTTCAATAAATTATAGCCTATTAAAATATCTGCCTCTAAGTTTTCTATTACATAAAATCTTTCTTTGACTCCGTATATAAATGCTTCGCAAAAATGAGTAATAATGGAAAAACCATTAATTGTCCTAACTCTTTTCCTAATGTCTAATTCTTTTCTATTGGGGAGTGTATTGGGTGAACAGTATGAGCTAGTCGCTCCTGTGTCAACCATTATTTGAAATTTCCTTCCCGTTTTCTCACTTAACTTATATATGTAAGGCAATCGGGGCCTTTGTCTAAAAAAGAGTCACTGATATTATTTATTCTTTGAGTTTTATTATGCGGCTGGGCGGAGAATTGTCCACTGCCGTGGGCGCGTTTTTCACCTACGTTTTGATTGTGTGAGTTATTGAAATTACGATTATTTGAAAATCTCTGATTTGAAAACCTATTTGGAAAAGAGTGTCTGTTTGCATGGAAATCATTTCGATTTTGATTGGAAGGATCAACATCCATGGGTACAGGTTTTGGATAAGTGGGGTTATTTTGGTAACTATTATAATTATTTCTTCTTGGAAATCTCAGGTTATTATTTTGTGGAGGAGTATTGTTCATGCCTGTTCCGAATTGCATCGCGAAATTGGCTCGAAGATTGTTCGACTCCAATTCTTGAGCCTTTGCAAGCGCGTTGGGTAAGTCTTCGGGCTTGAGAGAAAATAAAATGTTTGCGAGAGGCGCATTTAAACCCGTAATAAAGATGCGTAAAGCATTCGCACGGTTTTTGTTATTGAGTTCTTTTGTAATCGGTGTGTTTGTGCCATAGGTCATGATGGTTTTGTTTATTAACAGGGTCAGTTTTTCATTGACCATATTATAATATTCTAATATTAATTTATTACCTTGGCGAAGTATGCTCATTTCCTGTTCGATTATGTGAATTGGTCTTTTATCGGCATACGCGAAATCTAAACGACTTATAATGCCATCAAAGTTCAAAACACATCCGTGATTCGTTAGGATGTTATTTGCATCCCCAACAATCTTATTTCTCAAGATTGTCAAAGCTGCAAAGTATTTGCGACTCCCTTTATCGTATAGACTCATAGTGTTGTTAGCGGCTTCTCGCCAACTAACGTAATTAGCACCTGAAAATACCGGAAGGGATTTAACTATGTCAAGAGATTCTTGACAAACTATGTTATCGTCAATTTGTTCTTGTTCGTATTCCGCGACAAGGTTTGACGAGGTAAGCAATTTCAGCTGTTCTTTTAACTGATCAAGCTCGGTCTTAAGACTAGCAGTACTTGCACTGATTAGTCTGTTTACTAAGTTTGGGGTTAGTGTCATCGCGTTCAACCCAGTCTGTTCGTCCCGGTCTGTCAAACTCATTTTGTTTAACGATATGGATATTTCCTCCAGATTTAAATCTTATTATATAATATAATTTTTATTTAATTTTTTTTTTTTTTTTTTTTTTTTTCACAAGTGAGCCCTCTTTTAATAGGTGCTGGATACTTAAGTTTATGCAATACGTAAAAAATACAGAAATTTACGCTTACTGTTGACTTCTTCTTGATCTGTTGTCTTTGCTGTCGTCTATGCTTTCGTTTATGCTGTCGTCTATGCTGTCGTATATGCTGTCGTCTATGCTGTCATCTATACTCTTGTTGGCTAGTTTTTTTTATTTTGGCACTTATAGTTCTTTTATTTTTTATTTATGGCACTTATAGTTTTTGTTTTTTTTGTTTTTTGTAGTTTTGGCACTTATAGTTTTTGTTCTTTTATTTTGTAATTAGTTTTTCACTTTCCTTTTTCTCTCCGTAGTGGAGATACTTGGTATATACTTACATATGTAGGTATATGTATCTATAGTTTTTCTTTTTTTTCTCCTTCGTGGAGATACTTGATAATTTTTTGGGTTTTTTCTTTTTTCTCTCCTTCGTGGAGATACTTGATTGTCTGCAGCGTTTTGGTTCTGCAGCGCGATTACCGAACTTTACTTGGTTTTTTCAAGGCTTAATTTTTACCGGTTTTTTATTTTTCGCACTGCCCCACGTTGGGCGCCAATTAATTTTTTTACGCGACTGGAGTAGTTTTTAAAAAGAGCTAACCAGCTTTGCTTTTATTATATCACTACTACATACACTACTTTACTTAGCTAAATTTAGTTATTAAAACACCCAAGCCGCGGAGTCCACTCGATCTCAGTGCTGCTATCGAACTCTGCTGAATCGTCTGATGTTGATGATGAACTGCGGGGTCCTCTGATGTTGATGAACAGCGGGGTTCTCTGATGATGATGAACTGAAGTTGGGCTGAACTTACATTAACTTATATACTAAGCTTTATGCTGCTCTACGGCAGCGTCCCTTTGCTGGACTTTGGACTTAGATCATAAATTATTTTTGCTTGACCTTGGACCTCTAATACAGATCACGAAGAATATGCTGACGCAGCTGCAACCACTTGACTTCGACTAAAAGCATTTTGCCATTAAGTCGCAGCTGTGTCAACAAAAAGCGATCGCACTTCCTGTTCTCCCTAATATGTGGCATGTGATTTGACCGCAGATTGTTTACATTACTTACGGATCAAATCAATGGTTTATGTTATTGACTATATGCTGCATGTGATTTGACCGCAGCTTGTTTACATCGCTTACGGATCAAATCAATGCTCTATGATATTAACTTGCACAGCAATTGGAGCTTGGTCTTGGCATAAAAGCTTATATGATCAACCTTGTACAAGAGTTGAAACAGCATGACCATTACATGCGCAGTAGGTTCGGTGAATGGGCCGAAAACATGATTCAGTTTGATCCTGATTTTCAACGCAAAATTTTGTCCTCCGATGAGGCTCATTTTAGGTAAGATGGATATGTAAATGGAGTGAGATAACCCAGAAGCCTTTGTCGAAACGGCCTTACAATTATTAAAACTCACTGTCTGGTGTGATTTAAGGGCGGATGGAATCATCGGTCCGTATTTTTTTAAGGACAATGTCGGCCAGAATATTACCGTCACACATGATTTCTGACTTCTTCGTTTCCCAGGTCACAGAGCTTTGGTTTCAACAAGATACCGCAACATTTTACACAGCGCGCGACACCATCATTTCTTTGCGAGAAACATTTGCTGAGCGCATAATTTCGCACACCTTTAAACGACCTTCTTTCGGGGTATGTAACGTCACTAGTAAGGCCGCGTTATTGCTGTTATACGGCTCAGTTGCTCGATAAATTTGTCGAAAATCGGACTTTATGATTGCACTCGTAGCCCGTAAATGCCAAAAATCACACTTTCACTTATGGCATAAAACTGTCTATTAAAAAGATTTAATACAATTGACATTGACATTAGCTTAAAGTGTTTTATTTCATTTACATTTCGTTCACAATAACACGACTCACGTTGTATCGCTTAAAACAAGCACGGCTCCTGGCTCTGATCTAATAAGAGGAGAAGTTGTTAAAGCTCTACCAAGAAAGACTTTTCATTAAACCTCTGTTTCTTATTGATGCCGCAATTAGATTAGAATATATATATGTATATGCTGAGCTATTAGAAAGTCGCCGAAGATACATACGAGTGTAATGGTTCTAAAGCCGAGTAAAGCACTAATAGACAAGTTATCTTATCGTCCGATTTCACTGTTGCTGATAATTTCAACCATTTTCTTTTTTTGTTTAATCGCTTAAAACCGATCATTGAAGAAAAGCGTCTCCAACGAGCTCATCAGTTTTATTTCAGAAGCAAGCATTCAACTACTGACCAAGTAAATCGAATAGCTGACGAACACGAACTGATATGTTCGAGCGTATTCCTTGACGTGTCTCAGGCTTTTGACAGAATGTGGCACGAAGGCTTGATATCTAAATTAAGACAAATCTTACCAGGGAAGCTATCCAATATTCCAAATAAATACATGTCTTATAGAATTGCATACTCCGACTTTAACGTGATTTCGGCTGGCGCTCCTCAGGCAATTGTGCTCGGCAAACAATTAAACTTGAGCTAAGCTCTAATTTTACCAGACTATTGCAGCGTCTTTCAGACGGGATTGTTGGCAATAACGGAGGTATGTCTTGGTTTAAGTAGAACGTAATATCTGCTACGGATATTCGAATTCTCACGGACCGTCAAGCAGCCTTGAAATCGCTAGAGTCCTTTGTGTACACCTCAAAAACAAACCTTGATTGTCACCTATCTTTTAACGAGATGGCCAAACAATTTAACATACAACTTCTATGGGTACCATGACACAGCGACATCCCAGGTAACGAAAGGGGTGACACGCTCGCCAGACAAGGAACGACGCAACAATCAATCATGGGATTCGAGGTAATACCTCTTGCGACCATGAAACATAAACTCATAAATCTCGCCATGGCTGAGACGAACCTGAGATGGACCAAGGGACATACCTGTCTCGTCACCAGGCATATCGTGCCTCGGCTCTATAGTCTGATAGGTGACTCCAGCATTACCAAAACATTAGACTCGCTGGAACATCGCAGGAATGTTTCCTACCTCTCCTTGTTTTATCGTTACTTCCACCAAAAATGCTCTGATGTTGCATTCCGCCCCTTCAACATTTCTCCCGCAAAACACGTCTCTCTAGGAAGGCTCACCAATATGCCCTGAAGCCCGCTTTCGGACGTACCGTCAAATATAGAGAATCTTTCATTAACTGAACCAGACGAATCTGGAACTCCCTGCCGGATTCGGTCTTCTCCCCTCTATGCAACATGCAAGCATTTAAGATCAATTTCCGTGGGCATCTCTTCTATCCCTCTTCCTTTCTACCTTCCGAATGATTTCTGCAGAAGCTGCCTAGACAAAGGGGAGGTCGAATCTATCCACCACCTTCTCTGCGACTAACCGGCTTTCTGGACAGTCAGGAAGCCCTACCTAGGATCCTACTTCCTTAATGACCTGATAGATGATCAGCCCTTAATTGCTGAGTTTCATTCATGCAACCACTTAGTGCTTCTTAAAAATTAAGAAGGTAATTTATCCTTTAATTTTTAAGAAGCACCAAGTGGTTCCATGAATGGAACTCTGGACTCCGGCTTAAATGTATTCTTCCCATTCTGAGGAGACTACGAACGTACCTACCTACTAGGGAAGTATTCTAAACTCAGTATTGATAATAAGCTACTTCTTTACAAGCAAGTGCTAGAACCAGCTTAGACTTATGGCATTTAACTTTGGGGTTGCGCCTAGGAAAGTAATTCTAACGTCTACAGACGTTTTAAAATAAGGTACTACGAGCTGTTGCCAACGCACCATTAGGAGCGCGGATACACAATCCCTAACGGGCGGAAACGGACATTAAAAGTGAACAATTTAAAGCTCTGACAGAGCTGAACCCAGGTACATTAAGACGACTTCCTGAAAAGCTGGAATAAATTTGGGGGCAATACTATGTCCACCAGGGCAGCCCGACTGCCTGCAACTTGTATCTCAAATGCATCTGGCTTAAAAATTACACAAAATTTACTTGTCGTCCATTCCTGCCACACCAAAGAACTTTAAGTTTTGACTTCAAGGGATAAGAAGCCCTCCTTGAATGAAAGGAAAATATATTTGTTACTCTAGATTTTAATTTCGTTCAATTTATCATCAAAAGGGTTATGCGACCGGACCGTACTTATCCCCAAAGGGATTACTATTTTATTCAAATGAAGAAACCAGCATAAGTCGACATCGTTGTCAATGTACAACCATCACAAGCACCACTTGCGTTGTCGGTTCTCTGTACGAGTACGATGTGAAAACTTCTGTTTATATTTGTATATTTATTGACATGAAATGTATCTTTTGGAGCTTTCACATATTGAACGGGTGCTCTCATATGCTGCTTTTGAATGCTTGAATACGGGATTTATCAGTCGGATAGACCAGGCAACTACAATAGCTTCACTTTGTAGGATACGCAAGGGAGTATGGTTTTCTCTGGTTCTAAATTAAGGCAGCCCATTAGTTATTTCCTATAATCCTGGAAGGTTTTAATGGATCCATCCCATGTCGATGTTAGACGAGAATAAAAACCTAAAACTGCTACATGTAGAGGCAGCAAAAACCAGGAAGGGTAATCCATAGGGCTCTATCGTATCATTTAATAAATTATCAGCAGCATCTATCTATGCACGTATTAATAAGCTGTCAGCACCTTTACCTAAATGTACTACCACCAAACTAATGCCTCATAGTTTATATCGGTTCCGGCGCCATCAATTAGAATCATCGGTCTCCGTTGGGTCATCAGGTAATTTTCGCATGCGCTACCAGGACAACCGGAGCTATTAGGCGCAATTGCCGATTTGCATCGATTTCCTTAATTGCAATTTAATTATCATTTTCAACAGACCGATTGCAACACATGTTTCCGTCCGGGTCGAGATGGGGATATGGATCGGATATGGACCGTAATTTTTCCTATTAGACGCAGATAGGTGAACTGGAATGGATTGAGTTGGACTGGGCATTGTTGCGCGGGTAATAATTAATGACAGTGCACTCAAGTGCCTCGAAAGCATGTACATAGGTAAAAGCGGTCACAACAAACCCGAACAAATGGGTATAATGTGAAAAATTCAATCAATGGAATGTCTGCTTTACTTACATATTTAAGTGGGAATATAATCCGCATGGATATTAATAGTTAAAGTGGCTGCACTCGGTCTGGGATCAACAGCTTGTACTCCTGAGGAATATGTCGGTCACGATGCCTAATGTGCTTAAATCTGAACCATATGTTTGAGTAATCCAAAAACAATGTGCCGATCAACTCACCTGGATTATTTCGAGCCAGCATGTTGCCTATTGGACATCATACCGAGATCTGTATGCTTCTTTTCCACCAAGGAAAATTTGTAGTCTACGAAACAAGTGGAAATCTGGAGGTGCTTATTCTGGAGAAAAGGCGAATGCAGCATTATTTCAAAGACCAATTCCTGTAACTGTCGACAGGTAGTCCTGCTGTATCAGGATGAACTTCCACCACTTCGATTAACCAGATCTGGCCGTTTTTGTTCCAGTGCCGACTTTTGACTAACCCACTAAAGGTGTTACTCTGTAATAACTTGAGTGAGTGAAGTACTTCACTGGGATGTGCTGGTGGGTTTCTGGTCATTTAAGAAGTCCATTTCTCATCTTGGGTCTTCTCCAAGATCGTGGATTTTCCTGGCCTGAAACCACACTGATAGGAACCTGATTATCCACAAAGGGTTTCAGGCGTTCACACAGTACTACAGAGAAGATCCTGTATGCGATGTTAAGGAGACTTATCCCCTGTAGGTGGCACAGTTATAGGGGCAGCAAGAAGGTTAGCTTTATCTAACAGGTGACAGCTGGAATGTGGTTGTGAACATCGAGAATGCTTCTTAGATTTTCCAGAAATGACCAGAAACTTTGGTTACCGTCGGTACATTGGGAAGTAATACTTAGCAGCAGTACCGCGGGGAGAGAGGTAGCCCGAGCTACAGGCATCAGTTGAATTAAAGCACCCTTTGGCGCAACCAAAAAAAAAAAAACAAAAAACAACCACAAAGTGATCTGGGTGCGTCCCGCATGGCCCACACAACAAAGTTGGAAACACCCATTTGATTTCATATTTTTTTTTATATGAAAGGTGTCTGTGTGTCTGTCTGTGGCATCGTAACTCCTGAACGAACGGACCGATTATATCCTTTTTTTGTTTTTTGAAAGCTAACGTGATCTTAATTATTCCTAGCTACAATTTGTGAAGATCTGTTCAGGTGTTTCAAGGTCATTAGCTCTTTTTGTTAGTTGCGGTAGGATTCTTGGACGAATAATGGGTAATGCATCGGTACTCGTCTGATCATCGCAATAAACCAGCATCGGGTGCGGTCAGTACTTAGATGGGGAACCGCTTGGAATCACCGCATGTTGTTGGCATCAAGCCGCCTATTTACTGTCGCTCCATGTAACCCAGGGTATGGAAACGCACACTCATGTGCGCACATTAAACAATCTATTGCTCATAAGCTGCTCACGTGCGTGTGCAATTTCGACTGCTTTAAGTTTCTTGTTTAGACTTTATAGAAAATGAAGCCATCTTAGACTAGAATATTATAAAAATGGAAAATAAAAATAAAGGCGAACATGGGCACATAAGCACATACGCGCATGCGTACATACACACACACACGCATCTCTATAAAAACCTTGGATTTGGATTCTGTTGACCTTGAAACGTGGAGATATGTCAAAATTTGGAATTCGCAAAATCGGCAGCATTACAATAACTTCCTACTGGGATGTTAAAAAACAAGAACATGTTGGTACTGTATCTCCTTTGTTGCTTGGGTCCTCCAATGTTCGTCATTTTTCTAGACAAGGCAGCACTCGCCTTTGCAGCTTTGTCACGCGTTCTTTCAAGCTGCTCCTCGTAAGCGAGCCCATCATATGTTTTATATTCTGCGAGCCCTAGCCTAGGGTGATTTTTTATAATGCTGCCATACCGCCTCACTTTTCGGATGATCTCCATTTCTTCCGGGAGCTTCGCCGTCACATCATCAACCAAGTCCTAATACCAAACCTTGTGGAACTCCGCCAGTTACGTGGTACTCCATAATCGGTATGGTAGAGCAGGAATCGTTTCTCGAAGCAGCTTATCGTAGTTTTTACTAGAGGCCATCATTGACCTAAGAGAGTGCACTATAAGCCCCCAGTGTGCGAAGTTGGACGCATTTTTCATGTCCCATGTTACTACGGCACCATGTTTTTTCCCGCCTCCTCTAAGGGTGTTTTTTTATAAATCATAGGTTACATAGGTTACTAGGTGACACTGACAGCTGTTTCCCGCTCGAAATTTGATAGAAAGTCAGTATCATACACATCCACATGCATCCACAGAGAATGATAGTTTAGTGTCTTCGAAAATGAGGCTGGGAACAACATTTCGGTCAAGTTACCTGACTCTTTTTTTTACTGAAATTGAAGACATGGATTTGGATGACCTCTGGTTCATGCAGGATGGTGTGCCATGCCCCACAGCCCATTCCCAAATCGTATTATCAGCCGTCTTAGCGATGTCACTTGGCCGCCTTGGAGCCGCGATTTGACCCCTTTGGACTTTTTTTATGAAGAACCGTGAGGGACCGATGTTATGCCAACAATTCGGAAACGATTCAAGTACTTTAGGCCAATATCATTCAAGCAATCCCTGAGCTACAGCCCGAAACCATCAACAAGGTCTTAGAAAATTGGGGTGACAGAATGCGCTACTGCGAAGCCACCAGAGGCAGCCACTTGAACGGCGTTATAATGGAAACGTTCGTTCTAACTAATAAAGCCATAATACATGGAAAAAATCTGACTTTGTTCATTTTATTGCATTTTTAAAAAGAGACTTATATATGGCCCACCCAATAGATCTTCTGCCTGAAAGGCTTCTCCTAAGGTCGTAGTTGCACTGTGATCACTTTCTAAACCCATACTGCTGGTTTGAATGTCAATCCACCAATTACCACCGCCAGTCGGTTGCATGTAATCCGCTCATTTGTCATGTAAGCATATGGGACGGTGTGACGAGGGCTCATCTGGTAAAGAATACGTCCAGTGTGGTATGGCTTACAATATCTAAGCTAATTAAGCTAGTCAAATTAACTCCGTTCGTATGTTGTGTGTACAAGTTTTTGAAGTCACAGAGAATTGTGTACACCTAAATCGCCTATTTAAAAAATGCTAGTTTTTTCTTTATAGGTTTAAAAGTTTTACTCTTATGGCTTTTGTCACACAACCTGAACGGAGTCCAGTGGTTTGGGTCGTAGATATTCGTTCACTTCTCTCCAGGGGTGGTTGTCCTAGATAGGATTCGAGAGGAACCGACCGAATTTTCACGTTGGTTGTAGTTCTCAGCAAATTTTCTATGTACTTATGGTGTTATCTTAGGATTGCACAGACAGAGTATGAGCTTAATGTGACCATATACTGTGAATGTTATGCCTTCATCAGTATGTTTGATCACTTCTCATCCACAACAGCTTCCTTCCCTCTTTTTGTTTTTTTTTTTTTTTTTTTTTTTTGTCGGAAGTTTTTGCTATATGTTGGAACACTCAGACGCATTGCTCAGACTGCTCCATTGTACTCGAGACAGACAGCTTACGGCTGTGTGTATTAAACACCCAATCGTTAATGAAGGAATTAACTGTGGACGCACGTAAACCTAGAGCGGGTTCAGGTCCTGAGAAGCTCTTCTCTAAACCTGTTCTGGCCAGTTCATCAGAGATCTAATTTTCTGGGATCCCAGAGTGACCTGAAACCCATGCAAGCCGTAGTAAATTTAGTCTACAAACTCTGTTCCTTAGTTCATGCACTAATTTAGAGCTAGTTAGGGGGTTGCACACAGCTTTGAGTGCAGTTTGGCTGTCACTGCAGAGGCATATGCTTTTTCCCCTTCACCTGCGCTTCAAAACATAGTGCATGGCCACTAGGATTGCGTACATCTCTGTTTGAAAGACAGACGTATATTTTCCTAACGAGAAGTTCAATCGGAAGTTATCGCGCAAAAAGACCCCAGCTCCCCGCAACACCGGACCCCCGTCCAAACCTTGAGCCTTCCGTGAAAATGCCAAGACTATCCTTTCCAAGCAGAGCCAATCCTGCCGCCATGGAAAATCGACCGTGAAATTATAGGGCAGTAGTATAACGGGTGTCAATACGTCAGAAGGCATGTCCATAAGATAGGGGTCGCAGGACATTTCTTGGCAAGCACACTGTTATTCCTGTGCGAGTTGTACCAAAAGCCATTTCTCTTGATACAAGACGCCTTCAGAGCACATCCTCTGATAAATATATCAAGGGATGGACGGTGTATCATAGCATCTAGAGCAGCGCCTGGCGTGCTGGGGCAAGCCGCTGTACAGCTGAGACAAATCGCTCTTCCGTTCTTTGGAGTTTGGTGAAAGAGGCAGCAACGTGTTTGCGTATTAGCCTGTTCCACCAGACAACCAATGCATATGAGATTATAGGTCCTATCATTGCCATGTAGATCAAGAGGACCTTTGCTTGCGATAAATTACATGCTTTGCCGAAAGCTCCTTTGCATTGCAAGAAAGCTGGCAGGGCTTTTGTGGTTTTTGACGGTTTTTTTCCAACCAAAGAAGCTTGCTATCTAAGATGACTCCCAGATACATGGGAATGGGAGCGCCTTTTAGTTTTTTTTTTTTTTTTAGAGACTCGCGTAGGTTCGCCCAGGTTCAAGAGTTTTTATGTTCTCTTTTCTCTTGTGATGTGTTGACACACACAGTTCCAGCTGAGTCATAAAGAGAACGACATCGGTCTTAAGGGATTAACCGACAGCCCATCGATTACATTTAGAGCCGCCTGTACTCTGAGACGGACAGTCGCTAAGGCTGCGCGCACAGTGGTGCGAGATGCGATGCGATGCGAGATGCGATTCGGGAAGCGATACGAGAAGCGATGCGAGATGCGATATGGTGCGCAAATTGAAAGCTGCTCTGTACTGTTCTGTTGCGATGTATTCATCATCATGCGAAGAATTTTTAAATGAAAGTTTATATGTATTTATCGGGTTTTTCAATAAGGACTTGACCATTTTTTTTAAATAAAACTCAAACCATTTGAGATATTTCAAAAACTTTATTATCGGGTTGAAGCTCAATCAAAACGTTTATGAATGGAACTCGACTTCGCTCATATGGCAACCGCGGGCACGTTTGCAGCGGTCGATTCGTTGGACCCAATTTTCTATGACTGGGCCACACATTGGCTCTGAGCTCTTCCAACGTCGTCGGCTTGTTGGCATAAACTAATGACTTAACGTAGCCCCAAAGAAAATAGTCTAGAGGCGTTAAGTCGCACGAACGAGGCGGCCATTCGACTGGCCCATTTCTTGAGATAACACGCTCATCAAACTTACTCTTCAATAAATCGATTGTAACGTGTGCTGTGTGGCTTGTTGCACCATCCTGTTGAAACCACATGTCGTCCAAATCCACATCTTCCAATTTGGGCCAAAAATAATCGGCAATCATGGCGCGATAACGCTGGCCATTCACAGTAAGTGACCATCGTTATCGTCGACGAAACAATATGGCCCAATAACGCCGCCGGCATACAAACCGCACCAAACAGTTATTTTTTGTAAATGAAGTGGTGATTCATGAAGCACATGTGGATTTTCACCCGACCAATAACGCATATTTTGCTTATTGACGAACCCATCGAGCCAAAAATGAGCTTCGTCACCGAAGATGATTTTGCGATGAAATTCATTATCTTGGCGCATCTTCTCCAGAGCCCAATCGGAGAACGTACGTCGCTTCAAATGGATCATCGGCTTCAATTATTGAGTAAGCTTGATCCTGTATGGGTGTAAGCCAAGATCCTTACGCAAAATACGCGTTAATGTGGTCTGAGCGACGCCCAATTCTTGAGAACGCCGTAGAATTGACTGATTTGGATCGTTTGATAAGGGCACCCGAACGACACCGATATTTTCGACACTTCGACCAACTCGTTGTCTCACTGACACGGCAACATCACAGAATACGTAGACTCTAATTTTTGCACTAGACTTGTTATTGCCTGTCTACTTCTCTTCTTTGATGGCGTTACAGCCCATGAAGGACCAGAGCCAAGCTTCTCTCAATCACCCATGTTGTGTGTGATTTATTTTTTCACATAGATAAAAGGGACCTACAGTTTAATGTCGATTCCGAACGACGTGAGTCGAGAAGCTTTTTCACGGCAAGTATACTACGGGGGGCTTTTGCCAGTACCCCGCCGAGGAGGAACGCCGCGAAATAAACATTCGATGGCGTCGGTGTTATCGGGATTCGAACTCGCTCATCGTGCGTCAGAGTCCAACACACTAACCACTGCGCCACGGCGTCCTCATTGCCTGTCTACTAAGGCGAGAATTTATATTGAAAATTGGAGTTAACGCTCTTAAAGTTGCGGTCACCGACTCCAAATTTCGGTAGAAAATTTTTATAGTTTGCAGACGTTGCTTGTTCGTGTACTTTACCACTATGAAAATGTTGACTTTACTGAATAAACTAACAATGACAATTCGATGATTAGTGAAAGGGTGCGTTCACAAATTGAATTCAAAGTTGTCAATTCCCTATTGGAAAACCCTTTATATATTCACAGTTAAGGAACGATGAAAGAAAATTCTTGAAATGCACAAGAATGTCGTTCAAAATATTTGACCACATTTTGGAAAAACCTTTTACATTAGGAAACTGGACCAATTTTAAACAAATGAAATTGCATCAGAACAACAATAACAATGGATACTACTCGCACAGAATCGCTTGAAAAAGTGATCAGAAGAGTTTGTGTGCGATAAGCTTGCGAGAATCGCATCGAAAATCGCTTCACTGTGCGCACGTACATAAGAACACATGTGAACAGTTTTATCGCAAGCAACTGCTTCTCGCATCGCATCGCATTCTCGCGTCACTGTGCGCGTGAGGCATTGAGAGCATCAAGCAGAGAATCGATCACCATGCACCATAAGAGCCGCCGATTTGTAGCCATCCATTGTTTACGCCGAATTTGACACATTGGTCGAGGCCTGCATCAGCGGTCAATGTCCCGTGCACAAGCATTGCTTTGATTCGCAAAACCAGTGCTTCCTCTACGCCATGCGGTCTGGCAGCGTTACACATACTGTTGAAAGTTGCGTTATCCAAAGCTCCCTCAATTTCGACGAAAATGCCCTATCCATGTCCTTTCGTATGCGCATTCTACCCTCCCAACTAGGTTTTAAATGGCAGTCTCGCAAGATTCTCCGCGCTGATAAGCCTGTTGCATGTCCGAAAGAGCGCACGTGTATCTCCACAAGTCTCTCCATGCTTTTCAGCAGGAAGGATGTAGGACTAATTGGTCTCAAACTTTAAGCAAGCGAGAAATCCTATTTTCCTACTTTGGGAATAAAGACTACTTTCACCGTGCGCCAAGGAATAGGTATGTGCCAGTATAGCAGTGAAAATTCCTTTACTCCGACCCTTTGTCAACCTTCTGTTTTTCCTCCGACTGGTATCTGCTATCAATTTCCAGACAATCGACAATTCCAGGACAGACAAGTTGACGGAAATAAATCATTTTTAATGAATTCACTCATTCGAGAATTATTCGACCTTTGCAGGAAACATCGATTCATAAAAACGGATGGGTTAACGTGACTTTTCTTCTCCTTCCTCCTTGCCTCTTTAACTCACGCTTTTCATCTCTCTATCCTGTGACATGTACGCGTGTGCTTTTGGCCTCGTTTGAACGGAACAGTTTGAAGTGACAGGCGGACGGGTGGTATTAATTAGTATTCTTATGCCACACGCACATACATTCCTATATATGGTCTCGTTGAAAGCGGTCCTGAAAGACTACAACAAGTGAAAGGAAAACAGTTTTTCAACACTTGCAAGTGTGGCCGTGAATAATGGAAATGCGTGACGTATGTATACGCGAGAGCAATTTATAAATGTATGCCCGAGTCCTCGGCACTTTCCTTGAATTTCATTTGCTTTTCGTGTTGGTTTTGTAGGTTAAGCGCTCTTTTGGAACGCGATTAATTCACTCTTAATACTTTGTGAGGATAATTTGCGAACTCGTGCGCTTTTTCCAAGTGCCTGCAGATAGTTTATCGACTGTCGATTCCGGACGCTCCCAGCTGCATTAAGTGCATATCGATATGCAACATGGCGTATGGGTAATAAAACTGTAAAATGAGTTATATGCTGTTTGCATATGGAATGGTGGCAATATTCAGCGACTTTTTCTTTATGGCTAACGTGTGACTTTTTATTAGGGCAGAGTTGCATGCAATTGCTTTTGACGAGCGACGAATGCAAGGCGTGTTAGTCTTCCTTTATTACTTCAACGTGTTTCCAAGACGAGTGTTGAAGTAATTCCACAAAGTTTTCCCTTTCTTGTATAAATTTACTGCGTTTCAAGCAGACGGTCGATGAAGAATTTTCTTGAGCGTACGATGTTCATGAGATTGTTGAGATTTGGAAGAATAACGCTATGGGGAAAAGTAATCTCCATCAAATTGCCACTTTCTTGTTAACAGCGTGTTAAAATGTTGAAGGAAATTATTTCGTATTATGATGTATAACGTCAAATTAAAAGAGAGCTGACGGACTCTTTGATCACTTAACAGCTTTCTACTGGGCTAGAAATATGTACAAAGCAAAAACAATCCTTGCCTCTACCCTGCTTAAGTTTCTGTGGAGGCGAGACTGTAGGTCTCTTACTTACTTACTTAGGTGGCGCTACAGTTCGGAGTGAACCTGGGCCTCAACCAACAAGCCTTTCGAGCCACCGCGAGCTTTTGTCAGCTGTTCCCATTATCGCACGCTCATTTGGTTAAGGTCCCTTTCCACCTGTGTGCGCCACCTTAGATGCGCCCGTCCTCTGCAACGTTATCCTTCCGGGTTAGAGTCGAAGACACTTCGGGCCAGAGCTATGCTGTTCATTCGCTTTACATGGACTAGCCATCTTAGACGTCGGATCCGTAAACGTCGTATAAGGCGGATGTCGCTGCATAGCCCGTACAGTTCTTGGTTGAATCTTCTCCTCCACTCTCTGTCAACACAAACGAGACCGAAGATTGTACGCAGAATTTTCCTCTCGAAACTACCAAGGGACTCTTCACCGATTTTTGATAAGGTCCAATGATTAAGGTTTTTTTTTTATACAGTCACCCTAGTTTTCCCAAAAAGGGCTCTTCTACTCAACTGCCTCTTGGGCCCCGAGAAACAGCGTCCAATATGTGCGCTAGTGCCATTGCCACTTGTTAACAGTGAGCCGAGGTGCCAAAAGGGATGTTCTGGCCAAGACAACGGTGTTGTGCAATTTTCTTTGACGACAACATATAATTGGTTTTCCCTCGTTCACTTTTAGACTCACTTAAGCCGCTTCTCCTTCAATGCTCAAAAAAGCTTCACTGACGTCTCGCTGCATTCTCACAATCACGTCAATGTCATCGGCTTAAGCGAGTAATTGTGCAAACTTGAAGTAGATCTTGCCTCTTGTATTCGCCAGTGAATCCCGCACGATCTTTTCAAGGGCAATGTTGAACAAAAACACATTGCAGTACGTCGCCCTGTTCGAATTATTTTCTAACATCGAAGGCCTCGGCTAACTCCTTACCGACCTTAATGGAGCAGCGAGAATTTTCAATTGTCATCCTGCACAACCTGATGAGTTTGGCAGTAAAAACATAACATGGCTCTATATAGCTCGTCCCTATAGACACTGTCACATGCGGCCTTAAAATCGATGAAAAGTTTGTGTGTGTCGACCTGAAATTCCCAAGATCTACCGATTTTCCTGGCCTGAAACCACATTGATAGGGAGCTATCAAATTGTCCACGAATGATTTCAGGCGTTCACACAGCACGGCGGTTTCAACCAGTCTTATTCCTCTATGTTTAGCGCAGTTATATGGTTCTTCTTTTTTATGAACCGGGCAAACGATGCTCAGATTTTATTCATGGTTTCATCCGACCATGTCTTACAGATGAGCCGGTCCATGTTCCCAACCAAATCATCTCCAGCTTCTTTAAAAACATCAGCAGGCAGGCCGTCTGCGCCCGCAGCTTCATTACATTGCGGTTTTGACATCGCTATCTTAACCTCATCTAAGTCGGGTGCATAGAATTCTTCCTCATCGTCGTCCAACGTGAATGGTGTGTTCTGTGTGACAGCGGTATCTTGGCTATTTTCGCCGTAATACAGTCGGCAGAAATAGTCTTTCCACATTCTCAGCATTGACTTTGATTCAACTACAAGGCGTCTGCCTTCATCCCTGAAGGCTTTCGCTCTAACTTTATAACCTTGGCATGTTTGTTTTACTCTTTGATAAAACTTTGAAACGTCGTTCCTACGATAAAATCTCTCCGTCACCTCCATTGTGTTTTTCCTTCCGAAAAGTGCTCCTCCCTTCTTTCCCGCTTATAGAACTCATGAGCAGCTCTCGTTCGTCCATGCCACGTGGCCGTGTGGGCCTGCTGTTTTTTTGCATGTACTTATCTAGACTCTTCATCACGATCGGTGAAGTTCCTAGCGGTCCCTTGCGATTGCAGCTTCCGGACGTCAAATGTTGATGGTCCTACTCGACTCCGCAGTGTTCACGATATCCGCATACGTACATACCTCGGCTGCAACAAGGTAATGATCCGAGTCCACATTAGCGCCTCGAAAGGTTCGGACATCCAAGATACTGGAGGAGTGTCTGGCGTCGGTCGCATATGATCGTTTCAATTAACAGATAATTGATCTGGAGATCGCCAGGTTACCTTATGGATATTGAGATGTGGGAATCGTGTGCTGGCTACTAGAAGGTTACGCCCGTCACAAAGTCTAATAGCCCGAATCCATTTTCGGACGTATTGTCGTGTAGGCTGTGATTTTCTACGACTCGTTCAAAGATATTCTCGTTACCCAGCTACGCGCTGACATCTCCTAGAATAATCTTGGTGTCGTAGCTGAGACATTGAGCGTATGTTCTAAGTCCACTTCGAACAATGAAGCTGAGAATGCTTCTCGTAGGAACCTCAGGAGTCATAACTTCACTGAGAAGAATACGCTTCCTGAGATGGCAGAGGGCAGCCAGTCACACAGTATGTGCCGTCTCTTCGTCCTCAAGACAGAGTCGGAAATCAGTTTCAGGCGAGAGGCCAATTTCGTTGAGATGATACATATCTCAGACCGCAGTATTCCGTCAGGTAGCTGACTAGTTTTCTGATATCTACTCTTTAAGTTTGGGTATGTTAATAGAGTGTTTGTTCAGGGGCCGTATAAATCGTTTCGATTGGCGAATTCCCTGAACGCTGTTCCAAAAGGACAGGTGTTGCGATTTTTCACACTTATTAACTTTCCAGTGGGAAGTTATTGTAATGGGGCCGATCTTGCAAATTCCAAATTTCGACATGTCTCCACTTTTCAAGGTCACCCAAAATCCAAATCGATGGTTTTTATAAAGATGTTTTTGTGTGTGTGTGTGTATGTACGTATGTGCGTTCGGAAATATTGCGAAATAATTCCGAAAACCGAAGATGATATTGGCATGGAATCGGGTTCATTCTACGCGTAAATACGCAACTTAGAACTGATGAAGTTTTCAGCAAAATCGGTCACCCATATAAGTACTGACCGCACCCGACGCTGGTTAGTTGTGGTGATCGGACGAGAACCGATACATTACCCATTATTCATCTAACCCAACCGCAGCTAACAGTAAGAGCGGATGATCTTGAAACAACTGAACAGATCTTCACAAATTGTAGCTAAGAACCATCTCGATCACGTTGGTAAAAAAAAACATCAGTATCGCATCTAGACCACATTTTTTTGTTCTTTTAAATCATGATGGCTCATAACAATCGTTGTACATATGTCTGGCGGCACTACTGAAATTACACTGCGTTCAATGATTAACATTCTGTCTAATTCGCGGGAAGGGTTCAATGTAACGCTCGCAGTTTAAAGCTAGATTACTTACCTCCCATCTTTAGTGGTCGATATCGGAATTTAATGAGCTTAATATACACTGCCGCACACTATTTACAACCGAAGTGCAGGGTCGCAAACTTGTGAACGAATATGAGAAGCTGAGGGTACTGTCCTAAGCGAAGGAGTGAATTGGATTAGAAGTAACAGACAAGAGATCAATTATAAAAATGAGGAAGAGTGTCGGAGACAAAACGGAGCCCTAGGGAACACCAGCATTTACAAAGTGAGTATCAGTCTTGAATCCGTCTAAAACAACTTGAATTGAACTATTCAAAAAGTAGCTACTAATCCATTGAAGAAGAGACTCATCGATCCCGAAAGCACGCATTTTCGACAAAAGGGGTTTATGCCAAACCCTGTCAAATGCTTTCGAAATATCCAGTGCAACCATTTTACTTTCACCTGCTTGGTGAAGTGAGCGATTCCACTTTTCAGTGAGATATGCCGTCAAATCGCCAGTGGATCTGTTGTTGCAGAAACCGTACTGACGTTCATTGAGGAGTTTCCGCGATTCAAGATATTTCATAAGCTGATGGTTTATCGGCCTTTCCATAACCTTGGAAAGACGAGACGTTAGTGCAATGGGTCGGGAGTTGGAGGGAGAAGATGATTCGCCTTTTTTGGGTGTAGGCTGGACAAATGCTGATTTCCACCTACTCGGAAAGAGCCCAGAGGAGTGGGAAAGGTTAAAAAGCGTACGCAGTGGTTTTGTCAGCGTAGAAGAACACCTCTTCAGAACTATTGGAGCAATACGATCTGGACCAGCGGATTTGTATAAGAACCCTTGCGACTGTACGAGTGCGGTAGTGGATTAGTCCCTTGGTGGAATTGACGCACTCTGGTACAGGCGGAGACAAAGTACAAGCTGGGAGATGAGAACTGGTTGCGAAATGGGCAGCAAGTGGGTTAGCCTTGTCTAAGGGGGGTGACAGCCTGGAATGTCATTGTAGATGAGCGTCGGTATAGACGACGTAGTTGAGTTTTTTTACGTTTTTTACAAACGACCAAAAACTTTTCCCACCTTTGGGACATTGAAGGATTTTACGCCTTAATTTTTGGTCGGATTGGAATTTAACCCGTCGAATGTGGGTGTTGCAGTCATTTCTGGCTCGTATGTACTTTTTTCGGTTTTCCTCAGAACTGTTTGCCTTGTAGACCCGAAAACTTAGCTCCCTGAGCCCAATACCCTCTTTGCAGCTCAAGTCAAACCACGTATTATCCTTCGGCCTGGTGCTTTTAATCTTGCTAGGAATAAAATTTGCCATGCCGATTCGGGTAATACTTGCGATAATATATATCAGTTACGGCGTCCACGTCGTTGTCGAGGAAGCACATGATCTTCTTGATGATCTTAATAATACCTTTTATCCAACTCATTAGAAAATGCTTCTCTGCCTATTTTACAACATCTTTCTGAACCGCAAGTAGCTTTTGAATTCGAAGTTGTATCGGTAACCGACATCATTCACATCATTCGGTCTCTCAAATCCAACACTATTGGTGAGGATGGAGTTCCTATTCGATTTATTAAAATGATCTTAGTCCACCTATTTAGTGCAATTTTTGCATAACTTCATCATCATTTCCGTCTAGTTGGAAGGTGGCTAAAGTCATTCCGGTCCAAAAAATACTGTACCCTTTTTGGCTACTGATTTTCGCCCCATAAGTATCCTACCTTGCCTGTCAAAAGTCATTAACAATGTAATTGCTTAGCATATTTCTGGTCTCCTAGATCGACATAGCCTACTCGCTTCGGTCCAGTCTGATTTTCGAGCCAACCATAGTTGCTCTACATACAGCTATGGTTAAAATTCTCGATGACATTAAGATTAACTACGACTTGGATTACGTGACAATACTCTGCCTCCTTAACTTTTCATAAGACTGTCAATCACTCAGTCCTTCTTGAGAAATTGAGAAGATACTTTGGATTTAGTGAGAGTTCGGTGCGTCTCATCAGTAATTACTAAAGTAACCGCTGTCAAAGGGTTTTGGTGTTAAATTCTCTAATGTTAGGAATATACTTGCAGGAGTACCTCAGGGCTCGATTCTGGGTCCTATTATGTTTTGCATATTCATTAATGACCTCCCTGGACTTTGTTCAAATGTTAGCAGTCACTTTTATGTGGATCCAGTTCATAATTATTTTTCAGTCATCTTATTCGAAATTTTATTTCTGGGGTCCGAACCCTGCCTGGGTGGTAAACGACTAACAAAAGCCTCGTAGGGGTAGCATATCCGACATGCGCTGGCCCGTAAAATAGCGAGCAGAAGCCACTGCAGCCGTGGTGCCACCTGGGGATTTCTATTTGAAATCAACAACAAGCCAAAAAACCCGAAAAAAGCATCGGATACGAAAAAACGGACGGATTAACCGATGACGACCCAGGAAACAACCAAAGGAAAAGGAAAAATAATATTCGGCTTTGTACGTAGAATGTAGGGTCCCTCAATAGACCACGTGCAGCCGAACAACTTTCGAAGGCCCTAGACTGTTATAAGGCAGATATTACCGCATTCCAGGAAGTGCGATGGGACCGACCGGCAAAAAGAAGATGAGAAACTGTGATATCTACTACGGCGACTGCTACAAGTAGAGAAGACAACGCTTATTCGGATGAGGATTCGTTATTAGAGGTAGACTTAGGCAAAAAGTCTTGAGCTTCAGGCGTGTAAGCGAACGCCCCACGACAATCCGTATCAAGGCTAAATTCGCAAACATCAGCCTAATTTGCGGCTCACGCCCCTACCTAGGACAAGGATGACGCTACAAAGGACGACTTCTACGAACTCCTAGTTAGGACATATGCCAAATGTCCCAGTTACGATGTTAAAATCGTACTGGGAGACTTTAACGCAAAACTGGACAAGGAAGTCGCCTTTGATAGGGTTATTGGCAAGCACAGCCTACACAACACCACATCCGAAAATGGATTTAGGCTGATAGACTTCGCAACTGGGCGAAATCTTCTAGTTACTAGCACGCGTTTTCCACATCTCAACATCCACAAAGGGACTGGGCGATCTTCAGATCAGCCAGCGGCATACAACGTCGCAATGCTACAATCGCAAGAGACCGCCAGAGCTTATGCCAATCGCGTCTCCCTCAAATTCTCGGAAAACCCTCCAACACCTGCTCAGACCGTACAACACCAATGGACCCGTTATCAACAAGCCTTAGAAAGTGCTGCTCCTGGGGTACTGGGTTTCAAACCGCCACCAACAAGAAACCCATGGTTTGACGACGAGTGTAGGAGGCCACGCGCAGTAAGCCTATCAAAAGGCGCTGCATAGAAAGACGAGAGCTGCTCGTGAGCATGATGAGCAGAAAAGGAGGGAGGAGCATAAACTTCTCAAAACAAAAAAAAGGGAGCATGAGAAGCTCGCGTCCGTAGAGATGGAGAGATGCTATTGCAGGAATGACGTTCGGAGGTTTTATCAACGAATAAAACAAACATGCCGAGCTCTTTAAGGCAGCTGGAGATGATCCGGTTCGGAGTATGCACCAGTTCATCTGTAAGATATGGCCGGAGGGATGCATGCCCGATGAATGGAATCTTAGTATC
The DNA here is from genome assembly GCA_951905685.1 of Eumerus sabulonum. Taxonomy (NCBI): domain Eukaryota; kingdom Metazoa; phylum Arthropoda; class Insecta; order Diptera; family Syrphidae; genus Eumerus; species Eumerus sabulonum. The sequence continues at coordinate 83,977,705 of OX645063.1, read as the reverse complement.
ATTTGCCCGATCCACAAGAAAGGATACCCCTTTGTCTGCGCCAACCGGGATGATAAGGGTCTAATATAGGGTCAACTTTGCCTCCTGAGCCCAAAGAAACAGCGATTGGCAAGAGTGATTCTGCATTTGATTTCGGAACTGATGTCGTTGTTCCAGATCACTCAGTAGCCAAGGTAGACGAAGTCCTTAACTACGTCGTCGGAGGTGAGCGTCCTTTTTTGATTACAGCATCGATTTAGTTTTGCACTCGTTTAACGCCAGACCAACTTTCGCCGTCTCGAACTCAATACTCGCAAACGCCTCATTGACATCTCGCTGTGATCTACCTAAAGGGTCCGCCATATAACGTTTTTTTTTTCAAGTAGTGTTTATTTCGTGAATGGTAACACTTAGCTCATGTCTGATTTGACAGATAATTAGTTTTATCCTTCCGCTGAACGAATATGGTTGTGTATACGCTTGAACAACGCTGGGAAATATTGCGACATTACTTTGAAAATCATGGTAATGTTGCAGAATGTGTGCAAAAATTGCTTACGGATTTTGGAAGAAGAGAAGCACCGTCAGCTCCGTATGTTCGTTATCTTGTGAAAAAAGTGAAAGGAACTGGTATCCTCATCGATAAACCAAAGCGTGAAAAGTCAAAAACAGTGCGTACACCCGAGAATATTGCTTCTGCGGCAGAAAGTGTGCGTGAAGCGCCATCAACATCAATTCACCGTCGTTCTCAACAATTGAACATTTCGGAGACATCATTGAGACGAATTTTGCATAAAGACCTTGGTATGACGCCATACAAAGTCCAATTGGTTCAGGAGTTGGAGCCAACTGACCATCCAATGCGTTTTCGCTTCGCTAAGTGGGCCTGCGATCGACTCACAGAAGATGCCGATTTTGCCAAAAAAATCATCTTTTTAGATGAGGCTCATTTTGATCTTGGCGGTTATGTAAACAAGCGAAATTGTTGCATTTGGGGCATAGAAAATCCGCACGCATACATTGAAAAGCCGGTGCACCCAAAATGAGCCACTGTTTGGTGCGGATTTTGGTACAGAGTCATAATTGGGCCATTTTTCTTCGAAAATGAGCAAGGAGTGGCCGTTACAGTCAATGGCGATCGTTATCGGGCCATGTTGAACGAATTTTTGTTCACAAAAATTGAAGAGGAGGATATTGGCAACATTTGGTTTCAACAGGACGGCGCTACGTGCCACACAGCCGAAGCTACACTCGATGTTTTGCGCCCTGTTTTTGAAGATCGCATTATCCTCCGCAGAGCTGATGTCGTTTGGCCACCTCGGAGCTGCGATTTGACACCGTTGGACTATTATTTGTGGGGTGCCGTCAAAGATAAGTGTTACGCCGATAAGCCAGAGACAATTGACGCTTTAAAGGACAATATTCTTGAAGCCATTGGTGAAATACAGCTGCACACAATCGATAATGTGCTTAAAAATTGGACCGATCGTGTAGGCTACTGCATGGCCAGCCGAGGCAGCCATTTGAATGAAATTATTTTCCATTATTAACCGGAAGGATTGTACTTTCAAATTAAAAAAGAAATTTGAGAAAATATTCAGTAGTTTTTTTTTTTTTTTTTTTTTTTTTATAGTATTTTCAAAAAAAAAAAAGTTATTTGGCGGACCCTTTGTTATGTCAATATCGTCGGCGTATGCAAGGAGTTGCGAAAATTTGAAATGGATTGTGCCTCTTGTATTGCCCAGTGATTTTTGCACAATCGTTTCCAATATGATATTGAAGAAATCACACGACAGCGCATCGCCCTGCCTAAATCCTTTTTTGACATCAAAACTATCGGTAAGGTGTTCACCGATTCGGATGAACATAGTCTTATGAGTTTAGCAGGTATGGCAAAGGTAGACATAGCGTTGTATAGCTCGTCTCTAATAATGCTGTCGTATGCGGCTTTGAAGTCGACAAATAGGTGGTGAGTGTCGACTTGAAATTCATTGGTTTTTTCCAGGATCTGCCGTAGTGTGAAGATTTGGTCGATGGAGGACTTTCCTGGTCTGAATCCGCACTGATAAGGACCTATTAGCTTATCTACAAAAGGCTTCAGGTGTTCACACAAAACGGCGGAGAAGATTTTGTAGGCGATGTTGGGAGGCTTATTCCTCTGTAGTTGGCGCAATCAGAGGGGTCTACTTTCTTGTGGATCAGGCATACGATGCTGAGACCCCATTCCTCGGACATGCTTTCCTCTGACCATATCTTACAGATAAGCTGGTACATGCTCCTAACCAGGTCATCCTCAGCTGCCTTGAAGAGCTCAGCTGACAGTCTGTCTGCGCCAGCAGCTTTATTCGACTTGAGTTTAAGGCTGCATACGATAGTATGCATAGTATGTCTAGTTTTGACAATCCTGCCAAAGTCGTCAGATTGTGCAGGATGATATTGGAGAACTCTCGGTGCTCCATCAGGGTCGGAAGCGATCTAACCGATACCTTTTATATCAAAAAAGGTTTTTAGACAGGGCGGCACGCTATCATGTGACTTTTTCAAAATCGTGCAAAACTCACTGGTCAATACGAGGGGCGCCATCCTTTTCAAGTCCGTACAACTGCTCGCATATGCCGATGACATTGACATAATTGGACGAAATCAGCGAGATGTCATTGAGGCCTTTACGAGCATTGAGACGGAAGCGGCTAAAATGGGACTGGCGGTGAATGAGGGCAAAACGAAATATATGCTGTCGTCGTGGCCGGCGTCTTGGCCAGGGCGTACATATTGGCAGGTATAATTTCGAGGTAGTCAAGGACTTCGTCTACCTAGGCTCCGCAGTGACATGCAGAAATTACATCAGTGCCGAAATCAAACGCAGAATAACTCTTGCCAACCGGTGTTTCCTTGGGCTCGGGAGGCAATTGAGAAGGAGAGCCTTCTCTCGAAAAACCAAGGTGACCATACATATACAAGACCCTTATTATCCCGGTCCTGCTTTATGGCGCAGAGACATGGGCCGTATCGAAAGCGGATAAGCAGGCCCTTTTTCGTTTTGAGAGAAAAATTGTGCGTACGATTTTCGACCCGACCTGCATAAATGGGGAGTGGAGGAGAAGACTTAATAGTGAACTGTACTGGTTGGACAGCGACAGGAACATAGCACGGCGTCTTCGGATCCAATGCCTAACATGGCTAGGTCATGTTGACAGATGGAAAAGGTCTATAAACCCAACCCCAAGGGGCGACGCGGTCGAGGACGGCCAAATTTAAGGTGGCGCAACCAAGTGGAAGAGGACCTTAACCAACTAGGCGTGTGGCACTGGAGACTGCTGGCGAAAGACAGTGCCGATTGGAGAGGTTTTTTAAAGGAGGCCCAGGTTCGCCATGAACTGTAGCGCCAACAGAAGAAGAAGAGGAACCCTGCTTGGAGTCAATCAGAAACATCATCACTTGCCACCAGTAATCAATTAAACACCTGCTAAACCACATATTTCTGCGGTAAATCCTCCCTGATTGTTCCACAATAGACATGTCCTAGCTAACTTCCATTTGTTATTCCCGGTCGTTCTATACTATAAGGAACACTATTTAATTCATACAAGAATCCCCTCCTCGGTCCTATAGCAATGATATCATGCATGTCAGCGAATATTCTCACGCACCATATATCCATATTCAAGTCCTTGGGCCGCAGTATGATTTATGATTGAGTGGAACTGCGCACGCACACACTTTCACATCCCAAGTCGGATCGGCAGAAGAGATGAAAACCCAAAGCAAAACAATAAGATGAACTAAAAAAGGAGGCAACATTTCAATAAAAGGTCTCCGTGTACTGATGAAGCCATCTGTATGGATCACACATACCGCAGAACCCAGCAAAAGATGTATGGTTCTGCTTTTGTTCCTTTTGTAGTCCTTCCGTGATGGTCCCTACTGAATGATCTTAGTTTTTTTTTTTGTAGAGGGAAAGGAAAACGTAAACAGAAGAAAGGACAATACATTCAAATTGGAATTCCATAAAGAACAAATGGTGATGACTGTTCCATGGGCTTGAGCCCATGTGGGGTAACTACGGTTAACTGTAGTATAAAACTTTTCTGCTCGACTTGAAATTGGAAAAATCACCCTGGCCAGGAGGTTTTATGGAATGAATAAGTCCCGAACAGACATTATTGTGGCTGCAACTCATTATGAGTAGTTCTAAAAGTTATCTGGATGCAATAAAGAGAGCGATTGTCCTACATCCGAAGACAGGATTATGCGGTTATTGTCCATTATTTCGAGAAAATGATTATTTATCATCTTCTCTATGGTGCAGGACAATAAACTCCGGTTGGACTAGGTCGCACTTATGTTCTGTGTGAGATAAATGAATGCCAGGTTTGTTGTGTCTAGAGTCCAGTGGAAGGATTTTAATGAGGAACACAAGAAGATAGCACTGCGGTCGTTGGAGATTTATCACCTTACGACCATGCGGGGGCAGTAGATATACAAGGATGTTATGTCCGAATATTTTTGGCCTGGAAAATGGACCTCAAGCTTTTTTTACGTCACGAAAGTTTACTCATGCTATCAGGATGCACGTTGGCAGTTGTCTTAGATTCAGTTGCTGTATTTATTTGGCAGGCCATCGAGGGAGACTACCTTCTGGAGTTTTACTCCGATCCCGTGTCAGCGATAAAGGAAAATGCAAATGAAAATGAAATACATACATCCACTTATCGTACGGTCATGTCATGGTAACCATCCTCCAAGTCCCATAAATACTTCGGGAAAGTTGCCTAAAGTCCTAATCTAATGTTCGCCTTAATTGCTGTCACCGACTTTCTAAGGATGCTCTTAAACTTTCAACACCTAGACCCTTTTTCTCTTTTTTTTCCCCCCGTCCAAAACCCTTCTCTCACCTTTATGCCACACGCGTTTTCGTTTTGTGTATCCTTGAATCCTGGGTACACTTTAAACTATCAGCAAAGGATGGAAAGTATTTTCTTCCACGCTATTCTTAGTCTGATGGTAGTCAAAAGGATCCCTGTTGGGTGCGAGTATTACACCGTTTGTTTGCTTTTCATTTTTGTCCCGCGTCCTTTGTATGCTTTTACTTTTTACTCGATTCTCCTGCATAGGGCAGCAGAGAATTCCAATCGATTTCGCGGTACCTGTAAGCCTTTCGTGGTGGATATCGCGCGCAAACAAACGACCATGACTCAACTTTATACACAACCTCTGCATGGTACCACAATGCACCAAGAGATGTACTTGAACACCCAGGGCGAAAGAAGCACCATGCCATGGTCACGTTAATAAACCAAAGAAGAAAAAACCTATCTCCAACAAGTTTATTACGTTCTCGTTTTGGTTCATTTTAGGTTCGATATCCACAGCAGTACAGGTGGTTGTTCGAATACAGCATGATGCCAGTTCGGAAGGCGACTGAGTTAATCCATATTTACGTGCCCTGGAGCTAGCTTACTGTCGGCCATTAATAAATAATTTATTATCATTTTTGTTTGGCCAGGAAAGGATAAAAGGAACGTCTTAAATGGCACGTTTGCTTAGTTGACCTCCGGGCCAGGAGCCAATGAATAATCATTGAACTGGATGTGCATGCAATGGGTATGATATTGCAATGCAATTTGTAGAAATAGTCCAATGGATGGTAATTGGTTTTTCTGAACATTTGCATTTACAGGAAAATGCGCCCCCCGAAGTGCTATGCGGAAATGATTCAATAATGTTTACACCGTTTACGAGAGGTAGCTATGCGGTTGGCTGGTCTTTGATTCTTTGATTCTTCGCGGCGGGAAACACACCTACAAAATGAGGCATGTCTTCCGAGTGCTGTGTGATTTTCTTACGAGTCCTCTTACTCCGATATTCGGTGGCCCCGTCGGAGGAATGACGTTCGGAGGTTTTATCAAAGAATAAAACAAACATGCCAGGGATATAAGACCAGAACAGAAGCCTGCAGTGACTAACAGCCGATACTAAGAATCTGGAAAGACTACTTCTACAGACTGTATAACGGCGATGCAGAAACGAATCCCGCTGTCACGCAGAAGAATCCTTTCACAGCGGACGATGATAGCAGAGAATTCCGTCCCCTGACTTGGATGAAGTTAGGAATGCTTTTTCTAAGCTTAAGTCCAACAAAGCTGCTGGATTAGACGAACTTCCTGTCGAGCTCTTTAAGGCAGCTGGAGATGATCCGGTTGGGAGTATGCGCCAGCTCATCTGTTAGATATGGTCAGAGGAATGCATGCCCGATGAATGGAATCTTAGTATCGTTTGCCCGATCCACAAGAAAGGAGACCCCTTTGTCTGCGCCAACTACGGAGGAATAAGTCTTCTGAACATCGCTAATGAAATCTTCTCTGCTGTTCTGTATGAACGCTTGAAACCGTTCGTTAATAAACTGATTGGTCCATATCAGTGTGGTTTCAGGCCCGAGATGTCAATTATCAATTATTCACACTGCGGCAGATCCTGGAAAAAACAAACGAGTTCCAGATCGACACCCACAACCTGTTTGTCGACTTTAAGGCTGCATACGATAGTAAAAATAGAGACGACCTATACAACACCATGTCTAGTTTTGCCATCCCTGTCGTCAGATTGTGCAGGGTGACATTGGAGAACTCTCGCTGCTCCATCGGGTTCGGAAGCGATGTAACCGATACCTTTTATGTCAAAAAAGGTTTAGGTTAAGATTCCAAATTATAACAAAACTTCAAAAAAAGGATACAAGAGAGAAGAACTCTCTCTCGAGTTAGTGGCGGACGCACTAACTGACGCGACCGCTAACAGAGGGCTCGAGATTAAGATAACAGGATCCAGCGTATTATAGGGGGACATCTCTAAATAATAGGAGCAGAAATGGCTCGCTGATACCGCAGAGACAGTCCAGGAGAGTGTGATACAAGGAAAGGGTGCCAAGAAGGACAGGCAGCTGTCTCAAGGTATGCTGAGACTTATGGAGTACAGAAAAGCTGTACATCTGAAGAGCAAACTTGAGGAGAAGGGCATCTCCCTGCTCTCCGATTTGGAGAAGAAGAAGTTCAGATAGGTCCAAGAGGGATTGACCTAACAAGACCAAGGGCTGTCAAAGAGGCACCAAGTAAAGGCACAAGGACGGGCAAGGGTGAGAAAAACCTCAAAAGGACCCCAACGAAGAGAGAGCGACGAACAGGGTCATCTGGACATGTAACCGATAAGGGCGCGTTTCAGCTGCACCCATGCTCAAGGCACAGATGGGGAGTTGAAGCTCAAAAATACAAACAGGATCACAGCCACTAAGGCAGGTCAAAATAATGCAGCCCTTACCGCGGTCGATACGACGGGTTAAATCGAACCAGAAACCGTGTCCGCTACTAAGAGAAGAAAGGATTTCGTGGCGAAGAGGGTGAGATCCCAAGAGGAAGCCAACAACCCAGCAAAGAGAGTAATGGTCAAAACTGCGGTTCGATTCGGCGGGGCTAGGCAAAATGCTGTACAATTAGCTGTAGTGGATCCCGGTAAGCCGAGCGGCCAGTATGTACATATACCCTCGAACAGGGGAAGTTGATCGAGGAAGCTTTAACTAGGGCTATCTTCGACCACATTCGAGGGAATACCGGGAAAACTGCGGCAACGTTTGGTCTCACGAACCCGAGGACGAGATATAAGCAGCCTGGAATGTAAAGACCAGTTCTCGCATGATTTCGTGGAAAACGTCATTCCCACTTTTAAGCGATGGGAGGGCGCTGCACTAAGAGTAGTCCCCCTAGACGAGATACCGGAGAGGCTTAAAGCCACGATGAGTGTACCGGATGTGGGCATAGAAAAGAATAAGATCTCTGGCTTTCTTAAGGCACACAATCCAGCGGTCCCTATGAATGACTGGGAAGTAGTCGCGCTGGAGAGCAACGAAGACGGAACCAAGAATATAATCTTCATTATCGAGAATCCACTGGAAATTTGAAAAAAGAGAGGTATATGCGCTTGTTCTTCGGAACAGGTGAGTTTCTTTTGAGACTCACGAAAAAAGCGCATCCTGGCGGGGCGGCACTTGCTGTGGAGAAGTGTACTTCAATCAATGAAGGTAGCGCAAATAGAGGAGCAGCCTGCTCTGACTCTAATCCAGGAAAGGACTAGGGTGATCAAAATACAGGCTCCTCTACAACGGTAGCTAAGGCAAGGTTAGATCATGTATCGTTGCTAAGAAAGAGCTCCACGTACTAATGTTAACCAATTTCATCTCGAGCGACCAGACATTGGTGAATGTAATAGGAAAGGATGTTGCCTTTACGATAGCATCGGTATGTCTACCATACGACGAAGGAAAAAATGAGAACACTGGCCTCAATAGCCGAACAAGGTAAGGGGAACTTCGTCTTAGGGTGTGATGATAACGCCCGTCATACTAATTGGGGTAGCTCCAATACCAACAGTAGAGTAAGGCTTTGTTCAGTTATGTGATTATGTGATTCACCAACTTTCATTACCAAAAAATAGAAGGGAGGTTCTAGCCATAACACTTCTAAGTGGACACGGTACTACCGAATTCTCAAATTGGAGAATATCTGACAAAGCATTTCCTGATCACTTCTGGACCCTCTTTGAATTTTCGCACGCGGGGCAGCAATGTCTTTTGAAATCCGCGGAAGGCGAATTGGCAGAGGTTTAATGCGGTTCCGGAAGGGAATCCCAACTCCATAGAAGACATCGAAGACATGGTGTTAAACCTAACCGGATGACCCAGTAAAAGAAACCACCCACCATGGTGGAGTGCAATAATAGCGGAGAGGGTTCCATCGAATGGTCTACTTATAGGGATAATGTTAAACAGCTCAAAAAAGAAATCAGATTCGCCAAAAGGAGCTCCTGGAGAAGTTTCTGTGGCTCTATTGAACCCTATACGATTGGGGCTCGTCTGAAAAAGGCCCTTGCCAAAGCTTCCAGATATCCTCTCTTAAGACTCAAATGAAAGCGTATTCGATGTCCCACTAAAATGTCATTTCCCTGGCTGTGAAACTGCAGGAACTTTCAATTCGACCAATACAATGCTAAGGAAATGCAATGGACCTGAAAAAATCGATAAGATTGTTGCCGAGAAAAATATCCTATGTGCCTGCCCATTCGTTTGACTCCCACAAGGCTGAAGCGCACTTACTCCTGGTGCTTCAGGATGGGCTATGTTCCGCAAACATGGAGGGAAGTTAAGGTGGTTTTCATACCCAAGTCGGAAAAAGTCAACCATGCTATATGGCCCAAATAAACTCGGGAATATGCAAGTGGCTTGAACAAATGCTGAGTACTCGCATAATGAATCCGGTGACTGGAGGAGTAAGCAGGAGGGTGGGGGTCAGTCGGGTACACCACAAGGCACAAGCATTTGTACACCTTATGGTGTACCCGATTCCCACCCTTCTGCTTACTCCTCCTATCGCCGAATTCATTATACGAGTACTCAGCACTCTATCGCCTCTTCTATGGCTCCTTGTGGCCGACGGAATAGTAAAACTTCTAGAGGCGGATGGTTTTAACGCCACGGCCCATGCCGACGACATTGCCATTCAGATATCTGAGAAGTTTCCTGAGGTTCTTAGCCAACATTAATGAAAGAACCAAGAAAGCTTACGCGGCACTATACTCGTGCAGCCTAGCATTTGGAAAGGAATGGGGCTTCAAACCGGAAGCAGCGGTAAGACCTATTTTAGTCCATGGTTCGATTACCCGGTGGAAGACACTTGAGAAGAAATGCTTTCTTCAAAGTGTGCCAAGGAATTAGACGGCAGATTGTCTTGGGGTGATTGAATTTATCAAGACCACACCAACAGCGACTCTTGAAACAATACTGAAAGGCTGCAAGGACTACGCTAAGAATACAAGAATCTGGTCTCTGGACAAGGAATCCTCATGGCCACGCATCAGTCTTGGGTCGATGGGCCATCGCGAGATCCAAAACCGAAACGGACTATATCACCCGACTTCCTTGCTGCGAAAGGAGATCCTCTATTAGAACTCCTTTCACAGAGAAATGGACTAGTAGCATGGTACGTATGGAAAATGAACCAGCATTCTATACCGACGGATCCAAAATGGATACCGGTACAAGAGCCGAGATCCATTTCAAATCCGGTGGAGCAAATCCCTCCTATAGACCTGATGGCGGCTGTAGCATTTTCCAAGTTGAGGTCTTCGCGATTAAATAGGCTGCGGACCTGATTCTTAGAGAAAACATCTCAAGTGGAGGGATCAGCATCTATGTTGATACCCAGGCAACCATCAGCGCTCTGTAAGCGGCATGGATATGGTCCAAGCAGGTAAAACTCTGCAGAAAAAGGCTGGAAGGGATATCAGATGTCAATAAGGTAATCTTCTACTGGGTACCAGGTCATATGAACATTTCCGGAAATGAAAAGGCGGAAGAGCTAGCCAGAATAAGATCAGACGCAAACTCCGCGCAGATCAAAACTGAAACTTAAGCGACACTCAGTACACTCTTCTGAGAAATAGAGACGGAGTTAATAGTGAAAGCCAGTAAGCGATGGTATCAATTGGATACATGCGCAACGGGAGGATTAACATGGTCCGTCTATAATAAGAAAGGACAGGAAATCTGTTTAAGTTCAGCCGTGGGAATATCTGGTTGGAAGTCGGTAGCCTCACTGGGCACTGCATGATATTCTACCATGCAGCTACGAAGGGGAAATTAATTCCATTCTCTATACTACTAAAGTTCAGTACTTGCCCAAAAGAAAGGAACATATTCCTTTGAATTCACTTCCTTTCGGCACCAGAAGAGGTAAGTAACATTGGGCTGAAAATTGTTTGGTTTCTACAGGTTGAACGGCACAATGGACTCCTCATAGTTTAAATGAGGCTTGACCTTTCGTCAATAGGACACCCATTCAGCAAACCTAACCTAGCCGGCATTGCGAGGTCTTTCCTAGGTATTAAATTGAACACCCCAATGCGAGTTCGATGAGCCAAAAATGTCGTGTATAGTGAAGATGTGAAAGTATTTGATCTAACCAATGCCATTATTCAAACTAGACGAAGATGAGAGAGAATTCCTTCCCCGACTTAGACGAGGTTAAGATGGCGATATCGAAACTAAAGTCTTATAAAGTTACTGGCGTAGACGGCCCTCCTAATGAGCTATGTAAAACAGCTAGAGATGAGTTGGTTGGGAACATGCACCAGCTCATCTGTAAGATATGGTGTGAAGAAAGCATGCCCGTCGAATGGAATCTCAGTATCGTTTGGCCGGTTCATAAAAAAATAGACCCCTATAACTGCGCAAACTATGGGGGAATAAGTCTCCTTAACATCGCGTATAAGATCTTCTCTACCGTGCTGTGTGAACGCCTGAAACTATTCGTTTACAATTTAGTAGATTCCTATCAATGTGGCTTCGGACCAGGAAAATCCACTATAGACAAAACATTCACAATGCGGCAGATCTTGGAGAAGAGCCATGCATTTAGGTCGACACACAACTCCTTTTCGTCGACTTTAAAGTCGCATATGACAGTGTCTATAGCGACGAACTATATCGAGCTATGTTAGGTTCTGAAATCCTTGCCAAACTCGTCAGGTCGTGCAGGATGACAACGAAGGATTCTCACTGCTCCAATAATGTTGGTAAGGAGTTAACCTAGACCTCCGATGTCAAAAAAGGACTCAGACAGGGCCACACACTGTCGTATGTTTTTTCCAACATTACCCTTGAAAAAATAGTGCGGGATTCACTGGCCAATACAAGAGGCACTACCTGCTTCAAGTCTGCACAAATACTCACATACGCTGATGACATTGACGTGATTGGGAGGACGCAGAGAGACGTCAATGAAGCTTTTATGAGCATTGAAGCAGAAGCTGCTAAAGTGGGTCTGAAGGTAAATGAGGGTAGAACCAGATATATTGTGTCATCAAAGAAAGACGCACAATACCGACGTCTTGGCCGGAACGTCAAGCGCTGAGATTAGACGCAGAATATCTCTTACCAACCGCTGTTTCCTCGGGCTCAAGAGGCAATTGAGTAGTAGAGCCCTCTCTCGGAAAACTAAGGTGACCCCCTATAAAACCTTAATCATCCCGGTGGATGAAGGTGCACTTGTTCGTTTCAAGAAGAAAATTCGGCATACAATCTTCGGTCCGTTTGAGTTGAAGGGTGGAGGAGAAAACTCAACCAAGAACTGTGCGGGCTATACGGGGACATGGGCCTTGTACGATGTCTATGAATCCAACGTCTAACATGGCTATGCCATGTAGAGCGAATGAACAGCACAGCTCTGGCCCGAGGGGTCTTCCACTCCATCCCCAAAGAACGACGTGCCAGAGGGCTGCCGCATCTATATGGTGCACCAGGGGAAAGGGACCTTAAGCAACTGGGCGTGTGACACTGGAAACAGCTATCAAAAGATCGTGCTACATATCTGGAAAGACTTGTTCATTAAGGCCCAGATTCACCCCGAACTGTGGCGCCACTTAAGTAAGAAACTAAGTAAGTAATGTCATCAGGGCAGTTTTCTGGCTGTCAGAAAAATTTTTCGAATGCTTTGAAGGGTTTTTCTAACAGCCCAGAAATATTTTCGAATAGCCGAGCTGAAACCTTAGGTTTAGATTTAGTTAAGTGTGCAAGGTAAAGATGAACCACATGACCTCAATGATAGACTAAACTTCACGCTAAGCCGGATTCCCACATGGACAACTGGCAACATGAAACGCACAAATAATAATCATCCTGTGACTGTCTTTAAAGTCACACTTCAGATGGTTTACCTAAAGCTCACAGAGTACGAGGCAATAAACAGCCACTTTCTTACCTCCATCAACGAGCTACAAACGGAAAATTCGAATTTAAAAAAGAAGGTAAATTCACTGGAGAGCGGACTTAATTGGCAACAACGACACCTTTTAAACAATAGCATTGAAATTGTTGGTGTGCCAACAACAGTAATGCTCTCAACAAGGCAAAAGAACTTTATCTCCTGATGCTGAAATCGAACAGTGCCATGTGAGGAAACAACGAAATGATGAACACAGAGGTCCTTCCCACAAATCGATCAAGATGCTTGTTATGAACAACCAAACAACAACGGTGGCAGCAGCGGCGGCAGAGCGGAAACCAGAATTTATATTAATGATGCACTCACGCCTTACACCCCCGCCTTCTTCATGAAGGCCAAGGAAGTAAGAAAGCATTAAAACTATACATTTTTCTGGTTCAACAACAGCCAAATTCTACTCGGAAAGAGGGAGGTTGGAAAAGTAATTTGTACAAGGTAATTTGATGATCTTACTTATTTACTTACTTAGATGGCGCTACGGGTCGGGGTGAAACAGGGCCTTAACCAACAAGCCTCTCCAGCCGGCACGATCTTTGGCCAGCCTCTTCCAGTACCGCGCGCCAAGTTGGTTGAGGTCCCTTTCTACCTGTGTACGTCACCTTAGAAGCGGGCGTCCTCTGCTGCGTCGTCTCTCGGGTTGAACTCAAAGACTCTTCGGGCCGGAGCGGTGATGTCCATTCGCTCTACATGGCCCAGCCATCTTAGACGTTGGATCCGAAGACGACTAACTAGGCCGATGTCGCTTTACAGCCCCTACAGTTATTGATTGAATCTCCTCCTCCACTCTCCGTTTACACAAACGGGACCAAAGATTGCACGCAGATTTTTTCTCTCGAAACGCCCAAGAGCCTCTTCATCCGCTTTTGATAACGTCCAAGCCTCAACGCTAGAGGAGGACCGGGATGATTAAGGTTTTGTATAGGGATACCTTAGTTTTTTTAGAGAGGCTCTATAGCTAACGAAGGTGACGTTCTGACCAAGACGTCGGTGGTGCGAGGCTTTCTTTGATGAGAGCATATATTTGGTCTTGTCTTTACCCTTAGACCCACTTTAGCCGCTTCTGCTTCAATGCTTGCGAACGCCTCATTGACGTCTCGCTTTGTCCGTCCAATAACGTCAATATCATCTGCGTAGGCAAGCAGTTGTATAGACTTGAAGTACATCGTACCTCTTGTATTGGCCGCAGAGTCCCGCACGATCTTTTCAAGTATGATGCTTAAAAATTCGCAAACATCGAAGGGGTCGGTTAGTTCACTTCCGACCTTAATGGAGCAGCGGAAATTCTCCATAGTCATCCTGCACAGTCCGACGAGTTTGGCAGGAATGTTAAAACATGACATGGCTCTGTATAGCCCGTCTCTATAAACACTGTCATATGCGGCTTTAAAGTCGACAAAAAGATGGTGCGTGTCGACCTGGAATTCGTGGGTCTTCTCCAAGGTCTGCCGTAGTGTAAATATTTGGTCTATTTGGTGGAATTTCCTGGCCTGAATCCACACTGGTAGGAACCTATCAGATTGTCCACGAACGGTTTCAGGCACTTACACAGTACGGCAGAGAGGATCTTGTACGCAATGTTCAGGTAGACTTATCCCTTTGTAATTGGCGCGGTCATAGGGGTCTCCTTTCTTATGGACCGGGCAAACGATGCTGGGATTCCATTCATCGGGCATGCATTTCTCCGACCATATCTTGCAGATGAGTTGGTGCAAATTCCTGACCAGCTCAACGCTAGATGCTTTAAACAGTTCCGCAGGGAGTCCGTCTTCTCCAACAGCTTTATAAGACCTAAGTTTCGATATTGCTGTCTTAACATCGTCTAGGTCGGGTGGACGGCGGCATTTTGACTATCATCGCCGTTATACAGTCTGCAAAAGTGGTTTTTCTTCAATCTCAGCATCCACTACTAGTTGTCCGTGAGTCCACTACTAGTTGTTCGTGCTCATCCCTGCAGGCTTCTGCTCTGGCTTTATAGCCTTGGCATGTTCGTTTTACTTTCTGGTAAAATTTTCGAACATCGTTCCTGCAGTAACATCTCTCCATCCCCTCGATCTTGCGCTTCTCGCGCTCCTTCTTTTTCCTTCTCAGAAGCGCATGCTTCTCCCTCCTTTTCTGTTCGTAGAGCTCTCGTCCGTCAATGCAATGTGGCCATGTACATATGCATTCTGTTTCTCTACACGGGCCTGTTTGCACTCATGATCAAACCAGGGGTTTCTCGACGGTGGTGGCTCGATACCGAGTACATCTGAGGCGGCCTCTCTAATGGCGTTCTGACAACGACTCCATTGCTGTTCTATGGTTTCTACAGATTGCATCGGGACTTGAGAGAGCTTGAGGGAGACTTGATCGGCGAAGGTCCTGGCGGTCTCCTGCGATTGCAGCTTTCCGACGTTAAATTTTGGCGTACCCTGGCTGCAATAAGGTAATGATCCGAATCAATGTTGGCTCCTCGAAAGGTTCGGACATCTAGGATGCTGGAGGAGTATCTGCCGTCGATCCCAATATGATCAATTTGGTTGGTTGTCGATTAATCAAAAGACCGCCAGGTCCCCTTATGGATGTTGAGGTGTGGGAATCGTGTACTTGCTACTACGAGATTATGTCCCACCAAAAAGTCCACTAGCCCAGTCCCTTTTCTGACATGATGTTGTGTAGGCTATGTTTTCCTATGACTCGTTCAAAGATAGCTTCCTTACCCAGCATCGCAGTGAAATCTCCTAGAACGATTTTGGTGTCATAGCTGGGTCATTGGGCATGGGTTCTGCCTAGGAGATCATAGAAGTCGTCATCTTTCTCCTCTGTGGGGGCGTGGATACAAACTTATATTGCCGAGATTAGCCTTGATGCGGAAAGTTATGAGACGTTAGCTTACATGTTGGAAGCTTAAGACTTTTTTCCTGAGTCTGCCTCGTATAACAAATCCGCATCCGAATAAGCGTTGTTTATTTGTTATATAACAGTTTCCGTAGTAGATATCACCGTTTTCCATCCGCTTTTTGCCTGGCCCATCCCACTGCAATTCTTGGAGCGCGGTAATGCCTGCCTTATAGCAGTCCAAAGAAATGACCAGTTGTCCGGCTGCGCCTGGTCTCGGGGCAAAACGTAAATTCCACAAATGACACCGCAGTGGAGATCCGGCATAGAATCGCCCTTGGCAACAGCTGCTACTTCCGCTTGTCCAAACAACTGGGGTCTAAACTCCTCACTCGAAAGACCAAAGTTATGCTTTACAAAACGCTCTTACTGCCAATCTTGCTGTACAGAGCCGAAAGCTGGACGATAAGCAGGACAGCGGAGCTGATTTTGGGTTCTTTCGAAAGAAAAATTCTGCGCCGGATATTTGGTCCTGTCTGTGAGGAAGGTGAATGGATAAGGAGATACAACCGCGAACTCTACGACTGTACCAAGATGTGGATGTAGTCCGGAAGGCAAAGATCCGTCGACTACACTGGCTCGGCCACATCGAGCGCATGGACATCAACGCTCCAGCTAAGGGGGTCTTCGACTCCGAGCCTCCTGGTTCGAGAAGAAGAGAAAGACCGAACCTTCGGTATAAAGACCAAGTAATCGCGGATGTAAGACATCTTGGTATTGATAACTGGAAGCAGCTTGCCCGGGACCGTCAAGGATGGAAGGCAGCTATAGTTCAGGCTCAGGTCCTCCATGGATCGCTGGCCTGACAAGTAAGTAAGTAAGTAAGTTATACATATTATGTTTGAAACACTAGGTCGATTGGTCTTCTTCGTTTGAGTCTTCTTCTTCTTCGCGTTTCTTCGTCGAATAGTTTGTTTACTTCCGGGTTTCCGTGAATTCTAATTTTTGTTAAGTGTTTTGTGCTTGTTTTTTGTATCTCTTGGTTAATTGTATTTATTTGTAGGTCACGATGAATGTCTTCGTTGCAAATGTACCATTCAGCGTTGGTTATCGTCCTTAGGATCTTGTTCTGTTGTCTTTGAATTATATTTTTCTCGATTTCCCCCAAAATTTGGATGCCGTATGTCCATATTGGTTTTACTATACTTTTGTATATAAGTATCTTGTTTTTGAGGGAGACATTCGATTCAGGTCGTAAGCGCAGTATAATTGTCGAAGTTTGTGTTTTATCTGAGATCGTTTTTGCTGAATATGTAGTTTCCAAGTTAGTTTGCTGTCCAGGTGAATCCTTAAGTATTTAGCAGCCGGTTGGGTGGATAACTGTTTGTTGTTTATTGTTAGTGGTAGTGGTGTATATTTTGTTTTGGTTGTGTAGATAACTTGTATCGTTTTGTCCTCGTTAATCTTTACGTTCCATTTTGAGAACCAGTCGCCTGCTTTATCTAGCATTTGTTGTAGTTGGTAAGTCACATTCGGTAGGTGGTGTCCGTAATTTGGTAGCACAGTGTCGTCCGCGAAAGTTGCGAATATGGCCGATTCACTGCGAGGGGTGTGCATGTCTGCTGTGAAAATCAGGTAGAGGAGAGGTCCTAATATATGTACTTCCTTGGGGTACTCTGGCTTTAATTTGGTGAATATTAGAGCATTTGTCGTCGGTTCTTACATAAAAAAATCGTTGCTCCAGGTAGCTTTTTATTGGTAAGATCTAGTTTTGGGAACGACGTTACTGAGCTTAGCCAAAAGTCCCTTGTGCCAAACTGAGTCAAAAGCTTTCGCCACGTCTAGGTACACTGTTACGCAGAATTGTTGGCCATCTAGTGCGGTGAATAATTTATTTGTCACTCTATGTATCTGTTCAATAGGTGAGTGTGGTCTTCTGAAGCCGAACTGATGATTAGGAATAGCGTTGAATTTTGTCAATATGGGCTGGAGTCTTTTTAGTAGGAGTTTTTCAAAAATGTTTGATAAGAGTGGAAGTAAACTTATGGGTCTGTATCAGGTTGTCATTGTGGCGTCTTTTCCTGGTTTGGTTATAGCTATTATTTCTCCTACTTCCATAATTTACACTGTTGAAGGGGTTTGGAATGAAAATGAGGGCTATATGCGGGAGTTCTTTTAATAATTTGCAAGTCAGTAGGACGTAGCCAGGTCCTTTCTTGCATTGTTGTTTCTTTTTTTATGCAAGCTTCTATTTTCTTGATTGTCATTTTTTTTTATGAGTTCGATGTCTTGTATAGTTCTAGTGGGATGTGGTGCTGGGTCCTTGTCTCCATCGAAGATTGTAAAAGTTGACTCAAAGTAATTAGCTAAGGTTGTTGCCTTGTTCAATTAGTTTCTAGCCCATGTATTGTCTGGTTTTTTTTATTGGGGGATGGTGCTGTGTTCTGTTTGACCTGTCTTTCGTTGCTCTCCATAAGGAGTAGTTTGTCGCGGATGTTGGGGTCAGGTTTTTTAAGTAAAAAGTGAGGTTTTTCTCCTGCGTTTCCTTTAATTTTAGTTTTACCACATTGGTAATTTTGTTCAGCTTTGCCTTGTCGGTGGGCGCTTTTGTGAACTACCATTTTTCCTCATTTTCCCTTTGGTCTGTATGAGCCTTTTGATCCAGGGGGGCGTTGGAGTGCTGTAGGATTTGTCCTTTTTGGAGGGCGTTGCCCTATAGGCCCCTTCATTTCTTTGGTCATTAAGGTACACAATTGCTCTTTCGCTATCGTCCCGGTGTTTAAGGGGAATATTCGGGCTTAGGGACATTTCCATGTATTGACGAAATGTATTCCAGTCAGTTTTTGAATTGTAGAGCTTGGTAGATACTTGCACTTTTGTGGGATTTATGAAGTATTTTATTTTATTTTATGGTTATATGAGAGAAGAGCCATTAGAAATAGCATTTAACACTATTTTGGTATCTTTCTACATAAAATGCCAACTAATTCCTTAATTTATTGAAAGTACTAAATATTGTTTAACTCTTATAATATACATTTTGTACATAAATTAAAATGAATTAAAATAAAATACAATACATTAGAAAAAATACGTTTAAAAAGGATGTCGTCATCACATCAGACCCTCTAGAGGTACGCGTGCTCCCGATGTCATAATACGTTTCTTCACAGCTCTGCGGAAATACCATTCCCACTTGTTTCACCTAAACACAATTTTGTTTTTTTTACTGAGGTGCTGGCCCTTCATTCATTTTACTCTTATTTTTCGACTCCCCTTTAACCTCAATGAAAGTAATTTATGTGACGTTATCTCTACCATCCTCTTCATAGGGATTAGCATCTTGTTTCAGCCATTAACGAAACCATAAACATTTTAACTTTGTAATAAAAAAAAAAACACAAATCACTACCGTTCCTTAAATCTTAATTACCAAGTAAGAAAATATAGAATATCGTCTGCCGGCAACATTCATTCGCCGCCGTCACAATCAACTATGCCAACGTAACCACTATCGCCACGGCCAATGCCGCCAGCAACTTCCGTCCAACTGGATGGTCGGAGGACATTAAAAATTCAACGGCGCATCACAGCGGGGGAATTAAACATCAAATAGCTTTTTACTCCGCGAAATAATTGCCCGGTGGCAGATTAAAGTACAAAGGACACTCTCGCATGAATTTCAGTTTTTTTTTTTTTTTTTATCAGTACGTGCGTGTAAGTATCTCCTGCTCCTTTTTGTCCGTTTTTCGTTATCCTTGCGTTTTTTCATTTATGGATTGTTGTCATGCTTGTTATATGATTTTGTGTTTACCAGCTGTGATGTCCTGCTCAATGTGTGTTATTGTGTCCTGCGTATACATACACATGTAAATATAAAACGGATGCGATGGGCTGGAATGAAACGAAATGTGACGGTGTTAAATGGTGGGCTAAGGATAATACATACATAAATCAAACTGCCGCGCTTTGATGGCAACGGGGGTGGTAAAAGTATACATACACATAGTGGAAATCATTGGGGGCCTGGTGGGAATATGGTATGCAAGCTAACCGAGTGATGAGCCCATTTGGCTCCGTCTGTTCGCTGTTAGCCTTCAGTGGATTCCGTTATAGTCTCTTGTGAATTTTTTCTTGCTTTTTTCGTCCTTTATTTTCTCTGGGCATCCTGGGAATTTAGCTTATTTGCTGACGCTTTTTACAACTTAATCAGATAACGAATATATGTACTTTTCATCCAAGAGTTTCGTTTGTTTATTTGCTTTTTTGCACCGACACTAGAGCTAGTGCGGTAGACCAGCTGGTCCTGTTTGAGTAGTTAAAGAAACCGCGAGGACATACATACATACATATGTATGTAGGCAGGACGTTCGGTTTTTTTTTTTTTTGTAGTATAAATAGGAAATAATTAGCAATGTAGGGTAGCGCGTGGGTTTTAATTAGCTTAAAAGTGTTTAATGTCATGTATGTATGTGTTTCGGATCGGATGCGTCCTGTGGCATATGTGGCGAATTGTATCTGTTTTTTGACAAATAAATTTACTTAATTAGGTGGTCGCTAACTGGGAAGTAGGTCACATCTGACGTGCGGTATTCTATAGAATTGGTTATGAACAGATAATGAAACTCAGCTTGACTGGTAGCATGTTACAGGAAAGTGACTAGTGATCGCGAAGAGCAACATTGGGTCAGTGAAGATTACTGTCGGATGGTAAAAGACTAACAAGGGTCTCGTATTAGTAGCATTTGCCGACCGGTACTGGTCCGCTAAAAGAGTAAGTAAGAGCCTTCTGTTAGCCAGGTCCTACTACCACCTCCTTGTGGTACCATCTGGAAATTTCTTGACCATGAAATTTAGTAAAGGAAGAGGACAATTGGCGAATCCTGCCATGCCCTTCGGGCTATGTTCTAGCAACCGTAACCGTAGATTAATGTTGACGACCCTTGCAAAAAACGAAAAGAGGACAATGATCTTCCGCTCCGTACGTGGAATGTTAGGTCCCTAAACAGATCAAGCCGACCAAGTTGCCCTAGACCTCTATAAAGCGAACTAAACCGCCATCCAGAAAAGAAAATGTGATAGAATGGACCGGGCTAAAAGCGGATGAAAAACTGCGTCTGCTATGGGGTGCGAGGACAACGATTGTTCGGATGCGAATTTGTTGTTCGAACAGGACTAAGGCAAAATGGTCTAAGCTTTCGACATGTGAGCGAATGCTTCATAACGATCCGTATCAAGGCTTCATTTAAATCAGCCTGATCTATGTCCGCGCCCCCACGAAAAACAAGGATTACCCCGCGATATATGAACATTAAGGTACCTGGCGGCCGCATTTTAACCAGTCACTAACCAGATTGATCACATCGCGATCGACGTCAGACACTCCTCCACTATTCTTGATGATCGAACTTTCCGACGAGCTAACATCGACTCGGACCCCTATCTTGTAGCAGCTAAGATGCGCCTACGGATGTAACGAACGCAGCGGAGCTTAGTAAGAATACAAAGTTATGACGTCGTAAAGCTACTATCGCAAGAAACCGCTCGTGCTTTTACGTATCGCGTCTCCCTTAAGCCCTCTCATGTAACTCAACCCTGCAAACAGTCATTAGAACAACAGTGAAACCTTTGCAAACAATCCCTGAAAAGCACTGCATCTGAAGTTTTGGGCTTCAAGGTTCCACCACGAAGAAATACCTGGTTCGATGACGAGTGCAGACTTGTGGGAGTCATTATGGCCCATTACACTTTTACTAAGCAACTCTACGTGCTTGGCATCAGTGAGATGCCTACCTATGCTGCCTGTTGGGATGCATGTCTGTGCTGCATGAGACGGCAGAACATTTTCTCTGTGACTGTCCCGCATTTGCTCGCGCACGGTGACTCATCCTTGGGGCCGGCATGATGTGTGCCGAATCTTTTAGCTCTACATCACTGAAGCTCCTTCTCATTTTCCTCCGGAAAATGGGGAAAATAGATTAATATAAGGTGTCTGTCTGGAATACAATGGACCAGTATTTGTGTCTAAGTGCTCCAACAGATAGCATAAGCCTCCGACAAAAAACAAAAAGGGCATAGGGAACGAGCGAGCACTCTACATATACCCTGCGGTCTTCAGGGCACAAAACTGATGAGCTCAAGCCAAAACTACACAACCCATTGTCGGCGGCTGGGGAGTATCCTTTGCCTTTCGACCTTCCGTAGAGTCTTCGGATATTTTTAGGTCTTCCAGAAACCTAGAAAGATACTGTATTTACTGTCGGACGGGTTTTTTTCTCCTTTATTTTAACATCAGTTTTTACAATACATATAAGCTGGATGTACAATGTAGGACCAAGTTTCTTTACAATTGTTAGGTGTCTAACTTTTTATTTTACTTTTTGTGTCTTGGCACAGATGGGTTTTGATCCACCCGAAGCGTTGGGAGTTATGTAGACTCCGAGCGCCCCTTATCGCTCGTTGTTGTCGCCTAGGACATTTTGATGGCTACTTCATACAATTTTTTTTTCATGTTCCTTTCGGGGCCTACTAGAACCCCCGATTTTAAAGAGAATTGTCTCCCAGATATAACTTCAGGCAGAACATTAAAGTCGCGAGCTACAAAGTCACCTCCAAATTGATATGGGACTGTCTACAACACTAGGTTAGGTTAGGTAGTCCGTAGCCTCCCCAGGGGGGAGTATACACTTAGGTCGGGGACACACGTTGTGTTGTTGACCCTTCGTTAAGAAAGAAGGATCCTATGTAGCGCTTCCTGATTGAACAGAGAGAGCCGGACAGGTGCAGAGTAGGCGATGAATGTATTCGACCACCTCATCGTTTGAGCAGCTTGTGCAGAAGTCGTTCGAAACTTTCCCTAGTTTTTGTGCGTGACTGCCAATGAGACAGTAACCGGGGATGACACCAATAATTTTGTAGATTTTGTAGTTCGTTTTAGGGAGAATGGTCCGTTGACTGCCAAGCCGAGGCCAGATTTGCCTAATGATGCGGCTGGACCCATCGCATGTTCATCTTAGCCATGGCTTAAGTTTTGTAAGATTGTAAGTTTAAGTTTAATCACTAGAGGTGCTAGAGGTATACCTGCGCTTGCCATGTTTGATGGTTGCGTCGTTCCTTGTCTGGCGAGTGTGTCGGCTCTTTTATTTCCTAAGATATCGCTGTGTTCTGGTACCCATAGAAGATTTATGTTAAACTGTTCGACCATCTTGTTAAGAGACAGGCGGCATTCAAGGCTTACTTTTGAAGTGTACACATAGGACTCCAGCGATTTCAAGGCTGCTTGACTGTCAGTGAGGGTTCAAATAGCCGTAGTAGACATTACGTTCCACTTCAGCCAAGACAGGCCCCCCAACAGGTCCGACTGAAAAACGCTGCAATGATCCGGTAGCTTTAGAGCCTGGCTCAGGTATAACTGTATGTAGAATACTCCACTTACGACGGGTCAAAAACCAAAGACGGAGTTTTTGACCTGTCGGTGTAGAAGTCCACGCAGCTCTTGCGATATTGCGCCTAGCGGGCTAGTTCCGTCTGTCCGGGTATGTCACTTCGAATTTCTTTTGAAAGACTGTGGTGTGCTCAATGTGGTCAGAGCTTTCCGCCAAGGTTATCCTGTTGTTCAGGATGGAGGAGTGGCCGGTGATGTAGCTTGTCCATTTTAAGCTGGCTTTTAATCTGGTTGCCGTATATGTGTTGCTTTTTTTGCACGCTCGATTTTGTTGTCCTTCCAAGTTAGTTCCTTATCTAGTACAATGCCAAGGTATTTGGCACTAGAAGAGTAGGTTAATCTGATGTCAAGTAGAATAACTGGGCATGTTTCCGGGACCTTATGCTTTCTGGTGAAAAGCTCAAGCTCTGTCTTCTTGGGATTTACGCCGAGTCCATTGCCTTGTACCCATTTGCAGAGTATGGAGAATGGCGTACACATGACGGTCATTCATTTAGACAGATAATCGTCCGAGATGTCAATAGTAACGTCGTCTGTGTAGGCAATACTCTTCAGTTTGGTCAGAAGTTCATTTGCAGGGGTTCCTTCTCATCTCAGTGGAGAAGGAACCCCTGACCCCTGGTAACTGATTTTAATGTTACTTGCCTGCCCCATTTATTGAAGACCTTGCTTGTTGAGAGTAACTCGTCAATCAACTCTAAGAGTACTCTCCACTTTAAAATTTACTAGCGCTTCCATTATTGAATTCGAAGTGACGTTGTTAAAACGTCCTCTATATCTAGCAAGGCTGCTAAGGTGTATTCTCTACGATTGATTCATCTCTCAATTTTCCTCACCAGTGTATATAAGGCTTTTTCGACAGATCTACCCTTGCAGTAGCCGCGCTCTGCCTTGAAAATGGATGGATCTAAGGTGTGGCGTATATGTTAGTCTATCAGCCTTTCTAGGGTTTCCAATGCAAAGGATGATAAACAGGAAGGCCTTAGGTCCCTGGGGATGGTGTGGGATATTTTGCCAACCTTGGTGATGAAGAATCAACCCTTGCGTACTTCCACTTTTCTGGAATCCACTCCATAGTTTGTGCAAGTTCGATGGGTTAGATTTCATCCGGCAGTGACGATTTGAAGGGCTTGAAACTTTTTAACGCTCAAGTTATTTTCTCTTTAGGGATTACATAATCGTACTGTCCCTCTATTGTGGGAGAGATATGAGTTCTCCGCGTTTGCTCTGGGTCCTACGTCTCCGGGCAGCCTGGGAAGTGCGTATTGAGGATAAGATCGAATGTTTCTTCTTCTGACGGTGTCCATACTCCATTGGATAAGAGGCAGCTCGAGGTTAATGGATCTTTCGCGAGGACTTTTCTTAATCTGAAGGCATCTGAGATTCTTTCCAGATTGCTACAGAGGAGTTTCCATGATTTTCTTTGTTCTTTTCTCAGAGCTTGCTTATAAGCTCTAAGTGATTCTTTGTACAGGACGTGCGTTACCCAGTGTACGTGTCAGGATATCGAAGAGCGTGTCGATATTCCACGGGGATCGCGGGGTATCGGGGGTTCTTTTTTATAAAGAGTTGCCTATAAAGGCTTTATGACATCCCCAATCGATCCTCCTTGGATTATGAGGAGAGCTGGCTGGGGTTTGAACTGCCAATACAAACAGAGCTTACCTCATTTGTATACCTGGGAACAGCGGCCATATAGCAAGAAAGACTCCGCATCACCGTTTATGATGCCGCGACCATTCTGCTGCATACCTATCAGCACCACCAAATGCTGCATAAGCAGATGGTTGAGGAACACGGCCAACCACTACTGGTCACACACGGAAAGAAGCAAACAAGCCAAGATATTCTTATCAACCACTTCCCTTACAAAAACAAAACAACTCCGCATGCTTTTTTAGGAGTCAGATTCGCACAGACTGGACACTGCCTAGTCAATAAATATCTTAAAACCATGGGCATTACACCAGATGACACCTGTAGAAAAAAACAGCAGATCACGTCATCGTCACTCAAGTAGGTATTATCTTGAAGCAGAACAAAAACAAAGCTGCTAGCTCACTCAAAAGCATACTAAGTTTAATTACGAATCCAGGCTTTTTGCGTAAACTATAAATGGGGCATATCACAATAGGCCCATCAGAGGCCATAGTGATCAGGCGACCTAATTTCTTAGCTCTACATCACTTAAGCTCCTTCTGATTTTTCACCAGAAAACAGAGACATTACAACGAACCCGTATTTGCGTCTGAGTTCTCCAACAGATAACAGAAGCCTCCAACAAAAAAACAAATCTCTTATTAGAAAGCTCACGAGTTATGGAAACTTGTGTGGTTTCCGAGCACTTCCACAGCCTTAAATAAATTGGCTCATTTTTTATTTCATCAAAACTTTTATGTTGAGGTGTTAAGGTATGGAAATGCTACCCCACATGCCAAGATGTCTGGAAATTATTTGCAGAGAAGTTGTGAGTCATTTGATCCCTTTTATAAAGGATTTCGCCTAAACTTCATATGTTTTTAATGAATTATTCGGTTGCTAAAACTTCGACTGAACTAAAAACATTTTGTAGTTCTTTTTACATACAAAGTTTACCACCCCATTTAAGCCAGTGAATTCTATGAATAGAGTGGGTATAGAGTGGATATCTCATGTCGGTAGCTTAGATGATTTTGGTCGACTAGATATGAATCAGTGGGATTTAGCATGCCGTCGATTTCATTCTAGGGATTCGAAGTACATATTTCAATGTTTCCTTCATCGATAGATTCCTGTGATCTGTAGTGGGTATGATGGTCCCTGGCTAAAATGTACGCCATCAGGTTTTATATTTTAAACTCCGCAATGCACACATACCGTACTGCAATTAAATCTATTTCCATTCTGCCTATGCATTCTATACCTGGTAGGGAAGCCAATCAAGGATTGCTCATTTCTACCCATGAGAGCACCGTGGCGCAGTGGGTAGTGTGTTGGACTCTGACGCCGATGACACGGGATCGAATCCCGATACAGCCATGTCATCGAACGTGTTTTTCACGGTGTTTCTCCTCAGCGGGGTTCTGACAAAACCCCCGGTAGTAAAATTGTCATGAAAAGCTTCTCGAAATTCGCCGTTCGGAACCGGCAATCAACTGTAGGTCCCTTTCGCCTATGGGAAAATGAAATAACACACAACATGGGTGATTGAGAGAAGCTCGGCTCAGGTTCTTCATGGACTGTAACGCCAACATACACACAAACATACATACATTTCTACTCATACTATCAGCCTTTACTCCAAATGTATGTGCAAATAAAATACGTTCGCCGGTATTTATCCGAACTCTTTGAATATAAATTCTTAATTAAAGCCGTTGATGATAGCCGTACAAATATCGATCGACTGATAGTACATAGCAAGGAGACTGCAGCTAAATAGTATTTTGTGCAGAGTAGGTCTTGTTGAAAATAGGAGATTGAGATGTATTAAATTACGATATTCCCTAGTTTGCTTTGCTCTTTTCTCTGAACCTGATGGGAGGATCCTAATCTGATTTTCACAACAGCTATTGAAAGATACAAGAAAGTGGCAGTGAGTGGGCCATTATACACGTTGCTTACGACATGTACTCTATGAATACTTCAGAAAGAGCCTCTCTACTTCTTATTATTATTTTCTGCATTGTTATTGCTGTTTGAACAACTGGACGCTGTCAGTAATTGATATCGGTATGCATCATTAGAAGATTTAAAAAAATACCAATTTATCTCAAGAAACGCTGGAGGATGTTGGCCAGCCATGTGATGCCGGCAATGTCTGTCCTTGAATTAGGATAAAAACTGGGTAAGGTACGATTCATGAGCAAAACAGTAGATGGTCTCATTTTCTGATGGGACAATCAATTGTCATTACTGCGGTTGTGCCATTTCATTACCTCGACAGCTTTCCTGTTCCAAGTGTGATGGCATAAGCATTTGCTGATGTAGGCATATGATCAGAGTGAGAATGAATTAGGAGGACATAGATCAGGCAACTGGGGCCACTAATGGGCCAATAAAACTTAGTATGCTCCTTTCCTTTTGAGTGAGCTAGCGGCAATTTCTTCAGCTTGAAGATGATATTTGCCTAAGTGACCATGACGTGTACTGACAAGGCAGTTACAGTGGCACAGTACGTGCTCTGCCATTTCTTCGTCCTCATTACACATTCTGCAGATGCCCATGGTTTTGAGGTTTTTGTTGACTAGGCAGTGTCCAGTAAGGAAGCCTGCGATTGTACGAATCTGACTCTTCGAAAGCATGAGGAGTAGTTTCGTTCTTATGAGGGAAGAGGTTGAGAGGAACAACTTGGTTGGCCTTCTGTTTGTGACCAGTAGTGATCGGCCGTGTTCGTTAACCATCTGTTTATGCAGCATTTGGTGGTGCTGATGGGTATGCCGCAGACGGATTTACCACCGAACTACTTAAAGCCTCTGGCGATGAGCTGCACCAACTCATCTGCAGGATATGGTCGGAAGAATGCATGCCCGATCAATGGAATTTCAGCATCGTTTGCCCGGTTCATGGCGCTACAGCCCATGAAGTACCAAAGCCAAGCTTCTCTCAATCACCCATGTTGTGTGTGATTTATTTTTCACACCTACAGTTTAATGCCGATTCGGAACGGCGTGAGTCGAGAAGCTTTTTTATGGCAAGTTTACTACGGGGGGTTTTGCCAGTACCCCGCCGAGGAGGAACGTCGCGAAATAAACATTCGATGGCGTTGGTGTTATCGGGATCCGAACTCGCTCATCTTGCGCCAGAGTCCAACACACTAACCACTGCGCCTAAAATCATTAGTGGACAATCTGGTGAGTTCCTACCAGTATGGTTTCAGGCCAGGAAAATCCACGATGGACCAAATATTTACAATACGGCAGAACTTGAAGAAAACCTATGAATTCCAGGTCGACACGCACCATCTTTTTGTCGACTTTAAAGCCGCCTATGAGAGTTATTATACAGAGCCATGTCATGTTTTAACATTCCTGCCAAACTTGTCAGACTGTGCAAGATGACTATGGAGAACTCTCGCTGCTCCATTTAGGTCGGAGGTGAACTAACCGACCCCTTTAATGTTAAACAAGGTTTTAGACAGGGTGACGCACTGTCATGTGATTTCTGTAACATCATACTTGAAAAGATCGTGCGGGACTCTGCGGCCAATACAAGAGGTACGATCTACTTCAAGTCTACACAATTGTTTGCGAGACATCAATAGGGCGTTCGCAAGCATTGAAGCAGAAGCGGCTTACCCATTATGGGTAAATGGGGACAAGACAAAATATATGCTGTCATCAAAGAAAGACACGCAACACCGACGTCTTGCTCAGAACGTCATCTTCGGCAGCTATATTTTTGAAGTAGTCAAAGACTTCGTCTGACAAGCAGCAATGACATCAGCGCTGAGATAAAATGCAGAATAACTCTTGCCAACCGCTGCTTCTTTGGGCTTAAGAGGCAAGTGAGTAGTAGGCTCTACCCTCTCTCGAAAAACTAAGGTATTCCTCTACAAAACCTTAATAATCCCGGTCCTCCTCCGATGAAGGAGCTCTTGGGCGCTTCGAGAGGAAAATTCTGCGTGCAATCTTTGGTCCCGTTTGTGTAAACGGAGAGTGGATGATTCAACCAAGAACTGTACGGGCCGGGAGATGTAGAGCGAATGAAGATCACCGCTCTTGCTCGAAAAGTCTTTGACTCCAAGTCCGAGGGACGACGCAGCAGAGGACGACCGCACAGGTGGAAAGGAACCTCAACCATCCGGGAGTGCGGCACTGGAAGCAGCTGGCCAGAGATCGTGCCAGCTGGAGAGGCTTGTTGGTTGAGGCCTTGGTTCACTCCGAACTGTAGCGCCATCTAAGTAAGTAAAGGAGTTAGGGCCAGAAGTGCAGAGAAAATATAAATGTTTTTATTAAATGCATTTCTGTTTATATTTTCTATTGCAAATATCTCTGCTTGGAAAACGGAGTTATATCTGTCCATGCTGAAGTAGATGCATGTGACTGTATTTGCTCGCTATACTCCAGCCCCAACACCTTCGTTCGTTTTGGAGCCGTCTGTATATCACACGTAGGATCCGCGATTGATGGAGGGTCTATCATGTTCCCAGGTGTGTCAAGTGGGAAATGTGACCTTGTAGTTTTGGCTGAAGTTGTATCTGGGGAGACAATTGTCTATGTGAGATATCTTTAGGATTGCATGCCTGTTAAGTTCAGTAAGGATATCAGGGTGAAATAGCCTACGGTTAGAGTCATCCTCCGCGATTAGTCTGTGGGCGAAGACCATTGCTTCTTTCTTCAGTTGGAGGTGAAGAGGTGTCATGTCCGTGATGACTTCTAGTGCTGCTGTGGGGGTTGTTCTCATGGCCCCAGTGATACAGATACAAGCTAGTCTTTGCAGTTTGTTGAGCTTGGCTTGTACTGATACTTGTTTTGTTTTGTGCCACCAGACGAGCGTAGCGTAAGAATTGGTCTGGTGATAGCTGTATATAGCCAGTATAGCCAGCGGGATATGTTGGGATTTGTGCCCCAGTTTTTGCCAGTGAGTCTTTTGCTAGAGAGAGCTTGCAATGTAAGCTTGTAAGTTTTCTCAAAGGTCTTTGTAATGGGAGAGTTCCAAGTGAGCTTTTCGTCTAGAGTTATTAGGTTTTTGACTTCATTTGAGAACTCTATCGTGCCTATTCCTCCTTTTGGTGAGGGCGACTATAGTGTTTTTTTTTTTTTTGGTTGACATTTAGTGCAGTTCACAACATGGTTGAGTGCCCTTTGGAGGAGTTCCGAGATTGTGTCTTCGAATTTGCCTCTGATCAGGATCACTATGACATCGACATAGCCTTCGACCATAGGAGCCATGCCTTGAGGGCAGTCTTTTGCAGCTTTTACACTGATTTTATCATTGCCAAGTGAAGTGTTTATTTTTCTATTACTAAGCATATGTTGGACCTTGTTACATGTGGTATTGTCTACCCCTGTGCTGAGGATGCATTGTTTTATTTGGGAGTACTCGCTGTCAAGGAAGCAACCTATCGCAATTTCTTTGTCACTCAGGGATTTGTTGATCTGGACTGTCCTGAAGAGCATGCGTGGTTGATTTCCCAGGCTGGTGAGCATACTAGTTACTGTGAAGTGGTAATGTTTTCAGAGCCTGTTGCCTATCCATTATTTTTTCATAGTTCTTAGGAAGAAAGAGGTAAGGCTAATCGATCGATAAGGCTTGGGCAGGTCTACGGTCTGCTTTGGAAATAGATTTTACTGTTACTAGTCGGTATGTAACCCCATGCGTAGCTAGTTCTAAAGATGTTGATTAGCATGGGGCTGATTTGCGCACTCTCTTCCTGATGGAGGGCTGAGAAGATGCCATTCACCACAGGGGATTTGAAAGAGTCAAATTAGTTAATGGGCCATTTTATACTTGCCTCGTGAAATATTGCTCGTGATCTCTTCCAATCCTCCCCGTTGGGTCTGGCTACCCTGATTCGCGTTGGTGTATTGAAGAGAGTGGAGGGAATAATGCTGGAGTCTGGGAAGTGCGTACTGGTTAGAACATCTAATGTTTCTGGACCATTTTCCGCGTTGGTGACATCTGCTTTTTTCAACATTCCAATTTTATTAGTGTGCTCTTTGGCGAGGGCTCTGTGTGAATGTCTGACAGACCGCTGCAAAACTTTTTTCATGAGTCTCTTTTGGCTCTTCTAATCTCTTGGTTGTAGTTGGTGAGTGACGCGCGGTACTGTGTCCAGTCACCAGTCCGTTTAGCTTCGTTGAACAGTTTCTGGTCAGTGCTCTTAGCTTGACCAGTTTACTATTCCATCATAGAGTGGTGCGATTGCCGGCTTGACCTTCTCTCGGCAAGCATTGTGAAAGGCAGATAGGATTGTAGCACTGAGGCTGTCACAGCTAATATCAAGGCTATCTATGTCTCAGATGCTATTAGGACAGTTTCTGATCGACTGTGCGAGTTCTAGGCTGTCTGCTGTCTGGTCTCTCTCCTGCTTGGATGTCAAAACAGATCTGTCGATGATCTGACATCGATGTTTCTGTTGAGACATGCCAGTTTAGGATAGAGTCGCCTGCGAACGGTGTGGTTAGGGTGAGATATAGGACTTCTTCTCTGATGCTGTTCATAAGGGTGGGACTATTTCCACGATTTATAATATCGAGGTTATTTTTGAGAATGATTTCTAAAAGGCAGTCACCTCTTTTGTTTATGTCCGAGCTTCCCCGTGCTGTTTGGTGGGCGTTGGCGTCACAGCATACGATGGTTTCTCGGCCACATCTTGGTGGGAAACCGATGTCAGTGGAGTTGCTCGCAAGGTATCCTGAGCAAATTTCAGCTTCTGCCCTACATTCCGTAGTGGGTAGCTGGATAATGGCAGCTGCCAGGTCCTTATTCGTTCGTGCATCAAGGTGCTCCATTTTAAATCAATGGCTCACTATCGCAGACGTATGCATATTTGCTTGGATGCACCTTAATCCCGGCATGGTTGAATCTGCACTGGCACTGACAGGGCTGTTAGTATCTGGTCGGGCTTATGCGTACCGAGTTCCTCACTCTTTTTTCTGGGCATGGCGAATTTAATTTGGGCAACGCCCTTCGGATGGGCTTGTGTCCTGCCTTGGTTTTGGTATCCACGATTGCATTTGCCTGCTTAGCGATTCCCTTAATTCTGATTAGGATCGAGGATAAGTTAAGGATTAGTTTGTACCTATGCTTTGCGATGACGTCCTTAAAAGCCTCATCTATGGCAAAGGTAAGTTGGTCCCCACTGTTTTTTTCCATTTTTTTTTTTTCTAAGGACTCTCCAACCTTTGGTGCTAACATTAGCATTCTGCTCATGATTCGCGTAAGGAAGGTCAGTTCGTCGGCTTCAGGGACGAATGTTACGCAGGTGTATTACATGGGAATATCACTGCCCTGAGTTGCACTAGACCTGCGTTCTTCCATAGCTTAATCTTCACTCTCAACGACAAGATCCGATTTTTGGTTTCTGTGTCGTGCATGTGATTGTTAGCCATCATGACCAACATGAATCCATGCAAATATCAAGAGCAAACGATGATTCCCCATAAAGTGACTGTTTGGTATGCTTCGTGGTCAAAGGGCTTCATCGAGTCTTATTTTATCGAAAATGAGGTTTCTGCTACCTGTTGCAAAACTCTAATGCAAATACCGGTCCATTGTACTGGCAGACAAACACCTACTTATATACCAACTGTATTTTCCCCGTTCTCCGGAGAAAAAGTATATGGTCAACCGAAATTCATCCTCTGCGTATGCAATACTAAAAAAGTGCTTTAACGAATTACTTCGGACTATAACCAACGCGGAATTTGGTCGGCTCTCGTCCTATCTAAGTCTAGGACAACCACCCCTGAGGGTGGTGGTTGAGTTTATGCATTAACTTGAAGCTGGTTAAATCGTTGGACACGGCTTTGAGTGCAGCTTGGCTGTCACATGCTTTTTGCCTTCCACCGTATATCTCTGACTGAAAGACAGACGAATATTTCCCTAATGAAAAGTGTAGTCAGACGTCTTGGCATTCACAGAAAACCTCAGCGCTGGACCCCATTCCAGACCTGGAGCCATCTGGTACTGTACCAACCAGAACCATTTCTCTTGAGACGACACATGGCTTTCAGCGGACTCCCTCTGATAAATATGTCAAGAGGTGCAAGGTTCATCATAGCATTTAGAGCAGTGTCCGGCGTGCAGATGAAAGCCCCCGTACAGCTGAGGCAAACCATTCTTTGGAGTTTGTTGACAGAGGCAGAGGTGTTAGCCTGTCCCAGCAGACAACCGATGGGATTATAGGTCTTATCATTGCAATGTATGTAGATCCAGAGGGCCTTTGCTGGCGATAAACCTCATGTTTTGGAGAAAGCTCCTTTGAATTGCCAGAAAGCTGACAGCACTTTGCTGGTTTTTGACTCAACATGCTTTGGTCAAGCAAGATTGCTATCAAAGATGACTCCGAGGTACGTAGCTTCCTTGAATATTGGAATGGAAATTACCTTCGCCACCAGCTGTAACATGACAGTATTTTTCCTATTTCTCGTCAAGAGAACGACATCAGTCTTGAGAGGTTTAACTGACTCCCCATTTCTCGTGCACACACCAATCACATTTATTGCAGGCTGTACTTTGAAGAGCGCCGTGGCGCAGTGGGTAGTGTGTTGGCCTCTGACGCCGATGACACGGGATCGAATCCCGACACAGCCATATCATCGAACGTGTTTACACGGTGTTTCTCCTCAGCGGGGTTCTGACAAAACCCCCTGTAGTAAAATTGTCATGAAAAGCTTCTCGAAATTCGCCGTTCGGAACCGGCAATAAACTGTAGGTCCCTTTCATCTATGGGAAAATTAAATCACACACAACATGGGTGATTGAGAGAGAAGCTCGGCTCAGGTCCTTCATGGACTGTAACGCCAACATACATACATACATACATACTTTGAAGCAGACATTCGCTAAACATGAGCCGACAGAGAGAATGACAACATCATCTGCGTAGGCCTGGGCATAGGTTCCAAAGGCATTGAGAATATCGGGACAGAGAGTTGACTACGATGCACCATAACAGCGGCCACAGACACCCCCTTGCGGACAGCCTTTGCTTAGTCCAGATTCGGCGCATGTCCTATGCACAGGCATTGCTTTGACCCACAAGACCAGTGCTTTCTCTATGCCATGCCGTCTGGCATGCCTGTCGAAAGTTACCTTATCAAAAGCTCCCTCAATGTCGACAAAAATGCCCAGCGCGTGCACTATCCTTTCGAGTGAGCATTCATTTCTCCCAACAATAGGGGATTAGTATATGCCATTTATTCGTACAATGAATCACATTTCTGGTAGCATATTTGGTTTAGAACAGAGCGGGAAAATAAAGTCATTATTCTTGATGGTTTGATAGAAGAATTCGACGAAGAAGAGGGCCTTTTTCTATGGCATCGTACTCCTTCACATCCATTCGAAGTATCTCTAATAAATGTGTTCAATTACTACCAACCAGGATCAACAAATCAATTTGATTACTAACTACATCACTAGATCTCATCAGCCTAAACCATCACAATGGCTCGAGAAAACCACAGTTCACTTCACATGACTATAAACGATCAGTCAATTCATCGAATCAAACGACAAAAAGAGAAGAAATTGTTATAATAGAGCCAAAAGTCCCCTAAAGTAGACCATCATTCAACCGGATTGCCCAATCCTTACCTCATTTCCTTTCATTTGTTTTCTCTCAGTAAAAATGTTAACAAGAAAACAGAAAACTGAAACTTATCCCCCAAAAATTCCCACTTCAGTTTGCAAATCAAGCTCAGCATGAAAGATTCCAGAACCTCTCCCTCTACTTTTTTGAACAGTGTACTTCAATGCCCGGCTCTGGGGTTTTACTTTATTCATATTTGGCAAGAACTGGTGAATACCACAGGAAATAGTATTTTGTTTCCGGTAAACATATAGAAGCCGCCCCTTTCCGTGCCATCTTTGGCTTTTTTTGGTTTCGGTCTTCTTTCTTATGCAAATTTTATGACTTTCCACCCACAAACCCCAACTGGTCTGGCATACTTAGTGGTTTTCCCGAAGGACGAAGAAAATACCTTCGAAGCAATTTCGAAATCTAAAACCGGAAGCCGAGTCGGTTCGGTGAATTGCAACGCAACGCAGAATGTTTCCACTGAATTAGGTACAAGTAGATCCTCCGCCAAACGAAGATTCGTCTGAATGCGACTTAAATGTTCCTAATTTGTTGACATTACCATAAAAGAATTGTGTGTACGTATTCTCCTAAGTTCCGATCTGCTTTCCAATAGACGAGGTCAACACCATACGTATATACAATCGACAAAGTAGTTTTGGATGACATGGAATTGGCAGAGCTTCAGAAAAGTATTTCTTCGGTTTCTATAGTAATTATCGTGTGCATCCCATGCGCATCTCAATCCGAAGATTGGATGCAGCTGTTGCCCAGTTGGGTCTTCTCAAGTTTTCAGCTTTCAAGAAAATTACAACAAACTTGCATTACCGTCGCTCAATTGGTATATGACGATGGCCCAGTGGTGCTATGGTCCCGTAACTGCGGTAAGATGTCCTCTTTCATTTCCTCTCCATGCATCTCTGGGGGGAGGAAGTCATTTCAAACTATCTACATATCTATACATATATAACACACTTTCATTGGATTGGAGGCGGTTTTCTACGGTAAACTTTCTTCCATTCTCGATTATGCGTTCAGAGGACTTAAGGACGAAAACTTCCTTTTTCTTATACTACGTACATCAACAGGACATCGAGATGGAAATGGACCGTTTCAGTCGTTTACCACAATACCTTACTTTAAACATTGACATTGAGACGAAAAGCGAAGAGTATCGTCCAAGTATTCATTGTCTTTTGTGTTGATTCTTTGGAAATGTCCTGTCCATGCGTTAACATACGATATAGTGGATTTGGTGTCCTTTACCGCCGCACTTGTGGTTTATATTCAATAGAGTCGTTTATCTTCCTTAACGTGGACACAGAAGAGAATTGAAACTTTTCCATTGCAAGTACGAGTATATTGAATCGTATTGTGAGAGAGGATGATTCCTGATGATATGCACTTGGGGAAATGGAATGTGAGCTGAAGTAGCGATAAGAGAAAACTGAATTTAATCCCAGCACTCCAGGGATGATGTGGACGGGTACTTAGGTTGGAGTGTTTGCATTTAGCACATGAGCTAATAATCAAGTATGGTCGAAGAGGAATGCAAAGAATGGACAGGTGGAGTGGATGTGGTTAAGTAAGTTAGTGTAGTTTTAATCGGTGGTAATATAAGTTTTAAAGGATTGCACAAAGTTGGTTAAGGGGCTTACCTGTTAATCACCAGCGATGCTGATAATATTCGAATATATAAGAAGAGACAAGAGGATAGTATGAATGAGGGGTGGTCACTTCTTTTCCCATCACCCCTATCTTAGAAATAGTGAGTCTTTTCTTAAACATCCTCTCAAGATGACGAAACATCGTCCATCATTCTATCAGCCATACTCAGAAGGTTATCTTTTCACACGAAAAATGTACTGACGACTGCTTGTTGGATTTTTATTTATGAATGTGGTCAAATCCTGACATTGAGATTGGCTGAAGTAGGTGTCATTCACAGAAATTTCACTCTTTGGAACGCGGCTTAAACAAGAGGATTCATTCAATATATCTGTATCGCAATGCCTCTTTAAAACTTCGGTTTCTGCATCATCTAAATCGATGTTGTTCATAAGTCGTGAGAGATTGGTACATATGTATTGATATTTAGCTATGTGAGATATCTCCTGATACTGGAAAAATGCTTTTATAAAATGTTAACGACTGATCATCAATTTCAATGCGGCTTTCATGCATTCAGGTGGTCCTGTATAGACTTGATGATATGCCAAAGCCATTTTGTGGAAACGTGTCGAACGAATGTGCTACAAACATGTGCATCCAACTGCTGAAGACATCTATCTGCTGGATCATTGGTCTGCCGGAGAAAAATGAGAACGAGCTTGTGGTGAAGAGCTAAGAGATTCGCATACACCACATCAGCGTCTAGGATGACCTGCTAAGTGAAGTGTACCACCGTGTCATCCTCCTTGCCATACGCAATGTAGATGGACGTCAGACGTCATGGAATGTAGTAACAATTAGTTCTCCATAAGGATAAGATGAAAGTCGCGGATTTCTAGCAGACATCAGGCCGAATCTAAGAAAAAGGTAAGGATCTATGGGAGAGGAGAGCAAAACTCTAAACAACATCTCGCGGCACTGTTAGTCAGTCCCATCCGCACCTCCTCGTGGTGCCATCTGAAGATTTCCTATGGAAATCGCAGACGGGGAAGGAAACAGGATTAGCCCATTTCACGCCCTGTACGTGGAATGTTAGGTCCCTAAATAGGTCACGTGCAGCCGAACAACTTGCGGATGCTCTAGAAATCCGATGAAATGGACCGAGTATAAAGCGGATGAAAAACTGCAACCTCTACTACGGCGACTGCTATAGGGAGAGAGGACAACGATTGTTCGGATGCGGATTTGTTGTTCGAGGTGAACCAAGACAAAAAGTCCTAAGTTTCCGGCACGTGGACGAACGCCTCATAACGATCCATATGAAGGCTAAAATTTCTAACATCAGCCTGATCTGCGTCCACGACCAAGGATGACTCCACCAATGATGAGTTCTACGATCTCCTAGACAGAACGTATGTTCTATGTAACAGCCATGACATCAAAAGGTAAGGAAGGCATTTTTGAACGAGTCATCGGCAAACATAGGCTACACGACACCACATCCGGTAATGGACACAGGCTTGCTTCTTCTTCTTTGGTGGCGTTATAGCCCATGAAGGACCAGGGCCAAGCTTCTCTCAATCACCCATGTTGTGTATGATTTATTTTTCACACAATTGAAAGGGACCTACAGTTTAATGCCGATTCCGAATGGCGTGAGTCGAGAAGCTTTTTCATGGCAAGTATACTACGGGGAGTTTTGCCAGTACCCCGCCGAGGAGGAACGCCGCGAAATAAACATTCGATGGCGTTGATGTTATCCGGGATTCGGACTCGCTCATCTTGCGTCAGAGTGCAACACACTAACTACTGCGCCACGGCGCCCTCGCACAGGCTCACAAGACACAGGCTTGCTGCGGAACATAATCTCCTTCTAGCCAGTACGCGCTTCCCGCACCTCGATGTACACAAAGGCACCTGACGATCACCAGATCAATCAATCACTTACCAGATTGATCACATCGCGATCGACGTCAGACTCTCCTCCACTATTATTGATGTTCGAACTTTCCGAGGAGCTTACCTCGACTCGGACCGCTATCTTGTAGGAGCCAAGATGCGCTTACCTATCAGTAGAGGAAAAATACAAAGTTATGACGTCGGAAAGCTACTATCGCCAGAAACCGCCCGTGCTTTTACTGATCGTGTGTCCCTTAAGCTCGCCAATACACCTCAACCTACCACGCTGTCAATAGAAGAACAGTGGAACCTTTTCTAACAAGACTGAAAAGCACTGCATCTGAAGTTTTGGGCTTCAAGGCTCCACCACGAAGAAACACCTGGTTCGATGACGAGTGCAGGAGGACTCACACAGGGAAATAGGAGGCATATAAAGTCTCGCTTCATAGAAGAACAAGAGCAGCTCGTGAGCTCTAAAAATTAAAAAAAGGGAGGAGTATAAGCTTCTCAGAAAAAAAGAAGAAAGAGCACGAGAAGCGCGCAGTAGAGGATTTGGAGAGGTGTTACTGCAGGCGTGACGTTCGAAAGTTTTATCAACAGATAAACCGCACATGCCAAGGATATAAAGCCAAAACGGAAGCCTGCAGGGATGAGAACGGACACCTAGTAGTAGAATCGCAGTCGATGCTGAGGATATGGAAAAACCACTTCTGCAGACTGTATAACGGCGATGTTAGTCAATATACCGCTGACAGGCAGAATGATCCATTTCTAATCGACGAAGACCGCAGAGAATTCCGTCCCCATGACCTCGACGAAGTTAAGATTGCCAT
The DNA here is from genome assembly GCA_951905685.1 of Eumerus sabulonum. Lineage (NCBI taxonomy): Eukaryota > Metazoa > Arthropoda > Insecta > Diptera > Syrphidae > Eumerus > Eumerus sabulonum. Next base: position 83,939,074 of record OX645063.1, on the reverse strand, counting down.
ATAGAAACTCAAGTCGAATAAAGCTGCTGGCGCAGACGGACTGTCTGCTGAGTTCTTCATGGCAGCTGGGGATCACCTGTTTAGGAACATGCACCAGCTTACCTGTAAGATATGGTCAGAGAAAAGCATGCCCGAGGAATGGAGTCTCAGCATCCAGCCCGATCCACAAGAAAGGAGACCCCTCTGACTGCGCCATCTACAGAGGAATAAGTCTTCGCCTACAAAATCTTCTCTCATGTGAACGCCTGAAGCCTTTTGTAAATAAGCTGATAGGTACCTATCGGCGCGGATTCAGGCCAGGGAAGTCCACCATCGACCAAATCTTCACACTACAGCAGATCCTGTATTTCGGCACCTATTTGTCGACTTCAAAGCCACATACGACAGCGTAATTATAGACGAGCTATTCAACTCTATGTCTATCTTTGACATTCCTGTTAAACTCGTCAGACTATGCAGGATGACTTCGGGGAACGCTCGCTGCTCCATCCGAAGCGGGAAACACGTGTGATTTCTTCAACATCATATTAGAAATGATTTTGTAAAAATCACAGGCCAATACAAGAGGCACAATCTATTTCAAATACTCGCAACTCCTTGCATACGCCGACGACGTTGACATAATAGGTAGATGACAGCGCGATGTCAGTGAGGCGTCTACGAGTATTGAGGCCGAGGAGGCGAAATTTGGTTTGGCAGTAAACGAGGGCAAAACTAAATATATGCTGTCATCAAAAAAGAACGCTCACCACCGACGTCTTGGCTAGAACGTTTGTATTGACATATATAAGTTTGCGGTAGTTAAGGAGTTCGTCTACCTTGACTCCGCAGTGATCTGGAACAACGACAACAGTTCCGAAATCAAACGCAGAATCACTCTTGCCAGTCTCTATTTCTTTGGGCTCAGCAGGCAATTGAGTAATAGAGCCCTCTCCCGAACGACAGAGTTGACTCTATATAAGATTTTGCGCGTGATTTTCGGGTCTATAAACGCAAACGGGGTTGTAGGAAAAGATTCGGCCACGAACTTTACAGCGACATGAGACTAGTCAGGCATCTACCGATTCAACGCCTAAGATGGCTAGGCCATGTAAAGCGAATCGAGTCTAGTCAGGCGTCTACCGATTCACCGCCTCAGATGGCTAGGCCATGAAGCGCGAATCGACACCACAGCTTCAGCCCGGGGAGTCATTGAATCCAACCCGAGGGACGAAGAAACAGCGGACGGCCGCACTTCCAATGGCGCACACAGGTGGAAGGGGACCTCAGCCAACTGGGTGTGCGGCAATGGAAAGGCTAGCAAAATATCGTTCTAGTTAAAGGGGCATGTTGGTTGATTGGTTGGTTGAGAAGAAGAAGAAGGGATAGTAGTAAATCTTAGCCCTCGCTGTCGGAACCGAACAATGGTCTTCATACATAACTTCAGCATGGCAACACAAATCTCCATCACCTGAACTTCATCGGTGACATCAGCATTTGTATTTTCAGGAGACAAAAAGAATATAAGAAGTTTATTAATAAATCGAAAAAGACCTTCTGTGCAGAAATGAAATCTCTGAGCGCGACCAGCAAGTTGGTTAAAGTCCTCAAACGTGGAAAATCCACATAGCTGGATGTGTTCGGAAAACGTGATGGTACCTTTACTTAGCCTAAAGCGGAAACTCTTAGTTTACTGCTTCCGACTCATTTCCCGGGAAATCAGATCGCCATCGACTCGTTGCACACCACTTCAAGGGAAACTGCGCACGGCGAAAGTAGTCTTCATTCCCAAAGTAGGGAACGAGAATTACTTACTGGTCAAGGGTTTTAGACTAATCAGCTGAAAAGCATGGAAAGAATAGTTGAATATCTCGGAGATAAAACATGACTATCAGAGAGCGCCGTGGCGCAGTGGGAAGTTGACGCCGATAACAAGGGATCGGGTCCCGACAACAGCCATGTAATCGAAAGTGTTTTCACGGTGCTTCCCCTCAACGGGGTTCTGACAAACATCCCTGTAGTATAATTGTCATGAAATGCTTATCGAAATCAGCCGTTCGGAATCGGCAACAAACTGTAGGTCCCTTTCACCTGTGTGAAAAATAAATAACACACAACATAGGTGATTGAGAGAAGCTTGGCCCTGGCCCTTCACAGGCTGTAACGCCACCAGAAAAGAAAGAAGAACATCGCATATAAGATCTTCTCTGCCGTGTTGTGTGTACGCCTCAAAGCCTTGGTGTATAATCTGGTAGGTTATTATCAATGTGGTTTCAGGTCAGAAAACCACGTGTGCACGAGGGACGAGCCATACGGAATGTCAAGTTTTAACATCCCTGCCAACCTCGTTAGATTATGCAGGATGACGATGGAGAATTCCCGCTGCTCCATTAAGGTCGGTAAAGAATTAGCCGAGACCTTTCGTTTTAAAAAACAATTTAGACAAGGTGACGAGCTATCATGTAATCGTGCGTGAAAAGATGATACGAGACTCTCTGGCTAACACAGGAGGTACGATATATTTCACGTCTGCGCAACTGCTTGCAAACGCCGATAATATTGACGTAATTGGACGAACACAGCGGGACGTCAATGAAACTTTCGAAAGCATTGAATCAGAAGCGACTAAAATGGGTCTTTCGGTAAAACGAAATATATGCTGTCAACCAAAAAAGCAGCACAACACCGACGACTCGGCTAGAACGTCGCAGTTGGCAGTTACAAATTCGAATTGTTCAAGGACTTCGTCTACCTTGGCTCACTAGTGAGTAGCGACAACAACACCAGCGCTGAGATCAAATGCAGAATTACTCTTGCCAGCCGCATTTTATTTAGGCTCAAGAGGGAAAAGATTGCGCTATACAAAACCTTAATCATCCCGGTCCTCCTATAAGGCGCAGAGGCCTGGACTTAAACGAAAGCGGATGAGGAGATCCCTGGTAGTTTCGAGAGGAAAGTTCTGCGCTTGTATAAACGGACGACGAACTATACGGGCTGTACAGCGACATCTAAGGTGGCTATGGTTTTATGGTTTTCGAAACACTTTAGGCACGACTCTTCCTTTTTTTTCACTAATTTTCGTTATGGTTAAACCCTTCTCATTTGAAGCACCTCACAACACTTTACATTTCCGTTCGTTCACTAATGCCAGCTGAACGATTTCAAACCGCCACTATTAGGAAAAGTCCTACCAACTCCCATTCACTTCCAGAACAAGTCTTTTTACCAACCCTGGTTGGAGGCCCACTTAAAATTCAACAAATTCGTTTAAATAATTTTTTCAAAAATATTTTTTCGTATTCGTATTCGTATTTCGTATATTTATTTCATATAAATTCAAAAAACATAAGCGATTACATATTACTTAACTCATAGTATGAAATAAAATAGGTGACATTTTTTATTTTATATACATAACGTATTAAAATAGTATCAAATGCCACTTCAAAAGGCTGAATTAAATTTATATAAGATAATAGAAGTATGGGTGGGGTGACCCAAGTAATTATATACACTTTAACAATAGGAAATTCAAATTGACGTGGAGAAAATATTAACAACATACAGATCCCCAAAAAAAGAAACAAATGAGAATTAAAAGAATAAAAAAATAAGACAAAGACAAACTCCAAGTTATATCAGAACGTTAGAGAAAAGGTTTTCTAGTGTCGCATAGTCGAAATCTAAGAGCCACAGTTTTAAGTGCTTCACAAGCCCGCTAGAAAACGTCATTGATCTGATTGAAGATGGTAGACCATTAAAGAGACGGCACGAAGAAACTAAATAAAAATTTCGAAATGCGGTAGTGCGAAAAGTTGGAACAGATACGACATTGGAGAAGTTTCTACGTACATTGTAATCTGAAATTAATCTACAGTTAAGATTACCCGACCTTAAGAAGAAAGTTTTAAGGACTTTAAAACAATATAAATGGCGAACAGGAAGAATATTCATATCACGAAACAAAGGATAACTGGGATGACGACGATTCTTACGGCAGGCATCATTTTATTCATATTTGTACCTCCCCAACACGTAATACCATATTGGAGCTTCGAATGGAAGATCCCATAATAAATTACCTTAAGTAATTTTGTAGAGCAAACATTTTTTAGATAATAGAAGTTCCGAAGGGTGCTGCGAAGATACTTCCTTAACGACTCAGTATGGTTTATAAAGCTCATCCTAGAATCTATAATAAGGCCCAAGTATTTAAATTCGTCTACTTTCTCAACTGGAAAACACTTATTACTGCAATTTGATTTACTACAGAACGTAGAGAACGGTAAGGCGGGAATACAACTACAACCTGTAAGTTTGTATCTATGACACTCAGGTGCATGAAAAACTACTTCAACGTTGTTACAGATTTTTGTAGACAGATTAAAATACATAATTTTTGTTTTGGAGCTAATATTTAATTTGTGCTCAGCAAACCAGATCCTTAATAAATTTAGATCCCAATTAATATCAGATACGAGATTTAAAGCACTGTCCGATCCGTAAGAACAGGCCACGTCATCAGCGAAAGCAGTGATTTTAGCTATAAAGCTTAGCTTGAATAGAGAGTCGATATAGATCAGGAACAAAATAGGCCCCAAGACAGAACCTTGTGGCACTCCCGAATTAAAAAACAGCATTTCGCTCCTCGCTTCTTCGATCTTTACTCTTTGGGATCGGTCAGAGAGGTACGATCTAAGCCAGTCGAGTATGAATCCACGGAACCCAGCTTTTTCCAATTTAGTCAATAGGATGGCGTGGTTAACCATATCAAATGCTTTTGCAATATCTACAAAAAGGCTTGCAGTGTACTTTCTCGCGTCAAGGCTGGAAAAAATATGGGAGCAAAAATTTAGAAGAGCGTCTTCAGTTGATTTTCCCCGCTGAAAACCAAATTGCACTGAGCTGAAAAAACTAGTTTTATTTAGGAGGGACACTATCCTCTCCTTAACGATTTTTTCAAAAACTTTGCTAAAAACGGGAAGAAGAGAGATGGGCCCATAATTGCCCATATCTTCTTTTGAACCTTTTTTGAACAAAGGAACTACGTCAGCGCATTTAATTTTATCAGGAAAAAACCCAGAGAAAATGCTGCGATTGAAAATAACAGCCAACACATCAGCTACATAGTAACCAACATGCTTTACAATCCTGTTTGAAATGCCATCAAATCCACATGCATTTGAATTCTTAAGGGATCCAATTGCCCTTCGTACATCGAGAGAGGTTATAGGCTCAAACGCAAAACTATATCCCTGAACAGGCCCACAAGAGTTTGCAGAAAACGAACACAGGCTACAAATAGGTTGGTTGGTTGGACTTGTTGAACTGTTCACTATTGAGGCAAAGTATTTGTTGAATGCGTTCGCAATAATAAATTTATCCGAAACCACACAATCATTTACAGAAATAGCAGTCGGTATTTTGTTAACAGAGCCCTGGTTCAGAATGCTATTAACAACCTGCCATTCGCTTTTTATATTCCCATTTGCAGACATGAACCGTTCACGATAATAATTATCGCGGCAAATGCGAATATCATTTTTAAGCTGAGAGCATAACTTCTTGTATTTACTTTTCAGATGTAGATTATTAGGATGCTTAGAACACTTAACTCTGAGCTTATTTTTGATATGTACCTTGTCAACGAGATGACCCGTTATCCAAGGCTTGAGTCTTTTTTTAGATGTTTTTAAAAAATCAGTAGAGGTACAGTTAGTTAAGTGTTTGCTGAAACAATCCATAAAGAGATTATAGCAAGCAGAGGCATCATTCTCCAAATATACAGCCTCCCAGAATTCAAGCAGGAGATCATTTTTTAGCTTAACGAAATCAATTTTTGGCACCATTTTGGTAGGGTTAACATATTGATTAACTTTTTTGCTGGAATTCAAGTTTACCAATAGCCCTGTCATAGAGTGATCCGAGATATTCAGATCAAATATGCACTTCTCGCAGGAGCTTTGAGGGGAAAAGACAAAGCGACCATAAATGTGATCCAAACAGCTACTTGACAACATTCTAGTAGGTTTATTAATGAAACTGGATAAACCATGCGATGCTAAAAGAGCCAAATAGTTTGATACCAATTCAGTCTTGTCCAATAAGTTAATATTAAAATCTCCCAAGATAATTAAATTTTTGGCATTCAATTTATCAAAGAGACATGAAAACTCCTCTATGAACGCAACAACATTAAACGTATGTAGTCTATAGACACACAAGAACACATAATCTACATGATTAATAACAATAGAAACTTTTAAAACGTCAGCACTGCGAAAATCAACACACTTCTCCTCGCACACTAAGTACTCCTCTTTGATGAAGCAACCTACACCAACTGAAGCATAGTTTTCATTTGGGCTTGCAAAGAATCTAAAACCAGGCAAATAGTAATCATTAATCTCGAATTCGTAAATCCAAATTTCTGACACAAATACAATATCAGGCAGACACAAGAACGAATCGAGGTGGGCAACGAGAGAAGAAAAATTTTCTCTTAAACTTCTAACATTCTGATGGACAACAAAGAGTTTGTTATGGCAATAACTGCTATCAGTAAATACATTATCACAGTTTATACTATTGAGATCAATAACAGAAAGGTCATCGATTAGATCATTATCAAAATTCATTTTATCTCAAAAGTAATAAATTCGCACTAAATAAGTGCAAGATCATTGAACGATCTAATTGAGATGACCCTCCCACCTTCTACCTTTCTCAGTAAAATTTGATTGTTATTAAACCATACATATTTATAATTTTTCCGCTTTCTTACATCTTTGGTCTGCCTGGGTGTACTTGGTAAGAGCATCATTAATATATATGCTGGTTCTCTTGCTGTTGCCGCCGCTGCTGTGATTGCTGCTGTTGTTGTTGCCTTCGCTGATACCAGTCACGTTAGAGTGGAGATTTTTTCTTTTCTTATTCTTCTCGCTCATAATTTGTTTCTTGATAGAGAGGTCAGTGAACTTCACACAAATAATTGATTTGTTTGAAAAGCTGTTAGTTCCCTCTTTGCTCCGTAGTTTCTTTATGTAGCAGCTCTCTATTTTGGTGTCCGGAACATCAACAGACAAAGCATCTTGGAATATTTGTTTAGCTTTGCCGATTGCGTTATGGTCATCGACATTAGGCACACCAACAATTTCAATGCAATTGGTCAGAAGTTGTTGCTGTTGCCAATTGAGTCGACTCTCCAGGGATTCAACCTTCGCCTTCAGCTCAGCATTTTCAGTTCGCAGTTCGCTGAGAGATATTAAGAAACGATTATAAGTTTCCTCCAGTTTTGCGAGCTTTAGATAGATCATCTGAAGTGTCTATTCCGATTCACCATGATCCTGTTTAGAACCCGATTCCACTGTATGTTTGCTGTTGTATTGATCCCCTTGTCCACTATCAGTGTTAGAAGAAGAGGATCCACCTTTTCCTGCACTTATGGACTGATAGTTGTCATTGACAAGTCCTGGTCCTGACACACGCAACGATCTACGTCTAAGTACGTCGCATTTATTGCAGCGAAAAGGTTTCCCACTAGTAGCAATAAAATCTGCATCTTCTTTAGTGAGATTAACGCAAGCGAAATGGAAGAAACTTAAACAGTCGCTGCAGGAAATCTTTGGGACACAATTTCTTCAAATTTTCCCCGAACAAAGTGAACACTTCATTTTAAGATCAACGGAAAAATTAAAACAAAAATAAATAAATTTGGAAAAGTTAAACAAAATTACAATGAGATGTGCACCCCACGACACTCACTGACTGACACATTTCAGTGCTCAACATACACATTTCTAGCATTCTTATCTACGGAAAAGGATAACGTTTCCATCCAACCCAACCCGCAGACTCAGATAAAGGACCAAACGCCTAACCTTCACATATGTACATACATATATCTACGACATCTTTCACTTTGTTTGGAATTTAACAAATTGGTCGAATAATTGAGTGAATTATTGCCAAAAAAAAAGGTTCCAGCTTCCGGAAAATGCCACTTGGGATCGATGTAAAACATTCCGAATGTAAATGACGCGTGTGAATGCCTCAGAATTCCTTCAGCATACTCCTCAGTCGATCCTTTCGTCCTTTCGCTATTCAGAGTGTGTTGAATGAGCTCTTTTATTTCCTGTTTTTTTCAGGATCGAAATGAAGACCCGCTGTAAGTCGACGCCTCCACGGTACTACAGAATTTAATTAATTCATTGAAGTTGTTCCTTCATCATCGTTCATCGCACCATCGGTTCATGGAAGCGACAGAGCTTTTCACTTACAATCCAATGAATCTGTGCTTAACATTTTGCGGTACGACGAGATGGCATCGAAGCGTTGTTGGCGCGGTGCGGTGCCTCTTGATGTGTCGGAAAATATCCCATTACTTGCATAGCTGTAACCGAAAGCCATTCGCTCAGCCATGAGTTTCGCCACAAATGGGTCACATGATACACGAGTATACTCGTGTAGTCCTTCCTTTGGTTGCCAAAGCATCGTCGACATGGATAGCTCTTTCCACAAGCGAATTAATTTCGAAAGAAAATTGCTCAGACAAATAAAATGGAATTTTGTCGAAAATAGGATAAAGCTCGTCCTTCAATCTCCATTTTTTTTTTCACAGGTGGTCTCTAAGCACTACGTACGAGAGTAATGACTAAAACGTCGAGAATGTCGAGAGTGAGAGAAAGATGACATGGTGATGACGTAGATGACGATGTCTTACGATTTGAAGTCAAGTGAGGGAATGATGGTGGTACATGCATACATGCTTGTCTGTTCATATCTAGAAATCGCAGAATAGTTCTGGAAGGTAAAGCTGCCACAAGTACATCAATTCGACGTCGGTTTGGCTGTCGCCGGAGGTGCATTGACAATCTCAAAGGCACGTGAAGTAGAGAACTTCCATGTGCTGAATACGATTGCATGGTATTTCCTCATCCAATCTATACAGGTGAGTCCTTTGAAAGTATGTACCTAAGAATCGCTGCAATCTCGGAGGGCTAAAGTGAAATGGGGAAAATGTGGAAATGATGCCTTTGACTGGCTTATAAACAGTTTTCCTGATTTTTTCCTCACTGCTATTCACTTTTTTTGCTTTGCAAAGGTTTTCTTAAAGACTTTGACACTAACTCTTTGACACGCACACATATGTACCTGTCATACCACTCCGGGTGGATTGCGGCAGGGTGAATCCTTTGAGTTGTAAACTAACCAGGTGCACCTCGTATTGTATGCAAATTCCTGTCCCATCCACACTTACTGTCCACAGGAAATTTATAAAATTACACAACAGGACAAAGGAGAAGCCCAGAAAAAACCAACAAACAATATCCTTCAAGGATAAATAAATTGATTAAGGTGCAATGACAAAACTTGGCGCTCACCCCTGAAAGAAACGACGAAAGACACCTTCTTCGCTTTTCACTTCCGAACGAAGCCATGAATATTCAATGAATGCAAATCGTCTTACTGTAGCCACGCCGTCAACATCCTGACACCTCGCATCCGTATCGTATATAGCGTAGGTGAAGTAGCCATTGAGTCAAAGCAGTCCTTGTTAATGAATTTCTTCTTAGGGATTCCGAAGGAAGCTGGCAAATATTTTAATTGTATACACTGCTTCAATCATAAGCTGTGAGAGGTGTTGTATGCCTGGCGGCACTGACTACTCAAGTGGATCCTGGCAATGGACTTAATTTGAGTAGATACTGTTGGGGGATTTTCATTAGGGGCGGATTCGGTCGTTGTTTGTTTTTCTCACGGATTGCAGATACTTTGCTTTGTGTATGAAGATGGTGTTGGCGTACATCGTTCACAGTGATGCTGTCTAGTGGGTTTATTGTTTAATTAGTTGGAAATTCGGTTGTGGTGGTGATTTGCGGTGTAGTGAAGTGCGGATGGGGACGTGCTAAGAAGTCTCGAGTGATTTTTAAAGGCAAGAAAAACATCAATTAGACACTAATGAGGACTTGGAAAATACAATATTTGGAGATCGTAAGTATAAGCAGATTTGCTCTTCGATGTTTAAGTGTCCTTCTTGGGGTTCTTTGTACAGTGTATGGTGCTGAAGGAAGGCTGTTGACAAACGTAGCTTTAAAGTTTCGGTATTTGTTGGAGATTTGGTCTTATGATACCTATCTACGGCGGTGTAGTATTTGCTTTTTCTTTTATCTGGTCTTCGGAGGGAAATGTTGCTTGCATAAGGCACTTGTAAGGAGTGGGTCGCCTAGTGGTTTGTTTTTAAATCATAGGTTATTTTGACACTGACCAAATTTTCCGCTCGAAGTCTTGACGAAAAGGCAGTATCATACCTCCGCAGAACTAATTGAGTCGCCTTACGCTTGAACAAAGTTGGGAGATATTAAAAACTTATTTCCGAAATGAGTGCTGTGTAGCCCAAACAGTGCGTTTTTTTGAAAATAAGTTTTGGGCGAAATGAAGCACCCACCGCGACTGCTGTACGCAAGTTTGTGCTAGAAGTTCATGAGACTGGTATGCTAGTGGACAACACTCATGGTCGTACGATGCGCACAGATGAGAATGTGGCCGCTGTGGCCGAGAGTGTGAGACTCAATTCACGAACATCAACTCGCCCTCGATCTCAACAGCTCAACATTTCACGCACTAGCCTGAGGAGAATTCTTACATAAATTTTCAGTGGCCCACATGTTCCACTAAAAGGGTCGCTGGGGTAATGCGCGCAACGCAGGATCTACAGGCCACTTGATCCTCCGCCGTCGACTCTAACTCATCAGGACTATGCCCAAGCGCACCCAGGCGAGTTTTTGGACTTGGTCCAACCACCTCGTCCTGGGTGTGCCAAGCGGTCGCCTGCCCGATAGTATTGCATCCGAGGCACGCTCGGAAGTCGTGAGGATGGAGACATTCGTCTCACGTGACCAAAGCAACGAAGCATAGCCTTTCCGTTCGGAGAAGTAGCTGCTCAACATTGAGCTCTCCGCGCACTGCAGTTTTTCTCACCCTATCCCGGAGAGTAACTCTCACAACAGCAAGAAGAAATCTTACTTCGGCAGCTTGTATTCGCGATCTTATTCTTTCGGTCAGTACCCAAATTTCATCACTAAAGGTGAGAGTTGGAACAAATATTGAGTTAAAAACCACTAACTTGGCTTTGACACCAAGCTCGGTCTTCCTGATTACAGTCCTTCCAAGCTGTTTCAAAATTGACCCAGCTTGGCCAATCCTGCAGGAAAGCTCAGTATTAATGATACTTAAACTTCTCCACCTGCTTCAACGGAACTCCACTAACATGTAGAGTTCATTGGACAGGTGTTCTGGAAATAACCATAACCTCGAACTTGCCCACGTTTCCCCTCATTCCAGGATCAGCACATACGTCCTCAAATCTATCTAGCGCGCGCTGGAGTTCCTTCTGGGAGGATGTGAGGACAACTCAGTCATCTGCAAAAATAAGATGGCTTAACCCCAACTCTCCTAACGTGAAACACTCCTCTCCTCGACTGCGCTGCAACATCCAGTCCATATATACATATAGTGAAAAGGAGAGGTGACGAGACGCGCCATGGGCGAATTCCAAAGCCCCCGGTGAAACGTGTTGATTTACTCCCGTTAATCCCAACGCAGCTGATACAGTTTGTGTATAGAGACTGAATGGCCCTCAACAGACGACCATCAATCCCATATTCCTGCAGAACACCCCAGAGCTTACCTTGAGGAACTCGGTCATAAGCCTTTTCTAATCTGCAAAACAACTGCAAATCGGTTTGGGGTACTCCCAAACCTTCTCGAGCACCTTTCTTAGAGTGAAAAGCTGGTCGGTTGTACTTCTGCCGTGACGAAACCCGCACTGTTCATCCCTTATTCTGAATTCGACCATAGCTCTAGAACGCGCCTCCAACACCTTAGCGTAGACTTTACCGGGGACACTTAAAAGAGATATGCCCCTATAGTCGGAGCACTCTTTTTACCTCCCTTTTTGAAAAGAGGGACAATCACCCCAGCCTACCAATCGCTAGGTGTCTCAATGCATTCCCAGGCCACCTTAATAACATAATACTCCATCCTTACCCATTGCCTTAAGCATTTTTGGCCGAACTTCGTCCACACCAGTGGATTTGCAAACTTGTAGCGATTCAATCACTAAAATGACTTCCTCCACCGTTGGACTATTCTCCGCCCCACTCAAGACCGTAGGTCTGTCCCCCTCCTCAGGGGCCTCTTCGGGATTGAGCAGCTCCGAAAAGTGCTCCAAGAGAATCCAGTCTCTGTAGGCCTTCTTTTTCTCTCTGATGGCTTCTTGAACTCCGGGTGTTTTAAACCACGCAGTTCTTTTCTCACCACCAGCCGCCACACCAAGCCGCTTCTCTCCACAAACATCACGTGCAGAGGCAATGACAGCTGTTGTAAATAGTCGCCGTTCTTCCTCTACATGCGATGGAACAATTGGAATTTACTCAATTCTGTTTTTTCTTTATATTCGCATCCGCACTTAAGGCTAGGGCCTTATAACGTTGAACGTTGTGCGAGCGAAGGTAACAGGGAGAGGGAGAGTTTGGCCCAGTTTCAAGAGTTATATACTCGTATGATGTTTTTGATAACCTGAACGGAGTGCAGTGGTTTGGGTCGTAGATGTTCGTTCACTATTCTGAGGGGTGGTTGTCCTAGATAGGACGAGAGCACAAAGATCTCAGTTTATTCGCTTACAAGATCCAATTTACTCATCAATTGAAAGCACGCGACCATCCGCTTCGTTATCACTTCGCAGTTTAGGCCTTAGAGCAGCTGGAATTGGACAACGATTTCGGTCGAAAAATCTTGTTTTCTGACGGTTTAACGGCGGCTACGTTAATAAACAAACTTTTCAGATGCGGGTCGGAAAACCCGCACGTTATTGACGAGAAGCCAATGCATCCACAGAGAGTGACAGTTTGGTGCGGATTGTGGAGTGGTGGCATCATTAGACCATTTTTCTTCGAAAATGGGGTTGGGAACAAGGTTTCGGTCAACGGTGGGCGTTACAGAGCCATGTTAACCGACTTTTTTTTACTGAAATTGAAGACAGGGATTTGGACGTCTTCTAATTTATGCAATGCAATCAGCAGTCTTGGCGATGTCAACTGACCGCCTCGGAGCTGCGATTTGATCATTTTGGACTTTATTTTGTGAGGAACCGTGAAGGTCCGATGTTATGCCAACAATCCGGAAATGATCCGAGCAATCCGCGACCTACAGCCCGAAACCATCAATATGCTGGTACAGTGGTTGAATTATTTTCTAAGGGGAGATTTTTTACTGGTTGGCTTTTCGATGTTAGATTCTTAACAACACACGCATGACTAGTGACGCGTGCCTAAGTCAAGCATTTCATCAAAGAAAAATCTACACCCGATAAATTGGCCGGTTTAATTGTCGAACTTAACTCATGTAGACCCTTTTAAGGGGGCACGTTAAGCAACTTTTCTATGCCGATAGGCCATCGTCAATTACAGTCTTAGACATGTGTTATTAGCGAGATCCCAGCCAATGTGCCCGAAAAAAGTACACTAAAACTGGAGCCTTTGAAAGGACCAATTTAAACGCAGACGTTTTTAACATTGATTTATCAACTCAAAGGTTGGGTAAAGTAAAAAGGCTCTGAGGCTTTTTATCAGTAGATGATGTTGGTGCCCACACAATGGGTAGCACTGATCTGATTCTGTCAGGTGCAGATACTTTAAACTACATTCGTCATGCATCATTTGCGAAAAAAGTTGTAGTAATTAGAAAATAAGTGAAATATCTGAAAAAATGCGCGGCGTTATGCCTTTTTACTATAAAAAGAGGTTTAAACCTGCAGGCATAACACTCACAGTATATGGTCAACTTTTCTTTTTTTTTTTTTTTAGAGACTCGCGCAGGTTCAAAAGTTTTTCATATTCTCTTATGATGTGTTGACACACACAACCTGAACGGAGTGCAGTGGTTGGGGTCGTTGATGTTCGTTCACTATTCTCAGGGGTGGTTGTCCTAGGCCTAGATAGGACGAGAGCCGACCAAATTCCGCGTTGGTTATAGTCCGTAGTAATTCGTTCAAGCACTTTAGTATTGCATACGCAGAGGACGAATTTCGGATGACCATATACTGTGAGTGTTATGCCTGCAGGCAGTAGGTCTGGTCACTTTCCATTCACAACTGCGATGCATACTTTTTATCATCCGTATAGGAATAACTTTTACTTGGCTATGAAGCGAATTTGAACTATGGACCTTCCGATCGGCGGTCAATGATGTTAACCACTGCACCACGGCCACCCCACTGAAATTCATCCCCTGCATAAACAATGTTAAAGTGCTCGAACGAATTACTACGGACTAAAACCAACGCGGAATTTGGTCGGCTCTCGTCCCATCTAGGACAACCACCACTGAGAGTAGTGAACGAACATCAACGACCCAAACCACTGCACTCCGTTCAGGTTGTGTGTGAAAAATTTGTCAAGTGTTCGATCAAAATGCTGTGGCTGGTTGATTCTGTTGCCGCAATTTCGGTAACCAAGATATACCTCACTTTGGTTAGCCAATCACTCAACATGTTAATGAAATTTTGCAGCTAGTGGAACAAAAGCGGCACTCAATCTTTCTAAAGGAGCGCTACGGTCCGGTGTAGACATGGACCTCAACCAAGAAGCTCCAACGGCTGGCATGATCTTTTGCCATCTGCTTCCCGTGCCACACACCAAGTTGGTTAAAGTCTTCCTCCACATGTTGGACACAAAGACTCTTCGGGCTGGAGCTGTACTATCCGACGTTGGAATCGCTGCACCGCGCATAAAGTTCGTCGTTGTATCTTCTCCTCCACTCTCCGTTTATACAAATGGAAGCATGGATTGAACGCAGAATTTTTCCCTCGACACGACTAAAGGCCTCCTCATCCGCTTTCATCAAAGTCCAGGCCTCTTCTCCACAGAAGAGGACCGGGATGGTTAGGGTTTTATATAGCGCAAAAATAGTCTCTCGAGAGAGGGCTCTACTTCTCAATTGACCCTTAAAAAATTAGTCTCTCGAGGTGCTGCTTTTGTTGCAAAATTTCATTAACATTTTCAGTGATTGGTGATCAATTGACCCTTAAGCCCAAAGAAGCTGCGATTGGCAAGAGTAATTCTGCGTTTGATCTCAGCGCTGGTGTTGTTGTCGCTGATCTCTAGTGAGCCTTGGTAGACGAAGTCCTTGACCACTTCGAATCTGTAACTGCCAATTGTAGCGTTCTGGCCGAGACGTCGTTCGAATTATATATTTCGTTTTACCCTCGTTAACCGAAGGACCCATTTCAGCCGCTTCTGCTTCAATGCTTTCGAACGCTTCATTGACGTCCTGCCGTGTTCATCCAATTATGTACGTCAATGCCATCCGCGTACGCAAGAAGTTGTGTATACTTGAAATAGATCGTACCTCTTGTGTCGTTCAGTGGGTCTCGTATTATATTTTCAAGTGTGATATTGGAAAAGTTACATGACGGGCGTCTTCTTGTCTAAATTCTTTTCTAACATCAAAGCCCTCGGTTGGAGGAGCGAGAATTCTCCATGTTCATACTGCACAATCTCGCGAGTTTGGCAGGGATGTCAAAACTAGATCCAGCACTGTATACATATCTCGTTCATATGCACCCTGACAAACGCGGCCTTGAAGTCGACGAAGAGGTGATGGGTGTCGATTTGGTATTTTTTGTGTTTTCTCCAAGATCTGCCACAGTGTGAACATTTGGTCTATTGTGGACATACCTGGCCTGAAACCACACTGAGAAGAGCCTATCAGATTATCC
This sequence comes from Eumerus sabulonum, assembly GCA_951905685.1. Classification (NCBI taxonomy): domain Eukaryota; kingdom Metazoa; phylum Arthropoda; class Insecta; order Diptera; family Syrphidae; genus Eumerus; species Eumerus sabulonum. Next base: position 83,923,317 of record OX645063.1, on the reverse strand, counting down.
ACAAAAAGTTTTAAAGTGTTCACACAGTACAGCAGAGAAGATTATGTTAAGGAGATTAATTCTCCTGTAGTTGGCGCAGCTAGAGAGGTCTCCTTTCTTGTGGACCGGCAAACGATGCTGAGATTGCATTAATTTACAGATGAGCTGGCGCATACGCCCTACAAGCTCATCTGCAGCCGCCTTACAGAGCTCAGCAGACAAGCCGTCTGAGCCCGCATCTTTATTAGTTTAAAGCTTCCAAATTACCAGCTTAATCTCATCTAGGTCGGGTGGACGAAATTCTCTTGCACCTTCGTCCGTTGTGAATGGATCATTCTACCGGACAGTGGTTTCATGTCTTTCATCGCCGTTAAACAGCCTACAGAAGTGTTCTTTCCACATTCGCAGCATCGCATGTGACTTTAATCTCTACAGACGTCTCTACAGACTTCCGCTCTGGCTTGTTCGTTTTACTTTTTCGTAAAACTTGCGAGGGCCATTCCTATGGTAGTACTCGTATCTCGCTACCTCCTCGATCTCACGGTTTCTATGTTCTCTAGTTTCTTCCTTAAAAGCGTGAGTTTCTCTCTCCTTTTCTGCTCGTAGTGGATCTCGTCCATCCAGGTAGCATGGCTACCTAGAAGGCGTAGGCGAATTGCTTTACTACATGGGCTTGTTTGCATTCCTCATCGCGGCGGTTTTAAGCCCAGCACATCAGAGGCAGCATCTCTGATGGCGCGCTCGTAATTCTCCCACTGTTGTTCTGTGGATTGTTCCGGTGTCATCGGAGCTTACGAAAGATGGAGAAACTCGACCGATTAAAGCTTAAAGACGTCAAACTTTCGTTGTCCAGCTCGACTCCGTGCTATCCTTGATATCCTCATTAGTACCTTGGCTATAAGGTACAAGGATACGAATCGATGTTAGCTCCTCGGAAAGTTCGAACATCAGGGATAGGGAAGGAATGTCTGACGTCGATCGCGATGTGATCAATCTGGTTAGTGACTGATTGATCTGACGATGTTAGCTCCTCGGAAAGTTCGAACTACGCGAATAGTGAAGGAATGTCTGACGTCGATCGCGATGTGGTCAATCTGGTTAGTGATTGATTGATCTGGCGATCGCTAGGTACCTTTGTGTATATCGAGGTAAGGGAAGCGCTTACCGGCTAGATAGAAATTTCGCTCCGTAGCAAGATCAGTCAGCCTGTGTCCGTTATCGGATGTGGTGTCGTGTAGTCTGTGTTTGCCGATGACTCGTTCGAAGATGCATTCCTTACACAGATTAGCATTGAAGTCTCCTAGTACAATTTTGATGACGCAGTGGTTAGTGTGTTGGATTCTGACGAACGATAATCGAGTTAGGATCCATATAACACCAACGCCATAGAATGTTTGGCTCTGGTCCACCATTGGCTCTAACACCGCAAAAGAAGAAGAAGCTGGGACATTGGGAATACGGTCTGTCTAGGGGATCGTAGAACTCATTTTTGGTGGAGTCATCCTTATCTTCCGTGGGGGCGTGAACGCAGATCAGACTGATATTAGGAAATGTAGCCCTAATACGGATCCTTATGAGGCGTTCGCTCATATGCCGTATACTTAAGACTTTTTGCCTTAGTCCACCTCGAACAACAATTCCGCATCCGAACAATCGTTGTCCTCTCTCCCTATAGCAGTCGCCGTAGCAGATGTCGCAGTCTCTTATTCGCTTTTAGCCCGGTCCATTCCATTCCTGGATGGCGGTTAAGTCCGCTTTATAGCGGTCTAGGGCGTCCGCAAATTGTTCGGCTTCACATAACCTTACTATCCACATACAGACCCGAAGATCATTTTGTTTTTTTCGTTTTTTGCAAGGGTCGTCAACATTAATCCGGTCCGTTGTATCCGAGGCTTGTAGTTGTTAAGGTTTGCTAGACCATAGCCCATTGTTTTGTGGCGCTAGGAGCTCGCCATTCGTCCTCTTTCGTTAGTAATTTCCATGGTCAGGAAGTTTCCAGATGGTAGCACGAAGAGGTGGAAGTTGGACCTGGCTAACAGAGTTGCAAGCTGTTCGGCTGGAAGGCTCCTACTCGCTTCTTTTAAAGGACTCCTACGAGGCCTTTGTTAGTCTTTTACCATCCTGCATAAAAGTTTAAGACGAACAAGTCACCAAAAGGCACGTAATTTATGAGCTGTGTGGCTAGGAAATCGATTCAAAACCATGCCATTGATTAATGGCGTTAGCTAACATATTGAAGAAAGATTTTTGAAAAGCCAAAAGATGGTTGAAAAACAGGAGAGCAATATTAGTATGCGTAAATACGTAATATGTGAGTTTTCGTGTTTTAAATTAGCATAGGCAGCAAAAAAAGCTTAGAGAACAGATCATACATCATTCCATTGCATAATCCCTACTTAGTCACGGATAAGCTAAACTTATTGATGCCACTACTACAACGAGTGATTCCTCGGCTGCTAATTACTCCATCAATGGTGTCATAACCGCAGGACCGTGTACAAAAATCTTTTCATTTACGTACACAATTTAAATAAATAATTGATCTGCTGAAACCGTGCGAGTCAAACATTTAAAAATTCCAGCGCGCCATCAATTGAATCACTTGGTGTCTCTTAGTGTTTTGTTGCTCTTCGCCTCGTTGTGACTTGGCGGGAAGTAAAATCCCATTCGAAAAATCTGTTCATACCAATTGTATCCATGTGGCTGGGTCTGGAAAACCCTAATGAGAAATTATATCTGGAAGAATACAAAAAACAAAAAATTGGACCGGACAAATGGCAATGAAAAATCATCTGCCATTTGTAAGGAGCACCTTCGTTTCTAACCTTATACCAATCGCGTTCATGAGAGGGGCCATGCTGCGGACGTCCACCACAACCATGTTGTGGTGCGAGGATGAGATTTGTTAATTCCTTGATAGGATATGACAAGGGCAACAATGATATCCTTCGAGCGGAACAATAGTTTGTTTTTTTGTTATACTCGCACGAGTGGGCCATGGATTTTCTTAATCACTTTCATTTGGTTGTGAATTTTGAGCAAACGATTTTGGTTGTTTTTTTGGTTTAATGTATTCCCTCCAAGCAGAAATAGGATTTCGGAGATTTCTGTTTCTGTTTTTCATTTCTGCTCAAGCTTGAATGTTTAATTTTGTGTTATGAGAATGAATGAAGTTGTATCCTTTTTTGTAGCTGTGGAAGGGATGGATTTATGAAACGCCGGTTGGTGACATCGGAAATGGAAATGTATTTCGGGAAGCAAACAGGTTTTTACGCTTGTCTAAAGGCAATTTTTAGGCTTGGGTGGGTTTTTGGAATTTTAACGAAGGGACGTTAAGATATAATGGTGCGTTCGAGTGGGGGATGGAGCGGGATAATGAATATTTTAATTTGTTGCTTTTAAATGTATGATTCGAAGGATAAAAACATTTTTTAAATAAAAGTATTAATTTCTTATAAATGGAAAACTCATTTTAAAATTTAAAAATTAAAAATTAAGGGGCTGGTGATTTGAACCTTACAAGTCTCCAGGACCGGATGGGATAATACCAGCGGAGCAGATCTCATCCTTCCCTGGCTTGTGGTAATATATAAGAGTTACCTCTCCCGGAACACTGCCCTATCACTTTGCTCGGTACCAGATTAAACTATTTCTCCAATGCCAAATTCCTTGGCGTTATACTAGACAGAAAATTAACCTGCAACACAATCGAAAGAGCTAAAAAAGCAACAATAAGTCTCTACACATGCAAGAAAGCCATAGGGAAAAAATGGCGATTCAACCCCAAGATCACCCTATGGCACTACTTCACGGTCGTTGGACCCATACTAATATATGGAGTGATAGTCTGGTGGACTGCACTGGACAAGACAACATACCACAAACAACTCGAGAAGGTGCAAAGGTTGGCATGTATGTGCATTACCGGGGCCCTCAGGTCCACCCCAACGGCTGCGATTAACACGATACTCGACCTTACACCACTCGATATTTTCGGCAAGCAAATTGCCACACACACGGCCGTTAGACTACTGGCCACTCCTCCATCCTGAACAACAGGACAACTATGGCAATAAACTTGGACCTCACAGAACCCACCACGGTCTTGGAAAAAAACTTCATGACGATTTACACGGACAGACAAAATTGGACCCGCCATAATCAACCCCGCAGATATTGCGTAGACTTTTACACTGACGGGTCTAGAACCAAGAACGGGGTGGGTAGTGGAGTCTTCCGCAAAGAACTTAAACTGAATAAAGCTCTAAAACTACCAAATCACTGCAGCGTTTTCCAGGCAGAACTGTTGTCAATAAAAGAGGCCTTGTCCTGGCTAAAGTGGAACGTGATATCCACTACGAATATCGGCATTCTCACGGATAGCCAAGCAAACTTAAAGTCGTTGAAGTGTACACATCAAAAACTTGTCTCGACTGTCGCCTATCCCTTAACGAGATGGCCGAACAGTTCAACATACAACTTATCTGGGTTCCAGGACACAGCGACATTCCAGGGAATGAAAGAGCCGACACACTCGCCAAACAAGGAACGACGCTACAATCAATCGCGGCTTGTGAGGGAATACCCCTTGCAACCATTAAACTTAATCTTACGAATCTCGCCAGGGCCGAGACGAACCAGAGATGGACTCAGGGACATACCTGCGTCATCACCAGGCAAATCTGGCCCCGGCTCGACAGTCAACGGACAAGGAGTATAATCTCCCTAAAAAGAACTGACATCTACAAAGTTATAGGTGTCATCACCGGACACGACCTTGTAGGCAGTCACGCGCAAAAACTAGGTGTAGTTCCGAATGATTTCTGCAGAAGCTGTCTAGATGAGGAAGAGGTCGAATCCATTCACCACCTTCTCTGCACTTGCCGGCATTTGCACAATCAGGAAGCGATACCTAGGATCTTACTTCCTTAACGACCTGACAGAGGTTCAGCAAGTAGGGATACCTGATCTTCTTAACTTCTTAAGAACCACACAATGGTTCCACGAATAAGGGGCTAATCACCCTCGTAGCTGCACAACGTGCCTCCCTGGCCCATGTGTGTTCTTCTCATTTCTGGGAAGAGTACGATCCTACCTACCTACCTACCTCTCCTTATCCTACACACCCAAGGCAGGCAAAAACTCCCACACGTATGCAAATGATTTGAGGCCTATTAGTCTCACGTCTTTTCTACTAAGAACTTTAGAGAAGATTTAGACAGGAAGGCTGCCCGATAACCAACATGCCTACAACAAAGGCAAATCGCACTATAGAAATATAAATTTAAAATTCCGCCCTTCAACCCACCCAGGCTGGGTGGAACCCAATTAATAATCAAGGACCAGGCTTAATACCTAGGCCTAGTCCTTGACAGGAGGCTGAATTTGAACCCAAACATTCTAGATCGTGTCAGGAAAGCAACCACCGCCCTCTATAGCTGTAAGAAAGGGGTGGGCGAAAAGTGGGGTATTCAACCAAGCATTATGCACTGGCTCTATATAGCAGTCATAAGGCCCATCATCCTGTACGGCACAGTAGTCTGGTAGACTGCTCTAGACAAGGCAGTCTGTCGAAACCTTCTGGGGAGGGTACAAAGATCGGCCAAATTATATATAAGCGGCGCTAACAGATCAACCCCCACTGAAGCCCTAATTATTCTACCACATTTTCCACCATGGGACCTCTTCAGCAAACAAATTGCTGCCTGCGCGGCTCTACGGATTAGGGGCATAGGAAAATGGCCCACATCACATAAAGGCCATAGTAGCATGGACACAGACACAGACTACATCATCCCGCAGAATGTGTTCAGTAAGTAGTTCGAATTATCTTTCCATCCAGGGAGGAATGGGCTGAAGGGAAAGTCATACCGAAGGACTCGATTTTCCTCTATACCGATGACTCCAATATGGAGACGGGTGTAGGTTGTGGAGTCTTCTCCAAGGAGCTTAACCTCAACCCATCTTTCAGACTCCCAAATCACTACAGTGTGTACCAAGCAGAAATAACAGGGATAACGGAGGCCCTTGCATGACTGCGGATCAATGTAATATCCGCTTAGGATATTATCATTTGCACGGACAGCTAATCTGCGATAAAATCCCTGGCCGCGGTAACCCACAAATCAAAAACATCCCTTAATTGCCGTCTATCTCTAGACGAGATGGCTGAACAGTTCAACGTAAAAATACTGTGGGTTCTCGGGCATAGGGATATTCCAGGAAACTGCGCGGCCAACGAACCGGCAAAGTTAGGGTCAAGCACTCTCAGTCATGCAACCCTCGGGTATCTAAAAACACCAATAAGTACTGTAAAGCATATGATAAAACTTCGAACCATAGAGGCTACCAACCTCTAATGGAATGAAAGCAATATAGGCTTTATCACTAAACAAATCTGGCCTAAGTTAAACCTAGGACGAACCAGGGACCTAGTAGCAACCAAAAGGGTAACTTTAAGCACTGCACCATTGGAAAACACGCCGCCAGACTAGGGTTACCCTCCAATGACTTATGCCCGGGCTGCATGGGTGAGGAGGAAGAGGAATCGAGACACTACGTCCTCTGCTCATGCCCTTCTTTTACGAATCGCATGAGGATCTACCTTGGCGCGCCCTTCTATGAAAATCTAAGTGAGCTAGCAGACTTAAAAAAAGCTCAACTCCGTCGCTTAATCAGATTGGTTCTCAGGTAGTGGATCAAGGTAATATGATAAATGTGGTATCAAAATGGCCGACTTCGGTCTACGTGTGGCGTATGCCAAATAGCACGAGGCACTGCGACCTTTACAGATCTATTGTGCCTGCTAGGCGATTAGCCGAGAAGCTTCTCCACTTCCTTAATGCAGTTGAGAATGCTTCCCTAGGAGCCGATATCATCCCCTCAGGAGTTATAATTTCACTGAGAAGGATACGCTTCCTAAGATGGCAGACAGCAGCACACTCACACAATATGTGCTCTGCCGTCTCTGTGTCCTCAAGACAGACTGAGGACTCAGTTTCAGACGAGAGGCCAATTTTGTTGAGATGATATCTCAAACCGCAGTGTCCCGTCAGGTAGCTGGCTAGTCTTTTGATATCTACTCTATTAAGTTTGAGTATGTTAATAGAGTGTTTGTTCAGGAACCGTGTAAATCGTTTCGATTGGCGAAGCCTTGAACACTGTTCCAAAAGGATAGGTGTTGCGATTTTTCCCACTTGTTAACTTTCCAGTGGGAAGTTATTGTAACGGGGCGGATTTTGCAAATTCCATATTTTGACACATATTCACGTTTCAAGGTCCCCAGGCTTGTATGTATGTACGTATGTTCATATGTGCGTATGTGGGTTCGGAATTTCCGCCTCGACAATCCCGAGAACCGAAGACGATATTGACATGAGGCCGGGTTCATTCCACACGAAATTACCTAGCTTAAATCTGATGACATTTTCAGCAAAATCGGTCCCTCCGATTTTTGTTAGAAATTAAGTAACTAAAAAACCGGCCAGTGCGAGTCGGACTCGCGCACGAAGGGCTCCGTACTATTATGTATGAAAACGGCAAAAAAGCATGTCTGTTGTATGGGAGCCCCATTTATACATATATTTATTATATTCTGTCTAAGTATTTGTTGTTAAAGCAGCAAAAGGAATACATAATCAGTGACATTTTATTCTCACTTTTCGGATAGTTAAAATCTAGAATGTTGTAATTTTTAGAAAATACTTATTTTCTTCATTTCAGTTCAAGTATGCTGTACAGTGTACACCAACTGTTCGAGCTTTATCGCCACATCTCCATACTTTTGGGTTTCTTGAAAACAACGGGGTATAACTCATACTGTATGAGAAACATGTTCGATTCATTTATGTTTTTTTTTTCGTTTTGTACATATGTGATTGATGAATAAGGGTTGAATGGAACTATCTCGGAGTCTACACGAGGGCTTTCTTTTTGCGCCTTTTTCTTTTGAACCTACGTTCCAATTTGAGGACGCGTCCACACGGAGTTTTTTCTGCGTGTGCCTGTTTCTTGACATTTCGCTTCACATTTCAATTTCGTGGCCTGTGGTGATGATTGAAAAGTAAGAATTGTATCCAAACGTACACTTCCAAGTCAGAAACAGGAGTGAAGCGACATCGCAAAAAAAAAGAAAAGGAGATAAGGAAAGTCGGAGTCTAGACGAGGGCTATCTGGTGAGGGCTTAAATAAGTGTAAAAGAGAGGGTAAGTGAAACAGAAATACAATGGCACACTCACGCGCGGGTAGCTATTTCGTGGGTTTTTTGCCATTTCCTTATCTCCTTTTCTTTGTTTTGCGATGTCGCTTCACTCTTGTTTCTGACTTGGTAGTGTACGTTTGGATACCATCCCTACTTTTCAAACGTCACCACAGGCAACGAAATTGAAATGTGAAGCGAAATGTCAAGAAACAGGCACACGCAGAAAAACTCCGTGTGGACGCGTCCTCAAATTGGAACGTAGGTTCAAAAGAAAAAGGCGCAAAAAGATAGCCCTCGTGTAGACTCCGACAAATGGCAAAAAACCCACGAAGTAGCTACCCGCGCGTGAGTGTGCCATTGTATTTCTGTTTCACTTACCCTCTCTTTTACACTTATTTAAGCCCTCACCAGATAGCCCTCGTCTAGACTCCGACTATGGAACTATTTTCGTTCAATTAGCGGAATGAGAGGACATGTGTCCGAGAGAGGACATAGTTTCGTGAACTATACATGTCCGGAACTACCCAACTCTACTTCGTAATGTACATATGTATGTATGTATGTATACTTATACATAGCGTACAGATGTGTGAGTGTATGCACGTATGTGATGCGTATGCCCGTATGTACGTATCGGTTCGTATGTGTGCAAGATCGCTTGCTCCTCTTGCTCACTTGCTCCTCTCCACCTGCCGCGACGTCGTGCGAAAGGGATGCTAGGCCAGCTGCGAGGACTGGCCGTGAGTTAGGATGGTAAAATGGGCGCCACGCGATTGCCCTCACGCCGACTTACCCGCAGCAAGAATCGCGGATTTGCTACGAGACTCGCGAAATATCCCACGCAAAAGAAAAAAAACACCGTAATCGTTTCCAATTTAATATGTCACAAATTTAATTTCCTTAACCTAACTTAATCTAGGTTTACAATTATTCCTTAAAACTACCCTACACCGTATGTCAATAAAAAAAGTCGAAATAAATAAAAAAAATATATGTAAAAAAAAAAAAAAAAAAAAGGAATTCACTGTCCAAAAAAGTAAAATAAACCGCAGCTTGAGTATTCGCACAGTCGTACCGAAACTCCTCTGACCAACGACTTAGCCCGCATCACCAATCGCGACACGCGAATTTGTGATTTCAATACCTTATACAACGAACGTGATATCCGCGACCAACGTAGGCAATAGGACACACGGTACGGCCGCGTACCGGGAACTGCTTAAAATCGTACCGGAGTTGTTCCCCGAAGATCACTCTCCGAGTACTTCGCCGAAGATTTCTCCCCGAGTTCTTCGCCCACTCTCCCTCATGTGCTACTAGAAACAAAAAAAAAACAAAATTGCCGACCTTCTGCGGGCTGAAATCCACTCGTTCGCGTGTCAAGTGCTGACCGCACCCTCGGGCTATCCGCTTTCTGTGAGTTTGATTTCCCAAAATGGATGACTACGAGCCGCCCACAAATGGGAACTGAACGAAAGATGACAACAAAAACCTTTCGAAACAATTTATTATTGGTTGTTTGTAATTATGTATATGTATGATTAATTTTGTTCTGTTTTTAGTATTTGTCGTGGTAGCGGCAACAGAAATACATACATCATCTGTGAAAATTTCAACTGTCTAACTATCACGGTTCATGAGATACAGCCTGGTGACAGACGGACGGACGGACGGACGGACAGCGAAGTCTTAGTAATAGGGTTCCGTTTTACCTTTGGGTACGGAACCCTAAAAAAAAGGGCAAACAAAATGAGCAACACGCGGTGTTCCCAAGTGGTCCTCCTTCTAATTAGTAACCGCGCCCGACGCTGGTTGATTGCGGTGATCGAAAGAGAGCTGATACATATGAGATTGCTCGGACAGTGTTGTGGTTGGGTAAGGAAGCGTACACTCCTGAGCTGCTCGTGAGTGTGCACTACCAAACGAGCAATTATTAAATGCACGCGCACATGAGTAATTGGCTGTGAGCATTTTTATTTTCGCCCACGAATACGAGTGTGTGCATTTATAGAAGTTCATCCCTGTGCGCACCTCATATGTTCATTAAAGAGAATGCACACTTATGTGCACTCTGTAGGAAGGGTTCTGTTTAACGCACATGTGGAGTGCGCACACGTGGCGAGTTTCCATAAATGCTCACACTCGCGCTCGCGGACCGAAATGGGTTGATTTACTGGTCGGGAGTTGTTTGCAGAATGATTAAACATAGAAACATTTTACTTGAACATTTTTTTTATATAATTCGTGCAGGTTTAACAGCCATACTCTTATAATGTTTGTCACACAACCTGGGCGGAGTACAGATGGTTTGGGTTGTAGATTACTCGCTTACTACTCTCCAGTGGTGGTTGTCCTAAATAGAATTTGAGAGGAACTCGACTGAATTTTCACGTTGGTTGTAGTTCTCAGCAAATGTTTCATGCCATTATGGTGTTATATTAGACCTGCAGTGTAACCATATACTATGAGTGCTATACCTTCATCAGTATTTTGTTCACTTTCCATTCACAACAGCTCTGTTGCGTTCCCCCTTCGGAACGGAAGGAAGATGTACATAGTGTCGGCCTATGCACCCGAAGCACCTCAGCCCAACATCTTTATTACAGAGCTCGAAACACTCTTTCGTTTTCTGCGCTTGGACTCGACAGAGAACTATTACGTTCTGGCCGGAGATATGAATGCCAAACATGGTGATTGGGGAAATAATGTACTCAACACCAGAGGGAGCCTACTAAGCCAATGGTGGGATCTGCACAACATTGAGTACAGAACCAAGTTACTCGCAACGGATAGTCCGTCGTTTCCCAGAAGCGGCTCCTATCTGGATCTTATGCTGCTTGACTCGCGACTAAGACTGGCAGACACGAACGAATGGTCTACGAACTGTCTACGGACCGTCGACTACGACAGTGACCATTACGGACTCGGTGCCGTAATCCAAATACCGGACGAGTTTGCAGAAATGGCAGAGTATGTCCAAACGCATTCCTACGATTATAGTAGGGCACGTTGGCCACGCTTTGCCAACTGCCTGACGAGAGCACTCACTTCGAGCGCCTCCTCCCCACCGACCAACAGGAACCTGTCAAACGATGAAATTGACAGGAACCTTATACAAATGGACGAAATAATTAAACAGACGATAGACAGAACGATACCACGCCAACGGCATCACGACACCACTGACGTATACCGAAACGCGACCATAGACGCACTTCACAGACAGAAAAGTAGACTCCTGTCAAGACTCAAACTCTTGTATAGGCAGTTTACCGACCGACAAAACTCGGAGGTCAGGACACTAAAGTCGCTGATTAAAAATCTCCAACAGCTGATCAAAGAAAATTACAAACTATCTGTAAGTCTGCACTGGAACAACAAAATTCGTGCTGTAAAATCCAACAACGCGAATATGTTCCCGCAGATAAATAAAATATTTAGGAGAAAAAATCAGAGCGACATTCAGGATCTCAAGCTTCCGAGAACGTCCGACAACGAACGTCTACTACGTACAGTCAGCATTGATCCAGAGAGCGCTGTTCTGGACGACGATTTCTTTGTGATCGAGGATCCTCAAGAGAAAGTGGCAACAGTGGGAGCTGTCTTCCAGGAAGTATACAAGGTGAATAAAAGCATTCGCCCGAACCACGACTTGGAGAACAGAGCCCTGTTAAACCACTTCTACCTTCGAAGCGATATAGAACGTTGGCGATCTGAGAACCCCGGTTTCACCAGGTTCAGTGACGATTTCACGGCAAACAATGCCGTCACCAATGAAGGGGCTAACCCACTATTCGTTTCGGCGGAGGATCTCCAGTTGATCTTCATGTCACTCAGAAAGAAAAAATCCGCGGGTAATGATGGTATATCCAATGTTGTGCTCAGGCATCTCCCACCAGTGGCTGTAGAGAGGTACACCATCCTGTTTAACAATGCACTGAATAATGCATATTATCCGGGGCATTGGAAAACGGCGGTGGTCCAACCAATCCCTAAGAGGGGCAAAGACTCCTCTAACCCGGCAAATCTCCGGTCGATAAGTCTCCTTCCGAGTATCAGCAAGGTCTTCGAGAAGGTAATCCATAGAGCCCTGTCCAATTGGGCTGAGGACAAAAATATCATTCCGGATAACCAATTCGGTTTCAGGGCGGGGCATGATACCATACATGCCGCGTCGAAACTCGTCTCGGATGTCCAATGGAATAAATGCAAGAACCAATGCACGGGTGCCTGCCTGGTTGACTTGGAAAAAGCCTTCGACACCGTATGGTTAGAAGGACTCTACTACAAGCTCAAACAACTGGGCATAAGTAAACCATTGCTATATATGATCTATGACATGATGAAGGGTAGAAAGTTCGTTGTGAAAATTGCCAACGTGACTTCTACTCAAACATTCGAAATTAAAAATGGACTGCAACAGGGCACAGTGAACTCACCGATCCTTTTCAGCATTTACATCAGCGATCTGATAGTTTCTCTTCCCCATTCGATAGCGTACGCGGACGACTTGGTTGCGTACAGATCAGGTCCAACGATCGATGTCATTGGCATTTTATTGCAGCGTGACTTCGACAAAATTCAGCAGTTCTGTGATGACTGGAAGTTGAAAATCAACTTCCAGAAATCAGAGACTATTTTATTCAGAACGCCTTTGTCTAGGGCCTCTAGGGACACTAGAAAGCACTGGCGAAGGTTCTCGATCCTTGGACCGAAAGGGCGTCCACTGGCAAATAGAAGTGTAGTCAGATACCTTGGGATCTGGCTGGATCAGTATCTATATTTTGATAAAAATGTGGATGCTGCTCTGGCAAGGGCTCGGGGCGCTTTCGCTCTGACAAGATGGCTGTTCCATAGCAGCCAACTTGACTGCAGAGTGAAGGTAATCTGCTACATAGCCCTAATCAGGCCCATGATTGCCTATGGATGTCCCGTTTGGTTCAATGTGAGTGCCAGCCTGATGGAAAGGATTCGAATGTTTGAGAGACAATGTCTAAGGACTTGTCTCTCATTGCACAGAACACCAGAATCCGAGTACACGAAATTCTATCCCAACGAGGTCCTATACAATAGGGCAAGGATTTTACGGATAGACAATTTTCTGATAAAGCTGATTCGAGGTCACATTGCGAGGGCAATGACTTCGGTCAATAACTTGATCTCTGGGGCTTACTACCCCAACAGTATGTACCATGAGCGTGTGCGACTTAGCGGCTTTGTCCCTCCGGAAGCATTCCTCTATCTAGATCATTGTGGACTAATCCAGGATAGATTGGCGGTGCCGCTAATCTTCCATGTGGCACGAAATTACGTAGAACGGCGATTCCTCTACGGAGCTGAGGTCGAGCTCTGTGAGCCGGAGCGCCTCAGGTTCAGCAGGGCGGTTTCAGACCGCGATCGGAGAGACGTTGTGAGGCAGCAGCAGCGCTTTTGGTGGCTGGAGATGACTCCACTAGGTTAAGTAAGCCTCTTCAAGGCAACAATCGCCAACACCAATGGCATACATAGGGTAGGGTAGGTTAGGGTAGACTAAGGTAGAATAAGTATATACACAAAAAAAAAAAAAAGAATAGGCTAAGTTTAGTTATATTAGAATAAGATAGAATAAGATAAAAATAAAGAAAAAAATTTGATAGCATGCTAAGTTTTTTTAAAATTTCTTAGGTTTTTAATAAATATTTAAAATTAAATGTAAAAAAAAAAACAAAAATATATGATATAAAGTCGAAAGACATTTAAAAAACAAAGAATAAATATAGGTTATCTTAGAGCGTCCGCATGGGGCCAGTAAGGTATTTTTAATAAAACGTATTAAGTTAATTAAGCTAGTTTAAGTCATTTTGTCTAGCGTAAGATAGCTATAAGTTTAATATTAATAAAAAATGATTTCTTAAACTGAAAAAACTGAACAGCTCTGTTGCGCAGTTTTTCCGTATAGTAATTGTAGTAGGCTATGGACAGACTTTGAACTAGAGACCTTCCGCTCGACAGTCGAAAATGTTTACCACAGAACAACGGTCAGCCCCGGATGGTCCTTTCGAGAAGAAATATCTGCGTACAATCTTTGGTCTCGACTGTGTAGACAGAGAGTGAAGGCGTAGATTGAACCAAGGTACGGACTGTACAGTACGGCGTCTACGGATCCAACGTCTAAAATGGCTAGGCCATGTAGAGCGAATGGACAGCACAGCTCCGGCCCAGAGATTCTTCGACTCCAACTTCGAGGGACGACGTTGCAGACGACGGCATTTAAGGCGGCGCACATAGGTGGAAAGGGACCTCAGCCAGCTGGGGGTGACGCATTGGAGAAGTCTAGCAAAAGATCGTGCTAGTTAGAGGGGCAAAAATTCTAAACCAAACGCTTAATCACATGTAGAAAGCACTTATTTATCGAACATAGTGTCCGGTGGCCGCATTTCTATCATGTCATTTCGTTAGCGTTTCCCTTTTCTTATACGATTTTATGCTCAATCAATCCATTCGGAACCCTTTCAATATCCCCTTAACAAAAACAGAAACCCATACTCTAAGCACTTTGCGCTCTCGAGCTCCTAAGTCGTCGTGTCATAGAACAGAGACAGAATTTTCCCCGTAAATCAAAAGCGTAAAAGCGTGTAAAGACTCCAAATGAGTGACACATAAAATCTAATAAACCCCACGTAACCCAAGTTCTGGTGCACGATACAACACTTAACCCATTTACGAGCAGTTCAAAAAGACCCAAGCGCATTTCTCTTTGCTGTTTACTAAACCGGATACAAAGCAAATCCACACGCCCTTTTAGCAACTTACTATGACTCTTTTCGAGGACCTCGAGTTTGAAGTAAATGTCATTCGATTTAATGGAATCATAGGAGCAATTTCTACTTTGTCATCGTCAGGTAGGAAAGTATAACAAATCAGGGCTCTAACCTTATTCCGTTTCCATTTCCCGTGAAACAACAAAGTTCCATTCATCGTTCCTTCGTTTGGTGAACTCGCACGGAAACGAATCTATCCAGTGTCCGTAATCTAAACCGAAAGATACGAATTGTACGCAATTAAGTGTGAAACAAAAAGGAATAACGAACCCTTTTGGCTTTACGTCTGAACCACCTGCGACTGTTGAAAGCGTCCCATGATAAGCCGCCATCCAGCCTGCGATGGAAATTAATTATGCGAACTTATCACAACGCAGATACTTGTACTTTGGTAATGTAGCATTGCTGTATGGCTGCTCGGTTAATGCTTACCTCAAGTCACTTGGGTTATCAGGATGATGGAGGAATTTTATTCATTTAACGCGAATTACGAATCCGAAGGAATTCAGAAGACGCAGGAGAGAACAGATGGGAGATGAGAGATTGGAGTAGAACAAAAAGGATAGGATATGAAGGAGGAAGGTGTATGAAGTAGCTGAAAAGATATTTTTAAGCAAATTACTTGCAAGTCTGCGTCTTTCCCCAACTACAGATGTCGTAAATGTACTTGCGCTTGAATAGAAGATGATGATGTGGGTAGTGGAGAAGATAAGTTATGCGGTGATCTGGTAGAAGGTAATGTGGGCTCCTGCGACTGCTAGATTTTGCTTCATGAAGTGTGGAACCGTTTTTTGTGCAGGCAAAGTAACCGACCCCTTCGATGTTAAAAAAGGTTTTAGACAGGGTGACGCACTGTCATGTGATTTCTGTAACATCATACTTAAAAAGATCGTGCAGAACTCTGCGGCCAATACAAGAGGTACGATCTACTTCAAGTCTACACAATTTCTTGCCTACGCAGATGACATTGACGTTATTGGACGGACAAAGCGAAACGTCAATAAGTCGTTCCCAAGCATAGAAGCTGAAGCGGCTAAAGTGGGCCTAAGGGTAAATGGGGACAAGACCAAATATATGCTATCATCAAAGAAAGACATGCAACACAGACGTCTTGGTCAGAACGTCACCGTCGGCAGTTATATTTTTAAAGTAGTGAAGGACTTCGCCTACCTTGGCTCGATAGCGACAACCAGCAATAACACCAGCGGTGAGATAAAACGCAGAATAACACTTGCCAACTGCTGCTTCTTTGGGCTCAAGAAGCAGTTGAGTAGTAGAGCCCTTTCTCGAAATACTTAGATATCCCTCTCCGAAACCTTAATCATACCATTCCTCCTCTATGGCGCTGAGGCTTGGACGTTATCAAAAGCGGATGAAGAGGCTCCTGGGCGTTTTGAGAGGAAAATTCTGCGTGCAATCATTGGTCCCGTTTGTGTTAACGGAGAATGGAGGAGAAGATTCAACCAAGAACTGTACGAGCTGTACAGCGACATCGGCCTAGTTAAACGTCTACGGATCCAACATCTAAGATGCCTGGGCCATGTAGAGCGAATGAACATCAGCACTCCGGCCCGAAGAGTCTTTGAGTCCGACCCCGAGGGGCGACACAGCAGAGGACGATCGCATCTAAGGTGGCGCGCACATTTGGAAAGAGACCCCAACCAACTGGACGTGCGGCACTGGAAGCAGGTGGTCAAAGATCGTGCCTGCTGGAGAAGATTGTTTGTTGACGCCTTGGTTCACCCCGAACTGTAGCGCCATCTAAGTATATAAGTAAGTTAGTTGCGGGCTAAGTCACCACAATAAGTAAATACGCTTTCCACCTCTTATATCCTCTAGTCGAGCTATTCTTACATATTTCTTTGTCATGTAAACTAGAAAAGATATAGAAGTGGAATACTGGGAGTTAGTAAAACACTTTCCAAAAGGAGAAGAAAAAAGGAATTGTCGGAAATCTTGAAGGAACACTTCACTATTAGACATCATAAGACACCCACTACAGCCCACTAAATTAACTAGAAAGAATATTAGCCATGACAACCAAGGTGCACATAAAGAAGAGGGACGTGCTCCTATCAAATCGAATGGACTGGAATGACCGGAAATGACTTCACAAATGCAAGCCAGGACCACAATTACTCTTCTAGAAGCTCCTACGACAAACGACAACATCACGTCAGTCGAATGTCACACGATGGCTGCATTCAAAATTAACATGGATGTCTCCGATAGACACGAAATACGAGGAGATACAAGTCGAGTACACGGGAAGAGCTCTGCAAATGATAAACCGTTGTGGAAGGCGTACCCTCCAGACTTCGATAAACGTCTAACTCCACCAAGTACAGACAGATACTTGATGTTGCCATGATTAGTGTGTCTTTACGTATGTGCATGGCATTTCCGGTCTACTCTGAGACAAGTCACTCGCAGGTACTTTTGGCAGACTTCCTGCTCGAGGCAATCGCTCTGCTCTTTTGTTCTTTTCAATGACAATAATCCGGATTAAGAGTGCCAACAGACTGGGTATTCTAATCCCGTTTGGTTGATGATCTTAACGGTAAGAAAAATGTACATAGAAGAAAGCAGAGAAATAAATTCCTTTGCACGTTCCTTTCATAAAATACATCGAATGCCTTCACCTTAGTGTACCTGTGACTCTAATGCTACTTCGAATGACTCGTACATAAAAGGAGGTATTTGAGTCATAACTGCCATTCAAAGAGAAGAGACGATAGAGTACCTTGACAGTCTGCAGAAGGCCTAATTCATTCGCATAACGAGCTCTCATATTTATACTCTTTTAATGTAATTAGTATCGAAAGGATTTTTCCTCTTACCAGTAATGTTCCTTTCATAAATACATTGAATTTGTTATTCATTAGTTAATGGATACAGGAGGTAAGTGCTTTTGCCAAGACGAATAACTGGACCAAGGAATAGTTGAGTCTCTGGTATACAGCCATTCACGTATGTACCTATTACAACAAACTCAAACTTAAATATTTACAATATTACGTTAGGACTGAAATTCAATCCAATCTTTTTCGAGAAATTCCGGCAGTTAACCATTGGCAGTATTTAAGAACATGGAACAGATACACTTGTGTTCATGCACCTACACATGTTATGAAATTCAATAAAACTTAATCTGATACTTGAAATCCTCAAATAAGTCTTACACCTGGTAGTAAGTTACTTACTTACTTTGGTGGCGCTACAGACCGGTATGAACCTGGGCCTCAACCAACAAGCTCCTCCAACTGGCACGATCTTTTGCCAGCTGCTTCCAACTATGTGCGCCACGATGCGTCATTCCTCGAGGTTGGACTCGAAGACTCTTCGGGCCGGAGATGTATTGTCCATTCACTCTACATGGCCTAGCCATATTAGACGTTGAATCCGAAGACGTCGTACTAAGCCGATCTCCCTGTACAGACCGTACAGTTTGTTGTTGTGTCTTATCCTTCACTCTCCGTTTATACAAACGGAACCACAGATTGGACGTAGAATTTACCTTGCGAAACCATCAAGGGCCTCATACGGGGGGTCGCCAGAACCCAGGAAAGAGGTCGCGAAATAAACATTCGACGGCGTTATCGGGATCCGAACTCGTTCATCGTGCGCCATAGTGTATGCGATGTTAAATAGATTTATCCTCCTGTAGTTGGAGCAGTGGGTAGAGAGCACCGTGGCGCAGTGGGTAGTGTGTTGGCCTCTGACGCCGATGACACGGGATCGAATCCCGACCAAGCCATGTCATCGAATGGGTTTTTCACGGTGTTTCTCCTCAGCGGGGTTCTGACAAAACCCCCTGTAGTAAAATTGTCATAAAAAGCTTCTCGAAATTCGCCGTTCGGATCCGGCAATAAACTGTAGGTCCCTTTCACCTATGGGAAAATGAAATCACACACAACATGGGTGATTGATATAAGCTCGGCTCAGGTCCTTCATGGACTGTAACGCCAATATACATACAGTTGGAGCAGCTATAGAGGTCTTCTTTCTTGTGGACCAGGCAAACATTGCTGAGATTCACTTCATCGTACATGCTTTCCTCTGACAATCTTTTACAGATGGGCTGGTGCATGCGCCCTGCTAGTTCACCTCCAGCCGCTTCAAATAGCTCAGCAGGCAGGTCGTACGCGCCAGCGACTTTATTAGTTTTAAGCTTCGAAATTACCAGCTTCATTCCATCTAAGTCGGGTGGACGGAATTCTCTAGCATCTTCTTCCGTTGCAAATGCATCATTCTACCTGACAGCGGTATTTGATCTTTCATCGCTGTTAAATAGTCTACACATGCGTTCCTTCCATATTCTCAGCGTCGAATGTGGCTCTACTACTAGACGTTATAGCCCTGACATGTTCGTTTTACTTTTGCGTAAAACTTACGAGCGTTATTCCTGTGATAGCATGTCTCCATCTCCTCGCTCTCATGCTCCTCATGCTCTCATTTTTCTCTTATTAAAGCGTGTGTGCCTTTTTTTCTGCTCGTAATGTGCACGAGCGGCTCTTCGCCGTCTATGTAGCATGGCTTTGTAAGCGGTTTGTTTTACTAAATACATTGGCTTGTCCGGATTGCTCATCAAACCAGGGGTTTATAGCTGGTAGTGGTTTGAAACCCGGCAGATCAGAGACAGCGGCCCCGATGTTTCGCTGGCTCCCACTGTTGTCCTGTGGATTGTGCCGGTGTCATTAGATTTTGCAAGAAGTTGAGGGGAACTCGATTAGCAAAGATCCTAGCGGTCTCATGCGATTGTAGCTTTCCGTCGTCAAACTTTTGCTGTCCAGCTCGACTCAATGGCATCCCTGATATCTTCATTCATAACTTAGCTACAACAAGGTAGTGATCCAAATCGATGCTAGCTCCTCGAAGGTTCGTACTTCTACAATGCTAGAAGAGTGTCTGGCGTCGATCGCAGCGTCATCATTCTGAGTGATGGTCGACTGATCAGGTGATCGCCAGGTTCCTGTGTGGATGTTGAGATGTGGGAATCGTGTACTAGCTAGAACGAGATTACGCCCCGCCATCATATATGAGGGAGGGAGCGAGCAAACAGAGCAAAGAAGTTGATCGCGTTTAACATGGCAAACGCCAGCTTCGATCTCTGTCCCTGTTCAATCCAAGTTGACACACAGCCTCCGCGTGGCCCCCCTGGATAGCTACCCTGGCACCCGCCAGGTAGTGAACCAATATGTGCAGCGACCCAACCCTTGTTCCTGGGGAAAGAGGAACCTGGCCCTCCAGGTTGGGGGTCGTGCTTAGGGGTAACATCCCTATCACGTAAAAACCCACTTGTTCCGAAACGACAACAAGCCTCGGATACGGACGGATACAAAGCTGACGACCCCTGCAAACGACTAACGGACTTGAGAGTCTGCACCTGGAATGTGAGGTCCCTTAACAGACCGGGTGCAGGCGATCAATTGGAGCAAACCCTCAACTGCTATAAAGCAGATATAACCGCACTCCAAGAAGTGCGATGGGATGGACCAGGCAAAAAACGGATGAAAAACTGCGACATCTACTACGGGAACTGCTACAAGGAGAACAAACAGCGCCTATTCGGGTGCGGATTCGTTATTAGAGGAAGACTCCGACAAAAAGTCTTAAGCTTCCGAGATGTAAGCGAACGCCTCATAACAATCCGCATCAAAGCTAAATTTGGAAACATTAGCTTAATATGCGCTCACGCCACAACGGAAGAAAAGGACGATCGACTCAAAGAAGAATTCTACGATCTCCTGGACAGAACATATGCCCAATGTCCCAGCTACGACACAAAAATAGTCCTAGGAGATTTTAATGCAAAACTGGGCAAGGAGGACATATTTGAGTCGATCATAGGAAAGCATAGCCTCCATAACACCACATCCGACAACGGATTAAGGCTAATCGATTTCCTAGCGGGGCGTAACCTCCTTGTAGCAAGCACGCGATTCCCCCATCTCAACATCCACAAGGGTACCTGGCGGTCTTGTGATCAATCGACCACCAACCAGATTGATCATATTGCGATCGACGCCAGACACTCCTCCTGTATTCTCGACGTACGAACCTTCCGAGGGGCCAACATCGACTCGGACCACTACCTTGTTGTAGCCAAGGTACGAATGAGGATATCAAGAATGCTTAGGAGTCGAGTAGGACAACGTAAGTTTGACGTTGGAAAGCTACAATCGCAAGAGACTGCCAGAATCTTTGCCGATCGTGTCTCCTCAAAGCTCTCTCAAAATCCGCCCAGAGCAGCACAAACAATAGAGCAGGAATGGGCTCATTGCCAGAGCGCCGTCAGAGATGCTGCCTCAGAGGTGCTGGGTTTCAAACAGCCACCACCTAGAAACCCCTGGTTCGATGAACAATGCGAACAAACCCATGCAGCAAACCAAGAGGCATATAAGGCCGTGCTGCAACGACGGACGAGAGCTGCTCGCGAAATCTATGAGCAGAAGAGAAGAGAGCAACACACGCAACAGAGCACGGAAAGCGTGAGATCGAGGAGATGGAGAGATGCTTCCGCAGGAATGACGCCCGTAAATTTTACAACAAGGTAAAACGAACATGCCATGGCTACAAAGCCAGAGTGGCGGCCTGCAGGGATGAAAATGGAGAACTGGTAGTAGAGTCGCAGTCGATGCTGAGGATTTGGAAAGACCACTTCTGCAGACTGTATAACGGCGATGATAGACAAGATACCGCTGTCAGGCAGAACGAGCCATTCGCAATGGACCACGAAGTAACAGAATTCGGTCCACCCGACCTAGACGAAGTCAAAATAGCGATATCAAGACTTAAGTCTAATAAAGCCGCTGGCGCAGACGGCCTGTCTGCTGAGCTTTTTAAGGCGGATGGAGATGAGCTGGTAATGTGCATGCACCATCTCATCTGCAAGGTATGGTCGGAGGAAAGCATGCCCGACGAATGGAATCTCAGCATCGTTTGCCCGGTCCATAAGAAAGGAGACCCCTATAACTGCGCCAACTATAGGGGAATAAGTCTCCTTAACATCGCATATAAGATCTTCTCTGCCGTATTGTGTGAACGCCTGAAACCGTTTGTGGATAACCTGATCGGCTCTTATCAGTGTGGTTTCAGGCCAGGTAAATCCACAATAGACCAAATATCTACGCTACGGCAGATCTTGGAGAAGACCCAGGAATACCAAATCGACACTCACCACCTCTTCGTCGATTTCAAGGCCGCGTATGACAGCGTATATAGAGACGAGCTGTACAAAGCCATGTCTAGTTTTAACATCCCTGTCAAACTCGTCCGACTGTGCAGGATGACAATAGAGAATTCTCGTTGCTCCATTAAGGTCGGTAATGAACATACCGAGACCTTTGATGTTAAAAAAGGATTTAGACAGGGCGACGCGCTGTCGTGCAACTTTTTCAACATCGTACTTGAAAAGATCGTGCAAGAGTCACTGGCCAACACAAGATGTACGATTTATTTCAAGTCTACTCAATTGCTTGCGTACGCCGACGACATTGACGTGATTGGACGGACACAGCGAGACGTCAATGAGGCCTTTGTAAGCATTGAGGTTGAAGCGGCTAAGATCGGTCTCAAGGTTAATGAGGGTAAAACCAAATATCTGCTTTCATCTAAAAGAGGCGGACAACACCGACGTATTGGCCAGAACGTCACCATGGGCGGATATAACTTTGAAGTGGCCAAGGAATTCGTCTACCTTGGCTCACTGATGACCAGCGGCAACAACACCAGCGCTGAGATAAAACGCAGAATCACTCTTGCCAACCGCTGTTTCTTTGGGCTCAAGAGGCAATTGAGAAGTAGAGCTCTCTCTCGAAAAACCAAGGTGGCACTATATAAGACCTTAATCATCTCAGTCCTCCTTTACGGCGCAGAGGCTTGGACCTTAACAAAAGCGGATGAAGATGCCCTTGGTCGCTTCGAGAGGAAAATTCTGCGCACTATCTACGGTACCGTTTGTTCAAACAGTGTATGGAGGAGAAGATTTAACGAAGAACTGTACGGGTTGTACAGCGACATAGGCCATGTAGAGCGCATGGAAAATACAGCTCCGACCCGAAGAGTCTTCGAATCCACTCCGGAAGGAAGGCGCCGCAGAGGACGGCCGCATCATCTGTGGCGCACGCAGATGGAAGGGGACCTTAACCAACTGGGCGTGCGGCGCTGGAAACAGCTGGCCAAAGACCGTGCCGGCTGGAGACGCTTGTTGGTTGAGGCCCAGGTTCACCACGGACTGTAGTGCCACCTAAGTAAGTAAGTATCATATATGAGGTTTCACAATATTGATACCAGAAATGAGCCCTGTGGGACTCCTTCAGTTAATACACATTCCTTCACACCATCGTCTATTTTATAGAGCAACACTGCTTGCCGAAAATAGTTTTTTGCTTCAAAGATATGTTTCAAGCTTCCCGAGATATGACGCAACAGTACTACTTTGCGCCTCTTCTCCAACGTCTTCCTTCGATGGCCCTTTTCGCTGTGTCCCCGGAGCGGTCTTTCAAGTTTGAGGATACATTATCCTAAGCCATGCAAGGGTCTCCGTTATTGTTGTTATTTTCACTTGGTGCACACTGCAGTGATTTGGGAGTCTAAATGATAGGTTGAGGTTAAGCTCCTTGGAGAAAACTCCCCTACCTACACCCATCCTGGAGCCATCGGTATAGAGGGATATCGAGTCCTTCGGTACGGCTTTTCCTTTAGCCTACTCCCCCCGGGATGGAAAGATAACTTCGAAGTTCTTAGGGAACACGTTTTGCGGGATGGTGTAGTCCGTGACCATGCGTACTTCGAAGTGGTTGAGAATGCTAGTATGGCCTTTGTGTGATGTCGGCCATTTTTAGCAGATCACAAAACGAAGCGTACTTCATACATACATATATCAAAATAATATTTTAATGTAAAACTTGGCACGAATTTCAAAGGCAGTCCTACCAACGTTAAAATAAAAGCATTTCCCCAGAGTGGAAAAAGCAGGGTAGGTGTGAGAAGGAGCTAGGCTTAAGGTCGCACCAAAGTACCAGATCCCTTATCGATCGCAAGCAAGATGCTGGCTCCCTCTGAAGCCCGACGACCACCTTGAGATTATAGAGACGATTGAATAATCCTGTTATAGTGAAGCTGGAAGAACCCAGGGAATCGTCGAGAGAGGCAATCAGTGCGCTCAACCGCGAAGCTTTGGATACTCTGGCCCCATGTGACTACTATATCAGGTTTGGCTTCTTAAAGGTCAAACGTAACATCTGCAAGAAGGATGAAGAAATGCCCCTATTCGGCACCGAAAGCCAATCCGACCCCTTAGCCATCACAGAAATCACGATGGAACAGGAACCCCCAACCTCCTCGGGAATCAAGGGCTCTGCGAAAGAAGAGGCTGAGACGCCAACAATAGTCCCAGTACGTATAGACCAGGATCTATTGCTTGACTCCGGAAGCGAAGCAATCTGGAAGATTCCAACACCATCATGATGGAGGTAAATCGAATTAACAAATTAATTAATAAATTAATCTGAAATTAATTCAAATTAACTTCCACACTCAAAAGCAGCATCCCCAAGGCTGACCAGAGAAGAACAAGACATAGTCCTAATTCAAGTGCCATGGTTGCACGACCATAAGGTGCGTGGACTAAGGAAGGTAAAACACGCAAAGAAAACGTTAAACGTTTTCCTTCTCCCAAACTATAGCTGTACTGATACCACGGTGATCGCCATAGAATCGCCTGAAGCGAAACTGTGGATAGCCTCAATATACATGGCACAGGAAAAGGTCGACAGACTTACATAAACGCCAACATTTTAATCCATCCCTAGTTCCCAAGGCACAACATATCTACTGCAAAGGTACACCTGTTGAAACAGCCTTACATACACTGGTGAGGAAAATGGAAAAATCAATCCACCGAAATATAGAAGGCGCCTTCCACACCGTCACATCGAAAGCAATAATGGAAGGAGAAGACCCTAATAGAGCTGATTGGCGAGTTACTTTTGACACGCGGAATCTTCTCTAAATGGGGAAGTCACTAGAGTCCTCTCTCGTCTACTCTGGAACGTAGTTGCAAACGAAATACTGACTAAACCAGAGAAAGAAGGCCCCGAATTTATTGCCTATGTTGATGACGTTGCTAGTGCCATCTCGGATAAATATTTGCCGTAAGCGTACGGCATTCTCCATACTGCGTAAATGGGCAAACAATAACGGACTAGGGATGAACCTCCAGAAAACGGCACTTGAGCTCTTCACTAGAAAGCACAAGATTCTGGAAATATAATATGTCTAATCACATTACTCGGTACCAGGCTAACATATCCTTCTAGTGCCAAAATCTTGGCATTACAACCAATGCTGTCTGGACTCGACTTCAGGGAAAAATGGGGACTCAACCCCAAACTAACCCTAAGGTTGTACATAACAATCGCTAGACCCAATATACATATGTATGGTGTGGTTGTATGATGGATAGGTCTGGACAAAACAATATGCTAGAAACAAATCGAGAACGTACAGAGGTTATCAGGCATGTGCATCACCGGGGCCCTAAGGTCTACTCCAACGGCGGCGCTCTACATGCTACTCCATCAAATCCCACTAGATATCCACGGTAAGCAGCTAGCCACATACACAGCAGCCAGATTAAAGGCAGCTCTAAATGGACGAGCTGTATTACTGGCCACTCCTGTATCCTAAACATCAGGACAACTTTGGCAAAAAACTCCGACCACATTGAACACCACAATATTTGAGAAAAAATTCGAGTTAACATACACTGATAGGAAAAATTGATCCCGACACGCGGAACCTCGCAATGGTTGTATGGACTTTTACACTGATGGGTCAAAAACCAAGGACAGCGGAGTATTCTGCAAACAATTAAACCTAAGCCAGACGCTGAAACTTACAAACCATTGCAGCGTCTTTCAACAACGGAGGCCTGTCTTGGCTGAAGTGGAACGTGATATCTACCGTTGATATTCGTATCTTCGCTGACAGTCAAGCTGCCCTAAAATCGCTGGAGTCTTATGTGTGAAACTTCTGAAGCAAGCGTCGACTGCCGCCTATATCTTAATGAGATGGCCGAACAATTTAACATACACCTCGAGAAGCTTTTTCCAGGCAAGTTATACTACGGGGGATTTTGCCAGTACCCCGCCGAGGAGGAACGCCGCGAAATAAACATTCGATGGCGTTGGTGTTATCGAGATCCGAACTCGCACATAGTGCATCAGAGTCCAACACACTAAGTACTGCGCCACGGCGCCCTCTCAGGTAAACCACTAGCAGCCATTAAACTAAAACTAACGAATCAAATCACGACAGAGACGAACCTGAGATTAACGCAAGGGCATACCTGCCTAACCACCAAGTAAATCTGTCGTCTGTCCTCGTGATCGTCAACGAACCAAGGGAACCAAGGGACCAACCGACATCAATAAAATTTTTGGCGTCATCACTGATCAATGTGTTATTGGCAGTCATGCACAAAGACTAGACCGAGTTTCGAATTATTTCTGAAGGAGCTGCGAAGACGAAGGGGAGGATGAATCCATTCAACACTGCCCCTGTCCGGTGCTCTGCCAAAGCAGGAAACAATGCTTAGGATCCTACTTCCTTAACGACCCGACTGACGTTCAGCAAATAAGGATTAATGACCTTCTTAACTACATAAGAAGCGCAAAGTTATTCCATGAATAACCGAGCAATAATCGACACCTCTCGTAGCAACACAAACAACCTCTCTGGCCCAAGTATATACTCCCTGTGGAGGCTACGGATAACCTAACCTCACCTACTTTTTGGACACAGTAGTACTAGGTCTTCAACACCCGAAGAAAGCTTACAAGGACGAACATGAACAACTAGTAGTAAAATCTCAGTCGGTCCTGAAATTCAATACGACGAATAAACATCTGATTATTCGAATCTAAACAACACGACTAATAGCGAACCTATTCCAAATATGGGACATGTTGACTGATGCAAGCGTGCGGGCAAGACAGTTTTTTTGTATGGCATTGACCCAAGCACGGTGTGTAATTGGCCATACCGATCTAGGCTTCCTTTGACCATGTTGCAGAAAATCCACTTTAACGAATGTGTAATTTGAAAATATGCCAAAACCATTAACAGTAAAAAAACAATTTGTTTATTTAATTAGAAAACATGTGGAAAATGAATTGTCTGTTGTTATGGCACACGCCCAAAGCGCACCAGTCATTATCACATTTCGCAATTAATTAAGCAACAAATATCCACAAAACTAAATTAAATCAAACAAATATTTTACCCGTACTTCTCTCACTTTTTGTGATTTGTTTCATTGCCTGTCGGCATTAAATCGGCCATTGTGTTCGGGGTTAATTTTTATCTACAGCGAAGTCTGTTTATAAAATCCTTAATCAGCGGCACTTGATTAATTAACCGGGCAATAATCAGGACATTAAAATGCGTACATAACATGTATTTAAAAAAAGCATACTTAAACGATAAATTATAAGGACACAAAAGCTAAAGGACCTTTTGTCGTGGTAGCAACAACTTAACTGGTTTCCGGATAAGCCACTGTAGCATTTTAAATCATCAGTAAAATCATCATTACGACGGTATTGAAAACATCACATGGATTGTGCATTCATAGTGCTTAATTGCTACATAATAAAAAAAATTGCCATCGATAATTGGTGTTAATTAAAATAGCAAAATACGCAAATTACACATTTGCGTGCATACTTACCTAGGTAGCGCTACATTTCGGGGTGAACCTATGTCTCGACAAACCTTTTCAGTAAGCACGATTTTTTCTTAGCTGTTTCCAGTGTCGCACGCCCAGTTGGTTGACATGCTTTTCCGCCTGTGTCAGTTGAAGTTTCTTCGGGTTGGAGTTGTGTTATCCATTCGCTCTACATGGCCTAGCCATCTTAGACGTTAGATCCTTAAACGTCATACTAGGCCGATGTCGCTATACAGCCCGTACACTTCTGGGTTGAATCTACTCCCCCACTCTTCGTCAACACAAATGAGATCACAGATTGTACCTAGATATCTCCTCTCGAAAGGACCAAGGCCCTCTTCATCCATCCGACCGTGGTGCAGTGGTAAACATCTTCGACTATCGAGCGGAAGGTCTGTTGTTCAAAGTATGCCTAGAAATGGAATGAATGGGAAGTGATCAAAATACTGATGAAGGCATAACACTCACAGTATACGGTTACACTGTAGGTCTAATATAACACCATAATGGCATGTGACATTTGCTGGGAACTACAACCAACGTGAAAACTCAGTCGAGTTCCTTTCGAATCCTATTTAGGACAACCACCCCTGTTAAGCGAACATGTACGACCCAAACCATCTGTACTCCGCTCAGGTTGATCGACAAACATAATAAGACTATGACTCTTGAATAGGCGTGAATTACGTAAAACTTATATATAGTCCGAGAAAGGACTCTACTACTCAATTGCCTCTTGAACCCGAGGAAACAGCGGTTGGTCAGAGTTTTTCTGCGTCTAATCTCAGCACAGGGGTCATTGTCGCTTGTTAGCAGTGAGCCAGGTTAGGCGAAATCCTTGACTACAACAAAATTATAGCTGCCAAAAGTGACGTACTGACCAAGACGTCGGTATTGTACGTCTTTCTTTGATGACAGCGTATATTTGGTTTTACCCCCGTTTACCTTCAGACTCACTTTAGCCGCTTTTGCTTCAATGTTCACAAAAGCTGCATTAACATCTCACTGCGTTCCACTAATCACGTCAATGTGATCCGCGTATACGAGTAATTGTGCAGTTTTCAAGTAAATTGCGCCTCTTGTTTTGGCCAGGAAATCCTGCACGATCTTTTCAAGCATGATGTTGAAAAAGTCACATGACAGTGCGTCGCCTCGTCTGAATGCTTTTGTGACATCAAAGGTCCCGGTGGTTAACTCCTTACAGATTTTAATGGAGCAAAGAGGATGCTTGATTGTAATGCTGCATAACATGGCTCTCTAAAGCACATCCCTGTAGACGCTGTCATATGCGGCCTTAAAATCGACGAAAAGGTGGTGTGTATTGACCTGATATTCATGGGTCTTCTCCAAGATCTGCCGAAGTGTGAATAGTTAGTCTTACCTGGATTTTCCTTGCCTGAAACCACATTGACAGGAACCTATCAAATTGTTCACGAATGGTTTCAGGCGTTAACACAGCACGCCAGAAAGGATCTTATACGCAATGTCAACCAGACTTATTCCCCTATAGTTAGCGCAGTTATAGGGGTCTCCTTTTTAGGGTTCCGTACCCAAAGGTAAAACGGGACCCTATTACTGAGACTTCGCTGTCCGTCCGTCCGTCTGTCACCAGGCTGTATCTCATGAACCGTGATAGTTAGACAGTTGAAATTTTCACAGAGGATGTATTTCTGTTGCCCCTCAAAATAGAATAAAATTAATATTTAAGGGGGCTCCCATACAACAAACATGATTTTCATCCAAAAAGTCCCCTTGGTCACATACTGACCTAAGGTTAGTCGCCAATATCCCACAACCAGTAGCAAACTTACCAGCTTTGATCCCTTTTGTGTCTTTGATGTATTAATCCTAGCTGCAAACCTTTTTTCTATAATTACGAACAACCAATAATAAACACCCTCTAAGCTTTGATGATCCCTATTGTGTCACTGCTAAGTTAATCCTTGCTGCAAATCCTTTCGTATAATTGCTATTCCCCTCCTTTTCCATCCTGATAGGTTAAGATATCAAACAACAACAAATTCAATTGTTATGAAATATACTTTCGATCATACCCCACAACCAATAAAACACTTCCAAGCATCGATCCCTATTGTGTCCTCGATATATTAATCCTAGCTGCAAACCTTTTTCCCATAATTATTGTTATTCACTTTTTCACCTACTTGCTGTCAAGTAAGATAATTGATTTGAATTCAATGGATTTGAATTCAACTATCTCATCATGGAGATTTTTGATCATCAAAGTAATATGCCTATAACCTGCGTGCAACAAAGATCTGTCATCATGCAAGAAATCATTTCAAATGGATTAGCCATTTTAATGTGATCACTGATGAGGTGACATACAACGTCTCTGGGCGCCGCACGCCCAGTTAGTTAAGGTCCCCTTCCACCTGCGTGCGCCACCGAAGATGCGACCGTCCTCTGCCGCGGCTTTCTTCCAGGTTGGATTCGAAGAGTCTTCGGGTCGGAGCTGTATTTTCCATACGCTCTACATGGCCTAGCCACCTTAGACCCTGTATCCGTAGACGTCGTACCAGGCCGATGTCTCTGTACAACTCGTACAGTTCTTCATTATATCTTCTCCTCCATACTCCGTTTGAACAAATGGGACCGTAGATAGAGCGCAGAAGTTTCCTCTCGAAACGACCAAGAGCACCTTCATCTTTCTTTTTGTTAAGGTCCAAACCTCTGCGCCGTAAAGGGACTGGGATGATCAAGGTCTTATATAGTGCCACCTTGGTTTTCCGAGAGGGGGCCCTACTTCTCAATTGCCTCTTGAGCTCATAGGAATAGCGGTTGGCAAGAGTGATTCTGCGTTTTATCTCAACGCTGGTGTTGTTGTCACCGGTCATCAATGAGCCAAGGTAGACGAATTCATTGACCACTTCAAAGTTATATCTGCCCATGGTGACATTCTGGTCAATACGTCGGTGTTGCCCGTTTCTTTTCGATGAAAGCAGATATTTGATTTTAATCCCATTAACCTTAAGACCTATCTTAGCCGCTTCTACCTCATTGCTTACAAAGGCCTCATTGGCGTCTCGCTGTGTCCATCCAATCACACCAATGTCGTTGGCGTATGCAAGCAATTGCGTAGACTTGAAATAAATCGTACCTCTTGTGTTGGCCAGTGACTCTTTCACGATCTTTTCAAGCACGATGTTGAAAAAGCTGCATGATAGCGCGCCACCTTGTCTAAATCTTTTTTAACATCAAAGGCCTCTCTCGAGCAGCGAGAATTCTCCAATGTCATACTGCACAGTCGGACGAGCTTGGCAGGAATGTTAAAACTGGACGTGCCTTTATGTAGCTGGTCTCTATACAAGCTGTCATATGCAGCCTTGAAATCGACGAAAAGGTGCTGAGTGTCGATTTGGTATTCTTGGGTCTTCTCCAAGATCTTCCGTAGCGTACATATTTGGTCTATTAAGGACTTACCTGGCCTGAAACCACACTGATAAGAGCCGATCCACAACACAGGCGTTCACACAATACGGCAGAGAAGATCTTTTATGCGATGTTAAAGAGATTTATTCCCCTATAGTTGGCCCTATAGTTCTAATAGACCGGGCAAACGATGCTGAGATTCCATTCGTCGGGCATGCCTTCCTCCGACCATACATCGCCGCCTTAAAAAGCTCAGCAGACAAGCCGTCTGCGCCCGTTGCTTTAGTAGACTTAATTCTTCATATCGCAATTTTGACTTCGTCTTCGACTTCGTGGACGGAAACCTCTTACATCGTCGTCTATTACGAATGGATCAATATACCTGACAGCGGTATCTTGTCTGTCGTCGCTACTATACAGTCTGCAGAAGTGGTCTTGCTAAATCCTCTGCATCGACTGTGATTCCACTGCCAGTTCTCCATTTTCCTCCCTGCAGGCCACCATTCTGGCTTTAAAGCTATGGCATATTCGTTTTACCTTATTGTAAAACTTCCGGGCGTCATTCCTGCGGAAGCAACTTTCAATCTCCTCGTTGTCACGCTTTCCGTGTTCTCTCTTCTTTCTTCTGAGAAGCGTGTTCTCCTCTCTTGTCTTCTGCTCGTAGATTTCGCGAGCGGCTCTCGTCCGTCGTCGCAGCGTGGCTTTATATGTCTTTTGTTTTGCTGCATGGGTTTGATCGCATTGTTCATCGAGCCAGGGGTTTCTAGGTGGTGGCGGCTTGAAACCCAGCAGAAGGTAACAGGGAGAGGGAGAGGAGCTGCCTACTGACATTGGTCTTAAATGTCTGCATATTGTATTGAGGGGGGAAGACCGAACGAGGTAGCGCATTCCACATTCGTGTGGTTCGGTTGGGGAAAGAATTTCTATATTTGACAATACGACCGAAAACGGGCTTCAGAGTGGATTCATGAGCATTCCGGGAGAGACGTGTATCGCGGGAGAAGTTTTGAAGGGGCGGAATGCAACTGGCTATTTCATCAGAGCATTTACGATGAAAGTAACGATAAAACAATGAAAGGCAGGATACATTCCTACGTTCCAGCGAGTCTAGTGTTTTGGTAATGCTGGAGTCAACTATCAGTTTTATCGCGCGCTTTTTTATTCTATCTAGTAGGTGCAAAGTGGTCTTAGATGCGCCAGACCAGACATGAGCGTTGAACTCCAACTTAGGACGAATGAACGCCTTATAAATTGTAGCCACATCGGTGGGTGTGAAGAATTTCTTGCATCTGTATAGGAAACCTAGGCATTCGCGGCATTCTTGGCGACACTAAATATGTGATCATTCCAACAAATGTAGTCACTGATGCACATACCCAGGATAGGAAGCTTTTCGGTTTCCGAGATACAAGTGCCATTCATGGATAATTGCATTGGGTCAGTGTTACGCTTTAGCGACAGAAGACAGCATTGTGTTTTTGAAGCATTCAATTCCACTCTATTGTTTTAACCCCATTGGATGATGCTGTCGATATCGGAACTTAATGAGCTTAACTTACGCTGCCGCTCACTATTTACAGCCGAAGTGCAGGGTCGTAAAGAAGTGAACGAATATGAAAAGCTGAGGGTACTGTCGTCAGCGAAGGAGTGGATTGGATTAGAAGTAACAAACAAGAGATCATATATAAAAATGAGAAAGAGTGTCGGAGACAAAACGGAGCCCTGGGGAACATCAGCATTTACAAAGTGAGTGCCAGACTTGAATCCGTCCAAGACAACTTGAATTGAACGATTCGAAAGTTAGTTTCTAATCCATAGAAGAAGAGAGTCGTCGATCCCGAATGCACGCAATTTCGACAAAAGAGCTTCGTGCCAAACTCTGTCAAATGCTTTCGAAATATCAAGTGCAACTACTTTGCTCTCACCCGCCTGGTGGAGCGAACGATTCCACTTCTCGGTGAGATATACCATCGAATCACCAGTGGATCTGCTGCTACGGAAACCATACTGCCGGTCATTGAGGAGTTTCTGCGACTCGAGATATATCATTAGCTGACGATTTATCAGCGTTTCCATGACCTTGGAAAGAAGGGACGTTAGTGCAATGGGTCGGTAGTTGGAGAGAGATGAATATTCGCCTTTTTTGGGAATGGGCTGGACAAATGCTGTTTTCCACCTACTCGGGTAGAGCCCAGAAGAGTTAAGAGTTATGTATCTAACAGTTATGTATCTAACAGGGGCGATTCCTCTTAATTTTTATGAAAATCCAGGATACGAGCGAGTTGTAGTTTCAGAATTACATGGACATGATATGGACGCTATTTACATTGCAACACATGCTCGAGGAAGAAGTGCTTTCAACCGAATGGAACGACGAGTGGCGCCTTTTAGTCGCGGATTTACTGGCGTTATATTAAAACACGATTATTTCGGTTCACATCTAGATTCCAGTAATCGAACTACTGACTTGAAGTTAGAAAAACGAAACTTTGAAAGTGCAGGCAGGCATTGTGCTAGCTAATATTTTGAGTCAGTTGGTATTTGATGAGGGCGCCGCCGTGGCGCAGTGGTTAGTGTGTTGGACCCTGACGTATGATGAGCGAGTTCGGATCCCGATAACACCAAGGCCATCGAATGTTTATTTCATGGTGTCCCTCCTCGGCGGGGTACTGGCAAAACCCCCCGTAGTATACTTGCCATGAAAAAGTTCCTCGTCTAACGTCGATCGGAATCGACATTAAACTGTAGGTCCCTTTCACAGTTTTCACAGTTCTCACATGGGTGATTGAGAGAAGCTTGGCTCTGGCCCTTCATGGGGTGTAACGCCGCCAGAGAATTGGTAATTGATGCTTTTTAAGTGGTTGCCGAATATGTATATTGTGCATACAGATACTAGACTGGGTATTGAACACGCTAAGGTATTAATAAATGACGTGACTTGGTACCCAGGATAGAAAGCGTGAATGAATGTGCGTGAATCACAATATTTATTGCAAATAGCAAAATGCGAAGTTGTTCCATGTTGTGGTGTGTGACGATCTAGCCTTTCGCGACTATTACTAGAGGAGTTTTTCCTGTTTTAGTGAAACAGACTTCTAACGGGTATGTAATCACCGAAAAAGATGGCTCCGAAGATAAATTTTCTCGACTGTTACTTCAGCTTTCTTTGAATCCTCGAGCGTCATCACATTTGAAACAAGTTCCGTATGATAGCTATTGTCCCAGTGGCGAAACATACTTCTTTAAGCGATCGTGAGGTATCTGTGGTCTATATTTTGCATCATACAAGGCCACTAATTAACACAAGGAATCACACAAGCGTCAACAAGAAGTTTTGCGCATAGCAAAGATTCGTCCTCAAAGAATTGCTGCTAGACGAGACAGACTAATTCCTTGTTTGGATTATGACGATGCTGCTATGTATATGCTTGGATGAAAACGATGTTGGCATATCGAATGTTCCTGACATTAACAACCCAAACGAGAACGAAGTAATTGCTTTGCCGGTTATAAATAATTTGAAATTCAAAGTCCATGGACCCAAGATGATTAAGTTTGTAACTTTCATGAATATTGAGAGCACCGTGGCGCGGTGGGTAGTGTGTTGGCCTCTGACGCCGATGACACGGGATCGAATCCCCACACAGCTATGTCATCAAACGTGTTTTCATGGTGCTTCTCCTCAGCGGAGTTCTGACAAAACCCCCTGTAGTCTCATAAATGTGACTAACTGTGACAAGGACGGGGGAGGGGTAAAAAAATCACTAAATTAGTGTGACGTACTTTATGGATGACCCCTAATGTTTTCTCATTCATTTTCGCGGCACTCGTTACTCTCTAAAATTGGGTGTTCTTTGTCAATGTCTGTGGTGAAGTGGTAACTCCATTTCTTTTTCATTTTTAAAGCATCTAACTGAAGATTATAAATCTCCAGCTCTAAACCTTCTCCTAGGAGCGACAATAACATCGGCATCGTCATATTCTTGTTGCGTCTTTCTTTTCCGACCCGGTTTTGGTGATTGCGGTTGTGGTCTGTTATAAAGAAAAAAAAAGGTGTGTATGTATGTATATTATCCATGATTTAGGTAGGTAGGTAGGATCGTAGCCTTCCCAGAATGGAGAAGAATGCACATAGGCCAGGGAGGCCCGTTCTGCAGCTACGAGAGGGTTTTGCCCCCCTATTCGTGGAACCATTTTGTGCTTCTTAAGACGTTAAGAAGATCAGGTATCCCTACTTTCTGAACATCTGTCAGACCGTTAAGGAAGTAAGAGCCTAGGTAACGTTCCCTGATATTGCAAAATGCTGGACAGGCACAGAGAAGGTGGTGAATGGATTCGACCTCCTCCTCGTCCTGACAGCTTCTGCAGAAATCATTCGGAACTATTCCTGGTTTTTGTGCGTGACTGCCAATGAGGTAGTGTCCTGTGATGATACCGATGACTTTATAGATGTCAGTTCTTTTTAGGGAGATTATACCCGTTGTTCGTTGACTGTCAAGCCGAGGCCAGATTTGCCTGGTGATGACGCAGGTATGTCCTTGGGTCCATCTCAGGTTCGTCTCGGCCCTGGCCAGATTGGTCAGATTATGTTTAATGGTTGTAAAGGGTACTCCCTCACAAGCCACGATTGATTGTAGCGTCGTTCCTTGTTTGGCGAGTGTGTCGGCTTTTTCATTTCCTGTAATGTCGCTGTGTCCCGGTAAGCTGTATGTTGAACTGTTCTGCCATCTCGTTAAGAGATCGGCGCCAGTCGAGACTAGATTTTGATGTGTACACATAGGACTCCAACGATTTTAAGGCTGATTGACTGTCTGTGAGAATGCGAATATCCGTGGTGGATAATACGTCCCACTTCAGTCAGGATAAAGCCTCTTTTATTGCCAACAGTTCCGCCTGGAAAACGCTGCAGTGATCTGGTAATTTTAGAGCTTTATAAAGCTTAAGTTGTTTGCAGAATACTCCACTGCCCACCCCGTCTTTGGTTTTAGATCCGTCAGTGTAGAAATCCACGCATTTTCTGCGGGGTTGAGTTTGACGAGTCCAGTTCTGTCTGTCCGGATATATGGTCGTGAGGTTTTTGGTGGGTTCTATGTGGTCCAAGTTTTCTACCAAGCTATCCTGTTTTGCAGGATGGAGGAGTGGCCAGTGACATAGCCCGCCCAATTCGAGTTGGCTTTTAGTCTTATGGCCGTGTGTGTGGCAATTTGCTTACCGAAAATATCGAGTGGTGTAAGGTCTAGTATCATGTTAAGCGCAGCCGTTGGTGTGGACCTGAGAGCCCCGGTAATGCACATACATGCCATCCTTTGTACCTTATCGAGTTGTTTGTGGTATGTTGTCTTGTCCAGTGCAGTCCACCGGACTATCACTCCATATATTAGTATGGGTCTAACGACCGTGATGTAGAGCCATAGGGTGATTTTGGGGTTGAATCCCCATTTTTTTTATTAGGGCTTTCTTGCATGTGTAGAGAGCTATTGTTGTTTTTTTTTTGCTCTTTCAATTGTATTGCTCTTCCAAGTTAATTTCCTATCAAGTATAATGCCAAGGAATTCGGCACTAGAGGAATAGGCTTACCTGGTATCAAGCAAAGTGATAGGACAGTTTTCCGGGATTTTATGCTTTTTGGTAAATAGCACGAGCTCCGTTTTCTGGGGATTAATCCTGAGCCCGTTGCTATGCGCCCATTTGCACAGAAATGAGAATGCCGATTGCATTTACCTGAGATTGAAATGGCATCGTCATCGGCGTAGGCAACAACATCCATTATATTGTTCATAATTTAACAATATAAAAAATTAAGCATGTCCTTGTCATTGGTACTCAGATCTGATTTTTCCAAAGAATCATCTTCGTTGCTTTGGGGCTGCTCATCTTCATCTCCTTCGACAGTAGGCGAATCTTTGCCCACAATACCGACTATGATATTGTCTTCTTTTGGTGGCGTTACAGCCCATGAAGGACTAGAGCCAAGCTTCTCTTCAATCACCCATGTTGTGTGTGATTTATTTTTCACACAGGTGAAAGGGACCTACAGTTTAATGCCGGTTCCGAACGGCGTTGGTGTTATCGGGATCCGAACTCGCTTATCGTGCGTCAGAGTCCAACACGCTAACTTCTGCGCCACGTCGCCCTCATGATATTGTCTAGATATGTTAATTTCGACTGCGGGCCACCTGCTGCCCCTGTTTTTTTACTATTGTCCACTTTGACCTTAAAAATAATAGTAAAGAAAATTTTAAATGCAACGTGCAACGTCACCCTGTACTTTCTTAAGATGCAACAAAAGCCTAAGACAAAAATTGCATGGGAGGGTGAATAAAAAAAATTAGAAATCAACAAAAGCACGCACAGTGAAAGGTTTTTTGAAAGCCAATATTCAGCTCTTAAATTAGTTTATTAAATCATATTCTTTCGATATTAAAAAAATCGACTTTGAAATGTTATTTGCCAAAAAATATTTAATTTAATTTAAGAATTAAATAGAATTGAGTATCTTTCAAAACACTGTATCCTCTTCATAATAAAATTGTTTACTCCTCAGCCTTTTATTGCATCTTATGAATTGTTGACTTACCACAGTTTTCGTCTAAAATTTTGCCACACGACATCTCTAAGGTATTTCCAAACCTTATCTATTAAAATCCCATTAGATTTTAAAGTGTTCAAAATCTTTTGACAATTTCTCTTCCGTTTTTCTCTTTTTAACAATTACAACAAATATGTAGCTTATGAAACAAAATTAGTAAACAAATTTGCAAATCGGAGGGCACGGCAGTGCCCCCACCAAGTCGAGCGCGAAGCAAACACTGCCGTAACATCCTTTACCTTTCGCCACATTCTCAGGTCCCTATTTGAGAACCTCTGGATAAGACCAGAACGCAGAAGCTTTCGTCATCCAGTAAGCTATAATCATATACATAAAATTCGAAATTTCAAGTCTGTAGGTCATTTAGTTCCGAAGTTAAGCGAAAGCAAAATTTCGCATTTATGACACTCACTCACTCATGATCATCAGAATAGAACTAGTACTTCCCATAAATTCAGAGAGCTGAAATTCGGTACTGAGTTAGGGTTTAATGGCCACATAATGGGAAAACTACAAAAACTAAGATAATCGAAGATCTGGAGTACCTGGTGACCCTGATTAGAAAACACAAGAGCCCAACCAAACTATTATTGGTGGGCCGCTTCATTTGATGTCAAAAATCGAATGTCTGAAGTATTTGATGAAGAACCCTCAGCTAGTCTCAGCTGTATTAGAGATATGGTAATGCCCCCTTCTACTATTGGTACATACAAAAATTTACTGTCATTGCAAAAATCCAGCGTAGTGGGACACATCTTCTAATTTAATCTAGCCTATAGCGTCCCACTGTTGGGCGAATACCTCCCCTTCTGCAGTTATGCAGTCTAGACAGCTGGATGATTCAACGTTTGTAGAAGTGTTAAAAAGAATCAGAGTAGGAGTGACAACTCAATCAGACAGAGATATACTGTCTAACCGATTGATACCTCTGCTCTCGCATTCCAATGAAGGAAGGTCAATGGAAATAGCACAATGTTTGAGGGATTTAACAGAAGATACTGTTTTTTACTACCGACTAGAAATATGTGTATGCAGTTAAATAATGCTATGTTAAAAGCGATTCCGCACCCCGAGATAAAGTTAGTTGCTAAAGATTCCTTGGATTGTTCAAAATGTATGATAACGAAAGCCCGGGCGTGTTTACAAAAATATCAAGATGATGCGTCGATGATTGCTGGACTGGAAGAAACTACAATCATTAAAGAGGGAGCTAAAGTTATGCTTAGGAGATACATTGATGTTAGTTAAGTTTTATTAATGGGTCGATAGGCGTTGTACAAAAAGTGAGGTGGGACCCGGAAGACCAAACAAAGCCTAAACAATTGGTAGCAAAATTCGCTAATAATTTGATTCACGAATTATTGCCTATTAAGTCAAAATTTGATGTCATACCTCGGGCATACGTGTACAGAGAACAATTCTCAATCTGTGTGGTGTATGCCTTAACAATTCACATGAGCCAAGGTCTAAGTCTAAAAAATGCCTTCATGGACATTGGCACCTCCATATTCTCTTGTGGCCAAGCCTACGTGGCGCTTTCACGAGTAAGCAATCTTCATGGGGTGCACCTAATAAATGTTGACTTCAAGAGTATAAAAGCTCAATCTTCAGCGATCACCGAATACAACCGGCTTAGGCGTAAATACCGCGGCGATCTTTCAGAAATGAAAACGTCTAAACTATCTAAAAGAATAAATAATGAACGCGAATGGGCAATACGACTTGGCCGTTGAAGAGTACACAAGGGTACAAAACCAAGTTCTCCATGACATCATTGCACCAATCTGCCGCCAGAACCACTACCCATTGACGATCTCGACGATCCGTCTGTACTGGAAATAATTTTTTATAATGTTTGTTTCAGGCTCGCCTATACATAAGTATTATTGAAATACGCAGCTTTATCAAGCCTACAATTGACTGGTTATTGAATGAACGTTTTCCAAGTGGCAATTTTCCATCGTCAACGGCCAAGTCACACAATATTAACTATAATAATAAAGAAATCGCAGTAAGGAACCTTAGACTTGGCACGACTTGGTCTAGATTTCACTATTTTTAGAGATAAACAAGCAGCTCCATCGAGACTTGGCTAGTTTTTTACAGAATCTTTTTGGTGGGATGTAATTGACAAATATAAATATAAGTTTAATATGTGTTCACGACCCTACATAGGAGAAAGACCGACATAAAGACGACTTCTATGATCTCCTAGGCTGATGATATGCCCAACTTCCCAGCTAGGACACAAAATCGTTCTAGGAGACTTCAATGCGAATCTGGGTAAGGAAGCATTTCTGAACGAGTCATTGGAAGGCCCAGCCTACACAACACCATGTCAGAAAACGGACTAAGGCTAGTGGACTTTATAGCGGCACATAATCTCATGGTTGCAAGTACACGATGCCCACACCTCAACATCCATGAGGGGACCAGGCGGTCTTTCGGTCAATTGACAATTAATCAAATTGATCAAACTGCGATCGACAGCAGGCACTCGAGTAAGAACACCAAAATTTGACATCGGAAAGTTGCAATCGCAGGATACCACCAGGACCTTCGTCAATCAAGTCTCCTTCAGGCTCTCTCAAGTCCCGATGCAATCTGTAGAAACCATAGAACAGCAATGGAGTTGTTGTCAGAACGCCATCAGGGAGGCTGCAGATGTGCTCGGTTTCAACCATCACCTTCAAGAAACCCCTGGTTTGATGACGAGTGCAGACAGGCCCATGTAGAGAAACAGAATGCATACACGGCTACACTGCATCGACGGACAAGTAAGACGAACATGCCAAGGCTATAAAGCCAGGGCAGAAGCCTGCAAGGATGAGCACGGACAACTAGTAGTGGAATCACAGTCGATGCTGAGATTGTGGAAGGGCCACATCTGCAGACTGTATAACGGCGATGATAGTCAAAATGCCGCCGTCAGGCAGAACGAACCATTCACAATGGACGAAGATGTAAGAGAGTCCCGTCCACCCGACCTAGATGATATTAAGATAGCGATATCGAAAGTTAAGATAGCGATATCGAAACTTAAGTCTTATAAAGCTGTTGGAGCAGACATACTTCCCGCGTAAGTGTTTAAAGCAGCTGGCGATGAGTTGGTTAGGAACATGCACCAACTCATCTGCAAGATATGGTCGGAAGAATGCATGCCCGATGAATGGAATCTCGGCGTCGTTTGCCCGGTCCATAAGAAAGGAGACCCCTATGACTGCGCCAATTACAGAGGGATAAGTCTCCTAAACATTGCGTACAAGATCCTCTTTGCCGTACTGTGTAAGTGCCTGAAACCGTCCGTGGACAATTGATAGGTTCCTACCAGTGTGGATTTAGGCCAGAAAAATCCACGATAGACCAAATATTTACGCTACGGCAGATCCTGGAGAAGACCCATGAATTCCAGGTCGACACGCACCATATTTTTGTCGACTTTAAAGCCGCATATGACAGCGTTTATAGAGACGAGCTATACAGAGCCATGTCTTGTTTTAACATTCCTGCCAAACTTGTCAGACTGTGCAGGATGACTATGGAGAACTCTCGCTGCTCGGAGGTGAACTAACCGACCCCTTCGATGTTAGCAAAAGTTTTAGACAGAGTGATGCACTATCATGTGATTTCTTTAACATAATTCTTGAAAAGATCGTGCGGGGCTCTGCGGCTAATACAAGATGTACGATCAGCTTCAAGTCTACACAATTGCTTGCCTACGCAGATGACATTGATGTTATTAGACGGACAAAGCGAGACGTCAATGAGGCTTTTACAAGCATTGAAGCAGAAGCGGTTAAAGTGGGTCTAAGGGTAAATGGGGACAAGACCAAATATATGCTGTCATCAAAGAAAGACGCGCAACACCGACGTCGTGGTCAGAACGTCACCTTCGGCAGCTATATTTTTGAAGTAGTCAAGGACTTCGCCTACCTTGGCTCGATAGTGACAAGCAGCAATCGCTGAGATAAAACGCGAGGCAACTGAGTAGTGGAGCCCTCCCTCGAAAAACTAAGGCGGATGAGGAGGCTCTTGGGCATTTCGAGAGGAAAATTCTGCGTGCAATCTTTGATCCCGTTTGTGTAAACGAAGAGTGGAGGAGGAGGAGGAGGACGTCTAACTAGGAGGCTACATCGGCCTAGTTAGACGTCTTTGGATCCAACGTCTAGGATGACTGGGCCATGTAGAGCGAATATACATCACCGCTCCGGCCTGAAGAGTCTTCGACACCAACCCCGAGGGACGACGCAGCAGAGGCCGACCGCATCTAAGGTGGCGCGCACAGGTGGAAAGGGACCTCAACCAACTGGGCGTGCGGCACTGGAAGAGGCCAAAGATCGTGGGGGAGGGAGAGGCTTGTTGGTTGAGGCCCTGGTTCACCCCGAACTGTAGCGCCATCTAAGTAAGTAGGTAATTGACAAATACTTATTTGTAATTGTTCTTGTAATTTGGTGAAATAGAGTTGAGAATGTTCAACTATTTAATATAAATGCACAGAAACGGCTTAATACCCCATAAACCCATAAACTAGACCTAACCATGTAGCTTCCATATATGTACAATATTTAAGGTTTGGGTATGATAATGTAAAGTTACAACTCATGCGAGACTTATCTGATTTTTGGGCCTCATATTGCATGTCTGTCACTGACGATTATATCATGACAAACAAATTGTCACAAACCTTTCTGTTAATCTGGTTTAGTGGTGATGGCCCCTTCTCGGCATGTTTCATTCTATGAAAATGTTAAGGAATGCGTGCAACAAAAAAACGAAAAACATTTTAAATGTGGGGTTTAATTTGGAATTTATTTTCCACCAACTGGCAGTTTTTTTTTAACCACACACCAAGGATACACTCAATTTCAGGACGTCATGATATCATCTGTCTGAGCCTGAGTTGTCATTCCTCTTAACCATATTCCCACGCAGAGCACAATATTTCGTTTAGCACCATATGAAAAAAAAAAAAAAAACAAATCAGACGATACAAGGGTATCTACTTTAAAAATATGTATTT
The DNA here is from genome assembly GCA_951905685.1 of Eumerus sabulonum. Classification (NCBI taxonomy): domain Eukaryota; kingdom Metazoa; phylum Arthropoda; class Insecta; order Diptera; family Syrphidae; genus Eumerus; species Eumerus sabulonum. The sequence continues at coordinate 83,880,603 of OX645063.1, read as the reverse complement.
TCCCTTTAAGGATTCGTTTAGTACCCAATCAAAATCTAAGGATAAACGCTCCAAGTAGCAACTACACACTTATAACACCATGTTTATAGCCAACCCTAACACTAGTAAACCGCAAAAAAAGCGTCAAATGAAAACCCAAAGGCAATCTAGGCGCTCTATGGTCATAAAAAAAAAGTTAAATACGAAATAGAGCGTCTTTTTTATAGGCTGCGACAGTAGGGGCATATCGCAGTGGAAGGCAAACAACGCTTATCGCAGCCTATTCAAACGCAATTTAATTTTGTACAAGAATTTGTCGCCCATTGTCGACGTCGTCATCCTTGTTGCTACCACTGGGAGTAAAGTAAATATGACAGAGTGAGGGAGGGTGGAAAATGTGGGTAAACTGTATTTTTGAAAAGCTAATTTCCACGTCTGCAAACAGCATCAACCGCAAGACACGAAATTCATCTTTATTTCTTCAAATCTTACTGTCACTGCCCCGGTTTTATAGGGCAACGCATCATTTGCTTTTATTGATTCAATTTCGACATTGGAATTTATGGTTTAGCCCAATCCCTTTTGGCTTTAGCACCAAGTTTCATGGATAGAGTCTTGTGGCTGGTAAAAGAGTTAGCCGGAGGTTATCCGAGCTTAAAATTAAGATGTTACGAAATGGGATGGACAGAGGATGATTTATTAGGAAATCGTTGATGATGAATCTCCGATAGTGGAACGACGGTAGAATTCCTGGCAATCGTTCACTGATTTGCTGTAGCGTCAAGGGCACACTGTGCAAGGTTATTGACGCATGGTGATTGTATATTACCCGAATTAAGTCTGAAACCTACTCAATTGCTTTGGTGTTATCCATTAATTTTAAAGAGAAGCTTGATGAGCCTTATCTGGAGAAGAGTGTCGAAATGGTGGTCGCAGAGAACTAAGTCGAGTTAGATGGAATACAGATTGATCAGTGCATTTTTATGTCCTTCGAATGGCGGAGGGAGAAGTGGTAGAAGATAAACCTGCAACAGAATCAACAGACGGTATATGTGATGTCAATAGATCCAATAGATCATCGATTCTTCTTTTTCTTAACGGGCGCTTCAGTTCATGCCCCTCCAACTAGCCAGGTCTTTGGCTAGCCTTTTCCATTGCCACACACCCAGTTGGCTGAGGTCCCCTTCCACCTGTGTATGCCATGTTAGATACGGCCGTCCTTTGTTTCTTCGTCGCTCGGGGTTGGATTCAAGCAGTTGTAAGGATTTGAAGTAAATTGTGCCTCTTGTGTTGGCCAGTGATTTTTGCACGATCATTTCTAACAGCGCACCGACCTGTCTAAATTCTTTTTTGACATCAAAACTATCGGTCAGGTCTTCACCGGTTCGGATGAAGCATCGAACATTCCCCAAATTCATAGTCTGACGACTTTAGCAGAGATGTCAAAGGTATACATAGCGTTGTATAGCTCGTCTCTAATTACGGTGTCGTATGCGGCTTTAAAGTCGACAAATAAGTGATGAGTGTCGACTTGAAATTCATTGTTTTTTTTCCAGGATCTGCCATGGTGGTGGTCGATGGTGGAAGCCCCCCTGGTCTGAGGCCCCACTGATAAGGACCTATCAGCTTATTTCCAAAAGGCTTCAGGCGATGTTAAGGAGACTTGTTTCTCTGTATTTAGCGCAGTCAAACGATGCTTGACAAACGATGCTCAGACTTCATTCCTCGGGCATGCCTTCCTTTTGACCAAGTCTTAGAAATAAGCTGGTGTATGCTCCTAAACCGGTCATCTGCAGCTGCTTTGAAGAGCTCATCAGACAGTCCGTCTGCGCCAGCAGCTTTATTCGACTTGAGTTTCGATATGGCGATCTTGACTTCGTCGAGGTCAGGAGGACGGAATTATCTGTAATCATCGACGTTAAGAACTGGATCATTCTGCCTAAAAGCGGTATATTGACTAACATCGCCGTTATACAATCTACAGAAGTGGTTTTTCCATATTCTCAGCACCGTCTGCGATTCTAATACTAGCGACTAGCTGTTCTACTTCCGTCTCGGCATCATCAGCTTGGCATGTTCGCTTTATCTGTTGATAAAACTTTCGGACGTCATACCTGAAATAATACCTCCCCAATTCCTCAATCGCGTGCTTGTCGTGCTCTTTCTATTTTCTCCTGAGAAGCGTACGCTCCTTCCTTCTTTTAAACTCTTAGAGCTCACGAGCTGCTCTAGTTCTTCTATGCAGCCAGGCTTTATATGCCTCCTGCTTCGCTTTGTTAATTCTCCTGCATTTGTCATCTAACCAGGTGTTTCTTCGTGGTGAAGCCTTGAAACCTAAGACTTCAGATGGTGGGCTTTTCAGGGCTTGTTTGCAAAGATTTCACGGTTATTCTGTTAACTGTGTGGAGGGTTGATGTGTATGAGCGAGCTTAAGGGAGACGCGATCGGCAAAAGCACGAGCGGTTTCTGGCTGTAGTAGTTTTCCGACGTCATAACTTTTTATGTATTCTTACTCTACTCCGCCGTATTCGTGATATCGTAGGCGCATCTTGGCAACTACAAGGTAGTTGTCCGATTCGATGTTAGCTCCTCGGAAAGTTCGAACATTAAGAATAGTGGAGGAGTGTCTGACGTCGATCGCGATGTGATCAATCTGGTTAGTAATTGATTGATCTGGGGACCGCCAGGTGCCTTTGCGTATATCGAGGTATGGGAAGCGCGTACTGGCTAGAAGGAGATTTCGCCCCGTAGCAAGATCACTAGGCCTGTGCCCGTTATCGGATTTGGTGTCCATGTAGGCTGTGTTAGCCTCGTTCAAAGATGCTTTCTTTACCCAGCTTAGCATTGAAATCTCCTAGTACAACTTTGATGCCATAGCTGAACTGGAGCATTGAACATATGAACGTTCTGTCTGGGAGATCGTAGAACTCATCTTTGTTGGAGTCATCCTTGTCTTCCGTGGGGGCATGGACGCAGATCCCGAAGCCGAAAACTTAGGACATTTTTCCTTAGTCCACCTCGAATAAAAAATCTGCATCCAAACAATCGTTGTCATCTCTTCCATTTTACCCGGTCCATTCCATCGCGTTTAGGGTTTTTAGTGACCTAACGTACAGAGATGAAGATCAATTGTCCTTTTTTCGTTTTTTCCAATGATCGTCAACATTAATCCGGTCCGTTCTATCCGAAGCTTGTGGTTGCTTCTGAGCAATTGTGGGGTTTTCCATTTACGGTTTACAAGAGCATAGCCCTCCGACATTAATCCTATTTTGGGCGCCAGGATGCTTGCTATTCGTCCTCTTCCATTAGTAATTTCCATGGTCAAGAATTTTCCTGATGGTACCACGAGAACGTGGAAGTAGGGGTTGGCTAACAGAGCTAGAAGGTGTTCGGCTGCAGAAGGCTCCAACACGCTTTTTTTTTTAGCGGACCAGCACCAATCGGTAGATGCTACTCCTACGTGGCCTTTGTTAGTCTTTTACCATCATTGATTAGCTCAATTTATACTTTATGTCATCTTTATCATCCTAGTAATGTGTCTGCCTTCCAAAGTAATTCCACACAAGATTAAGGACCAACGGTCAGCTTTAGAGCCAATTCGTTTAAACCAACTCGTCGGTTATTGATTTCAGCGTCCCCAACTGGAAACGTTTAAGCTTCTTGTCATTCAACATTTCACCATTTGAGCAGATAGCTTAAGACTTGAATCTCGCTAGATAGTCATGTCGTCTTCACTAGAAAATCCCCATTGAATACAGTTGACATAAACTAAACGTGTCCTTATGTAGGTCCCCCGGTAACAAAATGATTGCGAAACTTCCCGCATCATCACAGCAAACGACTAAATCGTTGGAAGTGTAAATACCTCCTACTAAATCCACTTCGTAGAGTTGAGTGCCATTGGAGCGCATTCCAAAGGATTGTTCCGTCAACTACGATGGTGTGCCCATCGTAAGCTCTCCCCTCTACGAATGTCCCCTGAAACATTTTGCCGAGTTCCATTTCTAAGCTAATTTTCTGTAAACGATTTGTATTTCCTTCTGCGAGCAAATCCCTCCCGTATTGCAAGGATCCTTTAAATTCTAGTGAGGTGTGTTGAAAACAAGGATTTCGTGTGCCGTACCTGTTTCAAACTTCTTTAAGTACGTACTCGTATATGCGTGGCAAATATCTTCTTTTTTTTCATTTAAAGTACTAACCCCTCTTGACCTAGTTTTTCTACTGTTGTTATCAAAAATATTAAGCATGACAGTTAATAAAAGTTGCTGCATCCAATTCGGAATTTTGCAATTCGCGACGGGACTCTCTAGTGTCATCCATGCATGTGGTATTTAATTAAACGAAAAAACAAGCTAACCCCTAACCTGCAACACTGTGAGTGGGGCATAAAGGATTCATACATCTGTGCATCCAAATACTCGTACTCGTATAGTGGCAGATGAAAGGTATTTGGACCAGGTCATGGAGGCCATTAATGCGATCAAATCAAAATTTCCCAAAGAACGATTTGAGTTATTGTATTCACTTTTTATTTTTTTTGTTTTATCATTGGAGGTCCTTTTGATATTATGTTTTCGTCTCGAATACAAAAGGATTTGGGGAAGTACAGTGTTTCATTTGTTGATGGCAATCATTCGGCATTCGCTTTGACTTAAATTCAGTTTTTGTGGCCGATAGAGTTGGGGATAGAAAAGGGTTCTTTCAAGAGGGAATATTTGGATAATAAATTGGTTTTGTCACCATAATTGGTGTGAATACTGAAATCAGTTAGTTACTTTACTTACTTTCCAGGCCAGCAACCAATGGAGGGTCTGGGTCTGAGTTAATACAGCCTACCATCCTTGGTGGTCGGAAAGACCAAGTTGCCTTACTTCCGCGATTATTTCGTCTTAATACCTCTTAGCTAGAGCATTGGTGTCCATGCACTCGATGTGACCTAGCCAAAGTAGTCGACGGATCCTTACCTTTCAAACTATATCCACATCATGGTACAGCTCGTCGGTTCGCGGTTATGTATTCTGCTCCATTCATATTCCTCACAAACAGGACCAAATAGAACCCAAAGCCTGCCATCCTGCTTATCGTCCAGATTTCGGTTCTCTATAGCCAGACTTGGTTCTAAAAGTGAGGAGTTTTGACCCAAGTTGTTCAGACAAACCGAAGTAGCAGCGGTTGTCAAAGGCGATTCTATGCCGGATTCCCACTGTGGCGTCGTTTGTAGAGTTTACGTTTGGCCCGAGGTAGACAAACTTCTTAACCACCTCGAAATGATAGCGTCATATCTTGTCCAAGGTGGTGAGCGACGGGTCGGTTTTTGCTTGACAGCATGCACTTTGTCTTATCCCTGTTGACTTTAAGACCAACTCGTTTCGCCTGTTCCTCAATCGCCATGAAAGCTTCTACAATGTCACGCGGGGACCGTGCAGTGATGTCGATATCAACCGCGTATCCTAGCAGCTGGACGGGGACGTGTAGAAGATAGTGCCTTCCCTGTTGACACCTGCCCGTCTCCCTATCTACTCCAGCACCAGGTTGAAGAAGTCGCATGACAGCGCATCTCCTTGCCGAAATCCGGTGCAAGTTTCAAACGGTTCCGAAGTCCTAGAACCGAGTTGCACGGTGCATCGCGTATTTTTTAGCGTGGCGCGACACAACTGGATCAGTTTTCCCGGGATCCCGAATTCGGCCATCGCACCAAACAGTCCTTGTGAATGCTGTCGTATGCGGCTTTGAAATCGATGAAAAGGTGGTCTGTATCGATCTGAAAGTCGTTGGTCTTTACCAGGATTTGTCGAAGTGTGAATATTTGGTCTATAGTCGATTTGCCGGGCCGGAAGCCGCACTGGTAGCTGCCGATTAGTGCGGTTCAAAAGGGCTTTAGACGTTCACACAGTACGCTGGACAGGATCTTGTATGCGACATTGAGCAGGGATATTCCTCTATAGTTTTTGCTGGAGGTAGAATCACCTTTTTTGTGGATGGGGCAGATAGAGCTGATATTCCAGTCGTCGGGCATGCCTTCATCTTTCCAAATTCTACAGATGATCTGGTGCATGCTCCGTACCAGAACATCGCCGCCAGCCTTGGAGAGCTCTGATAGCAAGCCATCTGAGCCTGCGGTTTTGTTGTTCTTCAGCTTTTGAATAGCTGTGCCGAATTCTTCGATTCTGGGTGGGAGGACTACTTAAGGGGCTCTTGGTCATGCTCATGTCATAAGCAGCTGCTGGATATGATGCTTAAATACATCTACTATTTCCTGCGGGTCGATGACAAGATTGCCTTCGTAATTTCGAAGAGCCTGGGTGCATTTCTTAAAGGCTTTAAGCTTTCTTATAAAAGGCCCGCATTTTACGTTTGTCCCTAGACTCCTCGATATCCCTGGGCTGGGAGGCTGCGAAGATTCCTTTCTTTAGTCGCAGCAGTCTCCTCCCTTCTTCTGGCTCGGTACTCCGCTGGCGCTGCTCTGGTTCCTCGCTGCAGCGCCTTTTGATACGCCTCGTCGGTTGCTGCCTTTTCTGCTGACAATCGCCATCATACCACGGATTTCTTATCGGGGGTGGTAGGTAACCTAAGGTGATCTCGGCTACTTCCTTACTGCCTGTGCGGCAGGAGATCGCCAGGTTGCTGTTTGGATTCGCTTGCGGGGAAATCTTGTGCTACTTATCACCGCATTACGAGCTGTCGCAAAGTCCGTGAGTCGGAAGCCGTTATCTGTTGCTGTATCGTGGAGGCTGTGCTTTCCAATCACTCCTCTTCGGGGACTTCAATACCGATTTTGGCATTGAAGTCCCCGAGAACGATTTTGACACCGTACTCCGGACAAGCTCCGTAGGCGTTGTCCAACGAATCATAGAAGTGCTCTTTGATGGGGTCAGCCCCTTTGGTAGGGGCGTGCGCATATATGAGGCTGCCATTAATGCGATCACTTATAGGTTTAAAGTCGATGACTTTCACCTTAACCGCTTTCCCACGAAAAAACCGCACCCTAACATGTGCAATGTTTTGTATCGCAATCTTTTTTCCTAATCACACCGTTTCCTATCCAGCGTATTTCCTGGATCGTAGTAATATCCGCCTTATACTGCGTGAGGGTTCTTTGCAGTTTATGAGCAGCTCCAGGAGTGTACAGGGTTCTGACATTCCAGGAGCATACTCGGGAATCGTGTTTCTTTTTCGCGCCATGTCGTCGTTGAGAATCCGTCCGTTTATCCGTGACATTTTGCTGTTCCATAACTTGTTGCATTCTACGTGGGCGGGTTGTCGGCCCGTTGCACAACCGCCAGTCTAGTCGGGTATTATAGCACCCTCTTGGCTAGGGCCATCGCTGCATACATTTGTTCACCTCTCAACGGTCGTTGTAGAGGCTATCCAGAGAGCTCCGCGAGGAGGCTGTATGTCCGAGCCCATGCCCTCTAAAAGACCAAAAGCCCTTACAATTCGTTGAAACCTACACTGGTCTGCATAATCAAAAATATTTGTAGGATCTACATTTATTGAATGACGATCCCTAGAAGGCTAGAAAATACTCCAGAAGAATCGAAGCTTCAATCTTACAGTAACTTCAAGGAACTGGGAAGAACTGGGTTAGGAGAGAATTTGAGTTGGGGAACTTACTTACTTACTTAGGTGGCGCTGCAGTCCGTGGTGAATCTGGGCCTCAACCAACAAGCGTCTCCAGCTGCCACGGTCTTTGGAGAATTGTTTCCTGTGCCGCACGCCCGATTGGTTAAGGTCCCCTTCCACCTGGGTGCGTCACCGTAGATGCGGCCGTCCTTCGGGTCGGACCTGTATTTTTCATGCGCTTTACATGGCCTAGCCACCTTAGACGCTGTATTCGTAGGCGTTGTTGCTGTACAACCCGTACAGTTCCTCATTGAATCTCCTCCATACTCCACACTCCGTTTGAACAAACGGGACCGTAGGTGGAGCGCAGAATTTTCCTCTCGAAACGACCAAGGGCATCTTCATCCGCTTTTGTTAAGGACCAAGCCTCTGCGCCGTAAAGGAGGACTGCGATGATCAAGGTCTTATATAGTATCACCTTGGTTTTCCGAGAGAGGGCTCTACTTCGCAATTGCCTCTTGAGCCCAAAGAAACAGCGGTTGGTAAGAGTGATTCTGCGTTTTATCTCAGCGCTGGTGTTGTTGTCGCCGGTCATCAGTAACCCAAGGTAGAGGAATACCTTGACCACTGCAAAGTTTAATCTGCCCATGGCCAATACGTCGGTGTTGACCGTCTCTTTTTGATGAAAGCAGATATTTTGCTTTACTCTCATTATCCTTAAGACCCACAAAGGCCTCATTGACGTCTCGGTTTGTCCGTCCAATCACGTCAACGTCGTCGGCGTACGTAAGCAATCGCGTAGACTTGAAATAAATCGTAACTCTTGTGTTGGCCAGTGACTCTTGCACGATCTTTTCAAGCACGATGTTGTAAAAGTTGCATGACAGCACGTCACCTTGTCAAAATCCTGTTTTAACATCAAAGGTCTCGGTTTGTTCATTACCGACATTAGTGGAGCAGCGAGAATTCTCCATTGTCATCCTGCACAATCGGACGAGCTTAGCAGGGATATTAAAACTGGACATGGCTTTATGTAGCTGGTCTCTTTACACGCTGTCATTTGCAGCCTTGAAATCGACGAAAAGGTCTTCTCCAAGATCTTCCATAGCGTTAATATTTGGACTATTGTGGATTTACCTGGCCTGAAACCACACTGATAAGAGCCGACCCGGTTATCCACAAACGATTTCAGGCGTTCACACAATACGACAGAGAAGATCTTATATTCGTCTAGGTCGGGTGGACGATATCTTGTCTGTCAGCGCCGTTATACAGTCTGCAGAAGTAGTCTTGCCAATTCCTCAACGTCGACTGTGATTCCACTACCAGTTCTCCATTTTCCTCCCTGCAGGCCACCATTCTGGCTTTGTAGCCATGGCATGTTCGTTTTACCTTATTGTAAAACTCCTCGTTCTCACGCTTTCTGTATTCTCTTTTCTTTCTTTTGAGAAGCGTGTGTTCCTCTCTTCTCTTCTGCTCATAGATTTCGCGAGCGTGGCTTTATGTGCCCCTTGTTTTGTTGCATGGGCTTGTTCGCATTGTTCATCGAACCAGGGGTTTCAAGGTGGTGGAAGTTTGAAACCCAGCACCTGTGAGGCTGCGTCTCTGAAGGCGCTCTGGCATTTGCCGATCGGCAAAGATTCTGGAAGTCTCTTGCGATTGTAGCTTTCCGACGTCAAACTTACGTTGTCCTACTCAACTCCTAAGCATTCTTCATATCCTCATTCGTACCTTGGCTACGGCTACAACAAGGTAGCTGTAGTTGTACTCTTTTTAAATAATCAGGATTTTTACACATACAGAAAGGTTTAATGAAGCTCAATCCCCAACACCAATGGCCTATATATAAACACTTGCTTCTACAAATATTACAATATTTGAGGAAAAGTGAAGTTTTCTTCTTCAAGTTATCAAGATACCGTTAACTAGTTTACGCTACTGGATCGGCCCTCCTAGGGCCGCATGTGTGATCGGCACTAATATAAATTTTCTCCCCATTCCACATTCCATTGTGGAAGTCCCTACCGATGGAGGAGTAAGGGAGATCGTATGCGCATTCGCCTACCTTCTTGGAGACGGCCAACAGATCCCTCCTACCGAGTTACAGGACCTGCTAACGTGATTGAGATGGTTCTTAGCTACAAATTGTGAAGATCTGCTGAGCGTCAATGAGCATATGGTCGATTTGGTTGGCGGTTCGACCATCCGGAGATCGCCAGGTTGCTGTGTAGATTCGCTTGCGCGTAAATCTCGTGCTACGAGTACTTATTACCGCATTACGAGCTGTGGCAAAGTCCGTGAGTCGGAAGGCATTATCCGTTGTTGTGTCGTGGAGGATGTGCTTTCCGATCACTCCGCCAAAGTTCCTTACCGACCTTGGCATTAAAGTCCCTGAATAGGATTTTAACATCGTACTTCGGACAAGCTCCCTAGGCGTTGATCATGGGATCAAAGAAGTCCTCTTTGATGCGGTCTGCAGCCTCTTCGGTAGGGGTGTGTTCAGATATGAGGCTGATGTTGTAAAATCTGCCTTTGGTGCGGATCACAGCCAGACGATCACTTAAAGTCGACTTTAACCGCTTTCCCTCCACAAATCCGCATGAGGCAATCGCAGTAATATCCGTCTTGTACTGCGTGAGGATTCTTTCCAGTTTATGAGCAGCTCCAGGAGTGTAAAGAGTTCTGACATTCAAGGAGCATACTCGCAAATCGTGTTCCTTATTCGTGCTATGTCGTTTTTGATTTTTTCTTTTTTTACATGGGCGGTTTGTTGGCCCGCCGCAAAACCACCAGTCTTGTCGGTGTATTATAGCGCCCTCTTGCCTATGACGATAGCTGCATATTTTTGTTCACCTCTCAGCAGTTATTGCAAAGGCTATCCCGAGGGCGACTTGAGGAGGCTGTATGTCAACTTGACCCGTTGACATGAAGCTTCACCAAATCGTTATTTTTGTACTTGACCAATCCCAATCAATTTAGTTAAAAGTTCACATTACCTAATTGCCATTACGTTCCTTCACTTAAGAAACTCACTTATCCCAGGAGCCTATTAAGGCTCCCATGGCAACAGTTGACACCACCAGTATGGTATGTATGATAAAAAAAACCGGCCAAGTGCGAGTCGGACTCGCGCACGAAGGGTTCCGTACTGTTATGTATAAAAACGGCAAAAAAAGCATGTCTGTTGTATGGGAGCCCCATTTATACATATATTTATTATATTCTGTCAAAGTATTTGTTGTTAAAGCAGCAACAGAAATACATAATCAGTGACATTTTATTCTCACACCCTTAAATATGGGTGTTCCCCAAGGAGCAGTATTGGGCCCAATCCTTTTTCTAATTTATGTTAATTCGTTTTTCTAACAACCTTTTAAAGGCAAAATAACTGCCTTTGCTGATGAAACATCTCTTTTCCACTCAAACACTAACTTAATTGATAGTTTTGCAGATGTTAATAATGACCTAGATATGTTAAGGAGATGGTTTAATTATCATAAACTAATAATTAGCAACAAAACGAAGTACAACAAACAATATCAATGGTACAGTTTTCAGAGACCTTCCCTTATATTATCACGCACCATTGTGTAATCGATTTGTTCTTGAAGATATAGTATTCAACAATCAAGAATGTTTGAAAATTGCTTCTTGATTGAACACGTGGACAGTTTTAAATATTTAGGTGTTACATTGGACCAACAACTTTGTTGGAAAGACCATTCAATATATTTGAAACATTTTCTAAATGGGGTTATAAGATAATTATTCCATCTCAGTATGCACTGCAATCTCTACCCGTTTTAAAATACTAAATGTATACTCGCACCGATATGGAACTAGCAAAAACATGTCCATGTCCGGAGCTAAATGTATTATCGCACCGATATGGAACTAGCAAACCATGTCCATGTCCGGACCTGAATGCATACATACACATGTATGACATTCGTTCACGAAATGCGGTGCAGGCATTATATTCTTTCATTTCTTTTCTCCATTTCAGTTCAAGTGTGCTGTACAGTGTACACCCACTGTTCGAGCTTTATCGCCACATCTCCATACTTTTGGGTTTCTTGAAAACTACGGGGTATAACTCATACCGTATGAGAAGCATGTTCGTTGCATTTATGTTTTTTTTTTTCGTTTTGTACATATGTGATTGATGAATAAGGGTTGAATGGAACTCTTTTCGTTCAATTTGCGGAACGAGAGGACATGTGTCCGAGAGAGGACATAGTTCCGTGAACTATACATGTCCGGAACTACCCAACTCTACTTCGTAATGTACATATGTATGTATACTTATACATAGCGTACAGATGTGTGAGTCTATGCACGTATGGGATGCGTATGCACATATGTACGTATCGGTTCGTATGTGTGCAAGATCGCTTGCTCCTCTTGCTCCTCTCCACCTGCCGCGACGTCGTGCGAAAGGGATGCTAGGCCAGCTGCGAGGACTGGTCGTGAGCAATGGCGCCACGCGATTGCCCTCACGCCGACTTACCCGCAGCAAGAATCGCGAATTTGCTACGAGACTCGCGAAATATCCCACGCAAAAGAAAAAAAAACGCCGTAATCGTTTCCAATTCAATATGTCACAAATTTAATTTCCTTAACCTAACTTAATCTAGGTTTACAATTATTCCTTTAAACTACTCTACACCGTATGTCAATAAAAAAAGTCGAAATAAATAAAAAAAACATATGTAAAAAAAACAAAAAAAGGAATTCACTGTCCAAAAAAGTAAACAAGCCGCAGCTTGAGTATTCGAACAGTCGTACCGAAAACTCCTCTGACCTACGACTTAGCCCGCATCACCAATCGCGACCAACAAATTTCCGATTTCAATACCTTATACAATGAACGTGATATCCGCGACCAACGTAGGCAATAGGACACACGGTACGGCCGCGTACCGGGAACTGCTTAAAACCGTACCGGAGTTCTTCCCCGAAGATCACTCTCCGAGTACTTCGCCGAAGATTTCTCTCCGAGTTCTTTGCCCACTCTCCCTCATGTGCTACTAGGAACACAAAAAAAAAAAAATTCTGACCTTCTGCGGGTTGAACTCCACTCGTTCGCGTGTCAAGTGCTGATTGTACCCTCGGGCTATCCGCTTCCTCTGAGTTTGCTTTCCCAAAATGGATGACTACAAGCCGTTCACAAATGGGAACTGACCGAAAGATGACAACGAAAACCTTTCGAAACAATTTATTATTGGTTGTTTGTAATTATGTATATGTATAATTAATTTTGTTCTGTTTTTAGTATTTGTCGTGGTAGCGGCAACAGAAATACATCATCTGTGAAAATTTCAACTGTCTAACTATCACGGTTCATGAGATACAGCCTGGTGACAGACGGACGGACGGACGGACGGACGGACGGACGGACGGACGGACGGACAGCGAAGTCTTAGTAATAGGGTTCCGTTTTACCTTTGGGTACGGAACCCTAAAAAACGAATTTGCCCATCTCTGTTCGGTCATTTGTGCGTGATCGAAGAAAGAATCATCTGAGGTGTCGTGCTCTTATTCCACATCTACATCATTCCATTCCGAGTTCCTGCACCCTACGAACGCCATTGAATATTAATGAACCAGAAGGATTTGTACACCATTGCCCGAAGGCCAGTAAGCGTGTCAGGGAATATTAGCGGTGTAATGAGCGTGTAATTGCTGCACTCCGGAAAATCAGAGGCGGTGGTGTACGATGTACGAGCATAAGGGCTTCCACGAGCACTAACAATATGGCCATTCGTAACGACTAAAGTGTACATACATATAGCTGCTAACGTGAAGCTCCGTCACAACTGATTTATTACAAAACTTTGATTGGAGAATTAAAGTTTGGCAGTTTCCAAGGCAGAGGGACTTAAACTGGTCGTTAGTCAAGTACTCAAGGATAAACGAACAAGGCAAAGGTCACTAAATCATGCCCTGCACCTGTCCAGGGTTTATTTTATGGTATACACTGAACCAGCCAGGAGTATGACCTTTCTCTTCTATCTACTGCACAATGTGCTTTAAATAAGCAATAAATATAGGTAATGGGACGCATGGACGTCGCATCCCATCGACACACATGGCCCGACAAGCAGCACATCGACAAATCCCAAGGATTATCGACTACGATTAATATTTGTTGCTTTGCTGTGGTCCAACAGCTTTAGTTAGTCGGCCGCAAATGCCTTTAATCTATTGTTGAGAGGTGGCGTTTTATGCTTGCCGCCTTCCCCCCTGACTTCACTGTATCATTACCATCCCTCACGACTGTTCTTGCCTTTCAGTTGCCCCTCCGCTTGAATGTAGGACAACGCTCCGAGTAATTCTTAATGGCTTTCCCTTGGCTTTTATGCCGGATAGCCTTTGTACTCATTTTTTATTTTATTTTTTTGCTCCCGGTCGTGCTCCCACTCTACCATGTCCTGACTTGCGTAAACGTTTCCATGTAATCGAGAGTCTTTGAGGCAGTGATCGAAAACCAATTAATCCTTCTTGTGTCTATGGGGGGAATGGAGAAAGTTTGCTTGTATGCCTTTGGGATATGTGACCGATGGGTAGACGGTAGTACATGCTTGTGCTTGCACTTTAGCACTCATTCCAGAAGACGAATGAAACGCGCCACAATTGTCGATGGAATGTTGGGTGGGGCGAGAGAATACCGAGAATTGATTGAAGAGTGTGATTGGATCCTTTTAAGCTGTCCAGTGAAACGAATGTAGATTTTGATGGCAATAAAAGCCACCATCACTACGCCCACATTTAATCCACACCTGATATCATTCGAATTGTTCGTCCTTTTGATAATATAGTTTGTCGGGTGTAAAAGGTGTCATGGCCTTCGTGCGCCTCTGATTTGCCTTAGCTTATCTCGTTTTGCTCCTTAAGAGTTCAACCGAAGGGCGAATGAAAATGAAAACTGATATCTGGGTTAACGGGGCACGGTTTAGCTTGAACGAGTCCTGGAAGTTCTTTTTTGTGTCATTTTTCTCTTCTGTTGCCTAAAAGGATCAATCGATTTGGATGGGAGCAAAGGCAATAAAGCCAGTTTTTCGCTGAATTCTTCGATTGAACGGTTAAGCTGATGCCGGATACGCTGATGGCTTTAGGTTACAATTACCTTTAAGCAAAAAAGTATCCATCGTCGACGAAAAGAAAATATTTCTTTTTTCTGATTGGCATGGAAGAGTGTCCGTGGATGAAACATATTGGGAATAAAGGATTAAAGGGTAATGGTGATAAAGCTGCTGTTATAATACTTGGCTCCTCTTTTCCCATGATTTTCCGACGTGACGGTTAAGCACCGTCCACATAGTAGAGATTAGTCCTTCTTGTATGCAGACAAGAGAGGTTTGCTCCAGGACACTCCACCATGTGAAAGGTTTTTTCTATTACTTTTCTGGGGCTTTAGTTAGACTTCGCTCAAATGTTTGATTTATATATTACATTGGGCTAATCAAAAAAAGTGGCAAATATCTTCGAGGTTTACAACAAAAGGCATCTGAGGCATCTCTGTTCGCCTCTAGCTATACAAACTAAAATTACGCCTATTCACGTCGTTTAGTATATCGAAACGAACTTTCAATCAATACCTGGACCAATTGAATAGAAAGCATATAGAAAAGAGGTCATATGGGTATACCTACACATAAGGCTTTCGAAAACTTTCAATTATCTAAATTCTCATTTTTTCATGGTTGCTCACCCGCAAGGTAGGAAAATTAAAAAAATCTTAAAACCGACCCTCTGATAGATAACGATTGATGTTATCTAATTATTCGGCATAAGGACTTTGTGAACGTACTTGGACTTAGGTCAATGGGCTCCTTAAGGCGTTCAGGTTTATTTCCGCCCCTTTCATGGTAAATATGGACGAGTTTTTTCATTATAGACTTTCCGTTTGAAGTTCTAATATCCGGTCGAATTTTGAATGAACAATTTTGACTATTATACGTTCGAAAACTTCTTTCGTTTCAAAATCTCAAGAACAAATAAGGATAAAGGACTAATTAGATTTTTAACAAGTTAAACTAAAAACAGGAAGTAGCCGAAACCACCTTAGGATACCTACCACTCCCGACAAGAAACCCGTGGTATGATGGCGAGTGTGAGCAGAAAAAGGCAGCAACCGACGAGGCGTACCAAAAGGCGCTGCAGAGGAAAACCAGGGCAGCGCAACAAGAGTACCGAGCCAGAAGAAGGGAGGAGAAAAAACTACTGCGACAAAAGAAAAGAATCTTCGCAGCCACCCAGCTCAAGGATATCGAGGAGTCTAGGGATAAACATAAAATACGAGCCTTTTACAAGAAAGCCAAAGGCCTTGCAGGAGGCTTCAAAAAGGGCACCCTGGCTCTTCGAAACTGCGAGGGTAATCTTGTCACCGACCCGCAGGGAATAGTGGATGTATTTAAGCAGCACTTCCAGCAGCTGCTTAACGAGCATGACCAAGAGAGAGTGGTAGGGACCGAGGAAATCCCAACTCCAGCCGCTGAAGTAGTCCTCCCACCCAGCATCGAAGAAGTCGGCACAGCTATTCAGAAGCTGAAGAATAACAAGGCCGCAGGCTCAGATGGCTTGCCATCAGAGCTCTTCAAGGCTGGTGGCGATGTTCTGGTATTGAGCACGCACCATATCATCTGCAGAATTTGGGAAGATGAAAGCATGCCCGACGACTGGAATACCAGCTCTATATGCCCCATCCACAAAAAAGGCGATCCTACCTCTTGCAAGAACTATAGATGTATATCCCTGCTCAATGTCGCATACAAGATCCTGTCCAGCGTATTGTGTGAACGTCTAAAACCATTTTGCACCGCACTAATCGGCAGCCACCAGTGCGGCTTCCGGCCTGCCAAATCAACTATAGACCAAATTTTCACACTTCGACAAATCCTGGAAAAGACCAACGAGTTTCGAATCGATACACACCATCTTTTCATCGATTTCAAAGCCGCATACGACAGCATTCATTGTGAAGAACTGTTTGGGGCGATGGCCGAATTCGGGATCCCGGTAAAACTGATCCAGTTGTGTCGCGCCACGCTAAAAAACACGCGATGCACCGTGCAACTCGGTTCTAGGACCTCGGAACCATTCGAAACATGCACCGGATTTCGGCAAGGAGATGCGCTGTCATGTGACTTCTTCAACCTGGTGCTGGAACAAGCACAAGCACAAGCTGGAACAGTGCGACGGGCAGGCGTCAACAGGGAAGGCACTATCTTTTACAAGTCCATCCAGCTGCTAGGATACGCGGATGATATCGACATCATCACGTGTTCTCGCCGTGGCAATGTGGAAGCATTCACGGCGATTGAAGAACAGGCGAAACGAGTTGGTCTTAAGATCAATGAGGACAAAACGAAATACATGCTGTCAAAGCAAAAACCAATCCGTCGCTCACCACCTGAGACAAAATATAACAATTGACAGCTACAATTTCGAGGTAGTTAAGGAGTTTGTCTACCTCGGGGCAAACGTAAATTCCACAAATGACACCACAGTGGAGATCCGGCAAGGAATCGCCCTTGACAACCGCTGCTACTTCGGCTTGTCCAAACAACTGGGGTCAATACCCCTCACTCGAAAGACCAAAGTCATGCTTTACAAAACGCTTATACTGCCAGTCTTGCTGTACGGAGCCGAAAGCTGGACGATAAGCAGGACAGCGGAGCTGATTTTGGGTTCTTTCGGAAGAAAAATTCTGCGCCGGATATTTGGTCCTGTCTGTGAGGAAGGTGAATGGAGAAGAAGACACAACCGCGAACTCTACGAGCTGTACCAAGATGTGGATGTAGTCCGGAAGGCAAGGATCCGTCGACTACACTGGCTCGGCCACATCGAGCGCATGGACATCAACGCTCCAGCTAAGAGGGTCTTCGACTCCGAGCCTCCTGGTTCGAGAAGAAGAGGAATACCGAACCTCCGGTATAAAGACCAAGTAATCGCGGATGTAGGAGGGCATGGGCTCGGACATACAGGGTAAAGTTGTTGATTGCTCTCAACCTGGCGAGATGCCAGCAACGATCCCTGTTTAAATGCCCGGGTCAAGTTGACATACGGCCTCCTCGCGGCGCCCTCTGGATAGCCTCTTCGACAACCGTTGGGAGGTGAACAAACGTATGCAGCGAAGAAAACCCCGACCAGAATGGCGGTTGTGCGGCGGGCTAACAATCCGCCCACGTAAAAAAACCCAAAGTTATGAATGAGCAAGATGCCTCGGATATACGGACGGATACTCGACGACGACAACGCACGAAAAAGGAACACGATTTGCGAGTATGCTCCTGGAATGTCAGAACCCTGTACACTCCCGGAGCTGCTCATAAACTAGAAGGAATCCTCACGCAGTACAAGGCGGATATTACTGCGGTCCAGGAAATACGCTGGATAGGAAACGGTATGATTAGGAAGAAAAATTGCGACATTTATTACAGCTGTCACAAAAGGTTGCACTAACTGGGATGCGGATTCGTCGTGGGAAAGCGGTTAAGGTCGAAGGTCATCGACTTTAAACCTATAAGTGATCGCCTGGCTGTGATCCGCATCAGAGGCAGATTTTATAACATCAGCCTTATATGTGCACACGCCCCTACCGACGAGGCTGAAGACCCTATCAAGGAGGACTTCTATGACCTCCTGGACAACGCCTACGGAGCTTGTCCGGAGTACGATGTAAAAATTGTGCTCGGGGACTTCAACGCCAAAATCGGAAAGGAAAACACCCTTGGCGGAGTGATCGGAAAGCACAGCCTCCACGATACAACAACAGATAACGGCTTCCGACTCGCTGACTTTGCGATAGCTTGTAATGTGGTGATAAGTAGCACAAGATTCTCTCGTAAGTGAATCCACACAGCAACCTGCCGATCTTCGGATGGTCAATCCGCCAACCAAATCGACCATGTGCTCATTGATGCAAGGCACTCGTCAAACATCCAGGATGTGCGAACATTCAGAGGGGCAAATGTCGACTCTGACCACTTCCTCGTAGCAGCAAGATTCAGAGCTCGACTGTCCAATGTCAGAAAGCTGCACCAGCCCATCAGGAGGAGGTTCGACATTGGGCGCCTGAGCACACCAGAGGCTGCCAGAGTCTACAGGGAGCAGCTGAGCGAAAGACTCTACGGTATGCCTACGTTGAACACAAATGCCAATAATATGTGGCGGCATTGCCGCTCAGCCATTCAGGAAGCAGCCGAAACCACCTTAGGATACCTACCACCCCCGACAAGAAACCCGTGGTATGATGGCGAGTGTGAGCAGAAAAAGGCAGCAACCGACGAGGCGTACCAAAAGGCGCTGCAGAGGAAAACCAGGGCAGCGCGAGAAGAGTACCGAGCCAGAAGAAGGGAGGAGAAGAAACTACTGCGACAAAAGAAAAGAATCTTCGCAGCCTCCCAGCTCAAGGATATCGAGGAGTCTAGGGATAGACATAAAATACGAGCCTTTTACAAGAAAGCCAAAGGCCTTGCAGGAGGCTTCAAAAAGGGCACCCTGGCTCTTCGAAACTGCGAGGGTAATCTTGTCACCGACCCGCAGGGAATAGTGGATGTATTTAAGCAGCACTTCCAGCAGCTGCTTAACGAGCATGACCAAGAGAGAGTGGTAGGGACTGAGGAAATCCCAACTCCAGCCGCTGAAGTAGTCCTCCCACCCAGCATAGAAGAAGTCGGCACAGCTATTCAGAAGCTGAAGAACAACAAGGCCGCAGGCTCAGATGGCTTGCCATCAGAGCTCTTCAAGGCTGGCGGCGATGTTCTGGTAGGGAGCATGCACCAGATCATCTGCAGAATTTGGGAAGAATAGAGCATGCCCGACGACTGGAATACCAGCTCTATATGCCCCATCCACAAAAAAGGCGATCCTACCTCTTGTAAGAACTATAGAGGTATATCCCTGCTCAATGTCGCATACAAGATCCTGTCCAGCGTATTGTGTGAACGTCTAAAACCATTTTGCACCGCACTAATCGGCAGCTACCAGTGCGGCTTCCGGCCCGGCAAATCAACTATAGACCAAATTTTCACACTTCGACAAATCCTGGAAAAGACCAACGAGTTTCAAATCGATACACACCATCTTTTCATCGATTTCAAAGCCGCATACGACAGCATTCATCGTGAAGCACTGTTTGGGGCGATGGCCGAATTCGGGATCCCGGTAAAACTGATCCAGTTGTGTCGCGCCACGCTAAAAAACACGCGATGCACCGTGCAACTCGGTTCTAGGACCTCGGAACCATTCGAAACATGCACCGGATTTCGGCAAGAAGATGCGCTGTCATGTGACTTCTTCAACCTGGTGCTGGAGCAGATAGTGCGACGGGCAGGCGTCAACAGGGAAGGCACTATCTTTTACAAGTCCATCCAGCTGCTAGGATACGCGGATGATATCGACATCATCGCGTGTTCTCGCCGTGGCATTGTGGAAGCATTCACGGCGATTGAAGAACAGGCGAAACGAATTGGCCTTAAGATCAATGAGGACAAAACGAAATACATGCTGTCAAGCAAAAACCAATCCGTCGCTCACCACCTGGGACAAAACATAACAATTGACAGCTACAATTTCGAGGTAGTTAAGGAGTTTGTCTACCTCGGGGCAAACGTAAATTCCACAAATGACACCACAGTGGAGATCCGGCGTAGAATCGCCCTTGGCAACCGCTACTACTTCGGCTTGTCCAAACAACTGGGGTCAAAACTCCTCACTCGAAAGACCAAAGTCATGCTTTACAAAACGCTCATTCTGCCAGTCTTGCTGTACGGAGCCGAAAGCTGGACGATAAGCAGGACAGCGGGGCTGATTTTGGGTTCTTTCGAAAGAAAAATTCTGCGCCGGATATTTGGTCCTGTCTGTGAGGAAGGTGAATGGAGAAGAAGACACAACCGCGAACTCTACGAGCTGTACCAAGATGTGGATGTAGTCCGGAAAGCAAGGACCCGTCGACTACACTGGCTCGGCCACATCGAGCGCATGGACATCAACGCTCCAGCTAAGAGGGTCTTCGACTCCGAGCCTCCTGGTTCGAGAAGAAGAGGAAGACCGAACCTCCGGTATAAAGACCAAGTAATCGCGGATGTAAGACATCTTGGTCTTGACAACTGGAAGCAGCGTGCCCGGGACCGTCAAGGATGGAAGGCAGCTATAGCTCAGGCTCAGATCCTCCATGGATCGCAGGCCTGATAAGTAAGTAAGTAAGTAAGTAATCGCGGATGTAAGACATCTTGGTCTTGACAACTGGAAGCAGCGTAGCGGGGACCGCTCAAGGGTGGAAGGCAGCTATAGCTCAGGCTCAGATCCTCCATGGATCGCAGGCCTGATAAGTAAGTAAGTAAGTAAACTAAAAATGTATGTATGTATGTATGTATGTATATGTATGTACAAGGGACTTAAGATACGCAAGCTTTCAGATACTTGCTAAGGTGCCGCTACAGTCTGGTGTGAACGTGGGCCTCAAACCACAAGCTTCTCCGGCTGGCACAGTCTTTTGGTTAAGATCTCTTCCATCTGTGTGCACCACCTTAGATTCAGTAGTCCTCTACTATATCGTCCCTCGAGGTTGGACTTGAAGCCTCTTCAAGCCGGAGCTGTGGTGTCCATTCGCTATAGATGGCCTAGCCATCTTAGACGTTGGACCTGAAGACATCGTACCAGGCCTTGCGTCTTCTCCTCCAGTCTCCGTTTATAAAACCGGAACCATAGTTTGAACGTCGAATTTTCCTCTCAAACGACCAAGGGCTTCCTCGACCGCTTTCGCCCAGGCCTCTGCGCCATAGAGGAGGACCGGGATGATTAAGGTTTTGTATAGCGCAATCTTGGTCTTTCGAAATTGAGCTCTGCTTCTCAATTACCTCTTGAGCAAAAGTAGCAGCGGTTGACAAGAGTAATTTTGTGTTTGATCTCAGTGCTGGTGTTGTGGTCGCTGATCATTAGTGAGCCAAGGTAGACGAACCTTGTTACTGCCAATTGTGACGTTGACGTCGGGGTTGTGCGTCTGTTTTGGTTGACAGCATATATTTCGTTTTACCCTTGTTAACCGAAAGATCCATTTTAATAGTGTGGCTTTGAAATCGACCAAAAAGATGATGGGTGTTGATTTGAAATCCTCGTCTCGGGGTCTCGTCTAAGAACTGTCGTAGTGTGAATATTTAGCCTATCCTGGATTTACCTGGCCTGAAACTACTCTGATATGAGCCTATCAGTTTCATTCATTCACACAGCACAGCAGAGAAGGTCTGTAACTGCCGCAGTTGTAGAGGTCTCCTTTCTTGTGAACTGGGCAAACGATGATGAGATTCCATTCGTCGGGCATGTTTTCTTCGGACAATATTTTTCAGATGAGCCTGTCCATGCTTCCGATCAGCTCATCTCCAGCCGCCTTAAAAAGCTCAGCAGACAGGCCGTCTGTGCCCGCGACTTTATTAGACTTAAGTCTTGATATCGCTATTTTGACCTCGTCTAGGTTGGGTGGACCGTATTCTATTGCATCTTCGTCCGTTCCGAATGGATCATTCTGCCTAACAGCGGTTAAAGAGTCTACAGAAGTGTTTTTTCCATATTCCCAGCATTAACTGGGACTCTACAACGAGTTGTCCGTCTTTTTCCATACAAGCTTCTGCTCTGGCTTTATAGCGCTGGCATATCCGTTTTACTTTTTCGTAAAACTTACGACCGTCATTCCTGTGATAGCATCTCCCCTTTCCTGGTCGAAGTGTTCAATTGTGATTCTTGTTCGTCTATGTAGCATGACTTTGTAAGCTACTGGTTTTTCTACATGGGTTATTCGCCTTCCTCATCAAACTAGCGTCTCCTAGTTGATGGCGGTGAGAGGTGTTTTATCAACGAGTTAAAGCGAACATGCCAATTTTATAAAGCCAGAACCGAGGCCTGCAGGAATGAGAACGGACACATAGTAGTAGAAACGCAGTCGATGCTGAGAATATGGAAAAACCACTTCTGCAGACTGTACAACGGCGATGTTGGTCAATATACCGCTGTCAGGCAGAAGGATCCATTTGTAATCGACGAAGACCGCAGAGAATTCTGTCCCCCTGACCTCGATGAAGTTAAGATTGCCATATCGAAACTCAAGTCGAATAAAGCTGCAGGCGCAGATGGACCATCTGCAGCTGGGGATGACCTGGTTAGGAGCATGTACCAGCTCATCTGTAAGATATGGCCAAAGGAAAGCATGCCCGAGGAACGGAGTCTCAACATCGTATGCCGGATCCACAAAAAAGGAAGCCCCTCTGATTGCGCCGAATACAAAGGAATAAGTCTCTTTAACATCGCCTACAAAATCTTCTCTGCCGTTTTGTGTGAACGCCTGAAGCCTTTTGTAAATAAGCTGATAGGTCCTTATCAGTGCGGGTTCAGGCCAGGTTAGTCCACCATCGTCCAAATCTTCACACTACGGCAGATGCAGGAAAAAAACAGTGAATTCCAAGTCGACACTCACCACCTATTTGTCGACTTCATACACATATGACAGCGTAATTAGAGACGAGCTATACAACGCTATGTCTACATTTGACATAACTGCTAAACTCGTCAGACTACGCAGGATGACTTTGGAGAATGCTCGCTGCTCCATCCGAATCGGTGAACACCTTACCGATAGTTTTGATGTCAAAAAAGGACTTAGGCAGGGCCATGCGCTGTCGTGTGATTTTTTCAACATCATATTGGAAATGATTGTGCAAAAATCACTGGCCAATACAATGTAGAAATATTTAGTCCAAATGAAACTAGGTTAAGTTACTGTCTAGTGTTTTTTATTAAGATGCTTACTGCTCGGTGGTCAAGTTATGAGAGAGAGAATTACATTAGATCTTAAGGTTAAATAAGTACAATAGTAGGTGGTATCATTGATAGGAAATTTTGTGTCAGCACTGGGTGATGCCAAATCATCCCAAAGCACTTCGAAACTACCTTATTATACATAACATCTTCCGCCACTAAATAAGATAAGGATACAATTCAATACAAAATTCATAATATCTAAAATACGCAATCAAAAATTCATTAATAACTATTGATAACAACGGATAGACATAGGTATCAAAATTTGGCTACTCCGGTATAATTGAATATTTTTTTCAAATTGAAGGATTTACTTAATTCTTTTTCTTTAAGTCGGCTAGACCTTCTACATGCCCTATTTTCCAGCCATTTTTTCTTTACTTTCAAATGTCGCTTAATCTTCGTTTCCTCAATTTTTGTGGGGTCAATATCTGATATGAAAATCTTATCATTTAAGTTCCTCTTGCGAATTTGATTCTCATGTACAAAACGTTCTACCTCGTTGACTCTAATCAAATAGGTCAACTTACTAATTATTTTGGAAACTTTTGCTGGAATCCATTTAACCATATTCATGTAGTGGTTTCTATAAAGGACTTCCTCCCCCTCTTTATACTTTGGTCTTACTATACCATTATCTTTAAGGCTTAAACTAGAATCTACATTTTTTTTAACTGACTTTTTTCCAAAAATTGTATTTCTATTTTGTTTCAAAGAACTTAACAGAATCCTTGGCTTAAAAATAAATATCATTTCCGAAGGAGATTTGGAGGTAACTGTTGAGGGAGTGTTACGGTAATTAAAAAGAAATTCATTTATTTTATCTACTAACGACATTGTATTGTTTCGTTCCAAGCAAAACTTTTTTAGAACTGACTTTACTGCTTGCACCCCTCGTTCGGCTAAACCATTCGATTGTGGGTGGTATGGTGGGGATTTTACTAGACTAATACCTTTGCATTTACAAAACTTAGTAAACACACACGAATTGAATGGTGGTCCATTATCTGTTACAATACAACTTGGATATCCAAAAACTAGAAACAGTTTAGTCAACTCATTTATTAATGACTGAACAGTTGTTGCGCTCATCAACTTCACTTCGCAATATTTAGAGAAGGCATCCATAATTATCAAAAAAGTTTTCCCCCCAAAAAAGAAAAAATCTAAATGAACCCGATCGAATGGAAACTCCGATGGCGCCCATTTAGATTTAACCTTTTCACGTGGGACGTTTTGCGTTTTCTCACAAGCCTCACAATTTTTCGCGAATGAACTAATTGATTTATCAAAAGCTGGCCACCAAACAAAAGACCGTGCCAACATTTTCATCCTTACAACTCCTGCATGATTCTTATGCAGCAACTTGAGAACATCATTTTGGAGCGAGTTTGGAACAACTATTCTGTGCCCGTACAGTACACAACCATCTTCAATAGACAGACGTGTTTTATTTTTAAAATACGGCTTTATATCATTTGGTATACTGTTTGGCCATCCAAATTTTAAATACTCAAAAATAGTTCTTAACTCTCTATCCTTTTGAGTACTTTCTCGAGCGGTTTCCGTATTCACCAAATTATCTTCCACGTGAAAATAATTTATTAGTGTCTCTTCTACATTTGAGCCACCATCCAATGGCAACCTTGAAAGACAATCTACATGGCCCATTTTTGAACCCTTCCTAAACGAAATTTTATATTTATACTGTGACAATATAATTGCCCATCTATGTAACCTTACAACCGCAACTGCTGAATTTCCTTTACTGGGGTGAAAAATTTCTTTCAGTGCCTGGTTATCAGTGCAAATAGAAAATTCTTGACCATACAAATAGTTGTGGAATTTGCCAATTGCGAAAATGATAGCCAGTGCCTCGCGGTGTAGTTGCGAGTAGTTTCTTTTTGCCGTTGACAACGTACATGAAGCGAAACTAACTGGCATTTCTTTGCCATTCTCTATGTGACACAAAACAGCCCCGATGCCATAGGGACTAGCATCAGTGAACAAAACAATTTCTTTGTTAGGGTCATATAGTTTTAAAATTTGGTTATTTAGAAGAAGGGTTTTACTCTTCTCAAAAGCTTTTTCGCAATCACCTGTCCATAGAAACTTTGTATCTTTCCTCAATAAGTTATATAATGGTTGAATTTGTGATGCGAGGTTTGGAAGAAACTTATTATAATAATTGAGAAGACCTAAATATGATTGCAATTGCTGAAGATTCTTTGGTGATGGGGCTTTAACAATTGCCTCCATATTCTTTTGGTTAGGCCTTATTCCCTCAGAACACAGTGTATGGCCTAGATAATCAACAGTGTCACAAACAAATTTACACTTTTCTATGTTTATATGGACGTTATGCTTCTCTAGACGACCTAAAACTTCAAAAAGATTGCGTTCACAATCCGCAGCAGTTGCACCTCCAACTAAAATGTCATCTAAATAACAAGCCACGTTCTTCAATCCTTGAAGAATGCGATCCATGACGGACTGCAATATAGCCGGTGCACTGCTTATTCCAAAAACGAGGCGAGTAAACGCGAAAAGACATTTAAAGGTATTTATAACTAAAAGCTTCTGTGTATTTTCTGTCACCGAAAGTTTCTGATATGCACCCTTCAAATCAATAATTGAAAAGTGTGAACATCCCGAAAACCCTGCAAAAATATCCTCAATCCGCGGTAGTGGATGGTATTGTGTTTCAATACACTTATTTAATGTCACTTTACAGTCAACACAGATTCTTATGCTGCCGTCTTTTTTTGGCACTATTACAATGGGGCTAGCCCACTCACTATACTCAACAGGAACCAAAATTCGTTCCTTAACTAACCTTTGCAACTCCGTTTCCACCTTTTCACGTAATTTATATGGTACTTGATAAGCGGCATGAAAAATTGGTGATTGGTTACTTTTTAACACTATTTCCGCCTCATACCCCACAATCGGATGGACTAGCTCGGGTTCAGTTATTTTCGGAAAACTCGACTTAATTGTATTTAAAAATTGTGCTTGGTTACTTACATTACAAATGTTTGACTCGCGAAACTGTTGCCTCCAACTTGGATACAACTTATCAATCCAGGTACGTCCCATCAGACTTCTACGCGGCATATCCCCAACAACAACTACAATAGGCAACCTCCATTCCCGACCCCCAAAGCTCACTTCCACTTCCAAACTACCCAGTTCACATAACCTAGAACCTGTGACTGAACAAAGATTACAAATTGTTTTTTTAACTATTTTACACTTTTCGAACTTATCTAAATATTCCTTTTCACTCATTATAGATGTTGTTGCTCCCGTGTCAATCTCCATGCAAAGCAGCTGTCCACTTGCTTTCACTGTGACTACTTCGGTTTTATTGAAGATACTCACGCTGTTGATGCTTTTTGCCTTCGCTGTATATCGACACTTGCTCGCTATGTGCCCTTTCTTATTACAGGCAAAACACAGCCACTCCTTTGCTGGACATTGAAACTCTTTATGCCCACTTCTCCCACAGCGAGAACAAATAATTTTGCTGAAACCATGCGTACTACTGCAGCTTCTTCTTTGCGATGAATTCGAACACGCCGTCGCTGATGATCGTGATGCGTTATCATGATGTACAGGTGGATTTTTTTGTCGTAAAGTTTTGTTTTTGTTATTGTGCGAGTATATCGCATTGTGAGACATTGGTTGAATTGCACGTGATGCGTTATGTGAAGCCTCCACATGCAATGCTTGTTGACATACTCTTTCGAATGTTAATGAGTCATCACGTAAAAGCATTTCCTGGATCTTATCACTTTTAACTCCCACAATAAATCCATCCGCCAAAGCTTCATCAAGGATGAGAGATTTATACTTTGCTAGACGTTCATCTTTGGTTTCCTCTAAGAAATCTCCAAAACGACACGTTTGGGCTGCAGATTTGAGGCGCACAATAAATTCACTTAACGATTCGCCGTCTTCTTGATATATTTTATTAAATTTATATCGTTCTGCTCTTTTATTCTCCTTAGGAGCAAAATGGTCTCGTAATAATTTAATTAAATCATCGAATGATTTTTCACTCGGCATTTTAGAAATAGTTAATGACATGAGGATTTCATAAGTTTCCGCTCCAACTACAGTGATGAAAAGCGGCGTTTTTGCCTCTTCTCGGATGTCATTTATAATAAAAAATTGTTTTATTCGGTCCTCGTATGCCTTAAAATTGTTTCCCGGAACAAAAGGTTCAATATTACCTACCAGTCGCGACATATTCCGTACATATAATCGAAATTTTAGCACTTTGCAACACGTGTTTCACTAACCCTCGTCGCCAATGTAGAAATATTTAGTCCAAATGAAACTAGGTTAAGTTACTGTCTAGTGTTTTTTATTAAGATGCTTACTGCTCGGTGGTCAAGTTAAGAGAGAGAGAATTACATTAGATCTTAAGGTTAAATAAGTACAATAGTAGGTGGTATCATTGATAGGAAATTTTGTGTCAGCACTGGGTGATGCCAAATCATCCCAAAGCACTTCGAAACTACCTTATTATACATAACATACAAGAGGCACAATCTATTTCAAATCCTCGCAACTCCTTGCATACGCCGAAGATATTGTCATAATGGGTAGATCACAGCGAGATGTCAATGAGGCGTTTGCGAGTATTGAGATGGAGGCGGCGAAAATTGGTTTGGCGGTAAACGAGGGCAAAACTAAATATACGCTGTCATCAAAAAAGGACGCTCACCACCGACGTCTTGACCAGAACATTTTAATTGGCAGTTATAAGTTCGAGGTAGTTAGGGACTTCGTCTACCTTGGCTCCGTAGTGACCTGGAACAACGACAAAAGTTCCGAAATCAAACGCAGAATCACTCTTGCCAATTGCTGTTTCTTTGGGCTCAGGAGGCAACTGAGTAATAGAGCCCTCTCCCGAACGACAAAGTTGACTCTATATAAGACCCTTATCATCCCGGTCCTGTTGTACGGCGCAGAAGCATGGACACTATTAAAAGCAGATGAGGAGGCCCTTGGTCGGTTCGAGAGAAAGATTTTGCTTTGCGCGTGATTTTCGGGCCTATAAACGCCGACGGACATACTTACTTATCAGGCCTGCGATCCATGGAGGATCTGAGCCTGAGCTATAGCTGCCTTCCATCCTTGACGGTCCCGGGCACGCTGCTTCCAGTTGTCAAGACCAAGATGTCTTACATCCGCGATTACTTGGTCTTTATACCGGAGGTTCGGTCTTCCTCTTCTTCTCGAACCAGGAGGCTCGGAGTCGAAGACCCTCTTAGCTGGAGCGTTGTTGTCCATGCGCTCGATGTGGCCGAGCCAGTGTAGTCGACGGATCCTTGCCTTCCGGACTACATCCACATCTTGGTACAGCTCGTAGAGTTCGCGGTTGTGTCTTCTTCTCCATTCACCTTCCTCACAGACAGGACCAAATATCCGGCGCAGAATTTTTCTTTCGAAAGAACCCAAAATCAGCTCCGCTGTCCTGCTTATCGTCCAGCTTTCGGCTCCGTACAGCAAGACTGGCAGAATGAGCGTTTTGTAAAGCATGACTTTGGTCTTTCGAGTGAGGAGTTTTGACCCCAGTTGTTTGGACAAGCCGAAGTAGCAGCGGTTGCCAAGGGCGATTCTACGCCGGATCTCCACTGTGGTGTCATTTGTGGAATTTACGTTTGCCCCGAGGTAGACAAACTTCTTAACTACCTCGAAATTGTAGCTGTCAATTGTTATGTTTTGTCCCAGGTGGTGAGCGACGGATTGGTTTTTGCTTGACAGCATGTATTTCGTTTTGTCCACGCGATGATGTCGATATCATCCGCGTATCCTAGCAGCTGGATGGACTTGTAAAAGATAGTGCCTTCCCTGTTGACGCCTGCCCGTCGCATTATCTGCTCCAGCACCAGGTTGAAGAAGTCACATGACAGCGCATCTCCTTGCCGAAATCCGGTGCATGTTTCGAATGGTTCCGAGGTCCTAGAACCGAGTTGCACGGTGCATCGCGTGTTTTTTAGCGTGGCGCGACACAACTGGATCAGTTTTACCGGGATCCCGAATTCGGCCATCGCCCCAAACAGTGCTTCACGATGAATGCTGTCGTATGCGGCTTTGAAATCGATGAAAAGATGGTGTGTATCGATTCGAAACTCGTTGGTCTTTTCCAGGACTTGTCAAAGTGTGAAAATTCGGTCTATAGTTGATTTGCCGGGCCGGAAGCCGCACTGGTAGCTGCCGATTAGTGCGGTGCAAAATGGTTTTAGACGTTCACACAATACGCTGGATAGGATCTTGTATGCGACATTGAGCAGGGATATACCTCTATAGTTCTTGCAAGAGGTAGGATCGCCTTTTTTGTGGATGGGGCATATAGAGCTGGTATTCCAGTCGTCGGGCATGCTCTCATCTTCCCAAATTCTGCAGATGATCTGGTGCATGCTCCCTATCAGAACATCGCCGCCAGCCTTGAAGAGCTCTGATGGCAAGCCATCTGAGCCTGCGGCCTTGTGGTTCTTCAGCTTCTGAATAGCTGTGCCGACTTCTTCGATGCTGGGTGGGAGGGCTACTTCAGCGGCTGGAGTTGGGATTTCCTCGGTCCCTACCACTCTCTCTTGGTCATGCTCGTTAAGCAGCTGCTGGAAGTGCTGCTTAAATATATCCACTATTCCCTGCGGGTTTTTTGTTTCTGAGCAATTAGTGGTTTTACGGTTATGGTTCGCTAGACCATAGCCCAACCGACACTAATCCTGTTTGGTGGCGCAGGATACTCGCCATTCGGCCTCTTCCGTCAGTAATTTCCCTTTTAAGGAAATTTCCAGATGGCACCACGAGGAGGTGGAAGTAGGACCTGACTAGCAGAGCTGCAAGACGTTCGGCTGCAGAGGCTCTTACTCGCTTTTTGTCGGGCCAGCATCCGTCGGCAGATGCTACCCCTACGAGGCCTTTGCTAGTCCTTCACCATCGAGTATTGAGATGGAGGCGGCAAAAATTGGTTTGCCAGTAACGGAGGCAAGACTAAATATCTGCTGTCATCGAAAAGGGACATTTACCACCGACGTCTTGGACAGAACGTGCATATTGGCAGATATAAGTTCGAGGTAGTTAAGGACTTCATATACCTCGGCTCCGCGGTGACTTGGAACAACGACACCAGTTTCGAAATCAAGCGCAGAATTACTCTTGCCAACCGCTGCTTCTTTGGGCTCAAGAGGCAACTGAGAAGTAGAGCCCTCTCTCGTACGACCAAGTTGACCTTATATAAGACCTTAATTATCCCGGTCCTGTTATACGGCGCAGAAACATGGACTTTATCTAAAGCGGATGAGGAAATCCTTGGTCGTTTCGAGAGAAAGATTCTGCGTTCGATTTTCGGTCCCATAAACACAGAGGAGGGTTGGAGGAGAAGATTCAATCACGAACTGTACGGCTTCAGCCCGTAGAATCTTTGTATCCAACCCCGAGGGACGAAGAAATAGAGGACGGCTGCACCTGAGGTGGCGCGCACAGGTGGAAGGGGACCTCAACCAACTAGGCGTGCGGCATTGGAAAAGACTAGCGAAAGATCGTGCTAGATGGAGAGGCATGTTGGTTGAGGCCCAGGTTCACCCCGAACTGTAGCGCCCGTTATGTAAGTAAGTAAGATTCCCTGCGGGTCGGTGACAAGATTACCCTCGCAGTTTCGAAGAGCCAGGGTGCCCTTTTTGAAGCCTCCTGCAAGGCCTTTGGCTTTCTTGTAAAAGGCTCGTATTTAATGTTTATCCCTAGACTCCTCGATATCCTTGAGCTGGGAGGCTGCGAACATTCTTTTCTTTTGTCGCAGTAGTTTCTTCTCCTCCCTTCTTCTGGCTCGGTACTCTTCTCGCGCTGCCCTGGTTTTCCTCTGCAGCGCCTTTTGGTACGCCTCGTCGGTTGCTGCCTTTTTCTGTTCACACTCGCCATCATACCACGGGTTTCTTGTCGGGGGTGGTAGGTATCCTAAGGTCACATGTCACATATTATTGGCATATTATTGGCATTTGTGTTCGACGTAGGCATACCGTAGAGTCTTTCGCTCATCTGCTC
This sequence comes from Eumerus sabulonum, assembly GCA_951905685.1. Taxonomy (NCBI): domain Eukaryota; kingdom Metazoa; phylum Arthropoda; class Insecta; order Diptera; family Syrphidae; genus Eumerus; species Eumerus sabulonum. Next base: position 83,849,187 of record OX645063.1, on the reverse strand, counting down.
CCTATAGACTCTGGCAACCTCCGGTGTGCTCAGGCGCCCAATGTCGAACCTCCTCCTGATGGGCTGGTGCAGCTTTCTGACATTGGACAGTCGAGCTCTGAATCTTGCTGCTACGAGGAAGTGGTCAGAGTCGACATTTGCCCCTCTGAATGTTCGCACATCCAGGATGTTTGACGCGTGCCTTGCGTCAATGAGCACATGGTCGATTTGGTTGGCGGTTCGACCGTCCGGAGATCGCCAGATTGCTGTGTGCTACTTATCACCGCATTACGAGCTGTCGCAAAGTCAGCGAGTCGGAAGCCGTTATCTGTTGTTGTATCGTGGAGGCTGTGCTTTCCGATCACTCCGCCAAGGGTGTTTTCCTTTCCGATTTTGGCGTTGAAGTCCCCGAGCACAATTTTTACATCGTACTCCGCACAAGCTCCGTAGGCGTTGTCCAGGAGGTCATAGAAGTCCTCCTTGATAGGGTCTTCAGCCTCGTCGGTAGAGGCGTGTGCACATATAAGGCTGATGTTATAAAATCTGCCTCTGATGCGGATCACAGCCAGGCGATCACTTATAGGTTTAAAGTCGATGACCTTCGACCTTAACCGCTTTCCCACGACAAATCCGCATCCCAGTAAGTGCAACATTTTGTGACAGCTGTAATAAATGTCGCAATTTTTCTTCCTAATCATACCGTTTCCTATCCAGCGTATTTCCTGGACCGCAGTAATATCCGCCTTGTACTGCGTGAGGATTCCTTCTAGTTTATGAGCAGCTCCGGGAGTGTACAGGGTTCTGACATTCCAGGAGCATACTCGCAAATCGTGTTCCTTTTTCGTGCGTTGTCGTCGTCGAGTATCCGTCCGTGTATCCGAGGCATCTTGCTCATTCATAACTTTAGGTTTTTTTTTACGTGGGCGGATTGTTAGCCCGCCGCACAACCGCCATTCTGGTCGGGGTTTTTTTCGCTGCATACGTTTGTTCACCTCCCAACGGTTATTGAAGAGGCTATCCAGAGGGCGCCGCGAGGAGGCCGTATGTCAACTTGACCCGGGCATTTAAACAGGGATCGTTGCTGGCATCTCGCCAGGTTGAGAGCAATCAACAACTTTACCCTGTATGTCCGGGCCCATGCCCTCCAAACGGAGGGCTGAATCTTTTCCTCCGACGGAGGACGGAGAACGGAGGAAAAGAATCAGCCATGAACTTTACAACGACATGAGACTAGTCATGCGTCTACCGATTCAACGCCTAAGATGGCTAGGCCATGTAGAGCGAATCGAGTCTAGTCAGGCGTCTACCGATTCACCGCCTAAGATGGCTAGGCCATGTAGAGCTAATCGACACCACAGCTCCAGCCCGGAGAGTCTTTGAATCCAACCCCCGAGGGACGAAGAAGCACACAGGTGGAAGGGGACCTCAGCCAACTGGGTGTGCGGCAATGAAAAAGGCTAGCAAAAGATCGTGCTAGTTGGAGGAGCATGTCGGTTGAGGCCCAGGTTCACCCCGAACTGTAGCGCCCGTTAAGACGAAGGAGAAGTTGAATATAAGTCAAATAAATATCCTCATTATGCCAATTCTTTACTGAAGGATACTATAGCTAAAGAGCTTTTGATTCGGGCATGCAATAGTTTCCGGCCGAGGAATGAGCAGCTTATTGCCGCCTATTATCTTATAATCAAGTTGTCACTCATCGTTCTGTAAACATTCCTTGGAAATATAATAAATTATACATACGCACTCTGTATCTTACATAGTATACCAAGCCCTCAAGGAAACGTAGTACGTGACTCCATCGACTTAATTCAAATAAGTTCAAAATCTTTGGAATTCATTTTCTCCGCTTACTCACCTTTTACCAGCACTTTCCGCCAAGCACTCTGTGATCTTATTTGACAAAAGAAAAACGAAATCCATTGAATCCAAACTTCTTTTTGAACTTTCCCGAAAAGTTCTACTTTCAGTTCAGTCCGTACGTCAATAAAATTCAATATCAACGGCTGAAAAAGAAAACCGTAAAAAAGGACCTACTCGCCCCACTTTCACTTTGCTCCAGAGATAAATGGGGAAAATGATGACAGTAATGCTCTGCCAGAAATATGTAAATATAAATTCCCCGAAAATGTGAAGTAGAACGTCAAGGACACTTTTATGCCAAGTGAATGTCGGTCATCGGAAAGCCATGCGAACCCCCATCGTCTAAGGTGCAGGCGATTGTAGGCATGATGAGGAAGTTCGATGGAAGCGCAATAGCTTTCACTCTATCCACCAGGCAGTATCGCAAGCAGATACTTGAATAGTTTTGGATGCATTCCAAATGAACGAACGTAATGCGTTCTCTTGAATACTCGTTAGAGTTGAGGAGTTACAGTACAGAACAACGAGTGTTGTTTCGACATAGGTTGGTTGAAAAATTCGAGCACCAATGACCCGTCGGCGGTCGGTAGTCATTGTTCAGTAGAGGTGACAAGTAGAACTTGGTATCCACCACATTGTGTAACGAGTGGAAATCGATGAAAAACGTTACGTAAGCGAACACAATTGAGGTTAAGCAATCTCTTCTCTCTATTTAGGGCGACTGACGATGAACTTCGACTACATGAATGGGTTAGCCGCATGTGCTACAGTACTTAAGAGGGAAAAACAACTCGATGGGCCTTAAGTATTGTACTTGAATTCGCTCACAAGAGCTGTATAGTCATCTGTCAGTCAGGACGAAAGATTGATGGTATGGTAGGTGTCTGTCATCAATTTCTTCATGTACTTGACCTGCACTTGAACTTATCCACTAAAATAGCAAACAATGAAGGCGAATGAGGGGAAGAAAAACGCCTATCTCTCAGAAATTCTAATTCCTCATCCCCTTTGGAAGGATCCACTTGAATACAATGCAAAGAAAACAATAATGAATAACGAAACGTAGCGAAAGGATTTCAAATTCATTAAGACGAATTGATAAATGATTTTCTTTACATATAGCCCGGCGGCGTTGCGTGTTTTGTCTGCAATATTTTGGCAATCACTTGAAATCAACAAACCATTTATATCCGTCCGCACCGTGGCTTCATGGACGATAGGCAACCAAGAGGCGGAAAAGGAAAGGACTTTAGCCGGAAATAAATTATGTTTTTGAGTATTTTTCAAACAGCTGTCACTCCAACTGGCATGCATGTGAGCTTGGGCTTTACACTTCAGCGAGCACTCGTCCTGCGGTCAAGGACAAACCAACCAGTTGGATTTGATCAATTGTATCGTGCGAATACCATGTTACCAGTCATGGTCTGTCACTTTGAATCCTTTCGGGATTGCTTAGTGTTGGACCTTTTTCGAATTTATCGTTTCAATGTGTTCACATCTATGTATTGCTACGCAACTATTGTATTTCACAAATAACATTCTGTGGTTTCTGGTGGCAAAACAAAGAGAACGAAGACATCTGTCCGCAAAGTGGTTTGCAACATAGTATTGTGTCTGGTTTTCTGTTCTTGGTACGCTCAGTTCGAAGGACAACAAGTGTAGCCAAAAAGTTTTCATTAATTTCCTTGGAGGTATTCCTTTTTTGTGGATAACAATTTAATTAAATGAATTACATAATTAGAGCAGGAGCTAGCTGCAGGGAGGCGTTTCCTTGTCGTTGTTTATTTATTTGATGGTTTATTTGTTATGTGACATTAAGACGTTGGAATGGGCTAACGGCTGACGGTTGATGTTTTTCCTTTATTTTTCCAGAAGACCTGAAGTTGTCCTACTCGTAATTCATTTAAGAGCAATCAAGGGTTAAATAACGTGTAATTATTCAGCAGATAAGCACCGGAAGTTGATACGAATTAATTAGATGGTTGACTTGATTACTGGCTGCTCCGATGGGAGGGTGAGGATAAAGTTTGTGTCAGGATTTGTGAATGAGATTAACTCGTGATTTTGTTTTATTTTTGTTTACCTGTCGGAAGTGCGATTGAAAATTGCTTACCTGGAACTTGATAGGCGTAAGTGACACCTTCCTAATTTAGTTAGACATACATATAGTCAGGGGGTTAAGGTGACGTAAATAGAATGACGAGCAAGGAGATAAACTTGAGTCTTACATGGTAGTAACGAAGGTAGTATATTACTATTCTATTAACCAAAAGAAGGCTATACTTCACAGGATCATTTCTGTAGTCAGTCTTCATTTACTTTCATTTACTTTATAGTAAACTAAAAGAATATGTACCCGCGATGAGGAGGTATATCGTTTTATCTGCAGCGTGAGGTCAGACTGTTGTTTGACCTTTGAAAGCATGTCGTCGATGATCGCTCGGTTTATGGATAAAACGACTTCTGAGTGGCGGGGGGGAGGGAGCGAGCAAACAGAGCAAAAAAGTTGACCCCCCCCCCCCCCTGGATAGCTACCCAGGTAGTGAACCAATGTGTGCAGCGACCCAACCCCTTGTTCCTTGGGAAAGAGGTACCTGGCCCTCCAGATTGGGGGTTGTGCTTAGGGGTAACATCCCTATCACGTAAAAACCTACTTGTTCCGCAACAACAACAAGCCTCGGATGCGGACGGATACGACCCCTGCAAACGACTAACGGACTTGAGAGTCTGCACCTGGAATCTTAGGTCCCTTAACAGACCGGGTGCAGGCGATCAATTGGAGCAAACCCTCAACTGCTATAAAGCAGATATAACCACATTCCAAGAAGTGCGATGGGATGGACCAGGCAAAAAACGGATGAAAAACTGCAACATATACTACGGGAACTGCGATCCCCCATCGTCGTGCGATCGACGCCAGATACTCCTCCTGTATTCTCGACGTACGAACCTTCCGAGGGGCCAACATAGACTCGGACCACTACCTTGTTGTAGCCAAGGTACGAATGAGGATAGCAAGAATGCTTAGGAGTCGAGTAGCACAACGTAAGCTTGACGTCGGAAAGCTACAATCGCAAGAGACTGCCAGAATCTTTGCCGATCGTGTCTCCTCCAAGCTCTCTCAAAACCCGCCCACAGCAGCACAAACAATAGAGCAGGAATGGGCGCATTGCCAGAGCGCCGTCAGAGAAGTTACCTCAGAGGTGCTGGGTTTCAAACCGCTACCACCTAAAAACCCCTGGTTCGATGAACAATGCGAACAAGCCCATGCAACAAAACAAGAGGCATATAAAGTCATGCTGCAACGACGGACGAGAGCTGCTCGCGAAATCTATGAGCAGAAGAGAAGGACACAAGCTTTTCAGAAGAAAGAAGAGAGAGCACGGAAAGCGTGAGATCGAGGAGGTGGAAATAAGCTTCCGCAGGAATGACGCCCGTAAGTTTTACAATAAGGTGAAACGAACATGCCATTGCTACAAAGCTAGAGCGGCGGCCTGCAGGGATGAAAATGGAGAACTGGTAGAGAGTAGCAGTCGATGCTGAGGATTTGGAAATACCACTTCTGCAGACTGTATAACGGCGATGATAGACAAGATACAGCTGTCCAGCAGAACGAGCCACTCGTAATCGACGACGATGTAAGAGAATTCCGTCCACCTGGCCTAGACGAAGTCAAAATAGCGATACCAAGACTTAAGTCTAATAAAGCCGCGGACGCAGACGGCCTGTCTGCTGAGCTTTTTAAGGCGGCTGGAGATGAGCTGGTAAGGTGCATGCACCATCTCATTTGCAAGGTATTGTCGCAGGAAAGCGTGCCCGACGAATGGAATTTCAGCACCGTTTACCCGGTCCATAAGAAAGGTGACCCTTATAACTGCGCCAACTATAGGAGAATAAGTCTCCTTAACATCTCATATAGAATCTTCTCTGCCGTATTGTGTGAACGCCTGAAACCGTTTGTGGACAACCTGATCAGCTCCTACCAGTGTGGTTTCAGGCCAGATAAATCCACAATAAACCAAATATTTACGATGGGGCAGATCTTGGAGAAGACCAAAGAATACCAAATCGACATTCACCACCTTTTCGTCGATTTCAAGGCTGCATATGACAGCGTGTATAGAAATGAGCTATACAAAGCCATGTCTAGTTTAAACATCCCTGCCAAACTCGTCCGACTGTGCAGGATGACAATAGAGAATTCTCGCTGCTCCATTAAGGTCGGTAAAGAGCAAACCGAGACCATTGATGTTAAAAAAGGATTTAGGCAAGGTGACGCGCTGTTATGCAACTTTTTCAACATCGTGCTTGAAAAGATCGTGCAAGAGTCACTGACCAACACGAGAGGTACGATTTATTTCAAGTCTACGCAATTGCTTACGTACGCCGACGATATTGACGTGATTGGACGGATCCAGCGAGACGTCAATGAGGCCTTTGTAAGCATTGTAAAACCAGATATCTGCTTTCATCTAAAAAAGACGGACAACACCGACGTACTGGCCAGAACGTCACCATGGGCGCATATAACTTTGAAGTGGTCAAGAAATTCGTCTACCTTGGCTCACTGATGACCAGCGACAACAACACCAGCGCCATCCAGCACCATCATGGAAGCAGCTGAAACTACAATAGGCTACGCGCCACCACCATCAAGAAACCCATGGTATGATGGCGAGTGTGAGCAGAAAAAGCGAGCGACCGATGAGGCGTACCAAAAGGTACTGCAAAGGAGAACACGAGCAGCGTGCGAGGAATACCGAGCCAGAAGATGGAAGAAAAAAAAAGACGCTGCTCAAGGATATCGAAGAGCCCAGAGACGAAAACGCGATAAGCACCTTTTACATAAAAACCATGTACCACCCCACCCTTGCTGCGAGAGGAGATTCTCTATTAGGATTCCCTTCAGGGAGGACTTGGCCAGTGGTATAGTAAACACGGAAGAGGAACTGGCAATGTATACCGACGGATCCAAAACGGATACCGGTACAGGAGGCGGAGTCTACATCGAACCTCAGGAAGCGTATCACTTCTACAGACTTGATGATGACTGTAGTGTCTTCCAGGCTGACATCTTCGCAATTAAAAAAGGCGCGGATCTGATTCTTAGGAAGAATTTCTCAGGTAAGAGAATCAAATTCTATGATGACAGTCAGACAGTCATTAAGGCTCTGCAAGCAACATGGATAAGATCCAAACTCGTAAAACTCTGTAAAGAGAAACTAGAAAAAATATCGGATGTCAATGAGGTAACTATCTGCTGGGTACCAGAGCATGTGACTGAGATCAGGTGCTGATACTTCGCAGATCACAACTGAGGCTAAAATGCCACTCAGCACAAGCGAAGTGGTCATGGGACATATGCGCTACGGCAAGGCTAACATGGCCTGCTTATGACAAAAAAAAGAAAGGAAAGTCTGCTAAATCTTAGTAGAGGGTATATACGACAAATGGACTTCTCCTAGTCTAAGTCAAAAGGGCACCCAACTAACCTAACCTAACTTAAATAAAAACCAAAAAGCCTCGCAGCGGGCAAGTATGCCTACGGGCGGACGTCAAAAATGGCACCCAGACTCTTCAATTGACTGCGAGAACTCTCTTGTTACCGACCCGCAGGGGATAGTGGACGTTTTTATGCAACATATCCAGCGGCTGCTTAACGAGCATGGAGAAGAGAGAGTGATAGTGGCTATTAAGAACCTGAAGAACAACAAGGCCGCGGGCTCAGACGGATTACCATCAGAGCTCTTCAAAGCTGGAGGCGATTTTCTGTAGAATTTGGAAGGACGAATGCTCTATATGCCCCATCCACAAAAAGACAATCCTACCTGCTGCAAAAACTGCAGAGGTATATCCTTGCTCAATATCACTTACAAGATCCCATCTAGGGTATTGCGTGAACGTCTAAAGCCTTTTTCCACCGCACTAATCGGCACATACAAGTGCGACTTCCGGCCAGGCAAATCGACTATAGACCAAATCTTCACGATGCGATGAATCCTGGAGAGACCTGCGAGTTTCAAATCGATACCCACCGCCTTTTTATCGATTTAAAGCCGCATTAATCGCAAAGTCTTGTCTACCGCGATGCCCGAATTCGGGATCCCGGGAAAAATCATCCGGATATGTCGAACCGCTAACACGCACTCGATGTACCGTGTAGTACGGCTCTAGAACTCCCGAGCCATTTGAAACCTGCACCGGATTTCGGCAAGGAGTTGCACTGTCATGGGATATCTTCAATCTGGTGTGGAACAAATACTGCGACGGACAAACATCAATGGACCGATTTGTGTAAGTCACTGTTTTCCACAAATCGGTCCAGTTGTTGAGTTACGCAGGCGATATTGATATTGTCACAAATTTTCACCGCAGCGTTATGGAAGCGTTTACGGCGATTGAAGATCAGATGAAACGAGCTTGTCTTCACAACAACGAGGTGTTGAAGGAGTTTATATAACTCGGGGCAAATACAAACTCCACAAATGACATCATAGTGGAGATCGGGCACAGAATCACCCTCATCAACCGTTGCTAGTTCGGTTTGTCAAAACAGCTAGGGTCCAAACTCCTGCCTCGAAGAACCATGGTTATGCTCTACAAGACTCTTATCCTGCCATTCCTGATATATGGAGCAGAAAACTAGACGATAAGTAGACCAGCAGAGCTGATCCTTGGCTCCTTCGAACGAAGAATTCTGCGACAGATATTCGGTCCTGTCTGCGAGGAAGGCGAATGAAAGAGAAGAGACCGCGAACTCTACGAGCTGTACAAAGGTGTGGATATAGTCCGGAAGGTAAAAATCCGTCGACTGTCAACATCGAGCATATGGACACCAGCGCTCCTAAACCTTAAAGGGTCTTCGAATTCGAGCCTCCAGGAGACCGAACCTCCAGTATAAATACCAGGTGATTGCCACCGGTCGTTCTGACCGCCAAGGATGAAAGGCCAAAAATAACTTGTTATAAATGCATGGTACCGCGTAAAATTGACAGCAAGGGCGTTCTCACTATTATTTTGGAAACAAATGAGGTCCGATGACGTCTTTTGGCCTCAAGGCACAACAAATAGTCACTTTTTGGGGATTCATCGGCTGCTCTTGATATTCATGCAAACCATGCAAACCATTTCCTGGTCCGAAGTTCACTCACATTATTCTCACCATACACTTCACAAGTTTTTCGATATATTTGTGTTTCTTCTGTTTTACGTAAAAGTCGAATAAGAAAAGTCTTAACGCAAAAAGTGTAGTCTAAAGTGGCACTTTTCAGGCCCGCTCTTGATTGACAGAATCGGATTAAGGCTACCTAACGCCATCCAGTGACATGAAAAAAATACGGAGAATTTGTATATGATCCAATATTGGTAGTCTTAAATCTTTCTTTCCTGCGCCCTATTTAAACTACATTCTATGATGAGGACCGTTTACAAATTGAGCACGCTTGAGAAAGCCTTCCTTTCAAATTTGTTTTGCTTTTTGTTTTAGTTCTATTTCAAAGCTTCCCAGGTACATACCTCTATGTGCATTAACTTATCGAATACTACTTTTCCATTCTCCATTAGGAATTCTTCCTCTTACACTACCAATTCTGTTTACATAACTAGGCTCTAACTATAAGCTGTTTAGCAGGACTTACTAACAGCACATCATTCAAAAGTGTTTTTCTATGAACTGGCATAGTATGTACTCTCTACATTCGAATACTCGTAAATGGAAACTAAATACGCTGCGAGATATTTGTGATGGAAGGAGCATTTAACTGTGAAAACCCATCCCTGATATTTACCAAAATCCATGTTGTTTATAAACAACTGAGGGAGAGGCTTATGTATTTTATCAAAAGCCTTTCCGTTTCTCTTTCTCTACGCTCATCAGGTGCAGGGCAGCTTTAAGGCATTCAGACTCTCAAACAAAACTCAAGGACAGTAAAGAACTTTCTCAGGCCGCTGGATTCCAATCTACGTATCGAGATCTAAATAAATTACGAATACATTGTTGGCAGGTTTCAATGGTACTGTCAAACATTATTGAACATAATCATTCGCAAGCCGACATCAATTGTCCTGCTGATTGCCAAATGAAGATGGAAATCCTTGAATGGAATTTCCCCGATACAACTTATGTCCAATCCAATGAAATGCGAAGGTGGACGTAGAGGCTGTATCGAATTACCACTTAGCCGGTAGTCAAGTGATTGAATGCATTCGATTTTACACTAAATTGAATTGTCGACAGCCAGAGCGAGTCGTGACCAATTCACCGGCACCAGCTATTCTGTTCCATACAATGAATGAATTACTTTGGTTCGTTATCCTTTCGTTAGACGTCTCATAGACTCTATGGAATATGTACAATAAGTATGTACATTGGATGGTTGAAATTGCGTTGCCACGGGCTGACCAGTAGTCATTGGTTACTGCTGAATGGTCGTTACACGAGTCGTATTTGCACTTGATTGATGTAATGTAAGGCGGGTGCATTTAAAAGCATTTCTCTGATGGTCGTTATGGTCACTGAAGTCAGAATAACACCCACATAAGCACTGGAAACGAATTGAGCTCTTCAACTGTATAGGATTGTGCAGAAGAGTCATTCGCAATTGTAATGGTCATAAGTTCGTCCTGGAGGTAATGAAAGCTGACAGGAGGGATTTGGTTCTTGGTGGCTGCTGGAACACGTGCAATTTGTTGGTGTGTCGGGGACGAATCCTCGCTTTTGTAGAAAGTTTTAATTGAATGAAATGGAATTTGTGTCGTTAGTCTTCTCAAATTATGGTCAACCAGGGGGGCAGGAGGTCGGATCATGTGGTCGAGTCCAAATGAACAACAGTTGGGAACAGGGTTTGATGTCGTTGTTTTGAGTACTTTTGGTGGACTGTTTATGGTCGTTTTTAGTTGGATACTTCAATCGTCAATCGACTTTGTTTGGACGCTTTTAAGAGGCAGCTATGAATTAAAGATTGACGCTGGGCTGTACTTTTGAAATGGGAATTGAATGAGAACTTTACGATTTGGCAATTACACTCATTTTTCGAGAAACTTTGGAAAGTCTTAAGTGCGCCTCGGCGAGGAAGGTAGTCTTTGGAAACATCAAATGCAAGTCCGAAAATACACAGAGGCGTTCTAATAACGACGATAACCAAGAATGAATTCAGACAACTACGTTAGACTCAGGAATAGGATGTCTTCATAAGGAGCACAGGCGACATTTCAAACTAAGCAGCAAAACAAAGAAAGCTTCAAGCTTTCGGGGCTTTGAAACGCTTAGCTAACTTTTCCCAAAGTCATCCTCCACAACCTGACGAGTTTGATATGGATATTGAGGCACAAGATATGTACATATTTTATGGTTTCTAGTAGTTTCTAGCGTTCATACAGTCGATCACAGACCACGAAAGAAGTAAGACGTGTTTCGACTAAGTGGAAACATAAAAAGTGAAGTGGAATATAAGTGCGTGGTTTGGATTGTTACGTGGAATCTAAGTTAGTACAGTAGTAGAGTACACGATCGAGAGTGATGAAGTTCGCAGTTCGATTCCCGGTCAGGAAAGTAAATTTTGAACTTTTCGTCTAACGGCGGGCGGAAACCCGTACGTCGTACGGCTTTGGAATCGCGATGCCCAGCGCCGTAATCAAGCGCAGGAGGAGGTTGAACCCCACTCCTAACTTGCTGAAGCGCCCCTTCCTTTCCACTTCGGCAGAGAAATTGCAAGTCGAAGCGAAGGAAGAAGCGCCGTCAACATGGAGAGCCACGCAGCAGCTACAACAACATCAAAAGCAATCGGACGACCCCGATGAAGTGGACTTTTCCTACCTCTCCGAAGCGAGAATAATTCCTTTGCTCTCCTCTCAAGTTCGGAGACGGAGGAATAACGCCTTGATCTTGAAGTCGAGGGGAAAATTCTCCAAGAAAAACTCCAAGCGGTGGTGGAAAAATTGTCCGAAATCCGGTAATCAGAGGAAGCGGAGAAGTAGCACAAGTTGCAACAACAGCAGTAACAAAAGCAGCAAACAGCCAAGCTGACGCAACCAAGTCAGCAACAACAGAAGCAGCTGCAGCAAAAGCAGACGCAACAACAACAACCGTAACGGGAGCAGCAACAGCAGCCCTAGCAGCAGAGGCAACAACAACAGCGACAGCCAAAAAAGCAGCAGCAGCAACAGCCCCAGAAAATGCAAAATCAACAAAAACAGCACAACAAAAGCAGCAACAACAGCAGCAGCGACATCAGCAGTAGCAACAACACCAACAGCAGAAAAAATAGTGTCCAGCCTTCATATGGCCCAAATAAACCCGGGTGTATGAAGTTGGATTGGGCAAATGCGGGGTACTCGTGTAGTAAATTCGGTGATGGGGAGAGCAAACGGAAGGGTGAGAGTAAATAAAGGTACACCACAAGGTAGCGTTCTGTCACCCCTCCTATGGCTCCTTGTGGTCGACGGAATGGTCAAGATTCTATAGACGGAGGGTTTTAATGTCACGGCCTATGCCGATGACATTGCCATTTTAATCTCTGCAAAATTTCCGCAGGTCCTCAGCGATAGACTAAGCTTTGCACTGATGTTAGTGAATAACTGGGTCAAGGGGCGAGACCTGGGAGTAAATCCGGCTAAAACAGAGGTAGTACTCTTTACAAGGAAAAGACCTATATCAAGATACACCTACCCCCGTATAAATGGTATAGATCTGATCCCTGGAAATCTGCCAAATATCTTGGCGTAATCTTGGACTCCAAGGTTAGTTGGAGAGAAAATATTGAGGGAAGAATCAAAAAGGCCTACGTGGCACTAAATTAGTGCAGGGTAGCATTTGGAAAGACATGGGCCTCAAACCGAGGTTAGTATATTGGTTGTACACTGCGGTGGTAAGACCTATTTTAGTCTATGGTTCGGTTGTCTGGTGGAAAGCGCTTGAGAAAAAAAAGTCATCTTCAGAGTGTGTCAAAGGTTCAAAGGGCAGGCTGTCTGGCGGTGACGGGATCTATGAAGTCCACACCATCGGCGGCTCTTGAAGTTATGCTGAACCTCCCACCCCTGGACATATACTGCGAGAGCGTCGGTCACAAGCAGAACTGCGCTAAGACTACAGGAATCCGGTCTCTGGAAAAAGAGTCGTGGAAATATTCGACTGGCAGACGGTGCCCTTACCGGGCACTGCATGCTATCCTACCATGCAGCTCGACTAGGCCAGCCCTACAATGACTTCTGCAGAATCTGCAGGGATGAAGAGGAAATTGAATCCATTCGTCACCTGCTGTGCGAATGTCCGGCGCTAGCCCAAAAAAGGAATACATTCCTAGGAAGATACTTCCTTTCGGGACTAGAAGCGGTAGGTAATATTGGACTGAACAGAATACTGGGATTCTTATACTCGTCTGGATGGTTCAGCTCAACGGTAAATGTCTAGGTATCAACGGGTTAAATAAATCAATTGGGCACAATGGACTCTACGTAGTCTACGTGAGCCTTGCCTTTTCGGAGCCAGACCTAAATGGTGGCAGTATGCGAGCGTCTGGTGGCCGGTCTGTCCCGCTCGGCAGCCGGTCGGGCTTAGCCCGAAGAAGTCACGAGCAACCCGGCAATGGCCTCGTGAGCAATTACGGCAGTGTGTGCGGGGAGTAAAGGGCAACGGACAACGGCATCGACTAATGATGGGCACGTGGAACGTCTCATCGCTTACAGGGAAGTATCACGAGCTGGTTGATGAAGCTGCCAGGTATCGGTTAGATATCGTAGATGTCTCTTCGACAAAGCAAAGAGGATATAAAACTGTGGACCTTTCGGACGGGTGGAAACTCTTCCTGTCGGGAGTTGCACCCCAAATGTCTGCACAGGCGGGAGTGGGGATACTCATAAGTCCCAGGCTGGCAGACAGGGTATTGGAGTGGATACCATTAGGAGGGGAGTCGCGATCTTAAAACTCAAGTTTGAAAGATCAACTTTGGCTCTGGTGTAGGTGTATGCACCCAATCTAGAGTCTGAGTATGCGACTTTCCTGGATGAAATTGAGGCGGCCCTTGAGAGAGTGGTTGAGATGGATTCCTATATCCTGATGGTGACGTAGGGGTTGAACTACGTGAGTGTGGATGTAATGACAGGGAGGAGTGTGATTGGGAGGAACGGTGATCCTCATCAAAACGCGAACGGAGAGAGGTTGTTGGATTTTTGTTGTGCAAATGGCATGTCCATTATGAACACCTTCTTTTTGCACAAAGACACTCATAAATATACGTGGTATCGTCGGAGTCTTCAACAGAAATCGTTGATAGATTTCTTTGTGGTACCATCGTGTGTGGATGGATTGTGACGTTCGTGTGTTGAGAGGGGCTGAACTGTAAACTGATCATCACCTGGTGTTGTGTAAGCTGTATCTTACTGATAGAGTGCCTCGTCTGCCAAGGCGGAAACCAAGAGTGGTTACACGTATACAGTGGGAGAAATTACTGAGCAGTGAGGTGCGGCAGCACTTCGCACGACACATATCCGAAAGGTTTGAGTAAAGTCCAACTGTTCAATCGCATGTAGAGGAAGAATGACGACTATTTTCAACAGCTGTCATCGCCTCTGCACGTGATGTTTGTGGAAAGAAGCGGCTTAGTGTGGCGACTGGTCGTGAGAAAAGAACTGCGTGGTTTAAAACACCCGGAGTACAAGAAGCCATCAGAGAGAAGAAGGCCTACAGGGACTGGATTCTCTTGGAAGACTCTGCTATGGCGCGAAAAACTTGCAAATTGGCTGTGCGAGCAGCTAAAGAGCAGTCCTGGAAGGAGTTCGGCGAGAAGTTGGAAAGCAACCATAGATCTGCGAAAAAGTTGTTCTGTGCTCAGAGAAAGGAAATTCAACATTATCGAAGGAGTTAAATCCAAAGATGGTGTATTGCTTTCCAATGAGATGGACATCTTACGCAGATGGAGCGAGCAGTTTTCGGAGCTGCTCAATCCCGAACAGGGCGCTGAGGGGGACAGACCCATAGTCTTGACTGGGGCGGAGAATAGTCCAACGGTTGAGAAAGTCATTTTAGCCATTGAATCGCTAAAAATTTGCAAATCCGCCGGTGTGGATGAAGTTCGGCCAGAAATGCTTAAGGCAATGAGTAAAGAGGGAGTATTATGGCTCTCTCGTGTCATTAAGGTGGCCTGGGAATGCGGTGAGACACCTAGCGATTGGCAGACTGGGGTGATTGTCCCTCTTTTCAAAAAGAGGGATAAAAAGAGTGCTCCAACTATAGGGGCATATCTCTTTTAAGGGTCCCCGGTAAAGTCTACGCTAAGGTGTTGGAGGCGCGTTCTAGAGCTCTGGTCGAATCCAGGATACATAGGGGATGAACAGTGCGGTCATGGCAGAAGTACAACCGACCAGCTTTTCACTCTAAGAATGGTACTTGAGAAGGCTTGGGAGTACGCTAAACCGATCTACAGCTGCTTTGTAGATTTGGAAAAGGCGTATGACCGATTTCTTCGAGGTAAACTCTGGAGTGTTCTGCAGGAGTATGGGATTAATGGTCCTCTGTTGAGGGCCATTCAGTCACTATACACAAACTGTAGCAGCTGTGTTCGGGTTAACGGTAGTTGATCAACTCCTTTCACTGTGGGCGTTGGACTTCCCCAAGGGTGCGTCTTGTCACCTCTCCTTTTCATTATATGTATGGACTCGATGTTCCAGCGCAGTCGTAGCGAGGAGTGTTTCGCATTGGGAGAGTTGAGGGCAAGTCATCTTCTTTTTGCAGATGACTTAGTTGTCCTCACATCCTCCCAGACGGAACTCAAGCGCGCACTAGATAGGTTTGTGGCCGTATGTGCTGATGCTGGAATGAGGGTTAACGTGGACGAATTCGAGGTTATGGTTATTTCAAGAACACCTTTCCAATGCACTCTACATATCAGTGGAGTCCCATTGAAGCAGGTGGAAAAGTTTAAGTATCTCGGGTCTTCTTCACAAGTGATGGGAGGAGTAATACTGAGCTTTCCTGCAGGATCGGCCAAGCTGAGTCAATTTTGAAACAGCTTGAAAGATCAGATCTGTGATCAGGAAGACCGAGCTTGGTGTCAAAGCCAAGTTAGCGGTTTTTAACTCAATATTTGTTCCAACTCTTACCTATGGTCATGAAATTTGGGTATTGACCGAAAGAATAAGATCGCGAATACAAGCTGCCGAAATGAGATTTCTTCGTGCTGTTGTGGGAGTTACTCGCCGGGATAGGGTGAGAAACACGGCAGTGCGAGGGAAGCTCAATGTGGAGCAGTTGCTTCTCCGAACGTGACGGTTTGGTCACGTGAGACGAATGTGGCCATCATCACCACTTCCGAAGCGTGCCTTGAATGCAATACCATCAGGCAGGCAACCGCTTGGCAGACCCAGGACGAGGTGGTTGGACCAAGTCCAAAAACTTGCCTGGGTACGCTTGGGCATAGCGCCTGATGAGTTAGAGACGATGGCGGAGGATCGAGTGGCCTGGAGATCTCGCGTGCGCGCATTACCCGCGCGACTCTTTTAGTGGAACATGCGGGCCACTGAAAATGATGATGATGCATTTTGCCTCCACAAAGAGTCACTTCACAGATGACACATTAAATACTATGCTTTGTTATATTAAATATCATTAGTGACACACAGTGCAGTGAATATAGTAATGTTTATGTTCCAATTCTTTCTGCCTGTCTTCTTATAGTGTCACCACTTTGGCGTGTGCCGTCGAGTGTTTAGCTTTTTGGTGTCGCATGACGCTATTATGTAATGTGTATAATGCAGTGTGTAGGAAGTGTTTACTTTTGTTTTTGGTGGGTACGCTACAGTATGTCAAAATTTGGAATTCGCCCAATCGGCCCCATTACAATAACTTCCCACTGGGAAGTTAATGAGAAAAACAACTTACATACTTTTTTATCAGGCCAGCGGTCCATGGAGGATCTGAGCCTGAGCTATAGCTGCTCTCCATCCTTGACGGTCACGCGGCTTCCAGTTATCAGGACCAAGATGTCTTACATCCGCGATAACTTGGTCTTTATACCGGAGGTTCAGTCTTCCTCTTCTTCTCGAACCAGGAGCCTCGGAGTCGAAGACCCTCTTAGCTGGAGCGTTGATGTCCATGCGCTCGATGTGGCCGATGTAGTCGTAGTAGTCCTTCCGGACTACATCCACATCTACATCCACAGCTCGTAGAGTTCGCGGTTGTGTCTTCTTCTCCATTCACCTTCCTCAGAGACAGGACCAAATATCCGGCGCAGAATTATTCTTTTGACGGCTCCGCCGTCCTGCTTATCGTCCAGCTTTCGGCTCCGTACAGCAAGACTGGCAGTATAAGCGTTTTGTAAAGCATGACTTTGGCCTTTCGAGTGAGGAGTTTTGACCCCAGTTGTTTGGACAAGCCGAAGCAGCAGCGGTTGCCAAGGGCGATTCTATGCCGGATCTCCACTGTGGTGTCATTTGTGGAATTTACGTTTGCCCCGAGGTAGACAGACTCCTTAACTACCTCGAAATTGTAGCTGTCAATTGTTATATTTTGTCCCAGGTGGTGAGCGACGGATTGGTCTTGTCCTCATTGACCTTAAGACCAACTCGTTCCACAATGCCACGGCAAGAACACGCGATGATGCCGATATCATTCGCGAATCCTAGCTGCTGGACGGACTTGTAGAAGATAGTGCCTTCCCTGTTGAGGCCTGCCCGTTGCACTATCTGCTCCAGCACCAGGTTGAAGAAGTCACATGACAGCGCATCTTCTTGGTAAAAACCGATGCATGTTTCAAACGGTTCCGAACTCCTAGAACCGAGTTGCACGGTGCATCGCGTATTCTTTTAGCATGGCGCGACACAACTGGATCAGTTTTCCCGGGATCCCGAATTCGGCCATCGCACCAAACAGTCCTTCACGATAAATGCTGTCGTATGCGGCTTTGAAATCGATGAAAAGATGGTGTGTATCGATTCGAAACTCGTTGGTCTTTTCCAGGATTTGTCAATTTTCTAGGATTGTGAAAATTTGGTCTAAAGTCGATTTGCCGGGCCAGAAGCCGCTGCCGATTAGTGCGGTGCAAAATTGCTTTAGACGTTCACACAATACGCTGGACAGGATCTTGTATGCGACATTGAGCAGGGATATACCTCTATAGTTCTTGCAAGAGGTAGGATCGCCTTTTTCGTGGATGGGGCAAATAAAGCTGGTATTCCAGTCGTCGGGCATGCTTTCGTCTTCCCAAATTCTGCAGATGATCTGGTGCATGTTCCCCACCAGAACACCGCCGCCAGCCTTGAAAAGCTCTGGTGGCAAGCCATCTAACCTGCGGCCTTGTTATTCTTCAGCTTCTGAATAGCTGTGCCGACTTCTTCGATGCTGGGTGGGACGACTACGTCAGTGGCTGGAGTTGGGATTTCCTCGGTCCCTACCACTCTCTCTTGGTCATGCTGGTTAAGCAGCTGTAGGAAATGCTGCTTAAATACATCCACTATTCCCTGCAGGTCGGTGACAAGATTACCCTCACAGTTTCGAAGAGCCTGGGTGCCCTTTTTAAAGCCTCCTGCAAGACCTTTGGCTTTCTTTTAAAAGGCTCGTGGTTTATGCTTATCCCTAGACTCCTTGATATCCTTGAGCTGGGAGGCTGCGAAGATTCTTTTCTTTTGTCGCAATAGTTTTTTCTCCTCCCTTCTTCTGGCTCGGTACTCTTCTTGCCTCGCCTCGTCGATTGGTGCCTTTTTCTGCTCACACTCGCGATCATACCACGGGTTTCTTGTCGGGGGTGGTAGGTATCCTAAGGTGGTTTCGGCTGCTTCCTGAATGGCTGAGCGGCAATGCCGCCACATATTATTGGCATTTGTGTTCAACGTAGGCATACCGTAGAGTCTTTCGCTCAGCTGCTCCCTGCAGACTCTGGTAACCTCCGTTGTGCTCAGGCGCCCAATGTCGAACCTCCTCCTGGTGGGCTGGTGCAGCCCATTGACAGCCCTGAGCCCTGTCGAGCCCTGAATCTTGCTGCTACGAGGAAGTGGTCAGAGTCGACATTTGCCCCTCTGAATGTTCGCACATCCAGGATGTTTGACGCGTGCCTTGCGTCAATGAGCACATGGTCGATTTGGTTGGCGGTTCGACCGTCCGGAGATCGCCAGATTGCTGTGTGCTACTTATCACCGCATTACGAGCTGTCGCAAAGTCAGCGAGTCGGAAGCCGTTATCTGTTGTTGTATCGTGGAGGCTGTGCTTTCCGATCACTCCGCCAAGGGTGTTTTCCTTTCCGATTTTGGCGTTGAAGTCCCCGAGCACAATTTTTACATCGTACTCCGCACAAGCTCCGTAGGCGTTGTCCAGGAGGTCATAGAAGTCCTCCTTGATTGGGTCTTCAGCCTCGTCGGTAGGGGCGTGTGCACATATGAGGCTGATGTTATAAAATCTGCCTCTGATGCGGATCACAGCCAGGCGATCACTTATATGTAGGTTTAAAGTCGATGATCTTCGACCTTAACCGCATTCCCACGACAAATCCGCATCCCAGTAAGTGCAATATTTTGTGACAGCTGTAATAAATGTCGCGTATTTCCTGGACCGCGGTAATATCCGTCTTGTACTGCGTGAGGATTCATTCTAATTTATGAGCAGCTCCGGGAGTGTACAGGGTTCTGACATTCCTGGGGCATACTCGCAAATCGTGTTCCTTTTTCGTGCGTTGTCCTCGTCGGATTGTTAGCCCGCCGCACAGCCGCCATACTGGTCGGGGTTTTGTCGCTGCATACGTTTGTTCACCTCCCAACGGTTGTTGAAGAGGCTATCCAAAGGGCGCCACGAGGAGGCCGTATATCAACTTGACACGGGCATTTAAACAGGGATCGTTGCTGGCATCTAGCCAGAATGGGAGCGATCAACAACTTTACCCTGTATGTCCGAGCCCATGCCCTCTAAATGATGCTTAAATACATCCACTATTCCCTGCGGGTTTCGATGTTTCAAAGAGCCTGGGTGCCCTTTTTGAAGCCTCCTGCAAGGCCTTTGGCTTTCTTGTAATGAGAAAAACAACAGCAAAGATTTATGGAAATTGTCTTTATTTATTTATATCGTCCATAAGTGTATACAAATAACCGTAAACATATCTATTTAAAAGTATGTATGATCGTATCAATTAAATATTGTTTTATTTCATTTTACTCCGTTTCCTTAATAGTAGTAAATATTTATTCGTTTTTTAATGAATTCTTCTTCTCCAATCATTCATCGATCACTTAACTCAAATATATATTTAATTATTTATTTATTTCTTGCTTTTTCTAGTAATTGTTTCTTGACAAATTCGACTTGTTAAACAAAATAATAAACCGAAGGGAGAAGAACACTTGGCATTATCGTAGTGGCGGTTAAATAGTAGCGTATAGTGAACATTCGTAAATAGCGAGAAGACACTCAATCTTAAGCAAATATTTCCTAAAGATATAATGTTCATCTCCAAGTTTGCATTTTGCTTCGTGTAAGGGAGAAGTTTTGCTCTTCCGTCGGATTGTAACTTTTTGTAACTAGTACTCCGTAAGATGGGAAATAAATTTCATGTCGGCAAAGCAGGCATCTAACTATGGTTTCGCCTTGCTCTGATTGGTCGCATAATATCAAACGAAATATAACAAATAAAGTTGAATATGATGGGACCTGTGGAACCGTAGAAGTCGTTCATAAAATTAATTCAATTATATTAACATCAACTTGGTAGATATTCGAGAATGTAGTAAGCTTGTGTTGAAAGACCTTTACCCTTTCCTATCTGACGGTAATAATTGGTACCGCCTACCTAGCCTACTTAGCGTTGTGCCATGTCATTTACGTTGGATTATATTGAATAATATTGGGATAGGGATGCCGTCCAGTCCCTCCTAGCATCAAATAAGTTGGCGCAGCTATTCAAAAGTTGAAGAAAAACAAGAGTGTAGGCTCAGATGGCTTGCCATCAGAGCTGTTTAAGGTTGGCGGCGATGTTCAGGTAGGGAGCATGCCCCAAATTGTCTGTAGATGAAAGCATGACTGGAATATCAGCTCTATTTGCCACAAAAAAAGGCGATCCTACCTCTTGCAACAACTATTCCTGCTCAATGCTGCATACAAGATCCTGTCGAGCGTACTGTGTGAACGTATAAAACCGTTTTGCAGCTACCAGTGCGGCTTCCGGCCCGACAAATCGACTCTAGACCAAATATTCACACTTCGACAAATCCTGGAAAAGACCAGCGAGTTTCAAGTCGATATCCATCATCTCTTTATCGATTTTAAAACAGCATACGACAGCATTGGGAGGAAGGGACGGAGCAAGCAAACAGAGCAAAGAAGTTGATCGCGTTTAACATGGCAAACCCCAGTTTTGATCTCTGTCCCTGCTCAATCCAAGTTGACACACAGCCTCCGCGTGGCTTCCCCTGGATAGCTGCCCTGGAACCCGCCAGATAATGAGCCTATGTGTGCAGCGACCCAACCCCCTGTTCCTGGGGAAAGGAACCTGGCCCTCCAGGTTGGGGGTGTGCTTAGGGATAACATCCCTATCCCGTAAAAACCTACTTGTTCCGAAACAACAACAAGTCTCGGATGCGGACGGATACCAAGCTGACGACCCCTGCAAACGACTAACGGACTTGAGAGTCTGCACCTGGAATCTTAGGTCCCTTAACAGACCGGGTGCAGGCGATCAATTGGAGCAAACCCTCAACTGCTATAAAGTAGATATAACCGCACTCCAAGAAGTGCGATATGATGGACCAGGCAAAAGACGGATGAAAAACTGCGACATCTACTACGGGAACTGCTACAAGGAGAACAAACAGCGCCTATTCGGCAAAAATCTTCCGAGATGTAAGCGAACGCCTCACAACGATCCGCACCAAAGCTAAATTTGGGAACATTAGCTTGATATGCGCTCACGCCCCAACCGAAGAAAAGGACGATCGACTCAAAGAAGAATTCTACGATCTCCTAGACAGAACATATGCCCAATGCCCCAGCTATGACACAAAAATAGTTCCAGGAGATTCTAATGCAAAACTGGACAAAGAAGACATATTTGAGTTGATCATAGGAAAGCATAGCCTCCATAACACCACTTCCGACAACGGACATAGACAAATCGATTTCCTAGCGGGGCGTAACCTCCTTGTAGCAAGCACGCGATTCCCCCATCGTAACATCCACAAGGGTACCTGGCGGTCTTTTGATCAATCGACCACCAACCAGATTGATCACATTGCGATCGACGCCAGATACTCCTCCTGTATTCTCGACGTACGAACCTTCCGAGGGGCCAACATCGACTCGGACCACTACCTTGTTGTAGCCAAGGTACGAATGAGGAGATCAAGAATGCTTAGGAGTCGAGTATGACTACGTAAGTTTGACGTCAGAAAGCTACAATCGCAAGAGACTGCCAGAATCTTTGCCGATCGTGTCCCCTCCAAGCTCTCTCAAAATCCGCCCACAGCCGCACAAACAATAGAGCAGGAATGGGCGCATTGCCAGAGCGCCATCGGAGACGCTGCCTCAAAGGGGCTGAGTTTCAAATCGCCACCACCTAGAAACCCCTGGTTCGATGAACAATGCGAACAAGCCCGTGCAGCAAAACAAGAAGCATATAAAGCCACCCTGCAACGACGGACGAGAGCTGCTCGCGAAATCTATGAGCAGAAGAGAAGAGAGGAACACACGCTTTTCAGAAAAAAGAAGAGAGAACCCGGAAAGCGTGAGATCGAGGAGATGGAGAGATGCTCCCGCAGGAATGACGCCCGTATGTTTTACAATAAGGTAAAACGAATATGCCATGGCTACAAAGCCAGAGCGGCGGCCTGCAGGGATGAAAATGGAGAACTGGTAGTAGAGTAGCAGTCGATGCTGTATATTTGGAAATACCACTTCTGCAGACTGTATAGCGGCGATGATAGACAAGATACCGCTGTCAGGAAGAACGAGCCACTCGTAATGGACGACGATATAAGAGAATTCTGTCCACCCGGCCTAGACGAAGTCAAAACAGCGATATCAAGACTTAGGTCTAATAAAGCCGCGGGCGCAGACGGCCTGTCTGCTGATTTTTTTTTTTAAGGCGGCTGGAGATTAGCTGGAAAGGTGCATGCACCATCTCATTTGCAAGGTATGGTCGCAGGAAAGCATGCCCGACGAATTGAATTTCAGCACCGTTTGCCCGGTCCATAAGAAAGGCGACCCTTATAACTGCGCCAACTATAGGGGAATAAGTCTCCTTAACATCTCATATAGAATCTTCTCTGCCATATTGTGTGAACGCCTGAAACTGTTTGTGGATAACCTGATCGGCTCCCATCAGTGTGTTTTCAGGCCAGGTAAATTCACAATAAACCAAATATTTACGATGCGGCAGATCTTGGAGAAGACCAAAGAATACCAAATCGGCATTCACCACATTTTCGTCGATTTCGAGGCTGCATATGACAGCGCGTATAGAGACGAGCTATACAGCGCCATGTCTAGTTTAAACATCCCTGCCAAACTCGTCCGACTGTGCAGGATGACAATGGAGAATTCTCGCTGCTCCGTTAAGGTCGGTAAAGAGCAAACCGAGACCTTTGATGTTAAAAAAGGATTTAGGCAAGGTGACGCGCTGTTATGCAACTTTTTCAACATCGTGCTTGAAAAGATCGTGCAAGAGTCACTGGCCAACACAAGAGGTACGACTTTTTTCAAGTCTACGCAATTGCTTGCGTACGCCGACATTGACGTGATTGGTCGGACACAGCGAGACGTCAATGAGGCCTTTGTAAGCATTGAGGTAGAAGCGGCTAAGATGGGTCTCAAGGTTAATGAGGGTAAAACCAAATATCTGCTTTCATCTAAAGGAGACGGCCAATACCGACCGACGTATTGGCCAGAACGTCATCATGGGCAGATATAAGTTTAAAGTGATCAAGGAATTCGTCTACCTTGCCTCACTGATGACCGGCGACAACAACACCAGCGCTGAGATAAAACGCAGAATTACTCTCGCTGGTTCTTTGGGCTCAAGAGGCAATTGAGAAGTAGAGCCATCTCTCGGAAAACCAAGGTGACACTATATAAGACCTTTATCATCGCAGTCTTCCTTTACGGCGCAGAGGCTTGGACCTTAAAAAAAAAGCGGATGAAGATGCCCTTGGTCGTTTCGAAAGGAAAATTGTGCGCACTATCTACGGTCCCGTTTGTTCAAACGGAGTATGGAGAAGATTTAACGAAGAACTGTACGGGTTGTACAGCGACATTGGCCTGGTACGACGTCTACGGGTATAGCGTCTAAAGTGGCTAGGCCATGTAGAGCGCATGGAAAACACAGCTCCGACCCGAAGAGTCTTCGAATCCACCCCGGCAGGAAGTCGCGGCAGAGGACGGCCGCATCTACGGTAGTGCACATAGATGGAAGGGGTCCTTAACCAACTGGGCGTGCGGCGCTGAAAAACAGCTGGTCAAAGACCGTGCCAGCTGGAAACGCTTGTTGTTTGAGGCCCAGGCTTACCACGGACTGTAGCGCCACCTAAGTAAGTTAGTAATACGACAGAATTCATCGCAAAGAATTGTTTGATCCGATGGCCCAATTCGGGATCCCAGGAAAACTGATCCGGGTGTGTCGCGCCACACTAAAAAATACGCGATGTCGTGCAGTCATCTAGGATATCTGAACCGTTTGAAACATGCACCGGATTTCGGCAAGGAGGTGCGCTGTCATGAGACTTCTTAAATTTAGTGCTGGAGCAGATAGTGCGACGGAAAGGCGCCATAAGGGAAAGTACTATCTTCTACAAGTCTGTTCAGGTGCTAGGATACGCGGATGATACTGACGTCATAGCGCGGTCTCCGCGTGACGTTGTAGAAGCTTTCACGGCGATTGAGGAACAGGCGAAGGAGGATAAAACAAAGTATCGGGTTTTCAAATAAGGACTTGGCAACTTTTTTCTTAAATTTTTATAATTTGCAGACGTTGCTCGTTCGTGTACTTTACCATGATAAAAATGTTGAGTTTACTGAATAAATTGACAATGACAGTTCGATGATTAGTGAAAGGGTGCGTTCACAAATTGAATTCAAAGTTGTCAATTCCCTATTGGAAAACCCTATACATGCTATCAAGCAAAAACCGATCCGTCATTCACCACCGTGGACAAAATTTAACCAATGACAGCTATAATTACGAGGTCGTTAAGGAGTTTGTCTACCTCGGGGCAAACGTAGACTCCACAAACGACACCACATTGGAGATCTGGGATAGAATCACCCTTGGCAACCGCTGCTACTTCGGTTTGCCTAAGCAGCTTGGGTCAAAACTCCTCACTCGAAAGACCAAAGTCATGCTTTACAAAACGCTCATACTGCCAGTCTTGCTGTACGGAACAGAGGGCTGGACGATAAGCAGGACGACGGAGCTGATTTTGGGTTCTTTAGAAGAAAAAATTCTGCGCCGGATATGTGGTCCTGCCTGTGAGGAAGGTAAATGGAGGGAGAAGACATAACCGCCAACTTTATGAGCGGTACAAAGATGTGGATATAGATCGGAAGGCAAAGATCCGTCGACTACATTGGCTCGGTCACATCGAGCGCATGAATACCAACGCTCCAGCTAAGAGGGTCTTCGACTCCGAGCCTCCTCGTTCGAGAAGAAGAAGACCGAACCTCCGGTATAAAGACCAAGTAATCGCGGATGTAAGACAACTTGGTCTTGATAACTGGCAGCAGCGTGCCCGTGAAGAATGGAAGGCAGCTATAGGTCAGGCTCCGATCCTCTATGGCTTGCTGGCCTGATAAGTAAGTAATATTGAATAATATCGAGCTGATCGGGGCTTATCTTCTAGAAAACGTTCAAAAATATGACGCAGGATCTGATGTAATGAGTCTTCCAATAGGGACTTCCAAACTTTGACAGTTGATAGCGGCCATATTGTTGAAGCTATATCTGTCAAATTGGCTGTCATTTATTCAGTCATCTGTCAAATTGGCTGTCAATTGACTAGTAAAAAATCCAACTGACCCAGGAGCTGAAGGTAAACGACCATAGACAACGACGTGTATTCGCTGAATGGGCTCTGGAGCAGTTGGAATTTGGAACGATACCGATCCACATGAGATCCAAGAGCGTCCAATGCATCCCGAAAAAATCACTGGTGTGGATTTCGGGCTGGCGGCGTTATCGGTCCATATTTCTTTGAGAACGACGTTGGCCAGGTCGACGATGTACGTCGATGGTTACCAACTTCTTTTGACCTGAATTGGATGATATGGACAGGACACCAACGACATGTGGTTTCAACAGAATGGTGCTCACGCCACGTTGAAAATTCTGCACGAGCTATTCGAAGGCATAGTCATCTCACCATCTGGAGGTGATGTGAACTGGCCACCGAGAATATGCGTTTTGGTTTGAAAATTGCAGTACAGGATAACGCATCTATCCCAATTCCTAAGCTAGCGAGAATGGTTTACTTGACCGACCAGCTAGGGTATACTGCTGGCAAATTGTATACAAATGGCCAGCAAGACACTATCAATACCAACAATGCTTGGAGCCCTTACAACAAAGGAGACAAGAAGAAAGCGACATCCCCGCCAACGAGATGTACGGGTTTTACCGTAGGTGAACTACAGACTATCAAGAGATCAGTGTTATTCGGAGGATAAAAGCCGAAGATAGGGCAACATCCATGGCATTATGGCAAGCCAGATGGGGCGACACGGCAAAAGGCCGATGGACCTACAAGCTGATCCCTACGATCGAGGTTTCGGGAAAAAAAAGAGCACACAGGGATTGCAATTACTACCATATGCAATTCCTTTCGGGTCACAGGGGCTATCGAAAATATTTCCATAGTTTTGGGCACGCTAGCTCGCTCTTCGGAACAGAGTGTCCAGACGAAAAAAACGCGAAGCGCAGCACGCCATATTCCCCTGCAGACGCTTTCCAGAGGCAAGAATGGAGCTGCCGATCCCAGAGCTTTTAGTAAGCCGTATGTTAAACTCAGAGGACTACTGGCTGGAGATCTGCTCATTTATAACGAGCGTGCAAAACGAATTAAGAAGACTGGCTGGAACGGCCGATTTGTAGCACATAGCATAAGTACTTAACAGCCCCCCGAAGTAATACATACTTAAGGACAGTCCCGCGGGGAGAGTGTTTGATAAGTGCAGAGTGTGGTTTAGTACGTAGGCTCATCGACTTTTCGTGTTTGCAAATCGTACATGTCACTATCCTAAAGGACTTGCGAGCAGCCACCCAAATATGTTGGCCTGAAATCGATCTAAATTGTGTCAAAAACTTAACGAATTCAATGCTAAATCGAGTTTTCGAGGGTAAAAGAGGGGAAATGGTCTACTAAATCTAGATATGGTACCCAAAATACAACCCTGTTCACTGTCGAAATGAATGTCTACCACTGTATTAACGTCACCGAAAACCGAGTAACCATTGATCCAAAGTTCGTGTTGAACTAACCTAACGAAACAATCACAGGGGATCGCTACCAACTGAAATTGATGAAGTGAAAGTTTGAAAGATAAACCTCCAACAAAGGTAGTCGCCAGTATAACAAACGCATCACTCGGTAAAGCAACCGTCACGAAATCGTATTTAAAAGACCTAAACTGACATGGCCCAATACCACTACAATCGCTGCCTTCTCTAGCCACTTCGATCAAGTCGCATGATCTGATTTTCTTTCGAAGAAACCAATGGATTCATTGATGGATAAACCTCAAAAGACCAGGACTCTTGAGGAAAATGCTTTGTCTAGTCTAATCGGGTGGTGGTAGTAGCAAATCTTCTTTCTCATCCAACGTCACTGCCGTACGTTGATCACCAGAGATCTTTCATAACGTAACAATCAGTACGTGTCCAGTCGGCGACCTAACAAGGTCTGAGAAGAATTATTTCTGTGCTTCAAGCTCAATGGCAATAGAATTTATTAACACATGTCCATGTGTCGTAGGAACCCCGTCGAAAATCAGTCCCAGATAACAGGCTACATGGAAAGAAGGAAAAACACATTGTACCACCTTGGTACTTTTAAACTCCCAGCTCTCTACACCGTTGATTTCCACGAAAAATAACTCCCAATGGTCAAAAGGAGACTGATAGACTGTTGGATGCAAACATAAACACTCGAACGAAAGGCAGAAAGACCCTAACCGAGAAATGTACACACTCGATGCCATCACATTGGGTCAAAAAGCCTCAAGCCCGTAGAGCGCCACCTCGAGGGAAATCACAAAAAAACAGAGATGAAACGGAACAGCCATGTTACAAAACGCTTAATGGAGCTCAAGCGAATTCATTAATCATCGACCGAGCGGTCGCCGAATCTGTTCCGACTTCCGTAGTATTCTAAAGAGAGGACAATCAGTATCGACTCGTCGTTGGATTATTTAAATATCTGCGCCTTGAGTACAGTGTGATAGTTGTTTATTGAATATACATGAGACTATTTATCATAGAGTTATTACCGTTAGGCAAAGAACCGAACAAAACGGGAATGGAGAGAGAAATAAAAAGAACAAAAAACAGAAAAAGAAGAAAACTTTACCGGGAGGCGTGCCACCGGGTAGTTTTACCGCTGCTGCTGATAAACAGGAATGTTTGCCTTCACCTCGTTCTGGACGAGGAAGTTCTGTGTCACAGGTTGATTGAGTGCCATTGGCTGCTGAGGATGAGGATGAGACTGAGGCTGAGACATCACGACGGAGGACATCAGACCACCACTAGCAGCTACTTGTTGATTGCACATCATATCGAGCGAAGGTGCAACCGCAGCGGAAACGGTTGTCGATGAGGCAGGCGGTGCTGGTGGAGCATAACCGCCAGCGCCATTTGGAATTGGATATTGACGCATTAGAAATGGCTGTTGGGGTAAATATTGGCCAGGTAGTTGGGATGGTGCTGGCGTGGCATGCGGACCGCTAGTATGGGGCAAAGTGTGTTGAATGTGCTGCTGCTGTTGTTGTTGTGTTGATGGTGGCTGCATCATTGGATGTGGTGCCATAGTTTGCTGGGGCTGAGACGACACTGGGTGTTGTGGGGAAAATGTCTGACTTGTCTGTTGGGGCGTAGTGAAATGTTGTTGCGAGTTAGGTTGTGGATTGTTGTTATTGTTGTTATTGACCGAGACTTGAGGCGGAGGCACTGGTTGTCCTCCGTTCTGTTGGGGCGAGTTAAGACGACCGTTTTGGAACTGGACCGGAATCATCTGCGATTGTTGCTGATGCTGAGGCGACGGTTGACCGCCCGCTTGCTGAAGATGTGAATTATAGAGCATTGGATTGGCACCAGCACCGATTGGAGCGGCACTACTAACAACCGGCATATGGCCTGGAACGCTTGAAGGTGGCTGCGTGCTTGGCTGCTGCATTGGTGCCATGTACTGCTGCGGAAGATGATAGTTGTTTGGTTGCGTTGGCATAAATCCAGGAAATGGCCCAGTTGCCGGTCCGTACATATGTTGCGGATTGTATCCCATGGGTGGCATGTAACCAGCCGATGGAAATGTCGCTCTATCGTCACGCATTAGGGTGTGATACAAATTGATAGCATCAACGAGATCACTCGACAATTGTGTGAGTTGGGCGTGCTTGCGATCGACACGCTCAAGTTCAGCATCGATTAGCGGTCCCATCTGATGGACTTCCTGTTCGAGACGTAACATTTCCTCCGTATCCTGTGACGAGTCCTCTGGATTGGCCTCGTGCAAGAGATGCAATAGACGATAGATCTTGTTTTCATCAATTTCCGCGACATAGTTGCTTTGTTCTTCAGTCTTTTGATCTTCGTTCTTGGTATTCGTCTCATCCTCAAACTGCACGGTCTTCTTCGACTTCTGATTGATCTCCAGGCGTTCGGGCTCGACACTCAAATCGGCTGTGACAAAGTTCGACGGGAACAGGCCATCACCACGTTGATTGTAGCCCTTCCACCAATTTGGATCGCTATCGTCGATTACGTGGATTATCTCGCCGGCCACAAAGGTCAATTCGTTTTCTTCGGCGGCTTCAAAATCATATAGTGCACGTACCTTCCGCGGTTCTGGCTGTGGCGTTGCTGAAGTACTTGATGTGATGCTTCCCAACGAACCAGGCGTAGTCGAGAAGGATGGATACAACGACGGCTGCAATTGGGTAAAGGAAATGATCATCAATATCACGTGCATCATGTGTTATCGTTGGACACTTACATATGTTGCCGTGGTAGTGGTTTGTTTCTTGGGACTATTTTTCACCTCCTTCAAGGAGAGTTCAATAGCCTTGGCAATATCCTCCTCCTCTTGTTGGCTGCTTACCACATTCGGATCCTTCAGTGCCGCAATTGTCGACGTAGGTACGGCCGCTTTCGATGGCGCGTCCATGAACTCATGTCCTTCGCTTTTCAATCTCTGATATAACGATGGAATTAGAACTAATTGCGGATCAGTCTTGAAGTCATTCTCTGCCCACGTCTTGATCAGCTGACACATTTTCTGCAAAACAATACCATTATTGAAGGAGAATTGTGGAGAAGATGAGTCCAAAGGGATTCTTACAAGTGAAACCGGTGGTTGTGCTTTCGACAACAAACGTCGATATTCGTTTTCGAATTCCCTCGATGCGACCTCGAGGTGAAATGGTTTACCGCAATTGTTACAGCATGCATCTAAGAGAGTGATGGCTTGAATGACAACATGAGGATCGGGATGTGCCATGCGTCGCATGATAGCCTTTAGGCATTCTTTGGCATTTCGTGGGTTCGCTGTGACCTTGTCACAAACGTCTAGTATTAGGGTCCAGTCCTCCTTGGTGTTCTTCTCACTTGTTGCCTTTTCTATAAGTAAACGAAGATGGAAAGTCAATTGTAGCAATAAGGTAAGGGCGAAATGAGGTTCAGTTACTGAGAAAAGCCTAGACAAAGTCTTAAGTGGCGGCATTAAAACGAGTTGATAATAATTTGCTTGTGACACAACACCTTTGTAGGCAGGAAACTTAGCGATTGTCTGGTTCACGCGATAGTTAGTACCAACTCGAAGTATACCGCCAGAAATGTGTTTTTTTTTTTGTTTTTTTTTTTCTTCTTCTTCTTTTTACGACCTTACCACCGTCATCGGATTACTCATCAGGGTAGTCAGCTACACCGATTGTCAATAAGAGTAGGGAAACGACCGTGCAGCGACGAAGTGTAAGTTACAAGTGTAAGGAATCTACCTGCTACCTGCGTGAAGAGTGAAGGAGGTACAGGTACGACTTCTTCTTTCCTTGGTGGCGTTACAGCCCATGAAGGACCAGAGCCAAGCTTCTCTCAATCACCCATGTTGTGTGTGATTTATTTTTCACACAGGTGAAAGGGACATACAGTTTAATGCCGATTCCGAACGGCGTGAGTCGAGAAGTTTTTTCATGGCAAGTTTACTACGGGGGGTTTTGCCAGTACCCCGCCGAGGAGGAACGTCGCGAAATAAACATTCGATGGCGTTGGCGTTATCGGGATCCGAACTCGCTCATCGTGCGCCAGAGTCCAACACACTAACCACTGCGCCACGGCGCCCTCACAGGTACGACTACATTGGCCAAATAAACGTCATCAAAAACGCCCTTCTCGCATGGGACATTTTATCAGAGGACACCTGTCGACCGCTTCATTCATAATCTCGACTTATCACCGCCACTATCCTCTCCTTACGAACAAACGAAAATGATTCACCACTCAGGTAATCAAGTGACCACGTCGCCGTGGTATTTTTGAAGACGATATACGCATTATCGCGGTAACAGCAGATCAAACTTGTTTGTCGACAAGTCCATTGATCTCAAATGCACATTACGAGTTCAGTCGCCCTCGTTCATTAGCGTAAAGGTCAACAATGTCAACTGCATGTGTATGTACATCCCACGATCCCATTGTTGGTACCCAGATTGACCGCCTATGGCACTGGAATTACGATTTAAAATTCTAGCAACTACGATCACAACCCTTCAGCTCTCATTGATTTTTAACCACTTCACTGCAACAACCAGGCCAAATGAGTCACGAGATCGTCGATCATCACTGTGCTCTACAGTCAATCGTCTCAAGGGAGGAGAAAGAAAGACGATTACATACGCTTCTTTGTCACAAACAGCTGAGGCCAATCATTATCACTTGTAAATTGAATTATCTCTACTCCGCACCGCCCAGAGAATATGGAAAATAATTTTATGAACAGAATAGAAAAGCAACAGAAAATCGATCGCCACATTTTTCCCCCCACGACTCTCTCCATTTCGAATTAATACAGACAAATGGCGAGCCTAACAACCCCACCAGGCAAGCAGTGTAGGCTGCTGCTCGACGACGACATTGGCTCAAACATAGAAGAAAAACTGTGTAGGACCACATAGCACATCCATCTGTTTGCCGTTCACCAACTTTCTTTTGTCGTCTCGGAACGGAAGAGATGTTTTCACTGAACGTCGCACTTTTTTCCCCCAATTTCTGGCCGGATTTTTCTCTGCCAAATACCACTTACCAATGTCAGCATCAAATGGTGACGACTGCCCGAAGAGACCCATTTTCTGGTTGCGGATTTTTCCTCTTTTCCTTCCTCGATTCTTTGTTTTTGAGTTTTTTTTTTTATTTCCTTCCTCCTCTCTGATTTTAATTAATTTCCCCGCAGTTTCAGTAGACCGACGATGGAAACTGCTGTTGGAGAGTGAAATGGTGTATTTGTCGCGGTAACCAAGTTGATTTTGTGTTCCAGTATATTTACTGAGTTTTGATGGAAAGAAAATTTCAGCGACAATAACTTGAGCGAAAGATAAATCACAAAAAAAAGTGACTAATGAGAATGAAACGAAATCGAACTGTCATTGGGTTGTTGGTTTGTTGAAGGAGAGAGAGAGAGGGCAATAGTGATGATGATGACACCGCAAACAAACGGAACGGATGACATAGGACTCGTCGAGGTTCGGGTTGGGGTACGATAACATCGACTTGGTTTCTGTAAGAATATATATTTTATGTCAAATGAGAAGTTTACTTTTGAGTTTTGCAGGTACATATTTCAGGGGCAAGTACAATTCAATGAAAAAAAGACCATATTGAAACGAGACACTTTTTACTTATTTACTTAGATGGCGCTACAGTTAGGGGTGAACCAGAGCCTCAACTAACAAGCCTCCCCAGCCGGCACGATCTTTGGCCAGCCGCTTCCAGTGCCGCACGCCCAGTTGGTCGAGGTTCTTTTCCACTTGTGCGCGTATCATAGGGATACGTTAGTTTTTCGAGAGAGGGCTCTACTTCTCAGTTGCCTCTTGAGCCCAAAGAAGCAGCGGTTGGCAAGAGTTATTCTGCGTTTTATTTCAGCGCTGTGGTGTCGTTGCTGCTTGTCACTATCGGGCCAAGGTAGACGAAGTCCTTGACTATTTCAAAATGGTGCGGAGATTCAGGGGTCTTCTCCAAGATCTGCTGCAGTGTAAATATGGCCTGAAACCACAGTGGCAGGAACCTACCAGATAGTCCACGAACGATTTCAGGCGCTTACACAGTACGGCAGAGAGGATCTTGTACGCGATGTTCAGCAGACTTATCCCTCTGTAATTGGCGCAGTTATAGGAGTC
Organism: Eumerus sabulonum; assembly: GCA_951905685.1. NCBI lineage: Eukaryota > Metazoa > Arthropoda > Insecta > Diptera > Syrphidae > Eumerus > Eumerus sabulonum. The sequence continues at coordinate 83,815,793 of OX645063.1, read as the reverse complement.
TCCTTTTTTATGGAGCGGACAAACGATGCTGAGATTCCATTCATCGGGCATGCTTCTTTCTTCCACCCATACCTTACAGATGAGCTGGTGCATGTTCCCAACCAACTCATCTCGAACTGCTTTAAATAGCCCAGCAGGCAGGCCGTCTGCGCCAGACTTATTAGACTTCAGTTTTGATATCGCTATCTCGTCTAATTCGGGTGGACGGAGTTCTCTCTCATCTTCTTCCAGTGTGAATGGTTATACAGTCTGCAGAAGTGGTCTTCCCACAATTTCAGCATCGACTGTGACTCCACTACTAGTTGTCCGTGCTCATCCCTGCATGCTTCTGCTCTGGCCTTATAGCCTTGGCATGTTCGTTCTATTTTTTGGTAGAACTTTCAAATATCGTTCCTGCAATATCATCTTCCCATCTCCTCGATCTCGCGCTTCTCGTGCTCCTTCTTTTTTCTTCTCAGAAACGCATGTTCCTCTCTCCTTTTCTGGGCAGTGTAGCCATGTATGCATTCTGTTTCTCTGCATGGGCCTGTCTGCATTCGTCATCAAACCAGAGGTTTCTCGAAGGTGGTGGCTTGAAACCGAATATATCTGAGGCGGCCTCTCTAATGGCGTTCTGACAATGACTTCATTGCTGTTCTATGGTTTGTGCAAATTGCATCGGGACTTGAGAGAGCTTGAGGGTGACTTTATTGGCGAAGGTCCTGGCGGTCTCCTGCGACTGCAGTTTTCCGACGTTAAATTTTTGTGTTCCTACACCACTCCGTTGATGCCAAGAAATTCGCATCCGTAGCTTGGCTGCCACAAGGTAATGATCCGAATCGATGTTGGCTCCTCGAAAGGTTCGGACATCTAGGATGCTGGAGGAGTGTCTGTCGTCGATCGCAATGTGATCAATAGATGTGATCATTGATTGGTTGTCAATTGATCGAAAGACCGCCAGGTCCCCTTATGGATGTTGAGGTGTGGGAATCGTGATTTTCTTACTACTAGATTGTTTCCCGCCATAAAGTCCACTAGCCTTAGTCCGTTTTCTGACCTGGTGTTGTGTAGGCTATGCTTTCCTGTGACTCCTTCAAAGATAACTTCCTTACCCAGCTTTAGATTGAAATCTCCTAGACGAGACACTTACTTACTTATCAGGCCTGCGATCCATGGAGGATCTGAGCCTGAGCTATAGCTGCCTTCCATCCTTGACGGTCCCGGGCACGCTGCTTCCAGTTGTCAAGACCATGATGTCTTACATCCGCGATTACTTGGTCTTTATACCGGAGGTTCGGTCTTCCTCTTCTTCTCGAACCAGGAGGCTCGGAGTCGAAGACCCTCTTAGCTGGAGCGTTGATGTCCATGCGCTCGATGTGGCCGAGCCAGTGTAGTCGACGGATCCTTGCCTTCCGGACTACATCCACATCTTGGTACAGCTCGTAGAGTTCGCGGTTGTGTCTTCTTCTCCATTCACCTTCCTCACAGACAGGACCAAATATCCGGCGCAGAATTTTTCTTTCGAAAGAACCGAAAATCAGCTCCGCTGTCCTGCTTATCGTGCAGCTTTCGGCTCCATACAGCAAGACTGGCAGAATGAGCGTTTTGTAAAGCATGACTTGGCAGCGGTTGCCAAGGGCGATTCTATGCCGGATCTCCACTGTGGTGTCATTTGTGGAATTTACGTTTGCCCCAAGGTAGACAAACTCCTTAACTACCTCGAAATTGTAGCTGTCAATTGTTATATTTTGTCCCAGGTGGTGAGCGACGGATTGGTTTTTGCTTGACAGCATGTATTTCGTTTTATCCTCATTGAACTTAAGACCAACTCGTTTCGCCTGTTCTTCAATCGCCGTGAATGCTTCCACAATGCCACGGCGAGAACACGCGATGATGTCGATGTTGACGCCTGCCCGTCGCACTATCTGTTCCAGCACCAGGTTGAAGAAGTCACATGACAGCGCATCTCCTTGCCGAAATCCGGTGCATGTTTCAAACGGTTCCGAAGTCCTAGAACCGAGTTGCACGGTGCAGCGTGGCGCGACACAACTGGATCAATTTTCCCGGGATCCCGAATTCGGCCATCGCACCAAACAGTCCTTCACGATGAATGCTGTCGTATGCGGCTTTGAAATCGATGAAAAGATGGTGTGTATCGATTCGAAACTCGTTGGTCTTTTCTAGGATTTGTCGAAGTGTGAAGATTTGGTCTATAGTCGATTTGCCGGAAGCTGGAGTGGTAGCTGCCGATTAGTGCGGTGAAAAATGGCTTTAGGCGTTCACACAATACGCTGGACGGGATCTTGTATGCGAGATTGAGCAGGGATATACCTTTATAGTTCTTGCAAGAGGTAGGATCGCCTTTTTTATGGATGGGGCAAATAGAGCTGGTATTCCAGTCGTCGGGCATGCTCGCGGTATATAAAATCGTTGGAAAGAAACAGATTAAAACGCTTCGCGCGTGAGTCGTTTTGACTCACGTTATGTATCTAGGGTTAAGAAGAAGAAGGACTCCCATTAGCAACAAAATTTACGTTTGACGAATGTCAACATTTTCATTCGGAAATATTGCATCAGCTGCTTAAGGCAATATTGGCATTTAGCTTCTTCCCACATCGAATAATAGTCAAATTGCACGTCCACCTTAGCTCCTGTTCCGAATCCATTCCGTTCCACATCTATCGATCCCTTCCACCTAACCCATTCCCGCGGACAAATTAACACCTATCATTCGACTAAGCAATCAATGACATTTCAAACGTCACTGACACGGAAAACAGGACGATGTAGAAGAGATTTTTTTCCAATTTACCCCCCATAAAAATCGGACAAATCCGGAAAGGAAAAACCAAACATAAAGGCAGAAAAATTGTTAAAGGAAAAGTAAACGAAAAAAATGTCCACCGGCCAACCGATGTATCTGTGAATGTTTTTCTACGAACTTTTCTACACAAACTGTATCCAATAGAAATCGAAATACAATCGGGAGCGCAACACGATGACATTTGTGCGTGATCCGTGCGGTATTGTTTGTTTGCTTGTAACATATTTGGCTGTTTTTTACGCCGACTATGTTGTCATGCGATGGATCATCCTTCAGACGATGCAAACAAGGTATACTGAAGCTCCTTTTCGTGTTATTTGTGCTTGTGTCTTCGATCAGTTTGGTTTGTTTGTTTGCAGCATTTGGGCTCCATTGCATGTTGTGCTATTTAACACGGTGGTCTTCCTCTTGGGCATGTCACATTTGAAGGCCGTACTCTCGGATCCAGGTACGGTGCCGTTGCCGCTGAATCGATTGGATTTCTCCGATTTGCATGCCAATCAAAAGAACGGAACCGGCCACGATCATGGCGAGTGGACGGTTTGCACACGATGCGAAACTTATCGTCCGCCGCGGGCTCATCATTGTCGGATTTGTAAGCGATGCATTCGACGGATGGATCACCACTGCCCGTGGATTAACAATTGTGTGGGAGAGCGAAATCAAAAGTTCTTTTTACAATTTCTAGTCTATGTGGCGATTTTGGCCTTGTACTCGGTTGCGTTGGTCATCATTTCGTGGGTGTACCCGTGCGAGGAATGCAACGCCAATGTCGTGGAGTCACAAACAAGGATGTGAGTATACAATTAATTGTTGATCGGATCGGATCGATTTGATCCTAATCCAATTAGTCGTACTTTGTTTACGGGAACCCGGTACTTGTGTGGTCTTAAGAAATTGCTATTTCATTTCCATTCTCTAGGCTACACAGCGTGATATTACTACTAGAATCAGCTCTTTTCGGTCTATTCGTCCTTGCCATCATGATTGATCAAATGCACGCGATACTTTATGACGAGACTGCCGTTGAAGCCGTTCAACAAAAAGGCACCTACCGACCAAACCGTCGCAAACTAAATCTACTAGCCGATGTATTTGGACGCGGTCATCCAGCCTGTTGGCTAATGCCGTGTACCAATTTCAACTCAAGGAAATATGATGCTCCACTGCTGAGTCACGATGTGTAAACTAATTTGACAAATTGTAATCAAAACTCTGAACTGATTTACCCACAACTGGAGACTATCAAAAAGATAAATGAAATTCGACTTGCATCAGCTCCTTCGTTGTCCTTCAGGATGCTTTCTAACTCGAACGTATTGTAAATTATTCTTAGTTTTTACGTTTCTACACATGTATGTATGTGCAGTTGGTGGTTATGGTTTAAGCGGTGGTGCATGTAGCAGTATATGGGATCCACACGTAGTCTCTCGTAGGTCTACTGCACCTCTACATTCGTCTACAATTTCTTTATTTTCTTTGTAAATAACAGTTATTATTCACCGTTTTCTTTCGCTTACGTATTTAAGACGAGAAAGTGTATGAGTATTTAAGGATTAGAGATTCCTTTCGTCCAAGATTTTAGTTTCTCTTAGGACGTAAGGGTTTTTGGAGAGACGGGACAATCGAGGTGTATGGATACGGTGGAGAGAAACATGAATGTTTAGGGCATGTCCCCGCACGACTCGCCGCTTCATTGGCATTTAAAGCAAATTTTATTCCACATAGGGTCTGCTGCGGTCTGTTACATCTATTCGCGCCTTTGGAGACCTTTTTTGTATGGACTTACCTCGTCTTCCTGTAGTGCATTTCCTTTATATAATTTCCGTCAATCTAACGACAAGCCTGACACCGTTATAATTCTGAGTGTTTCCGTATTGCCAATTACATTTCTATTCCTCCCTAGTTTACACCTTTATTTATAACTAAACTTTCGTCAGCCCGCAAGAAGTTTTCCTTTGCCTGAGCCTTTGCCTACTGAAATGCTTGCACTGCAACATTTCTTATCCAGCCCTTTCACCATTACCTTCTGTGGGGTGTTTATCCTATTCAGGTTATGTTGAAAACACCTACTTTAAGCCTCGCTCCCTTTCTGTCCTATACTGAGACCTTCTGTTCCCAAAAAATCCTTCCCAATATTTGAGCCCTTTCAATGCTGCCTTTGATTCAACGTTCTATACATTTTCAATCTCGAATTCTGTCGTAGTGTTGGATAGGTTGGTTGCCTTCTACGCAACGACAAACCAAATCTGTGTGACCAATTTTACTCCTACTAAGGCACTGATAAGCTCAGCTATTCCTATCCCGAATCATTCTTATTTTGCCTTCTTAGTCTCCCAGTTAGGATATTTGAAAAGAGCTTCAATTGAATGAATAATGCGTAACGCGTTGACCTATGACGATGACACCAAAATCGAATTGTATCTCAAGACCGTCTGTAGTATAATAGCAGGGCTTGACCTTACTTACTTATGTAGGTGGCGCTACAGTCCGGTGTGACCAACAAACTTCTCCCGCTAGCACGTCGTCCCTCGGGGTTGGACTCGAAGACTCTTCGGGCCGGAGCTGTGTTTTCCATTCGCTCTACATGGCCTAGCCATCTTAGACGTTGGATCCGCAGACGTCGTACCAGGCCGATGTCGCTGTACAGCCCGTGTAGTTCGTCGTTGCATCTTCACCTCCACTCCCTGTTTATACAAACGGGACCATAGATTGAACGCAGAATTTTCCTCGCGAAAAGACCAAGGGCCTCTTCATCTGCTTTCGTTAAAGTCCAGACCTCTGCGCCATAGAGGAGGACGGGATGACTGGGATGATTAAGGTTTTGTACAGCGCAACTTTGGTCTTTCGAGAGAGGGCTCTACTTCTCAATTGCCTCATGAGCCCCAAGAAGCAGCGGTTGGCAAGAGTAGTTCTGCGTTAGATCTCAGCGCTGTGTTGTTGTCGCTGGTCACTAGTGAGCCAAGGTAGACGAAGTCCTTGACCACTTCGAATTAGTAGCTGCCAATTGTGATCTTCTGACCGAGACGTAGGTGTTGTGCGTCTTTTTTGGTTGACAGCATATATTTCGTTTTACCCTCGTTAACCGAAAGACCCATTTTAGCCGCTTCTGCTTCAATGCTTTCGAACGCATCATTGACGACCCGCTGTGTTCGTCAAATTACGTCAGTGTCATCCGCGTACGCAAGCAGTTGTGCAGTTGGCCAGTGAGTCTCGTATGATATTTTCAAGCACGATGTTGAAGAAATTACATGACAGCTCTTCACCTTGTTTTAATCCTTTTTTAACATCAAAGGTCCCGGTTAATTCGCTACCGACCTTAATGGAGCAGCGAGAGTTCTTCATTGTCATTTTGCACAATCTAGCGAGTTTGGCAGGGTTGTCAAAACCAGACATGAGGCTGTATAGCTCGTCTCTATGTACATCGTCATACGCGGCCTTGAAATCGGCGAAAAGGTGATAGGTGTCGATTGGTGCATGCGCCATACCAGATAATCTCCAGGCACTTTAAATAGCTCGGCAGACAGTTCGTTTGCGGCCGCGGCTTTATTGTTCTTGGGCTTTAAAATTACTAGCTTAATTTCGTCTAGGTCGGGTCCGTTGCGAATGGATCATTCTGCCTGATGGCGGTATTAGATCTTTCATCGCCATCGGAGTTTGCGAGAGATTGAGGGAAACTCGCCCGGCGAAGGTCCTAGGGATGATGATAGCAATATCGAATACTGGCAATAGCAAAATCAAAATCTTTACTTCGCGGTAGCTTTTCGCATAGTATTCAGTAAAAATTTCCCAAAAGTCAAAATGTTGATAGTCCGAACCATTTTTCTGTAATGGTTTTGTACGTACTATACGAGCGTATCATTTTTCCTTCTCTTTTCTTCTTTCTTCTTCTTTTGGTGGCGTTACAGCCCATGAAGGACCAGAGCCAAGCTTCTCTTCAATCACCCATGGTGTGTGTGATTTATTTTTCCCCCCGGTGAAAGGGTCCTACAGTTTAATGCCGATTCCGAACGGCGTGAGTCGAGAAGCTTTTTCGAGGCAGGTTATACTACGGAGGGTTTTGCCAGTGCCCCGCCGAGGAGGGACGCCGCGAAATAAATATTCGATGGCGTTGGTGTTATCGGGATCCGAACTCGCTCATCGTGCGTCAGAGTCCAACACACTAACTTCTGCGCCACGTCGCCCTCACATATCGATATCATGATATCGACCTAATGGTATCGTATCGCCCTATGGATATCGATGTAATGGTATCGACCTAATGGTATCGATCAAACGGTATCGACCTAATAGTATCGACCTAATGGTATCGACCTAATGGTATGGACCTTATGGTACCGACATAATGGTATCGACCTAATGGTATCGACCTAATGGTATCGACCTAATGGTATCGACCTAATAGTATCGACCTAATGGTATCGATATATTGGTATCGACCTATTGGTATCGATCTAATGGTATCGACCTAATAGTATCGACCTAATGGTATCGACCTAATGGTATGGACCTTATGGTATCGACCTAATGGTATGGACCTTATGGTACCGACCTATTGGTATCGACCTATTGGTATCGACCTATTGGTACCGACCTAATGGTATCGACCTATTGGTATCGACCTATTGGTATCGACCTATTGGTACCGACCTAATGGTATCGACCTAATGGTATCGACCTAATGGTATCGACCTAATAGTATCGACCTAATGTTATCGATCTAATGGTATCGACCCAGTGGTATAGATCTGTTGGTATCGATCTAATGGTATCGACCTATTGGTATGGACCTAATGGTATCGACCTAATAGTATCGACCTAATGGTATCGATCTATTGGTATCGACCTATTGGTATCGATCTAATGGTATAGACCTAATAGTATCGACCTAATGGTATCGACCTAAAGGTATTGACCTAATGGTATGGACCTTATGGTATCGACCTAATGGTATGGACCTTATGGTACCGACCTATTGGTATCGATCTATTGGTATCGACCTAATAGTGTCGACCTGATGGTATCGACCTATTATTATCGACCTAATGTTATCGATCTATTGGTATCGACCATGATATCGCCATGATTCAATCAATTTCATTTGTCTTTGCAATGATTGCTCAGCGAAATTGTCCTTCAAGACCTTTTTGTCCACTAATCGCGTACTTGTTTGTCTTAACTACCTACAACACCCACTAGTAAGCTCGTTTGCAGTGCCACCAATTCATTCAGAACTAAGTTTAGTTTAATTTACGTCCTCGTTCACTATCATTCCCATAACAATTCAAAAAAAATCCCTTTAGGGTCATTTACCAATAGCATCTTTCTAAGCGTGGCCTTTTCATTCTTTGGCTAATTTTTGAGATCAAGTTTGAATAAGGATTAATGCCCCTTTCCTTCAATCTAAGTCTTTGCCTTAATGCCAGCCTCCTCAACATGAAGAAATCCTCTGCCATACAATAGGGCGAAAACACGTGAATAGTTGTCTCCCTGCTGTATCAATCTCCACTTGATGTCTCCCCGATATCCGACTCTGCCAAACTCAATCTCAATCCGATTGTAAAGTATCTTTAAGCACCCAACTAAAATTAAATTAGCCAATTAAGAAAAGTATAAAATAGAAAAGAGAACGATCAAAAAGTATTTGATTTACTTGTAGTGCTACGTAGCGAAATACCTATTTATTCTAGTTTAATACTAATTTCTAACTACAGAAACCCGTGTATTCGAGCTTTCATTCGATGTTTTTCTTGCACTGTCGCGTGGTGCTGTTCGTCCTGAATTTATTCTCTATTTGTAACTGACATCCTTTACAAAAGTAATAAAATTAATAAATAAAAATGCAAATTGTGTGCAATATAAATAAATAAAATTAAAATCACACTCGCTATCTATCAATTTGAATAAACAAATTTCTAATAATACGTGTACCTCTGTATCTTAAACTGCAAAATGCGAATACCCCATCAAGTAAACAATATATCTAAATTGTAAATCGTGTCTCGGTATTATTTCTGTATTTTTCCTTTAACTTTTCTGTTTTAGATAAATAAATATTTAAAAAACAAAAAGTATATGGAAAAAACCAGAGGATTGTGTACAGTCAAAAAGGCTTAAATGTATCTCATCTTAGCAGTGGGTGTGTACGTACTACATATACATTTTTACTTTAAGAAATGCAAGGATCAGAAGGCCATTTTGACTAAAGAACAAACGTTCTATGGTAAATGTTGTTAGATGGTATTTCCTGCGTGTAAGGGCGTACCATTACGGTGTACCATTCATGGGATATTTGTTTAATTTTAACTTGTGTATGTAAGGAACAAGGCTGCGGGCATGTTTTTCGTAGAGATGGAAGGTTGAATAAATGGTAGATTTTTTGTCTCAAAGATCTGGAAAAGGAGTTGAGAATCTTTTATAAGTCTGTAAGGGTCTGTGTTTTATTTGGGTGTTTGTTGCTTTAGTAGAAGTTCTATTTTCGTAACCAAACGAAGACGACACGACTGTAGTACCAGTTGCTGATAGTGCCTAGATGCCTTAGAACCTTTAAATAAACGCACCCATCGATCCAATCTGGATAGCTACCCTGGCACCCGCCAGGTAGTGAACCAATGTGTGCAGCGACCCAACCCCTTGTTGGTGAGAAAAGAGGAACCTGGCCTTCCAGGTTGGGGGTTGTGCTTAGGGGTAACATCCCTATCACGTAAAAACCTACTTGTTCCGCAACAACAACAAGCCTCGGATGCGGACGGATACAAAGCTGACGACCCCTGCAAACGACTAACGGACTTGAGAGTCTGCACCTGGAATGTGGGGTCCCTTAACAGACCGGCTGCAGGCGGTCAATTGGAGCAAACCCTCAACTGCTATATAGCAGATATAACCGCACTCCAAGAATGGGATGGACCAGGCAAAAAACGGATGAAAAACTGCGACATCTACTATGGGAACTGCTACAAAGAGAACAAACAGCGCATATTCGGGTGCGGATTCGTTATTAGAGGAAGACTCCGACAAAAAGTCTTAAGCTTCCGAGATGTAAGCGAACGCCTCATAACAATCCGCATCAAAGCTAAATTTGGAAACATTAGCTTAATATGCGCTCACGCCCCAAAGGAAGAAAAGGACGATCGACTCAAAGAAGAATTCTACGATCTCCTAGACAGAACATATGCCCAATGCCCCAGCTATGACACAAAAATAGTTCCAGGAGATTTTAATGCAAAACTGCTTTCATTAGAAAGCATAGCCTCCATAACACCACTTCCGACTACGGACATAGGCTAATCGATTTCCTAGCGGGGCGTAACCTCATTGTAGCAAGCACGCGATTCCCCCATCTCAACATCCACAAGGGTACCTGGCGGTCTTTTAATCAATCGACCACCAACCAGATTGATCACATTGCGATCGACGCCAGATACTCCTGTATTCTCGACGTACGAACCTTCCGAGAGGCCAACATCGACTCGGACCACTACCTTGTTGTAGCCAAGGTACGAATAAGGATATCAAGAATGCTTAGGAGTCGAGTACCATAACATAAGTTTGACGTCGGAAAGCTACAATCGCAAGAGGCTGCCAGAATCTTTGCCGATCGGGTCTCCTCCAAGCTCTCTCAAAATCCGTCCACAGCAGCCCAAACAATAGAACAGGAATGGGCGCATTGCCAGAGCGCCGTCAGAGACGATGCCTCAGAGGTGCAGGGTTTCAAACCGCCACCACCTAGAAACCCCTGGTTCAATGAACAATGCGAACAAGCCCATGCAGCAAAACAAGAGGCATATAAAGCCATGCTGCAACGACGGACGAGAGCTGCTCGCGAAATCTATGAGCAGAAGAGAAGAGAGGAACACACGCTTTTCAGAAGAAAGAAGAGAGAGCACGGAAAGCGTGAGATCGAGGAGATGGAGAGATGCTTCCGCAGGAATGACGGCCGTAAGTTTAACAATAAGGTAAAACGAACATGCCGTGGCTACAAAGCCAGAGCAGCGGCCTGCAGGGATGAAAATGGAGAACTGGTAGTAGAGTCGCAGTCGATGCTGAGGATTTGGAAATACCACTTCTGCGGACTGTATAACGGCGATGATAGATAAGATACCGCTGTCAGGCAGAACGAGCCACTCGTAATGGACGACGACGTAAGAGAATTCGGTCTAGAAACTCGGCCTAGACGAAGCCGCGGACGAAGACGCTGTCTGCTGAGCTTTTTAAGGCGGCTGGAGATGAGCTGGTAAGGTGCATGCACCATCTCATTTGCAAGGTATGGTCGGAGGAGAGCATGCCCGACGAATGGAATCTCAGCATCGTTTGCCCGGTCCATAAGAAAGGAGACCCCTATAACTGCGACAACTATAGGGGAATAAGTAACATCGCAAATAAGTAGGGGAATAAGTAACATCGCATATAAGACCTTCTCTGCCGTATTGTGTGAACGCCTGAAACCGTTTGTGGATAACCTGATCGGCTCTTATCAGTGTGGTTTCAGGCCAGGTAAATCCACAATAGACCAAATATTTACGCTACGGCAGATCTTGGAGATACCAAATACCAATACCAAATCGACACTCGCCACCTCTTCGTCGATTTCAAGGCTGCATATGACAGCGTGTATAGAGATGAGCTATACAAAGCCATGTCTAGTTTTAACATCCCTGCCAAGCTCGTCCGACTGTGCAGGATGACAATGGAGAATTCTCGCTGCTCCATTAAGGTAGGTAATGAGCAAACCGAGACCTTTAATTTCAAAAAAGGATTTAGGCAAGGTGACGCGCTGTCATGCAACTTTTTCAACATCGTGCTTGAAAAGATCGTGCAGGAGTCACTGGTCAACACAAGAGGTACGACTTTTTTCAAGTCTACGCAATTACTTACGTATGCCGACGACATCGACGTTATTGGACGGACACAGCGAGACGTCAATGAGGCCTTTGTAAGCATTGAGGTAGAAGCGGCTAAGATGGGTCTGAAGGTTTATGAGGGTAAAACCTGTTTATGAGGGTAATATCTGCTTTCATCTAAAAGAGACGGACAACACCGACGTATTGGCCAGAACGTCACCACGGGCGCATATAACTTTGAAGTGGTCAAGGAATTCGTCTACCTTGGCTCACTGATGACCAGCGACAACAACACCAGCGCTGAGATAAAACGCAGAATCACTCTTGCCAACCGCTGTTTCTTTGGGCTCAAGAGGCAATTGAGAAGTAGAGCCCTCTCTCGGAAAACCAAGATGACACTCTATAAGACCTTAATCATCCCAGTCCTCCTTTACGGCGCAGAGGCTTGGACCTTAACAAAAGCGGATGAAGATGCCCTTGGTCGTTTCGAGAGGAAAATTCTGCGTACTATCTACGGTCCCGTTTGTTCAAACGGTGTATGGAGGGGAAGATATAACGAAGAACTGTACGGGTTGTACAGCGACATCGGCCTGGTGCGACGTCTACGGATACAGCGTCTAAGGTCATGTAGAGCGCATGGAAAATACAGCTCCGACCCGAGGAGTCTTCGAATCCACTCCGGAAGGAAGGCGCGGCAGAGGACGGCCGCATCATCGGTGGCGCACGCAGGTGGAAGGGGACCTTAACCAACTGGGCGTGCGGCGCTGGAAACAGCTGGCCAAAGACCGTGCCAGCTGGAGACGCTTGTTGGTTGAGGCCCAGGTTCACCACGGACTGTAGCGCCACCTAAGTAAGTAAGTATGTATCGATCCAATCTGTCAGATGTCAGCTGCCAGATTTGAATCTGACGTTTTGAAAGGGTTGATCGCGTTTAACATGGCAAACGCCAGCTTCGATCTCTGCCCCTGCTCAATCCAAGTTGACACACAACCTCCGCGTGGCCTCGCATGTGAAACATCGCTTTTGATATGCCGACCTTCCATCAAGCTGCGGCGCATATCCGAAGACCAGGATAGTTCCAGAACAACAACGGCGACTAGGAGTGACTCATTCCCGGGTAGATGCTACACCTGCGACCAGCAGGGGCACATTGCGAGAAACTGCCGCCTGCGAAGAAAGCGTTCGAGGTCTAGTTCGCCAAAAAGAGACCATGGGAGTGAACGCGACCGTGGAGGTGCAAAAGGTGCACCTAACAATCCGTTAAACTAAAACGAGTCAGTGCAGAGGGGCATTCGCTGGCTCCCACATTGGAGTGCCCCAGCATTCTCGTATCCCGAATCTGTAGGGGTGCAACCAGGCTAGTCATCGAGGGAACGATGGACGGGCGACGATATCTGCTGACGTTGGACACGGGCGCAACTCATTCAGTCATCCGAAGCGGAGTGGTTTCTGACATCGAACCATTTTTCGAGGTAAGGCTTCGTACAGTAACTGATGAGAAGGCGGAAGTTAAGGGAAAGGTCCAGAAAATTATTACGATGGGTACCGTCGAGTTTCAGCATGATTTCATCGTTGCGGACATCACTGATGACATCATAATCGGCGTCGACTTCATGATTAGGCATGGCTTCACATTGGACCTCAACCAAAAAGTGATGAAGTACGGCAACTTGGAGCTCCCATTAACAATAGATAATGGACAGGGTAACAAGGTCAGGAGAATAGTCGTACAAGCGCGCCAAACAGTTCCCCCGAATGCAGAAGCTGTGGTTTGGGCAAAGATAGAAGAGGATGCGGAGACAAGCCGAATGTGGGTGGTCGAACCCGACAAACGAAATAGACCCAGCGATATCATTATTGGAAGGGCTCTCGTGGAACCCCGACAAGACCAACTGGTTCCAGTACGAGTCCTGAATCCAGCCAGTACACCTAAGACTGTACACAAGGGAACAACGATCGCTCAATGCCAAGAAGCTGCCGCCGTTATGAACTGCGAAGATAAGAAACACCGGGAAATTCGGAAAAACAAACCGTTCTTGAAAACAATGGTCAGAGAGTGGACACAACATCTAGTGGAGAAGCAAAAAAGTAAAGCACTCCCCTACTTCGTAAATATTGGACAGTTTTTGCAAATGGTAAAAACTGTGGAAGAACATCAATTGTGAAGTACAGAATAGACACAGGGGACTCTAGACCGATCCGGCAACCACCGAGGAGGGTACCTTTGGCGAAAGAAGGAGAGGTGATCAAACTAATCGACGAGATGGAAAAGGAGGGCGTGATCGAACCATCTGCAAGCCCATGGAGTTCGTCGGTAGTGCTAGTTAAGAAGAAGGATGGAAGCACCCGATTCTGCGTGGACAATAGGAAGCTGAACGACGTCACGAAGAAGGACAGCTATCTTTTACCGAGAATCGACGACACCTTGGACACACTATCTGGTGCGAAGTGGTTCTCGACGCTGGACTTGCAAAGTGGATACTGGCAAATAGAGCTTGACCAGCAAGACAAGGAAAAGACTGCGTTCACCGCCGGGGGAGAGTTGTGGCAATTCTCTGTGATGCCCTTCGGTTTTTGCAATGCGCCGGCAACATTCGAAAGACTTATGAACCGGGTGCTAAGAGGACTTGCCTTGTCTATCTAGATGACATAGTTGTCATGGGCAAGGATTTCGACGATCACTTTAGGAAGCTTGAAGAGGTACTGGAACGTATTCAAGCAGCCGGACTGAAATTGAGACCGAAGAAATGTTCGCTCTTCCAAAACGAGGTGAAGTATTTGGGACATGTGGTGACTGCGGGAGGAATCCACACAGATGAAGAGAAAATCTCAGCGGTTAAGGAATGACCGCGGACGAAGAATCTTCATGAGTTAAGGTCATTCCTGGGACTTTGCACATATTACAGGCGATTCATCCCAGGATTTGCAAACTTTGCCAGCAGTTTGCACGAGCTCACCAATAAGAATCGGCCATTCAAGTGGGAGAAGCCGCAGAAGGAAGCGTTCATTCAACTGAAGGAATTGCTCTGCAGTGCGCAGATCCTTGCATACCCTGTCCCGGGAGAAAACTTTATTTTGGACACCGATGCGAGCGGACATGGAACCGAGGGAGTACTCTCTCAAATGATTGACGGGCGAGAACGGGTCATCGCTTACTACAGTAGGATCCTATCGAAGCCTGAGAGGAACTACTGTGTAGCTAGGAGGGAGCTTTTAGCCGTGGTTGACTGTGTCAAGCATTTCCACAAATACCTGTTCACGTGCCGAAACCAAGGAACAGGTCACCGACATCCGTCGTTTCCATGTGCTGCCAGAAGATTCCTGGACTGTCGAGAAGGTCGGAAGAAAGCAGCGAGAAGATGCCGATCTGGCAGTCATCATCGACTACCAAGGACGAGGTTTTCGACCAAGTTGGCAGCAAATATCCAGTTAAAGCTCAATCGTGAAAGCTTACTGGGCCCAATGGCAGAGTTTAAAGCTGAAAAACGGTTGCCTCTACCGCAGTTGGGAAAGTGAGGACGGGAACATTATAAACGATCTGCTGGTAATTCCAAAGGGACAAATCGACGAGGTCATCCGAGAATACCACGAGGGATCAAGCGGGGGTCATCTTGGTGTTAACAAGACTGTAGAAAAGATCAAGAGACGTTTCTACTGGGTAGGATGCCATGAGTCGGTCACAAATATCATTCGCAGGTGTGAACAGTGTGCGAAGGCAAAGGGGCCGTTAGGAAAACTCGAGGAAACATGCAGCAGCACAATGTTGGAGCACCGTTCGAACGTATCGCCATGGACATCGCAGGCCCATTCCCAACGAGCAACGCTGGAAACAAATACACGAGGGTGGTGATCGATTACTTCAGCAAGTGGCCTGAGATGTTTTGCATCCCAAACCAGGAAGCCAAAACCATTTCGGATGCATTCGTGAACAACTGGGTTGCGCGTTACGGAGTACCGCTGGAACTGCACTCAGACCGAGGAAGGAACTTCGAGTCGTCAGTGTTCAAAGAACTCTGCGACATGCTAGGTATCAGAAAGACGCGGACAACACCATTACACCTACAATGTGATGGCATGGTCGAAAGGTTCAACCGGACGATGGAGGCATAATTGAGAAAAGTCGTCGTCGGAGATCAGAGGGTCTAGGATGAACATCTTCCCCTTTTCTTAATAGCATACCGTTCGGCACAGCACAATTCAACGGCAACAACACCCGCCGAAGCCATTTTTGAAACTGATCTCCGACTTCCATCGGACTTGAAGTTCGGCGTGGTACTACCGACAACTAGCGGCAGGGAGGACTTCGTAACCGAAAAGAAAGAACAGCTGAACTCCATCCATCAGTTCATCCGGGAGCGACTGAATTTGGTCAGCGATAAGATGAAGGCGAGATACGACTTAAGGGCGAACTCTTCTGGATTCGAGACAGGACAATTGGTATTGCTGTACAACCCACAACGAAAAAAAGGCTTGAGCCCCAAATTGCAGTCAGCCTGGGATGGGCCATATGAGGTCATCAAGAAACTTAACGACGTGGTGTACCGTATACAGCAGACGGGAAACAGACGGGCGAAGTATAAGCTTTTCCACGTAGAGAGGTTAGCGCCATATTACGGAGAAGGATCCAATCGCTTGTTCGAGGACGAACAAGTTTAGGAGGAGGGCAGTGTTGCGGAGACACAAACCGACGGTTAAGTTCGAATTTCGCTGTCGAAGTTCGAAAGCTCTCTTGAAGCGGAGATTGGAATGATGTCAACTGTCAACGGCGTATTCCTAATTGTCAGAGCATTCTAGAGATTTCCGAAGGGGAACTTCCGACGGTGAACATTCGAAAAGTTGGACCGAGAGCTATATAAGCACGAACACTCGCCCTCGGCATGCATTCAGTTTGTGGTATTGAACAGCGTGTAACAAGACGGTGTGATCAATACATAAAATAAATAAAGTTTAAAGTGTAACAATTAAGAAAAATGATGAAGCTGCACAGATAATTGATCTGTGGTGAAATAAGAAGTATGTGTGGCTTAATATGAATAAAACGTAGACAATTGTAGTTTATCGCAATCCAGTGGTACGAACCCTATTCGGTGTGGGATTAAATTTCGTAACAATATGTACTTTGTTAAAATAGTTACATATCTGGGGAAATAATCAACATTTTGTTGCAGCACTATGATCCGACCTTAATGACAGTTGGTCGCTGTCATTCTTACCTCTTCCGAACAACCACGTGCGCAGCGACGAACTAAACAACAAAATGAAACGTCAAAAAACGATGTTGACATTTTGCCATCGAATATTTTTATTTTTTGACCAGTAGAATCGCGTTTTTCTTGTGTTTTCGATTGTATTCTGCCAAATATTTGTGCCGGAAGTGTCGGAAAGGATAACGAGAATTGTGAAACAAACGTTTTGGAAATTTGTAAATCGAACGGTAAGTAGATGCCAGACACACACGCAAATTCATTGTTCGTATAATCCAATTGGTTTTCTAGACCTAAGAACAGTATCTGCAATGCTGGGCAAACGGTGCTGGTACACAGCAGGTACATCTTGTGCGTGGTTGCGTGATTCTCCTTGGATCACGTTTAGGTTTCAAAAGATCCTTTTGTAAATACAATATGATATCTCCGGATAGAGCGTGTTGGCAGAGTAAACTGTTCGATTGGAAGTTAACATTGTTGACGGCATAACTAAGAATCGATCGGGCCATTATCTTGGACAAAAATTGTCGATCAATACCTGAAAATGACTTGAATTGAATTTCGTGACAAACAAAAAGGGTGCGGTACGGACCTTGTAACTCCGGACGGATGTCTAAGATTTCGTTGTTTCGATGGCATTCGATAGCGGCTAGTACGCGACGTCCAATTCCAATGAGCAGCTGACGCTTGAACTTGATGAATAAATGTTCGATGAATATAATATCGTCGCGACCCATTGGAACGCATTTCGTGCGACTGCTTTGCAATTCGGTGTCGTCATCAGTTTCATAGTCTCGCGCGACTACGATTGAAGTAAGGGAGATCTGGAATAGAATAGAAAGACCGTGAATGTGCGCACAACAGCGTTTATCTTTAGGTGCCAAATTGGCAGATGATAGGCAATCATATCTGTCTCAAATCCGGATATAAATCTATTGGTCGAGCAAAATTTATTTGTACAAAATAGGTATTATCGGATTAAGATACTGGGAACGTGCTCCACAGACTTATCTTATCTCAGTCAGTAGTCAGTGGTTTCCCTAAAATTCCTGTCTTACTCGCTATAAGAAACCTTTAACGTCTTCGGCCGATTTAGTTAACTAGTGATGTTCCGATCAATCATAGCAGTTGCTTTATTAAGTTGTGCGTTGGCTGGCGTGCCACGTGGCTTTAACGAAGGACGAATCGTTGGTGGTGAAGAGACTACTATTGAAAAGTTTCCCTACCAAGCGGCCCTTGTATTCGAAAAATTTTTGCTCTGTGGTGGCAGCCTTTACTCACAAAATATCGTCATCACTGCTGCTCATTGCGTAGAAGGTTTCGTACCATTTCAAATCAAGGTCCGTTTGGGTTCGGCTAATAGATTGTCGGGCGGTGAATTAATTCCGGTCAGTGCGCTTAAAACCCATGAATCGTATGGCTATAACAAAGCCTTCGATGTCGGTGTGATCAAATTGAGTACTCCGGTTCGTCTGACTAACAAAGTTCGACCAATCCCATTGGCTGTTGAGGTGCCCAAGACTGGAACTCCGGCTTACGTGAGTGGCTGGGGTGTGCTGTCGTACGATTCCGGTATCAAGCCGACAATGCTCCATGAAGTGGAAGTTGAGATTATCAATCGTCGTGATTGTGCGTCCGAGTTGTACAAATATGGACAAATGATTATGGAAACCATGTTGTGTGCTGCTGTTGCAGATGGTGGTAAGGATGGTTGTAACGGCGATTCCGGTGGTCCATTGGCTGTCGATGGCAAACTGGTCGGTATTGTGTCATGGGGCAAGTCGTGCGCTCTCAAGGACTATCCAGGGGTTTATGCTTCTGTTCCTGAACTGCATACATGGATCGAGCAGTCTGCCAGCGAGTTGTCGAAAGAATGAATTAACGAATTTGTATGTAATAATAATAAACAAGTTACTCGGGAATTTGGTAATTATTGTCGTTTTACTGAGAATACAGAGACAAAGTTTGATCCTATCATGATTTCGGCAGTGAAGGGATGAGTACCCTAGCTGCTGTTATGTGCATCTTTCATTCTACAGACTACTGTGACTACTACTACTGTGGCTGCGAAGATTCTTTTCTTTTGTCGCAGTAGTTTTTTCTCCTCCCTTCTTCTGGCTTGGTACTCTTCTTGCGCTGCCCTGGTTTTCCTCTGCAGCGCCTTTTGGTACGCCTCGTCGGTTGCTGCCTTTTTCTGCTCACACTCGCCATCATACCACGGGTTTCTTGTCGGGGGTGGTAGGTATCCTAAGGTGGTTTCGGCTACTTCCTGAATGGCTGAGCGGCAATGCAGCCACATATTATTGGCATTTGTGTTCGACGTAGGCATACCGCAGAGTCTTTCGCTCAGCTGCTCCCTGTAGACTCTGGTAACCTACGGTGTGCGCAGGCGCTCAATGTCGAACCTCCTCCTGGTGGGCTGGTGCAGCTTTCTGACATTGGACAGTCGAGCTCTGAATCTTGCTGCTACGAGGAAGTGGTCAGAGTCGACATTTGCCCCTCTGAATGTTGGCACATTCAAGATGTTTGACGAGTGCCTTGCGTCAATGAGCACATGGTCGATTTGGTTAGCGGTGTTTTCCTTTCCGATTTTGGCGTTGAAGTCCCCGAGCACGATTTTTACATCGTACTCCGGACAAGCTCCGTAGGCGTTGTCCAGGAGGTCATAGAAGTCCTTCTTGATATGGTCTTCAGCCTCGTCGGTACCTCTGATGCGGATCACAGCCAGGCGATCACTTATAGGCTTAAAGTCGATGACCTTCAACCTTAACCGCTTTCCCACGACGAATCCGCATCCCAGTAAGTGCAATCTTTTGTGACAGCTGTAATAAATGTCGCAAGAACCTTGTAAAATCTGTGTTCTGAAGATTAGTTGTCTTAAGGAGCAAAGTATGAACATTTCGAAGTTTTGTGTCTACTTGCGTTTTGTGTACTAATTTTTGACTGCAATTTTTGATCATTGAGATCTAATTTTCTCCATGAATGCGGGCTTACTTGTCCATCATCTTGAGCCTAAATTATATTCCAATCACCGCGGTTCTGTTCCGTTTATTTGTAAGACGATTATTTACTCTGGACATTACATTCGTAACAAAAACTTTCGGGTTTTAACCCGGAAATCGAAGGCTAAAGTTCCTCCGAATTGTGCCATCGCTCCAATCTCAGTTCATACGTTTCCGAAACCCATCTGGATTGCGTTAGAATTGTGAAAGTGAAGAAAATAAAGATCTTACCTAGAAACTAGTCCAATCGTCTTCCAGACATGGCGTCAGGCCGTAATGGAAATACCCACGAGGACATTTTTTACGATCAAAGCTTATCATACGCCATTCTTCGTAAATCAGATTCTAATCTCTCTTCGTGCAAATAAAACAAAGTGTTCAATCCTGATAGGAATTCAATACCGTTAGATCTCGAATCCACATCCAAAGCAATTAGCAAATAAAATTTGTTTAAAGATTATGAAACCGTAGCTAATCCAGGTGCTATCGAGCCTATGTATGTCGCATGGTGTTATCTAATCAATTCATCGAAATTTTCAAATACGCCATTCACACTTGGTTGACTATAAAAACTTCCCAATCGTCTCCTATTCAGTTAGTTAATTGCTTAACATTAAGCCGTGATGTTTAGATTGATTGTTGTACTTGCTCTGTTGGGCTGTGCTTTGGCTGGCGTTATTGAGCCACGCAAATCCGATGCCGGACGCATTGTTGGCGGTGAAGAGACCACCATTGAAAAGTTTCCCTATCAAGTGGCTTTGATAAGGAACGGAGAATTAGACTGCGGTGGCAGTTTGATCTCTCCAAGTGTCGTCGTTACCGCTGCCCATTGCTTGCAGTCGCGCAAAGCTAGTGATTTAAAGGTCCGTTTGGGTTCTTCCACTTACAAATCTGGCGGTGAATTGATTTCGGTCAGCACAATCAAGTTCAATGAGAATTATGACGACAACCTGACTATCTATGATGTCGGCTTAGTTAAGTTGAGCACTCCAGTTCATTATACGGATAAGATTCGTCCAATTCCATTGGCCACTGAAATACCAAAAACCGGTACACCAGCCTACGTCACTGGATGGGGTACGGATAGATACTCGCATGATGACTTTCAGTCCGTCTTGCATGAGGCCGAAGTTAAGATTATCGATCGTCCTGATTGTCGTTCTGATCAGTTCAAGTATGGAACTCTGGTTGGGTATACCATGGTGTGCGCTGCTGTTGTTGGTGGTGGAAAGGACGCTTGCCAAGGTGATTCCGGTGGTCCATTGGCTGTTGGAGGTAGACTGGTCGGTATTGTGTCATGGGGTAACATGTGCGCTCACAAGGACTACCCAGGCGTATATGCTGCCGTTCCCGAGCTACGTTCGTGGATTGAAAACAACGCCGAGCAATTGTAAATCGGCTATATAGATGGACAAATATATAAAAAAAAATTAAGTTTCAATTTCAAAAAAGGTGATAACGTGTTTCTATTGCTCAGGGAGTGTCTTTGAAATTTGTCTTGCAGGTGTATAAAACTGATTCACTCAACAGCTAAAACCCGAAGCCGATGCGCTTAACGAACACTGCTTGCCTCTATAATCACTGCAGTGTGTATCAGGCAGAATTAACAGCGATAACGGAGGCCCTTGCATGGCTCAGGATCAATGTAATATCCGCTAAGGATATCATTTGCACGCGGTAACCCACAAATCAAAGACATCCCTAAACTGTCGCCTATCTCTAAACGAGATGGCTTAACAGTTCAACATTAAAGTATTGTGAATTCCCGGGCATAGAGATATTCCAGGAAACTGCGCGGCCGACGAACTCGCAAAGTTAGGGTCAAGCACACTCAGTCCTCCTACCCTCGGGTACCTTGAAGCACCAATAAGTACGGTAAAGCAAATGATAAAACTTCGAACCATAGAGGCACCTAGGAGGCCGCCAGACTAGGGCTGCCCTCCAATGACTTTTACCGCGGCTGCATGGACGAGGAGGAAAAGGAATCAATACATCATCTTCTCTGCTCATGCCCCTCTTTTGCGAACCGTAGGATCTGATCTTGATCTTGTCTCCTCAAAGCTCTCTCAAAATCCGTCCACAGCAGCACAAACAATAGAACAGGAATGGGCGCATTGCCACAGCGCCGTCAGAGACGCTGCCTCAGAGGTGCTGGGTTTCAAACCGCCACCACCTAGAAACCCCTGGTTCGATTAACAATGCGAACAAGCCCATGCAGCAAAACAAGAGGCATATAAAGCCATGCTGCAACGACGGACGAGAGCTGCTCGCGAAATCTATGAGCAGAAGAGAAGAGAGCACACGGTTTTCAGAAGAAAGAAGAGAGAGCGCGGAAAGCGTGAGATCGAGGAGATGGAAAAAAGCTTCCGCAGGAATGACGCCCGTACATTTTACAATAAGGTAAAACGAACATGCCATGGCTACAAAGCCAAAGTGGCGGCCTGCAGGGATGAAAATGGAAAACTGGTAGTAGAGTAGCAGTCGATGATGAAGATTTGGAAATACCACTTCTGCAGAGTGTATAACGGCGATGATAGACAAGATACCGCTGTCAGGCAGAACGAGCCATTCGTAATGGACGACAATGAAACAGAATTCAGTCCACCCGACCTAGACGAAGTCAAAATAGCAATATCAAGACTTAAGTCTAATAAAGCCGCGGGCGCAGACGGCCTGTCTGCTGAGCTTCTTAAGGCGGCTGGAGATGAGCTGGTGAGCTGCAAGGTATGGTCGGAGGAGAGCATGCCCGACGAATGGAATCTCAGCATCGTTTGCCCCGTCCATAAGAAAGGAGACCCCTATAACTGCGACAACTATAGGGGTATAAGTCTCCTTAACATCGCATATAAGACCTTCTCTGCCGTATTGTGTGAACGCTTGAAGCCGTTTGTGGATAACCTGATCGGCTCTTATCAGTGTGGTTTCAGGCCAGGTAAATCTACAATAGACCAAATATTTACGCTACGGCAGATCTTGGAGAAGACCCAGGAATACTAAATCGACACTCACCACCTCTTCGTCGATTTCAAGGCTGCATATGACAGCGTGTATAGAGATGAGCTATACAAAGCCAGGTCTAGTTTTAACATCCCTGCCAAATTCGTCCGACTGTGCAGAATGACAATGGAGAATTCTCGCTGCTCCATTAAGATAGGTAATGAGCAAACCGAGACCTTTGATGTTAAAAAAGGATTTAGGCAAGGTGACGCGCTGTTATGCAACTTTTTCAACATCAAGAGTCACCGGCCAACACAAGAGGTACGACTTTTTTCAAGTATACGCAATTGCTTGCGTACGCCGACGACATTGACGTGATTGGTCGGACACAGCGAGACGTCAATGAGGCCTTTGTAAGCTTTGAGGTAGTAGCGGCTAAGATGGGTCTCAAGGTTAATGAGGGTAAAACCAAATATCTGCTTTCATCTAAAGAAACGGCCAACACCGACCGACGTATTGGTCAGAACGTCATCATGGGCAGATATAAGTTTAAAGTGATCAAGGAATTCGTCTACCTTGGCTCACTGAAGACCGGCGACAACAACACCAGCGCTGAGATAAAACGCAGAATCACTCTTGCCAACCGCTGGTTCTTTGGGCTCAAGAGGCAACTGAGAAGTAGAGCCCTCTCTCGGAAAACCAAGGTGACACTATATAAGACCTTGATCATCGCAGTCCTCCTTTACGGCGCAGAGGCTTGGACCTCAACAAAAGCGGATGAAGATGCCCTTGGTCGTTTCGAGAGGAAAATTCTGCGTACTATCTACGGTCCCGTTTGTTCAAACGGTGTATGGAGGAGAAGATATAACGAAGAACTGTACGGGTTGTATAGCGACATCGGCCTGGTACGACGTCTACGGATACAGCGTCTAAGGTGGCTAGGCCATGTAGAGCGCATGGAAAATACAGCTCCGACCCGAAGAGTCTTCGAATCCACTCCGGAGGGAAGGCGCGGTAGAGGACGGTCGCATCATCGGTGGCGCACGCAGGTGGAAGGGGACCTTAACCAACTGGGCGTGCGGCGCTGGAAACAGCTGGCCAAAGACCGTGCCAGATGGAGACGCTTGTTGGTTGAGGCCCAGGTTCACCACGGACTGTAGCGCCACCTAAGTAAGTAAGGAAGTATCGATCCAATCTGTCAGACGTCAGCTGCCAGATTTGACTCTGACGTTTTGAAAGAGTTGATCGCGTTTAACATGGCAAACGCCAGCTTCGATCTCTGCCCCTGCTCAATCCAAGTTGACACACAACCTCCTCGTGGCCTCGCATGTGAAACATCGCTTTTGATATGCCGACCTTCCATCAAGCTGCGGCGCATATCCGAAGACCAGGATAGTTCCAGAACAACAACGGCGAGTAGGAGTAACTCATTCCCGGGTAGATGCTACATCTGCGACCAGCAGGGGCACATTGCGAGAAACTGCGAAGAAAGCGTTCGAGGTCTAGTTCGCCAGAAAGAGACCATGAGAGTGAACGCGACCGTGGAGGTGCAAAAGGTGCACCTAACAATCCGTTAAACTAAAACGAGTCAGTGCAGAGGGGCATGCCCTGGCTCCCACATTGGAGTGCCCCAGCATTCTCGTATCCCGAATCTGTAGGGGTGCAACCAGCCTAGTCATCGAGGGAACGATGGACGGGCGACGATATATGCTGACGTTTGACACGGGCGCAACTCATTCAGTCATCTGAAGCGGATTGGTTTCTGACATCGAATCATTTTCCGAGGTAAGGCTTCGTACAGTAACTGGGGAGAAGGCAGAAGTTAAGGGAAAGGTCCAGAAATGAATTACGATGGGTACCGTCGAGTTTCAGCATGATTTCATAGTTGCGGACATCACTGATGACATCATAATCGGCGTCGACTTCATGATTAGGCATGGCTTCACATTGGACCTGAACCAAAAAGTGATGAAGTATGGCAACTTGGAGCTCCCATTAACAATAGATAATGGACAGGGTAACAAGGTCAGGAGAATTGTCGTACAAGCGCGCCAAACAGTTCCCCCGAATGCAGAAGCTGTGGTTTGGGCAAAGATAGAAGAGGATGCGGGCACAAGCCGAATGTGGGTGGTCGAACCCGACAAACGAAATAGACCCAGCGACATCATTATTGGAAGGGCTCTCGTGGAACGGGCGAGAACGGGTCATCGCTTACTACAGTGAGATCCTATCGAAGCCTGAGAGGAACTACTGTGTAACTAGGAGGGAGCTTTTAGCCGTGGTTGACTGTGTCAAACATTTCCACAAATACCTCTATGGCCAAGCTTTTCATCTTACGGTCCACGCAGCGTTAAGATGGCTGCTGCAGTTCACAAAACCCGGAAGGCCAGCTTACCAGATGGATAGAGAGAATCCAGAGTTATGACTTCAGTATCGAACACCGGAAGGGAAGCAGTCATGGAAATGCAGATGCATTATCGAGGCGGCCTTGCGATGTTGAATGCAAATATTGTTCACGTGCCGAAACCAAGGAACAGGTCACCGACATCCGTTGTTTCCAGGTGCTGCCAGAAGATTCCTGGACTGTCGAGAAGGTCGGAAGGAAGTAGCGAGAAGATGCCGATCTGGCAGTCATCATCGACTACCAAGAACGAGGTTTTCGACCAACTTGGCAGCAAATATCCAGTGAAAGCCCAATCGTGAAAGCTTACTGGGCTCAATGGCAGAGTTTGAAGCTGAAGAATGGTTGCCTCTACCGCAGTTGGGAAAGTGAGTACGGGAACATTTTAAACGATTTGCTGGTAATTCCAAAGGGACAAATCGACGAAGTCATCCGAGAATACCACGAGGGATCAAGCGGGCGTCATCTTGGTGTTAACAAGACTGTAGAAAGATCAAGAGACGTTTCTACTGGGTAGGATGCCATGAGTCGGTTACGCGTTTCATTCGCAGGTATGAACAGTGTGCGAAGGCAAAGGGTCCAGTTAGGAAAACTCGAGGAAATATGCAGCAGTACAATGTTGGAGCACCGTTCGAACGTATCGCAATGGACATCGCAGGCCCATTCCCAACGAGCAACCCTGGAAAAAAATACGCGCTGGTGGTGATCGATTACTTCAGCAAGTGGCCCGGGGTGTTTTGCATCC
This sequence comes from Eumerus sabulonum, assembly GCA_951905685.1. Taxonomy (NCBI): domain Eukaryota; kingdom Metazoa; phylum Arthropoda; class Insecta; order Diptera; family Syrphidae; genus Eumerus; species Eumerus sabulonum. Next base: position 83,789,861 of record OX645063.1, on the reverse strand, counting down.
CAAACCAGGAAGCCAAAACCATTTCGGATGCCTTCCTGAACAACTGGGTTGCGGGTTACGGAGTACCGCTGGAACTGCACTCAGACCAAGGAAGGAACTTCGAGTCGTCGGTGTTCACAGAACTCTGCGACATGCTAGGTATCAGAAAGACACGGACAACACCATTACACCCACAATCTGATGGCATGGTCGAAAGGTTCAACCGGACGATGGAGGAATACTTGAGAAAAATCGTCGTCGGAGATCAGAAGGACTGGGATGAACATCTTCCCCTTTTCTTAATGGCATACCGTTCGGCACAGCACAATTCAACAGCAACAACACCAGCCGAAGCCATTTTTGGAACTGATCTCCGACTTCCATCGGACTTGAAGTTCGGCGTGGTACTACCGACAACTAGCGGCAGGGAGGACTTCGTAACCGAAAAGAAAGAACAGCTGAACTCCATCCGGGGGCGACTGAATTTGATCAGCGATAAGATGAAGGCGAGATACGACTTAAGGGCGAACTCTTCTGGATTCGAGACAGGACAGTTGGTATTGCTGTACAACCCACAACGGAAAAAAGGCTTGTGCCCAAATTGCAATCAGCCTGGGATGGGCCATATGAGGTCATCAAGAAACTTAACGACGTGATGTACCGAATACAGCAGACGGGAAGCAGACGGGCGAAGTATAAGATTGTCCACGTAGAAAGGTTAGCGCCATATTACGGAGAAGGATCCAATCGCTTGTTCGAGGACAAACAAGCTTAGGAGGGGGGCAGTGTTGCGGAGACACAAACCGACGGTTAAGTTCGAATTTCGCTGTCGAAGTTCGAAAGCTCTGGTGAAGGGGAAATTGGAATGATCGAAATTTCCAACGGCGTAATGCCGAATGTCAGAGCTTTTTAGAGATTTCCGAAGGGGAACTTCCGAGAAGGTGGACCGAGAGCTATATAAGCGCGAACACTCGCCCTCGGCATGCATTCAGCTTGTGGTATTGAACAGCGTGTAACAAGTCGGTGTGATCAATAGATAAAACAGTGGGAAAATAAAAGCTTTCAATAAAAGTTTGTGTGTGTAATAAAGTGTAACAATAAAGAAAAATGGTGAAGCTGCACAGATAATTGATCTGTGGTTAAATAAGACGTATGTGTGGCTTAATTTGGATAAAACGTAGACAATTGTAGTTTATCGCAATCCAGTGGTACGAATCCTATTCGGTGTGGGATTAAGTTTCGTAACAATATGTACTTTGTTAAAATAGTCACATATCTGGGGAAATAATCAACATTTTGTTGCAGCACTATGATCCGACCTTAATGACAGTTGGTCGCTGTCATTCTTACCTCTTCCGAACAACCACGTGCGTAGCGACGAACTAAACAACAAAATGAAACGTCAAAAAACGATGTTGACATTTTGCCATCGAATATTTTTATTTTTTGACCAGTAGAATCGCGTTTTTCTTGTGTTTTCGATTGTATTCTGCCAAATATTTGTGCCGGAAGTGTCGGAAAGGATAACGAGAATTGTGAAACAAACGTTTTGGAAATTTGTAAATCGAACGGTAAGTAGATGCCAGACACACACGCAAATTCATTGTTCGTATAATCCAATTGGTTTTCTAGACCTAAGAACAGTATCTGCAATGCTGGGCAAACGGTGCTGGTACACAGCAGGTACATCTTGTGCGTGGTTGCGTGATTCTCCTTGGATCACGTTTAGGTTTCAAAAGATCCTTTTGTAAATACAATATGATATCTCCGGATAGAGCGTGTTGGCAGAGTAAACTGTTCGATTGGAAGTTAACATTGTTGACGGCATAACTAAGAATCGATCGGGCCATTATCTTGGACAAAAATTGTCGATCAATACCTGAAAATGACTTGAATTGAATTTCGTGACAAACAAAAAGGGTGCGGTACGGACCTTGTAACTCCGGACGGATGTCTAAGATTTCGTTGTTTCGATGGCATTCGATAGCGGCTAGTACGCGACGTCCAATTCCAATGAGCAGCTGACGCTTGAACTTGATGAATAAATGTTCGATGAATATAATATCGTCGCGACCCATTGGAACGCATTTCGTGCGACTGCTTTGCAATTCGGTGTCGTCATCAGTTTCATAGTCTCGCGCGACTACGATTGAAGTAAGGGAGATCTGGAATAGAATAGAAAGACCGTGAATGTGCGCACAACAGCGTTTATCTTTAGGTGCCAAATTGGCAGATGATAGGCAATCATATCTGTCTCAAATCCGGATATAAATCTATTGGTCGAGCAAAATTTATTTGTACAAAATAGGTATTATCGGATTAAGATACTGGGAACGTGCTCCACAGACTTATCTTATCTCAGTCAGTAGTCAGTGGTTTCCCTAAAATTCCTGTCTTACTCGCTATAAGAAACCTTTAACGTCTTCGGCCGATTTAGTTAACTAGTGATGTTCCGATCAATCATAGCAGTTGCTTTATTAAGTTGTGCGTTGGCTGGCGTGCCACGTGGCTTTAACGAAGGACGAATCGTTGGTGGTGAAGAGACTACTATTGAAAAGTTTCCCTACCAAGCGGCCCTTGTATTCGAAAAATTTTTGCTCTGTGGTGGCAGCCTTTACTCACAAAATATCGTCATCACTGCTGCTCATTGCGTAGAAGGTTTCGTACCATTTCAAATCAAGGTCCGTTTGGGTTCGGCTAATAGATTGTCGGGCGGTGAATTAATTCCGGTCAGTGCGCTTAAAACCCATGAATCGTATGGCTATAACAAAGCCTTCGATGTCGGTGTGATCAAATTGAGTACTCCGGTTCGTCTGACTAACAAAGTTCGACCAATCCCATTGGCTGTTGAGGTGCCCAAGACTGGAACTCCGGCTTACGTGAGTGGCTGGGGTGTGCTGTCGTACGATTCCGGTATCAAGCCGACAATGCTCCATGAAGTGGAAGTTGAGATTATCAATCGTCGTGATTGTGCGTCCGAGTTGTACAAATATGGACAAATGATTATGGAAACCATGTTGTGTGCTGCTGTTGCAGATGGTGGTAAGGATGGTTGTAACGGCGATTCCGGTGGTCCATTGGCTGTCGATGGCAAACTGGTCGGTATTGTGTCATGGGGCAAGTCGTGCGCTCTCAAGGACTATCCAGGGGTTTATGCTTCTGTTCCTGAACTGCATACATGGATCGAGCAGTCTGCCAGCGAGTTGTCGAAAGAATGAATTAACGAATTTGTATGTAATAATAATAAACAAGTTACTCGGGAATTTGGTAATTATTGTCGTTTTACTGAGAATACAGAGACAAAGTTTGATCCTATCATGATTTCGGCAGTGAAGGGATGAGTACCCTAGCTGCTGTTATGTGCATCTTTCATTCTACAGACTACTGTGACTACTACTACTGTGGCTGCGAAGATTCTTTTCTTTTGTCGCAGTAGTTTTTTCTCCTCCCTTCTTCTGGCTTGGTACTCTTCTTGCGCTGCCCTGGTTTTCCTCTGCAGCGCCTTTTGGTACGCCTCGTCGGTTGCTGCCTTTTTCTGCTCACACTCGCCATCATACCACGGGTTTCTTGTCGGGGGTGGTAGGTATCCTAAGGTGGTTTCGGCTACTTCCTGAATGGCTGAGCGGCAATGCAGCCACATATTATTGGCATTTGTGTTCGACGTAGGCATACCGCAGAGTCTTTCGCTCAGCTGCTCCCTGTAGACTCTGGTAACCTCCGGTGTGCGCAGGCGCTCAATGTCGAACCTCCTCCTGGTGGGCTGGTGCAGCTTTCTGACATTGGACAGTCGAGCTCTGAATCTTGCTGCTACGAGGAAGTGGTCAGAGTCGACATTTGCCCCTTTGAATGTTGGCACATTCAAGATGTTTGACGAGTGCCTTGCGTCAATGAGCACATGGTCGATTTGGTTACCTTACCGATTTTGGCGTTTAAGTCCCCGAGCACGATTTTTACATCGTACTCCGGACAAGCTCCGTAGGCGTTGTCCAGGAGGTCATAGAAGTCGTTCTTGATATGGTCTTCAGCCTCGTCGGTACCTCTGATGCGGATCACAGCCAGGCGATCACTTATAGGCTTAAAGTCGATGACCTTCAACCTTAACCGCTTTCCCACGACGAATCCGCATCCCAGTAAGTGCAATCTTTTGTGACAGCTGTAATAAATGTCGCAAGAACCTTGTAAAATCTGTGTTCTGAAGATTAGTTGTCTTAAGGAGCAAAGTATGAACATTTCGAAGTTTTGTGTCTACTTGCGTTTTGTGTACTAATTTTTGACTGCAATTTTTGATCATTGAGATCTAATTTTCTCCATGAATGCGGGCTTACTTGTCCATCATCTTGAGCCTAAATTATATTCCAATCACCGCGGTTCTGTTCCATTTACTTGTAAGACGATTATTTACTCTGGACATTACATTCGTAACAAAAACTTTCGGGTTTTAACCCGGAAATCGAAGGCTAAAGTTCCTCCGAATTGTGCCATCGCTCCAATCTCAGTTCATACGTTTCCGAAACCCATCTGGATTGCGTTAGAATTGTGAAAGTGAAGAAAATAAAGATCTTACCTAGAAACTAGTCCAATCGTCTTCCAGACATGGCGTCAGGCCGTAATGGAAATACCCACGAGGACATTTTTTACGATCAAAGCTTATCATACGCCATTCGCCGTAAATCAGATTCTAATCTCTCCTCGTGCAAATAAAACAAAGTGTTCAATCCCGATAAGAGCTCAATATGGTTAGATCTCGAATCCACATCCAAAGCAATTAGCAAATAAAATTTGTTTAAAGATTATGAAACCGTAGCTAATCCAGGTGTTATCGAGCCTATGTATGTCGCATGGTGTTATCTTATCAATTCATCGAAATTTTCAAATACGCCATTCACACTTGGTTGACTATAAAAACTTCCCAATCGTGTCCTATTCAGTTAGTTAATTGCTTAACATTAAGCCGTGATGTTTAGATTGATTGTTGTACTTGCTCTGTTGGGCTGTGCTTTGGCTGGCGTTATTGAGCCACGTAAATCCGATGCCGGACGCATTGTTGGCGGTGAAGAGACCACAATTGAAAAGTTTCCCTACCAAGTGGCTTTGCTAAGGAACAGACAATTACACTGCGGTGGCAGTTTGATCTCTCCAAGTGTTGTCGTTACCGCTGCCCATTGCTTGCAGTCGCGCAAAGCTAGTGATTTCAAGGTCCGTTTGGGTTCTTCCACTTACAAATCTGGCGGTGAATTGATTTCGGTCAGCACAATCAAGTTCAATGAGAATTATGACAAGAACCTGATTATCTATGATGTCGGCTTAGTTAAGTTGAGCACTCCAGTTCGTTATACGGATAAGATTCGTCCAATTCCATTGGCCACTGAAATACCAAAAACCGGTACACCAGCCTATGTCACTGGATGGGGTACTGATAGATACTTGTTTGGTAACGTTCAGTCCGTCTTGCATAAGGCCGAAGTTAAGATTATCGAACGTCCTGATTGTCGTTCTAATCAGTTCAAGTATGGAACTCAGGTTGGGTATACCATGGTGTGCGCTGCTGTTGTTGGTGGTGGCAAGGACGCTTGCCAAGGTGATTCCGGTGGTCCATTGACTGTTGGGGGTAGACTGGTCGGTATTGTGTCATGGGGTAACATGTGCGCTCGCAAGGACTACCCAGGCGTATATGCTGCCGTTCCCGAGCTACGTTCGTGGATTGAAAACAACGCCGAGCAATTGTAAATCGGCTGTATAGATGGACAAATATAAAAAAAAAAAAAAAAATTTCAATTTCAAAAAAGGTGATAACGTGTTTCTATTGCTCAGGGAGTGTCTTTGAAATTTGTCTTGCAGGTGTATAAAACTGATTCACTCAACAGCTAAAACCCGAAGCCGGTGCGCTTAACGGACACTGCTTGCCTCTATAATCACTGCAGTGTGTATCAGGCAGAATTAACAGCGATAACGGAGGCCCTTGCATGGCTCAGGATCAATGTAATATCCGCTAAGGATATTATCATTTGCACGCGGTAACCCACAAATCAAAGACATCCCTAAACTATCGCCTATCTCTAAACGAGATGGCTTAACAGTTCAACATTAAAGTATTGTGAGTTCCCGGGCATAGAGATATTCCAGGAAACTGCGCGGCCGACGAACTCGCAAAGTTAGGGTCAAGCACACTCAGTCCTCCTACCCTCGGGTACCTTGAAGCACCAATAAGTACGGTAAAGCAAATGATAAAACTTCCAGCCATAGAGGCACCTAGGACGAACAAGGGACCTATTACCAACCAAAAGGGCTACTTTGAGCACTCTAGTGGGTGTCATTGCAGGTCATTGTATCATTGGAAAACACGCCGCCAGACTAGGGCTGCCCTCCAATGACTTTTGCCGCGGCTGCATGGACGAGGAGGAAAAGGAATCAATACATCATCTTCTCTGCTCATGCCCCTATTTTGCGAACCGTAGGAGGATCTACCTCGGCGCCTTACGCACCTACACCACCTTACCCTTCTATGAAAATCTAAGTGATCTAGCAATCCTGAAAATAGCTGAACTCCATCGCTTCATCAGAAGCACCGGCTGGTTCTCAGGTAGCCAATCAGGGTAATGGTCCATGTGGTATCACAATGGGCCGACTCCGGCCTAAGTGTGGCTTATGCCAACCACTTGCACCTAACCTAACCTAACCTATAATAAAGTGACTTCCAAATCCTCTAACTCCTTCTGGCTCAGATTTGGGCCAGCACAAGTCAAACAAATAGAAGAACAAAAACTTACCGTCGGCGTTGGGTGCCGCTCCACGGTCAGCTTAACAATTCCTTCATACAATTCGTAGCTGCCCTTACCAATCAAAGACGACATGTTATTGATCGACACAAATTTGGACAAGGATGGCCTCTTCGACTTAGACATGCCCGATGCAGTGCTAAATCGTTCGCAATCACCAACTCCACTGACAATAATCTGTGTAGCTCTCTGGAAAGTGAAAATCTAGTTAAGTCGAGAAGACATCCAAAACGGGGTTTAGGGCACACCTTAAATGCATATTGTGACACCTCGGTGAATAGCTTACAGATTCTCGACTGCAACATAGACATGGTGGCCGAATCTCCACTCAAGTCCCTATTGAACTTAGACAATATGTCTTCAATAATGTATTTAGCTGCATTATAGATATAGTCGTCCCTGTCATAGGTGTGGTCATGCGATTGTTCCTCTAAGTTAATGGCCGTTTCGAGGGCATCATGGATATCCTGTGACGTCAGATTCTTCAGTTTGTCGTCTTCGGCCTGCACGGAAATGGATAATCACAATTGCGGCTGTGCGAAAAAGTAAAGATATTATTTGATCGATTACCTCTTTAATTGTCTGCTCGATCTTCTCGAGCAATTGCTTACGTTTCGATGGTTTCTTTACCCGTCCACGTGATCGTGCCTCCATCTGTGCCTGTATTTTGTCCCATTTTGCTCGGTATTTCTTTATATGGGCCTGAAGAGAAAGAAAGAGTAAAGATCTATCTAGACTTCATGCAGACTTACCTCGATCCATTCATGTATATGCTGTTCATTCTCCTTGGTCACTTGTTTGATGTACTCATGACGGACTATTCTTGCCTTCAGGTGCATCTCCCACGACTGTCTGGCCTTTTCTTTCGTCTGTGTGCTTGTGGTTTCTTTCAAATGTTTCATATTTGTTTTCAATCTATCCTTCTTGAACTGCAAGTTCTTCTTCAACGCAATAAGACGCTTTCGCCTTATGTCCAGGCCCACATCCAAGTGATGTTTTATCTTGAAATCGTGCATCTCTTTCTTGTGACGTAGAATCACCTGTCGGATTGTTTTAAGATTCTCAATCTGTTGGGTTTTACGTAGATTGCGCTGGCGTATGCCTTGTATGAATTGAGCGCGTTTCTTAGCCAACTCCTCCTTACGCTCCTGTATACTAGTACTGGTGAGCAAACCCTCTTGTATCTTCTCACGAATCTTTTGGTCACGTTGGGCAATGTTCTCGGCATTCTGGATCATTTGTTTATCTCGTGTATCGTCGTTGAGTCGCTTGCGTTCTGTACGAATGATGGACAGATAGGTTTCATGGAGTGGGATTCGATGCTCGTTAAACTCTTTCAGTGTGCAAATGACGTCGTTGTCTTGAGTAATCTCGCCGTTTTCCCGCAATCGCTAGAAAAACATTGTCGTCAATTAGGATGGATACTAGGTCGATCAAATTACCTTTAGAAGCTTCTCGTTCGAGTAGAATCTCCTCAAGTGCGGATCATGCAACGGATTGTAGTCCATTTTTGAATTGAGGCAAACAGTATCGAAGTCACGCTGTGACGTTTCGAACTGCAACAGGCGATAGTAGTAATCAGATACGATCAGCGTAGCTTTATATTCTACTTACCGATCTACCGATTTTGTTCTTCGAGAATATGACTTGATTATCCGGACACTTAAGCATGGGTAACTTGGAATGCAATGGTATGGTTTCCCATCCAGGCAGTGCGTTAATAGGTAAACCGACAGGTCTTTCAACAACTGGCAAAGCATTGTATGTATTGTGGTGTGGTAGTCGGAGCAGAATTGCCAGTTTTTCCATTCGTCTATTGCTTAACGTGGTTTTAGACATTTTTGCAACACAAGAGAACGAATCTATTGCAATAAATAAGTGGGACGCATGCACCGCGTTTTTTATTTCTTATTTTGAAAGTTTGAAAATGAAAATTTCAACTGAAAATTTTGAGACTTAAAGCTTTTACGACAAAGTCGATGAGTTAGTGAGCGATAGAAGGTGTTGGAGTGCAGGTGCGGATGATGGTATGGGCAGTTCCTAAGCATGCCGCCTTAAATAAGAGAAGACATCGAAAAATGTGGGGAAAAATACCTTTATTTCTCTAGATACAGGAAATTTCCACTGAGCTTGATCGTGAGATATTCAATAGCTTGTCTCCTTCAACTAGTAATGCTCCAAAATACGACTTTTTCATAAAAGTTTCTATAGGGTTTCTCAATAGCTATGGTCATACCTTGATATCCTATTGTTCTGACTTTTAAAGTACGAAGCCGAAACGTACGGTCAAACAGAAATATTCCTTGCTGCTGCTGAAGGCCTAAATTTCTCGGTTTCTCGTCGCGTACAAGGTGTTGGCGACCTCAGCTTAATACATTTTGCGGGAAGATATATGTAAGTGTGTCTCTTAGGGCCCAATATAATCAAGTTCATCTTACATTCAGCGATTGAGCTCTGAAGCAGTTTGAAACAGATCAAAATATTTGCCAAAACAACTTCGCGAGCACGCGGCATTTAGGAGAGGCGTAATCCGCATTACAGGGTAAAGTTGTTGATCGATCTCAACCTGGCGAGATGCCAGCAACGATCCCTGTTTAAATGCCCTTGTCAAGTTGACATACGGCCTCCTCACGGTGCCCTCTGGATAGCCTCTTCAACAACAGTTGGGAGGTGAACAAACGTGTGCAGCGACAAAACCCCCGACCAGAATGGCGGTTGTGTGGCGGGCTAACAATCCGCCCACGTATGAATGAGCAAGATGCCTCGGAAACACGGACGGATACTCGACGACGACAACGCACGAAAAAGGAACACGATTTGCGAGTATGCTCCTGGAATGTTAGAACCCTGTACACTACCGGAGCTGCACATAAACTAGAAAGAATCCTCATGCAGTACAAGGCGGATATTACTGCGGTCCAGGAAATACGCTGGATAGGGAACGGTATGATGAGGAAGAAAAATTGCGACATTTATTACAGCTGTCACAACGATTGTACTTACTGGGATGCGGATTTGTCGTGGGAAAGCGGTTAAGGTCGAAGGTCATCGACTTTAAACCTATAAGTGATCGCCTTGCTGTGATCCGCATCAGAGGCAGATTTTATAACATCAGCCTTGTATGTGCACACGCCCCTACCGACGAGGCTGAATACCCTATCAAGGAGGACTTCTATGACCTCCTGGACAACGCCTACGGAGCTTGTCCGGAGTACGATGTAAAAATCGTGCTCGGGGACTTCAGTGCCAAAATCGGTAAGGAGAACACCCTTGGCGTAGTGATCCGACTCACGGACTTTGCGACAGCTCGTAACGCGGTGATAAGTAGCACAAGATTCCCTCGTAAGCGAATCCACACTGCAACCTGGCGATCTCCGGACGATCGAACCGCCAACCAAATCGACCATGTGCTCATTGACGCAAGGCACTCGTCAAACATCCTGGATGTGCGAACATTCAGAGGGGCAAATGTCGACTCTGACCACTTCCTCGTAGCAGCAAGATTCAGAGCTCGACTGTCCAATGTCAGAAAGCTGCACCAGCCCACCAGGAGGAGGTTCGACATTGAGCGAGTCTACAGGGAGCAGCTGAGCGAAAGACTCTACGGTATGCCTACGACGATCACAAATGCCAATAATATGTGGCTGCATTGCCGCTCAGCGATTCAGGAAGTAGCCGAAACCAACTTAGGATACCTACCACCCCCGACAAGAAACCCATGGTATGATGGCGAGTGTGAGCAGAAAAAGGCAGCAACCGACGAGGCGTACCAAAAGGCGCTGCAGAGGAAAACCAGGGCAGCGTAAGAAGAGTACCGAGCCACAAGAAGGGAGGAGAAAAAACTACTGCGACAAAAGAAAAGAATCTTCGCAGCTACCCAGCACAAGGATATCGAGGAGTCTAGGGACAAGCATAAAACACGAGCCTTTTACAAAAAAGCCAAAGGCCTTGCAGGAGGCTTCAAAAAGGGCACCCAGGCTCTTCGAAACTGCGAGCGTAATCTTGTCACCGACCCGCAGGGAATAGTGGATGTAATTAAGCAGCATTTCCAGCAGCTGCTTAACGAGCATGACCAAGAGAGAGTGGTAGGGACCGAGGAAATTCCAACTCCAGCCGCTGAATAGTCCTCCCACCCAGCATCAAAGAAGTCAACACAGCTATTCGTAAGCTAAAGAATAACAAGGCTGCAGGCTCAGATGGCTTGCCATCAGAGCTCTTCAAGGCTGGCGGCGATGTTCTGGTAGGGAGCATGCACCAGATCATCTGCAGAATTGGGGAAGAACTATGTCGCATACAAGATCCTGTCTAGCGTATTATGTGAACGTCTAAAGCCATTTTGCACCGCACTAATCGTCAGCTACCAGTGCGGCTTCCGGCCCGGCAAATCGACTATAGACCAAATCTTCACACAAATCCTGGAAAAGACCAACGAGTTTCGAATCGATACATAACATCTTTTCGTCGATTTCAAAGCCGCATACGACAGCATTCATCGTGAAGGACTGTTTGGTGCGATGGCCGAATCGGGATCCCCGATGCACCGTGCAACTCGGTTCTAGGACTTCGGAACCGTTTGAAACATGCACCGGATTCCAGCAAGGATAGTGCGGCAGATAGTGCGACGGGCAGGCGTCAACAGGGAAGCCACTATCTTCTACAAGTCAAGCAAAAACCAATCCGTCGCTCACCACCTGGGACAAAATATAACAATTGAGAGTTACGATTTCGAGGTAGTTAAGGAGTTTGTCTACCTCGGGGCAAACGTAAATTCCACAAATAACACCACAGTGGAGATCCGGCATAGAATCGCCCTTGGCAACCGTTGCTACTTCGGCTTGTCCAAACAACTGGGGTCAAAACTCCTCACTCGAATACCAAAGTCATGCTTTACAAAACGCTCATTCTGTCAGTCTTGCTGTACGGAGCCGAAAGCTGGACGATAAGCAGGACAGCGGAGCTGATTTTGGGTTCTTTCGAAAGAAAAATTCTGCGCCGGATATTTGGTCCTGTCTGTGAGGAAGGTGAATGGAGAAGAAGACACAACCGCGAACTCTACGAGCTGTACCAAGATGTGGATGTAGTCCGGAAGGCAAGGATCCGTCGACTACACTGGCTCGGCCACATCGAGCGCATGGACGTCAATGCTCCAGCTAAGAGGTCTTCGACTCCGAGCCTCCTGGTTCGAGAAGAAGAGGAAGACCGAACCTCCGATATAAAGACCAAGTAATCGCGGATGTAAGACATCTTGGTCTTGACAACTGGAAGCAGCGTGCCCGGGACCGTCAAGGATGGAAGGCAGTTATAGCTCAGGCTCAGATCCTCCATGGATCGCTAGCCTGATAAGTAAGTAAATAATCCACATTAGTATCAGTCTCTATTGAATCCAGAGAAACCTAATTTTTGAAGGGAAGTTTGGTCAGGCATTGTCATCCTTCTTCTTTTTCGTGCCGCTACAGACTGTTGTGGTCTTGGGACTCAGCCAACAAGCGACTTCAGCCAGCACGATCTCTTGCCAGCCGCCTCCAGTCACGCACACTAAGTTGGTTGAGGTCCTTCTCCACTTGTGTGCGCCATTTGAGTCGAGGGCGTCCTCTGTTGCGTTGTCCAATGGCTCTACATGGACTAGCTTACTTAAGCGTTAAATCTGTAGACGTTTAATCAGGCACTGCCAACCCGTACCTTATCTTATGCCATCAACTCAAACACGACCAAAGAGCTTCCCCATCCGCTTTTAATAGCATCCATGCCGCTGCACCATAAAGCAGGACTGGTATAATTGGGCTATTATACAAATCCAGCTTTGTTTATCGAGAGCCGGCTCTGTTACTCAATTGCCTTTTGAGCTCAAAAAAAAAAAAAACAGAGATAGGCTAGAGTTATTCTGCGTTTAATATCGGTACTGATGTCGCTCGTATTTGTTACTGCGGATCCAAGGTAGACGAAGTCCTTGACTACCTCGAAGCTCTTGCTGCTCATTGTGACGCTCTGTCCGAGGCGTCGATGCCGTGCTTACTTTCTTGATTACAGCATATACATACTTCATTTTGCTCTCATTTACCGCCAGACCCATTTTGGCCGCTTCCGTTTCTATGCCAGCAAACGACTCATTGACGGTCCGCTGCGTTTGACCAATTACGTCAATATCATCGGCGTAAGCTAGCAGTTTAGCGGGCTTTTAGAAGGAAGATCGTGCCCTAGTATTGACTTGTGAGTTTCACACGATCTTTTCAAGTATGAAGATCGCGCAATCAAGGTATTACAAACCTTATTATGTCGGCGACACACATACCACAGGAAGAGGTAGGGCATAAGGGAGATGCCGATGAACATTGATCTCAAGGCAAGGATTTCCAGATTCGTGTGGTTCGGTTATAGATACATTCTCTATATTTGACGGTACTTCAGAGTATATTGGTGAGCATTCCCAGGAGTTATGTTAAAAAAGTCACATGATAGCGCGTCGCTTCGTCTAAAACCTTTTTTGACATTGAATTTTTCATCACCATCATTCGCAATCTGACGAGTTTGATAGGGATGCCAAAACTAGACATGGCTCTGTATAGCTCGTCTCTATACACGCTGTCATATGCGGCCTTGATATCGATAAATAGGTGGTGAGTTACTCTACTCAAACTTTCGTATGTATCTTGATAAAGCAGCGCCTAGGTTAGAACATGTACCGCGCCAATGGAAGGTCGTCAAAGTTACTATGGTTCTAAAGCCCGGAAAGCCATAGACGGATAAAAAATCTTAGCGCCCGATATTGTTGTTGGCGATAATTTCGAAAGTATTCGAAAGAATTATAATCAATCGCTTAAGGCCATCGTCAGGCAATCAGGCCATTATTACTTTGGACCAAGTGAATCAAATAACCATATCGGTCGAAAAAGCAATCGAACATAAGCTATAATGTGAAATACACTCGACTTCTTGACGTCTCCCAAGCCTTTGACAAAGTGTAGCACGGAGGTTTAGTATATAAATTGAGACAAGTTTTCTGGAAAACTGCTATCTAATAGACTCTTTCGTGTTAAACACGGGAGCGAATACTCAAATTTTAGAACAATTACGGAAGGCGTTCCACAGGGAAGTGTACTTGGTCCGCTGCTTTACCTGCTGTATATCAGAGGCATATCACAAATGAAAATAAAGTATTGCGAGCCTTTGTTAGCTGAGTAGGCGTGCCAGTCGTCATAGTGTCTCTTGACGATGTTCACCAACTCTCGAAAAAAAAAAATGAACAGAAAATTTCAGGGGGTGGCCGTGGTGCAGTGGTTAACATCATCGACCGCCGAGCGGAAGGTTTATGGTTCAAATTCGCTTCATAGCCAAGAAAAAGTAGTTCCTATTCGGAAAAAAGTATGCAACGCTGTTGAGAATGGAAAGTGACCAGACGTACTGCTGCAGGCATTACACTCACAGTATATGGTCAACCGAAATTCATCCTCTGCGTATGCAATACTAAAGTGCTTGAACGAATTACTACGGACTATAACCAACGCGGAATTTGGTCAGCTCTCGTCCTATCTAGGTCTAGGACAACCACCCCTGAGAGTAGCTGAGAGTAGTGAACATCAACGAACATCAACGACCCCAACCACTGTACTCCGTTCAGGTTGTGTGTGTCAACACATCATAAGAGAATATAAAAACTCTTGAACCTGCGCGAGTCTTTCATTGACAGGCCGGGAACCTTTTACCTTAGCTCTGCGTTTGGGTTGTCTTAAAGTAGATTTACGGCGAAGGAAAGTGTTTTTTAGAATTTTTTTCTGTTGGAGCACTCAGACGCAAATACTGATCCATTGTACTTTAAACAGATACCTTACATTAAAGTATTTTCCCCGTTTTCCGAAGAAAAATGAGAAGGAGCTTTAGTAATGTAGAGCGAGATTCGGCAAATACTACGTCGGCCTTAAGTGTGCGCCACCGTGTTCTGCTGTGTCATCCTCTTCGTAACATGCAGCACATGTAGGCGTCTCACTGATTCTGTGATGAGCATGCAGAAATGCTTAGCAAAAGTGTAATGGCCCGTAATGAACCCTACAAGTCTTCTCCGGTCAATTCTCCTTAAGGACAGGGGGAAAGCTGCGAATTTCTTGCAGATATCAGGGCCAATCATTAATTTTGGAGTTTACGGTGGACGCAGGTAGACCTAGAGTGGGCTCAAGTCCGGGGAAACTCTCCTCTGAACCCATTCTGACGAGTTCATCAGAGATCTCATTTCCTGGGATCCCAGAAGACAGACGCATATTTTCCTAAAGAGAAGTGTAGTCGGATGTTTTCGCGCTCAAAGAACACCCCATCACCGGACCCCCACCCAGACCTGCAGCCATCCGTAAAAATGCGAAGACTATCCTTTTCAGGCTTGGTATCCAGCCAAGGCCAGTCCTGACGCCATGGAAACTCGACTCTGAAATTACAGTAGGATAACGGGTGTCAATGCGTCAGAAGGCATACCCATGAGACAGGGGTCGCATGATATTTCTTGCGTCCGGCGTGCTGTGGAAAGCCCCTGTACAGCTGAGACAAACCGTTCTTTGGAGTTTGATGAAAGAGACTACGATGTGTTTGCGTGCATATGAAATTATAGGTCTTATCATTGCCATGTGGATCCAGGGGACCTTTGCCGGCGAAAAGCCCCATATTTTGCTAAACACTCCTTTGCACTGCCAAAAAGCTGAAAGCGCTTTGGTTGTTTTTGACTAACACGCTTCGACCAAAGAAGCTTGCTATCTAAGATGACTCCCG
The DNA here is from genome assembly GCA_951905685.1 of Eumerus sabulonum. Taxonomy (NCBI): domain Eukaryota; kingdom Metazoa; phylum Arthropoda; class Insecta; order Diptera; family Syrphidae; genus Eumerus; species Eumerus sabulonum. The sequence continues at coordinate 83,774,358 of OX645063.1, read as the reverse complement.
GGTACTTAGCTTACCTGGACACCGCGATGGCAGTGTCTTTCAGTACAAGCCGAGTCATGTCAGTATTATTGCTCCTTCTCGTGAAGATACCGACATCGGTCTTAGGAGGATTATCTGACAACCCAGGCAAACTCTGCATGAGCTGACAGAAAGAACGGCGACATCATCCGCATAGGCCTGAGCATAGATTCCAGAGGCATTGAGATCATCAAGCAGAGAATCGACCACCATGTACCATAACAGGTCATCAGCATTTATCCGATCTTGCGGAGTAGGTCGTCGATAACTATCGATCCTTGTGGACACCCCTTAGCCGCCGATACTGTCACCGATACCTCTCCGGATGTGGCCAATATAATACGGCTTTTATGTATGTACATATGTATGTTGGCGTTACAGTCCATGAAGGACCAAAGACGAGCTTCTCTTAATCACCCATGTTGTGTGTGATTTCATTTTCCCATAGGTGAAAGGGACCTTCAGTTTATTGCCGGTTCCGAGCAGCGAATTTCGAGAAGCTTTTCATGACAATTTTACTACAGGGGGGTTTGTCAGAACCCCGCCGAGATGAAACACCGTGGAAACATGTTCGATGACATGGTTGTGTCGGGATTCGATTCCGTGTCATCGGCGTCAGAGGCCAACACACTACCCACGCCACGGTGCTCTTTACTTACTTACTTACTTAGGTGGCGCTACAGTCCGTGGTGAACCTGGGCCTCAACCAACAAGCGTCTCCAGCCGGCACGGTCTTTGGCCAGCTGTTTCCAGTGCCGCACGCCCAGTTGGTTGAGGTCCCTTTCCACCTGCGTGCACCACCGCTGAGGCGGCCGTCCTCTGCCGCGCCTTCCTTCCGGAGTGGATTCGAAGACTCTTCGGGTCGGAGCTGTATCTTCCATGCGCTCTACATGGCCTAGCCACCTTAGACGCTGTATCCGTAGACGTCGTACCAGGCCGATGTCGCTGTACAACCCGTACAGTTCTTCGTTATATCTTCTCCTCCATACACCGTTTGAACAAACGGAACCGTAGATAGTGCGCAGAATTTTTCTCTCGAATCGACCAAGGGCATCTTCATCCGCTTTTGTTAAGGTCCAAGCCTCTCCAAGCCGTAAAGGAGGACTGGGATGATCAAGGTCTTATATAGTGTCACCTTGGTTTTCCGAGAGAGGGCTCTACTTCTCAATTGCCTCTTGAGCCCAAAGAAACAGCGGTTGGCAAGAGTGATTCTGCGTTTTATCTCAGCGCTGGTGTTGTTGTCGCTGGTAATCAGTGAGCCAAGGTAGACGAATTCCTTGACCACTTCAAAGTTATATCCGCCCATGGAGACGTTCTGGCCAATACGTCGGTGTTGTCCGTCTCTTTTAGATGAGAGCAGATATTTGGTTTTACCCTCATTAACCTTGAGACCCATCTTAGCCGCTTCTACCTCAATGCTCACAAAAGCCTCATTGACGTCTTGCTGTTTTCGTCCAATTACGTCAATATCGTCGGCGTACGCAAGCAATTGCGTAGACTTGAAATAGATCGTACCTCTTGTGTTGGCCAGTGACTCTTGCACAATCTTTTCAAGCACGATGTTGAAAAAGTTGCACGACAGCGCGTCGCCCTGCCTAAATCCTTTTTTAACATCAAAGGTCTCGGTATGCTCATTACCGACCTTAATGGAGCGACGAGAATTCTCCATTGTCATCCTGCACAGTCGGACGAGTTTGACAGGGATGTTAAAACTAGACATGGCTTTGTACAGCTCGTCTCTATATACGCTGTCATACGCGGCCTTGAAATCGACGAAGAGGTGGTGAGTGTCGATTTGGTATTCCTGGGTGTTCTCCAAGATCTGCCGTAGCGTAAATATTTGGTCTATTGTGGATTTACCTGGCCTGAAACCACACTGATAAGAGCCGATCAGCTTATCCACAAACGGTTTCAGGCGTTCACACAATACGGCAGAGAAGATCTTATATGCGATGTTAAGGAGACTTATTCCCCTATAGTTGGCGCAGTTATAGGGGTCTCCTTTCTTATGGACCGGGCAAACGATGCTGAGATTCCATTCGTCGGGCATGCTTTCCTCCGATCATACCTTGCAGATGAGATGGTGCATGCACCTTACTAGCTCATCTCCAGCCGCCTTAAAAAGATCAGCAGACAGGCCGTCTGCGCCAGCGGCTTTATTAGACTTAAGCCTTGATATCGCTATTTTGACTTCGTCTAGGTCGGGTGGACCGAATTCTGTTACTTCGTGGTCCATTGCGAATGGCTCGTTCTGCCTGACAGCGGTATCTTGTCCATCATCGCCGTTATACAGTCTGCAGAAGTGGTCTTTCCAAATCCTCAGCATCGACTGCGACTCTACTACCAGTTCTCCATTTTCATCCCTGCAGGCCACCACTCTGGCTTTGTAGCCATGGCATGTTCGTTTTACCTTGTTGTAAAATTTACGGGCCTCATTCCTGCGGAAGCATCTCTCCATCTCCTCGATCTCACGCTTTCCGTGCTCTCTCTTCTTTCTTCTGAAAAGCGTGTGTTCCTCTCTTCTCTTCTGCTCATAGATTTCGCGAGCAGCTCTCGTCCGTCGTTGCAGCACGGCCTTATATGCCTCTTGTTTTGCTGCATGGGCTTGTTCGCATTGTTCATCGAACCAGGGGTTTCTAGGTGGTGGCTGTTTGAAACCCAGCACCTCTGAGGCAGCATCTCTGACGGCGCTCTGGCAATGAGCCCATTCCTGCTCTATTGTTTGTGCTGCTCTGGGCGGATTTTGAGAGAGCTTTGAGGAGACACGATCGGCAAAGATTCTGGCAGTCTCTTGCGATTGTAACTTTCCAACGTCAAACTTACGTTGTCCTACTCGACTCCTAAGCATTCTTGATATCCTCATTCGTACCTTGGCTACAACAAGGTAGTGGTCCGAGTCGATGTTGGCCCCTCGGAAGGTTCGTACGTCGAGAATACAGGAGGAGTGTCTGGCGTCGATCGCAATATGATCAATCTGGTTGGTGGTCGATTGATCACAAGACCACCAGGTACCCTTGTGGATGTTGAGATGGGGGAATCGCGTGCTTGCTACAAGGAGGTTACGCCCCGCTAGGAACTCGATTAGCCTTAATCCGTTGTCGGATGTGGTGTTATGGAGGCTATGCTTTCCTATGATCGACTCAAATATGTCCTCCTTGCCCAGTTTTGCATTAAAATCTCCTAGGACTATTTTTGTGTCGTAGCTGGGACATTGGGCATATGTTCTGTCTAGGAGATCGTAGAATTCTTCTTTGAGTCGATCGTCCTTTTCTTCCGTTGGGGCGTGAGCGCATATTAAGCTAATGTTTCCAAATTTAGTTTTGATGCGGATTGTTATGAGGCGTTCGCTTACATCTCGGAAGTTTAAGACTTTTTGTCGGAGTCTTCCTCTTTATAGCAGTTGAGGGTTTGCTCCAATTGATCGCCTGCACCCGGTCTGTTAAGGGACCTCACATTCCAGGTGCAGACTCTCAAGTCCGTTAGTCGTTTGCAGGGGTCGTCAGCTTTGTATCCGTCCGTATCCGAGGCTTGTTGTCGTTTCGGAACAAGTGGGTTTTTACGTGATAGGGATGTTACCCCTAAGCACAACCCCCAACCTGGAGGGCCAGGTTCCTCTTTCCCCAGGAACAAGGGTTGGGTCGCTGCACACATTGGTTCACTACCTGGCGGGTGCCAGGGTAGCTATCCAGGGGGGGCACGCGGAGGCTGTGTGTCAACTTGGATTGAACAGGGACAGAGATCGAAGCTGGCGTTTGCCATGTTAAACGCGATCAACTTCTTTGCTCTGTTTGCTCGCTCCCTCCCTCCCACGGTGCTCTTTAGCATCGCCTTAATCCAGTGATTAGCGGGATGGTCTACACCTCTGCAGGATAGTGCACAGCCTTTTCTGTAGAATAGCAGGAAAGACACTGTCTTTGCCTGGGACCTTATAGGATTTAAATGAACCAATTGCCTATTTAACTCTATCGAGCCTAAAATGTATACCAGTCGTAATAATGTCGATGTTATTTATGACGCTCGTCTGATCGTCAAAAGACATTAGCTGGGGAATAGAACCAGGTAAATGCACCCAAGCAAGGTCTCCTGCCATTGACAGTAAAGGTACCGTTTGATTTACGAAGCAGCCCGAATCCATTTGTATGCTCTTGGGATATCGCTTTATTGAGTCGGACCGCAGTTGGTAGCGAGTCTATGTTCTCGCAGTGTTTCTTGTAAGACATTCTCTTGGATTTCCTCAGTTCGAGGTTATATTTTGTTAAAGCAGATCTATAATGAGTCCAACTACTCTTTCGTTTGACTCTGTTAAACAGAGATCTACTTACTTACTTACTTATCAGGCCAGCAATCCATGGAGGATCCGAGCCTGAGCTATAGCTGCCTTCCATCCTTGACGGTCCCGGGCACGCTGCTACCAGTTGTCAAGACCAAGATGTCTTACATCCGCGATTACTTGGTCTTTATAACGGAGGTTCGGTCTTCCTCTTCTTCTTGAACCAGGAGGCTCGGAGTCGAAGACCCTCTTAGCTGGTGCGTTGGTGTACATGCGCTCGATGTGGCCGAGCCAGTGTAGTCGACGGATCCTTGCCTTCCGGACTACATCCACATCTTGGTACAGCTCGTAGAGTTCGCGGTTGTGTCTTCTTCTCCATTCACCTTCCTCACAGACAGGACCAAATATCCGGCGCAGAATTTTTCTTTCGAAAGAACCCAAAATCAGCTCCGCTGTCCTGCTTATCGTCCAGCTTTCGGCTCCGTACAGCAAGACTAGCAGAATGAGCGTATTGTAAAGCATGACTTTGGTCTTTCGAGTGAGGAGTTTTGACCCCAGTTGTTTGGACAAGCCGAAGTAGCAACGGTTGCCAAGGGCGATTCTATGCCGGATCTCCACTGTGGTGTCATTTGTGGAATTTACGTTTGCCCCGAGGTGGACAAACTCCTTAACTACCTCGAAATTGTAGCTCTCAATTGTTATATTTTGTCCCAGGTGGTGAGCGACGGATTGGTTTTTGCTTGACAGCATGTATTTCGTTTTGTCCTCATTGATCTTAAGACCAACTCGTTTCGCCTGTTCTTCAATCGCCGTGAATGCTTCCACAATGCCACGGCGAGAACACGTGATGATGTCGATATCATCCGCGTATCCTAGCAGCTGGATGGACTTGTAAAAGATAGTGCCTTCCCTGTTGACGCCTGCCCGTCGCACTATCTGCTCCAGCACCAGGTTGAAGAAGTCACATGACAGCGCATCTCCTTGCCGAAATCCGGTGCATGTTTCGAATGGTTCCGAGGTCCTAGAACCGAATTGCACGGTGCATCGCGTTTTTTTAGCGTTGCGTTAAACAGAGATCTCACCTACATATTTGCTTAGAGATTCGAGCTGTGCATTCCACCAGGGTACACACCGCTTGTGTGTACTTGTCCTGGGTATACAGCTGTTTTTAAATGATGAGATAAGTAGTTGAGTTGATAGGCCGCTTTTTCGATATCATCAATCGATGCAATTGACTTAAGCATCATATCTTCTTTACCGGAAAGTTGAGCTTGAAAAGAGCCCAATTTTTTTTCGTTTGGGCTGATGTCCAGGCTCAGCTTCGATAACCTGATATGTTGGTGATCAGATAGTGAAGCCTCATTGGAGACGTGCCAGTCACTAATTATATTTAAAATAAAGGAGTTAGAGGTATAGTGTTTTACTATACTTCAACGGTCTGCTTACGATATGTAAATCGGTTTGGATGCCATCTCTAAAAGCTGGTTATATGGGACTACCGAAAGGCTTACCTATGTCGAAGTTATTCCACCAGATTACCTTGCAAAATAGTTTTCCAAATCCTTGAAAGCCCTATGACAAGGATGGTAAGCATCGAGATAAGTCATATGTATGAGCTTTTTCAATGAAAATCCCAATTAGATCTGTGACAGACTTCAATAATGCCCATAGAACTCGTTACAAAAAAGTAAAATCGTAAAGGTCGAAGCTAAACCACATCCAATGCCCTACCTCCCCCCACTCATTACTGCATCACCAACCAAGCAACCACTAGAATCAGAAAAAACACAAAAAATCAATGAAGACACATACATATGTACCATAAAATATAGATTGCCTTTGACAACATGACACACTGAAGGGCTACGGAGCCGTCTTGCTAAAACATTGAACCGTTGAGGTTTGCATATTTGAGTAAAGAAGATTACGAAGCATATATGGCGGAAACAGTAAAGCAGAACATTTTCCCATGACCCGGCTACGCGCACTATTCAGGTTACCGGTGTAAGTACTTATAGCACTGCATCCATACGGTTGAGTGGAATTTCAGTATGACTTGACTCTTCATGTGGAGTCAATCGGATATAGAAAAGAATCTTCTCTTGGCTTAAGTCCTAATGCGGTTTCTACAGATGCTTTTAGTTGCTGGACAAGACCGGATCTAAAACTTCTTATATCAGTGTCGAGAAAAAAAAATGATTTTCTCAATCACTCGGCCAGTGTCCCATCAATCTCTGTCACTCAGCCTCCGAACTTATTTATTCTACCCAGTTCCATGGGTTCATACAAAAAACGAACCTGTGGCAGGAAATCTTGCAACGCAAACAACCTGAATTATCACACATTCAAAAGGTACTTTGCTTGAATAATTAATATCGAACACGCTACATGTGTACTCGTACGAGTATATTCACACCATCATCGTCCTGACGTCGCCCTTCGTCATCAGCTTCGTGTACGGATTTGAGGTACTGTCAAAAGGAATAAAATAAACAAAGTAAATCCACTTGTAGTGCTCGTAGTCGGTCGTAAAACTCGAAAAATGAAAGAGTGAAAACAGAAAAAGGGATATGTATATCGTAAAAATAAGGACTAAGATCATCACGTTCGAGGCTTTATCGAGTGTATACAGTCGCGATAACATAGGTTAGTAGCAACAACCACATAGTGTTCTCGCCTCTGGACCGGTTGTACCCTTTCGGTCCTCAGTTACTTGCCGTATTTCGCGGATTCTATTCAAAAACATTGTTTCAAAATGCCATTCTATAGCTTCCACACTATTCAATACCGAGTTGTGGGGTGTGTTCAAAAGCGTCGCCTGTCTACCAACCGCCGCCGGTAACGAGGCTACAATGGACGGAACAATGGCAACAATATAAAATCAAAAACAAGATTGTCCTTTAACACACTTCTGCACACAAGGGTTGTTGTTAAGCATAGCCAAACCACAGGTGACGTCGATTTTTTTATCGTGTGTAGGCCGAGGATTGCTGCTCTCTTTGCCTAAGTACGCATGTCACGGACAACAGGACACATAAGTTGGGGGAGCAAGCTTTAAGGATTGTGCTTTTGTGCTTTATAGTTGTGAATCGGATGTTGTATTGTTTGGATTTGATTGATGGCACTTTGGTTTTTTGTTTTCGAATACGGCTCGAGGAGCTTTTTGGAACAGCCATTAACATAGTATCGCTCACCTTGAGAGCGGATTCGTGTTGGTCATTTTTTGTTGACTGGTTTGCTGGTGGTACTTTTATACCTAGTCCTGCTGACAATAGGCTTATTAAAAACTCTGTGGCATTTACGACTTGCATCGTAATATTTTCAAGTGGGAGTGTCGCTGAAGCCCCCCCCCCCGGCAGCTGACCTCCTCGCGGTGGGGAGTGGGCAACGAAAATCGGGCGGGATACGAAAATCAATTCGCACACTCCAAATCTGGCTAACGAAGCGCAAAACCCCCCTGGATGACAAGAAGGAGACCTGCCTCGGAAACTGCCTACCCTGGTGTGCCAGGGCCCCATTCGGAGCCAGGCATAAATGGTGGCAGTATGCAAGCGTCTGGTGGCCGGCCTGTCACACTCGGCAGCCGGTTGGGCTCAGGAGAAGTCACGAGCAACGGGAATGCACGCCATGCACTAACCAGTGCGTGCGGGGAGTAAAAGGAAACAGACCACGGCACCGACTTAGGATGGGCACATGGAACGTCTCATCGCTCACAGGAAAGCATATCGAGCTGGTTGAGGAAGCTGCAAGGTATCGGTTAGCAAAGCAAAGAGGATAAAGAAATGTGCACCTTTCGGACGGGTGGAAACTCTTCCTGTCGGGAGCTGCACCTCACATGTCTGCGCAGGCGGAAGCGGTGGTACCCATAAGTCCCAGGCTAGCAGACAGGGTATTGGAGTGTATACCATTAGGAGGGAGAGTCGCAATCTTAATACTCCTGCTTGAAAGATCAACTTTGGTTCTGGTGTATGCACCGAATCTAGAGTCGGGTCAGGTAGAAGGCCTACAGGGACTCTATTCTCTTGGGAGACCCTGCTTCCCGTGACCGGTACACTGTGGCGCGAAGAACTTGCAAATTGGCTGTGCGAGCAGCTAAAGAGCAGTTCTGGAAAGAGCTCGGCGAGAAGTTGGATGGCGACTATAGATCTGCAAAAAAAGGTGTTCTGGCAAACCATTCGCCGGCTCAGAGGAAGGAAATTCAACATAATCGAAGGAGTTAAATCCAAAGATGGTGTATTGCTTTCCAATGAGATGGACATCTTACGCAAATGGAGTGAGCACTTTTCGAAGCTGCTCAATCCCGAACAGGGCGCTGAGGGGGACAGACGTATAGTCTTGAGTGGGGCGGAGAATAGTCCAACGGTGGAGGAATTCATTTTAGCGATTGAATCGCTAAAAGTTGGCAAATCCGCCCATGTTGATGAAGTTCGTTCAGAAATGCTTAAGGCAATGGGTAAAGAGAGACACCTAGCGATTGACAGCGATTGTCCTTCTTTTCAAAAATTCAAAAAGGGCGATAAAAAAGAGTGGTACAACTATAGGGGCATATCTCTTTTAAGTGCTCACGCTAAGGTGTTGGAGGCTCGTTCTAGAGCTATGGTTGAATCCAGGATAGGGGACGAACAGTGCTGGTTTCGTCACGGCAGAAGTACAACCGACCAGCTTTTCACTCTAAGAATGGTGCTCGAGAAGGCTCGGGAGTACGCCAAACCGATCTACAGCTGCTTTGTAGATTTGGAAAAGGCGTATGACCGAGTTTCTCGAGGTAAACTCTGAAGTGTTCTGCACGAGTATCGGCTTGATGGCCCTCTGTTGAAGGACATTCAGTCTCTATACACAAACTGTAGCAACTGTGTTCGGGTAAACGGTAGTAAATGAACACCTTTCACCGTGAGCGTTGGATTTCGCTAAGGGTGCGTCTTGTCACCCCATTTCATTATATATATGGATTTGATGTTGCAGCGCAGTCGACGCGAGGAGTATTTCTCTTTGTGAGAGTTGAGGCTAAGCCATCTTCTTTTTGCAGATGACTTAGTTTTCCTTACATCCTCCCAGACGGAGGTAGGTTAGCCAAGGTTATAGCTATTTCCAGAACACCTGTTCAATGCACTCTACATGTTAGTGGAGTCCTATTGAAGCAGGTGGAGAAGTTTAAGTATCTTGGGTCTTCTTCACGAGTGATGGAAGGGTAATACTGATCTTTCCTGCAGGATTGCCCAAGCTGGCTCAATTTTGAAACAGATCGGAAGATCTGTAATCAGGAAGACCGAGCTTGGTGTCAAAGCCAAGTTAGCGGTTTTTAACTCAGTATTTGCAACAACACTCACCTATGGTCATAAAATTTGGGTATTGAGCGAACGAATAAGATCACGAATACAAGCTGCCGAAATGAGATTTCTTCGTGCTGCTGTGGGAGGTACTCGCCGGGATAGGGTGGGAAACAAGGCAGAAAGGTCTATGATTCGATGGTCTGGTCACGTGAAACGAATAACGCCAGCATCACGACTTCCGAAGCGTGCCTTGAATGCCATACCATCAGGCAAACGACCGCTTTGCAGACCCAGGACGAGGTGGTTGGGCCAAGTCCAAAAACTCGGTGCGCTTGGGCATAGTTCCTGATGAGTAAGAGTCGATGGCGGAGGATCGAGTGGTCTGGAGATCCCGCGTGCGCGCATTACCCCCGCGACCCTTTTAGTGGAACATGCGGGCCACTGAAATGTAGGTAGTGTTGCTGAATGAAAGATGTGATTGAAGACGGCTAAACGAAGCTTCGATTTTGAAGCACTCACTGCGACTGCTGTACGCAAGTTTGTGCAAAAAGTTTGTGAAACTGGTATGCTAATGGACAGCACTCAGGGTCCCAGCACAGATGAGAATGTGGCTGCTGTGGCCGAGAGTGTGAGACCCAATTCAAGAACATCAATACGCCATCGATCTCAACAGCTCAACATTTCACGCACTAGCCCGAGGAGAATTCTGAACAAAGATCTCGGATTATATTTGCTTGCAAGGTCCAATTGACTCAGCAATTGAAGGTGCGCGACCATCTGCTTCGTTACCACTTCGCGATTTGGGCCTTAGAGCAGCTTGAATTTGACAACGATTTTGGGCGAAAAATCGTATTTTCTGCATTTTCATTTTCATCACGGTGGTTACGTGCAGAAAATCCGCACGTTATTGTCGAGAAGTCAATGCATCCACAGAGAGTGGCAGTTTGGTGCGGATTATGGAGGGGTGGTGACCATTTTTCTTCGAAAATGAGGCTGCGAACAACGTTTCGGTTAACGGTGGGCGTTATAAAGCCATGTTCACCGATTTTTTGTTACTGAAATTGAAGACATGAATTTGGATGACCTCTGGTTCATGCAGGATGGCGCGCCATGCCACAATCGATCTTTTGCGCACTATATTCCAAATCGTGCTATCAGCCGTCTTGGCGATGTCAGTTGGCCGCTTCGGAGCTGTGATTTGGCCACTTTGGACTTTTTTCTGTGGGGAACCGTAAAGGACCGATGTTATGCCAACAATCCGGAAATGATTCAAGCATTTCAGGCCAATATCATCCTAGCTACCCGTGAGCTACAAGACACAACGGGGCACCGGGGAACACCAGCATTTACAAACGGCCTAGACTAGTGAGTTCACATACTCCCGCAGAAAGTAATCTAAAGGTGATAGATCACAGAATCGTGGAGTTCACGTATAATTATGCGCCCAGTAAATGTTTGCCGCAATAAATTGATGGTTGTTGCGCGCCGTTGTCATGTTGCGCCATATTATTAAATCCAAAACTCTGACACGTTAATGCCATTCAACTGAGGAACAAAGAAGTTAGAAATCATGTTTCTGTAGCGCTCTCCATTGACGGTAGCGTTTTGGCCGGCATCGTCCTTAAAGAAATATGGGTCGGGGATTCCACAAGCCCCTTAAAGCACACCAAACAGTGAGTTTGAAGTATGCTATGACATCAAAATTGTATGTAATGCTAAGTAAGGAAAGCATCTTTGAACGAGTCATCGGCAAACACAGTCTACACGCCACCACATCCGATAACGGACACAGGCTGATTGATCTTGCTATGGGGCGAAATCTTCTTCTAGCCAGTATGCGCTTTCCGCACCTTGATATACACACAAAGACACCTGGCGGTCGCCAGATCAATCAATAACTAACCAGATTGATCACATCGCGATCGACGTCAGACACTCCTCCAGTATTCTTGATATTCGAACTTTCCGAGGAGCTAACATTGACTGGCTTGACTCTATATAAGACCCTTATCATCCCGGTCCTGTTGTACGGCGCAGAAGCATGGACAATATCAAAAACGGATGAGGAGGCCCTTGGTCGGTTCGAGAGAAAGATTTTGCGCGTGATTTTCGGGCCTATAAACGCTGACGGGGGATGGAGGAAAAGATTCAACCACGAACTTTACGGGCTGTACAGCGACATGAGTCTAGTCAGGCGTCTACGGACTGAACGCCAGGCCCAGGTTCACCCCGAACTGTAGTGCCCAGTAAGAAGAAGAAGAAGAAGAATATTAGGGTGGTGGCACAGGTTCATCCCGAACGGAAGCGCCCGATAAGAAGAAGAGAAGTGTCACTTAACACGTTTGACCTTTGAACTTGAGGCACTTATTCGTGTTAAAACTAAAACACGTTCTATTGCGGGTGACGAATAAAAACTCTATTGACACCTTAAGTGTGTTACAGCAACACATTTGTTTATAACTAACAAATTGGAAATTTCCCAACTACATACATATGTATATACAACCTTGCCAGAAAGTAAATTTCCAAGTTGCATATAGTTGGGAAATTCCCTTTTTTTGCTAATCACAGACAAATGTGTCGCTGCAACACACTTTAAAATGACTACGATCATGTGGTTTCGGCTCATTCACCAAACATACGACGCGTATAAGGGTCACGCGGTTTCAACTCTTGCACAAGATGGATCTCATAAGCACACGTTGATCTGCCAGCCACCAGTTGGGTCCTAAAAATATTATTACTTCTGGAATAAATATGTACCATTAAAACGTCCTTATTTGAGATGTCTTCAGAAATTTCGACCAGCCTTGGGGAACATTTTAGTGACGTGAATTTTCACGTATAAATGGCGTCGATGAACCTTCAAAAAAAGTACCCAATCTGATTCAAGAATAAATATTTGTAGTTTTAATTCGAGCAGGCCGATGGATGCTGGCCTGCTCACAAGCGAGAAGAGCACCGCAGGCGGACACCTCGCGGTACTGTTAGTAAGTCCATCGTAAGTGGTCCAACTCGAGATTTTCGCTGGAAATTACAGACGGGGAAGGGCGAATGGCGAGTTTCCTGCGCTAAAAAACCGGTTTAGTCGGTTGGGCTACGCCCACATAAGCCATAACCGTAAAAAAATGTTGAAATCAGAGATAGTCACAAGCCTCGGATTTAACGGACGGACTACATGCTGACGGCCCCTGCAAACGTATGAAAGGATAGGACTATCGGTTCTGCACCTGGAATGTTAGGCCCCTTAACAGACTGGGTGCGGCCGAACAGTAAGAAAATGCTCTAAGCTGCTATAAATCAGACATTACCGCACTCCAAGAAGTGCGATTGGATGGACCGGGTAGAAAAAGGATGAAAAACTGTGACATATACTTCGGAAACTGTTATAAAAAGAACAAACTAACAACAACTATTTGGAGTTAGACAAAAAGTCCTAAACTTTTGGCATTTGAGCGAACGCGGGTCAAAACTATCTTCGGAACATCGACTTCACGCCCGCGCAGAAGAAAAAGACGACAGAGTTAAGGATGACTTATATGATCTCCCACATAGAACATACGCTCAATGTCCCGGCTATGGCACCAAGATTGTTCTAGGAGATGAATGGATAACGCCAAGTTATCCATCTTTGAACGAGTCTTAGGAAAGCACAGCACTGCCTACATGACAACACATACGAGAACGGATTCAGGCTCATAAACTTTATGACGGGGCGTATTCTCCTAGTAGCTAGACCCCGATTCCCACACCTCAATATCCATAAGCGAATCTAGCGGTCTCTTGGTCAATTATCTGTTAACCAAATCGATCATATTGCAATCGACGCCAGATACTCCTCCAGCTGGAGGAACTTTTCGAGGAGCCAATGTTGCCTCAGATCATTACCTTGTTGCAGCCAAGGTGCGTATGCGGCTATCGCGAACACTGCGGAGTCGAGTAAGACCATCAACATTATACGTCGGAAAGCTGCAATTGCAAGAGACCGCCAGGAACTTCGTCGATCGTGTCTTCCTCGAGTTCTCTCAAGAGCAGATGCAAACTGCACAAACCATTGAACAGCAGTGGAGACGTTGTCAAAACGCCATCAGGGATGCTGCCTCTAATATATTAGGTTTTCAGCCCCCACCTAGGAGGAACCTTTGGTTTGATGATGGGTGCATACAGAGCTGCTCGTGAGCTCTATGAGCGGAAGAGAACTGAGGGCACGCGCTTTACAGAAGGAAAAAGAAAGATCATGACTAGCGCGGGATCGAGGAGCTGGAGAGATGTTATCGCAGGAACGACGTTCGAAAGTTTTACCAAAGAGTTAAACAAACATGCCAAGGCTATAAAGCCAGAGCGGAAGCCTACAGGAATGAACACTGACACCTCGTAGTTGAATCACAATCGATACTGAGAATATGGAAATACTATTTCTGCGGACTGTATAACGGCGAAGATGGTCAAGATGCCGCTATCCGGAGAACACACCATTCACACTGGAAGAAGATGAGAGAGAACTGAAGTCTAATATGTCTGGCGCAGACGGCCTGCCTACTGGGTTATTTAAAGCAGCTCGAGATGAGTTGGTTGGGAACATGCACCAGCTCATCTGTAAGATATGGTCGGAAGAAAACATGCCCGATGTATGGAATCTCAGCATCGTTTGCTTGCTTGATAGAAAAGGAGACCGCTATAACTGCGCCAACTATATGGGAATAAGTCACCTTAATACCGCGCATAAAATCTTCTCTGCCATGCTCTGCAAACGTCTGAAACCATTTGTGTGGCTTCAGGGCAGGAAAATCCAAGATAGACCAAATATTGACACTGCCGCAGATCTTGTAGATGACTTTTGTATTTCAGGTCGACACACAACACCTTTTCGTTGATTTTAAAGCCGCATATGACAGTGTCTATAGGGACGAGCTATATAGAGCTAAAGGATGTTTTGACACCCCTACCAATCTCGTCAGGTTGTGCAGGACGACAATGGAGAATTCTCGCTTCTCCATTAATATTCGGTAAGGAGTTAATCGAGACCTTCGATGTCAAAAAAGGATTCAGATAGGGCGACGCACTGTGATGTGTTTTTTTCAACATTACCTTAAGATCGTGCGGGATTCACTGGCCACTGGCGGGATTTACTTCAAGTCTGCACAATTGGTCGCATACGCTGATGACATTGACGTGATTGGGAGAACGCAGTGAGACGTCAATGAAGCTTTTATGAGCATTGAAGCAGTAGCGGCTCAAGTGGGTCTGAAAGTAAACGAGGGAAAAATCAAATATATGTTGTCGTCAAAGGAAGACGCACAACACCGACGTCTTGGCTAGAACGTCACTATTGGCAGCTAAAACTTAAATTAAGTCAAGGATTTCGCCTACTTTGACACCGCCGCTGAGATTAGACGCAGAATAACTCTTGCCAACCGCCATTTCTTCGGGCTCAAGAGGCGATTGAGTAGTAGAGCCCTTTCTCGAAAGACCAAGATTGCACTATACAAAACCCTTATCATCCCAGTCCTGCTCTATGGTGTAGAAGCTTGGACGTTATCAAAAATGGATGAAGAGGCCCTTAGTCATTTCGAGAAGAAAATTCTGCGTAAAAACTTCGCTCCAGTATTGATGGAGAGTGGAGGAGAATATTCAACCACGAACTGTACCGGTTGTGCAGCGACATCGGCCTAGTATGACGTATATGGATCCAACGTCTAAGATGGCTAGGCCATGTAGAGCGAATGGACAGCACAGCTCTGGCCGAGGAGTCTTCGACTCCAACCCCAAAAGACGACGTTGCAGAGGACGGCCGCATCTAAAGTGGCCCACACAGGTGGAAAGGGACCTTAACCAACTGAGCGTGCGACACTAGAGGCAGCTTGCAAAAGATCGTGCTAGCTGGAAAGGCTTGTTAGTTGAGGCCTAGGTTCACCCCGAACTGTAGCGCCACCCATGTAAGTAAGTATGGATGGCCGGTGTGGTGGATTATCTTTCCTAAGTCTTTAAAAAAAAATAGGAGATCGACTCTGTCTTAACCTGACTGAAATTGCAGCATAATGTTTGGTCTAGCATTAGAAATAATTATTTTAATTATTATAAATTGCTAGTAATGTGACAAATATTTTCTTTCCATTTAGGATAGAGGTTACAAACGCCTCCTTCATTATATTCAGGTAAGTCCATCTTTACAAACACTCCTCATACATAGTCTAGAAAACTACAACATAAGTTTTCTAAGTCCCCCTTTAAAGCCAAACAATGTCATCCCTTTAGCCAAGTCATGAAAGCTCTTCCACCTGTCCGAAACTTTATTTCCCCCATTATTACTCCAACCGGAGAATTGTCTGAATCTGAGAGCAAGCGATGGAGAGAAGAAAAGAAGAGAAAAAAAAAAACTTTTTCCACCCAACAAACTTTGGGCACACATCACCGAAGCGATCCAACCAGCTTTCAATCAGTTGTATTTCTCCGCTCGTACGTGATGGTTAGAAAACGCATGGGCCATTCCGCTGCCGCTCGTTATAGTTATCCTTTTGTCATTATAGTTAAAAGACAATTTTCAATACATCTCCGGTTAGTTAAAGTGAAAGATATTCACATCCCATCTTACGCGCTACGTTCGCCGTATGCCACATATCGTATGGTTTGCTACGTGAGTTCATTGGAAAACAACCCTTTCGGGATTTCGGGACAATAGAAGGGTTTTCCTTTCGGTTTTGTTTTATTTTCATTTTTCTCGTCCCCTTTTTTCACGCTTGTGTTAGTGTCAATTAACGTGCATTCAATGTATGTGTTGTTACTACACGTTGAATATTTAGTTCTAAGCACGCAATCGGAAACTTGACTATATCCAATGAGTTGAA
Source organism: Eumerus sabulonum (assembly GCA_951905685.1). NCBI lineage: Eukaryota > Metazoa > Arthropoda > Insecta > Diptera > Syrphidae > Eumerus > Eumerus sabulonum. Next base: position 83,757,955 of record OX645063.1, on the reverse strand, counting down.
TGAAAAGTATTTGACGGGCATCGTCCTCGTTGTCCTTTCTCTCTTTTTCCCGTACTCGACGCCTACTTATCTGCCGTTTTATTCCGTCTCTGTCGTCAACAATTTGTTACATAAACCGCACGCGGTAGACCCTTAAAACGGAGGAATAAACACACCCCAGACCTAAACGATAAACAGTGTAATCGTAATGCAAGTTGAAGTATAAAATAGGAACTGGGTGTAACACTTTGCCAATAAAGTCGGGCGATAGTTGACTTATTTTCGTAATGCTCTTGTTTGTGACGTGATACGTTAACCGTTTTTTTTGTTTTTGTTTTTGCCTTTTTCGTTTTATTTTCTGCCGTAACGAATCGAGAGTAGTGTCCTTTTATCTCGGTGACGGTGTCGTGCGTCAGTGTTTTTTTTTTTTTTCTAAAAATAACTGCAATAGAATTTAAAGCGAAACATGAGAGCTTTATAAATCGAATTTTGCTCGTTTGACATCGAGCTAACAGTGTTTATGGAAATGCACGAATGATATTAGGCGTTTTCGAGCCATTTGCCTTAAAAATTTACGAGATAGGATTGTTTTTGAATGATAAATTGTTAGTGATTAGTTAGAATTTGTAAAAATAAGGTGTTTGGGTGTTTTTTCCAACTTACGATATTATACGATATTTACGATATGTGTCCGAAAACTTCATCCTTTTGACTGGATTTCAGTTAGAGATTGTCAAACAGTGATCAAAATTCATATTTGTTAACAGTTGCCGAACATAGCAGTTGATCGTACAGAGTTCTACTTACGATATTAGAAGGAAAAAAAAAATCAAAAAAAAAAATTTAAAGTTCTTCTCTGACATTTTCGATTGAGCACAAACATACCAATTGCACGCTTTTTTATAAGCCCACATGCGACAAGTCACTCCCATGGAATGCCGCTTCTCTATCTATCCTACCCACAGTGTTGCCGTGCCCTTGAAAAAACCGCTATAACATGCTCCCTGAGCATACAAACACATCGAATCGAATCGAAACGAACGCTACCAACGGTCATACGCTAAATAAACTCACAACTACCGAAACCATCACCGATTCAAGCATCATACCAAAAACGCATATAGTGCACCTTGCACTTACCCACACCAATGCCAATTACAAAGAAGACGACGATGATGATGACGAGGACGACAAAAATGATGACTATGAAAACAACAATTCACTTGGTAAACGTAAAACGTGCACTGCATGTCAACTCTCAAGGTGTATATCCTTTCAGGATAATGTTGCCGAAGTGCAACATCGTAAGGGTCGTCGCCTAAACGGTTTGCAATTGCCACTACATCCGTTACAAGTCTTCGGCTGGTTTGTCTTAGTCCTCTTCGGTGTCGCTTCATTTTGGGTATTGATCCCGTCGTTTACCATCGAGCTACAAGGTCCCCTATATGGTCTTGTGTCCGGCTTGTATATCGTTCATATAGTCTCACATCTCGCGGCACTTCTCATCGATCCCGCCGATCGTGAATTGCGACGACTTCATCGAAACGATCGAATTGTCCCAGAATTTGATCGCACCAAACACTCACATGTCATCGAAAACGGCCGCTGTCATTTGTGTAACATACGAACGACCAGTCAGCGGACAAAACACTGTTCGGTGTGTAATAAGTGCGTCGGAAAATTCGATCATCACTGCAAGTGGTTGAATCATTGCATTGGCTCGAGAAACTATGTAGCGTTCCTGATGTGCGTCGTGTCGGCGGTTGTAGCGACATTGGTCATTGTGGCCGCCTCTGTAGCGCAAATTGTCCTCTATCACCTCAACCCGGAATGGCTGAGCTTCTGGTACATGGAGACGGCAGCGGTGGCTGTCAGTAAGGCTGTCGTACATGGTCCGTTCAACGAGACGACCTTAGAAGACATGACTGCAAGTTCACAGAATTTTACCCTTTGGAACGACACCATGCTGTTCGCTAATCAAAGCCTGGAAAATGCTACTGTCACTACAATAAATGGAACCAGTCCACCAAGTAACGTAACCGAACAGGTAGTCGAACCGGGCGTCATAAATGGCATCGGATTTAGTGACACCATTTTTCTGGTTTTCATCGGATTCCTCGGCGTTTTAGCCGCAATCACAGCCGGCTTACTATTACATCTCTGCTTTTTCCATATTTACATTTCATTCCTTGGCCTCACCACCTACGAGTACATTCGAAACCATCGTCAGCAGCAGCAACAGCAGCAGGCACTCTCCACGTTGCCAAAGAACGGGAGTTTCAACACCAGTAACGACAGTCCCAGCAGCGACAGTCCCGATCCGTCCAAGAACACATGCAGCCAAGTATACTTGTGTTCCAGCCTTCGTCATCCGAACAATTTCTCCGAAGATTTTCGTCTCTTCCAAGGCAAACCCGACGACCGTCCGACCTCGCTACATTGTTGCGAAAATTCCCGCGAATACCATCAGACTGCCATGAAGACTTACTACATGTGTTCGATGCTGGAGGCGGACGTAAGCACCACAGCGAGTGCGGCTGCAGCTACCATTGCATCGGGTTCCGATATCGAAGGATTGGAGAAATGCAAAACAAGATCGTTCCACTGTTGCTCCGAGTTCCGGCAACGTCGTCGAAAACTAAGCGCCGCAGCGAACAAGGCCACAATGATGGGTCAGATCGAAGCGTCGGCTACTACGCGCTCGTTCCTACACTTTAGCGAACAGTGCACATTCTGTACGTTCCGCATCAAGACACCACTCAAGACTGAGAATGTTAAGGCGTTATCGAAGCATCATCGTTGGCGCCGGAAATGGAATTGCTGCTCGAGTGTACCTGACAGCCCGGATGTACCGACCGACATCATCTCGACGATTTCCATGAACATGAGCGGTGCGGATGTCGAACACGGCAACGGTGTCGCCATAGACAAAACCAATCCCACGCAGATTCCCGTGCATTTTATCAAAACGAACGGTGCCAACTACAAGCAACCGGAACGCGCCCGCTTACATCGGCCATGGCCGATTGCTCGCTTCCGTCACATGATGCGAATGATCAATCGCTATCGGCGACCACGTTGTCGTCACAACGAATCGATGGCAAATGCTACACAACAATCCGCGCGTCATTCGACGGTAACAGCCGCCAATATCAAGCAAAACCAAATCCGGCCGATACCCTACCCTCCGATGTACGACAATAGCAGTTCGCCGTCGAGCGATCACAGCAGTATCCAGTCAATCGAGACCATTTTACCAACGTCAGTCATTCGTGATGAGGAGAGCTACACATATAACGCAGGTAATGGGCTGATGATGCCCTCAGCTCCGCCGCCAGCACGAAGGAAGATGCCTAATCCGACGGATCTGGACGAATTGGCCGATACGTTGGGATTCGCTCGCCTGCCACCAAACAATCAATATCGTTTGCCGGCTTTGAATTCATCCTATCGACGACAACGAAGGAAACACTTTCTACGAACACGTTCGCCAACATTGTCGCCGATACACGAGTCGGGCTTGTCGAATCCGACATCACCGCAACCGTGTCGACATGGTATGAGTGCCTCATGCTCGCCAGCCATGGCAAAGAGTTTATGCCGCCCGGAACTGAAGGCGTCCAATGGATCGCTGAATAGTGACAGCGATAGTAGCAGCGGCACAACGTAAAAAGAGTAAGTGAGTGTGATAATAGGTGCTTTAGGATGAGTGTGAGGGAGATGGGATGAAGAAATTTTATTTGGTCATGCTGCGGGCGAAGTGTCCGTCCTGAAACGACCCGATTGTGAGGATTTTTCGTTTTATTTTGAATTTGCGAATTCGTAACTCAACCTTTCGTCGAAAGGTTGACATTGGGTGGGATCAGATGTTCAGTTAAGAGATGCTCAGGAGCGGATGTCGCTCTTCATATCTTTCTTGTATCGACGGTGATATGAACTGACCGATCATTTGCGTCTAATCTCAACATTGTGCTATGCCTGTTTGGGTAATATTCCAAGGTAGACTAGGCTCAAGTAAAGCTTCGTGGGTCCTTTGGAAACCTCCAGGAAAGTCATCCAGGGGAGTTAGGATTTTTTTTTTTTTGTTTGTTTTTTTTTTGCCAAAGGTTAGAGGCGATTAGACCCTTGTTTTGCTAATGCATTTTAAGGTCTGCCAAGGATTTGACAGATTTTTCCCTAAAACAATCACACTTTGGTCTTTGGTCCAACATCGGGCGCCATTTACAGCACTTTTTTCGAAATCCTCGTTCAGAGCATTCGAACTTCTGCTGAAGCCTTAAAAGTATTGTGATTGACCATCTAAACTACGACCTGTATACAAGTACCTTTTATAAGTAAATCCAATAGTCTCAATAGTCTGAAAAGAACAAAGTTGCATGTCCTGCTGAATGTGATTTTCCATAGGCAACCGCCATAAAAAAATGTGTACGACCCTAACGCAAAAAGAACAATCTAAAACACAAGCTTAATGAGTTCCACAGAAGTAAAACATTAAATGTCATGCACATCCATGACCATTTGAAGGAAAAACCAGAAAACAACATCAAGCAAAATACAAAATTGTCAGTTCAGCGCCACCACCCTCGTGTTTAGGTGACATTTGATTATAATTACGGTCATAAGAAACTCATTAGAAAGTAGAATTGCGATCTCAACTCTGTTTGGCACTTGTGTGCCACCCGGTTTTTGACAAAAGCAATTCGTAATGTCATAAAAACAAATTTGTGACATGACCGTTGACGAACGATTAAGACGGCAACACAATAAACGTGTCGTTGTAAGAAAAGCGGTCGACATTAGGTGACAAAGTTTACTACTTAGTGTTGACACTTATTGTTGTAGTCGTTGGGGATCAAATGATGGAACTTGATTTTATCACGAAATGAGCTGAGTGTCTATAAAAAAAAAAAAAAAAAAAAAAAAAAAAAAACTTAGGGTGACAGCACATGTCTGGACATATTGAACCACTTGATGCATTCACTTTTCGACGTTCTTTCTCGTTATGAATGTTGCTTGCCGTCCTATTTATTGATCTTCGATCCTATAGCGTTGACCAAATAAATCCTTATCCCATAAAGATAACGAAGTACGTATAGCGGTAAGACAACTATATTGCAAGCTTGTTGCCTGCAATTCATTTTGTTTTTTTTTTTGTATGTAAAATGCATCAAATACAATACACTTGTTGGTAGGCCTAGTATTAAGCTTGTTCATAAGACTAATTTTAAAACAAAGTAAAAACCAGAATTCTAAACAAAAAATTTGTATTGCCATAGCAAGCAAAATTGTAAGACAAATTTTAAAGTTAGTCATCATATGAGTAAAATGAATATGTAAATCAAATCAAAATCACGTGCAATTAATATAAGAGACTACAAAAATCTACGCCTACATGCCGTCATCTGTTTAAAAAGGACCTTTCGAAACTGCGCTATGTACAAGAGCTTTCTGCTTGAGTTAACAGAAACAAAACAAAAATTGTTTTCCCTTTAATCGATCTCGTTTTGCATCGGTCATGGCCAAGTCTATCCTTACCTTTTAGCTGCATTGTTTAATAACGGTCTACTCGTTTTTCCTTTGCCGGAATTCCGTGCAACGTAATTTATCTCCACTTCCGATGACGGATCCCCATGACTGACGATGAAGAGTTCCTGGATAGGAAAACGATGCGGGGGTATTCACGGATTACATAGAAGTTCATAGCTTTCAATAATTGTCTTCGATGAATTGGCCTTTCATCTGATGTTGTTCTTTGGAACCTGAACAGCTGAAAAGATAGACTTTTGTAAATACCGATAGTTCAATAGAAGTAATCAATGCTATTCGAATGAAGTGGGAATGAACACTGTTACTTTTAACTTGTGTCTTCTCAGTTTATAGTTTACGTTCAGAAGGATTTAATGGCACATAACACGTACAAGTTTGATCTACTTAAGAAGCTAGTAGGGCTTCGAAGCAGGGAGCGGTTGTTACGCTTTCTTTTCAATGTTGCTTTCGATTTTTCTCGATAAGAGGTGGTTTCACTTTTCTCCTTTTTCCTCTTTATTGTCTCAGAATAATATCGTAATAAGGCCTTATAGGAAATCAATACAGGGGGCTTATACATGGGTTGTCCCTCGTCTTCTTATTTAAGATGGTTCCGAGGAAAAACTTAGAAATATGATCAACTCAGGGCTATTGTTATACGTAATGCGATTTCGTGTTGTTCTACATTAGTCAACAAAATGAATCGTACGATAAGAAAAAATCTAATTTAGTCAACCAAATTGAGATAAGTTTTTTACCTAAAGTATTTAACACCATTTTAATCATCCTTATGTACTATCTGATTCCGGATGAAGTGTATCGCATTCCGAAGAACATAACTCATCGTATGATCACTGATTGTTTTAATCGACCAATAAGTGATCGATTGCTCACGACAGAGAAACGTGTATTACTTACTTAGGTGGCGCTACGGTCCGATGTGAACCTGGCCCTCAACCAAAAAAACTCCTCCACCTGGCCCGCTCTTTTTCCAGCTGTTTCCAGCCACGCATTCCCAGTTGGGTGAGGTCCCTTCCACATGTGTACGCCACCTTAGATTCCGTCATCCTCTGCAGGGTCCGTCGGGGTTGGGCTCGAAGACTCTTCGAGTCGGACTAGTGTTATCTATTCGCTCTACATGGCCTAGCCATCTTATAGTTTGGACCCGTAGACGTCGTACAATGCCGACGCCGCTGTACAGCCCGTATAGTTCGTCGTTGTATCTTCTACTCCACTCCCTGTTTATACAAACAATTTTCCTCTCAAAACGACCTCCTCATCTGCTTGCTTTCGTTGAAGTCCAGGCCTCTACGTCACAGGGGAGGGTCGGGATGGTTAAGGTTTTATATAAGGTTTTCTTAACCGCTTCTGCTTCAATGCTCTCGAACGCTTCATTGACGTACTGCGGTGATCGTCCAATTACGTCAATATCATCCGCGTACGCAAGCAATTGCGCAGACTTGAAATAGATCGTACCTCTCGTGTTGGCCAGTGAGTCTCGTATGATATTTTCAAGCATGATGTTAAAAAAAATTACATGCCAGCGTGTCACCTTGTCTAAATCCCTTTTTAACATCAAAGGTCTCGGTTGATTTACTACCGACCTTAATGGAGCAGCGGGAATTCTCCATTGTCATCCTGCGAAATCTGTCGAGTTTGGCAGGGATGTTAAAACTTGACATGGCTCCGTATAGCTCGTCACTATGCACATTGTCATACGCGGCTTTGAAATCGACGAAAAGGTGATGGGTGTCGATTTGGTATTCTCGGTATTCTCTTCTCCAAGACCTGCCACAGTGTGAATATTTGGTCTATTGCGCATTTACCTGGCCTAAGAACTTATCAGAACCAGCACAAAAAGTTTCAGGCGTCCACATAGTACGGCAGAGAAGATCCTATATGTGATGTTAAGGAGACTTATTGCCCTGTACTTGGCGCAGTTATAGGGGTCTCCCATGGGTCGGGCATTCTTACCTCCGACCATATTTTAAAAAAAGAAACACTGCAACGCGGTAGAAATAATTTCATTGCTTGACAAAATGCCCGAGACCCACGGTACAACGTACTTTATTCACAGTATTGCCCATCGCTTTCTACTACCGTCGAACATCTTTCAGGCAGCATACGGATACCGCGTTTAAAAAACAAATCCTCGTCTCTTGAGGCGATCCAAGAATAGTCACCATTTTTGGCTTGCTGCCTGTCTAGGTGATGAGTTATCGACCGGACCATTTGGTTGTCGAAAGAAGCACTGTCTGGAGAATTAGACGCGTGGGATATGACATACCAGTTAATTGCTTCCAAAATTTCCTTGACGACTTTAGCAGCATGTGACCGAGCGGTGTCGTGCTGAAAGATCACTTTGTTAAATCTTTTGGTATATTGGGGGCATTAAGCCTTCAATGTTCCGTCTAATTGCATCAATTGTTGTCGGTAACAAGTATCTCATAGTAGATCACACCGAGCTGATCCCACCAGATGCACAGCATTAGCTTCTTGCCATCAATATTCGGCTTGCCCATTGAAGTTGACGTATGGCCGGGCTTACCCCACGATTTTTAGCGCTCTAGATTGTCGTAGTGCATCCATTTTTCAGTCCCCGTCAGTATTCCAAGTAAATCGATTTTGTCTTTGGAGCAGATGTTCGTACTTCAAAAAAACAACGTTCGATGTTTCCTGGCTTGAGTTCATGCGGAACACAATGTCCTGGTTTTTGCACCCCACCCATGGCCTTGAAACGGCTTAAAATCGCTTGTTGGGTCACTCCCGAAGTGTCAGCGAGCTCCTCTTATGTTTGACATGGTTCTTCGTCCAATACTGTCTCCAACTCAAACTTAATTGGCCTCCTTTCGCGTTCCTTGTCACTGGTATCAAAATCGCCATTTTAGAAACGCCGGGACCAATACGCACATGTTTTCATTGATTTGAGCATATTCGATGCCCTTCAGCTGCACTTTTCTTTATGTTAAGGCAAATATTGTTTTGTTCACTGCAAATGTTAGTGTGTGTTAAACAACACGCAGCAAGTGTGTCATTCGACACATTTTGGGATTAAGTGTCACTTAACACGTTTGATCTATGAAATTGAGACACTTACTTACTTAGGTGGCGCTACAGTCCGTGGTGAACCTGGGCCTCAACCAACAAGCGTCTCCAGCTGGCACGGTCCTTGGCCAGCTGTTTCCAGCGCCGTACGCCCAGTTGGTTAAGGTCCCCTTCCACCTGCGTGCGCTACCGATAATGCGGCCGTCCTCTGCCGCGCCTTCCTTCCGGAGTGAATTCGAAGACTCTTCGGGTCGGAGCTGTATTTTCCATGCGCTCTACATGGTCTAGCCACCTTAGACGCTGTATCCGTAGACGTCATACCAGGCCGATGTCGCTGTACAACCCGTACAGTTCTTCGTTATATCTTCTCCTCCATACACCGTTTGAACAAACGGGACCGTAGATAGTGCGCAGAATTTTCCTCTCGAAACGACCAAGGGCGTCTTCATCCGCTTTTATTAAGGTCCAAGCCTCTGCGCCGTAAAGGAGGACTGGGGTGATTAAGGACTTATATAGTGTCACCTTGGTTTTCCGAGAGAGGACTCTACTTCTCAATTGCCACTTGAGCCAAAAGAAACAGCGGTTGGCAAGAGTGATTCTGCGTTTTATCTCAGCGCTGGTATTGTTGTCGCTGGTCATCAGTGAGCCAAGGTAGACAAATTCCTTGACCTCTTCAAAGTTATATCCGCCCATGGTGACGTTCTGGCCAATACGTCGGTGTTGTCCGTCTCTTTTAGGTGAAAGCAGATATTTGGTTTTACCCTCATTAACCTTGAGACCCATCTTTGCCGCTTCTACCTCAATGCTTACAAAGGCCTCATTGACGTCTCGCTGTGTCCGTCCAATCACGTCAATGTCGTCGGCGTACGCAAGCAATTGAGTAGACTTGAAATAAATCGTACCTCTTGTGTTGGCCAGTGACTCTTGCACGATCTTTTCAAGCTCGATGTTGAAAAAATTGCATGACAGCGCGTCACCTTACCTAAATCTCTTTTTAGCATCAAAGGTCTCGGGTTGCTCATTACCGACCTTAATGGAGCAGCAAGAATTCTCCACGACACACTTATTCGTATTAAAACTATGACACGTTCTATGCGTGTCATGAATAAAAACTCTTAATGACACCTTAAGTGTGTTGCAGCGACACGCTTATTAATAATTAACACACTTTGGATCAATCAGTCAAACAAAAGGGAATTGTCCCAACTACATATATGCAATCTTGCCAGAAAGTAATTTGCGCGTCGGATTCCATGGCGTAATGGTAAACACACTGGACTCGCAAGATTGTTTCCTGCCTCTCTCTCTCTCTCTCTCTCTCTCTGTTTTATCGTATTTTCCGCAATAAGTGCTCTTGCGAATTAGCCAGTTGCATTCCACCCCTTGAAGTCTTCACTGGCAATACCTACCAAGCCCAGTCCACTCTTAAGCCTGTCTTCGGTAATACTGTTCCCTACGGATCTTTCTTCAGCCACACACCACGAATGTGCAACGCTCCACCAAACTCTGTGTTTAACAACCATTACAATCTGCAAAAGTTCACCAACAATGGTATTGTAAGAAAACTCCGTGTAGCTTATGCTCAATACCCCAAACGATATTTTCCACATTTTTAAGAAAAGCCAATGAAGTCCAGGTAGTCGTCCATAAATAACGGTCCTATTATTAAGCGCTTCATATCTTTACATTTAAATAAAACAAACTGTGTGTGAGATACATATCATCGACATTTTTTATTCGTTTGAAAGGCCTATCGATACCATGATGGCATGAGTTATGTTGGTTTCGAGGGCCGCTGTGGTTTGGGTCTTATTCGCATATACTTGCGGCTTCAGAAAATTCCACACGAAAAAGTCTAACAGAGTCAAATCGTACGATCTCGGTGGCCAGTTGCCATCACCTCCACGTGAGATGACTATTCCCTCGAATCGCTCTTGCAGAATTTCCATTGCCGCGAGAGTTGTGTGGCACGTAGCGCCGTCCTGTTGAAACCACGTATCGTCGGTGTCCAATTCAGGTCAAAAGAAGTTGGCAATTATCGATCTATAGCGCTCGCTGTTGACGGAGATGGCCTGGCCAATGTCTTTTCAAAGAAATATGGACCGATGACGCCGCCAGCCCAAAATCTACACCAAACAGTGACTTTTTCGAGATGCGTTGGACGCTCATGTGACAATTTTCTTTGTGACGTAGCCATTCATCCAGAAATGTGCCTCATCGCTGAAGATGATTTTTCGTGAAAATTAGGGTCAATTACCAACTGCTCCAGATACCATTCAGCGAACGCGCATTGTTGTCCATTGTCGTTTACCTTTAGCTGCTAGGTCAGTTAAATTTTGTACGGGTGCAGGGTGGTATCGACGTACAATTCGCCAAGTTTTGGTCAGCGAAAGGCCGAGTTCTTATGAGCGAAGCGGGGAACCGACTACCTCGGATTCTTCTGCCCACTCTCACGGACAACGGCGATGTTTTCGGCTGATCTTGCGTTTCGTGGACATACGGGTTTTGATTTATCGCTTACTGAGTTGAGTTTTTTACGAGGCTACAAACGTCGAATCTGAAGATCGAGGTGTCTCTAAATCACACCTTCAGCACTCACGCCATGCTTTAGTTGGCAGTGTGATTTATAGGTAGATTGGTACTCGGAACTAAGCGGCTTTCTGATGTATTTCTCTAGTGCTACTACTGCCAACAATTTAAATTGTTGGCTTATCTGTCCAAAGAATTGGATAGATGCTATTGGCCCATGTTCTTTGATGGAATGGTTAATTTTTTTGGTCCGAAGAGAGACTTTTCTCGGCGCCTTCGTTTTAGATTAGCCTCTAGGTACCATTACAACACTAATCTCCAAGTTTTCGGCATCTTCTAGGCTACCTGTCTTGGATTGTTTTCGCCTTTTTCGAGCCTTTTTATGCCATATAATTGAATTCGAATACGGATGTAAGCTTTAACCCACTTTTCTCGGTTTTGTTTTATTAGCTCCTCTTTTTTTCCACTGAGCAGTGTTTTCTTCCAATCATCTTGTGATTAAGGCTTTTTACTTACTTACCAGCAACCCAGCAACCCATGGAGGGTCTGGGCTTGAGTTAATACAGCCTGCCATCCTTTGCGGTCCTGGTCACGCTGCTTCCAGTCGGAAAGACCAAGTTGTCTTGCGTCCGCGATTACTTGGTCCTTATACGGGGGGTTCGGTCTCCCCCTTTTCGAACCAGGAGACTCGGATTCGAAGACCCTCTTAGTTGGAGCGTTAGTGTCCATATGGTCGATGTGACCGAGCCATTGTAGTCGACGGATTTTTGCCATCCGGGTTATACCCACATTTTTGTACAGCTCTTTTCGCCTTCCTCGCGGACAGGACCTAATATCGGTCGCAGAATTCTGCTTTGGAAGCAGTCAAGGATTAGCTCTGCTGTCCTATTATCGTCTATCTTTCGGCTCCACATAGCAGGGCTGGCAGGATAAGAGTCTTGTAGGGCATAACCTTAGTTCTTCGGGAGAGTAGTCTGGATCCTAGCTGTTCTGACATGCTGGCTACGCCAGATCTCCTCTGTGATGCCATTCTTGGAGTTTATGTTTGCCCCGAGGTATGTGAACTCCTTCACCACCTCGAAATTATACCTGCCGATCGTTATATTTTGTCCTAAGTAATGAGTGACCCGCTTTTTTGTTGATATGTAGCATATATTTCGTCTTCCCCTCATGGATGTGAAGACCAGCTCGTTTCGTCTGACCTTCAATTGCGGTGAACGTTTCCACAATGGTGCGCTGGGAACTTGCGACAATATCAATATCGTCTACGTAGCCCAGCATCTCGACCGATTTGTGGAAGATAGAATGTTCCAACACGAGATTGAAGAAGTCGCATGACAGCGCATCTCTTTGCCGAAATCCGGTGCAGGTTTTAAAATGCTCGGTGGTTCTGGAACCGAACTGCACGTTGTATCGAGTGTTTGTTAGCGTGGTTCGAGATCAGTTTTCCTGAGTTCCCCATCGCGTTAAATAAGACTTTGCAATGAATGCTGTCGTAAGCGGCCTTAAAATCGATGGTCTTCTACAGGATTTGTCGCAGCGTGAAGATTTGGTCTATAGTCGATTTGCCTGGTCGATTAGTGTGGTGCAAAACGGCTCTAGACGTTCACACAATACACTGAATAAGATCTTGTAAGCGACCGACATTGAGCAAGGATATACCTCTGTAGTTTTTGCAAGAGGTTGCATCGCATCCTTTTTTGTGGACGGAGCTTCTAGAGCTGGTATTCCAATCGTCGAGCATGAATTTGTCTTCCCTAATTCTACAGATGATAATGGTGCATGTTCCCTACCAGAACATCGCCTTCATTTTTCAAGAGCTCTGATGGTAATCCATCCGAGCCTGCGGACTTGTTGTTCTTCGGCTTTTTAATATCTATGCTGGAGGCGGGATCTCTTCGTCCACTGCCACTCTCTCTTCTCCATGCTCATTAAGCAGCCGGTGGAAATATTGCTTGGAAACATCTACTATTCTCTGCGGGTCGGTAACAAGATTGTCCTCGCGATTTCGAAGAGCCTGAATGCCCTGGATGGCTTTTTTGTAAAAGGCTCTTATCGCATTTCTTATCTCAGGACTTTTCGATATCCTTGAGCTGGGAGTTTGCGAAAAATCTCTTCTTTTTTCCTTCCTTCTTCTGGCTCGGCATTCCTCCCGCGATCGTGTTCTCCTTTGCAGCACCTTTTGGTACGCCTCGTCGGTCGCTCGCTTTTTTTGCTCACACTCACCGTCATACCACGGACTTTTTGTCGGTGGTGGCGTGTACCCTATTGTAGCTTCAGCTGCTTCCTTGATGGCTGCGCGGTAATGGAGCCACATATTGTTGGTGTTTATGTTCGACGTATGTAGGCATACTTGCGAGTCGTCGCTCAGTTGCTCTCTGTAGTCTCTGGCGATCGCTGAGCTTCCAATGTTGAACCTTGTTTTGATGGGCTGATGGAGCTTTCTAAAATTGGAATGTCTGGCTCTGAGTCTTTGCTGCCACTAGGAATCGGTCAGTGTTGGCACTTGGTCAGTTTACATGGCATCGAACTTCTTTCTTTTTCTTAGTGGGCGCTACAGCCCCTCCATCTAGTACGATCTTTCGCTAGCCTTTTCCATTGCCCCACACCCAGTTGGCTGAGGTCCCCTTCTACCTGTGTGCGCCATCTTAAGTGCGGCCGTCCTCTGCTTCTTCGTCCCTCGGGGTTGGATTCAAAGACTCTCCGAGCTGGAGCTGTGGTGTCCATTCGCTCTACATGGCCTAGCCATCTTAGGCGTTGAATCCGTAGACGCCTAACTAGGCTCATGTCGCTGTACAGCCCGTAAAGTTCGTGGTTGAATCTTCTCCTCCATCCCCCGTCTGCGTTTATAGGCCCAAAAATGATGCGCAAAATCTTTCTCTCGAACCGACCAAGGGCCTCCAAGGGCGCTTCTGCGCCGTACAACAGGACCGGGATGATAAGGATCTTGTATAGAGTCAACTTTGTCGTTCGGGAGAGGGCTTCATTACTCAATTGCCTCCTGAGCCCAAAGAAACAGCGATTGGCAAGAGTGATTCTGCGTTTGATTTCGGAACTGATGTCGTTGTTCCAGGTGCGAGGATTTGAAATAGATTGTGCCTCTTGTATTGACCAGTGATTTTTGCACAATCATTTCCAATATGATGTTGAAGAAATCACACGACAGCGCATCGCCCTGCCTAAATCCTTTTTTGACATCAAAACTATCGGTAAGGTGTTCACCGATTCGGATTGAGCATTTTCCAAAGTCATCCTGCATAGTCTGACGAGTTTAGCAGGTATGTCAAAGGTAGACATAGCGCTGTATAGCTCGTCTCTAATTACGCTGTCGTATGCGGCTTTGAAGTCGACAAATAGGTGGTGAGTGTCGACTTGAAACTCATTGTTTTTTTTTTTCAGGATCTGCCGTAGTGTGAAGATTTGGTCGATGGTGGACTTCCCTGGCCTGAATCCGCACTGATAAGGACCTATCAGCTTATTTACAAAAGGCTTCAGTCGTTCACACAAAACGGCAGAGAAGATTTTGTAGGCGATGTTAAGGAGACTTATTCCTCTATAGTTGGCGCAATCAGAGGGGTCTCCTTTCTTGTGAATCGGGCATACGATGCTGAGACTCCATTCCTCGGGCATGCTTTCCTCTAACCATATCTTACGGATGAGCTGGTGCATGCTCCCAACCAGGTCATCCCCAGCTGCTTTGAAGAGCTCAGCAGGCAGTCCTTCTGCGCCAGCAGCTTTATTCGACTTGAGCTTCGATATGGCAATCTTAACTTCGTCGAGGTCAGGGGGACAGAATTCTCTGCGGTCTCCGTCGATTAGAAATGGATCATTCTGCCTGACAGCGGTATATTGACTAACATCGCCGTTATACAGTCTGCAGAAGTGGTTTTTCCATATTCTCAGTATCGACTGCGGTTCTACTACTACTACTAGGTGTCCGTTCTCATCCCTGCAGGCTTCCGTTCTTGCTTTATAACCTTGGCATGTTCGCTTTATCTGTTGATAAAACTTTCGAACGTCACGCCTGCAGTAACACCTCTCCAAATCCTCAATCGCGCGCTTCTCGTGCTCTTCCTTCTTTCTTCCAAGAAGCTTATGCTCCTCCCTTCTTTTTAAATGGCATCGAACTAGTTACCTAATATTTCTAGTCGCCCTGTTGAGTGCAACATTAGTAGATTTATATACATACCTTTCCAGAATAGTTACCAAGTACCATCAAATTTAAATTGGAAACTTTACCTCAACTTTCTTGCTCCTCGGAAGCCTACTTCCCCAAGTGTTTCTTGCACTTTTTCTTTCGAAACTGCACAAAGTTATTAAGTACATGAGCGGAACCAGACCAATTAAACTAAAATGGGAAAATAACATAAAAGCCACGAAACTGGCCTAACGATTAGGTTAAGATCCTCGTCAATCTCACGCAACGAGACTCAACACAACTTTAATTAAACCCTCTCTCTCTCGTCACGGTGAGATTTCCTTTTGGTAGTAATAAGCATCCATCATCCTGTTTCTATGCGACAAAATACAATACTTGAACGACGGTAGAACGAAAACGCACTCGAGTGCTTGCGAAAACACAATCACGTAAATATATAGCGGTGTACGTGGCTAGATGTATTGTAATTAGATACACACACACACACAGTTCGGAGCAATAGGTTAAGGTTAGGACCCATGGCATCGGGTGAGGTTAGTTCGGCACGGAAAATATCTACAATTGGAGTGGCTACAAGGTAAGGTGTTTCTTCGTCGGCTGCGTGACATATCACACGTCTGGCCGCCCGAATCCATTCGAATTCATTATTCAAATTACGTTCGTCATCTATGTACATATGAACATATCTTATTAGTAAACGAAATTAATTAACTAATTTCGATAGATGGCATGTGCTGTGTAGTGCTATCCTGTCCCTTTGAAGGTCCTTGTATTAGATACTTGGCAAATAATAGATGGCCTTGATGGGTATCTATTTGATGGGTGTTCCTTTGGACTATGAATTGTTCTACAAAAAGGTGCGGCATTGTTATTATTGACAGGAGTGGTTAACATGCCCACAGTTTTGAATACTTGATTTACTTCGATAAGAGTTCCTCCTTCGTCAAGGTGAAGGTTAAATCCATTTAGATATTCAAACGGCTGACATCGGATTCTTGACCATGAAAGAAAAATCTACAAACGTGGTCACACCCAAATTGCCCACTATGGAAGGTAGGGAAGCGTTCTTTTTCACATTCGTCATCACATGAAAAGTTCAAAGGTGCCCACGAAACAGAAGACACGAATCAGCTCATGCCTTCCACCTGTAAGAAAGGTGCAGAGCATCGCATATATCTGCGTATGTCTGTCTGCCTGTGCATTTGCGTAGGTACATTTTGGTCTACACTTGCATAGCCTTTCACTTCCACTCTGTTGGTTCTTGGGTTTGCCTCCCTCTCTCTTCTTTCTCGATCTAGTCTCCACAACTCCTGGCATATTTCCTTGTCAGAAACGCTCACTACATTCTACTGGTTTCCGGATTTCAGCATGTGATGTACTAAATTCTCTGGAATCGGTGTTTCTCCCAGTACTGCTTACAATTCTTCACTTTGTAGATGGTATCGTGGGCAGTAAAAGTATACGCGCTCCACATATATGTACATATATATATGGGGGGGTGTTATCATTCCTACAATTGCACAGGTATGACCGGAAGCAGTCATGTCCCGTAAGCAATTGCGTGATATTCACCCAAGTCTCTTATTCTCGGAATAAGGCGGTAAGCCCAACGGCCCTTAGATGAAAGGCTCCAGCCTAAATGAGTGGCTACATTTAGGCTTCTGCTTCTTTCTCTTATGCCCGCTTCATTCTGTGGCAGTCGCCCTTTCTGTCTGCTATTTACGAGCTTTTTCTATAGTTCTTTCGCCAGTATATCAATGGATAACGTATATATGTACCTGCGATGACGCAGGCTGCGTGTTCCGAGGTTGTGCGGTAAGCGCTACTCACCCTTAGCGCACATAGTCGATTTACTGCTTTAATCTTCTTTCTGTATGAAGTCACCTTCATAGATCCGGCCCAAATTGGTGACACATAAAGCACTACGGCTGTGACTACCTTAGCTAAACGTAGTCTACGACTGTATCTTTGTCCTCCTGAATTTGGCATAATCCACGCAATGAAGGTACCCACATGAGAGGATTTGTTGCTTACGTACTCCAGGTGTAAGCCTTGAGTCGATGATAACGTCAAGGTTTGGATGCTATCTCATGCCCACCTACCGTGAGCGGGATCGTTTCTCGTTGCTTTCTACTAATGATGAGGATCGCTTTGGTGAGGCCGTCGAAATGGCTTTTCTGGTAATTTGAACAACCTCTTCCAGTAGTTTTGCTATGTCGTCTTGTCGCGAATCAGACAAGACGAAGGACGCCATCGTACATGAGGCTCCACAGTATTGGTCGCAGAACTGAGCCCTGGTGGACTCCACTAGTTACTGCGTATTCCTTCACATCATCGTCTGTTCCATAGAGCAACCCTCTTTGCCGGGAATCTTCTTCTTCTTATCGGGCGCTACAGTTCGGTGTGAACCTGGGCCTCAACCAACATGCCCCTCCAACTAGCACGATCTTTTGCTAGCTTTTTACATTGCCGCACACCCAGTTGGCTGTGGTTCCCTTCCACTTGTGTGTGCAATCTCAGGTGCGGCCGTTCTGTTTCTTCGTCCCTCAGGGTTGGATTCAAAGACCCTTCGGGCTGGAGCTGTGGTCTCCATTCACTCTACATGGCCTAGCAATCTTAGGCGTTGAATCTTTTCCTCCATCCCCCGCCTGCGGTTATAGAACCGAAAATCACACGCAAAATCTTTCTTTCGAAACGACCAAGGACCTCCTCATCCGTTTTTAATAGTGTCCAAGCCTCTGCACCGTACAGCAGGACCGATATGATAAGGATCTTGTATAGAGTTAACTTGAGAGCCCCGTGGCGCAGTGGGTAGTGTGTTGGCCTCTGATGCCGATGACTCGGGATCGAATCCCGACACAGCCATGTCATCGAACGTGTTTTTCACGGTGTTTCTCCTCAGCGGGGTTCTGACAAAACCCCCTGTAGTAAAATTGTCATGAAAAGCTTCTCGAAATTCGCCGTTCGGAACCGGCAATAAAACTGTAGGTCCCTCTCACCTATGTGAAAATGAAATCACACACAACATGGGTGATTGAGAGAAGCTCGGCTCAGGTTCTTCATGGACTGTAACGCCAACATACATACATAGAGTTAACTTTGTCGTTCGGAAGAGGGCTCTATTACTCAATTGCCTCCTCGACAGCGCATCGCCCTGCCTTAATCCTTATTTGACATCTAAACTGTCGGTCAGGTCTAACCGATTCGGATGGAGCAGCGAGCACTCTCCAAAGTCACCCTGCATAGTCTGACGCGGTTAGTAGGGATGTCAAAGGTAGACAAGGCGTTGTATAGCTCGTCTCCAATTACACTGTCGTATCCGGCTTTGAAGTCCACAAATAGGTGGTTAGTGTCGACTTGGAATTTATCGGTTTTTTCCAGGATCTGCCGTAGTGTGAAGATTTGGTCGATGGTGGACTTCACTGGCCTTCACACGCCACAATGATAAGGCGTTTCAGGCGTTCACACAAAACATTGAGACTTGTTCCTCTTCAGTTGGCCCAGTCAATGGGCTCTCTTTTCTTGTGGATCGGACAAGCCATGCTGAGACTCCATTCATCGGGCATGCTTTCCTCTAACCATATCTTACAGATGAGTTGGTGCAACTGGTTAGGAGCAGTTCATCTCCAGCTGCTTTGTAGAGCTCAGCAGACAGTCCGTCTGTGCCAGCAGCTCTTTTCGACTTGGCGATCGAAACTTCGTCGAGGTCAGGGGGACGGAATTCTTTGCGATCTTCGTCGTTAGGAAATGATCATTCCGCCTAAAAGCGGTATAATTGCCGATTGTAATAGTTTTTCAAAATTCCGCTGATGCAAGTTGGTACTCTCATATATTGAAGCACTTCGAGGATTTGTTTTCAGCTCGCCGCGTTGAACGCGTTTCGACCGTCCAGTGTTATGACGCAACAGTACTGCTTTGCACCTCTTCTTCGTCGTCCTCCTTCTATGGCCATTTTCGCTGTGTCGACTATTTCCCTAATGTGGAATGGGAGCGTGCTTTTCGAAAACCATACTGGTGTGCTGATAGTCCGCCTAATTGTTAAATTTTTCCCGCATACAAAGCGGGCGGTAAGCTGATGGGTCTCCCGCGGGTTTACGCCCCTGTTTCTTATATTGATCAGAAAAACTCCCTCACTCAGGCGGGTGTTATAAATATGACCAAACGCTTTCAAATCTACAAACGTGGTCGCACCCAAATCGCCCACTATGGAAGGTAGTAAAACGTTCGTTTTTACATTCGTCATCACATAAAAAGTTCAAAGGTGCCCACGAAACAGTAGACACGAAGCAGCACATGCCTACGTACCATTCGTCATAGTTGTCATGGCCACCTGTTAAGCTTTGTTTATTTAAATGCAACAACAGTAACGACATATTATATACCAAACTTTGCTTTACCTTTGATCTTTCATTCGTAAACATCTACCGTCCCCCCCACATGTGCCAATGTAAATCGAAAATGTCATTGCCTTGGTAATGCTCGACTGGATATGCACCCTTCTGCAGATTGTATTTCATATTCAACAATCAGGCATAAGTACATTGGTATAGTTCATTGAACTCCTTCGCCAAAGCTCCTGAGCCGATTAGGCAATGGGTTTGTTAGCTCCTTGGAAAAAAGCTGTACACGTTACGTTGAATTGTTCTAACAGATGTCGGCTGTGTATTTTAGTGGCATGTATCTGTAAGCATCAGAAATACCTACCCTTGAATGTCAAAATTAAATGAAATAAATGTAATTGCTTTGCTAATTGTAAAACTAAATTGAATGTCTTCATGTATTCAAACGCAAGAAGAAAAAATAACTATCCAACTTATCCACGTACATAGTTAGGATTAATTAAATATTTATTTTACAAAACGGTAAAATAAAATTCAAATTTTAACGAAAAAAGCGCAACAAGTAGTCAAAGTTTACACTAATTTTCGCAAATTAGCTAAGAAATTCGAGAGATCGTTAAATAAAATTAATTTAAAAAATGTGATGGAAAATTAAAAAAAAAAAAAAAAGAAAAAAAAAAACAAAAAACTATAGAAGAAGAAATAATAAAGTTTTATTCTTGTTACCGCATATATACATAGCAAATATATTACATAGAACAACAACCTAAAATGAGGCGAATCCAGAAACAAGCCTCTTGACTTCATGTTTATGGGCAAATTGAATTGCGATTAATAAAATGCTGAACTTCGTTCTTCAAAATGTGAATTTATGTTTAAGCAAAAAAATCGGCAAAGAAAATGTCTTGCAATATGTTGTACGAGTTTATTATTTTAGATTTACGTTTACCTTTAATTTAAATATTTTTTTTATAAACATTTTGTGGTAATTAGTGGACGTGGATGGACGTCGTTTTTGTTTTTTTTTTTCCTTTGTTAAAATAAAATATTTTTAAAAACCAACATCTTATGACTATTTTTTATTAATTTTCTTACGCAGATTTTCACTGTAGGTTTACAGTAAGTAGTTATTCCAGAGCGCCGTGGCGCAGTGGTTAGTGCGTTGGACTCTGACTAGGGTTGCCCACTTTTTTTACAAGAAATAAAGTATATTCAGGTCTATATAGAATATTAAACAGTATTTTAGAAAAATTAACAGTATTTTATTTATTTATTGTTTTAAATACATATTTTTTAGAGCTTCTCGCACAACTTTTTTAAAAACTTCATTCGCCTCATCACAATTATAACTGAAATTGAAATAAATGAGGAGCTAGTTTTTAGGGTTCCGTACCCAAAGGTAAAACGGAACCCTATTACTAAGACTTCGCTGTCCGTCCGTCCGTCCGTCTGTCACCAGGCTGTATCTCATGAACCGTGATAGTTAGACAGTTGAAATGTTCACAGATGATATATTTCTGTTGCCGCTACCACGACAAATACTAAAAACAGAACAAAATTAATTATACATATACCTAATTACAAACAACCAATAATAAATTGTTACGATTTGATCTTCGAAAGGTTTTCGTTGTCATCTTTCGTTCAGTTCCCATCGGCGGCTCGTAGTCATCCATTTTTGGGAAACCATCCTCACGGAAAGCGAGTAGCCCGAGGGTGCGATCAGCACTTGACACGCGAACGAGTGGAGTTCAGCCCGCAGAAGGTCAGAATTTTTGTTTTTTTTTTTGTTCCTAGCAGCACATGAGGGAGAGTGGGCGAAGAACTCGGGAGAAATCTTCGGCGAAGTACTCGGAGAGTGATCTTCGGGGAAGAACTCCGGTACGGTTTTCAGCAGTTCCCGGTAGTTCCGGACATGTATAGTTCACGGAACTATGTCCCTTCTCGGACACATGTCCTCTCGTTCCGCAAATTGAACAAAAATAGTTCCATAGTTCCATTCAACCCTTATTCATCAATCACATATGTACAAAAAAAAAAAAAAAAAAAAAAAACATAAATACAACGAACATGCTTCTCATACGGTATGAGTTATACCCCGTAGTTTTCAAGAAACCCAAAAGTATGGAGATGTGGCGATAAAGCTCGAACAGTTGGTGTACACTGTACAGCACACTTGAACTGAAATGAAGAAAAGAAATGAAAGAATATAATGCCCGCACCGCATTTCGTGAACGAATGTCATACATGTGTATGTATGCATTCAGGTCCGGGCATGGACATGGTTTGCTAATTCCATATCGGTGCGATAATACATTTAGTTCTGGACATGGACATGTTTTTGCTAGTTCCATATCGGTGCGAGTATACATTTAGTATTTTAAAACGGGTAGAGATTGCAGTGCATACTGAGATGAAATAATTATCTTATAACCCCATTAAGATACTGTTTCAAATATATTGAATGGTCTTTCCAACAAAGTTGTTGGTCCAATATAACACCTAAATATTTAAAACTGTCCACGTGTTCAATCAAGAAGCAATTTTCAAACATTCTTGATTGTTGAATACTATATCTTCAAGAACAAATCGATTACACAATGGTGCATGATAATATAAAGAAAGGTCTCTGAAAACTCTACCATTGATATTAAATATCATGTACTTCGTTTTGTTGCTAATTATTAGTTTATGATCATTAAACCATCTCCTTAACATATCTAGGTCATAATTAACATCTGCAAAACTATCAATTAAGTTAGTGTTTGAGTGGAAAAGAGATGTTTCATCAGCAAAGGCAGTTATTTTGCCTTTAAAAGGTTGTAAGAAAAACGAATTAACATAAATTAGAAAAAGGATTGGGCCCAATACTGCTCCTTTAAGAAGTCTATAAAACTGTAAACATTCCTAATTTTCACAACTTGATAACGGTTGGATAAATAAAAAGAAAACCATTTATAAATGGAGCCTCTGAAACCCGCTTTATAAAGTTTATCGAGTAGCAAAGTATGATTAACCATATCAAAGACCTTACTGATATCAACAGATAATGTTGATGGTATTTGAGAAGTGTTTAAACTATTATATATTTCACCAGTTAATTTCAATAAAGCAGTTTCAGTCGATTTGCCACGTCTTAACCCAAATTGGCAATCACTCAAAAAATGAGTACATATTTTCTAAAAATTACAACATTTTAGATTTTAACTATCCGAAAAGTGAGAATAAAATGTCACTGATTATGTATTCCTGTGGCTGCTTTAACAACAAATACTTAGACAGAATATAATAAATATATGTATAAATTGGGCTCCCATACAACAGACATGATTTTTTTGCCGTTTTCATACATAATAGTACGGAACCCTTCGTGCGCGAGTCCGACTCGCACTTGGCCGGTTTTTGTTTTTTTTCAGTAGTCAAGGATTTCGTCTACCTTGGCTCGATAGTGACAAGCAGCGCTAAGATTAAACGCAGAATAACTCTTGCCAACCGCTGCTTCTTTGGGCTCAAGAGGCAACTGAGTAGTAGAGCCCTCTCTCGAAAAACTAAGGTATCCCTCTACAAAACCTTAATCATCGGTCCTCCTCTACGGCGCTGAGGCTTGGACTTTATCAAAAGCGGATGAAGAGGCTCTTGGGCGTTTCGAGAGGAAAATTCTGCGTGCAATCTTTGATCCCGTTTGTGCGAACGGAGAGTGGAGGAGTAGATTCAACCAAGAACTGTACGGGCTGTACAGCGACATTGGCCTAGTTAGACGTCTTCGGATCCAACGTCTAAGATGGCTGGGCCATGTTGAGCTAATGGATATCACCGGTCCGGCCCGAAGAGTCTTCGATACCAACCCCAAGGGACGACGCAGCAGAGGATGACCGCTGCAGGTGGAAAGGGACGCCAACCAACTGGGCGTGCAGCACTGGAAGTGGCTGGCCAAAAATCGTGTTGGCTAGAGAAGCTTGTTGGTTGAGGCCCTGATTCACCCCGAACTGTAGCGCCATCCAAGTAAGTAAGTATTACTAGCTACAGTCGCAAATCACCATTTTTGTAAAACTCTCACAAGCAGTCCGCTGCTGAAAAAATTTCTCTGTATTTCCAAGAGCAAGACATCGATTGATATACCCCCACGTCCCTCGAATTTGTTGCGTACACACAGTATGCTTAACAAGCGTCTCGACCAGCTTTCTACTGCCGACCTTCAAGTTTAATTGTATTCATCATCAAAGTTGGGACATTATTCTGAAATCGATATTCCTCGTGGCCGACCAATTTCAATTAGCAACTTATCTACTCATAACCTCGTTATTATCGTCCGCAATGTATGCATCAATAGTAGCGAATGTACTCCCAAACGGTAATCCATATCCTGACCTTACTTGCTTGGTTCGTTCCTCGAGGTACAAAAGAATACCAAATGAGTCCTGTGGCAGGCTTTTAACCATTAAACAAGCATTTCATCATCGGCAGGGTTACAAACGTCAACCAATCACGCTTCAACCACCAACTGTGCCGCACTGAATTATTAAAACGCATGCAAGACGGGTACTTGTTGCCTTGCCTTGCGCTGATTTGTACTTGTGAAATTGAAACACGCATCCTGCCCCTGCCATCCTATCTGATGCTATGGTGTTCTTGATCGATTTTTTGATATCCACAATGCAATTCTACTGCAAACCGTCCACGTCTCACGTCTGTTAACCACATTGACCCACTTTGTTCGTTATTTTTTGTTGCCAATAATTCAAAACTAATTTATCCCAGTTCAAAGGATCACTTGGTTTCGGTGTATTAAGACACCAGGACCAGTTGGTCGTAAAGAGAAATCAGTTGAAATGGTTTTGGGTGTGGAATAGAGCGCTTGGATTATGCATGCAGTCGGGAAAGAGCTTAAAGCTGTATCGGAGAGCCATTTTGTCGGGAGTGTTTTGTTAGTGCAGGACGACATGCTGCATAGTATATATACTCGTATGTCACAAATCCAAGGAGTGGGGTTCCATTGTCCTAAGCGGGATAAGGTTTGGGAAGGGAGACTGTTTGGTAGCCTTGAATAAAGTGAACACAATACAGATTTGTTGACCTTAGGCGACTTGAAGATAAATTGCGGTAGAGAAGGGAAACAAAAGATGATATCGTGGAAGCTGTGTCGTCATTGGGAACGAGAGGAACGGCGGTGTGACGCAATGTCGTCAGCATTTTGGGGTATTTTGCTTAATACGAGTACATAACAATCCTTATTGAAATGGTGTGATGGATGGATGTGCTACGGATGCTCTTTGAAAATTCAAGCCAGCGATTAAGGGTAATGGTTTCCTCTATGCTGAATACGCTTTAATATTGTTGGTTGTTTAGCGAACTCGAGCTCATTAGGCCCCAGAACTCTTTGTTTTTCAATGCCATTGTCATGACTCCTCTTGCGACTGATTGCAGGCAACGCCTTAATTCTAAAACTTAAATCTTTCCACAAAAGCATCGCGAAAGAGGAAACTATCTCACATACGAATTGTATATAAATATTGACAAAGCTAAGGCAACACTATAGGGAAAAGTGCACCTCGACTATATTATACTATCGCCTACTAGCTAGCGTGCACTCATTCGACCAATGTTCATTTGACGAGCGGAAAAGAGAAGGATAAGAGCAAGAAGTACAAAGAAAAGGTAGCTGCTTTCAGGAGAGTGGAATATTAGAAAAGTGAAAGGACTCTTGTCTCTTTGTGGCAGTCCTCCAATCATACCTACCCTTCCAACCCGGTCTACGTCTTTCTTTGTTATCTTTTCTTCCACTTTTCCCGGTTCTTTGTTTTTTTTTTTTTTTTTGAAACCGTTTTTATTCAACTCTTGTGGAAGTAGATCCCTTGGTACGATGCTTGAAATGCAACCCTTTTTAAGGACATTTGAATAGCCGATAACAGTAGGGAACGGTTAGTTTATGAGTTGTGTCCTACTAATGGCAACCGTGTTCGAGGCAGGATGTGGAAAAGACTTGTTTGATTAATGTTTTCTATAAAAAGCATGTCACAGGGTAACAGGGATACAATATACCCACACAGTGTCATTTATATATAGCTTTATGGAAGGAAATTAGCAGCCGTTTTCATGTATTTTGTAATCTATTCCATAGTTGGGAAGCATAAAATGGGCATCAATTCATTTGACCCCTACAAATCCCCGGGGGAGGATGGCATCTTCCCAGCCCTTCTTCAGAAGGGGAGTGCGCAAATCAGCCCCATGCTCATTAACATCTTTAGAACCAGCTATGCATGGGGATACATACCAACAAGCTGGACAGAGGTAACGGTAAAATTCATTCCCAAAGTAGGCCGTAGACCCACAGACCTGCCTAAGTCGTACAGACCGATAAGCCTTACCCCTTTCTTCCTAAAAACAATGGAAAAAATTCTGGATAGGCATATCAGGGATGGTGCCCTGAAAAGATCACCACTTCACAAAGACCAATATGCCTACCAGCCTGGGAAATCGACCACGCGTGCTCTTCAGGAGCTAACAGCCCGGATCAACAAATCCCTGAGCGACAAAGAAATTGCGATAGGTTGTTTTCTCGATATTGAGGGGGCTTTCGACAACACCGACTACACCCAAAAAAACGTTGCATCCTCAGCACAGGGGTGGATAACACCACATGCAATTGGATCCAATACATGCTTAGCAATAGGAAAATAAACACCTCACTAGACAATGATAAAATCAATGTAAACGCCGCGAAAGGATGCCCTCAAGGCGGGGTTCTCTCACCGCTCCTGTGGTCCAACGTGGTTAATGAACTGATCAGCATACTTAGCAACAATGGCTTCTATGTCCAAGACTACGCTGACGACATAGTGATCCTGGTTAGAGGCAAATTCGAAGACACAGTCTCAGAACTCCCCCAACGGGCAATAAACCTTGTTGCAAATTGGTGCATAAAGGTCGCACTAAATGTCAATCCTAGGAAAAGCACCATAGTCGCCTTCACCAAATGGAGGAATAGGCACAAACTTACCAAACCTACCCTCTTTAGTGAAGCGATAGAATTCTCAAAAGAAGTCAAATACCTAGGGATAACTCTAGACGAAAAGCTCAGTTGCAACTCTCACATTACAATGACCATTGAGAAAGCCAAGATCTCTTTATGGACCAGCAAAAATCTCACTGGCAAAAACTGGGACACAAACCCCAAAATATCCCGCTGGCTATATACAGCAATCACCAGACCAATTCTCACATATGCTGTGCCCGTCTGGTGGTACAAAACAAAACAAGTATCAGTGCAAGCCAAGCTCAACAAATTGCAAAGACTAGCTTGTATCTGTATCACCGGGGCCATGAGAACAACCCCCAAAGCAGCACTAGAAGTCATCACAGACTTGCCACCTCTTCATCTCCAACTGAAGAAAGATGCAATGGTCTTCGCCCATAGACTGACCGTGGAGGATGACTCTAACCGTAGGCTCCTTCACCCTGATATCCTTGCCGAAATAAACAGCCATGAAATCCTAAAGATATCTCTCACAGACAACTCCTTAAATCGTGGATCCTACGAGTGGTACACAGATGGCTCCAAAATGAACGAAGGCGTTGAGGCTGGAGTATACGGAGCAAATACAGGCACATGCATCTACGTCAGCATGGACAGATATAACTCCGTTTTTCAAGCAGAGATATTTACTATAGAACTCTGCCTCAGAGAAAATATAAACAGAAATATACTTAACAAAAACATTTACATTCTCTCTGACAGCAAGGCTGCACTTCTAGCCCTAAAGAGCTATAAAATCGCCTCCAAACTGGTATGGGACTGCCTACAGCTACTCCACCTGCTGGCCAACACAAACAGAGTTTATCTCATTTGGATACCTGGACACAGCGGCCATACAGACAACGAAAAGGCGGACCTACTAGCAAGGAAAGGTTCTGCATCACCATTTATGATGCAACGGCCTTTCTGCGGCATACCCATCAGCATCACCAAATGCTGCATAAACAATTGGTTAAGGAACACGATGGATCACTACTGGTTACAAACAAAAGGTAGCAGACAAGCCAAGTTGTTCCTCCCAACTACATCCCTCAGAAGAATGAAACTACTTCTCATGCTTTCGAGGAGTCAGATTCGTTTAATCACAGGTTTTCTTACTGGACACTGCCCACCT
This sequence comes from Eumerus sabulonum, assembly GCA_951905685.1. Taxonomy (NCBI): domain Eukaryota; kingdom Metazoa; phylum Arthropoda; class Insecta; order Diptera; family Syrphidae; genus Eumerus; species Eumerus sabulonum. Next base: position 83,730,230 of record OX645063.1, on the reverse strand, counting down.
CAAAACAGTGGGCATCATACAAGATGACACTTGCCGAATGTGTAATTGAGACGAAGAAACAGCAGAGCACATACTATGCCACTGTAACTGCCTGGTCAGTACACGTCATCGTCACCTAGGCAAGTATTATCTTGAAGCAGAAGAAATCGCTGCTAGCTCACTCAAAAGCATACTAAGTTTTGTCACGAACTCAGATTTTCTGAGTGAACTGTAAGTGGGGGACATCACAATAGGCCCACTCGTGGCCGCAGTGATCAGGCGACTCTGTCCCACCCCCTTATCCTATCTATCTATCTAGTTGGGAATGGAAAGTCCTAAAAGAGCACTCCTTCTCTGACCATCGCTATGTTCGGATCAACATTGCTAGCCACGCGAGTGCCCTATATTCTTACAGGAACTACAAGATAACTGCATGTATGTTGGCGTTACAGTCCATGAAGGACCAAAACCGAGCCTCTCTCAATCACCCATGTTATGTGTGATTTTATTTTCCCATAGGTGAAAGGGACCTACAGTTTTATTGCCAGTTCCGAACGGCGAATGACATGGTTGTTGTCAAGATTCGATCCCGTGTCATCGGCGCCAGAGGCCAACACACTACCTACTGCGCCACGGCGCACGCCGAGAACCAAGAGAACTGACTGGCAAAAATACAGAGCCTATGTTGAGCCCTTCTTAGGGACAAACCGCGTAACTCCGCGGTAATAGACAGCTTAGTAAATGAGCTGATAGGAACTCTCGGGTGCAGTTCCGAATAGTACTCACCTCCGATCTTCTTCAAATTTCTTGTACGTATAGTCTAATATGTCACAAGTAAAAATCCAAAGCGGTTTTTGGCGCAAATTGCTAGAAAGGACTAAAAGGATGTGCTAAATTTGAATATCCTGCAGAAAATAAACTCAAATATCTTTAAAAGTATAACAGGTACATCTATAATTGATACCGCATATTAAAGTAACAGTTAAGTACTATTAACTGATATAAAAAGCATTGTAATCCATTTACAAATGTTAAAGTTATAAGCAATTTTTGAAAAATGTGCCCATATTTTTAAGGAAAATTATTAAAAAAACAAAAAAAAGTAGTATGAAGGTATCCTTTTCTTACAGAATTATAAAACTACATTCGAAGACCTTTTTAACGATACCAAACATGTTATATTTGTCGCAAAATAATACCTTATACGAACAGTTTATTTCTATAGAAGTGACATTCATCAAGCTTGGGCGCTCATACTTTGCATATACCCAACATTGCACCCACTCCAAATCTTACAGTGAGCCCAAGCAGGGGGGTTGCAGGGGGGCAGCATGCCCCCCCCCATACCTATTTCACTGTTATTTACTTATAAAAACGGTTACGAACATATGCACTCATGGCAGGGTGAGGAGCATTTTTCACTCATATTAGCCTATATCTTCTAAGCTATATTTTGATGAATGTCACTTCTAAAAGAATAAACTGCTCATCAAGCTTTTGCGCTTATACCTTGCATATACCCAACATTGCACCCACTCCAAATCTTACAGTGAGCCCAAGCAGGGGGGTTGCAGGGGGGGCAGCATGCCCCCCATACCTATTTCACTGTTATTTACTTATAAAAACGGTTACGAACATATGCATTCATGGCAGGGAGAGGAGCATTTTTCACTCATATTAGCCTATATCTTCTAAGCTATATTTTGATGAATGTCACTTCTAAAAGAATAAACTGTTCATCAAGCTTTTGCGCTTATACCTTGCATATACCCAACATTGCACCCACTCCAAATCTTACAGTGAGCCCAAGCAGGGGGGTTGCAGGGGGGCAGCATGCCCCCCCCATACCTATTTCACTGTTATTTACTTATAAAAACGGTTACGAACATATGCATTCATGGCAGGGAGGGGAGCATTTTTCACTCATATTAGCCTATATCTTCTAAGCTATATTTTGATGAATGTCACTTCTAAAAGAATAAACTGTTCATCAAGCTTTTGCGCTTATACCTTGCATATACCCAACATTGCACCCACTCCAAATCTTACAGTGAGCCCAAGCAGGGGGGTTGCAGGGGGGCAGCATGCCCCCCCATACCTATTTCACTGTTATTTACTTATAAAAACGGTTACGAACATATGCATTCATGGCAGGGAGGGGAGCATTTTTCACTCATATTAGCCTATATCTTCTAAGCTATATTTTGATGAATGTCACTTCTAAAAGAATAAACTGTTCATCAAGCTTTTGCGCTTATACCTTGCATATACCCAACATTGCACCCACTCCAAATCTTACAGTGAGCCCAAGCAGGGGGGTTGCAGGGGGGCAGCATGCCCCCCCATACCTATTTCACTGTTATTTACTTATAAAAACGGTTACGAACATATGCATTCATGGCAAGGAGGGGAGCATTTTTCACTCATATTAGCCTATATCTTCTAAGCTATATTTTGATGAATGTCACTTCTAAAAGAATAAACTGTTCATCAAGCTTTTGCGCTTATACCTTGCATATACCCAACATTGCACCCACTCCAAATCTTACAGTGAGCCCAAGCAGGGGGTTGCAGGGGGGCAGCATGCCCCCCCATACCTATTTCACTGTTATTTACTTATAAAAACGGTTACGAACATATGCATTCATGGCAGGGAGGGGAGCATTTTTCACTCATATTAGCCTATATCTTCTAAGCTATATTTTGATGAATGTCACTTCTAAAGAAATAAACTGTTCGTATAAGGTATTATTTTGCGACAAATATAACATGTTTGGTATCGTTAAAAAGGTCTTCGAATGTAGTTTTATAATTCTGTAAGAAAAGGATACCTTCATACTACTTTTTTTTTGTTTTTTTAACAATTTTCCTTAAAAATATGGGCACATTTTTCAAAAATTGCTTATAACTTTAACATTTGTAAATGGATTACAATGCTTTTTATATCAGTTAATAGTACTTAACTGTTACTTTAATATGCGGTATCAATTATAGATGTACCTGTTATACTTTTAAAGATATTTGAGTTTATTTTCTGCAGGATATTCTAATTTAGCACATCCTTTTAGTCCTTTCTAGCAATTTGCGCCAAAAACCGCTTTGGATTTTTACTTGAGACATATTAGACTATACGTACAAGAAATTTGGAAAAAATCGGAGATGAGTACTATTCGGAACTTTATCCGAACTCTCAACGGAGCACTATCCAAATCTTGGGCGATGAGCAACACCAGAGGTAAACCCAAACCCCCTTTGGAGTAAAGAGATAGTCTCCCCAGAAAGCTCTTCAACAAAGCAATTGGGACTCCTATAAGGAAGCACTTACTGTGAGAACATCAAGGCGACCTCCGAAGCGTCAAGAATAAGGAAGATTCTGGCTTCGGGCCCTTATAACCCAAGTCACCTTATGCGAAATGACGGTTCCTGAATGACCTGAATGACCTCCTGCACAGAAGCTATGTAACCTTCTGAACGCACACTTTGGCTATGATACCACCCCTAGTCGTCCAGCCGACAAACATCCTTCTTCAAGCGTACTCGCAACCTAGTAAATAGCAATATTGTCCTCTGGGCTCTAAAAAGCTTTGAACCATACAAGTCTCCAGGACCGGATGGAACCATATCAGCAGAGCTCCAGCAGGTAGCAGATCTCATCCTTTCCTGGCTTGTGATAATCTATAAAAGCTGCTTTTGCTTATCATGTATCCCTAGCAAGTGGAAAGTAGCCAAAGTCGTTTTCATACCTAAATGACTTGAGGCCTATTAATCTTAGACGTACACATTCGACACTGCTATAGCTTAGAAAGGCTGTCGGAGAACCAATATGCCTACAACAAAGGCAATTCGTGGAAACAGCACTCCACTCACTAGTTAGTACCATAGAGAGGTCACTGGAACACAAAAAATACACCCTAGTGGCCTTTCTAGATATTGAGGGTGCCTTTGACAATGTTGAACTATGGGCCGTAACAAAAGCGCTGACTGATCTGGGTATAATGGGATCAGTGATAGAACTGGTACGACAACTGCTAATACAAAGAGTCGTCATAGCCAACTTCGCAGGAGCCGTTTTAACTTAAATGGTCAGCACCACTACCACCGTCTCCCTCCTCTATAGCGTGGGTCTCCAACCAAGCATTATGCACTGGCTCTATATAGCAGTCATAAGGACCATAAGCAAGATCAATCAGCCTGTATCCGTTATCGGATGTGTGGTCGTGTAGGCTATCTTTGCCGATGACTCGTTCAAATATGCTTTCCTTACCCAGCTTAGCATTGAAGTCTCCTAGTACAGTTTTGATGTCATAGCTGGGACATTGGGCATACATTCTGTCTAGGAGATCGTAGAACTCAACTTTGGCGGAGTCATCCTTGTCTTCCGTAGCGCGTGGATGCAGGTCAGGCTGATGTTGGAAAATGTAGCCTTGATACGGATCGTTATGAGGCGTTCGTTCACATGCCGATAGCTTAGGACATTTTGCCTTAGTCCACCTCGAACAGCAAATCCGCATCCGAACAATCGTTGTCCTCTCTCCCTATAGCAATCACCGTAGTAAATGTCGCAGTTTTTCATCCGCCCGGTCCATTTCATCGCAATTCCTGGGTGGCGGTTATGTCCGCTTTATAGCGGTCTAGGACGTCCGCAGGTTGTTCGGCTGCACGTGCCCTGTTTAGGGTCCTAACATTCCACGTACAAAGCCGAAGTTAATTGTCCCTTTTTCGTTTTTTGCAAGGGTCGTCAACATTAATCCGGTCCGTTATATACGAGGCTTGTGGTTGTTTCGGAGTTTGAGGTTTTTTACGGTTACGGCTTACTAGGCCGTAGCCCGACCGACTAATCCCGTTTTTTTGGCGCAGGAGGCTCGCCATTCGCCCTCCCCGTCTGCAATTTCCAAAGGAAATCTCTAGATGGCACTAGGAGGAGGTGGGGATGGGGCGTACTAACAGTGCCGCAAGATGTTCGACTGCGGTGGCTCTTCTCGCTTTTTAGCTGGCCAGCATCCGTCGGATAGATGCTACCCCTACGAGGCCTTTGTTAGTCCTTTTTTCTACCTTCGCTCACTGGTAACAAGCGTAAACGACACCAGTGCTGAGATTAGACGCAGAATAGCTCTTGTCAACCGCTGTTTCTTCGGGCTGAAGAGACAATGACCCTCTATAAAACCTCAATCATACCGGTCCTCCTCTATGGCGCATAGACTTGGACTTTGTCAAAAGTGGATGAAGAGGCCCTTGGTCGTTTCGAGAACAAAATTCTGCGTACAATCTTCGGTCTCGTTTGTATAGCGCGAGATTGGAGGAGAAAATTTAACCACGAACGGTACGGGCTCTACAGCGACATCGGCCTAGTACGACGTCTACGGATCCAACGCCTTAGATGGTTAGGCCTTGTAGAGCGAGTGGACAACACAGCTCCGGCTCGAAGAGTCTTTGACTCTAAGCCGGAAGTACGACGTTGCAGGGAACGGCCGCATCTAAGGTGCCGCACGCAGGTGGAAAGGGATCTTAACCAACTGGGCGTGCGACACTGAACACAGCTAGCAAATGATCGTGCTAGATGAAAAGGCTTGTTGGTTGTGGCCCAGATTCACCCCGAACTGTAGTGCCACCTAAGTAAGTAAGTAAGAGGACATTAACCAACTTGCCAAATTCGCCGTTCAGGATCGGCAATAAACTGTAGCTCGCTTTCACCTATGGAAAAAATAACATCACACACAACATGGGTGATTAAGAGAAGCTAGACTTAGGTTCTCCGAAGCTCCAACGTCATATAAACACACCCACAAATGCAATCTACATAGTATCGGAAAATGCGGAATTCTTCCGCCTTGAGTGTTACATTATACCAGCTGGGTGGCTGGGTAAAGGTACATCTTTCAGCGCAGCCAGTTTTGTAAATTTTCCTTTCTTTGAATACTTTAGCAAACTTGTTCGTCACGTTTAGAGATTTTATTATCTGGGGGCACGGCAGTGCCCCTGCCAAGTCGAGCAAAAAAGCGGCACGGCCGTACCATCCTTTTCTCGTAACATAATAGGCCATTTTCGACCCCCTATAACTTCGTTTTGGATTGACTTGGAAATCGCACTAAATAATCTAATTTAATATGATATGTATTACTTGTGAGATATATTGTGTTTTCATGCGATGGCCAAGTCAATCTATTTACTTAAAACATAAAAGATTTTGATATTGGTATGGTCACTATAAGGTGTTGTTAGGTTAGCTAATTACGTAATAAATCAAGGCAGAAGGTCCCTTAAGTAGGGACTGAATAAATTAACTGACTTGGTAATACATGGATCTTACAACTTTTTACGGTAGAAGATCTGAGTTGCGAGACTTGGGTTTTTTACAAGTTATGTTTTTCATGGCATTTATTTTAGCGGCCGCATGCTGTCTGAGTTGTTTGTTTAAATTTCTGAAGGGTAACGCCAGAGCTATTGTCAGTATATGTATGACGCAAAGTACAAATCATCTGGTTACGCCCAAATTATCCATGTGTACACGAGGACATATCTACATATATTTTCCAATTACGCATTTTAGAGATAGGATACTTGTACACACATCCACGCGCGAGTGTATCCTTGACGACCTTGAAACTATCGTTTAAAGTTTCAATAACACAAACATCTCACAGTCGTCGGGCTTCGGTATTTCTGGAACGAATCATACGTTTCAAGTGGCACAAGCCTCACAACGACAGCGACATTTTCCCTTCCTTTCGCCTCTCATATCCTTATAATGGCACCGCCTCTCTATGGTATAATCTCGCAAATTATTCGTACGACATCGAGGTTGAATTTAGGGCTCAGTTATGTTGGCGTGCACACGCCCTAAATTAATTTATTATCCAAATAGCGCGAGGACATAATAACGGAAACTTTCAAAAGATCCACTCTAAATACAAGTACATGCGTCATATGGCTGCCTTTTATGTTTTATACATAAGTATGGCATGCTTGTTCCTATAAGTAAGGGGTCATGCTATGGGATGAATTCGCTTTGTCCTAAAAATAGTTTAATCCGAGTGTCTGGTGCTTTGAATCCTTTCTTTTTACACTTCTGAAAACGATGTTTTCGAAGATGACCATCAGTCTAGGTTGTTCGGGTTCAAGTTCGTCGTGGTCACGTGGAAAACTAAATTTAACGAGCAAAGGCTCAAGGGCATTGAGCTGTCAGCAATTTACATCACAATGACTCAGTTGTCTGTTGGTCCTCGGATGATTATCTGACCTAATCCTTAGCCGCCGGTGGTGTTTCTAATTGTCTGAATTATGCCCTGTTGCTGACATCGTCACTATGGACTACACCCTCTCTGCGTTTGGCCTAGATTCTCGATTTAGTTGCTACACCGTGACGTTGGACACTAATTAATTGTCCTTCCTTTCAAATGTCCTTACTGCTCGTTTGTCATTTATTCCCAACTAGTCTCGGAATGTACTCTTCCTTAGATAAGTTGTTGTCTGTTCGTTGGTTTTGTTTATTTGTTGTTTTTTTTTTTTTTTTTTGCCCTGCGCGCCTTGGACTGCCGTGTGTCGCAGTTCTATCCTTAAAAGAGCTAGTCTCAAACTGGCGAAATGAAACGGAATGATGAAACTGGGTGAAGAAGAAGTGTCTAAGAAGACACTTAAGTTCCTGACACGACAAACCTTCATACACTCGGAATACGTCAAAAGGGAATCTTGGAATGGAGTACCTGCAGCAATAGCAGCAGGGAAAAAAACGAAACGTTTAATGAAGCAACGTAGAAAAGAGTATTTTAAGGACGAAAGCACAACGGTATATTGAGGGCACTTAAGCCGCTGCTGGAGTTGGTTTAAAGAGACCTTTCTAAGCGAACGGCAAGTTTTGCAATTAATTAGGCAATATGAGAGCAATGTAGATGCATAACGACATAAACACTTGTTTCGGCGTTGGACCTTGGTCTTGAAAATGTTTTTCGCGTTGTATCTCTGTGGGCACCTGTGGGCTCTGAGAGCACCGTGGCGCAGTGAGTAGTGTGTTGGCCTCTGACACCGATAACACGGGATCGAATCCCGACACAGCCATGTCATCGAACGTGTTTTTCACGGTGTTTCTCCTCAGCGGGGTTCTGACAAAACCTCCTGTAGTAAAATTGTCGTGAAAAGCTTCTCGATATTCGCCGTTCGGAACCGGCAATAAACTGTAGGTCCCTTTCACCTATGGGAAAATAAAATCACACACAACATGGGTGATTGAGAGAAGCTCGGCTCAGGTTCTTCATGGACTGTAACGCCAACATACATACATACATACATCTCTGTGGGCACAGATAGGGGAATAGCATGAGGCACTGCGACCTTTATAGATCTATTGTGCCTACTAGCCGATTAGACGAGGAGTTTCTCTATTTCCTTAATGATGATCCCCTCAGGAGTCATAATTTCGATGAGAAGGATACGATTCGTACTATGGTAAAGAGCAGCACACTCACACAGTCAGCAGACAGAGTCAGCACTCAGTTTCAGACGAGAGGTATATTTTGTTAAGATGGTATCTTAAACCGCAGTGTCCCGTCAGGTAGTTGACTAGTCTCCTGATATCCACCCTATTAAGTTTGAGTATGTTAATAGAGTGTTTGTTCAGGGGCCGTATAAATCGTTTCGATTAGCGAAGTCCCCGAACGCTGTTCCAAAAGGACAGGTGTCGTGGTTTTTCCTTCTTGTCTAAGAAGAAATTGATCTAAGACTTGTGAGTACCGCAGAGGGGTCCTGAACCTCTGTATTTTTCGCTGAAACTTTTCCTGTCAAGTTGATCGGCAATTTCATTGCTCTTAATACTTTTGTGCCCTGGCTTTATTTCTTTTGGCGAGGTCTTGTAGGGCGTCATGGCATTCTTTGACGGTTTTTGAGTTCATGCTATACGAACTCAGCGCTTTAAGCGCTGCTTGGCTATCAGAGAGTATATTGGTGGTTACTCAGCTTATACCAGTCTCCAGATTTAGATTGACGCATGTTAGGATGGCCTGCAACTTTGCTTGAAAGATCCTGGGACTCGTTCCCAGGGCCTTCGAGATCTTGCGATTTGGTCCAAAGATGCCGGCGCCAACGCGCCTTTGACATTTAGCAAGGGATCACTGTTTTCCCATGTTGAGCGGTTCGGGGTCAATATCTCAAATCTCTTGTCAAAAGTGAATGTGTGTGGTAATGCTTCCGAGGGCCTGGCAATCATATCCAGCTCGGGAAAATGTTGGTAGATGGACATGTGACATGTGTTTTGTTCCCGAGCGAAGAATTCTGATTGCACTACGTAATACAAGATGCAGTGGAATAAGTCCAATCAGTGCTTCTTGAGCTGCCGTAGAGTAGACTGGCATAGCGTCTGTAATGTAGACTCTGAAGGCATTGAAGCTTAACGATTGTCGTTTTTTGCTCAACTTTTGTCCACCATATCGCGGACGCATAGGTGATGGTAGCTCTAGCTATCGCGATATGTAACCAGTGGATTACCTAAGGTCTTATTCCCTAGGTTTTACCTTAAGTGCGTTGATATGCCCACAAGGCCTTGGTCGCTTTTGTAAGTTTGTTTTTAATGTTGGAGTTCCAGTTAAGTCTGCGTTCAAGGTTAGTACCTACATACTTAACTACTTTTGAAAATCTTATGTTTGTACTATTTAGAGAGGCGGAGCAGGGGTGCAACCTTCTCCTCTGCAAACAGGACTAAGATTGTCTTATTTGGGTTATTCGATAAATCCTCTCTGCCACACCGGTCAGAGATGAACTGGAGCGCAAGCTGCATGCGCTCATAAGTAGAAATTTCGCACTTACTCATAGCAATCACTACTAGGTCATCGGCGTATCCAATGACTTTGTAGCCGAGATGGGTTAACTTGTGGAGTAGGTCGTCGATAACTATCGACTAGAGAAGGGGAGAAAGGACTCCTCCATGTGGACATCCGTTAGCCGTTGATACTGTCACCGAGATCTCTCCGGATGTGGCCGATATGAAACGGCCATTTAGCATCGACCTTATCCAGGGATTAGTGGGATGGTCTGCAGGATAATGCAGTATTGTCCAAGGCCCCCTCAATATCGAGGAAGGCGCAAATTGCGATCTCCTTGCGTGTGAACGTATTTTCAACACGCGCCACTAACTGCTATCTATCAGCTTTCCCATTGTTTTTAGTAGGGAAGATGTTAGGCTGATAGGGCGATATGATTTAGGTTGTTCACTTGGTTTTCCAATCTTGGGGATGAAGACAAAGTTGACTTCTCTCCGGACTTAAGGGGTACAGCCCAAGTTAAAATAGGACATAAAAAGAACTAACAGTGGTGATGGAATAATGTTCAGGCCTTTCTGTAGAGTAGCAGGAAAGACACCGTCTTTATCTGGTGCCTTATGAACCAATTGCCCATTAACATCTATCGATTTTATTTGTGACGCTCGTCTGATCATCAAAAGGCATATGTTGGGGAGTAGAACAACAGTAAAGGTACCGTCTGGTTTACGAAGCAGCTCGAGTCCATTTGTGCGCTCCTGGGATAGAGCCGCTCAGTGTTACGCTTTAACGACTGAGGACAGCATTGTGTTTTGGAAGCATTAAATTCGACCCCATTGGATTATGCTGTCGATATCGGAATTTAATGAGCTTAACATATGATGCCGCTCATTATCTACAGCCGAAGGGTACTGTCGTCAGCGAAGGAGAGAATTCGATTAGAAGTAACAGACAAGAGATCATTTATAAAAATGAGAAAGAGTGTCGGAGACAAAACGGACCCCTGGAGAACACCAGCATTTACAAAGTGAATATCAGGTTTAAATCCGTCCAAGACATCTTGAATGGAACGATTCGAAAGGTAGCTTCTAATCCATAGAAGAAGGAGTCATCGATCCCGAACGCACGCATTTTCGACAAAAGATCTTCATGCCAAACTTTGTCAAATGCTTTCGAAATATCCAGTGCAACTATTTTGCTCTCACCCGCCTGGTGGACCGTACGATGCCACTTCTCGGTGAGATATGCCATCAAATCACCTGTGGATCTGTTGCTTCGGAAACCATACCGCCGGTCATTGAGGAGCTTCTGCTACTTGGAATATTTTATTATCTAACGATTTATCAGCGTTTCTATGACCTTGGAAAGAAGGGACGTTAATGCAGTGGGTCGGTAATTGGCGGGACATCCAAAGTGTATTTATCAGATTGAGGGGTAAGAAACAAGTCCAGTGTGTTGGCAGTATGAATGGCAACATCCGGGATACGGGTTCTCTCATTCACAAGCTGAGTTAGTTGGTTCAACTTAGCGAAATTTTCGACATACCTTCCTTCGGGTGTTGTCTTTTCAGATTGTTGAAGCCACGATAATTGAGAAAATTGAGCTCATCCCCTATAACGGCTTCAGTGCGAGGAAACAGGAAAACAATTCTTTGGATGGAGTCGGCCAGTGCATCAAACGCGTCGAACGTGACGTCTCTGCCCAGGTTTGGCCTTCTATAAAGAAAACAGCAGTGAATTGGGTGCTTAGCCATATGAAATTAAATTCCGAGGTGGATGTTTGGCTATATTGCAGAAGCGCCTGGTAAACAATATCACTACGAACATACATAGATGACGAGATCGCGGTGAGAAAGGAAAAGCATGGAGAGACTGGTAGGATTGCACGTGCGCAAAGTTGCCCTTCGAATGCATTCTCTTTCGGATATGCAACATGTTTATCAGCGCGGAAAATCCAGTGAGACTACACTTCAAAACCTAGTTGGGAGAATTGAATGCGTGCTCGAAAGCAAAGAGTACGCGCTGGGCATCTTCATCGACATTGAGGGAGCCCTTGATAACGCAACATTCGACAGCATGTGCAACGCTGCCAGACATCATGGTGTAGATGAAGCACTGATCTTGTAGATCAAAGCAATGCTTGTGCACAAGACGTATACCGCTGATGCAGGCCTCGACCAATATGTCAAATTCGGCGTAAACAGGGGCTGCCGGCAAGGTGTCTCCGCTGTTATGGTGCATGGTGGTCGACTCTCTGCTTGATGCTCTCAATGTCTCTGGAATTTATGCCCAGGCCTATGCGAATGATGTCAGCGTTCTTTGTGGCAGCTCATGCTTAGCGACTGTCCGTCTGAAAGTAAAGGCGGCGCTAAACGTAATCGGTGATTGGTGTACCAGAAATGGGCTGTCGGTCAATCCTCGCAAGACTGATGTCGTTCTCTTTACGAGAAGGAGGTAAAATACCGACATGACTCAGCTGGTACTAAAAGGCACTTCCATCCCGATAACCAAAGAGGCTTAGTATCTAGGAGTCATCTTAGATAGCAAGCTTCTCTGGTCAATGCATGTTGAGTCAAAAACCACCAAAGCGCTGTCAGCTTTTTGGCAATGTAAAGGAGCTTTTGGTAAAACATTGGGCTTATCGCCGGTAAAGGTCCTTTGGATCTACACGGCAACCATAAGATCTATAATCTCATATGCATTGGTTGTCTGGTGGATCAGACTAACACGCAAACACGTCGTAGCCTCTACTCACCAAACTCCAAGGAACGGTTTGTCTCAGCTGCATGGGGGCTTTCCCCAGCACGCCGGGCGCTGTTCTAGATGCTATGATGAACCTTCCACCTCTTGATATATTTATCAGAGGGTGTGCTCTGAAAGCCATGTCTCGTCTGAAGAGAAATGGTCTGGGTGGGGTTTTCTTTGAGTACGAAAACATCCGACTACACTTCTCATTAGGAAAATATGCGTCTGTCTTCCAATCAGAGATATACGCAATCCTAATGGCCATGCGCTATGTTGTGAAGCACAGGTGGAGTAGGGAAAAGCATAGGCGTCCTCAGTGACAGCCAGGCTGCACTCAAAGCTGTGTGCTCCAAATTAGTGCTTGAACTCAAGTCCTTCTTGAACAGAGTCGGTAGACTAAATACACTAAGGCTTGTATGGGTTCCAGGCTACTCTGGGATCCCAGGAAATGAGATCTCTGATGAACTCGCCAGAATGAGTTCAGAGGAGAGCTTCGCAGGACCTGAACCCGCTCTAGGTCTACCTACACCCACGGTAAATTCCTACATTAACGATTGGGTGTTTAATGCACACAACGTAGATAGAGGGATTATCCAGGTTGCAACATGACAGGCGCGTATGCCCTGATATCTGCAAGAAATCCGCAGCATTCCTCCTCTCCTTAAGGAGAATTGACTGCGGAAGACTTGTGGGAGTCATTACGGGTTATTACACTTTTGCTAAGCATCTCTGCGTACTTGGCATCAATGAGACGCCCATCTGTGCTGCATGTTGCGAGGAGGATGACACTGCAGAGCATTTACTCTGTGACTGTCCCGCCTTTGCTCGCGCACCGTGGCTCACCCGTGGGACCGACGTGTTGTGTTCGCTTAGCTCTACATCACTGAAGCTCCTTCTCATTTTTCCCCGGAAAACGGGGAAAATACAGTAATGTAAGGTCTGTCCAACAGTTAGCCTTCAACAAAAAAAAGCTACTTACATTTATCCAGGATCGAAGGATCGGGCTTTTCATCAGCCTGAGTTTCACAAAGTGCCAAAACAGCCGGCTTATGGAAAGAGACACAAGCCTACGTGGCAAAGAAATTCTTTCTTAACCCACGAAACTGATCTCTAAGATGGCGATTTTGACACCTAATTGAATTGATTGAATGGTATTTACTGTATCCACACATTGTGCCGATGGGTAGAATGCCATCTAATGTAATGTAATTTACGCTTTTTTCTTTCCATATGTGGGAGACATTTCAGGGATCTTCTGCATCGATCCAAAGTAATCCATTCGTCTAAATTTGCGACAATCAAGTCGAAATCGAAATATATAGAACGTGTAGTATCGAGAAAGAAAAAATTATTCATTGCAAGCGTGAACGTACCCAATTTTAGCTATTGATTCAGTGAACGGAGCCGCGAGTCTCGAAACTTTCTTCAAGTAACACACCACACCGAGAGCGGACATTTTTCACTTCTGATTCGGGGCTTCTTGTCTTAACCTTCCTAAAAGTAGGACGTATCCTTAGCATTCTTTCTGAATTGTGAAATAAAACTTTTAAAAAATTAGTTGAAAAGAATCAATATTAAAAACGAAACAAATTGTATAATCTACATGCCCCTTAGCTCTTCGGAGGTCCACAAAAACACTCACATATCGAAGCGAAAGTATGGATCAATAATGTGATGCAGAGTGATGCAGTCTCACTCCATAGTGCCAAGAGAAATTTATTTCTTCCCAATTGTTTAATATTCCAGGGAACATGTTCATATGAGAGAAAAACACTATTTACCTAATGACCTCGCCTCAAGCATCATCCCGCCGCAGTTGCTGCCCTATCGTTCACAGCTACTGCGCTGCCACGCCTTCATAACCCAGTTTCCCCCTTTTAAACTGCACTTATTCAATCGACTGGCATTGAATAAATCACTAGCTGTTCAAGGAACTCAACCGGAGAGCCACCATTCGATTCTGTTCCTCTCAACCTACTTGAATTAGAGCTTACCGTCACTTCCTGGACGAGTTGTAACTAGTCCTGAGGAAGATTGCTCGCGGGCATCGTTGTGGTCCTGATTACCGACGCCTCGTACACATAATTCACTGACTCTTACATAAGGATGATATATGCATGCCTTCGGAACCATATGGGAAAGTTAACTCATTTAACACATTAAACGCAACGCGCGCGAAACTGTAAGTGGTTCTTCGCACTTTTTTGCCTCGTGAGTGCATGTGTAGATGAAGGCCGAGATCCGTGACTAAAATCGATTTTAATATTCCATCTCCTCCTCTGTGACATTCGGCTGATAGTTGCGTCATTGGATTGGAGCACGATGCTGGCTGACTAAGAGTCATCCAAGCTCTCCTCTATCTATCCCCTTGCCGTTTACTCGTACTGTATCTAGTCATGGTAACGAGGTCAAAGTCAGGGTGAAATGTGTTCAGTGGTAGACAGTTTTCCAGTTTCCATCCTGCTTTGTTGTTTCCCTTCTTCTCTTTAATGGTTTAACGTTTTTCCTTCCATCGTTACCGTGTTGAGTTTTCCAACAAGCCACGAGCTCAGCAGCCTAGACACCGTGCGCGACATAACCATGGTTTTCAACTTCTAGATATACGTTTCTATGGATCTAAACATACATTTACATTTGTATGTACGGATATGCTTGCTACGTTGCTAGATAGCAACGCAGATCCTTATACTATGTATGTAGATAGCAAATTACGTGGCGCCAGTGAAAGAACGGAGCGTGCTCGATGGAAATCAAATGAAAACTTCCTCTTCACCAGCTATTTGGATTTCATTTTTGTTTTCCTCCCTACCCCTCGTTAGAATAAATTTCTTTGGCCTCCGGTAGTAGCCAATATGTTCGTTTTTTTTTTTTTGTTTTTTCTCAATACTCCCCCCTGGAAATGGTCACGGATACGAAACTAACCGAAAGAAATGTTAGAAAGTTCTTCGCCCTTGATCTGGGCGGACCGACAGCGAATCCTTTTGACTTGCATAAGCCATGATTTGGATTTTAAACTTTTCCGACTGTTTTGAGTCACGAGAATTATGTGGGAGTTTGGTATACTAAACAGGGTGGCAGACAGGATACTCTGTAAAGTTCAATCGAAGGGGATACATGAGATTGTTTCTATCTATACATAGGCCAAAGTCGGCTCATTCTGATACCACATGGATCATATTACCTAGATCCGCCACCTGAAAACCAATTAGTGCTTCTGATGAAACGATGGATTTGAGCTGTTTTTATATCTGCTAGCTCACTTAAGTTATCGTAAAAGTCATTGGCAGGTAGCTCTAGTTTGACGGCATATTTTCCAATGGTGGAATGACCCTTAATAACACCCATTAAAGTGTTTAAGAGAGGGCATGGGCTCGGACATACAGGGTAAAGTGGTTGATTGCTCTCAACCTGGCGAGATGCCAGCAACGATCCCTGTTTAAATGCTCGGGTCAAGTTGACATACGGCCTCCTCGCTCTCTGGATAGCCTCTTCAACAACCGTTGGGAGGTGAACAAACGTATGCAGCGACAAAACCCCGACCAGAATGGCGGTTGTGCGGCGGGTTAACAATCCGCCCACGTAAAAAACATAAAAGTTATGAATGAGCAAGATGCCTCGGATACACGGACGGATACTCGACGACGACAACGCACGCAAAATTAACACGATTTTTCTGGAATGTCAGAAAACTGTACACTCCCGGAGCTGCTCATAAACTAGAAAGAATCCTCACGCAATACAAGGCGGATATTACTGCGGTCCAGAAAATACGCTGGATAGGAAACGGTACGATGAGGAAGAAAAATTGCGACATTTATTTAGCTGTCACAAAAGATTGCACTTACTTGGATGCGGATTTGTCGTGGGAAAGCGGTTAAGGTCGAAGGTCATCGACTTTAAACCTATAATTGATCGCCTGGCTGTGATCCGCATCAGAGGGAGATTTTATAACAGTCTTATGTGTGCACACGGCCCTACCGACGAGGCTGAAGACCCGCCTACGCATACGGAGCCTGTCCGGAGTAGGATGTTAAAATTGTGCTCGGGGACTTCAACGCCAAAATCGGAATGGAGCACACCCTTGGCGGAGTGATCGGAAAGCACAGCCTCCACGATACAACAGCAGATAACAGCTTTCGACTCACGGACTTTGCGACAGCTCGTAATGCGGTGATAAGTAGCACAAGATTCCCTCGTAAGTGAATCCACACAGCAACCTGGCAATCTCCGCACGGTCGAACCGCCAACCAAATCGACCATGTGCTCATTGATGCAAGGCACTCATCAAACATCCTCGATGTGCAAACATTCAGAGGGGCAAATGTCGACTCTGACCACTTCCTCGTAGCAGCAAGATTCAGAGCTCGACTGTCCAATGTCAGAAAGCTGCACCAGCTCACCAGAAGGAGGTTCGACATTGGGCGCCTGAGCAAACCGGAGGTTACCAGAGTCTACAGGGAGCAGCTGAGCGAAAGACTCTACGGTATGCCTCCGTCGAACACAAATGCCAATAATATGTGGCTGCATTGCCGCTCAGCCATTCAGGAAGTAGCCGAAACCACCTTAGGATACCTACCACCCCCGACAAGAAAGCCATGGTATGATGTCGAGTGTGACAAAGGCAGCAACCGACGAGGCGTACCAAAAGGCGCTGCAGAGAAAAACCAGGGCAGCGTAAGAAGAGTGCCGAGCCAGAAGAAGGGAGGAGAAAAAACTACTGCGACAAAAGAAAAGAATCTTCGCAGCCTCCCAGCTCAAGGATATCGAGGAGTCTAGGGACAAGCATAAAACACGAGCCTTTTACAAGAAAGCCAAAGGACTTGCAGGAGGCTTCAAAAAGGGCACCCAGGCTTTTCGAAACTGCGAGCGTAATCTTGTCACCGACCCGCAGGGAATAGTGGATGTAATTAAGCAGCATTTCCAGCAGCTGCTTAACGAGCATGACCAAGAGAGAGTGGTAGGGACCGAGGAAATCCCAACTCCAGCCGCTGAAGTAGTCCTCCCACGCAGCATCGAAGAAATCGACACATCTATTCAGAAGCTGAAGAATAACAAGGCCGCATGCTGAGATGGCTTGCCATCAGAGCTCTTCAAGGCTGGCGGCTATGTTCTGGTAGGGAGCATGCACCAGATCACCTGCAGCATTAGGGAAAAACTATGCCGCATACAAGATCCTGTCTAGCGTATTGTGTGAACGTCTAAAACCATTTTGCACCGCACTAATCGGCAGCTACCAGTGCGGCTTCCGGCCCGGCAAATCGACTATAGACCACACTTCAATACCAACGAGTTTCGAATCGATACACACCATCTTTTCATTGATTTCAAAGCCGCATACGACAGTATTCATCGTAAAGGACTGTTTCGTGCGATGGCCGAATCCGGGATCCCGGGAAAACTGATGCGGTTGTGTCGCGCCACGCTACAAAATACGCGATGCACCGTGCAACTCGGTTGAACCGTTTGAAACATGCACCGGATTTCGGCAAGGAGATGCACTGTCCTGTGACTTCTTCAACCTGGTGCTGGAGCAGATAGTGCGACGAGCAGGCGTCAACAGGGAAGGAACTATCTTCTACAAGTCCGTCCAGCTGCTAGGATACGCGGATGGTATCGACATCATCGCGTACTCTCGCCGTGGCATTGTAGAAGCATTCACGGCGATTGAAGAACAGGCGAAACGAGTTGGTCCTAAGATCAATGAGGACAAAACGAAGTACATGCTGTCAAGCAAAAACCAATCTGTCGCTCACCACCTAAAACAAAATATAACAAGGGCGCTTTCAACAATATTAAACCACTAGCTATCATCAAGCTAGAGGTAAATGCTAATATAATACTTTGAATCAAAAAAATGCTCTCAAGCATTTCAAGCTCCCAAACAAAAATTGCAGTGAAACGTGGCACACCACAGGGAGGGGTACTATCGCCGCAATTATTCGTATTAGTTGTAAACGAAGTACTCCTATCCCTGGAGGCTAATGGGTGCAAGGTCATTGCTTATGCAAACAATATTGCATTCGCAATTAGCGGGAAACACCTCCCAGTCCGAGATCTGATGGAAACAGGTCTAGGCAAACTTGCTAAATGGGCAGAAAACTGCGGGCTTGGAATAGATCCCTCTAAAACGAAGCTGTTTTTTTTTCACAAGAAAACGGCAGATACCTCAAGTCTCTTCTCCAAAACTCAATGGGGCTTAACTTAGATTCGCTGATCACGACAAATACCTTGGCGTGATACTCGACAGGAAGCTCAACTGGAGGGTGAATGCGCATCAAATAAGCTACAACTGCGCAATAAACCTGCAAGAAAGCCTTGGACATGAGAGGCTGTATACTGCGGCCTATACTAACGTACGGCTGCTTAGTCTGGTGGACGACACTGTGCAGATCTAACTATGTCAAACTTCTAAGTACAGTACAAAGGATGGCATGCATCGCTATAACCGGGCAACTGCGAACAACCCCCACTGCAGCCTTCGATTTGAGTTAAGTCCCGCACTACTTAATCCCAATCCTGGACTTCAAGATTCTATATAAAACAACAATTCTCAACCGACGACAATGGGATGGGAATCAACTCCCAAGTCTGGCCACTGCACTGGAAATGTATGTACATGGTCGGATCCAGGACAGGCAATAGTGTGGGTGCCGATGTGTGTATGCACCTAGCCTGAAAACCGGCCAATCCTTTAGACTACCGAACCAATGTAGTGTATCCCAAGTTGAATTAACGGCAACTGATTAGGCCGCCGACTGGCTGTCTTTAAGATCAATGGATTAGAGTGACATTGTCATCAGTAGTTGGGTATCTGGGCATAGTGATATACCAGGTAACTGTCAGACACACCAACTAGCCAGAATGGGCACCACACTTGAGATCTCGACTATTAAGGGGGATATCAACCAATGGAAACTCTAAAATAAAAAATCTCGAAACAGGCAGTGTTACAGACCAATGAGAGATGGCGTGGCCTTGATACTTGCAACTACACGAGACAGACCTGACCTGTCAACGTTGAACCACTTACTTACTTAGGTGGCGCTACAGTCCGTGTTGAACCTGGGCCTCAACCAACAGCGTCTCCAGCTGGCACGGTCTTTGGCCAGCTGTGCGATGTCAAGGAGACTTATTCCTCTATAGTTGGCGCAGTTATAGGGGTCTCCTTTCTTATGAACCGGGCAAACGATGCTGAGATTCCATTCGTCGGGCATGCTTTCCTGCGACCATACCTTGCAAATGAGGTGGTGCATGCACCTTACCAGCTCATCTCCAGCCGCCTTAAAAAAATCAGCAGACAGGCGGTCAGCGCCCGCGGCTTTATTAGACTTAAGTCTTGATATCGCTATTTTGATTTCGTTTTGGTCGGGTGGACGAAATTCTCTTACATCGTCGCCCATTACGAATGGATCGGTCTTCCCGACAGTGGTATCTTGTCTGTGATCGCAGTTATACAATCTTCAGAAGTGGTCTTGCCAAATCCTCAGCATCGACTGTGATTCCACTACCAGTGCTCCATTTTCATCCCTACAGGCCTCCGCTCTGGCGTTCAATGGCCGTTTTACCTTATTGTAAAACTTCCGTCATTCCTGCGGAAGCATCTCTCCATCTTTTCGATCTCACGCTTTCCGTGTTCTCTTTTCTTTCTTCTGAGAAGCGTGTGTTCCTCTCTTCTCTTCTGCTCATAGATTTCGCGAGCAGCTTTCGTCCGTCGTTGCAGCATGGCTTTATATGCCTCTTGCTTTCCTACATGGGCTTGTTCGCATTGCTCGTCGAACCAGATGGTGGCGGTCTCTGACGGCGTTCTGGCAATGCGTCCATTCCTAGTCTATTGTTTGTGCTGCTGTGGGCGGATTTTGAGAGAGTTTGAAGGAGACACGATCGGCAAACATTCTGGCAGTCTTTTGCGATTATAGCTTTCCGACGTCAAACTTACGTTGTCCTACTCGTCTCCTAAGCATTCTTGATATCCTCATTCGTACCTTGGCTACAACAAGGAGTCGATATTGGCTCCTCGGAAGGTTCGTACGTCGAGAATACTGGAGGAGGGTCTGGCGTCGATCGCAATGTGATCAATCTGGTTGGTAGTCGATTGATCAGGAGACCGCCAGGTACCCTTGTGGATGTTGAGATGGGGGAATCGTGTGCTTGCTACAAGGAGGTTACGGCCCGTTAGGGAATCGATTAGCCTAAATCCGTTGCCGGATGTGGTGTTATTAAGCTTTCCTATGATCGATCTTCTTTGAGTCGTAACAAGATGGTTTTTCCGTGATAGGGATGTTAACCCTAAGCATGACCCCCAACCTGGAGCGCCAGATTCCCTTTACCCCAGGAACAACGGGATGGTCGCTGCGCACATTGGTTCACTGTCCGGCCGATGCCTAGGCACCATCTATCTATCCACTAGCCTGCTAAAAATACGCACGCAATCTATAAGCAGCCTAATTGGAGTCCTAACAGGACACTGCGCTTTAGGGAAATATGCCACTAGATTAGGATTGCCCTATAACGACTTTTGCAGTAGGTATCATGATGTCATGATGAGGAAGAGGGAGAATCTCCATCCCATCTCCTGTGCAATTGCTCTGCCCTAGCCTTCTCAAGAAGACGATTTCCGGGAGATTACTTCTGTGATGAACTGTGGATCTACCCGACATTGATTTCAGCATCGAATTTTATTCAAGACACAAAATGGTTTCAGGAGTAACGATGACCAAGCAGATTCGAGTGGTAGCACAATGGACCTATCTTGGTCTAATTGATCCCCACCGCTTTGCGGATGGGAGCCACCTAACCATCCAACCAACCAAGCAGGAAAGCCCATGAAGTTATTGATGTTGTTGCACATAACTGAGATCCGAACTCGATTTAGATGACTTGCCAGTGCCAATACCCGCTTTGGGAGTATTCGTTAATTCTCTAAAGCCTTAAAGTCTTCAACGTACAGCACCATGAATTCCTCCCATCCAAAGTCACCAGACGGCTAGCACTGTCTTGCACCGAACCATGATCGAGCGGAAGCAATCACTAGCATCCAACTGTCGAACATAAAAACTTCAAATAGCTCTCGATTTACTGCATGAATAGAGATATTTCACCTCTTGACCAGCGTTCATTCCCACATCCAACATCTAATTGCAGCATCCAAAAGCACTGAAACTGAATCATTTATTCATTGCTCATTAATCTTTTCACTAAAGTATCTTTCGTCTCTATTAGTCGACGGAGATGACTATGCAGACCAACTGCTTCCGCCGTTCCGCATAATTGCTTCAAATAAAACGTGTGTGTTCCATAATTCGTAAGCCGCTCCATTCGCCTTTTTTTCTTTCTAATCGATTTTCCAGCACAACAGTCAGTGTTATGGCCTTACAGCTGGACACTCGTTCGAGCTGTTTCCTGCAATTGCACCGGGAACTCTGCAAATTGGATGGCGGAACTTCGAAAGACCAAAGATTCGTCGGGCCAATTAAAAACAAAAAATAGAGCCGATAGAAAAGAAATGATATTTCAAGGAAGAGGAACTACCCATACCATACAACCGCGATGGATATGCGTTACATAAGGCGAGCACTTGTTGTTCCGTCAATATGCTGGAACGGCACCACATGTACTTGAGTTACAATCTGAATAATTAAGACGAAACGTAAGGAGAACGTCGGAAAGGAATTAACATATACATATACTATGTACTTTACAAAGCTGGTAAACAAGGTTGCAGTAAATTATCGAAACCTCTTAATTTGCATATACAGCCGGGCTCAAGGACGCCGCCAGGAACCACCATCATGACACCACTGCGAGTGCTAAGTGGCGATAGTGCTGATGATGATGGTGTAATACGCGTTGGCATCCTTCTCGTTTGCCTTGGAAAAGTTTTTTTTTTCTGTTGTTCCCGTAGTGGTTGTAGGTGTTTGCGAGAAGAGGTAACCTCTAGCATTTAAAGGTTGATAGCTGCGAGGGCTACAGATAACGAGCCTAAGCCCTCATAAGTGGCGTGTGATGGATTCAAATCGCTCTCGGCTCACGGAATTTATTAAAATTTTAGTGTCTAAATCGGAAAATCCTCTGAAGATTCGTGCTATAGGGGTTTGTATCTTCTTCTTCTTCTTATCGGGGTAAACCTGGGCCTCAACCAGCATGCCCCTCCGAGTGGCACGATCTTTTGCAAGTCTATTCCATTGCCGCACACCCAGTTGGCTGAGGTCCCCTTCTACCTGTGTGCACCATCTTAAGTGCGGCCTTCCTCTGTTTTTTCGTCCCTCGGCGATGGATTCAAAAACTCTTTGAGCTGGAGCTGTGGTGACCATTCCCTCAACATGGCCTAGCCATCTTAGGTGATGAATCCGTAGACGTCTGACTAGACTCATGTCGCTGTACAGCCCGTAAAGCTCGTGGTTGAAACTTTCCCTCCATCCCCATCTAGGCTTATAGGTCTGAAAATCGCACGCAAAATCTTTCTCTCGAAACGGTCAGGGACTTCCTCATCCGCTTTTGATAGGGTCTATTCTTCTGTGCCATACAGCAGGACCGTGATGATAAGGGTCTTGTATAGACTTAACTTCGTCGTTCGGGAGAAGACTATATTACTCAATTGCCTCCTGAGCCTAAAGAACCAGTGATTGGCAAGAGCGATTCTGCCAAATTTAATTTCGGAACTGATGTCAAGGTAGACGAAGTCCTTAACTACCTCAAACTTATAACTGCCAATACAAACGTTCTGGCCGAGACGTCATATACATATATTTAGTTTTGCCCTCATTTACTGTCAAACCAACCACCGCGTCAATACTCGCAAACGCATCATTGACATCCCGCTGTGTTCTTCCGATTATGTAAACGTCATCCGCGTATGCGAGGAGTTGTGAGGATTTGAAATAGATTGTGATTCTTGTGTTGGCCAGTGATTTTTGCACAATCGTTTCTAATGCGGTGTTGAAGAAATCACACGACAGCGCGCCGCTTCAAAACTATCGGTCAGGTGTTCACCGATTCAAATGGAGCAGCGAGCATTATCCAAAGTCATACTGCATAGTCTGACGAATGTAGCAGGGATGTCAACGGTCCAGCTGCTGAAATAGTCCTCCCACCCAGCATCGAAGAAGTCGGCAAAGCTATTCAGAAGCTGAAGAATAGCAAGGCCGCAGGCTCATATGGCTTGCCATGAGAGCTCTTCAAAGCTGGCGGCGATGGTCTGGTAGGGAGCATGCACCAGATCATCTGTAGAATTTGAGAAGATGAAAGCATGCGCGACGACTAGAATACCAGCTCTATTTGCCCCATCCACAAAAAAGGCGATCCTACCTCTTGCGAGAACTATAGAGGTATAACCCAGCTCAATGTCGCATTCAAGATCCTGTCCAGCGTATTGTGTAAACGTCTAAAGCCATTTTGCACCGCACTAATCGGCAGCTACCACTCCGGCTTCCGGCAAATCGACTATAGACCAAATCTTCACACTTCGACAAATCCTGGAAAAGACCAACGAGTTTCGAATTGATACACACCATCTTTTCATCGATTTCAAAGCCGCATACGACAGCATTCATCGTGAAGGACTGTGTGGTGCGATTGCGCCACGCTGCTCCGTGCAACTCGGTTCTAGGACTTCGGAACCGTTTAAAACATGCACGGGATTTCAGCAAGGAGATGCGCTGTCATGTGACTTCTTCAACCTGGTGCTGGGGCAGATAGTGCGACGGGCAGGCGTCAACAGGGAAGGCACTATCTTCTACAAATCCGTCCAGCTGCTAGGATACGCAGATGATATCGACATCATCGCGTGTTCTCGCCGTGGCATTGTGGAAGCATTCACGGCGATTGAAGAACAGGCGAAACGAGTTGGTCTTAAGGTCAATGAGGACAAAACGAATTACATGCTGTCAAGCAAAAACCAATCCGTCGCTCACCACCTGGGACAATATATAACAATTGAGAGCTACAATTTCGAGGTAGTTAAGGAGTCTGTCTACCTCGGGGCAAACGTAAATTGCACAAATGACACCACAGTGGAGATCCGGCATAGAATCGCCCTTGGCAACCGCTGCTACTTCGGCTTGTTCAAACAACTGAGGTCAAAACTCCTGACTCAATGGACCAAAGTCATGCTTTACAAAACGCTTGTACCGCCAGTCTTACTGTACGGAGCCGAAAGCTAGACGATAAGCAGGACAGCGGAGCTGATTTTGGGTTCTTTCGAAAGAAAAATCTTGGCCGGATATTTGGTCCTATCTGTGAGGAAGGTGAATGGAGAAGAAGACACATCCCCGACCTCTACGAGCTGTACAAAGATGTGGATGTAGTCCGGAAGGCAAAGATCCGTCGACTACACTGACTCGGCCACATCGAGCGCATGGACATCAACGCTCCAGCTAAAAGGGTATTCGACTCCGAGCCTTCTGGTTCGAGAAAAAGAAGAAGACCGAACCTCCGGTATAAAGACCAAGTAATCGCGGATGTAAGACATCTTGGTCTTGATAACTGGAAGCAACGTGCCCGGGACCGTCAAGGATGGAAGGCCGCTATAGCGCAGGCTCAGATCCTCCCTGGATCGCTGGCCTGATAAGTAAATAAGTAAGTAAGTAAGTCAACGGTAGACATGGCGTTATATAGCTCGTCTCTAATTACACTGTCGTATGCGGTTTCAAATTCGACAAATAGGTGGTGCGTATCGACTTGAAATTTATGGGTTTTTCCCAGGATATACCCTAGTGATTTGATCGATGGTGGACTTCTCTGACCTGGAGCCACACTGATAAGCTTATTTACAAAAGGCTTCAGTCGTTCACACAAAACGGCAGAGAAGATTTTGTAGGCGATGTTAAGGAGACTTATTCCTCTATAGTTGGCGCAATCAGAGGGGTCTCCTTTCTTGTGAATCGGGCATACGATGCTGAGACTCCATTCCTCGGGCATGCTTTCCTCTAACCATATCTTACGGATGAGCTGGTGCATGCTCCCAACCAGGTCATCCCCAGCTGCCTTGAAGAGCTCAGCAGACAGTCCGTCTGCGCCAGCAGCTTTATTCGACTTGAGCTTCGATATGGCAATCTTAACTTCGTCGAAGTCAGGGGGACAGGATTCTCTGCGGTCTCCGTCGTTTAGAAATGGATCATTCTGCCTGACAGCGGTATATTGACTAACATCGCCCTTATACAGTCTGCAGAAGTGGTTTTTCCATATTCTCAGCATCGGCTGCGATTCTACTACTAAGCGTCCGTTCTCATCCCTACAAGCCTCCATTCTGGCTTTATAACGCCTGCAGTAAGATCTCTCCAATACTCAATCGCGCGCTTCTCGTGTTCTTTCTACTTTCTCCTGAGAATCTTATGCTCCTCCCTTCTTTTTAACCCGTAGAGCTCACGACCTGCTCTTGTTCTTCTATGTCGTATAGGCTATTTTTGCCGATGACTCGTTCAAAGATGCTTTCCTTACCCAGCTTAGCATTGAAGTTTCCTAGTACAATTTTGATGTTATAGCTGGGACCTTGGGCTTACGTTCTGTCTAGGAGATCGTAGAACCTATCTTTGGCAGTGTCATCCTTGTCTTCCGTTGGGGATTGGACGCAGATCAAGCTGATGTTAAAAAAATTAGCCTTGATACGGATCGTTATGAGGCGTTCGCTCACATACCGAAAGCTTAGGACTTTTTGTCTTAGTCCACTTCGATTAGCAAATCCGCATCCGAACAATCGTTGTCCTCTCTCCCTGTAGCAGTCGCCGTCGTAAATGTCGCAGTTTTTCATCCTCTTTATACCCGGCCCATTCCATCGCATTTCCTGGATGGCGGTTAGGTCCGCTTTATAGCGGTCTAGGCTTTCCGCAAGTTGTTCGGCTGCACGTAGCCTGTTTAGGGACCTAACGTTCCACGTACAGAACCGAAGAGCAAGGGTCGTCAACATTAATCCGGTCCGTTATATCCGAGGTTGTTTCGGTGTTGTGGTTTTTTTACGGTTACGGCTTACTAGGCCATAGCCCAACCGACTAATCCTGTTTTTTGGCGTAGGAGGCTTGCCATTCGCCCCTCCCTGTCTGCAATTTCCATAGGAAATCTCCAGGTGGTATCACGAGGAAGTGGAGATGGGACTTACTAACAGTGCCGCAAGATGTTCGACTGCCGTGGCTCTTCTCGCTTTTTAGCAGGCCAGCATCCGTCGGATAGATGCTACCCCTACGAGGCCTTTGTTAGTCTCTTTCCATCCAAAAAGGACTATCAGTGTTGATAAAATGGTGTTCAGACCTTTCTGTAAGATGGCAGGAAAGACACCGTCTTTGCCTGGAGCCTTATAGGGTTTAAATTAACGAATTGCCCATTTAACCCTATCAAGGCTTAAAAATCTGCCAGAAAGGCTATTTGTTCTACTGTCGATGCTATTTGACATTTGTTTCATCGTCAGAGGACATAGGGGGAGTGGGGAGTAGAACCAGGGAAGGGCACCTCAAGCAAAGTCTCCAGGGTTTCCCTGCGATTGACGGTAAAGGTGCCGTCTGATTTGCGAAGGAGCCCGAGTCCATTTGTGTGCTCTTGAGATAGCGCTTTATGGAGTCGGGCCGCAATTGTAAGCGAGTCTATGTTCTCGCAGTGTTTCCTCCAAGACATTCTCTTGGATTTCCTCAGTTCGAGGTTGTATTTAGTAAGAGCAGATCTGTAATCATTTCATTTATTATTATTAATAAATGTGTATTCCACCAGGGTATACACCGCTTGTGTGTACTTGACAAGTGCTGTATTGAGCTGGTAAGCCGCTTCATCGATATCATCGGTCGATTTCAATCACTAGCATATCTTCTTTAGCGGCAAGTTGAGCTTGGAACAGAGCCCAATTTGTTCGTTTGGGCTGGTATCCAGGCTCAGCCTCTTTAATCTCACCGGAGATGTTGAATTTAATATGCTGGTGATCAGACAGTGAGGCTTCATTGGAGACGTGCCAGTCACCAATTGCGTTTAAAATAAATGGGCTAGAGATAGTGAGGTCAAGCACCTCTTCTTTAACTGAATTTATCAATGTAGGTTTGCAATTTGAACCCTCAGAAACTCTTAAACGTTACTAGATTACGTATCGTTTATTTGCAAAAGAATGTAATCGAAGCTGTAATCAAATCCGATTGTGGTGAAGAGTTAGAGTTAGAGAGGGTACGGGGGTGGGACAAAGTCGCTTGATCACTGCGGCTACGAGTGGGCCTATTGTGATGTCCCCCACTTACAGTTCACTCAGAAAATCTGAGTTCGTGATAAAACTTAGTATGCTTTTGAGTGAGCTAGCAGCGATTTCTTCTGCTTCAAGATAATACTTGCCTAGGTGACGATGACGTGTACTGACCAGGCAGTTACAGTGGCGTAGTATGTGCTCTGCTGTTTCTTCGTCTCAATTACACATTCGGCAAGTGTCATCTTGTATGATGCCCACTGTTTTGAGGTGGGCAGTGTCCAGTAAGGAAACCTGTGATTAAACAAATCTGACTCCTCGAAAGCATGAGAAGTTGTTTCAGTCTTTTGAGGGATGTAGTTGGGAGGAACAACTTGGCTTGTCTGCTACCTTTTGTTTGTAACCAGTAGTGATCCATCGTGTTCCTTAACCAATTGTTTATGCAGCATTTGGTGGTGCTGATGGGTATGCCGCAGAAAGGCCGTTGCATCATAAATGGTGATGCAGAGCCTTTCCTTGCTAGTAGGTCCGCCTTTTCGTTGTCTGTATGGCCGCTGTGTCCAGGTATCCAAATGAGATAAACTCTGTTTGTGCTGGCCAGCTGGTGAAGTAGCTGTAGGCAGTCCCATACCAGTTTGGAGGCGATTTCATAGTTCTTTAGGGCTAGAAGTGCAGCCTTGCTGTCAGAGAGAATGTAAATGTTTTGTTAAGTATATTTCTGTTTATATTTTCTCTGAGGCAGAGTTCTATAGCAAATATCTCTGCTTGAAAAACGGAGTTATATCTGTCCATGCTGACGTAGATGCATGTGCCTGTATTTGCTCCGTATACTCCAGCTCCAACGCGTTCGCTCGTTTTGGAGCCATCTGTGTACCACACGTAGGTTCCACGATTTAAGGAGGGTCTGTCCTGTTCCCAGTTTGGTCGGTTGGGGAATGTGACCTTGTAGTTTTGGCTGAAGTGGTATCTGGGGAGACAGTTGTCTGTGGGAGATATCTTTAGGATTTCATGGCTGTTTATTTCGGTAAGGATATCAGGGTGAAGGAGCCTACGGTTAGAGTCATCCTCCACGGTCAGTCTATGGACGAAGACCATTGCTTCTTTCTTCAGTTGGAGATGAAGAGGTGGCAGGTCTGTGATGACTTCTAGTGCTGCTTTGGGGGCTGTTATCATGGCCCCGGTGATACAGATACAAGCCAGTCTTTGCAATTTGTTGAGCTTGGCTTGCACTGATACTTGTTTTGTTTTGTGCCACCAGACGGGCGCAACATATGTGAGAATTGGTCTGGTGATTGCTGTATATAGCCAGCGGGATATTTTGGGGTTTGTGCCCCAGTTTTTGCCAGTGAGACTTTTGCTGGTCCATAAAGAGATCTTGGCTTTCTCAATGGTCTTTGTAATGTGAGAGTTGCAAGTGAGCTTTTCGTCTAGAGTTATCCCTAGGTATTTGACTTCTTTTGAGAACTCTGTCGCTTCACCAAAGAGGGTAGGTTTGGTAAGTTTGTCCCTATTCCTCCATTTGGTGAAGGCACTATGGTGCTTTTCCTAGGATTGACATTTAGTGCAACCTATATGCACCAATTTGCAACAAGGTTTATTGGAGTTCCGAAGTCTCGGAACTCCCCCAACGGGCAGGATCACTATGTCGTCAGCGTAGCCTTGGACATAGAAGCCATTGTTGCTTAGTATGCTGATCAGTTCATTAACCACGATGGACCACAGGAGCGGTGAGAGAACCCCGCCTTGAGGGCATCCTTTCGCGGCGTTTACACTGATTTTATCATTGCCTAGTGAGGTGTTTATTTTCCTATTGCTAAGCATTTGTTGGATCCGATTGCATGTGGTGTTATCCACCCCTGTGCTGAGGATGCAACGTTTTTTTTTTGGTGTAGTCGGGGTTGTCGAAAGCAGGGATTTGTTGATCCGGGCCATTAGTTCCTGAAGAGCATGCGTGGCCGATTTCCCAGGCTGGTAGGCATATTGGTTTTTGTGAAGTGGCGATCTTTTCAGGGCACCGTCCCTGATATGCCTATCCAGAATTTTTTCCATTGTTTTTAGGAAGAAAGAGGTAAGGCTTATCGGTCTGTAGGACTTAGGCAGGTCTGTGGGTCTAAGGCCTACTTTGGGAATGAATTTTACCGTTACCTCTGTCCAGCTCGTTGGTATGTATCCCCATGCATAGCTGGTTTTAAAGATGTTGATAAGCCTGGGGCTAATTAGCGCACTTCCTTTCTGAAGGAGGGCTGGGAAGATGCCATCCTCCCCCGGGGATTTGTACGGGTCAAAAGAATAAATGGCCCATTTTATGCTTCCCTCAGAGTTTTTTATATTCTCTTATGATGTGTTTTTAGACACACAACCTGAACGGAGTGCAGTGGTTTGGGTCGTTGATGTTCGTTCACTACTCTCAGGGGTGGTTGTCCTAGATAGGACGAGAGCCGACCAATTCCGGGTTGGTCATAGTCCGCAGTAATTCGTTTCGAGCCGTTTAGTATTGCATACGCAGAAGATGAATTTCAGTTGACCATATACTGTGAGTGTTATGCCTGCAGCAGTACGTCTGGTCCCTTTCCATTCACAACTGCGTTGCATACTTTTTGTCCGTATAGGAATTATTTTTTCTTGGCTACGAAGCGAATTTGAACTATAGACCTTCCGCTCGGCGGTCGCTGATGTTAACCACTGCACCACAACCACCCCGTAAGTTGCCCTGATCTGCGGAGTTATGTTAGAGAGATTAGAGGGAATGATGTTGGAGTGGTGAAGATGAAACGGTATTTATACCTACAATACTGATTATTATCCATTTCAATTTGAAAGGTTACAATTCCCAATTTCCAATCAAAAACTTAACGAAACACTCTAGCAATTTTGACGCGAACGAAGTCGCAGGTACAGGCTAGTATATAACAAATCCTTGCTTGCCGATTTACCCTTCCTGCAGTTTGCGCATTCATCTCACCGGAAAGGAATCGTAATAAACGAGTTCCTCCATCCCCAAAGTGTCTGCCATTATTGCAGATAACTTTTTTAATTCTCTGCCGTTCAAGTGGACAAAACGATGCAGCAAAAGCAAACTGCACTCCATTGAGCAGAATTGCTCTATTCAAACGCCGTGCGGAGTGTGCCCACTTCTAACGTGTTGTTTTGCTCCCTCTCCTCCACGAGCAGACAAGAAAGGATGAGACCGAAGGAAAAAAAAAAACAAAAACAACAAATGAAATCCACATATGCACTGCAGAATATGTCCATATCTTTAACCATGCCAAAGTCTCGGTCTGCGTCAGCGTCTCCTTCCTTGCAACGCTCACATCTCATTAAAATTAATTTGTTCCTTCGGAAAGTTTTCTTTTAATTGCGAGTGCAATGTGCGGTTCTGCACTTTTCGATCCATACATATAGTGTGCTTCACTTTTGTTTTATTTCCTGACCGATATCCGAGACATGACGTCCACTCCATCTATCTGTCTGTCTGTCTGCTCATCTGATTTCCCTTCTATTTGTGTGATGATGAGATTTCTGGCAAAAGTTCTTGCTTGTAGTACATACATATGTATACATATGTAGAAGTTTAATGATCCTTTTCGGAGTTACTATTTCGGGCATTCACTGCATCCGTTTCTTCCCTACAGTGGCCGTGGCATCTGGGTTCTACGACCTATAGCTTGAGGAGGAACTGTATATGATTACGAGTGTAATGTGACAGATGTTTGGCGAATGGATGATTTTTCGGGACAAGCTGGTGAAACATTGCGGGCTTCATATGGTGTACACATAAGTAAATTGTCACCAGTCCTTGTGGGCTTTTGTCATTACGCTGATGACAAACAAGCGTAACTAGGTTGGAAGAATGCTTTCCTGGTTCTTGTTCTTTTTACAAAGAGAAAACAGAGACATTTCAATGTGAGTTTAAGGCGAGTAATGGCCTTTTGGGGATTTGTATTTTTATTTTCCTGGAAGAACTGTGTCGGGTCCTTTGATCCTTATCACTAGTGAGCCGGCGTAGATAAGAGCTTTTAAGAAAATTGTTCACTGGATTGTGTTTTGCTGGATTGAAACTTGGTCATATACATACGTTTTAAAGACATAAATGACTCCAAGAGCGTTTTAGAAAGGACGAAAATGAATTATAGCTTACGCCATGATCCTAGATCAAAACGTGAAGCTAGGGGGTAGTGAAGACTCGGTATTTCGATCCCGAAGCCAGACAAGATCCAGAAATTGGCCAAGAAGGTGTTAACCTCAGTTATTTGGGGTGCAAACGGAATTTTGTGTGTGAATTACTTCCAAACCTGTAAAACAATTTACTTTGATTACCGTAACCGTCCATACATGAGAGGACCTTCCAACCGAATTCCGTTGATTTGTTCCGAAACATCAAAGATGTGTCTGGCCTGGAATTAGTCATGACGGAACACAACTCCTTTCTTGTTGGACAATTTTGGTTGCTCTTTCTTGATTGCTTTGTTCAAATGGTCGAGCTGTGCGTCGTAGCAGCTTCAACCCCACCAAACACCCAGCATTACCTTGTTACCGTCAATCCACGCTTTCAAGTGAACCAGATCATCAGTCGAATTTAGGAGGACGAATGCATGCCCGACGGCTGGGGCTCTATTTGCCCCATCCTCAAAAAAGGAGGCGACCCTACCTCTTGCAAAAACCACAGAGACATATCCTTGCTCAATGTCGCTTACAAGACCCTATCCTAATCGGCACCTACTAGTGCGGTTTTTCGGCCCGGCAAGTCGACTCTAGACCAATCTTTCCCCTTCGGCAAATCCTGTAGAAGACCAGCGAGTTTCAATCCGATATCCACCACCTCTTTATCGATTTTAAAACTTTGCGATGAATGAGATCAGAGTGGAGATCCGGCGTAGAATCACCCTCGGCAACCGCTGCTACTTTGGCTTGTCAAATCAGCTAGGATCCAAACTCCGCTCCCGAAGAACAAAGATTATGCTCTACAAGACTCTTTTCCTACCAATTCTGCTATATGAAGCCGAAAGCTGGACAATAAGCAGGACAGCAGACCTGATCCTTGGCTCCTTCTTTTTCCTTATCTGCCGTATTCTGGCCTGACTCGCCAGTGCTGTGCATACAGGCCATCATTTTGTGAATTCAGCGTCACCAAAACCTTGGTGATGGGTAAGCCAATACTCTATGGGAAGTGGCCCCGAGCGATGTGAGGTTTCGTCCTCGTCGAGGGCGTCTTCTTCCACTAATGTTATACTCTTTTCTTTTGTGCCCGTGAAATTAATCCTTATCCAATCAGCCGTGGTGCGTTTCGCAGCAGGATTCGGCAGGGTATTGTCGGCGGAACGATCTCGTTTCAATTTTTGCCCCTTGGTGGTAGGAGCAGATTCATTTGTATGCTCCTTTATAGAGTCAGGTCACAGTTGGTAGGGAGTTTTTGTTCTCAGTTCTCGCAGTGTTTCCTCCAACACATTTTCTTGCATTTCCTCAATTTGAGGTTGTATTTCGTAAGAGCAGATTTATAATCAATCGAACTACCGCTTGTGTGTATTTATCTTGGGTGTACATATGTTTTTAAAATATGAAAACAGTACTTCATTGTACTTCACTATCGATGCAATCGATTTAAGAAGCATATCTTCTTCTGGGGTGGCCCTGGTGCAGTGGTAAACATCACCGACCGTTGCGCGGAAGGTCTGTAGTTCAAAGGCGTTCCATAGCCAAGAAAAAATAATCCCTATACAGAAAAAAAAAAATAAAATTAGGCAACACAACTGTTGTGAATGAGAAGTGATCGAACACATTGAAGAAGGCATAACACTCAAAATGTATGGTCACTTTAAATTCATACTCTGTGTGTGCAATTCTAATATACCATCATAAGTGCATGGAACAGTTTCTGAGAACTACAACCAACGTGAAAATTTGGTCGGTTCCTCTCCTCTTATCTAGGACACCCACCCCTGGAGAGTAGTGAATGAACATTTACGACCCAAACCACTGCACTCCGTCCAGGTTGTGTGATTAACTTTATAAGAGTATAGACTCTTGAACCTCTGCGAACTATAAAAAAAGAAAAACCATAATTTGATAAAACAGGGTGTTCAGCTTTATTTCTTCTTCTCTTCTTCGTGGCGCTACAGACCGGTGTGGGTTTGGGTCTCAACCAACAAGAGACTCCAGCCAACACGATCTCTTGCCAGCCGTATCCAGTCATTCACACCAAATTTGTTGAGGTTCTTCTCCACTTGTGTGCGACTTTTGAGTCGATGGCGTCCTCTATCGCGTTGTCGCAATGGTTACGCTCCAGACCCATTTTAGCCGCCTCCGCTTCAATGGCAGCAAACGCCTCATTGAGGGTCCATTATCATGTCAATATCATCCGCGTAAGCTAGCAGTTGAACGGACTTTTGGAAGATCGTGCCCCTATTGCTGACTTGTAAGTTTCGCACTATCTTTTCAAGTATGGTTTTAAAAAAGGCCCATGACAGCATGTCACCTTGTCTAAAACCTTGTTGACATTAAAGGTAAGGTATCACGTCGTATCCATTCAAGAACCGTGGGTGTGGAATAAACGCCTATGTGGCCTTGGTGGTATACGTGATGCTACGATTCTTTATGATGAGCGATCCGAAAGACATAGGGTCTGCTTCGTCATATCGGACTCATTATCGGCAACACTTTTGGACAAGATCTGAACAAGATCTGGTGACTGTTAGGCTGAACCCACACCGAAGACGACAAAACGTTTTTTTGTCGCATGACAAAAAAAAGTTTTTTCATTCTAACCCACATCAACCTCAACACTTACCGACAAGCAAAATGTTTCCGGCGAATTGTTGCGCTTGGTGTGGGTTGAAAAAAACGAATTCAGTCATCGTCGTTTGAAATGTCGTCTGATTCAATATAATTATAAATTGCGCTGCTTTGCTTGCCTGCTTGCTTTGGTGGCGTTACAGCCCGTGAAGGGCCAGAGCTAAGCTTCAATCACCCAAGCTGTACATACAAACATACATACATTTTCAGTGGCCCGCATGTTCCACTAAAAGAGTCGTGGGGGTAATGCGCGCACGCGGGATCTCCAGGCCACTCGATCCTCCGCCATCGACTTTAACTCATCAGGAGCTATGCACCTGGCCACCTCGTCCTGGGTCTGCCAAGCGATCGCCTGCCTGATGGTATTGCATCCAAAGCACGCCTCGGAAGTCGTGATGATTGCGACATTCGTCTCGCGTGACCAAACCATCGAAGCATAGCCCTTTCCGTTCGGAGAAGCAGCTGCTCAACATTGAGCTCCCCGAGCACTGCCGTGTTTCTCACCCTATCCCGGCGAGTAACTCCCACAACAGCACGAAGAATTTTCATTTCGGCAGCTTGTATTCGCGATCTTATTCTTTCGGTCAATACCCAAATTTCATGACCGTAGGTGAGAGTCGGAACAAATACTGAGTTAAAAACCGCTAAATTGGCTTTGATACCAAGTTCGGTCGTCCTGATTACAGATCTTCCAAGCTGTTTCAAAATTGACCCAGCTTGGCTAGTCCTGCAGGAAAGCTCAGTATTACTCCTCCCATCACTCGTGAGGAAGACCCCGAGATATTTAAACTTCCCCACCTGCTTCAATGGGACTTCACTAACATGTAGAGTGCATTGGACAGGTGTTCTGTAAATAACCATAACCTCGGATTTGTCCACGTTAACCCTCATTCCAGCATCAGCACATACGGCCACAAACCTATCTAGCGCGCGCTGTAGTTCCGTCTGGGAGGATGTGAGGACAACTAAGTCATCTGCAAAAAGAACCCTCAACTGTCCCAATGTGAAACACTCCTCGCCTCGACTGCGCTGCAACATTCAGTCCATATATATAATGAAAGGAATAGGTGACAAGGCGCACCCTTGGCGAAGTCCAACGCCCACGGTAAAAGGTGTTGATTTACTACCGTTAACCTGAACGCAGCTGCTACAGTTTGTGTATAGAGACTGAATGACCCTCAACAGAAGACCATTGATCCCATATTCCTGCAGAACACTCCAAAGTTTACCTCGAGGAACTCGGTCATACGCCTTTTCCAAATCTACAAAGCAGCTGTAAATCGGTTTGGCGTACTCCCAAGCCTTCTCGAGTGCCATTCTTAGAGTGAAAAGCTGGTTGTTTGTACTTCTGCCGTGACGAAACCCGCACTGTTCATCCCCTATCCTGGATTCGACCATAGCTTCAGAACGCACCTTCAGCACCTTAGCGTAGACTTTACCGGGGACACTTAAAAGAGATATGCTCCTATAGTTGGAGTACTCTTTATTATCCCCATTTTTGAAAAGAAGGACCATCACCCCAATGTGACATACGCTAGGTGTCTCACCGCATTCCCAGGCCACCTTAATGACACGAGAGAGCCATAACACTACCTCTTTACCCATTGCCTTAAGCATTTCTGGCCGAACTTCATTCACACCGGCGGATTTGCCAACTGTTAGCGAATCAGTCGCTAAAATGACTTCCTCCACCGTTGGACTATTCTCCCCCCCACTATAGGTCTGTCCCCCTCAGCACCCTGTTCGGGATTGAGTAGCTCCGAAAAGTGCTCGCTCCATCTGCGTATGCTGTCCACCTCATTGGAAAGCAATACACCATCTTTTAACTCCTTCAGTTACGTTGAATTTCCTTCCTCTGAATCGGTAAATGGTTTGCCAGAACACCTTTTACGCAGATCTATGGTCGCATTCAAACTACTTGCCGAACTCACCCCACTGTGTGTGATTTATTTTTTACACAAGTGAAGGGGACCTACAGTTTAATGCCGATTCCGAACGGCTTGAGTCCAGAAGCTTTTGCATGGCAAGTATACTACGAAGGGCTTTGCCCCGTAGTATGGTGTTGACTCATAAGATGCAATTTATTCTTGTCGTACACGACAAGGAAAACGTTGGTTGAGAGCGTCAACGTCAACGACAGAAGGTGATTGACCTGACCCTATCCAAAAGATAGGTCAATGACATCACTAACTGGAGAGTCTTGCCTGATGCTACGCTGTCGGACTATAAATATAACGAGTTCCGATTAAGTTGTGGGATATCTTCCTTGCAACCTAAACGGAATCCGAGAAAGACGGACTGGGTCCGGTTTAGAGAGGAGCTTGAGAAATCCACTCAGGCCCTATCTAAACTTGGAACGAAACAATTGGCAGAGAACGCCGTTCATTACCTGAATAGCGCCATCACCAATTGTTTTAAACTCGCATATCCTGTCAGCAAACCTCTCTGCAGGAAATTGGTTCCCTGGTGGAATGCCGAGCTCCAAAGTCCCCAAGACTTTCTGCGATGACATCAAAGTGCAACTAACAAGTTGGCTAAAGTCCTCAAACGGGGAAAACGATAAAGCTTGATACACTCAGAAAATCTGATGGTACCTTTACTGAGTCTAAAGCGGAAACTCTTAGTTTACTGCTTCAGACCGTCATCGGTGGTGAATTTAGATGAGCGAGTTCGGATCCCGATAACACCAACGCCATCGAATATTTATTTCGAGGCTTCCCTACTACTCTACTACAAGTTGTCCATTTTCGTCTCGATTTTCACTTTCTGGTAAAACTTCCGGACTTCATTCTTGCTGTAACACCTCTCCATCTACTCGACCGCGCGCTTCTCATGCTCCTTTTTCTTTCTGAGAAGTCAGTTCTCTTCCCACCTTTTCTGTTCTCACGAACAGTTCTCGTCTTTCGATGCAGTGTTGCCTTGTAGGCGTCTTGCTTAGCTGCATGGGCCTGCCTGCACTCCTCAAACCACCAGTTTTTCCTGGGTGGCGATGTCATCAAACCCAGCTTATCAGCGGCAGCTTCTTTATAATTTTTGGACAACGCTTCCATTCTTTTGTATCGTTAGTGTAGCCGGCGTCAAACTTTCATATAGTTTTTGGAAGACTCGGTCGGCAAAGCTTCTAGTGATCGGATGTGAGTGTAGCTTTGCGACGTCAAACCTTGGTGTTCTTTCTCGCCTCTGTTATTTTATTGATAACCCTGCTCTCCCCTTAGCTGCAACAAGGAAATGATCCTAGTCGAAGTTGGCTCCTCGGAAGGTTCGGACATCGAGAATGCTGGAGGAATGTCTGACGTCGATCGCAATGTGATCGACTTGATGCGGATTGCTATGAGGCGCTCGCTTATATATTTAAAGCTTAAGACTCTTTGCCTCAGTCTGCCTCGAATAACAAATCCACATCCAAAAAAGCGCTGCCTTCCCCCTCTGTAGCAATCGCCGTAGTAAAGATTGCAGTTTTTCATCCCCTTTTTGCCCGACCCATCCCAACGCAATTCCTGGATTGCGGTAATGTCTGTTTTGTACCAGTCAAGGGCCTCCGCGAGTTCATCGGCTGCATGTGGTCTATTAAGGGACCTCACATTCGACGTGCAGAGACCAAATTCATTGTTATTTTTCGGTTGCTGAGGTCGTCAACAGTAAATCCGTCCTGGTCCGAGGCTTGTGGTTGTTTCTGAACTATTTGTTTTTTACGTGGCAAGGGCATCAGCCCACGCACAACCCGCAACTGGGAGGCCAGGCCCTTTTTTCAAACCTCGGGCGGAGAGTACGGGTGGATCCGGTGTCGGTAAACTCACTGAGATTGTGAGCGCCACTGTTGGCTCTATTATGTAGGGCTCATCCGCCACCGCCTCTTTTTCAGGGACCAGATTCGACCTTGGAGATCTGATTTTGGACCTGGGCATCGAAATATGTTCGACCAGCTCCAAAAAGGGGTTTTGTCCAGGTGGCTTCCACTAACCGAAGCTATGGACCCCGCTTGTATAACCAATCGATTGATTAGCTCGTCCGTCGCCGTCCTGAAGAAGAGTTAAGCCCTCGGGCCGACTTATTCGACCATCTTCGGTCTAAGGTACTAGATAGTAAGAGTTCGTTGACAGAGGCTAGGTGCAAACACTTGTGTCTGCGTGAATCGCTTGTCGACGCATAGGAACTTTATTTATAAATAAAATAAAAAAATGGTCTGGATGTATACATATGATACCCAGACAATAGCGCGTTCATCAGATCTTCTGACATAGTCGTACTAGGATCCTCAATGATGACTACCGTCATCTAAATTACGGTAGTCTAGCTGCCAGTCTGTCTGTAAGACGGAAAATATTCATTATGATTTATGTACACAATCCCTGCCGCTCGAACTCAATTTCACGACTTGTCGCCCTTAAAGTACTTTCTCCACACATTAGCCGAGTTTACAAATCTGAATGATAAACACACTTACTAACTCCTCTACCCCATAAGCCTCAACTTATGTTACGCACTTACCTCATTAGTTTAACAAACATCATTGTCACTCGAAATCAGCATCGGCAAATAAACAAATGAACCAAGCTCTGGAGCAAATCTGTAAGAGAAAGCACGTAAAGGCCAAAGAGCAACAACAACATCCGGGGAAAGAAAAACAACTGAAGGAAAAACACATCGCCCAGGAACATGAATGGCATAATATTGAATCATCATTGCTTCCGCTATCGCTTCGTCGTCTTCGTGCTCGAACCCCGACACGACCTCTGTGGATTAGATGTTACCCAAGCATCGAAGAAGTCGGCAGCTTCCATGTTTCCTTCACTCATTGTGATAGAGTTCCGAATACGCCGAGGTTAAGATGCCATTGCGAAAGCAGGAAATTAGTATTTCATTCGATATCAGGAGAGAGAGAGGGAGTAGGACCAGTCGTGCGGTGGCTTAATTTATATAATTATTTTACGGAAGGACAATCGGATGGATGCTTTAGAGAAGGACAAGGGCACTTCGGAACTCAATTCGCGTAAAGGACCTTCAAAATGATATCGAAAGGAAACCACAGCCGTTGCAGTGGATCGGGTGTTTTATTTTTTATTCAAGTCCTATTTCTGAAGATACACGGTGGGTGGTTTGACACACTTTGGACTGTATGCTATCATTGACGTGATTTAGTTAAGCGGATGACACTTATGGTACGAAAGCATGCATGGGTTGTGGGATATTAATGGCAGCACGACTGAATACACATACCGGAAGCAACAGAACGGTGAGTGGCTCTGAATGAGTGGTGACAAATCGTAGCAAAGGATGAATGTCATGAGCTTAATGGGATGAATAAGAAATCACAAGCTCGGGGGCGTATGGGTAACTTATGGTATATTAATCCGACTAACAAGGAAGTGAGTAATTGATTTATGATGCGGCATGGATATTGCATCTTCTTGATTCCTTCTGAATATCTTTATTATTGCTTCCACGTGACGAGGTGATATACCAGCCCTTAGAAAATCTAAGAGATGGCGCTTGTGACGTCGCAGACGATGTGTTTTTAGTAAGCATCATTCCCCACTAGGTATATTCCTCGAGTGGTTTCATTTTTATCGTCACTTGAGATGAACGACTTTTGTTTGTTTTAAAAGAAGTGAAAAAAAGTGAGTTTAGAGCGGAAGCTAGTTGGTGCGGCCTTAACAACTTCTTTCGTAGCTTTCACTGGTCGTTGTGCTTACTCGATAAAGACGTAGACGCCGCAGCTTATATGATCACAAACAATATTCACACAGCCATAGTCAATTTTATCCCCAACATGGTAAAAAGTCTTAAGCCGGAGGATAATGCGGGGTATGACTTGAGCTGCCAAGAGGGTATTAGGTTAACAGAGATAGGCTTTCGGAATTATAAGTCACACAGTGTCACCATGACACTCCAGCTGTCAAACCCTCAGACAAAGCCAGTCTGCTTTCTGCCCACTTCGCAGCAAACTCGCAGCTCCCAAATTCATTTTTGTCACCATCTGTTCTGGAGTACGTTAATTCCACCATGGGATACTTTCGTACTCGTACAGTTGCAAGAGTTCTTAAAGAACTTGACATACACAAATCCGCTGGTCCAGATGGTATTTCCCCAATCATTCTGAAAAGGTGTTCTTTTACGCTGGCAAAACCACTGCGTACGCTTTTTCACCTTTCCTACTCTTCTGGGCTCTACCCGAGTAAGTGGGACGCAGCATTTGTCCAGCCCATTCCCATAAAATACGAACCTTTTTCACTCTCCAATTACTTCCCTTCTTTCCAAGGTCATGAAAACGTTGATAAATCGTCAACTTATGAAATATCTTGTATCACAGAAACTCCTCAATGAGTGACAGTATGGGTGCCGCAGCAACAGATCCACTGATGATTTGATGGCATTTCTCATCGACAGAGTTTCGGATGAAGCTCTTTTGTCGAAAATGCGTGCATTCGGGATCGATGACTCCCTTTATCTATGGATTAGGAGCTACCTTTCGAATAGTTCAATTTAAATCAAGTTGTCTTGGACAGATTCAAGTCTGATATTCACATTGTAAATGCTGGTGTTCCGTTTTGTCTCCGACACTCTTTCTCATTTTTATAAATGCTCTCTTCACTGCTAATGGTAAATGTGTTACTGCGACACACCAAAAGGTGTTTTTTCGTTGTAGTAATTTTTAATGCAATTTATAGCGTGTTATTATGAAAGCAGAGAAAAAGAGAAAACTATACACACAAAAGGGAAATTCCCGATTATATGCAACCTTGCCAGAAATCAAAATGCGACCTGACCAGTGATCCCGTGTTCATATCTCAGGGTTCCTGTGGACATTTTTCGCAGCGAACGAGAAAGAAAAGACTCGTCTAGTCTATGCTCTCCTATCAATCTCGCCAGTTGATATATTCCTATTTTTCAGCGGGAAGGAGGCGCTCGACGTGAGTGCTCTTGTCAGACAGTTGGCAAAGCAACATTAGATCCAGATAAACAGCGCTTCTAGGGAACGCCTCCGAAAACTCCGTTGCAAGCAACTTGAGTTTATACTCTATGTTGTGCGTCCACCAATGGGTTAGTAGGGAGCTTACTACTACTTTGTTTTTTGTTATTGAAGGCTTCTGCTATCTGTTGGAGCACTCAGACCCAAATACTAGTCCATTGTACTCCAGAAAGACACCTTACATAAATGTATTTTAATCGTTTTCCGGAGAAAAATGAGAAGGAGCTTCAGAAAAATGAGAAGGAGTTTCAGGCCCCAAGAGTGCACCACCGTGCGCGAGCAAACAGGTAGGCACTTCACTGATGCGAAGCACGCAGAGATGCTTAGCAAAAGTTAAATGGCCCGTAATGACTCCCACAAGTCTTCTGCAGGCAATTCGCCTTAAGGAGAGGAGTAATGCTGCGGATTTCTTGCAGACATCAGGGCATACGCGCTTAGTCATCCTGCAACCTAGGTGATCCCTCCATCTACGGTTGTGTGTATTAAACACCCAAACGTTAATGTAGAAATTTACCATGGACGCAGGTTAGACCTAGAGCGGGTTCAGGTCCTGAGAAGCTCTCCTCTGAACCCCTTCTGGCGAGTTCATAAGAGATCTCATTTCCTGGGATCCCAGAGTGATCTGGACCCCATACAAACCTTAGTGAATTTAGTCTACCGACTCTGTTTAAGAAGGACTTGACTGCATGCATTTATTTGGAGCTAGTTAGGCGGTTGCACACAGTTTTGAGTGCAGCTTGGCTGTCACTGCAGACGCATATGTTTTTCCACCTTCTTCCGTGCTTCACAATATAGTGCATAGCCATTAGGATTGCGTTATCTCTGATTGGAAGACAGACGCATATTTTCCTAACGGGAAGTGCCGTTGGATATTTTCGCACTCAAAGAAGACCCTAGCACCGGTTCAGTATCCAGCCAGAGCCAATCCTGACGCCATGGAAACTCAACTGAGAAATCGCAGCCCAGTAAGATAACGGGTGTCAATGCGTCAGTAGACATGTCCATGAGACAGAGGTCGCAGGACAATTCTTACGCAGTCATACCGTTATTCCTATGCGAGTTGTATCAAAAACCATTTCTCTTCAAACGAGACATGGCTTTCAGAGCACACCCTCTAATAAATATATCAAGAGGTGTAAGGTTCA
Source organism: Eumerus sabulonum (assembly GCA_951905685.1). Classification (NCBI taxonomy): domain Eukaryota; kingdom Metazoa; phylum Arthropoda; class Insecta; order Diptera; family Syrphidae; genus Eumerus; species Eumerus sabulonum. The sequence goes on along the minus strand of OX645063.1, from coordinate 83,687,715 downwards.
TCATAGCATCTAGAGCAGCCCCGGGGTGCTGGGGAAAGCCTCCGTGCAGCTGAGATGTTCTTTGGGATTTGGTGAAAGAGGCTATGACGTGTTTGCGTGTTAGTCTATTCCACCAGACAACCGATACATATGAGATTATAGGTCTGATCATTGCCGTGTAGATCCATAGGACCTTTGCGGGCGATAAGCCCCATGTTTTGCCAAAAGCTCCTTTGTATTGCCAGAAATCTGAGCGCTTTGGTGGTTTTTGACTCAACATGCTTTGACCAGAGAAGCTTGCTATCTAAGATGACTCCTAGATACTAAGCTTCTTTGGATACCGGGATGGAAGTGCTTAAGTACCAGCTGAGTTCTTAAGAGGATTGACCGGCAACCCATTTCTTGTACACCAAGCATCGATCACATTTAGCGTCGCCTGTACTTTGAATCGGACAGTCGGTAAGAATGAGCGGACAGAAAAAACGGCGACATCTTCCGCATAAGCCTGAGCATAGATTCCAGAGGCATTGAGAGCATCAAGCAGAGTCGACCATAACAGCAGAGACAGGATGCCACTCTGGGGCAGCCCGTTTTTACGCCGGATTTGACGCACTGGTCGAGGCCTGCATCAGCGGCCAATGTCCTGTGCACAAGCATTGCCACAAGACCAGTGTTTCATCTATGCCTTACACATACGTTACAAATGCTGTCGAAAGTTGCGTTACCAAAAGCTCCCTCAATGTTGGCGAAAATGCCCAGCGCGTACTCTTTCCTTTAGAGCGCGCATTCAGTTCTTCCAACTAGGTTTTGAAGCGCAGTTTCGCAGGATTTCCGCGCTGATAAGCATGTTGCATATCCGAAAGAATGCAATCGAAGAGAAACTTTGCGCTCGTGCATCTCTACCAGTCTCTCCATGCTTTTCATCAAGAAGGATGTTAGACTGATTAGTCTAAAACTCTTGGCGAGTGCGTAGTCCTCTTTTCCTATTTTAGGAATAAAGACTACTTTCATCGTGCGCCAAGGATTGGGTATGAGAGCATGTGTTAGGCTAGAAATGAAAATTCTTTCCACAGTAGGAAGCAGCTGCCTTATACCTTTTTGCAGCATAACAGGATATATTCCGTCGATGCCTGGTGATTTAAAGCCATCAAAGGATGCCATAGCAAACGTTGCCACGCGCGACGCAATATGCCAGTTACGCCGGGTTGTTTTCATCGTTTCAGTTGCAGTTTCCCTTGTAGGAGTGTAGAACGAGTAAACTAAGACTTTCCGCTTTGGACTCAGTAAAGGTACCATCAGGTTTCCAGAATGTATCCAGCTCTGTCGGTTTCCCCGTTTGAGGACTTTAACCGACTTGCTAGTCGCACTCAGAGACTTGATCTCTTCGCAGAAGGTCCTATAAGAATCGTTCTTCGATTTACGAATAAGTTTCTTATATTTTTTCTGCTTCGACCGATACTTGTTCCAGTCATCTTCCGAATTCGATTTGAGAGATCTATTCAGAAGACTTTTTTTTTTTTTTTTTTTTAGAGACTCGCGCAGGTTCAAGAGCTTTTTATATTCTCTTATGATGTGTTGACATACACAACCTGAACGGAGTGCAGTGGTTGGGGTCGTCGATGTTCGTTCACTACTCTCAGGGATGGTTGTCCTAGACCTTGGTAGGACGAGAGCCGACCAAATTCCGCGTTGGTTATAGTCCGTAGTAATTCGTTCAAGCACTTTGGTATTGCATACGCAGAGGATGAATTTCGGTTGACCATATACTGTGAGTGTTATGCCTGCAGAAGTACGTCTGGTCACTTTACATTCACAACTGCGTTGCATACTTTTTCTTGTCCGTATAGGAATTACTTTTTCTTGACTATGAAGCGAATTTGAACCATAAACCTTCCGCTCGGCGGGCGATGATGTTAACCACTGCACCACGGCCACCCCTGTTAGTGATATCCTTTACATGTCTGTTGGATAGGGTCAGGTTAATCACCTCCTATCGTGTCGTCGTAACAAACGTTGATTGAGAGCCAACATTGTTGATGGGTCAGACGGAAAAGTGAAGTCTAAAAGACGATCCGCTCTAGTATTGGGTACATTATTGCCCCAATCACTATGTTTGGCATTTAGACCTCCGGCCAAAATATGACGCGTCTAAGCGCAGAAATCGAGATAGTATCAGGGCTTTCCTCCTCTATGCCACCTGTCTATTTAGAACCATATGGACACATAATCACACTTAAGTGCACTTTTCTATCCTCACAATCAAACACTATTCGCTATCTCGATAGATCGCACAACGCCCAGCGTCCCTCCTCAATTTTGCAAACCAGACAACATCACTCGAACGGATCGTATAATGCAATGACCATGAAAAACGCTACCACTATTCATCTAATGAGCATCATTACTTTCCGCGCTAGATAAATCTGCTCCACAAAAAAGAATATTTTGTTATCTGCACGTCAATCCGCTATGAAGATTAAACTAAGATACATCATTTACAGGTTACATCCACTCCGCGAACACTGAAAGATGTGTAATTTTATGCTCACTGAAGACTGCTCTGCTTATGGTATCTTAAGACTCATGAGAAGTAATTAACGAAAATCATGTGCTGGAGATTAGGCGGAGAATGAAATAGCGGTGCAATCGAGATCAATTAAATGTTGATTGAAGACGTGGAGAAATTTTTTCCTCGCACCTGTGCCGCAAAGAAAGTAAGAGTGACACCGAACTGGGTAAGAAGGAAGACGACGAAAGCAACTATGAAAAACGAAGCTCCAGTTTCGACAGCAATTACTACAGATACAGTAATGCAAACTCTTTTTTTTTTTGTATCTTCTCTTGGTTTTGTAGATGCTTTGTCACTCCTATGAGCAACTTGTGCATGTACACCTATCACTAATTGTGCAGTGAATAGCTAAAGCTGCCCTGTACAATAGATACTCAAACAATAAGTTAAGCTGTGAATCTTCGTATCTTGTTCTGATGTACTCGCAACAATACAGGAAGCTCGTTACTCTCTATTGGGGGAGCCTAATGATAGACCTTGTTACGAAGGCGTTAGTGATTTAATCCATTTTGAACGTGACAGTGCACTAATGGTGACTTGAATTAATAACAAAAAAAGCTAAACCTGGTGCGATGCACTATTCAAAGTGAAAATGTAGCTGAAATTTGTTGCCATGAATGCACTGCACTTTCTTTTAAAGCAAGAGCCGCGTACTTGCTGTATCTATAATTATGTTATGAAAGGAAAAGTCACAATTAGCGGTATTTTGAAGATTTAATCGCAGATTTCGATTCGATACACTTTTTTTTATGCGCGCACTCAAGGTTTAATAACCTTCTTATGTGGGCGTCACAGTGCGGGCAGAAGGTAGATAGGAAGAGGGATCGAGGAGATACCGATGGACATTGATCTTAAATGCTTGCATGTTTTATAGAGGGGGGAAGACCGAATCCGGCAGGAAATTCCAGATTCGTATGGTTCGGTTAAGGAAGGATTCATTATATTTGACAATACATCCGAAAACGGGCTTCAGGGTATATTGGTGGGCATTCCTAGAGAGATTGCGCAAGAATTTCGAAGGGGCGAAATAGTAACGATAAAACAGGTAGAGGCCGGAAACATCCCTGCTATGCTCCAGCGAGTCTACTGTTTTGGTAATGCTGGAGTCACATATCAGTTTTATCGCGCGTTTTTGTATTCTATCTAGTATGAAGGTGCGATGAGCTCTTGGATGCACCGGCCCAGACATGAACGTTAAACTCTAATTTAGAGCGAATGAACGCCTTATATATTGTAGCCAAATCTAAGGGTGAAAAATATTTCTTGCATCTATATGAGAAGCCTAGGCATGTTGCAGCATTCTTAGCAAATGGTAAAAATTCCAGAGGCAAATGGTTGTAACGCCACGGCATTACCATTCCGATATCTGGGAAGTTTTCTCAGGTCCTCAGCGAAAGACTATTATGCACTGCTATTAGTTCATAACACGTCCCACGGAAGACAAAGATGACTCCGCCAAAGATGAGTTCTACGATCTCCTAGACAGAACGTATGCCCAATGTCCCAGCTATGACATCATAATTGTACTAGGAGACTTCAATGCTAAGCTGGGTAAGGAAAGCATCTTTGAATGAGTCATCGGCAAACATAGCCTACACGACACCACATCCGATAACAGACACAGGCTGATTGATTATGCTACGCGGCGAAATCTCCCTCTAGCCAGTACACGCTTCCCGCACCTCGATATACACAAAGGCACCTGGCGATCTTTTGATCAATCGACCACCAACCAGATTGATCACATCGCGATCGACGCCAGACACTCCTCCACTATTCTTGAAGTTCCAACTTTCCGAGGGGCTAATATCGACTGGGACCAGTATCTTGTAGTAGTCAAGATGCGCCTACAGATATCACGAACGCAGCGGAGTAGAGGAAGAATACAAAGTTATGACGTCCGAAAGCTACTATCGCCACTACTACTATGCTTTTACCGATTTTTTTTTTTTTTTAATATATGGGGCTAGTGCTACCATTAGCAAGACGGCACTGCCACCTTTGCAGATCTATTGTGCCTGCTAGCCGATTAGCCGAGGAGCCTCTCCACTTCTATAATGAAGTTGAGAATGCTTCTCGTACGAGCCAAGGTGATCCCCTCAGGAGTCATAACTTCACTGAGAAGGATACGCTTCCTAAGATGGCAGAGAGCAGCACACTCACATAGTATATGTCCCGCCGTCTCTTCGTCCTCGAGGCAGAGTCGACACTCAGTTTCAGACGAGAGTTAACATTGCTTTTACCGATCGCGTCTCCCTTAAGCTCTCTAATATACCTCAACCCTCCACGCTATCAATAGAACAGCAGTGGAACCTTTGCAAACAATCCCTGAAAAGCTCTGCATCCGAAGTTTTGGGCTTCAAGGCTCCACCTGGTTCGATGGCGAGTGCAGGAGGATTCACATAGCGAAGCAGGATGCATATAAGGCCTCGCTGCATAAAAGAACTAGAGCAGCTCGTGAGCTCTACGAGTTAAAAAGAAAGGAGGAGCATAAGCTTCTCAGAAGAAAGAGCACGAGAAGCGCGCGATTGAGGATTTGGAGAGGTGTTACTGCAGGAGTGACGTTCGAAAGTTTTATCAACAGATAAAGCCAACATACCAAGGATATAAGGCCAAAACGGAAGCCTGCAGGGATGAGAACGGACACCTAGTAGTAGAATCGCAGTCGATGCCGAGAATATGGAAAAAACACTTCTGCAGACTATATAACGGCGATGTTAACCAATATACCGCAGTCAGGCAGAATGATCCATTTCTAATCGAGGAAGAATACAGAGAATTCCGTCCCCCTAACCTCGACAAAGTTAAGATTGCCATATCGAAACTCAAGTCGAATAAAGCTGCTGGCGCAGACGGACTGTCGGCTGAGCTTTTCAAGGCAGCTGGGGATGACCTGGTTAGATGCATGCACCTGCTTATCTGTTAGATATGATCACAGGAAAGCATGCCCGAGGAATGGAGTCTCAGATTCGTATGCCCGATCCACAAGAAAGGAGACCCCTCTGACTGCGCCAACTACAGAGGAATAAGTCTTCTTAACATCGCCAACAAAATCTTCTCTGCCGTTTTGTGTGAACGCCTGAAGACTTTTGTAAATTAGCTGATAGGGAAGTCCACCATCAACCAAATCTTCACACTACAAATCCACACCAACGGCGACTCTTGAAGCTATGCTGAACCTTCCATCCTTGTGAACATATACTGCTAGAGCATCGCAGCTAAGACTGCGCTAAGATTACAGGAGTCCGGTCTGTGAGCAAGGAGTCCTCATGTCCACGCTTCAGTCTTGGATCGATGGACCATCTCGAGATTCAAAACCGAAACGGACTATATCACCCGGCTTCCTTCCTACGAGAGAAGATTCTTTATCAGAATTCCTTTCAGGGAAGAATCTCGTGAGATACGTCGCTCCTATAGACCTAATGATGGCTGCAGCGTCTTCCAAGCTGAGGTTTTCGTAAACAAGTAGCCGGCGAACCTGATTTTTAGGGATTATCGCTCAGGAAAAAGAATTAACATCTATGTTGACAGCCAGGCAGTAATCTTCGCGAAGTTCGCAACTGATGCTTATACGCAACTCAGTATACTCTACAGAGAAATAGAGGCAGAGCTAATAGTGAAGGCCAATAAGCGATGGTATCAATTAGATATGTATATGCGTAACGGCAAGGTCAACTTGGCTCGTGTATGATAAAAAAAGGACAGAAAATCTGCTCTCACTGGGCACTGCATGTTATCCTACCATGCAGCCAGACTAGGCCAGCCCCACAATGACGAAGAGGAAATTAAATGGCACCTACTGTGTGAATGTCCAAAAAAGGGGCATGTTCCTTGGAAGTCAAATCCTTTCGGGACTAGAAGAGGTAAGTAATATTGGGCTGAACAGACTTCTGGAGTGGTTCAACTCAACAGAAAATGTTTAGGTTTCTACGGGTTAAACGTTAACTGGGCACAATGGACTCTTCGTAGGCTAAGTGAGCGTTGACCTTTCATCAATAGGGCACCCAACACCCAAGTATGGAAATCTTTTCGGTTTCTGAGATGCAAGTACCATTCATACAGGAGACAGCACTGTGTTTTGGAGGTATTCAATTCCACTCTGTTCTTGTTACACACTGGAATGATGCTGTCGATATCGGAATTTAATGAGCCTAACCTACGCTGCCGCTCACTGTTCACAACCGAAGAGCAGCTGAGAAGCTAAGGGTACCGTCGTCAGCGAAGGAATGGATTGGATTAGAAGTGGTCGACAAAAGATCATCTATAAAAATGAGAAAGCGTTGGAAACAAGACGCAGCCCTAAGGAACACCAGCGTTTAGGAAATGGAAGTGAGTCCAAAACAATTTGAATTGAATGATTCGAAAAGTAGCTTCTAATCCATTGAAGAAGGGACTCATCGACCCCGAAAGCACGCATTTTTGACAATGCTAAACCCTGTCAAATGCTTTCGAAATATCCAGTGCAACTAGGTGAAGTGAGCGATTCCACTTTTCGGCGAGATATGCCATCAAATCACCAATGGATCTATTGCTACGGAAACCATACTGTCGGTCATTAAGGAGTTTCCGTGATTGAAGATATTTCATGAGCTGACAGATAATTAGCGTTTCCATGACCTTGGAAAGAAGGGACGTTAGTGCAATTGGTCGTAAGTTGGAGGGAGAAGATGACTCGTCCTTTTTGGGTGTAGGCTGGACAAATGCTCTTTTCCACCTACTTGGAAAGAGCCCAGAGGAGTAGGAAAGGTGAAAAAGCTTATGCAGTGGTTTTACCAGCGTAGAAGAACACCTCTTCAGAACTATTGAGGCAATACTATCAGGACCAGCGGATTTGTGTACGTCGAGATCCTTAAGAACCCTTGCGATTGTATGCGTGCGGAAGTGGATTGGTCCCATGGAGGAATTGAGGCACTCTAGTACAGGCGGAGACAAAGTACAAGCTGGGAGCTGGGAACTGGTTCCGAAGTGGGCAGCAAGTAGGTTAGCTTTGCCTAAGGGGGTAACAGCTGGAATATCATTGTGGATGAGCGTCGGCATAGACGACGTAGTTGAGTTTTTTACGTTTTTTTTACAAACGACCAGAAATTTTTGCTACCTTTGGGACATCGAAGGGTTTTACGCCTTAATTTTTGGTCGGATTGAAATTTAACCCGTCGAATGCGGGTGTTGCAGTAATTTCTGGCTCGTATGTACTTTTTTCGGTTTTCCTCAGAACTGTTTGCCTTGTAGGCCCGAGAACTTAGCTCCTTGAGCCTAATAGCTTCTTTGCAGCTCAAGTCAAACCACGTATTATCCTTTGGCCTGGTGCTTTCTATCTCGATAGGAATAAAATTTGCCATGCCGATTCGGATAATATTTGCGATAATATCAGTTGCGGCGTCCACGTCGTTGTCGAGGAAGCACAACGACCAGTTGATCCGAAAGAAGTTGTTAAGGTCGCACTAGGTGGCTTTCTCGTATAGCCATAGTGTTCTCTTAGGAGCTTTTTCTTTAACTGGATGGTGCGAGTTCGAGAATTTTGCTGATATCACGCAGTGGTAGGACGAGCCTAGAGGCGCCAATACATCGATTGTGTATTTGTTAGGCTGGGCGGTAAGAAACAAGTCCAGTGTGTTGACGGTATGACCAGCAACATCGGGAATACGCGACGGCTCATTCACAAGGTGGATGTTTGGCTATACTGTGGAAGCAGCTAGTAAGCAATATCACTACGAACATAGATGGCGAGACCGTGGTCATATATCAAGGAAGATTTAAATCCGAAGGATCAGACTTTTCATCGACCTATGAGAGCACCGTGGCGCAGTGGGTAGTGTGCTGGCCTCTGACGCAGATGACGCGGGATCGAATCCTGACACAGCCATGTCGGACGTGTTTTTCACGGTGTTTCTCCTCAGCGGGGTTCTGACAAAACCCCCTGAAGTAAAATTGTCATGAAAAGCTTCTCGAAATTCGCCGTTCGGAACCGGCAATAAATTGTAGGTCCCTTTCACCTATGGGAAAATGAAATCACACACAACACGGGTGATTGAGAGAAGCTCGGCTCAGGTCCTTCATGGACTGTAACGCCAACATACATACATACATGTTTCACAAAGTGCCAAAACAGTTGATTTGTGGAGAGAGAAATGGACATATGTGGCTAAGAAATTCTTCTGTAATCCACGAATGTTGCAGAACTGCACACAGAAATCCATCATCCATGCAAACCTCTTCGATTTTCGATTTGATATTATTGTTTCCTAACTAGACAAAGAGTCATCGAAGCCAACCAACCGGTGCCGTGGCGTACTTTCCCCTCTTCTCAGGAACATGGTACTCAATGAACTACTACTTTTGCTAGAAGAGGGCGGGTACGCTGTGACCGCCCATGCGGACGATATTGCTATAGCCGTCTCGGGAAAGTTTCCCAGCACACTAAGTGACCTAATGCAAGGAACCTTACAAACAGTAACAGACTACGGACTTGAGGTGAACCCCGAGAAGACAGATCTACTGTTTACTAATAAATATAAAATACCGAGGCTGGGAGGAACCCAGTTTCCTTAGCAGGAAACTAAATTGAAAACCCAACATTCGTGATTGTATCAAGAAAGCAACCACTACTACTGTTGCAGTAAAGTGGTAGGCAAAAAGAGGAGTCTATACAGCAGTCATAAGACCTATTCTTCTTTACAGCGTCGTTGTTTGGTGGACTGCTCTTGACAGGGCAGTTTATCTCAACCTTCTGCGGAAAGTGCAAAGATCAGCAAGCATTTGCATTAGTTGTGCGGTCCTACAGATCAGGAGCGTAGAAATATGGCCCACATTACACAAAGGCCATAAAAACGTTTTCAACAATTTCGAGGTACCCAAGGACATGGACTACACCATCCCGCAAAACGTGTTCACCAAGAACTTCGAAGTTATCTTTCCATCCCGGGAGGAATGGGCTGAAGGAAATGTCATACCGAAGGATAGGTGTAGGTAGTGGAGTCCACTCAAAGGAACTTAACCTCAACCTATCATTTAGACTCCCAAACCACTGCAATATGTATGTACGATAACGAAGGCCCTTGCATAGCTTAGTATCAATATATTGTTACGAATTTATTCAATCCCCACACCAAATAGGGTTCGCACCACTGGATTGCGATAAACTACAATTTTCTACGTTTTCCCAATTAAAAACACACACACACTTTTATTTCTTTCACCACAGATCAATTATCTGTGTAGCTTCACCACTTTTATTTATTATCCAATACAATCCACTTTAAACTTTATTACACAGTACAATCCACTTTAAACTTTATTACACAATACACAAACCTTTATTGAAAGCTTTTCTTTTCACCTTGGTTGATCACACCGAATTGTCACACGCTGTTTTATACCACAAACTGAATGAATGTCAAGGGCGAGTGTTCGCGCTTATATAGCTCTCGGTCCACCGTCTCGAACGTTCGCCGTTGTAAGTTCCCCTTCGGAAATCTCTAGAACGCTCTGACAATTCCATTGGAAGTTGACATCATTCCAATCCCCGCTTCCAGAGAGTTTTCGAACTTAACGGTCCGCTTGCATCTCCGCAACAATATTATCCGTAATGGATGTTGTTGCGGATACATATCGACGATTGTGTTCGAATTTTACTGTCAAAGTTTGAAATGCTCTGAGGCAGCTCAAAGGGAAATGATGGTAACTTTCAGTGGCATACTGCTGAATGTCAATTCCAGAGCTCGGAGCATTCTAGAGACCTCTCACGTAAGGAATGGGATCATTCAAAGATTGGACCGAGGGTTTTATAAGCGAGAGCACTCGACCTAGGGGGCATTCATTCAGTATTCAGTGTTTCAGTATCCAGTGATCAGCCTGTAATCCAGTGTGAATTTTAATCAAACCATCTAGTGAGTTAGTGGACAATTAACTAACAGTTGCCGCCTATCTCTAGACGAGATGGCTGAACCGTTCAATATAAAGCTACTGTGGGTTCCCGGATATAGGGATATTCCAGGAAATTGCGCGGCCGATGAACGCGCAAGGTTAGGGTCAAGCAGTTATATAAATAGCTCAACTCCATTGCTTTATCAGAAGCACTGACTGGTGTTCAGGTATCGGATCTAGGTAGTATTATGCATGTGGTATCACAATGGGCTGACCCGGCCTACTTGTGGCGTATGCCAAACACTGCAACCTAACTTAACCTTCCTGAATAGCGATGATGAGTGAGATGAGATGAGTGTGAACAAAGGATTTTTATAACAATGTGAGGCTATCGTTCTTCGTACTTATCTTTCGCAATCATTTGAGCTCACCCGCACAATTAAGCATAAAGCCTCTTCCTTTTAACTGATAAATGACAAAAGCTCTGTGCTCTAGAGCCTTAGTGTGCCAGTTTAATGACATTGGGCGAATCCAGTCTCCCAATCCAAACAATAGCTCGTCGCCCCTATAGTCACGTATGATTTACGACAGCGCTTTATCTTAGGCAGCCTCGTAAAAACCACCAATTTATGACGTCAAAACACTGTATGTGTGTTCTAGCGGTATTTTTGTCTCCAAACTCATATATCCAACAACAAAGCATGTTATTTTAAATTTAACACTTTTGCAAGGTCAACAGATATTTCTAGATGCATCAGCGAATCTTAGCTACTTAACAACATGCGGTTTGGAGATTAACAACGTTATGGTATAATGAATCGATTGGAATCGTAATACGTGCGACAGTCAAGGATTTTCAACATGAATGGCCTTTAGGAAGCTATGTGAGTGGATGGTATGGATTGGGGTTAAAGAAACCGGATCCTAATTGTATTCGCATACAAGGGGAGCAGATAAGGACTTCAAGGATGGTCATGTAATGAAAACAATGACAACAACTTGATAACTGATTAATCGATTAACGTTTGTTTAGTATTGTTTCCAAAACGTCAATCGAAAGCGCCGGGCAGAGGGGAAGCAAATTGAATTTGGTCGTCGGGTTTCGGAACGTGACTCTGCTTCTGGAAGGTTTTGGGCAAACAATCTAATCAATCATACGAGAACTCATAAACTTCATTAAGCATGTGGTAAAGGCAACCAACGAGCACTCCTATTCAATTTGGATAAAGTTCACGCTCCTGCTCCGTAGAGCAAAACTCATCCTAGTTTTGTCACTTTATGTGTTCATATAGGATTTCAAGACCCTTACCTTCTGAAATTTCTGCCTGACAGCAGAATTGTGCTTATTATCGCTATTCAACGTTCAGTAATGGTTCGACAGTTTCAGCTACAATCTACTGTTCACTTGAAGAAGGCTACATCCACTAGTGTGAGACTTTCATTTCCGGCCAATATTGGATTCCCTTTTGGTTGATCTAAACAAGTTTTCTTCTTCGTGGCGCTATGGTCTTGGGCATCAACCACAAGCGATTCCAGCCAGCACGATCTCTTGCCAGCCGCCTCTAGTCACGCATACTAAGTTGGCTGAGGTCCTGCTCTACTTGTGTGCGCCATTTGAATAGAGTGCATCCTCTGTTGCGCTGTGCCAATGGCTTGTATCCGAAGATTCTTCGGGCCGGAGCTATGTTGTCCATGCGCTCTACATGGCCTAGCCATCTCAAGCGTTGGATCCGTAGACGCTAACCAAGCACATGCCGCCGTACAGTTCGTAGTTGAAGCTTCTCCAGATGCTATCAACGCAAACAAGACCAAATATCGCACGCAGAACTTTTTTTCGAAAAGACCAAGAGCTTACTCATCCGCTCCTCATCAGGGTATCATAAAAAACCACCTTGGTTTTTCGCGAGATGACTCTGTTACTCAATTGCCCTTTGGGCCCAAAAAACAGCTGCTTTTAATCTCGGTACTGATGTTCGTACTAGTTAATACGGATCCGAGGTAGACGAAGTCCTTGACTACCTCGAAGTTCTTGCTTCCCATTGTGACGCTCAGTCCGCGACGTCGCTTCATTGACGGCCCGCTGCGTTCGACTAATCACGTCAATATCATCGGCGTAAGCTAGCAGTGTAACGGACTTTTGGAAGATCGTGGCGCTAGTAAAAACTTGTAAGTTTCGCGTAACCTTCTTAAGTATGATGTTATAAAAGTAACATGACAGCGCATAGCCTCGGTAAGTTCATTACCGACCTTGATGGAGCAGCGAGAATCTTCCATCGTAATTCTACACAATCTGACAAGTTTGATAGGGATGCCAAAACTAGACATGGCTTTGTATAGCTCGTCTTTTTGCGCAAAATCATATGTGGGCTTGAAATCGACAATAGATGATGAGTGTCAATCTGCATTTCTTGGGTCCTTTCCAGGATCTGCCCCAGTGTGAAAATTTGGTCTATTGTTGACTTTCCAGGCCTGAAACCACACTGATAAGGACCTATCAGGGTGTTGACGAACGGTTCCAGGCGTTGCCACAAAACAACAGAGAGGATTTTGTAAGCGATGTTAATGAGACTGATACTTCTGTAATTGGCGCAGTCAAAGGAGTCTGCTTTCCTGTGGATTGGGCAAACGACACTGAGATTCCACTCATCGGGTATGCATTCCTCCTACCATGTGTCACAGATGAGCTGGTGCTTGCGCCCTGTTAGATCATCCACAGCTGCTTTAAACAGTTCCGCGGGCAGTCCCTCTGCTCCAGCAGCTTTGTGTGACTTCAGATTGATATTGCTATCTTGACCTCGTCAAAGTCGGCCGGATGGAGTTCTTGTCTATCGTCGTCCAAATTGAGTGGAACATTCTGCCTGACAGCGGTATTTGAGTATTTCTCGCCAAATTTCTTCCAAATTCTCAGTATCGACTGTTGTCCATTCTCGTTCCGGCAGGCTTATGTCCGGAATTTGTATCCACTGGATAGCTCTTTTACCTTTTGGTAAGATTTCCGGACTTCATTACTTCTTTAACACTTTGCCATCTCCTCGAATGCGTCCTTCTCATGCTTCTTTTTTTTTTTTTTTTTTTTTTGAGAAGTCGGTTCTCATCTCTCCTTTTCTGTTCGTAGAGCTCACGAATAGCTCCCGTCTTTTGATGCAGTATAGCCTTGTAGACGTCTTTTCTAGCTGCATGGGCCTGCCTGCACTCGTCGTCAAACTACGGGCTTTTACTGGGCGGTGATCTCGTGAAACCCAGCAAATCAGTGGCAGCTTCTTTAATAGCTATTTGACAACGGTTCCATTCTTCTTCTACCGTTAGTACAGGCGGTCTCGAACTTTCAGAGAGCTTTTGGGAGACTCGGTCTGATGCTATTGTAGCTTTACGACGTCAAATCGTGGTGTTTTTTCTCGCGTCTTTGTTGGCCACAACAAGGAAATGATCCGAGTCGATATTAGCTCCTCGGAAGGTTCGGACATCACGAATACTAGAGGAGTTATGTAATGTTGCTTAATGTAATGTTGCTTAAGACTCTTTGCCTTCGTCTGCCTCGAACAACAAAACCACATCCAAATAAGTGCTGCCTTTCCCCTCTGTAACAATCGACTTAGTAAAGGTCCCAGTTTTCATCCTCTTTTTGCCCGGCTCATCCCACCGCACTTCCTGGATTGCGGTAATGTCTGCTTTGTAGCAGTCAAGGGCCTCCGCGAGTTCATCGGCTGCATGTAGTCTGTTAAGGGACCTCACATTTCACTTTTTGAGCCGAAATTAATTGTCCTTTTTTCGTTTGCTGGGGTCGTCGTAAACCCGTCCTTGTCCGAGGCTTATGTTTGCTTCTGAACCGTAATTTGTTTACGTGGTGAGGGTGTTAGCCCCACGCATAACCTCCAACTGGGTGGCCATCGGGCGGGGATCCGGATGTTTCCGGTGTCAGTAACCTCACTGAGGTTGTGAGCGCCGCCGTACTATGTAGGGCTCTCCGTCGCCGTCTCTTTTCTTTTCCTTGGTCCCGACCCTACCTTGGAGATCTCCTTTTGGACCTTCTTCTTCTTCTTTGGTGGCGTTACAGCCCATGAAGGACCAGAGCCAAGCTTTTCTCAATCACCCATGTTGTGTGATTTATTTTTCATACAGGTGAAAGGGGCCTACAGTTTAATGCCGATTCCGAACGGCGTGAGTCGAGAAGCTTTTTCAAGGCAAGTTTACTACGGAGGGTTTTGCCAGTACTCCGCCAGTACTCCGGCGCGAAATAAACATTCGATGGCGTTGGTGTTATCGGGATCCGAACTCGCTCATCGTGTGTCAGAGTCCAACACACTAACCACTGCACGGCGCCCTCTCCTTTAGGACCAGGACATCGAAATATGTTTGAGCAGCTCCAAAAGGGGTGTTGTCCAGGTGGCTCCCACTAACCGGAGTTGTGGACGGCGCCGTTAACCGATGAATTGATTAGTTCGTCCGCCCCTGTCCTGAAGAAGAGTTAAGCTCTAGAGCCGACTTACTCTTACACTTCCCCCTCTCTCTTTAGCAGCCCCCAACGACTTCCCATTGTGGTTGGCTCCATCCTTGGTCGAAGGTACTAGGCTCCCAGGTTTCGCCACGTGGGGGTGAGAGTAGGAGTTCGTTGACAGATGCTAGGTGCAAACGCTTGTGTTCGCAAGAGTCGCTTGTCGACGCTTAGAAGCTTGGCGTTAATAAATTCGTTGTAAAACGGCAAAACGTACTTTCTAAAAACCAACTTTTAACTCTCAGATTGACAATCTGTAGAAACAGTGCTGCGAATGTTAAAAACCAAACGAAACACCTAACGAAAAGGACTGGTTAATGTCAACTAATGGTTCGCTTAATACGTCATAAAAGACGGCATATGACGGTAATAATAAATTCTTTTGTCCTTCCCACATATCTACCTACTGCCATCACAGCTACGACACCGGCATCTTGATTGGGCCTCTGAACTCCTTTTCAACGTCAATCCTTTTTACCTTGATAAATACAACAGCAATTGATACAATTCCTTAGAAGAGCTACAGGGCTTGTTTAACGTTAACTGCAGTGTCATTTACTTTTCTTTTGTAAAAAAAGGTTGACCAATCATAAATCTCATTTTATGAAATTACAATTGAATGACTCCCGGATATATCGGAATTGAAGAAACAATAAGCCAGATCAAAGGTCGGGGATAGAGCCACTGAAGTTCAGATGCTTCTCCGAGAAAATTTAACAAACATCTCGTCTCTAATTGAGAGACTCGAATCTATTGTCCGTAGTGAATTCCAGTCGATTGCAACCCAGCCAATCACCCCATTCATCATTTCCCAGGAGAACTTTATCTGATGCTATGTTCAACATTAAACTACCCGAACTCGTCACGCCTTCAATAATCCCAATAATACGTCTTCATGTTGAAGAATATTTCGATTGATTCGTCCTTCAAGCTCTTGACAAAGTTCATTCTGCAAACTTTTTAACATCAACTATATTCCGAAACTTAATCCTGTCCATCCACCTCCTACATCCTCGAGAGCTAGACTTGCGTTGCTCTTAATTAAGATCACCCTATTCTGCGGAACGAAATGATAGTATAATCGAAAGTCGAAATCTAATCAATACCATCCCGTACCATGCTGCTTGTCTACACAGTATATCCCTGAAATTCATTCTCGAAAATGAGTACGATTTCATACCAGCATACAGCACCACCCTCTCTCATCACGACGAAATCTTACAAAGCACATCAGTGTCCTTTCTGTCTGCAGGCCAGTAGACTATTTATAGCATTTTAGCCTTGCAACAAATACCCAGACGTTTCTGCATCGCTCACTTATTAGCAAAATTAATACAAACCCCATGCTCCGCAGATAAGTCCTTTTTTGAAAAGGCTCTGGGCTCTGGAGTGAGCGTAAACACGACTAACGTGTAATCTGTATTGTAGTTAACAAACTGTATTGCCGACAGTTGGGTTGCCCGACAGGCCCTTCTACGGAACGAATTCATCCTGAATGACTGCTTTTCGTCCTGTTGGATTTAATCGATCGGAAAATTGCCCATCAAGCAATACATACATATAAGGTTGCGATGCCAAGATCCTATGTTGGTACGACAGCCTGATGCCTGTTTCACTGGGCTTTCAAATTCAAAAGGATAACGAAATAAAACAAAAAGAAAAATAAATCGATGATAATCCTGCGGTACTATTCGTGCTGAATCGATTCGCCAATCTCTACGATTCTGCTGACGATGACGTTGCAAAACCAAATCCTTTGCCCAAATGCGCCTTTTTCGATTTAACCAACCAACCAACTGATGCAGGACAATATAATTACAGTTACTATAATACAATTAAGTTTACTGTACAATGACAGAAAGGGGAATTGAAGAATTGAGGCGATTTTCTGGAAATCCTTTGTACTTCAATGGCGGCAGAAAGCTTAAGACTGACGTCTAGCCATTGGGTACTTATGACAGTACATTGCACTATACACGAGTGGATGTAAGTGAATAACAGCAAGGATGTACCCAACGGATAGCGCGTTCTCCTTGAGTGATTGTGCTGAAATCAGGTATCAACATTTTCCACGCGCCTTCGTCTAATCTCCTTCTTATCACCAAGACATTATGCCGGATTAGGAACGATCTGTTTCCAGAGAACCAGTACAACCAGGATGACGGGGATTGTGGGGCACGAAAACCGTCATAGGAATTGAATTAACATTTTGGTTTTTTTGTAGGTAGCTTATGAGTATGCAAATGAGAAAGCGCGTAGTAATGTCAAATTTATGAGGAAACCATGAGGACGAAAGGGAAACAGTGAAAAGGAAACGAAATGTAGAATAAATGGATGCCTAGCGGCGTCCTTTCACAAATGACAATGAATTCCTTTGTCGTGTCGTCTACTAGGTTGTCGAGGGTAAAGAGAGAAAACATGTTGAAGGATGTTAATAGAATTCAATTCCGTCAACAAGGCTTATGATGACTACAAGTACTCCATTAACTACGGGGGCGAGGGCTAACGATGAAGACGTCTTGTCGCAATGATTTGCAAACTTAAGGGGCTTCCTGGACCATTGTTTGTTGCGGTATTTTTGGAACATATTTCTTGGAATATCAGCGTCCCTTTTATTAGGTAAGAAAACCATATATGTATAGAAATCAAAAGCCCTTTAGGGTGGCCTAAGTGCCTTTGCAAACTCTTCCAATAAAGCAGTAAAGAAATACAGTATCCTAATGTCGGAGTTGGGGACGACCAACAGATGCGAGTAGAGAACAATTTTCATCTTTTGATGGTCATTTCGGCCGCCAGATCATCACAATCTTAAGCAACCACTGCAACAGTAGCTTATTGTCGTCACTGCTCTAATTAAATATTTAGTGAAGCCTTAATTTAACCAATAGGAGTAAAAGTATCGCCTACACGAGGGTGCCTTCATGATTCCCGAAAATTCTATTGACGATAACTGCAAAGACGTCTCTTATTTTTATAATATTCGAGGGCGCAGTGGTTAGTGTATTGGACTCTGACGCACAATGCGCGAGTTCGGATCCGGATAACACTAACGCCCTTCTTCTTCTTAACGGGCGCTACAGTTCAGGGTGAACCTGGGCCTCAACCGGCATGCCCCTCCGAATGGCACGGTCCTTTGGTAGCCTATTCCATTGCCGCACACCCAGTTGGCTGAGGTCCCCTTCCACCTGTGTGTGCCATCTTAAGTGCGGCCGTCCTCTGTTTCTCCGTCCCTCGAGGTTGGGTTCAAAGACTTTTCGGGCTGGAGCTGTGGTGTCCATTCGCCCTACATGGCCTAGCCGTCTTAGGCGTTGAATCCCTAGACGCCTGACTAGACTCATGTCGCTGTACAGCCCGTAAAGTTATTTGTTGAATCTTTTCCTTCATCCCCCGTCTCCGTTTATAGGCCCGAAAATCACGCGCAAAATCTTTCTCTCGAACCGACCAAGGACCCCCTCATCCGCTTTTGATAGTGTCCATTTTTCTGAGCCGTACAGCAGGACCGGGATGATAAAGGTCAACTTTGCCGTTCGGGAGAGGGCTCTATTACTCAACTGCCTCCTGAGCCCAAAGAAACAGCGATTGCCAAGTTTGATTTCGGAACTGATGTCGTTGTTCCAGGTCACTGCGGAGCCAAGGTAGACGAAGTCCTTAACTACCTCAAACTTACATCTGCCAATACAAACGCTCTGGCCAAGACATCGGTGGTGAGCGTCCGTTTTTGATAATAGCATATATAAGGTTTTTTGAGAGCACCGTGGCGCAGTGGGTAGTGTGTTGGCCTCTGACGCCGATGACACGGGATCGAATCCCGACACAGCCATGTCATCGAACGTGTTTTTCACGGTGTTTCTCCTCAGCGGGGTTCTGACAAAACCCCCTGTAGTAAAATTGTCATGAAATGCTTCTCGAAATTCGCCGTTCGGAACCGGCAATAAACTGTAGGGTCCTTTCGCCTATGGGAAAAATTAAATCACACACAACATGGGTGATTGAGAGAAGCTCGGCTCAGGTTCTTCATGGACTGTAACGCCAACATACATACATATATAAGGTTTTCCAACAGGGAATTGACAACTTTGAATTCAATTTGTGAACGCACCATTTCACTAATCATCGAACTGTCATTGTCAATTTATTCAGTAAACTCAACATTTTCATCATGGTAAAGTACACGTACGAGCAACGTCTACAAATTATAAAAATTGTATTTAAAAAAAAAAGTTGTCAAGTCCTTATTGGAAAACCCGATACTTAGTTTGCTGTCAAACCGATTTTCGGCGCCTCCCTCTCAAAAATCGTAAACTCCTCATTGACATGTCATCGTATGCGTAGAGAGTTGGGAGGAGGTGGTGAGTGTCGACTTGAAATTCATTGTTTTTTTTCTGAATTCGCACTGATTAGGACCTATCAGCTTATTTACAGAAGGCTTGAGGCGAGGAGAGAGGAGTCTCCGTTCTTACGGATCGGGCATACGACGCTGAGACTCCATTCCTCGAGCATGCTTTCCTCTGACCATATCTTACAGATGAGCTGGTGCATGCTCCCAACCAGGTCATCCCCAGCTGCCTTGAAGAGTTCAGCAAACAGTCCGTCTGCGCCAGCAGCTTTAATCGACTTGAGTTTCGATATGGCGATTTTAACTTCGTCGAGGGGCGGAATTCACTGCGGTCTTCGTCGTTAAGAAATGGATCAGCGGCATATTGACTAACATCCCCGTTTACAGTCTGCAAAAGTGGTTTTACCATATTCTCTGCATCGACTGCGAGTCTACTACTAGGTGTCGGTTCTCATCCCTTCAGGCTTCCGTTTGGACATGTTCGCTTTATCTGAACAGCGAGGCTTTATATGCATCCTGCTTCGCTATGTGAATCCTCCTGCACTCGTCATAGAATTAGGTGTTTCGTCTGGGTTGTTGAATTCCTCCTAGGATCTCACCCTTTTCGCCATGAAACCCTCTCTTTTCTTGGAAGCTGGCACGGTTTCTGGCTTGCCTTTACAGGTCTTATCGACCACGGTAGGGGCTACCTTATTAGGGCCTGCCTTAGCGGCTGCGATTCTTTTCGTGCCCTTGGTCTTCAAGCTTCCACTTTCGCCTAGGGCTTGGGTACAGCTGGAACCCGCCTTATCGGTTACGGCTACAGCTGGCCCGGCCCTTCGCTCCCTCCTCGTTCGAGTTTTTTTAGTGTTTATCTCACCCTTTCCTTCTCTGGCTTTTTTGCTGGACGTGCCCTTGTCAGCCCTTGGTCTCTATAGGACATCCTTGGCAATCATCTCCTCGGCCCATACGAGCTTCTCCTTTTCCAAATCGAAGAGCAGGGGAATGCCTTTTTCTTAAAGTATGCGGTTAAGGTGTACGGTTTTTTTGTACTCCTTAAGCTTCAGCTTACCTTGAGTTAGCTTCTTGGCCTTCTTGGCATCCTTTTTCCGTGTCACATGTTCCTGTGCTGTCTCTTCAGAATTAGCGAGTAATTCCTCCTCTAATTCTTTGGAGACGTCCTCGTCTAACACAGTGGATCCCCTTGCATTAGCCTCTTCCTCTCTGCCAGCGTCCACGGCATATAGTGCGTCTGGCACCGACTCGAGAGAGAGCTCTTCCTTATTATTCCCCTTTTCTGAATTATTATTTATATTTGGAATGTTTTTCCCAAGAGTACGGCTGGAAATATAGGGCCACTCCGATAGAACCGCCGAGTATCGGAGTAAGGCATTTGAATATCTTAGGCCTCGCTTGTGCACCTAAGGGAGCTCATTAGCGGTCGGAAATAAACCCTACAACCTTCCATCCTTGGGCACGGCTTCGAATATCTCACACCACAACTGGAATAAGGCTGACTATCTCTTGGTTCCCGGCCTGAAGACCATGTTGTTTGACATGATTTCCCGGGCCAGTATAAGCCCCGGCACCACTACAAGGTGGATAGTTACACTGATACTGTACGTGTTATTCTCGTTTAAAACCGACGCTTTTAATTTATCATTGTGTTAGTCTCAAGACATCGATGTGTAGAGTCAAGACGTCGAAACTGGGCTGAATGACGTAGTCAAGACGCCGTCAACCCCAAAGCGTTTGTAGGCCCAATCTGTCAAAAGGCCTGTCAAAGCTATCGGATTGCCATCTCATTCATAATCCCTACTATTGGTTGAGGCCCAAGACCAGGTCGATAATACGCATCCCTAAAGATTACAAAAAAGCTTCTCGACTCATGCTGTTCGGAATCGGCATTAAACTGCCGATTATAAACAAATCACACACAACATGGGTGATTGAGAGAAGCTTGGCTCTGGTCCTTCATGGGCTGTAACGCCATCAATGAAGAAGAAAGATTACAAAAAGTGCGAACACAAGAAGTTATTGCCGTTGTGGAGCGCAAGGCTGAGGAGAATCCGAATTAGTCGATTCGCCATCATGCACAGCAATTGGAGTTATGCCATCCACTTTGTGGAACATTTTGCGGAAAAATATTGGCTTAAAAGCTTCGTTGAAACCGCGTGACCATTATAGGTTCAGTGAATAGGACGAAAACGTGATTCTGCTTGATCCTCATTGTTTTTCACTCATTTTATCAAAAAGTTACTTAAAGGACGATCTAACAAAGACTTTTTAAACATTCCAGGGCCATGGTGCAAGAGGTCGAAAACGAAGAAACCACAATACCCAGCTCCAGGTCGCCGGAGAAGCAATCCGCCTGGGAATTTTACAACAATGTCCTTAAATCACCTAAATACATCGTAAGTCCTCACCCGGCATTCTACGTCATTACATTCAATTGAACATAGTTTACCCATCAAGGTAGCTCCCATGGTCGATCAAAGTGAACTTGCCTGGCGTATGCTGTGCAGAAAGTATGGCGCCCATCTATGCTACTCACCCATGTTCCACAGCAACCTATTTTCCAAAGATCCCAAATATCGCAAGGAGGCGCTTCAAACCTGCCCCGACGACCGACCGCTGATTATACAGGTAATTCTATATTCTCATTGCCATTTCCTTACGTCGACCACCTTGCCATCGCACTGCAAAGAAACATTGACACGTTAATAATTGAATATTAATCAAGTTCTTGGAAAAGAATCCTCTAGCTTCTCGGGCCCATGGTAGCCTTCGTATCACACCCTCGAGTGTAGTTAATGAATGCCGATTAATGGAAGCAGGTCGTCTGATGACAATAAATTGAGGTAAACAAGCGAAGCATAGTACAAAGGAACTGTTCTCTATTGTCGATTGAATTCAATTGTCACGAGGTCGCATCCTGCCATCCTGGGGAAGAAATGGGCATCCAAATTCCAACTAATCCATCGTTCTTGATTCAATTGCATGATTTTTGTTTCTCTCTCTTCATTCTATGCCCATCTAGTTTTGTGGGAACGAAGCGAAAACAATATTGGAAGCAGCGCTTTTGGCACAGGACCACTGTGATGCTATCGATATTAATCTTGGTTGTCCACAAGCCATTGCCAAACGTGGACACTATGGCGCATTTCTACAAGATGAATGGGATCTCCTTCAAAGCATTGGTGAGTGAGTGAATGATTCTAAATGGAATCCCAGCCAAGATCAGATCAGACAGTGACTTATCGTGCCTTGTGCCCATAGCTAATATAAATGAAAAAAAAAAAAAAAAACAACAAAATCCCATTACAGTGAAAACCCTCCACGATAATCTGTCTGTGCCGGTGACATGCAAAATTCGTGTTTTCCAAGATAGACAAAGGACAATCCAATACGCTCGAATGCTAGAAGCAGCCGGTTGTCAACTGTTGACTGTACATGGCAGGACACGTGAACAGAAGGGACCGTTGACGGGAATTGCCGACTGGAGTTATATCAAGGACGTTCGGTGAGCCTTTTCTGAGTTTCGACTTCGGATTGCGTGTGTATCGTTAATGAGATTTTACTCCATAAACGACACAACACAATGCGAGACAGTCTCTTACACCTTACCCCATCCGCACCACGCGTTCTCTCGACATCACTTTTTCTTTGCAGGGAAAATGTTAAAATTCCAATGTTTGCAAATGGGAATATCCTTTCGCTGGAGGACGTGCAACGGTGCATGGCAGAGACGAACGTTGATGGAGTCATGACGGCAGAAGGCAACTTGCACAATCCGGCAATTTTCCTGGGAATCACACCGACCACTTGGGACATGGCAAATGAGTACCTGAACTTTGTTGAGCTGTATCCTTGCCCGGTATCCTATATACGGGGACATTTGTTCAAAATGTTTCATCATCTGTAAGAATTCCTTTTTTCCTTTTCTTTTTGAAATATTAATTATTAAAAGGATCACAGTCCAGTTTTTAATGAGAAGTGGGCAGATGGAAGGGATTTTGCTGAAAGTTTTGTACCGGCAGCTGTCCTTTACACCCGGAACTTGGCAGCTGGAAACAAAGTTTGATTGATGATGTCTGGACTGTGTTTCTAGTTTTTTTTTTTCTTCGGTTTGGAACAAAACGACTTTGGATAGGGCACATGTTAGGTAGCCCTTTCGCTTTCAGCTCTTTATATCCATCTGTTCGGGTTCTCTTCAATCTTCCTCTTTTATCTTTTATCGGTTCACTCAAATAAAACAATTCAATACTTCAATATATATAATAAACAAATCAGTCCGAACTCTGATTCACAAAACACAACAATATTATGTCACGATGGTATCGCCTGCGCTGTTCGCGATCGACTAACTACTAAGCCAAATACACCCGCTGCTAAGCATGTGTTTGCATGCTCGTTTGGCTGGAATCGACAGGTCTCTACAAGAACATGTGTTTCCATGCTCATTTGCAGGAATCGGCAGGTCTCTACAGAGAGCATGTGTTTGCATGCTCAATTGCTGGAATCGGCGGGTCACCACATATATAAAAATTAATGTCTGTCTGTATGTCCTTTATGGAATCGTAAACTATGCATTTGATCATGTGATGATCTTTAGCAAAGTTGCTGTGCCGAGTTGGTACAACCAATTTTTTGCAGATGGCGCCACTGTCATTCCTATGAATTTTATATATTGCCGTGACAGTTCATGCTGATTTGAATTGAAACGAAAACAGTGGAACGAACGATGACGTTTCGAGTTGTGGGTGACATAAGAATTTATGTAAATTATGAAATTCATGTCCGGCTCACATTTAACAGACAATGTTGTCGTTTTTCGAATAGTTTTGTGTATTTCATTGTGAGTTAAATCAATTTGGATAAATAATTCAATCGAATTGAAATTTCGTAGTTTCCGTGAGCTGATTTTATTCATTCTCTACCGTGAACTCACGAAGATCATCGAGTGTGTGTGTGAAGGATCTGACTGCTGATTGACGTTGCGAACGCATTTGCTGTGCAGTTTTTTTCGGATATCATCGTGAGTGGAATTAAAATCGATTTCAGCGATTCTCGAATGCTGATTTTTTTCACTTCAAATTTTCCTCAGCGAATTGGTGATCACAGCCGGTTCAATTGGATTGGATACATTGTGAGATTCAGATTGCTGATTGACATCTAATAAATTCAAATGCATTTTCACGTCGTTCCCGTACAATTATGCTTCCAAAGCGACAAGGAATTGGCCGATCTACACCTCAAGCACGGAAGAAAAGGGCATTACGAGCCTCAGTATCAGACGAGCAACGATCATTAAGTCTGGAAAATCTTCGAGTACATGCCGCTGAGACCCGTTCGTCTGAATCATCTAAACAACGAGAAATGAGGTTAGAAACTGATCGAATACGTACTACTCAGGCCCGTTCGTCTGAGACAACTGAACAACGGGAAAGAAGGCTGCAAAATGTTCGAATAAGCACCGCTCGATCAGGACGAACACTGCACGCTGATTTAAATGTTGGTGCATTCCATTATGACAGTAATAATGATCACAGTCTTCATCCAAGTGTCGTCATTGGAAAAATGGATAAAATGTGCATGTATTGTAGCGCCCTCAAATTTAAGAGCGATACGCCAGGAATGTGCTGCGCCAGTGGAAAAGTTAAACTGGCAGAATTACATCCACCACCCGAACCACTATCAACGTTGCTATCAGGTGTTACACGTGAGTCGAATCATTTCTTGGAAAACATCCGCAAATACAGTTCAGGTTTCCAAATGACATCGTTCGGTGCAACAAATATCGTGCGCGAAAATTACATGCCCAACATTTAGAGTCCAAGGGCAAATCTATCATGATACCGGATCGCTTCTACCATTACCGGACGCAGATAACAAGTTTCTTCAAATTTATTTCATGGCAAACAGTGATGATCATTACAATGCGGGCACTAGACGAGAAATCGTGGCTGCGTTACAAGCCCTTTTCGATCAACACAATGCATTAGTTCAGTTGCTTAAAACCGCCATTCAACGAATGCCAGCCGATGACTATGCATTTGAGCAGACAAAAGACCCGTCGGCCAACACGAAAGACAGTTCAATGCACCAACAATCGATGAAGTGGCGATCGTGGTAGTTGGCGAAGAATTGGAATCACGCGACATAATTCTTCATCGCAAATGTGGTGACGTTCAGCGAGTCTCCGAAACTCATCGCTCATACGACGGATTGCAGTATCCGATTTTGTTTTGGCAAGGAGAAGATGGATATAATTTCAACATCAAAACGAGAAATCGACAAACAGACGAGGAAACGAATAACAAAGTTAGTGCCATGAATTATTATTCGTATCCATTGATGATTCGTCAAGACGCTGAGAACGACATTCTGAAATGTCGACAATTGTTCCATCAATACATCGTCGACATGTACGCGAGGATTGAAACCGAACGACTTCTATACTTACTTAACGGGCGCTACAGTTCGGGGTGAACCTGGGCCTCAACCAACATACCTCTCCACCTAGCATGATCTTTCGCTAGTCTTTTCCAATGCCGCACGCCCAGTTGGTTGAGGTCCCTTTCCACCTGTGCGCGCCACCTTAGGTGCGGCCGTCCTCTATTTCTTCGTCCCTCGGGATTGGATTCAAAGGCTCTACGGGCTGGAGCTGTGGTGTCCATTCGCTCTACATGACCTAGCCATCTTAGGCGTTGGATCCGTAGACGCCTGACTAGACTCATGTCGGTGTACAACCCGTACAGTTCGTGATTTAATCTTCTCCTCCAACCCTCCTCTGTGTTTATGGGACCGAAAATCGCACGCAGAATCTTTCTCTCGAAACGACCAAGGATTTCCGCTTTAGATAAAGTCCATGTTTCTGCGCCGTATAACATGATCGGGATAATTAAGGTCTTATATAAGATCACCTTGAGGGCGCAGTGGTTAGTGTGTTGGACACTGGCGCACGATGAGCGAGCTCGGATCCCGATAACACCAACGCCATCGAATGTTTATTTCGCGACGTTCCTCCTCGGAGGGGTACTACGGCGAGTAGTAAACTTGCCATGAAAAAGTTTCTCGACTCACGCCGTTCGGAATCGGCATTAAACTGTAGGTCCCTTTCACCTGTGTGGAAAATAAATCACACACAACATGGGTGATTGAAGAGAAGCTTGGCTCTGGTCCTTCATGGGCTGTAACGCCACCAAAGAAGAAGATAAGATCAACTTGGTCTTACGAGAGAGGGCTCTACTTCTCAGTTGCCTCTTGAGCCCAAAGAAGCAGCGGTTGGCAAGAGTAATTCTGCGCTTGATTTCGAAACTGGTGTCGTTGTTCCAAGTCACTGCGGAGACGAGGTATATGAAGTCCTTAACTACCTCAAACTTATATCTGTCAATATGCACGTTCTGTCCAAGACGTCGGTGGTAAATGTCCTTTTTCGATGACAGCAGATATTTAGTCTTGCCCTCATTAACTGCCAAACCAGTTTTTGCCGACCTACATCTCAATACTCGCAAACGCCTCATTGACATCTCGCTGTGACCTACCTATTATGTCAATGTCGTCGGCGTAGGCAAGGAGTTGCGAGGATTTGAAATAGATTGTGCATCTTGTACTCTAATTACGTTGTCGTATGCGGCCTTGAAGTCGGCGAATAGATGGTGAGTGTCGACTTGAAATTCATTGGTTTTCTCCAGGATCTGCCGTAGTGTGAGGATTTGATCGATGGTGCACTTCCCTGGCCTGAAGCCACACTGATAAGGACCTATCAGCTTATTTACGAATGGCTTCAGGCGTTCACAAAAAACGGCAGCGAAGATCTTGTATGCGACATTAAGGAGACTTATTCCTCTATAGTTGGCGCGGTCCAAGGGGTCTCCTTTTTTGTGGATCGGGCAAACAGTGCTGAGACTCCATTCCTCGGGCATGCTTTCCTCCGACCATGTCTTACAGATGAGTCGGTGCATGTTCCTAACCAGTTGACCCCCAGCCGCTTTGAAGAGCTCAGCAGACAGTCCATCTGCGCCAGCAGCTTTATTCGACTTGAGTTTCGACCGACAAAGCAATCTCAACTTCGTCAAGGTCAGGGAGACGGAATTCTCTGCGATCTTCGTCGTTAAGAAATGGATGATTTTGCCTGACGGCGGTATGTTGGCTGTCATCGCCGTTATACAGCCTACAGAAGTGGTTTTTCCAAATTCTCAGCATCGACTGCGATTCTACTACTAGGTGTCCGTTCTCATCCCTACAGGCCTCCGTTCGGGCTTTATAGCCTTGAGACATTCGTTTTATCCGCTGATAAAATCTTCGAACGTCGTGCCTACAATAGCACCTCTCCAAGTTTTCAATCACCCGCTTCTCGTGCTTTTTCTTTTTTCTCTTGAGAAGCTTATGTTCCTCCCTTCTTTTAAGCTCGTAGTGCTCACGAGCCGCTCTTGTTTTTTTGTGTTGTGAGGCTTTGTATGCCTCCTGCTTTTCCGCATGAATCCTTTCACACTCGTCATCGAACCAGGTGTTTCGTCGTGGTGGAGCTTTAAGACCCAGCACTTCCGTTGCTGTGCTCTTCAGGGCTTGTTTGCATAGGCTCCATTGTTGCTCTACTGACTGAGTGGAGGATTGAGGTGTATCGGAGAGCTTAAGAGAGACGCGGTTGGCACAGGCACTGGCGATCTCCGGCGGTAATAGCTTTCCGACGTCATAGCTTGGTGTTTTAACTCTACTCCGCGGTGTTCGTGTTATGCGTTGACGTATCTTGGCTACTACAAGATAGTGGTCTGAGTCGATGTTCGCTCCTCGGAAAGTGCGAACATCAAGAATAGTGGAGGAGTGTCTGACGTCAATTGCGATGTGATCAATCTGGTTGGTGACGGATTGATTTGGCGACCGCCAGGTGCCTTTGTGTATATCGAGGTGGGGAAATCATGTGCTGGCTACAAGAAGATTTCGCCCCGTGGCAAGGTCGATCAGCCTGTGCCCGTTATCGGATGTGGTGTCATGTAGGCTGTGCTTGCCGTTGACCCGCTCAAAGATGCTTTCTTTACCCAGCTTAGCGTTAAAATCTCCTAGTATGATTTTGGTATCATAGCTGGGGCATTTGGTATATGTTTTGTCTAGGAGATCAAAGAAATCATCTTCGATGGAGTCATCCTTGTCTTCCGTGGGGGCATGGACGCATATGAGGCTGATGTTACAGAAATTTGCCTTGGTGCGGATCGTTATGAGGCGTTCACTCACATACTGGAAACTTAGGACTTCATGTCTTAGTCCACCTCTAACAACAAATCCGTATCCAAATAGTCTCTGTCCTCTCTCCCTATAGCAGTCACCGTAGTAAATGTCGCAGTTTTAAATCCGCTTTTTACCCGGTCCATTCCATCGCATTTCCTGGATGGCGGTTACGTCCGCTTTATAGCGGTCTAGGGCGTCCGCAAGTTGTTCGGCCGCACGTGGTCTGTTTAGGGACCTAACATTCCACGTACAGAACCGAAGGTTCTTGTTTGTTTTTTATTTTCTAAAAGGGTCGTCAACATAGATCCGTTCCGTTTGATTATCCGAGGCTGTTTTTTGTTTCTGAGCAATCAGTGGTTTTACGGTTATGGTTTGCTAGACCATAGCCCAACCGACACTAATCCTGTTTGGTGGCGCAGGATACTCGCCATTCGGCCTCTTCCGTCAGTAATTTCCCTTTTAAGGAAATTTCCAGATGGCACCACGAGGAGGTGGAAGTAGGACCTGACTAGCAGAGCTGCAAAATGTTCCACTTCAGAGGCTCTTACTCGCCAGCATCCGTCGTCAGATGCTACCCCTACGAGGCCTCTGCTAGTCCTTTACCATCCGAACGACTCCTGTATATTCGATTAAATCAA
The DNA here is from genome assembly GCA_951905685.1 of Eumerus sabulonum. NCBI lineage: Eukaryota > Metazoa > Arthropoda > Insecta > Diptera > Syrphidae > Eumerus > Eumerus sabulonum. The sequence goes on along the minus strand of OX645063.1, from coordinate 83,658,631 downwards.
TCCGAGTTGCGGCCTGAAGAGTACATCCATTTATGAGTCGCAATCGTTAATGATGGTAACGTGAATCCAGACGAATTGGGAAAAATTGTCATATTACCGTCTACATTCACGGGGAGTCCACGGCACATGCATGAATACGCACAAGATGCGAGGACATACGTTCACGTCCAGATTTATTCATCACATTAACATGCAATTCAACATGGGATGAAATTAAAGAACTTCTGTTAGCTGGACAATCATCTTCGGACCGCCATGACATTACCGCACGCGTCAAGCATCAAGCATCACGTTTTTGGAGAGACCCGCTGCTGGGTGTATTCCATTGAATGGCAGAAAAGACGATTGCCGCATGCACATATTTTGGTTTGGTTAATCAATAAATTTACGCAAGATCAAATTGACCAAATCATCTCAGCAGAAATACCAGATAAGGACATTGATCCAGACTTATTCGACGTCGTTATCAAAAATATGATTCATGGTCCATGTGGCGCATTCGACAACAATTCACCATGCATGTCTGATGGGAAATGCACGAATCGATACCCAAGAAATTTGGTTTCTGATACCATCACTGGCAATGACGGATACCCACTGTATCGTCGACGATCAGTTGAGGATGGCGGCAAATCCATCGTTCTTAAAGTACGAAACGTTGATGTCGAAGTCGATAATCGTTGGATTGTGCCATATTCACCGTTGCTCTCAAAGACCTTCAAAGCACACATTAATGTTGAGTATTGCAATTCAGTGAAGTCGATCAAATACATTTGCCAATATGTCAACAAAGGAAGCGACATGGTAGTCCTCGGAGTAGGGAATGGGACCGCACCGCTCGATGAAATCAACCAATACCAACCTGGACGCTACATTAGCAGCAATGAGGCAGTATGGCGCATCTTATCATTTCCAATCCATGAACGACTTCCAACAGTAGTACACTTGACGGTGCACCTCGACAATGGACAGCGCGTGTACTTTACAGCTCATTGTGCCAAGATGATCTTTTTGCAAAGACTCTACTTTATTCTGAGGTACCGAAATTCTACACGTGGAATGCATCGGCTAAAAAGTTTCAACGTCGCAAACAAGGTAAAGCAGTTGAAGGACATTCCAATTTGTATTCCAGTGACGCATTGCTTCTATCTGTGATTGCTGTTAATCAATGTATATCGACCGACATCCTTCCAAGATTTAAGAACAGTCAACGGTCAGCTGTGTACCACTTATCGTCAAGCTTTCCAGCAACTAAATCTTCTTGAAAATGATGCACATTGGGACATTACACCCGCTGATGCATCGAATACTGCTCGACCACAGCAAATACGCACGTTATTTGCCATAATATTGACAGCCTGCTTCCCATATAATCCAAAAGATCTTTGGGAAAAATACAAGGGCTACATCGTTTGCGCGCTGCGAATCAAAATCCGGACATTCATCGCTGTCCTCGACCTTGTCCTCATGCGCACCAACTCGAAAGCTCTCAATTGAGACCAGTGGTCTCTGATCGAGAAACTTCATGACTTAGACTACGCGGACGACATCTGTCTCATTTCTAACTCATTTACTGGTATCCAGCAGAAATTTAACATCAGCTCAACATCAACGCTTCCAAAGCTGGACTTAGAACTAACATCACCAAAACGAAGCTGATGAGAATCGGCACAAGATGTACCGATCGAAGATGTTGACAAGTTCTGCTACCTCAGCAGCATGCTCTACAAAGACAGAGATCAGAACTCGAAGTCTCGAAGCATATCAACAAGGCGAGCTCGGTCTACTATACGTTGAGGAATGTATGAAGTTCCACTCAGCTTTTTTCCTCTCTAAAACTCCGGATCTTCAACTCCAATGTCAAATCCGTCCTCATTTATGGCTGGGAGATGTGAAAGACCACTGGCAGCATAAACCGGAAGCTACAGGTATTTGCCAATAAATGCCTGAAGGCCTCTTAGCTCCGGAGTGGATCACGGACTGGAACCTGCTACAAAGAGTTTCCCAGGTACCAGTGGCGACGGAGGTTGGGCATGCCCTGCTGCGTAAACCGGACACGGATGTCGCAAGGATGGCCCTCACGTAGAATCCACAAGGTCGCCCTCGCATGACATAGAAGCGATTCATGGAGAAAGAGCATCGATGAGCTGTCAAAGTCTGGCCAGAAGTGAGAAGTCTAATTCAACATGGGGTCACGCGGAGGAAATTCGTACAATCCTCGCCACCGCTATCTGCTCCTTAGAAACGGTTTCTCATATTGTAACACAATACAATGTACAATCTACACGATGCATATGTACATATATGTGGACCAAATACATAATAACTAAGTTCTCGCTGTTTGTCAATAGATGGCTTCAGCAGTAAGTGTTGACATATCCAAAACGTCATGAACCGAGCCTAGACATGGTAAACAAACCGTTTTGACACATTAGTGATTTTTGGCGTCATCATTTGCGTGAAGTGTTGATTTCGTTCTTTCATTCGAAGAAAATGGCGGCTGAAGCGTATCGAGAGCTCCAGAAAATTTACGGAGATACTGCTCTTAGTGAAACAACGTGCCGTGATTGGTTCCGTCGCTTCAAAGACTGTAATTTCTATGTGGACGACCATCCGCGTGAAAGAAGGCCATAATCTTTCAAAGACGCTGAATTGGGGGCATTGCTGGATGAGGATCCGTGTCAAATGTAAGAACAGCTTGCTTTGATTTAAATCCAAGGGACGTTGAGCGTCGTTTTTTCGCCTGTGAACAACTGATCCAGCGGCACAAAAGGAAGGATTCATTACAGCAACACAAGGAAAAGAACGGCCATGCTTTTAAAGGGTCTTCCAATAGGGACTTCCTGACAAATTGGCTGTCATTTATTCAGCCAGTTCAACATTGCGTTCAACAAAACTTGCAAATGATTACGGTCGCTATAATCGTCCTACTGAGAGCACTATTCGCAGTGTGGATAAATTTGAGTCCACTGGTTCAGTAAACGATAAACCAACACACGTACTTCGACGAAATGCACGATCTGCTGTCCGTGGGATAAGGTCGATAAGGTCCATGTCTCTGCGCCATAAAGCAGGACCGGGTTGATAAGGGTCTTGTATATGGTCACCTTGGTTTTTCGAGAGAGGGCTCTGCTTTTCAAGAAACAGCGGTTGGCAAGAGTTATTCTGCGTTTGATTTCGGCGCTGATGTAATTGCTGCATGTCACTGCGGAGCCTAGGTAGATGAAGTCCTTGATTACCTCAAAATTATACCTGCCAATATGTGCGCCCTGGCCCAGATGCCGGTGGTTCGTGTCCTTTTTCGACTACAGCATATATTTCGTTTTGCCCTCATTTACCGCCATTTTAGCCGCTTCCGTCTCAATTCTCGTAAAGGCCTCAATGATTTCGCTGGCCTCGTCCAATTATGTCAATGTCATCCGCATATGCGAACAGTTGTACGGACTTGAAGAAGATGGTGCCCCTCGTATTGACCTGTGAGTTTTGCACGATCCTTTCAAGGACGATGTTGAAAAAGTCACACGATAGCGTGTCGCCCTGTCTAAAATCTTTTTTGGCATAAAAGGTATCGAGACAGCGAGAGTTCTCCAATGTCATCCTGCACAATCTGAAGAGTTTGGCAGGGATGACAAAACTGAACATGGCGTTGTATAGGTCGTCTCTATCTATACTACGTATGAAGCCTTAAAGTCGACAAACAGATGGTGGGTGACGATCTGGAACTCGATTGTTTTTTCCAGGATCTGCCGCAGTGTGAATAATTGATCTACAGTGGACTTCCCGGGCCTGAAACCAGTTGATATGATATGGACCTATCAGTTTATTAACGAACGGTTTCAGGCGTTCACACAGTATAGCAGTGAAGATTTTATAAGCTATGTTCAGAAGACTTATACCTCTGTAGTTGGCGCAGACAAAGGGGTCTCCTTTCTTGTGGATCGGGCAAAGGATACTAAGATTGCATTCATCAGGCTTGCATTCCTCTGACCATATCTTACAGATGATCCGGTGCATACTCCCAAGCAGGTCATCTCCAGCTGCGTCAAAGAGCCGCCGTTATACAGTCTGCAGAAGTAGTCTTTCCAGATTCTTAGTACGGACTTGGAATCTACTACTAGGTTTCCATTTTCGTCCCTGCAGGCTTCCGTTCTGGCCTTATATACCTGGCATGTTTTTTTTAATTCGCTGATAAAACCTCCAAACGTCATTCCTGCTATAGCATCTCTCCATCTCTACGATCGTGAGCTTCTTCCTCTATGCAGCGCCTCTTGATAGGCTTGCTGCTTGGCTGTGTGTGCCCTCCTACACTCGTCGTCAAACCATGGGTTTCTTGTTGGTGGCGGTTTGAAACCCAGTACCTCAGAAGGAGCATTCTCTAAGGCTTGTTGACAACAGGTCCATTGGTGTTGTACGGTCTGAGCAGGTGTTGGAGTGTTTCCCAAAAGCTTGAGGGAGACGCGATTGGCATAGGCTCTGGCGGTAGCATTGCGACGTTGTATGCCGCTGGCCTTACTCGATTTTTCTGGGCTAGGCATATTCGCAGTCGCCACCTGACTGCCACATGATAGTGGTCCGAGTCGATGTTAGCTCCTCTAAAAGTTCGTATCGGATACGTGCCTGCCATCAATCGCAATGTAGTCAATCTGGTTGACGGTTGATTAATCCGGAGATCGCCTAGTCCCTTTGTGGATGTTGAGATGTGGGAAACGCGTGCTAGCAACTAGAAGATTTCGCCCCGTTGCCCAGTTTCGCGCTAAAGTCTCCCAGTACGATTTTAACATCGTAACTGGGACAGAAAAACAATTCCTATACGGAAGAAAAATCATGCGACACAGCTGTTGTGAATGAGCAGTGATCAAACATACTGATGAAGGCATAACACTCACAGTATATGGTCCCTTCAAATTTATACTCTGTGTGTGGAATTTTAATATAACACCATAAGTGCATGGAATAGTTGCGGAAAACTACAACCAACGGGAAAATTCGGTCGGTTCCTCTCGAATCCTATCTAGAACAACCACCCCCGAAGAGTAAGGAACGAACAGCTACGACCCAAACCACTGCACTTCGTTCAGGTTGTGTGATAAACCTTACATATAAGAGTATTACTCTTGAACCTGCGCGAACTAGGAGGTCGTAGAAGTCGTCTTTTGTAGCATCATCCTTGTCCTTGGTAGGGACGTGAGCACAAATTAGGCCGATGTTTGCGAATCTAGCCTTGATGCGGATTGTCATGAGGCATTCGCTTACCTACATGCCGAAAACTCAAGACTTTTTGCCTAAGTCTTTGGCCAGCTGTTTCCAGCGCCGCACGCCTAGTTGGTTAAGGTCCCCTTCCACCTGCGTGCGCCACCGTTGATGCGGCCGTCCTCTGCCGCGCCTTCCTTCCGGGGTGGATTCGAAGACTCTTCGGGTCGGAGCTGTATTTTCCATGCGCTCTACATGGCCTAGCCATCTTAGACGCTGTATCCGTAGACGTCGTACGAGGCCGATGTCGCTGTACAACCCGTACAGTTCTTCGTTAAATCTTCTCCTCCATTCACCGTTTGAACAAACGGGACCGTAGATAGTGCGCAGAATTTTCCTCTCGAAATGATCAATGGCATCTTCATCCGCTTTTGTTAAGGTCCAAGCCTCTGCGCTGTAAAGGAGGACTGGGATGATCAAGGTCTTATATAGTGTCACCTTGGTTTTCCGAGAGAAGCAGAGCCTTCTCAATTGCCTCTTGAGCCCAAAGAAACAGCGGTTGGCAAGAGTGATTCTGCGTTTTATCTCAGCGCTGGTGTTGTTGTCGCCGGTCATCAGTTAGCCAAGGTAGACGAATTCCTTGACCACTTCAAAGTTATATCCGCCAATGGTGATGTTCTGGCCAATACGTTGGTGTTGACCGTCTCTTTTAGATGAAAGTAGATATTTGGTGTTACCCTCAATAACCTTTAGACCCCTCTTAGCCGCTTCTACCTCAATGCTTACAAAGGCCTCATTGACGTCTCGCTGTGTCCGTCCAATCACGTCAATGTCGTCGGCGTACGCAAGCAATTGCGTAGACTTGAAATAAATCCTACCCCTTGTGTTGGCCAGTGACTCTTGCACGATCTTTTCAAGCACCATGTTGAAAAAGTTGCATGACAGCGCGTCGCCTTGCCAAAATCCTTTTTTAACATCAGAGGGTTCGGTTTGCTCATTACCAACCTTAATGGAGCAGCGAGAATTCTCCATTGTCATCCTGCACAGTCGGACGAGTTTGGCAGGGATGTTAAAACTAGACATGGCTTTGTATAGCTGATCTCTATACACGCTGTCATATGCAGCTTTGAAATCGACGAAAAGGTAGTGAGTGTCGATTTGATATTCCTGGGTCTTCTCCAAGATCTACCGTAGCGTAAATATTTGGTCTATTGGATTTGGATTGTGGATTTACCTGGTCTGAAACCACAGTGATAAGAGCCGATCAGGTTAACCACAAACGGTTTCAGGCGTTCACTCACACACGGCAGAGAAGATCTTATATGCGATGTTAAGGAGACTTATTGCGCTATAGTTGGCGCTGTTATTGGGGTCTCCTTCCTTATGGACAGCGGCTACGTTAACAAAATTGCCGTATCTGGGTCTCGGAAAACCCTAACGTCATTGTCAGAAGTTGCAGTTTAGTGGGGATTGTGGAGTGATGGCATCATTGGACCATTTTTCTTTGAAAATGAGGCTGGGAACAACGTTTCGGTCAACGGTGGGCGTTACAGAGCCATGTTAACCGACTTTCTTTTTTTTTTTTTACTAAAATTGAAGACATGGATTCGGACGACCCCTGGTTCATGCTGAATGGCACGCCATACCACACAGCCCATGCCACAATCGATCTTTTGCGCATCAAATTGCAAAATCGTGTTATCAGCCGTCTTGGCGATGTCAATTGGCGGTCTCGGAGCTACGATTTGACCCCTTTGGACTTTTTTTTATGGGCAATCGTGAAGGACCGATGTTATGCCTACAATCCGGATATCATCCAAGCATTCCGTGAGAGCGCCGTGGCGTAGTGGGTAGTGTGTTGGCCTTTGACGCCGATGACTCGGGATCGAATACCGACAACAGCCATGTCATCGAATGTGTTTTTCACGGTGTTTCTCCTCAGCGGGGTAGTAAAATTGTCATGAAAAGCTTCTCGAAATTCGCCGTTCGGAACCGGCAATAAACTGTAGGTCCCTTTCACCCATGGGAAAATAAAATCACACACAACATAGGTGATTGAGAGAAGCTCGGTCTTGGTCCTTCATGGACTGTAACGCCAACATACATACAATCCGTGAGCTACAGCCCGAAACCATCAACAAGGCCTTGTAAAATTGGGGTGGCAGAATGCGCTACTGCGGAGTCATTCGAGGCAGCCACTTGAACGACGTTGTATTTCACAATTAATGGGAATGTTTGTTCTTACTAATAAAGCCATATTACATGAAAAAATGTAATTCTGTTCATTTTATTGCATTTCTTAAAAGAAACTTGTATTTGGCCCACCCTGCCCATGCGCAACATGTGCTTCTCATGTTAAAATGGATGATGGAGGAGCATTCCTTAGGGTTATTGTGTACTAATTATGACTTCTAATATTAACAATATAGATGTGTTACATCTAGCGTCCCGTGAGGGCCAACTTCTTTTTTCTAGCCGTCTAACGAATGATTTGACTTTCTTTTCCATATCTCGATGTAAGTCTCAATCTCCGTCCAAATGCGAAAGTTCGTGAAGATCTGGCCATTTCTCGTGAGTTATCCGAGTTCCGGAGCGTCGTCACCATGATTAAAGAAAAATACGAACCCTATCACAATGGCGAGCTTACTTACACACAAGAAGAAGTCGATCCCAGCGTAGTTACAACAGACGAAGGGGTAATCTAACTCATTTTCATCTAAAGCCTTTTACATGATTTTTTGATTTTAGTACAACCTATCTTTACCACCGTGGCTATGTCAACCGTACATTAGACCGCCGCCCGAAGAGCACAAGAAGATCATCGAAGAGAAAGTCCGCATTGCCCATGATCCCAACACCGTTAAGCGACACTACTTCGACAATGACGGCAATGAAATATCGCGAAAGAAAATGAAAAGACTTCGACGAAAGAATCGTCGGCCCAATAAGCCCGAGGGAAGACATGAGCGTAATTTGGAGAGCTGTGACTTGTGCACAAACCCAGTGGTAAGCCTAAAAAAAAAAAAAAATTTGCTGTCACTACCTGGTCTCATGGTCTTGTTTTGCAGGGAATCAAGTGCACATTCCGCCTGTGCCGGATATGCTGTCGGGAGAAGTGTTATTCTGAAAACCATGACTGTCCGGGACACAAGTGTCTGATCAAAACGCGTAGAGAAAAGGCCAAAGCATTTGGAAATAAGGGACCGTATAATGTGTACGAAGAGGAAGAAGCCGTAAACCTTGAATCGTCGGAAGATAACAATGAAAGTGAAGTGGAGGTGGACAGCGGCATTCTTGCGGATAGTTGATAATTGCTATCAATACGAGCATTAGGGAAATGTATCTAAATAGAAGACAATCTATTACAATATACTAAGTTCAACTTAAAAATTAAAAAAACAAAAAATCTTTTGTGTTAAAGCGATTAGAAATGTATTTTGCTGTTTCATTGTGTCTTCACCCTAGGAGCTTTTCGTCCGGTTTTGACATTTCATACATCACACGTGCACGTCGAAGCGACATTTGTTTATTTACTGAATCTGAAGGCAAAAGTTCGTATCTTTCTGGTTTTTTTTATTTAGAGATTAAGTATATATAATAAAATGGAAATAACAAAAGGATTCTACGATCTATGTGTGCCACTTCAAAATGATCAGAAAATAATGAAAGCCTTGGTGAAGGAACTTAGTGAACGTGAGTAATTCCGATTTAAAGTGCACCATTGTCATCGTCACGAACTCGCACTCGTCTTTAGTTGGTTATAGGACCATAGCAATCGAACAAGTGTTTGACCATTCGAAAAAGGACACAAGCAAGAGAGGACCCGAGATATTTCCTGCCCCTGTTGACATCGCCTTCCTGGACGAGTTTAAGAATCAATTGAAAATCCTAACCCGACTGACAATAATCTATGGAGACGTCGCCGTCTCGCATGCCATGGTACTAATTTGCGGTCAAAACCTAGGTGCAATGAGACCTATTTTTCTCTTAATATTTTAGACAAACTCATTGAACTTGAAAAAATTCAATATAATCGCTGGATTGCCCAAAACAGATCCCGCACTGACTGTAAGCACTGATAATGCGCCATTAAACCTCAATTCATGAATCAATTGTTTGTTGCTTTCAGCACTGTTGTACCACATTCAAGGGAGACATAATCACATTTGATCCCGAAGGCGCCAAGCTTCTAGTGACGAGAAAAAACTATCAAGTTGCTGCGAAACGTGGTATGTTCTTCGAGATTAAATACTCGCCAGTGATAACGAATTCCAATTGCCGGAAGGATGTTATCAAACTCACGCACAACTATCACTCCAGGGGTAAGTCGAGAAACGTAATCATGTCGAGCGGTGCGACAAGTATATTCGATTTACGAGGTCCATACGACGTTAGTAATTTGTAAGTAAATCGCTTATAGCTATCCGCTTTGTATACAATATTGTCCATCAACAGAGGTCTCATATTCGGTCTAACTGAAGATCAGGGAAAAAGCTCAATAGGAAGTGCATGCCGTCAAGTTGTTCTTCAAGCAGGTACAATCCCCCTTTACACAAAAATCATTCATAGAATTCACATGTTGTTTTCCGTAGAGTCAAGACGTTTCGGAAAGACTATAATGTTTGCCAAAGGAACCGGTCCCATTTGCCTTTCCTCCTCGTCCGAAGAAGAAACCTCGGATGAGGAAGATGAAGACAATGAAGAGGAAAAGGAAGATGATGGGGACGAACACGTTGACGAGGATGATGATATGGGCGAACAACCAAATAAAAAGAAAAAACTTTCGTGATGTTTGGTTTTTGCAGAAAAGAAAGCTCACATGCGGGAAAGTACCTCCATTCCTATGTCAAGCTTCTCCCAATCACCCATGTTGTGTGATTTATTTTTCACACAGGAGAAAGGGACCTACAATGTAACTGGCTATTTCTTCAGAGCATTTTTTGTGAAACTATAAAACGGAAAAGAAGGAAACATTCCTGCGATGTTCCAGCGAATCTAATGTTTTGGTAATGCTGGAGTCGCCTATCAGTTTTATCACGCGATTTTGTATTCTTTCCAGTAGCTGCGATGAGGTATTGGATGCACCAGACCAGACATGAACGTTAAACTCTAATTTAGGGCGAATGAACGCCTTATATATTGTATTTCTTGGATCTGTATGTGAAGCCTAGGCACTTCGCAGCATACTTGGCGTATGGTAAGGGACAGGTGGTGGTAACGTCACGGCCTATACTGACGACATTGCCATTCTAATATCTGGGAAGTTTCGTCAGGTCCTCAGCGAAAGACTAAGCTATGCACTGCCGTTAGTTAATAACTGGGTCAAGGGACGAGGCCTAGGGGTAAATATGGCGAAAACCGAGATTGCTCTCTTCACAAGGAGAATATCTATACCAAGATTCACTTACCCCCGTATGAATGGTATCGATCTGATCCCCAGAGAATCTGCCAAAGATCCTAGCAAAATCCTAGACTTCAAACTTAGCTTGAAGGACAACATTTATGAAAGAAGAAAGTCTACGTGGCACTATATTCTTGCAGAGTGGCATATTGGTCGTACACTGCGGGGCAAGGCCTATCCTAGTATATGGTTCGATTGTCTGGTGGAAGGCAGTAGAAAAGAAATGCCATCTTCAATGTGTTTCAAAGGTTCGGAGGGCAGGTTGTCTGGCAGTGACTGGATCTATAAAATCCACACCAACGGCGGCTCTTGAAGCTATGCTGAACCTTCCACACTTAAACATACTGCTAGAGCATCGCAGCTAGGACTGCGCTAAGGTTACAGAAATCCGGCCTCGGCAAAGCATCCTCATGTCCACGCATCGGTCTTGGATCGATGGGCCATCTCGAGATTCAAATACGAAACGGACGTAGGACCCGGCCTCTGTCCTGCGAGAGAAGATTCTTAATCAGAATTCCGTCCAGGGAAGAATCTCGTGAAGTACGTCGCTCCTATAGACTTAATGATGGCTGCAGCGTCTTCCAAGTTGAGGCTTTCGGAAACAAGCAGCCGGCGGACCTGATTTTTAGGGATTATCTCTCAGGAAAAAGAATCAACATCTATGTTGACAGCCAGGCAGCCGATAAGGCTCTGTAGGCAACAGGGATAAGATCCAAACTCGTCAAACTCTGTAAAGAGAGGTTGGAGGAGATATCAAATGTCAATAAGGTGATCCTCTGCTGGGACGAGCTAGATAGAATGGGATCAGGTGCTAACTTCACGAAGATCGCAACTGAACACTCTACCGAGAAATAGAGGCGGAGCTAATAGTGAAGGCCAATAAACGATGCTATCAATTAGATATGTACATGTGCAACGGCAAGAACAACTTGGCCCGTATATGATAAGAAAAGGACAGAAAGCCTGCTAAAGTTCAGTCGTAGGAATATTCGAATGACAGCCGGTGCTCTCACTGAGCACTGCATGTTATCCTACTATGCAGCCAGACTAGGCCAGCCCCACAATGACTTTTGCAGAAGCTGCACGGACGAAGAGGAAATTAAATGGCACTTACTGTGTGAATGTCCAGTACTAGCCCAAAAAAGGAACATGTTCCTTGGAAGTCACTTCCTTTCCGAACTAGGAGAGGTAAGTAACATTGGGCTGAACAGACTACTGGAATTTCTATCTGCATCTAAGTGGCTCGGCTCAACGGGAAATGCTTAGGTCTCAACGGGTTAAACAACTGGGCATTATGTACTCCTCGTAGTCTAAGTGAGCATTGACCTTTCATCAATAGGGCACCCACTTACCTAATCTAACCTAACACACATACGAGTACCTAGCATGGAAATCTTTTCGATTTCTGAGATGCAAGTGCCATTGAGGGGTAATGGCTGCGGGTTAGTGAAACGCCTTAACAACAGGAGACAGCACTGTGTTTTAGAGGTATCAATTCCACTCTACTCTTTTTACCCCATGCAATGATGCTGTCTATATCGGAATTGAATGAGCTGAACATACGCTGCCGCTCACTGTTCACAACCGAAGAGCAGCTAAGAAGCTAAGGGTACTGCCGTCAGCAAAGGAATGGATTGGATTAGAAGTGGCCGATAAAATATCATCAGAGAAAGAGTGTCGGAAACAAGACGGAGCCCTGGGGAACGCCAGCGCTTAGGAAACGGAAGTCAGACCTGGATCCATCCAAAACAACTTGAATTGAACGATTCGAAAGATAGTTTCTAATCCATTGAAGGAGGGAGTTATCGATCCCGAAAGCCCGCATTTTCGACAAAAGGGCTTCATGCTGTCAAATCACCAGTGGATCTATCGCTACGGAAACCATACTGTCGGTCATTAAGGAGTTTCGTTTCCATGACCTTGGAAAGAAGGGACGTTAGTGCATGGGTCGGTAGTTGGAGAGAGAAGATGCTGTTTTCCACCTACTCGACAAGAGCCCAGAGGAGTAGGAAAGGTGAAAATGCTTACGCAGTGGTTTTGTCAGCGTAGAAGAACTCCTCTTTAGAACTGTTGTGGCAATACCATTGGACCAGCGACTGTATGAGTGCGGAAGTTGATTAGTCCCATGGTGAAATTGACGCACTCTAGCACAGAGGGAGACAAAGTACAACCTGTGAACTGGCTACGAAGTGGGCAGCATGTAGGTTAAGCTTTGCATAAGGAGGTGACAGCTGGAATGTCATTGTGGATGGGCGTTGGTATAGACAACGAAGTTGAGGTTTTTATGTTTTTTATAAACGACCAGAAACTTGTGCTACCTTTGGAACATTTAAGGATTTTACACCTGAATATTTGGTCGGTTTGGAATTCAACCTTTCGAATGTGGGTGTTGTAGTAATTTCTGGCTCGTATGTCCTCTCGGTCTGAAGACTTTGTAGCTCCCTTAGCCTAATAGCCTCTGTGCAGCTCAAGTAAAATCACGTTTTATCCTTTGGCTTGGTGCCTTTTAATCCTTCTAGGAATAAAATTTGCCATGCCGATTCGGATATATTCGATATTATCAGCCGCGGCGTCTACGTCGTTCTCGAGGAAGCTCAACTTGCTGTATTTGCGTCTGTTATCCAACAGATAACAAAAATATTTCAATTCGTCGTTGCATGCATTGTGAACTAAGTTTCGAAGGAGAACATGTGAATCGAACGCACCCGCAGCTTCGTCAAGCTCGTCTCAAAAAACTCGTCGGTGTCGATCGCATAGATTCATGATTCATCACCTGTTATGATGTCATAGATGTTTTATGAAATGCCCTCTGGATAATCTCTACAACAACCGTTGAGAGGTGAACAAACGTATGCAGCGATGGCCCCAGGCAAGAGGGCCCTACAATGCCCCGGCCAGACTGGCGGTTGTGCGGCGGCCCAACAACCCGCCCACGTAAAACACAACAAGTTATGGAAGAGCAAAATGCCTCGGATAAACGGACGTTCGTACGGACATTCGTAGCAGCAAGTCAGAAATCTGCTCCAGCCCACTATGAGGAGGTTCGGACGCCTGACAACACCGGAGGTAACCAGAGTCTACAGGAAGCAACTAGGCGAAAGGCCATTCAGGAAGTAGCCGAGAACACCTTAGGATACCTACCACCCCCGACAGTAAACCCGTGGTATGATGGCGAGTGTGAGTAGAAAAAGGCAGCAACTGACGACTCGTACCAAAAGGCGCTGCAGCGATAAGACTTCGCAGCCTCCCAGTTCAAGGATATACATATACGAGCCTTTTATAAGAAAGCTAAAAGCCTTGCAAAAGGCTTTAAGAAAGGCACCCAGGCTCTTCGAAATTGCGAAGGCAATCTTGTCACCGACCCACAGGGAGTCGTGGATGTATTTAAGCAACATTTCCAGCAGCTGCTTAACGAGCATGACCAAGAAAGAGTGGTAGGGATCGAGGAAATCCCAACTCCAGCCGCGAAGTTGTCCTCCCACTCAGCATCTAAGAAGTCGGCACAACCGTGCAGTTCGGTTCTAAGACCTTTGAACCGTTTGAAACATGCATCGAATTTCGGCAAGAAGATGCGCTGCCATGCGACTTCTTTAATTGATAGCTGGAGCAGATAGTGCGATGGGCAGGCGTCAACAGGGCACTATCTTCTACAAGCCTGTACATCTGCTAGGACATGCGGATGATATTGATATCATGGCGCGGTCTCTGCGTGACGTTGTAGAAGCTTTCATGGCGGTTGAGGAACTGGCGAAACGAGTTGGTCTTAAAGTCAACGAGGATAAGACGAAGTACATGCTGTCAACCAAAAACCGATCCGTCGCTCACCATCTTGCACAAAATGTAACGATTGACAGCTATAATTTCGAACACTAACGCTCCAGCTAAGAGGGTCTTCGATTCCAAGCCTCCTGGTTCGAGAGGAAGACCGATAAAGATAAGATAAAGACCAAGTATTCGCGAATGCAAGACAACTTGGTCTTGATAACTGGAAGTAGCGTGCCCGGGACCGTCAAGGATGGAAGGCAGCTATAGCTCAGGCTCAGATCCATCACGGATTGCCGGCCTGATAAGTAAGTAAGTAAGCCCCAGAGATCAAGTTATTGATGGAAGTCATTGCCGTTGCAACATAATATCGAATCAGTCTTATCAGAATGTTGTCTATAGGTAGAGGACCTCATTGAAGTCAAATAATTTCATGTACTGCGGCTCTGGTATTATCTATAATCCGAAGCAAGTCCTCAGATGTTGCCTTTCAAATACCCGAACCCTTTCCACTAAGCTTGCGCTCATGTTTAACTAAACGAGACACCCCATAGGCAATCTTGTACTTGATTAAGGCCATGTAACCGACTACCTTCACTCCGGTATCGAATTAGCTACAAAGGAATAGTCATCTTGTCAAAGCAATAGCGCCCGGGCTCATTCTAAAAATACTGATCTAGCCACATCCCAAGATAGTTGACTACACGTTTATTTACTAGTGGACATCCGTTCGGTCCAATGATAACGATCTTTTGCCAGAGTTTGGAAGTCCAAAATCCACTTCCAGTCATCACAGTACGACAGAATTTGATCGAAGTCACATTACATACAATAGCCTAACAATGACGTAAATTGTTGAACCCGATCTGCACAGGTGGAAAGGAACCTCAACCAACTGGGCGTGCGGCACTGGAAGCAGCTGGCCAAATATCGTGCCGGCTGGGAAGGCTTGTTGGTTGAGGCCTTGATTCACCCCGAACCGTGACGCCATCTAAGTAAGTAGATTGGTTTCGTGTTTAACATCAAAGAGTCAATTAGATAAATCGTTTTCCAGCTCGTTCGATACCTTTGCACCATACTTTGTTAAAGGCTTATGTTGGAGTGCTTTTTCGACATATCCGTTATTCAATGCACTTGGTCTAGAGTGGAATGCTTGCTTCTGAAACTAAACTGATGATCGGCAACAATGTTATCGGGCGGCAATAATGATATCGGTCGGTAAGATTTTTTATCCGTCGGTGGCTTTCCGGACTTTAGTCCCGTACCAACTTCGGCGACCTTCCATTGGCTCGGTTCGTGTCCTAACCCAAGCGCTGCGTTAACAAGATATAAAAGTTTGATAAGAACATTTCTCGACAAATTTTTAAGGACATCTCTTAAGTCGTATCCTGGAGCTTTGTTTCAGCAAGATATTCAGCAAAAACTTCAGCGCCTTTTCTTCATCGCCTTTTTCGCCCATTTATTTTGATTTTTCCTTATTGGTGGTGCCTGCAGTTCAGGCTTTTGAATAGCTTTCCAAAGGGAGTAATTTTATTCCTTGTCAGAAAGCCTAACCTTTCTAAGTACGAACGAACTCCATGATTTTTGATTTCTCAGAGGTTTCCGCAGCAGGTTACGTAGTCGGCTTAAATATGTTCTATGTTGCGGCGTTCGACACAGTTGCTATCGTTTACGGACTGTTCGTCTCTCCTCTACCAGCTTTTTGGTGTATCATTTATGAAAAAAAACTTTTCTCGAAAAGGGGTATTATTCCACGCTGCGGTCGTATTCGAATTCTAATTCGTACGGCGTCCTAATTGGCAATCTTAGACTAATATCTCCTTGAATTTCATTCCTTAAACCTTCTCAGTTTGTCCTTCTTATCGTAATATGGTTACGGAGACACGAGCCGACGGCTGTGTTCGAATTTCGCTGTCGAAGTTCGAATGTCCTGGTGAAGCTGAAATGGAAATAATGGTAATTTTCAGCGGCATATTGCTGAATGCCATTGCATTCTAGAGACTTCCGAAGAAACTTCGATGGCTATATAAGCGCGAACAGTCGCCCTCGGGATTCATTCAGTTTCCGGGATCCAGTAACGAGTGATCGGTCGGTAATAAAGCCATCTAGCGAAATGTGAAGCGCACAGATATATGTAACGTGTTTGTAAAGGTTGTAATAATAAATAAAATTGGTAAAGGGCTCCGATAATTGATCTGAGGCGAAATAATAAATGTGTGTGTGTATTGAATTCGATGAAAAGTAGCCATACAAATTATCAGAAGTGGGATTAATCATTTCAGGAAAAATCAAAAATAATTTTAAGCCATACGAAACGGATACACGCTATCCTCAAGCAATGCAGTCGCACCCTAACCCAATTTCTACATCGAACCACCACGAGAAACCGATGGTGCTAGTACCTAACCTAAGCGCTACCCAATTGCCGCCATGTACACACCACTCAAACCCGGCGAAATCAATTTCGCTCTCAAATTCTCCGCTATCTCTCTCTTTCGCTCTCATTATTTTTACCATTCCTTCTGCGAAAAAACAAAAACAACAAACCCGTCTCAGAGAGTAGAAGTTTTTCATTTTTTCGCTTTTTTTTTTTCGTCGTGGTTCTCATTTACGCTCTCTCGCCGCATCTTGCTCGGTTTTTTGCTCCCTTTTCTACTTGAAAAAATTCTTAAAAACAAAATGGAGGTCTTTGATGTGCTGCGTACGTTTTGTTGAGTGTCCAAGTAAAACTTCAATTTTCGGTAATAAAATCATAAATTAATTAAAAAATATAATAAAAATCAATATGTAAATCAATTGTGCATTGATTGTGTGTAAAATGATGAATGGATTTCGTGTAAATACTGTGTGAAGAGGTTTTCTTCTCCGAGAATCGGATGGAATCAGTTTTCTGTTAATTCGGTGTGCTCTTCTGGTGCCTGCTCCCATTCGTTTATTCGTGTCTCGTTTGTTGGTTTTTGTTTTTTGTAATTTAAAAAGTGATGTCTGGCAGTGGTATCAAATGGGGGATTTTTTTTTTTTTTTTTTGATTTTTTTGTCCATCGACATTTAGCATTTGGTTGCTTTGGTGTCGCTTTTCGGGCGGAAGAAATGGAAGGAAAAGAAAAATTTAAAGAAATTTACTACAAAGTGAGCAAAAAAAGTGTCTACTTTCGTGGCGATGGTTTTTTGGGATATTTGAAATTTCGGTTTTTTGTCGTGAAGAGAGGGACGAGACTTTTGCAAAAAGATGGTGGAAGAAATGTGACGGTGAGAGAAAAAGTGTGAGAAGAAAGAGAAGGCAGACAATTGGGCATTGGGCTAGCTAGCTACCTAGCTGCCTGCCTGCTCGCGTTGAGGTTTTACATTTTTTGTTGTTGTTGTTGTTTCTTGTACTTGTTCTTGCCGTTGTTGCTGTTGGTGTGTAATTAATTGAAATTATAAGAAATTGAAAAAGAAAAACAAACAACTTGGCCATTACGGGAAAGGGACACGACGATATGATGGTGAGAGCCATGGAAAACACAGAAAGAAAAGACAAAAAAAAAACGTTTGAATTCACCGATTTTGGAAAATAAGGCGAGAAATGAATAACAAAAAAAAAAAAAAAAGTGTCGCGATTGACAATGACGACGATGATAAGGCGGTCGGGTGTTGGATGGAAGGAAACGATGAAACGCAAACGAGAACAAATCAAGTGTTGTTGGATCTTGGATGATTGGTGAATTCGTCGAGAGTGACAAGAGTCGGTTTAGTTTTTTTCCTTTCCTTTCGTTCATTCTATTATTTTTTTTGGTTTTGTGTAAGACATATGATGAAGAAAAGAGAAAAGATGGTGTCGGTGTAGTATGACTGGTAAAATGCTACTCTCTTCAGCGGTGTTTAGTGTATCCGGTCGGCATCGACATCTTCGTCGTGGTGTCGTAGACGTAGTCATTGTCGCTGTCGTAAATGAAAATTAACCAATTTATTATGTTCCCTTCTTTTCACCCTTTTTTCGTTCAGTGTTTTATTGTTGGACGGACGGATCCCTATAAGTATGCGTGTGTGTAATACATATGTGTTGGATTTCACAAGAAATATGAATGTGATTAAAAAAAAATAGAAAAGAGCCGCTTGCGGCATTAAAAGAAACATAAAAACGCGCCTGCTGTACACAATTAAATTAATTCCTCTACTCGGTTCCTTCCTCCCATCCTCCTTCTTCTTCTTCATCCTCCTTTGGTGTGGTGTGCGCTTCATTTGCGCGAGTGTACATGACGAAGACGAGCCAGGCATGCCATCAAAACGATTATAATTATAAATCTGCATGTGTATGTATGTATCTTTCGATTTGCAATAAAAGTATCTGCACTAGCGAAAGCAAATAGTCATCTGGTTTATAGTATGTATTAGAAGCCAACTCAAACGAGGCGTAATTGTAAAACAAAAAAAAAACAAACACTTCAAACCACCATCAGCCAAATGGACTATTTGAAAAAAAAATCAATTCGGTGCGGTTCAGTTCGGTTTTAAAATATCGAGAAATAGAAGAATAATTGCAGTTTGTCGAGCACTTTGTGGAGATACTATCTACATCTAATCAAAGTAACGCTTTTTCACGTATTGCGTGTGCGGGACACATTTGCATTCGATAACAGATGGCGGCACCGACAGATTTGCAATTCTCTGGTACTGCCGCGCTGCCTCGATATCTGGATCTTGTGCATTACGGTGATTAGAATCTAGGTACGTATCCATTTCTCTCTATGGGATAACCTATTTTTTGTTTTTATAGCTTTTTATGATTTTTTTTTATTCTGTGATCCAATTGTGACAGAAGCAGTAGGGTGACATGACGTACTATAAATGTACATAGGTTGGAGTTACAGAAATTTTCTCGAGACACAAGCGAAAATGATGATAATGACGTTGATGTCCCCTTGTGTATAAGTTACATGTACGTGCATACATATGTATGTGTGTATGTATGTACCTGCATATCTATAACCATTTCGTTGCCTTTTCAATTCTCTTTCTTTCTTTTGTTGTTGTTCTTTTGTGGCGTTTACTTACATACATATGTGTTTACTCGCCTCTACTCGGGTTTCTATCGCAAGTTCTAATTTTTCATAATTTATTTGAAAGACAGCATGTACTTACATATGTACATAAGTATGTATGTGTATACGTTGTACTGTTACAGTTCTTTTTAATATGTACTTACATGTATGTACATAGGCACGATTGTGCACTTAGGTATCTACCAAGTGTAATTGTCATCGATCTTCGGGTTGTTTTTGCTATACATATCTACTAATTTCTGCATGACATTTTCTTTTTATCTTACAAATTTTAGGAAAACCAATGAAAATCTCTCACTCAATGTATTTTACGGATCAAATAATATACATATTTCGAATAGAAACAACCACCTTGACCCTTGGTTAACGCAACCCTCCATTCGATCTAATCCCGTACAATTGATAGGGTGACATTTGACACCCTATTGCTTAATATTCTCTCAACACTACATATGCAAAATACGTATACTAATAGAAAAAGTAATCAAAAATATATTTAAAAAAAATTCATCCATACATATTGAATGCAACAAATTAAGCTTGTGTAACACCCCTGTGCTTTTGCCAAATGTCAATTACATTTGCTGCGTGAAAGAACAAGTCCTCGAACATGATGTGTCAAAATGAAAAATTTCACATCGCACAATAGAACAATGAAAATTATTAATTTTTCTCCATAATTTGTGCATTAAAAATACAAGGCTGTGAACAGAAGGGAGTCGGGGGTGACATGTTATATCGCATATTACACATATGTACATACAATGCACTAAGTATATACATATGTATGTATGTATACATGCATACATTTTACTGCGTGGTGCTTTTGGAATTATTATTTTCATGTCCTACCATCAATCTAAATTTAAAATGTGAAATTTCGTTTGACCCAAGTGGAACGGGTTAATTGGTTCTGATAAAGTGACAAAACAAAGCATTGCCCTGCGTGTATGTAGCCACCAGTGAGAGGTTATGTTGGAGCTATCGCTTGCCAAGCATACAGTGGGGGAAAGCATTTACATGTTTCCTTACATATTCCCAATTGATTCGCACATATTCGCGGAGTGCTTTATCGTATTCTTGGAATAGTGTTTTGGTGAAGGTAAATCAATCTGGACGACATGCCTTAGCGCAAGCATTCATCCTCTAGCTGTTTGGGGACAAAAACCGGATTGTAAATTGTGTTTTTTGGAGGTACAGTGGTGTTGTCATAAATAGCACACCCTTATTCAAATATGTATTTGCTTGCAATACACTCTGTACTTACAAACTGCACAGGATTAAAGCCATATTATCCCAAGGTACAACGGCTTCCGACTCGCTGACTTTGCGACAGCTCGTAATGCGGTGATAAGTAGCACACGATTCCCTCGCAAGCGAATCCACACAGCAACGTGGCGATCTCCGGACAGTCGAATCGCCAACCAAATCGACCATGTGCTCATTGACGCCAGGCACTCGTAAAACATCATGGATGTGCGAACATTCAGAGGGGCAAATGTCGACTCTGACCACTTCCTCATAGCACCAAGATTCAGAGCTCGACTGTCCAATGCCAGAAAGCTGCACCAACCCATCAGGAGAAGGTTCGACATTGGGCGCCTGAGCACACCGGAGGTTGCCAGAGTCTACAGGGAGCAGCTGAGCGAAACACTCTACGGTATGCCTACGTCGAACACAAATGCCAATAATATGTGGCTGCATTGCCGCTCAGCCATTCAGGAAGTAGCCGAAACCACCTTAGGATACCTACCACCCCCGACAAGAAACCCGTGTTATGATGGCGAGTGTTAGCAGAAAAAGGCAGCAACCGACGAGGCGAACCAAAAGGCGCTGCAGAGGAAAATCAGGGCAGCGCAAAAGAGTACCGAGCCAGAAGAAGGGAGGAGAAAAAACTACTGCGACAAAAGAAAATAATCTCCGCAGCCTCCCAGCTCAAGGATATCGAGGAGTCTAGGGATAAACATAAAACACGAGCCTCTTACAAGAAAGCCAAAGGCCTTGCAGGAGGCTTCAAAATAGGGCACCCAGGCTCTTCGAAACTGCGAGGGTAATCTTGTCACCGACCTGCAGGGAATAGTGGATGTATTAAAGCAGCATTTCCAGCAGCTGCTTAACGAGCATGCAGAATTTGGGAAGATGAAAGCATGCCCGACGACTGGAATACCAGCTCTATATGCCCCATCCACAAAAAAGGCGATCCTACCTCTTGCAAGAACTATAGAGGTATGTCCCTGCTCAATGTCGCATACAAGATCCTGTTCAGCGTACTATGTGAACGTCTAAAGCCATTTTGCACCGCACTAATCGGCAGCTACCAGTGCGGCTTCCGGCCCGGCAAGTCGACTATAGACCAAATCTTCACACTTCGACAAATCCTGGAAAAGACTAACGAGTTTCGAATGGATACACACCATCTTTTCATCGATTTCAAAGCCGCATACGACAGCATTCATCATGAAGAACTGTTTGGTGCGATGGCCGAAATCGGGATCCCGGTAAGGCTGATCCAGTTGTGTCCCGCCACGCTAAAAAACACGCGATGCACCGTGCAATTCGGTTCTAGGACCTCGGAACCATTCGAAACATGAACCGGATTTCGGCAAGGAGATGCGCTGTCATGTGACTTCTTCAACCTGGTGCTGGAGCAGATAGTGCGACGGGCAGGCGTCAACAGGGAATGCACTATCTTTTACAAGTCCATCCAGTTGCTAGAATACGCGAATGATATCGACATCATCGCGTGTTCTCGCCGTGGCATTGGGAAGCATTCACGGCGATTGAAGAACAGGCGAAACGAGTTGGTCTTAAGATCAATGAGGACAAAACGAAATATGTACATGCTGTCAAGCAAAAACCAATCCGTCGCTCACCACCTGGGACAAAATATAACAATTGACAGCTACAATTTCGAGGTAGTTAAGGAGTCTGTCTACCTCGGGGCAAACGTAAATTGCACAAACGACACCACAGTGGAGGACCGGCATAGAATCGCCCTTGGCAACCGCTGCTACTTCGGCTTGTCCAAACAACTGGGGTCAAAACTCCTTACTCGAAAGACCAAAGTCATGCTTATGCTGCCCGTCTTGCTGTACGGGGCCGAAAGCTGGACCATAAGCAGGACGGCGGAGCTGATTTTGGATTCTTTCGAAAGAAAAATTCTGCGCCGGTTCTGTCTGTGAGGAAGGCGAATGGAGGGGAAGACGCGAACGCTATGAGCTGTACAAAGTTGTGGATATAATACGGAAGGCCACATCGAGCGCATGAGCACCAATGCTCCAGCTAAGAGGGTCTTTGACTCCGAGCCTCCTGGTCAGAGAAGAGGAGGGAGACCGTACCACCGGTTATAAGGACCAAGTAATCGCGGATGTAATACAAATCGGTGTTGAATAACTGAACCGGGACCGTCAAGGATGGAAGGCAGCTATAGCTCAGCCTTATGTCCTCCATCGATTGCTGGCCTGATAAGTAAGTACATATCCATTTAACCTAAAATGGGCCCCGGGCTTCATCGGAGGACAACATTTTGCGTTGAAAATGAGGATCAAGCTGAATCATGTTTTCGGTCCACTCACCGAACCTACGAGGCGTATAACGGTCAAACGGTTTCAACTTAGCATTTAGGACAAGATCTTTCCGTTAAATCTTCCGCAAATTGGATGGACACAGCTTCAATTACAGTTCTGAATAACTTGCTCAGATGGACCGTAAAATGGACGTAGCGCACGATAAGTTTGGCGAACCAAACCATGGTTTTCAAAATAAGTTTTCACAATTTGCACGCGTTGTTCTGGGGTTAATATAATATATTTATCCTAAAATGGCAAAACGTATTAACCACAAATCAACTTTCAGCTGTCAAATTGACGATCTGTAGAAACAGTGTTGCCAGTTTAAAAAAACAATCTTCTACAAAAAACATCCTTTATTAGCGTAAAACTTGTAATTTGGTAGCTGCCGATATTAGGAATATGCAAAAGTTGCAATGCCTCAAGCCAAACAAAACGTCCTTATTGACCATAGATATGCGACAATGGAGTTGCAGCATCTAATTTGGACAAAATTGCTGGGTACTCACCTATTTAAAGACATACGTTAGTTCTTTTACAAGCTCTGTCCAGACAGAGTATAATTTCTACATTCTTGCACCGTCTGGAAGCGCTTGTAAACAGACTTGTTCGAATCCAGTTACTTCCTTGAGTAGAACGTCATTAGTAATTACTTGTCTATCAACTTCGGAATAAGCTATTCAAAGGCGTACCAAACTCTACTTAATCAAGAGATTGTCATTTGTTCCGGTCTCTGCAAAACTCACGGGTAGAAACTTGGCCGCCCAAACAGCCGCTGAAAATCACTTGCTAAATGTGTCGCCGATAAGAGCTACCCGGAACAGAAGCTACCCGGAAAATTGCAAACGGCCATAGATAACAATGGGCAAGATGATTTTCAATAAAGAGTATTCCTTGTCCAATATATGTAAGTGTTGGGACCCGAGGCGTTTCGGCGATTAGAGGGCTCGCGGCAAGAAAATTACATGCGCACAGAAGCGTGACTTGGCCAGGACGTTTCTATCAGCCTCTTATTCATAGACTACTTCCGAACGTACTCACTGCTCTTCTCTACACTAATGTAATGGAGGAATGAACAAAATCTCCATCATTTTCTTCAAAGTGGTTTCAAGGATCCGATCTTTGGCTTAGCGTATATGAGCCAGAATTTGAGAGGAATGCAGAGGTTGTAGGTCGATCGAGCTGCCGGAGAGATGCCAAATTGAACTGTAAACGACTTCAGGAGGCTGAAACATCAGTATTTCGCCTAGTGTCAGTTGTGGATTATTTTTTATCCATAAGGTATGGAAATCTAGAAGTGGATGCCGTTCGAAGCTTTCTACACCGTGATTTTAGTAAATCCATCCAATTGGCAATGTTGCAAAACACTTTGAAATTGAAATAGGAAAAGATGAACTTAAAGCCAAATAAGAAGTACAACGATGCTCAAAGAAAGTGAGGTTAGATTAGACAATGACCTGTAACTCATAGACGAACGTGTCCGTGGGTTTTCTAATACAAAAAAACAGGATCGGCGATGCTTAAATGCGAAAATGTAAGCCTTCGATCGGCCAACAGATGACCGGAGCAGTCATTTTATCATAAATCGCTTGAGTTTTTGAGCTATTGCCTCACAGCGAATGCGGATATTAACCGCGAAAACATTTCCGAATTTGCCTCATTGCCTTGGGCAACAAGCAATTTCGGTGAGAGAGATTGAACCCCTGCACTAGCACAGAGGCAGTAAAAAAGAAAACAACATCCCTTGCTTCATATCTAGAACATACGGGCTTCCGCCAGATGCGAAACCACTTGGTTTTTCTATATTCGATGATTACCATCAGATATGTACGGGTTATATGAATCCAATCGTGGCCGAACATGCGTTTTTGATGGAGAGCGCCCGATTAAGGTGACTACGGAGGATATGGTCAGCAACTAGGTCATCGGGTGAAGAGAAGGCAGTGACGAAGCCAAATGTGCACCAGTCCATCCACTTACAAATATCAGAATATAACTAAACGCATCACGATGATATTCTCCAGATTTGGTCTCATGCGACATACATACACACGTTTTCAGGGACCCGCATGTTCCACTAAAGGGGTTGCGAGGGCAATGCGCGCACGCAGGATCTCCAGGACACTCGTACCACAAGGAAATCTATCAACGGTTTCTGTTGAAGTCTCCGACAATACCACGTATATGTATAACTGAATGTCTTTGTGCGGAAAAATGGTGTTCATAATGGACATGCCATTTGCACAGCAAAAATCCAATAACCTCTCTCCTTTCGCGTTTTGATAAGGGTCACCGTTCCTCCCAATCACACTCCCCCGTGTCGTTACATCCACACCCACGTGGGCGTTGAAGTCTCCCCCATCAGGATATAGGAATCCATCTCAACCACCCTATCTAGGGCGGTCCATCAACTTCATCCAGGAAAGTCGCCATACTCTGACTCTAGTTTCGGTGCTTACACCTGCACCAGAGCCAAAGTTGATCTTTTAAGCTTGGGTTTTAGGATCGCGATTCTCCCTCCTAATGGTTTCCACTCCAATACCCTGTCTGCCAGCCTGGGACTTATGAGTATCCCCACTCCCGCCTGTGCAGACATTTGAGGTGCAACTCCCGACAGGAAGAGTTTCCACCCGTCCGAAAGGTCCATAGTTTTATATCCTCTTTGCTTTGTCGAAGAGATACCTACGATATCTAACCGATACCTGGCAGCTTCCTCAACCAGCTCGTGATGTGAGCGATGAGACGTTCCACGTGCCCATCCTAAGTCGATAGCGTTGTCTGTTGCCTTTTACTCCCCGCACGAACTGGTTAGTGCATGGCGTGTTAAACCCCCACCTCCGTAATGGCTCACGAGGCCACTGCTGGATTGCTCGTGACTTCTCCGGGCTAAACCCAACCGGCTGCCGAGCGGGACAGACCGGCCACCAGACGCTCGCATACTGCCACCATTTAGGCCTGGCTCCGAATGGGGCCCTGGCACACTAGGGTAGGCAATTTCCGAGGCAGGTCCTCTTGTCATCCAGGGGGGTTTTGTGCTTCTTTAGCCAGGTTTGGGCCGTACGAAAATTAATTCGCACGCACACCCCGAACCTGTTACCCGCCCCCATCGCGAGGAGGTCAGCTACCCGGTCGGAAGGTCAGCTTTCTGCAAACCGAAATGTTTTGCGTACACTATACAAATTGCGAGGGCAGCTGTGTGGGATTTTATGGAGGAATCGTTCAGCTACATATTTAGTGCTCCAGTAATGAATAGCTCAATCTTGTGGGCACTTGCACATTCTTTTACATTTCACTGTACCATTACGATTTTTTTTGTCTTCTTTAAAGGTCACCGCACTCCATTGCACATTGGTTATGTGTTCTATCCTTGTATTTAAGCCAACATATGGTACTTTGCCTGGAGGCCATGAACAACAGGTTCGTCCGTTGAATGACTGTTTTTATTTTTATGCTCAGATCTTGGGACTTGTGACTAGAAAACTCTAACCGAAGGCAAACCAAACACTTAGAGCGAATACTTATGCTCGGTAAGACATAAAATGTCGTCGAGCAGTTATAATTTTGTGCATAATGTACCATGATGATGATGGGCATTATATGTACATACATATGTGTTGTAGTCAATTACGAATAGCTTTTGAGCTTTAAATTGGATGACGATGACGTACAGTATCACAAAAGCAAACAAATGGCAAATGATGGCCGAAACTGAAGCACATTGTGGGAATAAGTAACGAGGGAAATGCTTACACTCGAATTGGCCATATACATACATACGTACAGTTGTGCGGGCTTTCACCGATTATTTCGGTTTTTGTGTAACAACTGCTGCATGTGTATTTCGGTATAAAACGAAAAACAATGAAATCAAAAGAACATACAGTAGAATCTCGGAAAGATGAACAGATATAAAATAGGCCCGAACATCGAGCATTTTTTAAAGGAAACCATACAGTCATGCATAAAAACATTGCACTTTAAAAAATAATGTGGTCTAGGTGCGACCCCCAAGGCTCACACGACTAATTTCCCAGTGGGAAATTTGTATTTTTAACCACCCCCGACGCAAAAAGAGGGGTGTTATAAGGTTGAGGTGTCTGTGTGTCTGAACGAATGGACCGATTATGATGCCTTTTTTAGGGTCCCGTACCCAAGGGTAAAACGGGACCCTATTACTAAGACCTCGCTGTCCGTCCGTCTGTCACCAGGCTCTATCTCATGAACCGTGATAGTTACATAGTTGAAAATTTCACAGATGTTGTATTTCTGTTGCCGCTATAACAACATATACTAAAGACAGAATAAAATAAATATTTAAGGGGGCTCCCATACCACAGACATGATTTTCATTTTCAAAAAATCCCCGTGGTCACATACTGACCTAAGGTTAGTGGACAATATCCCACAAGCAGTAGCAAACTTCCGAGCTTTGATCCCTATCTTGGTTGTATTAATCTTAGCTGCAAGCCTTTTTTCTATAATTATTGTTATTCACATTTTCACCTCCTTGCTGTCAAATAAGATAATTGATTTGATTTCAATGGACACTTGAATGATCAACTATCAATCTCATCATGGAGATTTTTGATCATCAAAGTAATACATATGTACACTATTCAAAACAAAATAGGACCCACTCAAGATTTATTTTGTATTTTGCCTAAAAAATAATTAGCAAACATTACCGAAACGACGAAGTATTTTATTGTAGAGCTTGTACGTGTGTAAGTCCTTATCAATGCTTTGAGCAACAATTTTACCGTTGTCTCCAGGTGAGTTGGTAAAAAAAATCCCATGGCTCGAAAAAGCAATCAATGCAAAAATGATTGAATTTGTTTAGTTCAGTTTGATTCTAGCGGTGTTGTTAAGTGTTACTTTCTTTAATTGTTGTTCTTTATTTCTTCGTGATTACCATGCCCGGTTGTAGGCGTCATTTGGATATTGAAAACGTAATAAGCGCGGTAAATATGCTGGAGCAAGGAGAGTCTCAAAGGGCCGGCTGTTGCAAATCGTATCGGTGTGTCGAGGTGAGCTATCTGAAACGAGTGGGTACGCTTCCAGGAGACCGGGAGTGTAACAAGGAGACCTGGATCAGGAAGAATCGGAGCCACAGTTCGGCAAGAAGACCGGTACATTCGAATAACTGCACGTCGGTAGCGTACTGTAATCGGCCAGGCTTTACAAACTCAACTGCGGCGGTCAACTGTTACTCAAGCCAGTGGTCATACTATTCGCAATCGACTCCAACGTTCCAGGGTGCGTGCTATTCGGCCGAAACTTACAGCAGCCCATCAGGCAGCGTGCTTAGGGACGCCCGTGAGCATTTAAATTGGACCATAGACAACTGGAGGTCTGTACTCTTTACAGACGAATGAAGGATAAAGTTTTTGAGTGATAATGAACGAGTACGCGTGTGAAGAAGATAAGGCGAACGGTTTACCGACCCGCGCATTCACGGAAGTGATCGATTTGGGGGGCCCCGGTTATATTCTATGGATTGGAATAAGTTTGCTAGGCAAAACAGCTGGTAATCCTCGATGAGAGCTCCGTTACTGCCGCCAGCATAATAGAAAGGTAACTGGAACACAAGGAATATAATCTAGTGGCCGTTCTCGATATTGAGTGCGCCTTTAACAATGTTGAACCCTGGGCCGTCACCAAAAGCGCTGTTTGATTTGGGTATTACGGGATCAGTGATAGAACTGGTACAAAAACTGCTAACGCAAAGAGTCGTCAAAGCAAACTTCGCTGGTGCCGCCTCAGCTAGAATGGTCAGCAGAGGTACACCACAGGTTGGAGTACTCTCCCCTCTCCTCTGGAACAGGAAGGGTACGCTGTGACCGCCTATGCAGATGACATTGCTATTGCTAGCACTCTAAACGTTCTAATGCAGGGTGCATTACAAGCAGTAGAAACCTGTACGCAGTACTGTGGACTTGGGGTCAATCCCAAGAAGACCGGCCTACTACTATTTACAAACACATATAAAATTCCTCCCTTCAACCCACCGAGGCTGGGTGGAAGCCAATCAATAACCAAAGATCAGGATAAATACCTAAGCCTAGTCCTTGACAGGAGGCTGAACTGGAAACCCAACATTCTTGATCGCGTCAAGAAAGCAAATACTGCCCTTTACAGTTGTAAGAAAGTGGTGGGCAAAGAGAGGGATCTCCAACCTAGCATTATGTACTGGCCCTATACAGCAGTCATAATGCCCATCGTCCTATACGTCATCGTAGTCTGGTGGACTGCTCTGGACAAAGAAGTCTATCGAAACCTTCTGGGGAAAGTGCAAAGATCGGCCAGGTTATATACAAGCCCTAAGGAGGCCCTAATTGTTGTACTACATTTTCCACCATTGGACCTCTTCAGAAAGCAAGTTGTCGCCTGCGCGGGCCTACATCATATAAAGGCCGCAATAGCATTCTTAATTACTTCGAAGTACCCATGGACACAAACTACATCATCCCGCAGAATGTGTTCACTAAGAACTTCGAAGTTGTCTTTCCATCCACGGAGGATTGGGCTGAAGGGAAAGTCATACCGAAGGACTCGATTTCCCTCTATACCGATGGCTCAAAGATGGATACAGGTGTAGGTAGTAGAGTCTTCCTCAAGGAACTTAACCTCAAAAAGGATTTAGACAAGGTGACGCGCTGTCATGGAACTTTTTCAACATCGTGCTTGAAAAGATCGTGCAAGAGTTACTGGCCAACACAAGAGGTACAATTCATTTCAAGACTACGCAATTGCTTGCGTACGCCGACGACATTGTTTTGATTGGACGGACACAGCGAGACGTCAATGAGGCATTTGGAAGTATTGAAGTAGAAACGGCTAAGATGAGTCTCAAGGTTAATGAGGGTAAAACCAAATATCTGCTTTTATCTAAAAGAGACGGACAACACCGATGTATTGTCCAGAACGTCACCATGGCGAATATAACTTTGCAGTGGTCAAGAAATTTGTCTAGCTTGGCTCACTGATGACCGGCGACAACAACACCAGCGCTGAGATAAAACGCAGAATCACTCTTGCTCAAGAGGCAAATGAGAAGTAGAGTCCTCTCTCGGAAAACCAAGGTGAGACTATATAAGACCTTAATCATCCCAGTCCTCCTTTACGGCGCATAGGCTTGGACCTTAACAAAAGCGGATGAGATGCCCTTGGTTGTTTCGAGAGGAAAATTCTGCGCACTATCTACGGTCCCGTTTGCTCAAACGGTGTATGGAGGAGAAGATATAACGAAGAACTGTACAGGTTGTACAGCGACATCGGCCTGTTACGACGTCTACGGATACAGCGTCTAAGGTGGCTAGGCCATGTAGAGCGTATGGAAAATACAGCTCCGGCCCGAAGAGTCTTCGAATCCACCCTAAAAGGAAGGCGCGGCAGAGGACGGCCGCATCAACGGTGGCGCACGCAGGTGAAAGGGGACCTTAACCAACTGGGCGTGCGGCGCTGGAAACAGCTGGCCAAAGACCGTGCCAGCTGGAGACGCTTATTGGTTGAGGCCCAGGTTCACCACGGACTGTAGCGCCACCTAAGTAAGTAATAGGTTTGATTACTGACGTTAGCGACGGTGTCAATCGATGATAGGGAGTCGGTGCAGATGGCGAATTTGAGAGTGGAAGTCTTAGTGTGTTGTAGGGCTCTCAGGATGGCGATAATTACTGCCGAGAAGAAAGGAAGGAGGAGGAATGAGGAGATGGTTTCGGACTCAGCGGTAATGCGGTAAGCTGACGTTGTCTCCTGCTTTGGACCCATCTGTGAAGATGAAGTCGTGATCGAGAAGTTTGTTTTTGATTTCAAGGAAGAGGGAACGAAATACTTCTGGGGCAGTGTGGTATTTGTTGTAAGAGCGTAGATCTGGGATGACGGTGGAGGTTGGAAGTGGACGGATAAAAGGACAGGTTTGCAGCTGATGCCGCAGGGGATGAGGGAGATGCGTCTATACGATTTGATGAGGGTTTTGTTAGAGTTCGGTTTGAGGATGGGGATGATGGTGCTGTTTTTTGTGGGTTGTTGTTCTGGAGGATGTTGTTGTATAGGTTGAGGAGTCTTATTTTTTAGAGGCTGAGATAGGTTAAAAATCATAGGGTAGGAGATGCGGTCGATAGCGGGGGTTTTTCCTTTCAATTTGTTTAGTGCAAGGTTTAATTCTATTGGGGTGATATCGCTTCCTATAGTTTTATGTAATTTAGCTAGATTGTATTGTTTTAATTAGTATGTATTATAGTTCGCTAACGGCCAGGAATTCTTCTTGTGGGATCAGCAGCAAACGTTCTCTGATTCTCTTCAAAAGTGGTTCTAACTTGTAGAGTTTGTCATGTTCTTCTGTTCCAATGGGTTTGAAGTTGTTGTTGTCGTTGAAATGAATGAATCTTTTGATCTTTTGACACCTATTGCAGGCCAAGAAGTTCCTTTACTGCCTTTTGTCGTAAATCTCTTAAGATTAAAAAGGTGGATCATTTTTCTTCCGTTTGTTCCGCAAATTTGAGGCACGTATTGATAACTGATATGGCTTCTTCCAGCTTTATTGTTTCGGTTACTTCGGTGACATGATCATCAGAACAATAATGTTCTAATGTAAACAATTCATGCCAACACTTATCGATGATTTCCGTTGTAAGTTTGTCCCTAGCTTCTTGAAAACATGTTAGAACGTCACGTAAAGTAGTTTTTTTTTTAAAACTTTCTCCACATTACGCCCTTTGGAGATCACATCTGACATTACATTACATTTATTACATTTTGGTCCATTTGTCCATAAGAGTCATACTCTTATTATGTTTGGCACACACCCTAAACGGAGTGCAGATGGTTTGGGTCTTAGATGTTCGTTCACTACTCTCCAGGGGTGGTTGTCCTAGATAGGATTGGAGAGGAATTCAACTGAATTTTCAGTTAGTTTTACATAGTTCGCAGCAAATGTTCCATGCACTTATGGTGTTATATTAGAACTGCACACACAGAGTATGAATTTGAAATCACCAGATACTGTGAGTGTTACGCCTTCATCTGTATTTTGATCACTTCCCATTCACAACAGCTGTGTTGCACTCATTTTCCCTATAGGAGTTGCATTTCTTGGCTATGGCTTCAGGGTATACATATTAGTGATCATTCTTAGAGAGACTTGTGATGCGGGAGAAATGTTGAAGGCACGGAATGCATGGCTACTTCATCAGAGCATTTTTTTTTGTGGAAATAACGATAAAAGAGGGAGAAGCAGGAAACATTCCTGCGATGTCCCAGCGAGTTATATGTTTTGGTAATGCTGAAGTCACCTATATATCAGTTTTATCGCGTGTTTTTGTTTTGGTATTGGAAGCACCAGACCGGACATGAGCGTTAAACTCTAATTAATGGGGAATGAACGCCTTATAGATTGTAGCCAGATCTAAGGGTGAGAAATATTTCCTGCATCTGTATAAGAAAGCCAGGCATTTCGCAGCATTCTTGGCGACACAATATGTTTTCGCTCCAATCACGATTGTAAACAACACACATACCTAGAATGGAAAGCTTTTCGATTTCTGAGATGCAGTTGTCAGTCGTGAATAATGGTTGCGGACTAGTTATACGTTTTAACGACAAAAGACAGCATTGTGTTTTGGATGCATTCAATTCCACTCTATTGGGTTTACCCCATTGGATGATGCTGTCGATATCGGAATTGAATGAGCTTAATATACGCTGCCGCTCACTATCTACAGCCGAAAGGCAGAGTCGTAAAGAAGTGAATGAATATGAGAAGCTGAGGGTACTGTCGTCAGCAAAGGAGTGATTTGGATTAGAAGTAACAGACAAGAGATCATTTATAAAAATAAGAAAGAGTGTCGGAGACAAAACGGAGCCCTGGGGAACACCAGCATTTACAAAGTGATTATTAGACTTGAATCCCTCCAAAACAACTTGAATTGAACGATTCGAAATGTAGCTTCTAATCTTTCGAAGAAGAGACTCATCGATCTCGAAAGCACGCATTTTCGACAAAAGGGCTTCATGCGAAACATTCAGTGCAACTATTTTGCTCTCACCTGCTTGGAGAAGCGAGCGATTCCGCTTTTCGGCGAGAAGTGCCATCAAATCACCAGTGGATCTGTTGCTGCGGAAACCGTACTGACGGTCATTGACGAGTTTCTGTGATTCAAGATATTTCATAAGCTGACAGTTGATCAACGTTTTCATGAACTTGGAAAGAAGGGACGTAAGTGCAATTGGTCGTAAGTTGGAAGGAGAAGATGAGCCGCCTTTTTCGGGTGCAGGCTGGACAAATGCAGTTTCCAACCTACTCGGAAAGAACCCAGAAAGGTGAAAAAGCTTACGCTGTGGTTTTGTCAGCGTAGAAGAAAACCTCTTCAGAACTGTTGAGGCAATTCCACCTGGACCTTGTGACTGTACGAGTGCGGAGGTGGATTAGTCCCATGGTGGAATTGACGCACTCTAGTACAGGCGGTGACAAAAGACGAACTGGCTGCGTAGTGGGCGATAAACTTGTAGATTAGCTTTGTCTAAGGGTGACAACTGGAAAGTCATTGTGGATGAGCGTCGGTATAGACGTTTTTTTTACAAACGACCAGAAACTTTTGCTACCTTTGGAACATTGAAGGATTCTACGCCTTAGTTTTTGGTCGGATTGGAATTTAACCTGTCGAATGTGGGTGTTGCAGTCATTTCTGTCTCGTATGTACTTTTTTCCTCAGAACTGTTTGCCTTATAGGCCTAATAGCCTATTTGCAGCTCGAGTCAAACCACGTATTATCTTTTGGTCTGGTGCAAGGAATAAAATTTGCCATGCCGATTCGGATAATATTTGCGATAATATCAGTTGCGGCGTCCACGTCGTTGTCGAGGAAGCACAACGACAAGTTAAAGATCCGAAAGAAGTTGTAAGGGCCGCACCAGTTGGCTTTCTCGTATAGCCATAGTGTTCTCTTAGGAGCTTTTTTCTTAAACTGGATGGTGGGAGTTCGAGAATTTAGCTGATATCACGCAGTGGTCGGACGAGCCTAGAGGCTCGAAGGATTTACGTGAAATGTGAATTACACCACACCGCGAAGAACGTGTTCATCATCTTGAGTACCCAAATTTGATCGCGTTCCTCTTTAAGAACACCTCAATGAAGGAAAAAAATGTTCATCTTTCCGAACTGTTCAAGTTATGGAACCGTTCATCTTTTCGAGATTCAAGTGTATTTGGTACTTTGCGCCTAAACCTTACACAATCCCTTTCGAGATAGAACGTCGATTGCAATATTTGTTATTTCATTTGCTGATTAATACTGACCGACTGTACATTTCGAAGAAGACTACCATTGAATTAGGGACTCATAAGGGCAGTACGAACACATTATCTTCAGAGAGAAAATTATATGGGCATTAAAAAGCTTCAAGCCCTATAAATCGCCGGGTCCAGATGAAATTTACCCCATCGAACTAACACAAACTATGGAATGGACTATACCATGGCTAGAGATAATCTTTAAAGGATGCCTAGCTTGGAGTCACATTCCAGAAAAGTGGAAGTGCGCAAAGGTAATTTTCATCCCCAAAGCCGGCAGGAATTCTCACACTTCCCCCAAGGATCTAAGGCCTATCTGTCTATCATCCTTCGCTCTAAAAACTTTAGAAAGGCTGATAGACCTACACATACGGCACAGCTTGGATCCCTCCCTAATTTCTAAGGCACAGCACGCCTACTGTAAAGGTAGATCGGTCGAAACAGCTCTTCACACATTAGTGAGGAAAATCGAAAAATCTCAAAGAATATACTCTAACAGCCTTCTTAGACATAGAGGGAGCCTTTAACAACGTCACTCCGAAAGCAATAATAGAAGGGCTAGAAAAGCTAAAGGTGGAGAGGACTCTGATAGAGCTGATCAACGAGTTGTTATTAACACGCAAGATTCACTCTAAGTGGGGAAGCCTAGTAACTACCAGAGTAGTTACCAAGGGAACCCCGCAAGGTGGGGTTTCTCACCTCTTCTCTGGAATGTAGTTGTAAACGAACTACTAATCAAACTGGAGAAAGAAGGCCTGGACGTTGTTGCCTACGCCGATGACGTTGCCATCACAATCTCAGGTAAATACCTATCTACACTGAATGACCGCATGCAAACGGCATTCTCACTTCTGGTGGACTGCACTAGACAAGACAACATACCATAAACAACTCGAGAAGGTACAAAGGATGGCATGTATGTGCATTACCGGAGCCCTCAGGTCCACACCAACGGCTGCGCTTAACATGATACTAGACCTTACACCACTCGATATTTTCGGTAAGCAAATTGCCACACACACGGCCATAAGACTAAAAGCCAACTCGAAATGGGCGAGCTATGTCACTGGCCACTCCTCCATCCTGCAAAACAGGATAAATATGACAGAAGACCTAGACCACACAGAACCCACCATAGTCTTGGACAAAAACTATACGATGATCTATCCGGACAGGAAGAACTGTCCAAACTCAACCGCGCAGAAACTGTGTGGATTTCTACACTGACGGGTCTAAAATCAAAGACGGGATGGGCAGCGGAGTTTTCTGCAAACAACTCAAGCTACATAAAGCTCTTAAATTACCAGATCACTGCATCGTTTTCCAGGCGGAATTGTTGGCAATAAAAGAGGCTTTGTCTTGGCTGAAGTGGAACGTAATATCCACCACGGATATTCGCATTCTTACAAACAGTCAAGCAGCCTTAAAGTCGCTGGAGTCCTATGTGTACACATCAAAATCTAGTCTCGACTGTCGCAGATCTCTTAACGAGATGGCAGAACAGTTCAACATACAGCTTATCTGGGTACCAGGACACAGCGACATTACAGCTAATGAAAAAGCCGACACACTCGCCAAACTAGGAACGACGCTACAATCAATCGTGGCTTGTGAGGGAGTACCCCTTACAACCATTAAACATAATCTGACCAATCTCGCCAGGGCCGAGACGAACCTGAGATGGACACAGGGACATACCTGCGTCATCACCAGGCAAATCTGGCCTCGGCTTGACAGTCAACGCACAAGGAGTATAATCTCCCTAAAAAGAACTGACATCTACAAAGTCATCGGTGTCATCACAGGACACTGCCTCATTGGCAGTCACGCACAAAAACTAGGAATAGTTCCGAATGATTTCTGCAGAAGCTGTCGGGACGAGGAGGAGGTTGAATCCATTCACCACCTTCTCTGCGCCTGTCCAGCTCTCTGCAATTTCAGGAAACGTTACCTAGGCTCTTACTTCCTTAACGGTCTCACAGATGTTCAGAAAGTAGGGATACTTGATCTTCTTAACTTTTAAGAAGCACAAAATGGTTCCACGAATAGGGGGGTAAAACCCCCTCGTAGCTGCACAACGGGCCTCCCTGGCCTATGTGCATTCTTCTCAACTCTGGGAAGGCTACGACCCTACCTACCTACCGTTTAATTAAATACATATGTACATAGTTAGATATCGCAATTGTACCCCGTATAGCCGGATGACCAGCGAAAGCTAAAGATGAATATTAGTGGTATTGGGTTGTTTGTCGTCGATAGTGTGACGTGACACAAGTGGTAAAAACGCAAAATAACGACGCATACACCAGTTGTCCAGTTGTTGTTTGGTAAGAAGGAGGTAATACATGTGCCTATGAGAGAGTACGGCCTATAATGACGATGGTGAACAACATACATACTATAGGTGTACTCTCTGTCGTCTTTCAGTGTGTTACACATCTGGAATAACACAACCAACATTAAGGCAAAAAACAATCGAAACACAACGTAGAGAAAAGGTAGAAAAATAGCAAATAACACACTTGACTATGGATTTAATAGCGGAATGAGGTTAACGAACCTTTTTTCTGTCGTATTTCGTGTTTGTATTTTATTTCTCTCGAGTTGGCTTCTACTTCTGCTGTTATTGTTGGCGTTGGTTGTGCGCGAACGAACGAATAAAATGAATAAAACGAAACGACGACGGGACTCACACACTAAAGCGCACTATCTTTGGTCGCGTTGCTCCGATTGAATGTTCGGCGGTTAGGTTAGGTTTTGCCATTCCGCCGTATGCTTGTCTCTCTTGCTCCCTTTCTCATCATCATCGTCGTCATAATCGCAAAGAATTTCATTTCAATGCGCGATGGTTGCGGATGATTTTTCGTTTTCTAAATCTCAAAACTCTCAAGTATACTATAGGTACTATGTGTGTTTGTTTAATTGCAGGTTTTGCTTGTTCTCTGCCCTCTACACTGTTAGTTTCCTTCGTTCCGCTGTCTTCTTACCTCCGATTTTCGTTCATCCAATGGCTCTTTTTTAGAGTTTTGTAAAAGATAATTATACTAAAAGCCTATAAGACGACTACACATGGTCGAACGAAACGATCTATGTTCATACAGCTTGTATGAACGGGATGACGAGAGGTGTAAAAGATACTTTCGAGATGGTTCTTCCTTGCACAATCGTTTATATGCTACAGTAATTGATGTTGTTGTTGCTGTCGCTGTTGTGTTATGTTTCTTCATTGGCGTTGCTATTATAATCATGTCGCCTAATGCTCGTTTCTCTTATTCCCCCTTTGTGGAGTGCTGTCAGTGAACGAACTACTAAAAGGTAGACGTGTACATATGCATATGTACTAGTACAGGCTGTGTTTGCGATTGTAATCCAATTCCGAATCTCGAGAGTCTCCAGATGGTGCTGAATTGTTTTTAGTGTAAAAATCTCACTTTTTTTCCCCTGTTGTCTCCCTGATCTCAAACATTCATCACTAAACCGCATCATCATCATCGTCGTCGTCAACAAAACATAACAACAACAATAGCAATCGAAGTGTTTGCCTCTCCTCTGACCAAGATGACTGACTACTGACCTGTCCATGCTTATGGGAGTGTTGTTTAATCTCTACTCTTGGCTTGTTATTCTTTAGCGTCATTTTTCCATCATTCGATTTCGGCTATTCTGTACTCGAATATCGAATTTGTTTGCTATTACAGTGGTTTCGTTCTATGTACACAGTTCGAAGCCAAGGAACTTTCTGGCATACATACTACATTGTACATAAACCACGTGGTTTAGTTGGCATATGCTCTTTGTCTCCCCCTTATAATCGCTTTCAAGCAATGTCACACAATCATTGGTCTTATCTGGTTACACGACACAGGTATTACTGGTATTATATGGTAGGACTTCAGGTAGACATCTGTCTTCACGCTCACACACTCTCTCACGATCGTTGTTCATAAAATGGAGTAGACAGTAGAGTCTCGATCGTTTCTGGACAATTTATCTTTCAGGATCTTCTTGTGACTGGTTTTGTACTGATCTAGATACGGAAAAGAATAAGAATAGTTCTACGAATTGCATCCGTTTATTCTCTGACCTTCATAGTCGGACAGATGGTGTTTAACATTGCGTAAAAAAGTGGAACGAAAATGCCAGTCCAGTTTTTTTTTTTTTTTTTTTGTAATTAAGGGGCTAGTGCTAAAGTGCTAACAAATAGCACGCGGCACTGTGACCATTAAAGATCTATTGTGCCTACTAGCCGATTAGCCGAGGAGCTTCTTCACTTCCTTAATGAAGTTGAGGATGCTTCTCGTAGGAGCTGAGATGATCCCCTCGGGAGTCATAATTTGACTGTGAAGGATACACTTCCTGAAGTGGCAAAGAGCAGCACTCTCACACAGTATGCGCTCTGCAGTCTCTTCGCCCTCAAGACAGAGTCAACACTCAGTTTCAGACGAGAAGTTCATTTTATTGAGATAATATCTCAGACCACAGTGTGCCGTAAGGTAGCTAACTAGTACTCTGATATCTACTCTGTTAAGTTTGGGTATGTTAATAGAGTTTTTGTTCAGGAGCCGCATAAATCGTTTCGATTGGCGCGAAATCCTTTTTCCCACTTGTCTAAGATGAAGTTGATTTTAGACTTGGGAGTGCCGTTTCTTTTAGCGAGGCCTTGTAGGTCATGGCATTCCTTAACTGTCTTCGAATTCGTGCTGTACGAACTCAGCCTTTAAGCGCTGTTTGGCTATCAGAGTATATTGATGGTTACTCCTCTTATGCCAGTCTCTGCTTGGAAGATACTAGGACTCATTCCCAGGGCCTTCGAATTCTTCCGATTTGGTTCGGAACGTTGCCGGCGCCAATGCCAAAAGCCATCTTGAAGCCATCATTGTACCACCTAATGCCTTGACGGCTTGGTTTCCCAAGCTGAGCGTTTTGGGCTCAAAATTTCAAATCTCTTGTCAAAAGTGAAGGTGGCAATGCATCCGAGACCGTGATAGTCATATCCAGTTCAGGAAGATGTTGCAGAATGGACATGACATGTGACCCATAGGTCTACATGGCAAGCCGAATCCCGAGCGACAAATTCTGATTGCATTACGTGTCATCCAACCTTTTTAATAAAAAGGTGTAGTGAAGTAAGTCCAATCAGTGTTTCTTTGGCTGCCGTGTGGCAGGTTGGCATACCGCCTGCAATGCCAAGACACGCTAGTTTGGAGCCGTTGAAGCTTAAGGATTATCGTTTTTTGATCAACTTTTGTCCACCATACAATGGGCTCATAGGTAATAATAGGTCTTACTATCGCGGTATACAGCCAGCGTCGACAGGCCCACAACGACTTAGTTGCCTTTGTAAGTTTGTTTTTAGTATTGGAGTTCCAGTTAAGTTTGCGATCAAGGTGAAGACCTAGATACTTACATAACTTCTTCTGAAAATCCTGTTTCTACCACCATTTAGAAAAACGGGACCAAGATTGTCTTATTTGAGTTAATCGATTAGCCATCTCTGCCATACCCGTCAGAGTTAAACTGAAGCGCAGGTTGCATGCGCTCACAAGCAGAAATTTCGCACCTGCCCTTAACAATCACTAGTAGGTCATCAGCATATCCGAGGACCTCATAGCCGCGAGTGATTAGCTTGCAGAGTAGCGAGGAGGCTGTCGATAACTATCGACCAGGGAAGGGATGAAAGAACTCCACCTTGTGGACACCTCTTAGCCGTCGATACTGTCACCGAGACCTTACCGGATGTGGCTGATATAATACGGCTATTTGGTATCGCCCTAATCCAGTGATTAGACAGGATAGTGCAGTGGTGATCGAGTCATAACCAGTCAAAGGCCCCCCTCACTATTGAGGAAGGCGAAAATCGCGATTTCCTTGCGTGTGAAAGTATTTTCAACACGCGCCACTAAGTAATGTAACGCGTTCTCAGTAGATCTAAGATACCTCCAATATGAAGCTCTATCCGTTTTTCGATTGTTTTCAATAGGAACGATGTTAGGCTGATCAGGCGATATGATTTAGGTTGTTCACGTGGCATTTCCAATCTTGGGGATGAAGACAAGGTTGACTTCTCTCCAGATTTGAGGGATGTTGCCCAAGTCGAAACATAGCCTTTCTGTAGGATAGCAGGAAATACGCCGTCTTTGCGTCTATCCTACAGACGCAAACCCTTATAGGATTTAAATGAGTCGGGGCTAAAAAGAGCCTATTCGTTCTACTGTCGATGCTATTCATGACGTTCGTCTGGACGTCAAAAAGCATCAGCTGGGGAGTAGAACCAGAGCAATGCACCTCAAGGAGGGCCTCCAGGGTTTCCCTGCGATTGACAGTAAAGGTAGCGTCTGATTTACGAATCAGCCCGAGTCCATTTGTGTGCTCTTGGGATACCTCTTTATGGAGTCGGGCTGCAGTTGGTGGCGAGTTTATGTTCTCGTAATGTTTTTTCCAAGACATTCTCTTGGATTTCCTTTTCTCTTCTCTAATCGCGTTTATAAAAGTAGGCTTGTTGCCTCTAATGGCAACTGTGAGTAAATATTCAAGAAGTAACTCAGCCATTCCATAGTCATGGTTTATGCAAATCAAAATAAATTTATATGCGCCTGTGCGCATCTTATCGGTCGGGGTTTTACTGTAAACTTCTATCATATAAACGTGCTCCCATTAACCAGTTCACGTTTTCCATTCGACTGACTTTATCTACAGAGAGATTACATACATATGTATGTACATATCGATGGTAGTAGGAATCTTTTAGTGGCTGGCAATGATGACAAATGTCGCCGACGGCGAGTTTGGTGTGATAACACGAATCCATCAACGCACATTATGTATGGGGCTAGAGCTAGGCCGATAAGAGTAGCCTAGTTGTCGGTATAAGTACATTTGGATTGCTTTTCCGCCAGAGTTGTTATTCGAATTCGAATTCGAAGGCATGAATGATGGGCGTTTGGTAGTCGAGATAAAGTTTTTTGTTTTTTACATTCTCACCAGCATAAAAGGTATGATTGCTATGGCCGCGTTCGTTGTCTTTGGACGAATAAAAGGGAAAAAAGAAGAGAAAATGGAAATGTTGGAATGGCAAATAGTGCAAACAGCCTCGGAAGCACATACACGGCGGCTGTGGCTGGGATACAACAAAGATGATATAAAGCACGAAAATCCTCCACCAAATGTCGGTAGCAATGGCGTATTCAAACATGTCTGTATGTATGTGTATGTAACCCATCCTATTCTCGGGATTGCAGAAGAGTATGCTGGTGTCGCCGTCTGCTCTCTGAAT
Organism: Eumerus sabulonum; assembly: GCA_951905685.1. Lineage (NCBI taxonomy): Eukaryota > Metazoa > Arthropoda > Insecta > Diptera > Syrphidae > Eumerus > Eumerus sabulonum. The sequence goes on along the minus strand of OX645063.1, from coordinate 83,617,108 downwards.
CCTGTCCTCATGCACATACGCATGATTATGCTTATAATTTGCCTTTTGCTTCCCTTTTTTTATGATTCGATTTTTGGAAATACATACTTATGCACATACTTGTGTATACCAACCAGTAACACGCGTTTGTACACATAAATGTGATGGAACACGACAGCGATTTTGTTTATTTCATTTCATTCGACTTCAATCTTTGGTGTGTGCTTTTTAGAGGCTGGCTCCCCAAATGCCTATCTCATCATTACACGATTTCCCTTCCCTTTCTCTAGTCTTGCGCCTGAGTTTTCCATTCTTTTGTGCAAACAACAAAAGATGAAACAAAAAATAAAAGAAAACGATTTACATTTACACGCTTTTTAAAGCTTCCAACTCGCACCTTACCGACAAGCACACGTCAACTATGCATTCATGTATGTTCATCTTCATATGACGGACAGAGCGACGCAAGCAACGGACGGACAACTGTCAGATCCATGCAATCGCTCCCCTTTTCTCTTACTCCCCCCTGAGATGTTCGTTTTACATGTATTTCAGCTTTTTTTTTTTTTTTTTTTTATTTTATTATATTCTTCTGGAGTAAGCTCTATTCTCAATTCGAATGTACGCGAGCATTATTCCCGTGTGCTGCAGTGTGCTATGTATATTCTGGTTCGTTCGCCTATAGTGTGATCGGAACGACAGTGACTTGCCTGCTTACAGTTTTGTATCTATCGCATTCGCATTAATTAATTTTTGGTGTATGCGCGTCGCAAAGCCCGCCGCACACACAAATGTATTACTATCGGAATTGAACGGCGTTGTTCGCTTTCTTGGTTATTTTTTTTTTTTATTCTTACATTATTTGCATTTCCACAATCTTCCCTTCTTATCCGCGTGCCTGTATTTGTTCTACTCTGTCCTCTGTCTCCTTTGCGCAATATGTAGTTTATTGCTTCATTTTAAAAAGAGGTTTTCAACTTGTCTTGTGCTTTTTTCTTCTTATTTCTTCTCTTTCTCGATTTAACTATTTGTATCCCCCCTAGATTGCGTTTCCACGCGCCTTGCTTCCGTTCTGTAGGTTCACTTATCACATAACAAATGTCATTTCGATCTGTGAACCTTGGTGAAATGTCAAAAAATTAAAAAAAAACGTCTAAATGACTGGATTTTTAGATTGATCTCAGGACAATGTCGCGTCGTTCACTTCCAGATGCTAATATACAACATGACATTGTCTATACCCCTCCTCGTGGTATGATTTTGTATACGAACACGTTATTTTTTTTTTTTTTTGTTGTTGTTTTATTATCACTTCCTCTACATTCATTCACTTGTTGTGTTGTCTGGCGTTCGACTATGGATAACCGTCCAACAACACGCTACTGTTGTTGCCGGCATCAAACAACACCGGCATGCCAGACGGCAGACTATATACACAGAAACAGAAAAAAAATAAAGAAAAGAGAGAGAAAAAAACAAAAACAAAACCACACACCAAAAAAAATGGAACAAAGTAGAATAAAAGAAGAAAGAATAGCATAAAGAAAATGATAAAACAGATGTTAACGCAGCAAACATTGTATGGATGTATGTGCATTTACGTATTAGTGACTGTCGTATTTCTACTTTTTGTAGAAAATATGAGAATTTACTAGGTTGATGCTATTTGTTTTTTTTTTTGTATTCCAGAACGAAATAGAGGCCTAGGTCAGGGTTTTTTTTCACCATATCGTACCTACATATCTACTTGCTAAACAATTAACAATTTTAATAATCGATAATGTAGCTGGACGCACTCATTACTATTTGAGCCTGAACACAGCTGCTGAATTGACAGTTTGCTTTCTTTCACTTGAGACTTGTCTTCAGAATCGAGAAAATCTTGTTTTCTTAAAAAGAAAAATCTATTCAAACTAGTCTGGTATACATAGTAAATGAACAAACCTTCTCTCCTGTTTAATGCTATGTATTTTCATTTATTCGTCAAGACAAACGTGCTTCCAAGTCAGCGGGAGTCGAATTGACAGCGAAACAGACAATTTGGATTGACATGTCACCAGGTTCGGACTTTGTCTACTCCTCGCCATCAAACTGACATGTGGGTTTGGTTGGTCTTGCAAGCAACTGGTTGCTTTCCTTCCCATCTGTATTCTGAATTCCTGGGTATTCCGTCGAAAATCTCGGCAGACCGACGTGTTGCAGCACCTTTTTTTCTTTTATTTATTTTGTTCTCATTTTTAGCTCAACACTAGCCAGCACACATACATATGTATGTTGCAACGCGCGATATTAATTTCTGGAATTACGAAGTGTTCTCGAGAAAAAGTAAGAGCACAACAACAACAACGCGCATTTGGTATAAACACCTACATACATACATATGTACACCAAACACAGTGTCTCGATCAAATTTCTTTACGTAATTGATTCAATACGAATAAAAACGAGAAAAGGAAACAAACCGTCGACTTTGTCCCTCTCTCCATTTGCTTGCTATTGGCCCCATACAAAGCTGCGCTAAATTTAGTCACACAGTATGTTCAGTTGTTTCATTTTTTAATTATTTTTTTTTTTTCTCACATATTTCATGTGCTCAGTATGAAGAAAATCGATAGACATCAACATCGTCATCATCATCATCATTATTATTGCCGTCGTCGTCGTCGTCATGATGATTGTTGCATTTATTATTCCACATTCGGGGTTGAAATATACATACACTACACGATACATAGATACATGCTTTATGACCACACCAAACCACCCTGGTGAATGGAGTTAAAGAAAACGCTTCTGATTCTGCCTTTGCTTTTCGCCACCATACACTCACTCAACCGCCTACTACTTAGTATAATAGCGCTTCGTCAGAGCAGAATTGCAGAGAATCCATGGTACACACCGGGCAACCGTGTAGGTATAACCGACATATATGTAGTTGATAGTATCCTATCATCGTTGTTTGGTTGTCCCTTTCTGGTCGACTGAATTAAAACTATTTTCTATTTGTTTTATCAGCATCTCTTCTCTTCCACCTCCAAACGAGTTGAACGCGAATTGAAAAAAAAAAAGGAAGAAAAAAGGCGAGAGGAAAATGGAAATCGAGTAAAGGTTGAGCAAATATCTCATTATCCCCCTATGTCGATGTCGATCTGGATGCTGATGTCAATGCGCCTATGTAGCTACCGCGCTAGCTCTATGATTTTCATTTTTCTCTCATCGGTATGTACATATGTACATACATATGTATGTATGCATGGGTGTACGTAATGTATCTACCCATAGGCTATTGATCATTATGATAATTCCATGTACGCCTGGCTATGAAAAGTAATACCCAAATGTACGGATAAGACAGAAGCAGTGGAAAAGGGCAAATTGTTATTCACATTTTTGAGGCGTCGGTTGGGTGTATTGATTTTTCGCCAACGCTGCGTCACCTCTTACACATTATTAATTATTAGCCCTAAAAGTAATCCTGTCAAGGACCTTCTATGTTGATTTTTTTCTTTTCCCTTTGGGAAATTCGACACAAACACATCAACTAACACTTTTATCTCGCTCCTTTCAGCTCTCTCTCTCTCACTCTCTCACCTAGGCACATTACTCTTGTTGTTTATTATTTCGGTGTTCCGTTTTCTTCACCCCCCTCTACATGGTAGCATCGGTTGGAACATTAACAGAATGACAGAGGCAATAACTATGGCAACCGTACCAGTACCAACTAGCAACAGTAAAACATTTTTTGGTGAATAGTGAACGCATACGTCGTATGGCGAGTGAGCGGTCGGTCCACCTTGTAACCCTTCTTCCAATTGGCGAAATATCATTGGAATCCGAGGACAGGAGGAAGGAAATCTACCAAAAAAAAAAACAAATCTAACTAACAACCACCGCTACCGTGATACTAATCCATCCACCCGCATACTCTTCTCACCCTTCTGCTTGTTCTCGATTCATAAATTACATACATACATATCCCACTGGTAAACATTACTACATCACCCAACAACTATTACTGCTGCTCCTGCTTTCTGTACCACCATCCATCCATTCTGGCTGTGAAAATTCCGAAATATAGAAACCACGAACGTGCGCTCAATGGTGGTATGATTCGAATTTGAAAATTGCAGAGAGACATAGCCAGTCAACTCTTTGCCCTTCCCCCATTCCAATTTCGTCCATCAGTAGCGCATATTACCTCATGCCACTGTACGAGTTCACGCAACTCTTCGTCGCTCGGTCCTATTCTTTAAAACACACCATCAGTCGTTATGCCTCCGGTTTCTCTCGATATCTCTCTCGTCTATTCATGTGTCTATCCTGGCCCCGTGTGCGCCATGGCATAGATAGCGTGTGTATGTACTGTGACCCCACGTACAGTACCGGACTTTTTTTCGTTTTTTTTTTTTTTTTTTTTTACTTTTCTGTGTCTTTCGAATGTCCTTACTTTGAAGTGGTTGTGTTCTTATATTTTGTCTTTTCATTCTTCGCTGTGGGAGAAAACTGTCAAAATAATTCCCCTTAACACGCTCTTGCTTCCCCTAAACTGATAAAACCTATCTGTCATACGTTATGGGGTGCTGGTGTGTTGTTATCTTTGCGACTGCGAATAATCGCATTTAGATACCATTTGTTATAAACATTTTTCCCATCATCAAAGTGGATGGTGTAATTACGAATTTTATTCAAACGCGACATTGATTATTTGACTTTACGGTAAGAGGAATATGACAAATGTACCCAGTTGTCATCAAACTCTAGGACATACCCAGTAGATAATGGTCAGACCCAAATATTTTTGTTGTCTATAGTTTGGGATTGACTGTTCGTTCTCTGGCCTCGGTGGTGGATTTAATGCATGCCTCGGTAACGACGCGGCACAGAATTTCCTTAGTATTGTGTTAAGACATGCCCAAGCAACGTTTTGAACTTATTGGACACTTTTACGTGTTTATTCGTTATGAGCGGACGATGTATTCACCGTTGAGTGTTGCGGTGTCCAAACTGTGTACTACGGTGTCCAAACTGCGCGAGCAAATGTATTTGGGGAAATGCTTTTATGTTAGGGTTGGTAGGACTGTTTTTGACATCTGTGTCAAGTTTCACATCAGAATATTCATTAGTGTTTGAGATCGACGACCATCAATCTCAAGCCGTAGAAGCTCGCGTCCGAAAAATCAAAGATGTGATGCTTGTAAACCATCGATTAGCAATTAGAGATCTTGACGATGACGTTTCCATTTCAAAAGGATCAGTCATGGTATTGACAAATGACGTTTTGAGCCTTAGACGCGTCATATCCGATTGGTACCGCTAACACAAAATTTCTTGGAATAACATCATTGCGTTGAAGTGTGTAAAACAAGGCTTTCTGGGTAGGTATCAGGACAAGATGAAACGCATTATTGTAGGAGATGAGACTTGGATATATGTTTTCGACCCGCAAGCAACCGATCAATCAAGTGAGTACCTATCGTGCTATAGGCGTGGCAGGATCAAAAAACACGCCAAAGTCGCTCAAAAATCTAGATCATGTTGACTGGTTTCTTTATTATCGTGGTGTTGAGCATTTTGAGTATCTTCCGCGGGCGAAGCTGTCAACAAAGAATATGTATAATGTGTCGTTTGTGTGATGCTATTCGTCTAAAGAGGTCGGAATTATGGCGAGACAACTCTGCACACTGCATTGACTCTTCGTGATCATTTCGCCAAAAACTCGACTAATGTTGTTCCACAACCCCCTGATTGCTGCTTCTAGCTATTCAACAAACTCATAAGATCGGTGGACATCAACGAGAAAACTGAAGGCCAGCCATGAAATTGGCTTCAACAACTGTTTAGAAGACTGGAATATCTGCCGGCTTAAACATTATGGGGACACAGCGTAATTCACTTTGACATTGTTTCAATCAAATTTCTTTGGAATTACTCATGTGGTCCGTTATATCCGAGGCATTATGGAAAGTCGAATAAAGCTGCTGGCGCAGACGGACTGTCTGCTGAGCTCTTCAAGGCAGCTGGGGATGACCTGGTTGGGAGCATGCACCAGCTCATCCGTAAGATATGGTTAGAGGAAAGCATGCCCGAGGAATGGAGTCTCAGCATCGTATGCCCGATCCACAAGAAAGGAAACCCCTCTGATTGCGCCAACTATAGAGGAATAAGTCTCCTTAACATCGCCTACAAAATCTTTTCTGCCGTTTTGTGTGAACGCCTGAAGCCTTTTGGAAATAAGCTGATAGGTCCTTATCAGTGCGGAAGGGAAGTCCACCATCGACCAAATCTTCACACTACGGCAGATCCTGGGAAAAACCAATGAATTTCAAGTCGACACTCACCACCTATTTATCGACAGCATAATTAGAGACGAGCTATACAACGCTATGTCTAACTTTGACATACCTGCTAAACTCGTCAGACTATGCAGGATGACTTTGGAGAATGCTCGCTGCTCCATCCGAATCGGTGAACACCTTACCGATAGTTTTGATGTCAAAAAAGGATTTAGGCAGGACGATGCGCTGTCGTGTGATTTCTTCAACATCATATTGGAAATGATTGTGCAAAAATCACTGGCCAATAGAAGAGGCACAATCTATATCAAATCCTCGCAACTCCTTGCATACGCCGACGATATTGACATAATAGGTAGATCGCAGCGAGATGTTAATGAGGCATTTGCGAGTATTGAGATGGAGGCGGCGAAAATTGGTTTGACGGTAAACGAGGGCAAAACTAAATATATGCTGTCATCAAAAAAGGACGCTCACCACCGACGTCTTGGCCATAACGTTTGTATAGGCAGATATAAGTTCGAGGTAGTTAAGGACTGAGTCTACATTGGCTCCTCCGCAGTGACTTGGAACAACGACATCAGTTCCGAAATCAAACGTAGAATCACTCTTGCCAATCGCTGTTTCTTTGGGCTCAGGAGACAACTGAGTAATAGAGCCCTCTCTAGACGGGGGATGGAGGAGAAGATTCAACCACGAACTTTACGGGCTGTACAGCGACATAAGCCTAGTCAGGCGTCTACGGATTCAACGCCTTAGATGGCTGAGCCATGTAGAGCGAATGGACACCACAGCTCCAGCCCGGAGAGTCTTTGAATCCAACCCCGAGGGACGAAGAAGCAGAGGACGGTCGCACTTAAGATGGCGCACACAGGTGGAAGGGGACCTCAGCCAACTGGGTGTGCGGCAATGGAAAGGCTAGCGAAAGATCGTGCTAGTTGGAGGGGCATGTTGGTAGAGGCCCAGGTTCACCCCGAGCTGTAGCGCCCACTAAGAAGAAGAACTCATGTGGTACCCAAAGATCGAGCTGTCCAAACTGTCATGTGGTTCATATTTAGTGTCTCCGTTATCTTCTATCAGTTACGTCAGTTACATTCCTGTGGTACACTCCATACATTTTTCGGCATATTTATCCAGCGTTTTTACCTTTTAAATTGTAAAAAAGCGCTTCGTGTCGTCTATAGTTCGGGATAGCGCATTTCTCTAGGTTATTACAACAAATCTAGTCTGACATTACACCTTTCAAATGCGCGTTCGTCTGATAGACTCGGGTTAATGCTTATGGGCATCTACACTATCTAATGACTCAATACCAATCCATTGTGTCACTTTGGGTTCCCAGTGACCCTATTACCCAATAGTTTCTGTCTTGTCCAAGTCTTGCTTAGACATCGCGCCATCACCGACCTTGAAGAGCAGCGTGAATTTAACAAATTCGTTGGTACAGTACAGCCACTCCGATAGCCATAGCATTGTATACAAAATATATATATTTTTTTTTGACCTTGTCCAACTAATTCCCGTCTACTCATCTCTAGCAAAATGCATGTACATAGGTCAGCAGGCAGTCCATCGACGACAACAGTTTTATTAGACTCCATGGCAATGTCACTATTTCAACCACTTCTAAATAGGGTGGACGGAATTAGCTTTCGTCTTCGTCCAGTGTTAATGACTCGTGCTAACAGCGGCATTTTGGCTGTCATCGTTGGCATACAGTCTGCAGTGCTGTTTGTAGAGCTCACGTAACAAATCTTATGTCGATACAGTATGGTCATGTGAGATTTTTGTTTTATTTTTTAATCTACAGGGTATTTCATTAAGCGCTTCCTATTTTTAAATTTAAATAAAACAAAGTGAGTGTGAGATTTCATCGATATTTTTTATTCGTTTGAAAGGCTTGTCGATGCCATTATGCACGGAATATGACATCGTTCTAATTACCACCACGGCTTTTCTAGGTGGCGCACATCCGAAATGTCCAATTTTCCATAACTCTGGCGCATAAATCATGGGTTATGTTGGCCTTGAGAACGGTTGTGGTCTATGGCTTATTCGCATAAACCTTCGACTTTAGAAAATCCCACAAAAAAAGTCCAACCGGGTCAAATCCCACCACGTGAGATGACCATGCCCTCGAATCGCTCGTGCAGAATTTCTAATCTGGCGTGAGCTGTGTGGCACGTAGCGTCGTTGTCTATGGTTGTCTCAGTAGGACGATTATGGCGACTGTAAAATGGGCGAAGCGCGCGGAACATTGCTCGAGCAAAACACCCATTGTGAGAAAAGAATTTTATCATTTGCACGTGGTGTTGAATGCTATGTATGTCCGTCCGTGGTGATTTGGTAAAACCGACTGCCAATTTGACAGATGTGGCTTCGAAAATATGGCCTCTATCAACTGTCAAAGTTCTCAAGTCCCTATTGGAGGACCCATGAGTCTGCCTGTACCTGTTTCGAGTTTTTTTTGTTTTCTGTGCTACCATTAGCATTTGGCACTGCGACCTTTGCAGATCTATTGTGCCTGACCTGTCTCGAGTTATGGGCTTCTTGTAAGTGGTGGCTTAGAGGCGAGATTATTAAAGGCAATAGTGTTCTATTGTTTGGGTTTTGAGAGAAATGGGATAGACGGATCAATGACGTTCTCTGGCAAATGTTGTTAGTCCCACTTCACTCGGCAGTGTCTTCCGTGGCCTGACTCGGTACCAATTTGAGTGAATGTCGGCTCAGAAACTCATCGGGATCTTCGAACAACATTCACGACGCCTGTGATCGCAGCGATCGCAATGTGAATAACTTTGTTAACTTGAGGGACCGTCACTTCCTGAGGATTTATATTTATGTCCATTAGCCCCTGGCATTCTGGCAGTGGTAAAACTCACAAATCAAAGACATCTCTCAACTGCCGCCTATGTCTAGACTAAATAGCTGAACAGTTCAATATAAAACTACTGTGGGCCCCCGGGCATAGGGATATTCCAAGAAACTGCGCGGCTATAAACTCGCAAGGTTTAGGGTCAAGCACATTCGGCCTTCCAACCCTCGGGAATTCAAAAACACCAATAAGCTCGGTAAAGCACATGATGAAACTTCGAACTATAGAGGCTACCAACTTTTAATGCAACGAAAGTAATATCGGCTTTCTCACTAAAAAAAAAAAAAAAAAAAAAAATCTGGCCTAAGCTGAGCGTAGGACGGACCAGGAAGCTTGTGACAATGAAAAGGAAAACCTTAAGCACTTTAGTGGGTGTCATTACAGGTGACTGCACCATTGGAAAACACGCCGTCAAATTAAGGCTAACTGTCAATGACTTTTGCTGCGGTTGCATGGATGAGGAGGAAGAGGAATCAATTCACCATCTCCTTTGTTCATGTCCCTCTTCTGTGAATCGCAGGAGGATCTACATCGACGTGCCCTTCTTCGATAACTTAAGTGAGAGAGATAGGCAACACAGTAAACATCTCATATGAAGGAGTTCCCAACATATTGCATGAACATTTGCATATTAAAAAGCTTTCGGCAAGATGGGTGCCGCGCTTGTTGACGATTGACCAAAAACGTGAAATAGGGACACTTCCTTAGGATAATTTGCGACTGTTTGAACAGAACCCAGATGACTTTTTGCGCCGTTTCATCACTGTAGATGAAATACAAAACAACAGTCTAAGCAATGGATGGAAGCCGGTAGAAGTGCTCCGAAGAATGCCAAGGTGGTTCCATCAGCAGACAAAGTAAAGTTATGGCTTCTCATCCGCTTTCGATAAGGTCCATGTCTCTGCGCCATAAAGCAAGATCGGGATGATAAGGGTCGCCTTGGTCTTCTAAGAGAGGCGTCTGCTTCTCAATTGCCTCCCGAGCCCCAAGGAACAGCGATTGGCGCTTGATTTCGGCACCAATGTCATTGCTGCATATCACTGTGGAGTCCTTGACTACCTCGAAATTATACCTGCCAATATGTGAGCCCTGGTCAAGATGCCGGTGGTTCGTGTCCTTTTTCGACGACAGCATGATATTTCGTCTTGTCTCATTTACTGCCAGTCCCATTAGCCGCTCCCGCTTCAATGTTTGTAAAGGCCTCAATGACATCTCGTTAAGTTCGTCCAACTATGTCGTCAACGTCATCCGGATATGAGAGCAGTTGAAGGGACTTCAAAAAGATCGTGCCTCTCGTATTGATCAGTGAGTCTCGCATGATCCTTTCAAGGACGATGTTGAAAAAGTCACACGATAGCGTGTCGCCCTGTCCAAAACCTTTTTTGACATAAAAGGTATCGGGCAAGTCGCTTCCGACCCTGATGGAGCAGCGAGAATTCTCCAATGTAATCCTGCACAATCTGACGAGTTTGACAGGGACGTCTAAACTAGACATGGCGCTGTATAGTTCGTCTCTATGTACGCTATCGTATGCGGCCTTAAAGTTGACAAACAGATGGTGGGTGTCAATCTGGAATTCGATGGTTTTTTCCAGGATCTGTCGCAGTGTGAATAATTGATCGATAGTGGATTTTCCGGGCCGGAAACCGCACAGATATGGACCAATCAGTTTATTTACAAACGGTTCCAGGCGTTCACACAGCCCAGTTTTTAAAGGCGCTGTTCAGGAGACTTAAACCTCTGTATTTGGCGCAGACGAAGTGCTCTACTTTCTAGTTGATCGGGCAAACGATACTAAAGTGGGGTACACACCGTCGATCAAAAGTGACGATCAAAACTGGCGTCAGTTTTGAGTGAAGTGTCTCATGTACACACTATAGATCTTGTTTGACACGCAAAACATCATTCAAGTACATAATATCGTGCAGTCACCATGGACAGCGAATTTGTATTTTTTCATTAAATTCACTAATTCCTGGTAACCTTCGTCTTTTTTGTCCCGACGTATATATTCTGGACACGTTACGTCCCAGAGACAACGATGAGACTCGTAAATATTTATGAATTGCTCCAGGAATTGCCTACTCTCATCCATGTCCAACGCTTGAATGAAGAATTCACGTACACACTGTCGACAAAAACCAACATGGCCGCTGATCGTCACTCAGTAGCAAAATTTTTGCAACTCATCAGTTTTGATCGACAAACCATCATTTACATGTACACACTATCAGTTTTGAGTGACAACCAACAAAAGTGTCACTTTTGATCGACGGTGTGTCGATGTTGGTTACAAGGAGACTACGTAGAAAAATAAAAATTAATTTTAAGAGAAACTTCCCAGGCCACGCTCGTAACTTTTTTTTTTTTACCTGTGCGGGTTTTCGGTCCGTCACACAAGCGCCATTCTGGTCGGGGTATTGTAGCGCCCTCTGCATACACTTGTTCACCTCTCAAAGGTTGTTGTAGAGGTTATCCAAAAGGCGCCGCCGCGAGAAGGCTGTAGGTCAACTTGACCCAGGTATTGAAACAGGGATCGTTGCTGGTATCTCGCCAGGTTGAGAGCAATTAACAACTTTACCCTGTATATCCGAGCTCATGCCCTCCTTAAAAGAAGATTACGTTGAAAAACAAATGACATTCATTCGAAAACCGAACTTATCAATCTACCCTCTCGGTAAGAATTCACTTTGGGCAACGCATTCAAGCACTTTGAATACATTCCAATCCAAACTGATTGCACAACTTTTGCATAAACCTCAAAAGGACCTCATATGCGAGTTTGTGGAACGTTTAAAAATACATAATCGTGTCATATGATGTCGGAGCAACGTTTTCTGACATTTCGAAAACTTGTTACGTGTGGTTTGTCGTTTGGTTTTTTTTTTTTTTTTTCGCATTTAATCATTACCGCTATATGCAGGGGTTTATTCGTAGCAATTGTATAAAGTTAAAAATATATACTCGTGTGGTGTATGTTTTGGTTTTTTATGAGTAACAATTGGTGTCGGTAATTATATAACGCCAGGCGATAGAATCGAGATTGGATTTTCCCGTAAATGATCGAAAAACAATAGTGATGAGAGCGAGGAAACGTAAGTAAAGTTACGTGTACCTGTTAGTGTGGTGGGAAGGAAAGTGTAAAAAAAAAAAAAACAATCTCGTTATCTTGTATCTTGTGTACCCATACGAACGATATTTGTTGAATTTAGTTTGTTGTTCGGCCGCGTTCTCTCTTTCTTTCGCTGTGTATTGATTTGTAATTATTTGCTATCCAATACCTCTGTACAGGAATGCAAAGAAATACATACAAGAAGGAAAAAGTACACATTTTTCAGATACAAATTAAATTGGGTTTAGTTGATAGAGCGGCGCAGAAGGGTCGACCGAGCGCGGGGGAGTTGTAATAATAAAACAAGAAAGAACTATGGAGACAACCGAAAAACAACATGAGAATAGTGAAGTAGTACTACAGTGATAGACATTCGTTTAAACGCATTTACACCTTTTTAAATAAATGTTCTAGTACTGGATTATTTTTAAGAATTTAAATTTAGTACATTCAGGGGTCTACTACCATCAGTGTTAGGACTGTAAATCAACAGTAATATTTTTTGTAACGGTACTTTCCGCGTTGTATCATGTATTATTTGTGCTCTGTTTTCCTTGGACATTCGTTTATACGCATCGGCATTTTAGTAGAGAATATAAAAATTGTGTGTGTAAAAAATTTGATTAAGGTGAATATTTGTTTTATTTGTTGTTTTTTTCTTATATTAGTATACACAGTATATATAATTTGAAAGCTTTTCCAGCCATGGGTAAGGGTAAAAGATTGACTGACTGCGAAAAAGAAAAAATCAGGATTTTGAAAGAGGAAAACTACTCAAACCGGAAAATCGCAATTAGAATCGTTAGAAGCGAAGGCGTCAAAAGAAATTTCCTAAAAAGAAGGAGAAAAATATGTCGTGAAAGCACCAACCAAAGGAAATACAAAGCTTTCACTACGACAAAGAGGTCAAATTCGTGATGAAGCTACTAAATATCGCTTATCAGCTCGGCAAATTAAAGCTAAATTAGATCTCCCCGTTAGTGCTCGGCATATTGCACGGGTTTTAAATGCTTCATTCACCATCAAATGGACAAAGCTCAAATCCAAACCACGTTTGACCAGTTGCCACAAAGCCAAAAGATTGGAGTTTGCCCGTAAGTACATGTCCTGGACTCACGAATGGCGAAATGTTATATTTTCCGACGAAAAAAAAATTAATTTTTACGGACCGGACTGCTACAGCTGCTATTGGCATAACTTAAGCGAACAAGGCGTGGTACGATCTAAACGCAATTTCGGGGGCGGAACTGTTATGATATGGGGAGCTTTTTCATATTACGGAAAGACGCCTGTGTGTTTTATCACCACAAAAATGGATTCAAAAACCTATACGGAGCTGCTGGAAGACGGTTTAGTTACGTATTATGAAGAAGATCCAGAAAGAAACTACATTTCCCAGCAAGGCAACGCTTCCATCCATGTATCTAGGCAGTCGAAAGAGTGGTTCTCCTTAAAAAAATATCGAACTACTTGAATGGCCGGCATGTAGTCCAGATTGCAACCCTGTCGAGAACCTTTGGAGCATACTTGATGGCAAAGTATAGCGTCCGCCATATAACGTTTTTTTTTTGTCAAGTAGTGCTTATTTCGTGAATGGTAACACTTAGCTCATGTCTGATCTGACAGATAATTAGTTTTATCCTTCCGCTGAACGAATATGGTTGTGTATACGCTTGAACAACGCTGGGAAATATTGCGACATTACTTTGAAAATCATGGTAATGTTGCAGAATGTGTGCGAAAATTGCGTACGGATTTTGGAAGGAGAGAAGCACCGTCAGCCCCGTATGTTCGTTATCTTGTGAAAAAAGTCAAAGAAACTGGCATCCTCATCGATAAACCAAAGCGTGAAAAGCCAAAAACAGTGCGTACACCCGAGAATATTGCTGCTGCGGCAGAAAGTGTGCGTAAAGCGCCATCAACATCAATTCACCGTCGTTCTCAACAATTGAACATTTCGGAGACATCATTGAGACGAATTTTGCATAAAGACCTTGGTATGACGCCATACAAATTCCAATTGGTTCAGGAGTTGAAGCCAACTGACCATCCAATGCGTTTTCGCTTCGCTAAGTGGGCCCTCGATCGACTTACAGAAGATGCCTATTTTGCCAAAAAAATCATCTTTTCAAATGAAGCTCATTTTAATCTTGGCGGGTATGTAAACAAGCAAATTTGTCGCATTTGGGGCACAGAAAACCCGCACGCATACATTGAAAAGCCGGTGCACCCAAAACGAGCCACTGTTTGGTGCGGATTTTGGTCCAGAGTCATAATTGGGCCATTTTTCTTCGAAAATGAGCAAGGAGTGGCCGTTACAGTCAATGGCGATCGTTATCGGGCCATGTTGAACGAATTTTTGTTCACAAAAATTGAAGAGGAGGATATTGGCAACATTTGGTTTCAACTGGACGGCGTTACGTGCCACACAGCCGAAGCTACACTCGATGTTTTGCGCCCTGTTTTTGAAGATCGCATTATCAGCCGCAGAGCTGATGTCGTTTGGCCACCTCGAAGCTGCGATTTGACACCGTTGGACTATTATTTGTGGGGTGCCGTCAAAGATAAGTGTTACGCCGACAAGCCAGAGACAATTGACGCTTTAAAGGACAATATTGCCCATTGGTGAAATACAGCTGCACACAATCGATAATGTGCTTAAAAATTGGACCGATCGTGTAGGCTATTGCATGGCCAGCCGAGGCACCCATTTGAATGAAATTATTTTCCATTATTAACCGGAAGGATTGTACTTTCAAAAAAAAAAAAAAGGTATTTGGCGGACCCTTCATATTCAAAAGGGAAGCAATACAATAGTGTGTCCGAGCTCAAAAATGGAATTCGTCGGGCTTGGCTTGAAATTGGACACGATACTCTCCATAAGTTATTCGGATCCATGCCAAATCGCGTTTTTTCTATCATAGAGAACAAAGGAGGTCACACAAAATACTAAAATTTATTAAAGTGCACATAAACGTATGTCTACCCTAATTTCCACATTTTTGTAAAAAAAAAATATTATTGAAGTTAATGTCTACCACTGTACAAGTAGTACTTGGGGCAAGGGAAAACAGAGCGGAAAAAGAACCAATAGCCAAAAACCAAGTAAAGATATGCACGTACCATCCGTGTTTTTCGTTTTTGTTTAAAACAACACGAAGGAAAGAAGGCATGACATTTAAGGGGTAATGCTGTACGTTTTATGTGCTGTAATTTTGATATTCATAAGCGTATAGCTTTTCCCCTTTAATGTTAATGTGTATGCATCGAAAATGATTCAGTCAGTAGGTGTTTGTTACACAGTCCGTCCGTCCGCCCTGTTGTCGCGTTCGTTATAGATTTGGTGAGATAATGTGATTGCCTTTGTCGTTGTTCTTCAATTTCTGCTTTGTTTTGTGTTACTTATAAGCGCAAGAAGAAACTATGTACTCGGTAGCGAAGTGCAATTACACGGATTTATCTTTAAGTATGAGAGCAGGCATTTTTCTATGTTGTTTTTGGACTTTTTTACCTCTGCTATTTCGTCTGCATACTGTTGCGACTGACTGGGCGTATTGATTGACTCTGAACTGAACTGAATTGTGTGGGTAGAGTGCGTTCAAAAAGTGTAAAGCTCTCGATACCTACATACAGTGGTGTGCAAAATAATAGGTGTAAGAGTTGCCTTTCACATAAATGTAATTTTTACTCAGAAGAAAACTGTGAAATAAACGAAAGAAACCAGAGGCAGACCACGAGAAACCACCCAACACACCGATCGTCAAATTGTAAGGATGGTAAAAATTAAGACCGTTTGCCACTTCTGCAGAAATAAAGAGAGACCTGGGGTTGGATGTCAATGCGTCAACCATTAGAAGAAGGTTAGTAGCTAACAAATTACCTTCCAGAAGTCCACGGAAGAGAAATAAGTTTGCGCAAGAACATCTCAATTGGCTAAAGGCGAAATATTCTATGGTCAGATGAGTCCAAAATAATTTTATTTGGGGCAGATTGCGGAAAGAAACATGCAAGGAGACCAACGGGTAAAGAATATTCACCTAAATTCACCTTAAAAACAGTAAAACATGGAGGTGGAAATGTGATGGTTTGGGGTTGTTTCTCCTGGTACGGCGTTGGTCCAATCTTCTGGATCAAAAACATAATGACTGTCGTAGATTACAGCAATATTTTGGAGAACGTAATGCTACCTTATGCCGAAGAAGAGATGCCATTACATTGGACTTTTCAACAGGATAACGACCCCAAACATACTTCAAAGGTGGTAAAGTCTTTTTTTGACAGAAAAAAGATTGACCTTATGGAATGGCCTGCGCAATCCCCAGACCTTAGCCTCATAGAGAACACATGGGACGACGTCAAGAGGGCATTCGGGGATTCCGGGCATAAAAACAAGGAGAAATTGTGGCAATCGGTGCGAGCCGCGTGGGAATCTATACCTGTGGATGGTGACAAAAACTGGTTGATTCCATGCCAAGGAGATGTCAAGCGGTGAAAAATAATAACGGGTTTGCAACCAAATATTGGTGCACAGTACATATGTACACCTACATATTCAAATTTATTCGTTTGAAACTAACATGTTTTTATCTTCTTTTTTAGGCCGTAGAGTAACACACCTATTTTTTTGCACAGCAATAAAAAATTTAAATGTATCTAGTAATTTTGTTTATATGTTTCTAAGTTTTCTTTCGCCGTATTGTTTAAGTTTTTATGATTGTTTTCATTATTATACCAAATATAACCAATTTTCATGATTTTTGAATTCACACCTATTATTTTGCACACCACTGTAAATGTAATCGTTTGTCGTTGTTGCATTTATCTAATATATATAAATGCATTTGTAAAATATTCGGCGTAGCCAATAGTCATGTTACTTCGAATGAGATGGTGAGTGGAATGACAATTGCCTAGTCTCAAGTCTGTATTTGAGAGGGAAAACATGTTAGACATGATGATTGCCATAGCCATTTGGAGCTGTGGTGTATTTGAGTTGCGATTTTCTGCGGCAATTATTATTTTGCATTAATAAAAAAATGCAAATTGTTACGATATATGTACGATGTTTGTTCGAGTGATTATTGCTTATTTATATAAAACGTTTCAAGTGTGTGTACCAAAAAACCAATTTCTGTGTGACTTTGAAAAGCCTTTCTTCATTAAAGTGATCAAAATAAATATACACGTCCGGAACTCGAGTCCATTATGTACCAGGAAATCAAAGGACAAGATTACGGTATTCAAATTCGATGCCAAATAGACAAAATGTCTGTTCGACTCATAAACCATGAATATGGATGGCAACATGTTTCTCTACGCAACATCTACAGGGTGGGCCAAGTACAAGTTTCTTTTTAAAAATTTAATGAAATGAACAAAATTTAACTTTGGTTGAGGTCCCTTTCCACCTGTGCGCGTTACCTTAGGTGCGACCGTCCTCTATTTCTTCGTACGGGCTAGACCTGTGGTGTCCATTCGCTCTACATGGCCCAACCATCTTAGGCGTTGGATTCGCAGACGCCTGACTAGACTCATGTCGCTGTACAGCCCGTAAAGTTCGTGGTTGAATCTTTTAGTCCATCCGCCGTCTGCGTTTATAGGCCCGAAAATCATTCGCAAAATCTTTCTTTCGAACCGACCAAGGGCCTCCTCATCCGCTGTTGATAATGTCGATGCTTCTGCGCCGTACAGCAGGACCGCGATATAAAGGTCTTACATAGAGTTAACTTTGTAGTTCGGGAGAGGGCTCTATTACTCAATTGCCTTCTGAGCCCAAAGAAACAGCGATTGGCAACAGTGATCCTGCGTTTGATTTCGGAACTGATGTCGTTGTTCCAGGTCACTGCGGAGCCGAGGTAGACGAAGTCCTTAACTACCTCGAACTTATATCTGCCAATACAAACTCTCTGGCCAAGACGTTGGTGGTGAGCGTCCTTTTTTGATGACAGCAGATATTTAGTCTTGCCCTCATTTACGGCCAAACCAATTTTCGCCGTCTCCATCTCAATACTCGCAAACGCCTCATTGACCTCTCGCTGTGATCTACCTATTATGTCAATGTCGTCGGCGTAGGCAAGGAGCTGCGAGGATTTGAAATAGATTGTGCCTCTTGTATTGGCATGTGATTTTTGCACAATCATTTCTAACATGATGTTGAAGAAATCACACGGCAGCGCATCGCCCTCTAAATCCTGTTTTGATTTTTGACTTCGAAACTATCGGTCAGTTCTGCACCGATTCGGATGGATCAGCGAGCTTAGCAGGAATGTCAGAAGTAAACATGTCGTTATATAGCTCGTCTCTAAAAACGTTGTCGTACGTGGCTTTGAAGATGGTTGGTGTCGTTTTGAAATTCATTGGTTTTCTCCAGGATCTGCCGTAGTGTGAAGATTTGGTCGAGGGTGGACTTCCCTGGACTGAAGCCACACTGATAAGGACCTATCAGTTTATTTACGAACGGCTTCAGGCGTTCACACAAAACGGCAGCGAAGATTTTGTATGCGACATCAAGGAGACTTATTCCTCTGTAGTTGGCGCAGTCAAAGGGTTCTCCTTTTTTGCGGATTGGACAAACAATGCTGAGACTTCATTCCTTGGGCATGCTTTCCTCGGATTATTTCTTACAGATGAGCCGGTGCATGCTCATAACCAGCTCTCACCCCCAGCTGCTTTGAAGAACTCAGCAGACAATCCAACTGCGCCATCAGCTTTTTTCGTCGAGGTCAGGGAGACGGAATTCTCTGCGATCTTCGTCGTTAAGAAATGGATCATTCTGCCTGACGGCGGTATGTTGGCTGTCATCGTCGTTCTTCTTTATAGCCTTGAGACATTCGTTTTACCTGTTGATAAAATCTTCGAACGTCGTGCCTGCAGTAGCACCTCTCCAAGTTTTCAATCGCACGCTTCTCGTGCTCCTTCTGTTTTTTTTTTTTTTTTTTTTTTTTTTTTTTTTTTTTTTTTTTGAGTGAGGCTTTGTATGCCTTAAATCGTCGCCACTCGTCGTCGAACCAGGTGTTTCGTCGTGGTGGAGCTTTAAGGCCCAAAACTTCCGTTGCTGTGCTCTTCAGGGCTTGTTTGCACTGGCTCCATTGTTGCTTTACTGACTGAGTGCAGGATTGAGGTGTATCGGAGAGCTTGAGGGAGATGCGGTTGGCAAAGCCACTGGTGATCTCCGGCGATAGTAGCTTTCCGACGTCATAGCTTGGTGTTCTAACTCTACTCTGCGGTGTTCGTGTTATCCGTTACGTATCTTGGCTACTACAAGATAGTGGTCTGAGTGGTCTCCTCGAAAAGTACGAACATCAAGAATAGTGAATGTAGGACGTTAATCGCCATGTGATCAGTCTGGTGGACTGATTGATAGGGCGATCGCCAGGTGCCTCTGTGTATATCGAGGTGCGGAAATCGTGTGCTAGTTAAAAGATTTCTCCAGAGGTCGTCCAAAAAAAAAGTCGGTAAACATGGGCCTAAATGTTGACCTAAAAGTTGTGCCCAGCTGAACTGTCGCTCTCAGTGGATGCCGCTCTCAGTGGATGCATTGACTTCTCGACAACAACATGCGGGCTTTCCCAGCCCCAGATGCGGCAATTTTGTTTGTTAACGTAGCCGCTGAAATGAAAATGCGCCTCGTCCGAAAATATGGGTTTTCGCCCAAAATCGTTGTCCAATTTAAGCTACTCTAATGCCTAAACTGCGAAGCGATAGCGAAGTGGATGGTCGCGCGCCTTAATCCGTATAATAATCCGAGATCTTTGTGCAGAATTCTCCTCAGGCTAGTGGGAGAAATCTTGAGCTGTTGAGATCGATGGCGGGATGATGTTTGTGAATGTGAATAGTCTCACACTCTCGGCAGCACAGCAGCCACATTCTCATCTGTCCGCATCGTACAACGACGGGGACCATGAGTGTTGTCCACGAAATTTTTTGCACAAACTTGCGTACAGCAGTCGCGGGTGGGTGCTTCATTTCGGCCAAAACTTCTTTCCAAAAGACACACTGTTTGGGCTACACAGCACTCACTTTGGAAATAAGTTTTCCAATATTTCCCAACGTTGTTCAAGCGTAAAGCGACTCATTTCGTTCCGCGAAGGTATGATACTCACTTTCCGTCAAGATTTCGAGCGGGAAACAGCTATCAGTGTCAAAATAACTTTGATTTAAAAAATGAAAAACACTAGATGGCCCACCCTTTACATACGTTTTCATACTGATCAGTTGTTTCAGCCGAGGAGGAACGCCGCAAAATAAACATTCGATGGCGTTGGTGTTATCGATATCCGAACTCGATCATCGTGCGCCAGAGTCCAACACACTTACCACAGCGTCCTGATATTGGGCTGATGTCTGTGATATTAGCCTTATTTAATTGACAGTTGTATGCCATTAGGGCTTAAATATTATGTGCATATGCGCGCCACGGTTAATTCTCACGACGCGCAATCGTGAAGTCCAATTTTCTACAACTTTATCGAGCAACTGGTTATAAAGGCGTCTCGACCAAGGCTTCTGGGTTTTCTCCATTCCAAACTCGGCAATTTTGCTGGTTTATATGTATATCCATTTAATCAAAAGTGGGCCGGGGGTCTCATCGGAGAACCAAATTTTGCGTTTTTGAATCATGTTTCCGGCCCATTCACCGAACCTGCAACGCGTATAATAGCCACACGGTTTCAATTAAGCTTTTAAGCCAATACCTTTCCGTAAAATCTTCCACGATGTTGGTGGGCATAGCTCCAATTGCTGTCCACGATGGCGAATCGACTTATTCGGATTCTCCTCAACACTGCGTCCCACAACGGAAATAACTTCTTCTGTTCGCACTGTTTGTCGTCTTTGGGGATGCGTATTATCGTACGTGTTCCGAATAGCTTGTAGATCGACGATTACGACCGCAAAATGGACGTAGTGCATGGTTTTCAAAATGATTTCACAATTTGCACGCAATTCGATATGACAAACCAACTTTTAATTGTCAAATTGACATTTTGTAGAAACAGTGTTGCCAGCCTAAAAACACCCTTACTTATTTGCAAACAACAGTTCTTTTTGTGTATTCCTGTATATACAGTACTGGACAAAATTAAAGCACCTTCTAAATAAAATTGTAAAAACTTTGCAAGAAATATCTTCTTCTTCTTTGGTGGCGTTACAGCCCATAAAGGACCAGAGCCAAGCTTCTCTCAATCACCCATGTTGTGTGTTTTATTTTTCGCACAGGTGAAAGGGACCTACAGTTTAATGCCGATTCCGAACGGTGAACCGCGGCGGCGTGAGTCGACAAGCTTTTTCATGGCAAGTTTACTACGGGGGGTTTTGCCAGTACCCCGCCGAGGAGGAACGTCGCGAAATAAACATTCGATGGCGTTGGTGTTATCGGGATCCGAACTCGCTCATCGTGCGCCAGAGTCCAACACATTAACCACGGCGCCCTCGCAAAAAATATCTAAAACAATTAATATTTTGATGCGCATTCTTCTGCCTTTATCACATTTATACAATTTTTTCGGCATCAAATTTACATATATGACTCTCTGTCACGGTCATATGCACGTTTTTCCAAGTGCCCTACAGCTCTTCTAAAGTTTTACACCCTTCTGTTGGATTATCATCCTCAAGTTCTATATGGGGCTTGTGTCAGATCCCTTTGTGCAGGCCAATTCATAACTTTGAAGTCTTGACAACTTTGCTTGTATGATTTAGTTCGTTGTCTTGTTGAAACGTCCACTTCAATTGCGTTTCTTCCTCAACATAGGACAACATTTTTCTTTGTTTTTAACATTTCTAAATATTTAAAACGTTTCATGATGCCATTTATTCTGCAGATTGATCCGATTTCACAATCAGGGAAGCATTCCCAGGCCAGCACATTTTCTTCACCGAAGTTGACTGTTGTAACTTAATATTCCAGATTCATTCTGTTTCCTGTTATGATTACCATCGGGATTTTTTTTTTTTTTATCTACGAATTTTTCTGGAATTGTTCTTCTTATGAGAAAGTTATTTTTTGCACTTGGTTTCCGAAGCTTTCCCGTGGATTATTTGCTATCAGTCTTACCGGGACTGGGATACACGCGGTCCCAGTTGATTACATATGTATATGTAGATACTGCAACAACCAAATGTTGTAGTATACGTAGAGTGCTACTTAAACCTTGAGATATGGCAACACCAATGCGAATATGTCAAATTTGACATTGTCATCCTTCGACACTTTTAAATGTAATGATGGTGTCATACGAGTACCTCTATTTGAAACATGAATTGTTAAATTCTGAAGAATTTCGTGCGATGACCTTGGATTTGGATTAAACCAACAAAAGTGTGCCGATCGACTTTTGGTATTGATCTCTTTATTACATGTATTACCCGTTTTATTAGCGAGATACCAGCCAATATGCTCAAAAAGTGACTCAAAATTGGACTCTACTGGATTGGATTGGATCCGAAGACGTCATAGTAGGCTGCTATCGCTGTACAGCCCGTACAGTTCGTCATTGCGCCTTCTCCTCCACTCTCTGTTTATACAAACGGGGTCATAGATTGAACGCAGGGCCTCCTATGGGCCTCCTCATCCGCTTTCATTAAAGTTCCGGCCTCTCCGCCATAGAGCAGGACCGGGATGATTAAGGTTTCGTACAACGCAACTTTGGTCTTTCGAGAGAGGGCTCTACTTCTCAATTGCCTCTTGAGTCCAAAGAAGCAGCGGTTGGCAAGAAAACGAAGTCCTCGACTTCTGCCCAAGGCCTCGGTCTTTTTTGGATGACAGCTTATATATGTATTTGGTTTTACCCAATTTTAGCCGCTTCCGCTTCAGTGCTCTCGAACGCCCCATTGACGTCTCGCTGTGTTGGTTCAATTACGTCAATTTCTTCCGCGTACGCAAGCAGTTGCGCAGACTTTGAATATATCGATTGCGCGTCGTGGTCCATTGTGAATTTACCGGCCTGAAACCACACTGAAAATAACCTATCAGATTATCCACAAAGGATTTCAGGCATTCACACAGTACGGCAGAGAAGATCTTATGCGCGATGTTAAGGAGACTTATTCCTCGGTAGTTGGCACAGTCTTAGGGGTCTCATTTCTTGTGGACTGACACTGATATTCCATTCAGAGTACATCAGAGGCAGCGTCTCTTGCAATGCTCCCACTGTTCTGTGGATTGTGCCGGTGTGATCGGATTTTGCGAGAGATTGGGGGAAACTCGATTGGCAAACATCCTAGAGGTCTCCTGCGATTGTAGCTTTCCGACGTAAAATGTTCGTTGTCCAGCTCGACTCCGTGGCGTCCTTGATATCTTCATTCGTACCTTGGCTACAACAAGGTAGTGATCCGAGTCGATGTTGGCTCCTCGGAAGGTTCGTACATCTAGAATGTGGGGGGAGTGTCTGGTTGGTGGTCGACTGCTAAGGTGATCGCCAGGTTTCTTTATGGATGTTGAGATGCGGGAATCGTGTGCTAGTTAAAATGAGATTACGCCCCGCCAGGAAGTCAAGTAGCCTGTGTCCGTTTTCGGACGTGGTGTCGTGTAGGCTGTACATACTTCCCCGTGATCAACTCAAATATGTCCTCTTTGC
Source organism: Eumerus sabulonum (assembly GCA_951905685.1). NCBI lineage: Eukaryota > Metazoa > Arthropoda > Insecta > Diptera > Syrphidae > Eumerus > Eumerus sabulonum. Next base: position 83,593,273 of record OX645063.1, on the reverse strand, counting down.
CCAGTTTCACATTCAAGTCTTCCTCTTCTATCCTTGTATCGTAGCTGGGACATTGGGCATAGGTTCGGTCTAGGACATCGTAGAACTACTTATTAAGTCGATCGTCCTTTTCTTCGATTGGGGCGTGAGCGCCTATCAAGCTAATGTTTCCAAACTTAGCTTTGATGCGGATTGTTATGAGGCGTTTGCTTACATCTCCAAAGCTTAAGACCTTTTGTCGGAATAAACGTTGTTTGTTGTAGCAATTCCCGTAATTGTTTTTCATCTGTGTTTTGCCTGGTCGATTGTCTGCACCCGGTCTGTTAAGGGACCTCACAATTCAGGTGAAAACTCGCAAGTCATTTTGGCGTTTGCAGGGGTCGTCAGCTTTGTATCCGTCCCGGCTTGGTGTTTCGATACATTTTATTTTTTCCATGATAAGGGGACGTTACCCCTAAGAATAACCCCAACCTGGAAAGCCTTGTTCCTTTTTCCCCAGAAACAATGGTGTCGGGTCGCTACATTGGTTCCCTACCTAGCGGGTGCCAGACAGCTATCTAAGGGAGGCCATGCGGAGGCTGGGTGTCAACTTGGATTGAGCAGGGACAGAGTTCGAGGCTGGCGTTTGCCACGTTACACGCGATCAGCCACTCTGTTTGCTCGCTCCCTCTTTTCAAACATTTATTGGCATGTCTGTTCTCGTGCAACGAGGTATATCCTTTCCTGATCATTGTCATCACTCCCCGATCGTTTTCGACATCAACAGTGGAAAAGTACACTGCTATATCCATGCTTAAGCCTTCAACGTAGTCTTTATCTCCTCCCTTTGCCTCGTGGAGACCTTTTTTCACTTCGCGGTTACCCTGTGCTTATGCCTTAATTATGTATATCGTGTTTTATGCAATTTACTTATGGCCATTTTTCCTTCTCTTTCATTTCAGATCTCCACAATTTGCTGCAAACTGTGTTTTCCCCACAGCCCGACATTTCATTTGTTATATACAGATCTCTCTAACCAACGCATAATCAACTTTCCTTCAAAATTTCAGTTCAAATTACAATTGTATTTGATCTCTACCTCTTTCTACATTTTCAGCTAACAAAATAACACATAAAGATGTCGAAGTCCAATATTAGAAATACAGCAAAGCAAATGTGACTATAGTAAGCGTGTGTTCTACAATAGCAAAGGAGACATTTAAAAAACAAGGAAAAAGCATCAAGAAACTATAGAGCAAATCAAACCGCGAAAACCGAAAGATCAAGTGTTGCAAGCGCAAAACTAAACCACGTAACCACACAAGACAGTTTTTCTCTTTATTTTTTGTTTTTCTTTCTTCAAGTTTTGTAGTAAGTTTTCGGTTTTGTACAGATGATCGAGAGAAGAAACAGCCAACGGAGCTGTTTTAACGATCACCATTAGGTTCGGGAGAAAAGTAACAGTTTTGTAAATCTTCACTCTCCCACTAGTAACGGTGTAACTTTAATTTGTGCCACGACAAAAGTAGTAACTTCTTCCTCCTGAAGACCGAAAGGAGAAAGATTGAACAGAACCGAAAACGAACATTTGAATTTCTTCATTCTCGCGTAACGAACTCTACAGCAAGGAAACCGTTATAAATGTGTCTGTCAATCGGGAAATAGTTGTTTGTTTTCTCTTTTTCTTTCATTTTCTTATTGTTTTGCTTGTTTCCGCGCAAAGAGAGAAAGAAAATCGAAATACAATCAAAACACACAAGTGCGCGCGCGTACGAGAGAAGAGGGAAGACGAGAGCGGCAGCAGCAGAAAGTTTTTCTTCAACTTTTGTGAGTCCGAAAACTGATGGATGGAAATGCACAAAATATGTTTCACGGAAATCATCAAGGGTGAGTAGTGTCGGATGGTAGATGGCTTTTAATGTATTGAGTTTATTTCACAAAGCAGAATTTTTTTATACGACAGAGACCCCTACTATCGGTATGACCCGGCGGCCGCAGCAGCAGCAGCAGCTGCAGCGACCCCACGAGCCATGGGTCCTCCCGGAGGATATCCTCCAAGACATAGAGCACCGCATCCGCTACAACAACAACCACAATATCCATCGTACCAGCCAACGGCGGAAAATCTGTACGCAATTGGTGCCGCTGATCAACACAGTGCAATGGGGATGGGTGACTTAGGCGGTTGGGGTGCCGGTCCGACACCCGGTCAAGCTGGTTCGTATCCAGGACCGGGATTGGGCGCATACGGTCATCCACAAGCGGCACCGCCACCACAAAGGCAAACGCCAACGCAACCGAGGTAAGAACAATGCAGCTAAACTCGATTAATTTCACTCGCTCATGTGTAATTCACACAATTTCCAGTTATCGTCAACACCTCAGTGCGTATGCCCAGCAGGATCAACAGAAACTAGGGTATCCATCGCAACAAAGTCTAATGAGCGGTATTATGCAACAACCCGGTTATGTTGGTCTTAATCAACAACAGCCGTCACCACAACAACAGCAGCAGCAACAACAGCAACGGATACCGCAACATTACCCGCAAACTAGCAGCCACCCGATGTATCCGGGCGGACCACAGGCACAGACTGGTGCTCCTGCGCCTCAGCCTTATAGTCCGTACGGGACACCGACTAGCATGCAACACCAGCCCGGACGGCCAACGCAACACGGAGCGCTCGGCTATGGTGGTCATACGCTGGATCAAAGTAGTTATGGTCAGCATGTGCCCAGTTCAGCACCCGGTGGTCACCATTTGAGCAGTCAACAACAACAACAACAGCAGCAGCAGCAGCAAACATCTCAGTTGACTGGTCAACAACCACAACAAACGCATCATAGCCAAAATCATTTGAGCGCCTCACAAGCTCAACCACCGCCTGGTCTGCATCCAAGTCAAGTGGTATCACATCCCTCCCAACAACAGCAGCAACAACAGCAACAGCAGCAGCAGCAACAACAGTCGCAACAGCCATCGCATCCTGTGACAAGTCAATCTTCACTGCCACCAGGTTTGGGCGCACCTTCGCAACAGCAACAACATGCAGCAGCAGCAGCAGCTGCCGCACAACATTTGCTCAATCAAGGACAACCCAATCACGCAGGACTGATACACAGTAGTGCACCAGTGGGAAGCGCTGGCGGTTTACCCCATTCTATGGTCTCAACATACGGCCATCTACAGCAAAGTCAGCAGCAGCAAAGCCAACAACCACCATACATGACGACGGCCAAGCATCAGTCGACGCCTCAATTGAGCAGTAGTCCTCAATATCGCGCGCCCTTCCCGCAACTATCGCCGCAGATGACATCCCGACCACCACAGATGTCTCCGCATCCGCAAATGTCGCCTCGCCCAGTGATGTCGCCAGCGAAACCGCCGCAACAGCAACAACCACAACAGCAGCAAGTAAACTCGCCCAATCCGACGCAATCGCCTCATCATTCGATTTCCGGCATGGTCGGTATGACAAGTCCACGCGGCGGTCCGCAACCCCAACCAATTCAGCCACCAAGTATTCAGCCACCGCCTCCGTCATCAAAAGGTTCCGGTCCGCCTGTGAATACGTTGCAAGCGCTCGAGCAAATGGTGATGCCACCGCAAAGCTTAGGTGGTAGTCCGCTCGACTATCCGCCTTACAGACAAACAGGACATACCCCAATGTCGCCAATGGGACCCCGAATGCCGGTTTCACCACAACATCAACAGTGGTCGCCGCATCTTAGCATGCAAACGAGCCTGCATCAGCAGCAACAACAACAGCAAATGAATCTGTACGCACAATCGCAGGCAATGAGCCATCAGGCGCAACCTGTTGTACCGCAGCAACAACAGCAACCGCCACCAACGCCTCAGATGCCAGTGCATGCGGTACATGCGGGAGCTCAGCCTCCTCAGCAACCTCAACATCAACAGCAACAGCATCAACAACAGCAGCAGCAACAACATCAACAGCAACAGCAGCAGCAACAACAACAGCAACTAAGTGATCAGTTACAGCATTCCATAAACGATATTGTTGGGCATCAGTCTGTACCTGTCGCACAGTCACTTCCGCCATCAGCTCAACAACAACAGGCACCTCTACCACCACCACCATCACATCTCGCTCAGCAACTGCACTCACCACCTCCGCTGCACATGATGCAGCACCAACAACCACAGCAGCAATCACATACTCAGCAACACTCTCAACAAGCGCAACATCTTCAAATACCCACCAACGATCCAGTTGTGGAGCCACTTCCGATTATTACTCAGCAGCAATCTTCGCGAAATACTCCAGTGCATGATTCCCCGCAACACATCCAACAACAACAGCCACAACAGCTTCCCCAACAACAACAACAACCGCCACCACCGCAGCAACAGCCACAGCAGCAACAGCATACTCACTCACTGCTGGATCCATTCGGAAATGTAGAAACCATTTCCTCAGCCCCAATAGTTCAACAACAACAACAACAACAGCAGCAACCACAATCGCAGCAACAGCCACCACCACCACCGGTATCTGTCCTCAACGAGACCAACTCGAACGACTCGTGTACGTCCCACCTGGTGGTGAACAATGATACGAATAGCAACAACAGCAGCAATAGCAACAGCACGAGTAATAGTATTGTAAATAACCAACCAACATCGATACACGACAGTAACTCCGACAACTCGATCATCAGCAATAGTAACTTGAACAATCAGAATTGCAGTACACCTCCCGAGGTAGACGATATCTCAGCACAGCCGCCTGCTGCCTCGACGCCTAGTAATATGCAGATGTTCGACTCTAATTCAATGCCACCGACTGCTACAACAGCCATGGACTACGAATCACAACAACAGCCACAGATCGAGTCAAAGCCTCAACAACTCATCATGGAGGAAGCTGCTCTAAGCATCGCTCAAGACTCTATGCCGGAAACAGTGCGAGAAGAAGAGGAACAGCCACAGCATCCACTGCCCGTGGGCTCGGAAAATTCTCAGGATGCCAGTGAGAATGGCAATGATTCTCAAGAAATGATTACTGCCTCCGAAATAGGTAACCAATCGCCACCATCGCTACAACAACAACTGCAACAACAACCGGAAATTCCAGAAGAACCTATTCCAGTGGAGCCACCTATTGAACTAACTTCACCACCACCACCGGTGCAACAACAACAGCCACTTCCCGAACAAGTTCCACCGCAAACGCAACCACAACAGCAAACGCCATCTGCTACGCCCGAAATTCAGCCAACAATGTTGCCTGTCATTCCGGACGCGCAACAACTACAACAACCGCCACAACATCAGCAGCCCATCATGCCGACAATTCCGCCACTTCCCCAACATCTGCTTGGCACACCCGGCGCACCCGGTATAACACCAATACCTCCGCCCTACGATCCACAACAACTTACAGCCTTACATCCAGCTACTGCATACCCGGGGCCATACCCATATGTTGCCGGTCCGATTCTCCATCACCAAGAACGAGCTGCTCTCCAGCAACAGCTTCAGGAACTCTATTGCATGCCGCCGAGTCCAGATCAACAGGAAAAGATCATTCGTCTCCAAGAGCGCCTCAACATGCTTCAGGCGCACGAGACCAACGACCAATGCAACGGCGGACCACAGTGCATATTCCAAAACTCAATATACAATAATACTCAAATGGTGGAGTCACCACAGGTGTCCAGCACCACCGGCAGGGGTCGGAGCAAGGGTTCTTCAAAACCACGAAAGCCTCGAGCCAAGAAAAACGATAAAGGTCAAGCGGTAGCAGCCGGTGAAGTTCCACCGACCAATCTACCCGTTTCTGAAGATTGTGTAACACAAGGTGCTGGTGACACCTCCGTCGTGTCCATGATGGACTTCAACGAGGGCTGTGACATATCCCAGGATCACTCGTCAAACGAACTAGACACGTCCACCGATGGCACGGGTAAAAAGAAAAAGGCACGCAAGCCACGAATCCCCAAGGATCCCAAGGAGAAAACATCCACGCCGAAGGAGAAGAAGAAAAAGGAACCCAAAGAGGGTAAGGGCAAGAAGGCTAAGAAGACCAAGGACACCGAAGAGGATCAGTTGGAGAACTCGAATAGTAAAAAGACTGAAAGCGGTGATGAAGCTGTCAAGTCGCAGGACGATGACGACGGTGCGTGTCCCGAGCCGCCAACAACCACTTCAGCTGAGGATCAGCCGGCAATCGACGGTGAAATTCCAGACTATGACGACATACCAGTCTCAAAGATTCCCAAATCGAATTGCGGCGATGACTTGAAGGACGCCGATGCCAGCGAGGAGGCAAAGAATGGTGACGATGACTCCGTTGTCGATTCAGCTACGCCGAGCTCGAAGAAAAAGAAAAAATCCTCGGGCAGTAGCAGTCGAAAGAAGGCCTCCTCGAACGGCGGAGGAAGCAAGTCGTTGTCGAGTAAAAAGAAGAGAAATCGCGGCCGAATCGTTCCCGAATCGGATGGTGAGAATGACGATATGATTTCGACACCACCACCATCGCCACCACCGGATTCCGAGCTCGATAGCTTGAAGAGAAGGTCAGCTAGGAATACACAGAGAAAGAAATACGTCGACGACGTCATGCTACGTTTCTCGGACGAGGAAACCGGCTTGATAAGTTCGTCGCCGGCGAAAGAGAAGAAGAAAGGCAACTCGTCGTCAGCTTCTACATCGGTGTCGGCGTCTGCGACTGCATCAGCTACTGCTTCATCAGGAGTGAACAGTGATGCAGAGAAAGGTGAGAGTAATACTGCGGCAGAGTTGGCACCCGAGGGTATAGCCGAACCGGAATTGCGCGAAGAATCTCCAGTGGCTCCAGTGACAAAGGAAGAAAAGGCAATTGATACGTCCAAACCCAATTATGTCTACGTAAACGCAAACGACGAAGATAATATGGTTGTGCAGTACGTCTTGGCCGTTCGGATGGGTAAAAGAGAATTACGTCCTCCGGAGCCGGCACCAGCAAAGGTAGCCGAAGTGCCAAAAGTCGAAAAAATGGATGTGGATGAGGAGAACGCTGAGAAAAAGGACGATGAAGATGGCATAGATGCACGAAAAGAAAAGGGCGAAGCAGATGAGACGGAGCAAGTCGATATGGGTGTGAAAGCGCCTGAACCAGACGAGGAAAACCACTCAGACACTGAAGAAAAATCTGACGAAATAGTGAATAAGACTGAAGCCGAAGAAAATGGTGATCAGCATAGGGAGACCGAAGATCAAGAGAAAACAAAATCATTAGAAGATCCAGAGCAACCTGAAGGCTTATTGAAGTCAGAAAAGCCCGAGGAGCCCATAGAAGCTGAGAGAATGGAAGTCGACGAGGAGGAAGCGGCCGAAAAGATGGCCAAATCAGACATCGAAGGCGAAACCGAAGTCACTGACCAGGTAGAAGAGGAAATACTTCCTCAGAGCCCAAAATCAACCATAGAAGCCACCGAAGAGGACAACAAAGACAAGGATCAAATCCTTGACACAAGCGCCGAGAATAATGAAATCATAAAACAAGAAGCATCCAGCGAAAGCGAAGCGACGAAGGACGTGCAGCCTTCTTCCAGCAATGAGAAGCCCAAATCCGAGCCAGTATTCATCGAGGTCGAGGAATACTACGTGAAATATCGAAACTTCTCCTATCTCCACTGTGAGTGGCGTACCGAAGAGGAACTATTTAAGGGCGACCGAAGAATCGCCGCTAAAATACGTCGTTTCCAACAAAAGCAGGCGCAACAGATCAACATCTTCGAAAGCATCGAAGAGGAACCGTTTAATCCCGACTTTATCGAAGTCGATCGAGTTCTGGACATGTCCGAGCATACCGATGCCAACACGGGCGAGATTACCAAACACTATCTGGTCAAATGGAAATCTCTCCCCTACGAGGATTGCACGTGGGAACTGGAGGAAGACGTCGATGATGATAAAATCGAACAATTCCTCGTGTTCAACAAGATCCCTCCGCGAAGCGAATGGAAACCAAAGAAACGTCCCGCACCCGATCAGTGGAAGAAACTGGAGAAGACTCCGGTCTACAAGAATAGTAATACCCTACGTCCGTATCAGCTTGAGGGCTTGAATTGGTTGAAATTCTCCTGGTACAACAACCACAACTGCATTCTGGCCGATGAAATGGGTCTCGGCAAGACGATTCAAAGTTTAACATTTGTCCATTCGGTTTGGGAGTTAGGAATACGTGGTCCGTTCCTTGTCATTGCTCCGCTTTCGACTATACCCAATTGGCAGCGTGAATTCGAAGGCTGGACCGATATGAACGTTGTCGTCTATCACGGTTCGGTGACCAGTAAACAGATGATTCAAGACTACGAGTTCTACTACAAACACGATGATAACTCAAAGGTAAGCAAGGATCTGGTCAAGTTCAATGTCCTGATTACCACTTTTGAGATGATTGTCACCGACTACATGGATCTGAAGAACTTCAATTGGCGGTTATGCGTGATCGACGAGGCTCATCGCTTGAAAAATCGCAATTGCAAGCTTCTAGAGGGCTTGCGACAGCTTAATCTCGAACATAGAGTACTCCTGTCCGGTACTCCGTTGCAGAATAACATCAGCGAATTGTTTTCGTTGTTGAATTTCCTCGAACCGACGCAGTTCTCATCTGCCGAAACGTTTATGACCGAATTCGGAAGTCTACGGACTGAAGAGGAGGTTCAGAAGCTTCAAGCGCTCCTCAAACCCATGATGTTGCGCCGATTGAAAGACGACGTCGAGAAGTCTCTCGCCCCGAAAGAGGAGACTATAATCGAAGTCGAGCTGACCAATATCCAGAAGAAGTACTATCGCGGTATCCTTGAGCAGAACTTCTCGTTCCTAAAGAAGGGCACCACGTCGGCGAATATTCCGAATCTTATGAACACCATGATGGAGCTGCGGAAATGCTGTATTCATCCGTATTTGCTGAATGGAGCTGAGGAACAAATTCAATATGATTATCGCCTCCAGCATGGTGAGGACTACGAAGCCTATTACAAGAATCTGATCAACTCGGCCGGTAAAATGGTGTTAATCGACAAATTGCTGCCCAAACTGAAGGCGAACGGTCATCGTGTGCTTATCTTCAGTCAGATGGTGCGTTGCTTAGACATCTTGGAAGACTACCTTGTGTATAGGAAGTACCCGTTCGAGCGTATTGACGGAAGAATTCGCGGAAATCTGCGTCAAGCTGCTATCGATCGGTACTCGAAGCCCGATTCAGATCGTTTTGTCTTTCTACTCTGTACAAAAGCCGGTGGATTGGGTATTAATCTAACCGCAGCCGATACTGTGATCATCTATGACAGTGACTGGAATCCACAGAATGATCTGCAAGCACAGGCACGTTGTCATCGTATTGGCCAACAGAAAATGGTCAAAATCTATCGTCTCCTCTGTCGTAATACCTACGAAAGAGAGATGTTCGATAAGGCTTCACTGAAATTGGGCCTGGACAAGGCCATCTTGCAGTCGATGAACACCTCGCAAGGCAAGGATAGCAGCAACAAGCAATTGTCGAAGAAAGAAATCGAAGATTTGCTACGAAAGGGCGCTTATGGTGCAGTGATGGATGACGACAATGCGGGTGATAAGTTCTGCGAAGAAGATATCGATTCGATCCTGTTGCGACGTACACAGGTCATAACAATGGAATCGGAGAAGGGTTCGACTTTCTCAAAGGCATCGTTTGCTGCTTCCGGCAATCGGTCCGATATCAAAGTGGACGATCCAGATTTCTGGACAAAATGGGCCAAGAGAGCCGATATCGATCCGGATGCATGCGAGCGCGATGAGACTGAGGACTTGGTACTGTCAGAGCCACGAAGGAGGACGCAAATCAAACGCTATGGGCATGAAGACGTCATGGATATGTCAGAAGACTCATCTGCCGAGAATAGTGACGAGGATAGCATTGGTAACTATGGAATATAGCTCCTATCTAATCAATACTAATCAATGACGCTTGTAGGGCTCCGAAGCAGACGAAGAAAGGAGAAACTAGCACGTACTCGCAACCGCGGCAACAATGGCAATGACGATTACATACCACGAGACCGCGACACGCTCGCAGCACTTGGCCTGGAAGAAATTCAATATGGCAATTGGGCAAAATCTGAGTGCTTCAAGGTTGAGAAAGGTCTCTTATCCTACGGGTAAGTTCAAGCCAAACGCATTCATACCAATGGAAAATAGAAAAACCGAACAATTTTAATACAAATCAGTCGGAGAAGCATTCACTTCTTTGAACTGCATCCTCAGCTTCTTCTTGATATTCTTCAGTTTTATATTCTGGATATAGGTTTTTCGTTGCAGGAGTTTTTGTTCCTTCTCCAACGACATCAGTTCAGCCTTTCGCTTAATGTAATCAGTCACCTTTGGTGCCTCGAACGATTCAACTTGAATTTTCAAATTCCTCAATTGTTCCTCAGCTATTTCGATTTCCTTTTCCACACTTTGGGCCTCCTTCTCGAGCTTGACAATTCCCTTGGCCACGTCATTGGTCTTCATGCTCAACATCTTCGATTTCTCTTCGAATATGTTCATCAGTTTCTTCTCCTTGGCCAGGGCGAGCGAGGCTTTCGCTGTGACCTCCTTCAAACCGGCCAAACTGACATTTTTCTCATCGAGCATTTTCGTTTGGACCTCACGTTTGATTTGTGCCTGTTCGAAATCAACTGGACCCAACATTCCACTCAAATCAGCCTTACTAATGAGTGCCGATCGTTGTTGATGGTATTGCTCCTGCAACGAAGTAATTTTCAATCGCATTGTTCCAAGTAATGCTCTGCCATTCTTCAGCCAATTGTTGATGAACTTGCGTAAGGCCGATTCCATTTTCTTATCGGACGCATTCTCCAATGTGTTGTTCTTGATGAAGTTCAATTCGAAATTCGCGATTGTTTCATCGACATCGGCAATCTTGTAATGCAACTCTTCTATCCGACTGTTTAGATTCTTGATATCCTTCAATCCCCTCGATTCGAGCACTTCGCACAATTTGGCCGTGTCCGATGCCAGTTTCTCAGTCATCTCGACTTTGGTACGATAGTTTAATCGTAATTCAGATGATTTTCCACGACCTGTTGTGGCTACCGATTCAGCAACACTCATGCTACGCGATTCACCTCGACTGCCTGGCGGTGATGCCGGACTGCATGAGAATTGACGTGAGGCTTTATCATAGCCCGAGACACGCTCATACGATTTTCGTCGAAGCTGTTCTAAGCCAAATAGAAGCTTTGGATTGTTCTTCTCGAGGAAGTCCTGCAGTACAACATTCTCCAATTTGACTGATGTCAATTCACGATTGATCTCCTGAAGAACGTGGTAGACATCGAGTGCGTCGCATTTTGCCAATTGGGAACGGATAGTATCATTGTCACGCTGGTAGTATGGGATAAAGAGGAGCTCGTAGATATCTTTGTTGGCACGGGATGGCGGATCGACCTCAGCAAGCAGACTAAACATCGTGGTGAGAAGTGATCTGACTGTGATTGAGAAAAAATAATTTTACAAAACAAATGACAACAAACGGGTAGACGAGTAGATGAGAGGTTTTTGATATTGAATGGTGTAGGCGCTTAAAGCAAGTCGAGGAGTGTTGAAGCGACGCTCTTGTGATTAACGGAGTGAGAGTGGAGGTTGGGCAAACACTTCTGGATAGCAGGTGTTCAATTGTTGCCATTTCCATCGACTACGAAAAAACTGCATCAGTAAAAAGGGAGTCTTATCTGCTTAAGTGAATTCCTGCACCAAGTCTTTGTACTGTTCTTCGGGTAATTTATGGTGAAGATGAAGGATGACACCAGATTCGTGGGAATATTTGGGTGTTCTACGTGTACGAATTATAGTCGTAACATGAAAGCAGAGTGGTGAATGGAGATCATTTAAAATGGCAGGATGATGGGTGGTTTTATTCCGTAATAGAGAATTTCAGGGGTCGAATGGTAGAGTGAACTGAAGTTCTAGAGGGAGCTCTTATGATGGTTGTCATAAAAAAATCTAGACAGGAACACAACCTTTCATGCGTTCGGCGCACTGTTAAAAAACTGGGTCTTTGTTGTCTATACCAACACTTAACCACAACCACATTCCGGCTGACACTCCGTCAAGCAAAGCTAACCTTTTAACTACCCACTTCGCAGCTCCCAGCTTGCACTTTGCCTTCTCCTGACGAGCCTGAATTGCGCTCCTCAATTCTACCAAGGGACAAATCTACTTTCGTACTCGTACATAGGGATGTTACGGAGGTGGTTTTATCGGAGTCGGAGTCGGAAGTCTCATACCGACCTCCGCGGAGTCGGAGGTTAATAAAGTCTAGTTAATAAGCGGCAAGCTATCTGTTTACTAAACCAATCACTAACTCACGCATCTCATGCATGCACTCTCAACTTCAATGCAAATCTACTGACCATGTAAACAAATAAAAGGGTGGAAATACAGTTGTATTGTAACATGTCGCAAGAAGATCGCTCTTTGTCGTTCGTGTTCGTCGGTCGTTAGTCGATACCATTACGTTACCGATGGTAATCCGAAAAACTTCCGGAACCGGAGCCGCCGGATTCGGAAGTGCAATTTAAACCGGAGGTTCTGACATATCGGATTCGGAGTCGAAGCTCCGTATCATCCCTACTCGTACAGTTGCAAAGTTTCTTAAAGAGCTCAATATACACAAATCTGAAGAGGTTTTCTAGGCTGGCACGACACCTACTACTTACTTAGGTGGCGCTACAGTCCGTGGTGAACCAGGGCCTCAACCGACAATTTTCTCCGGCGCCGCACGCCCAGTTGGTTAAGGTCCCCTTCCACCTGCGTGGGCTACCGTAGATGGCCGTCCTTTGACGCGCCTTCTTTCCGAGGTAGATTGGAAGACTCTTCGGGTCGGAGCTATATTTTCCATGCGCTCTATATGGCCTAGCCACCTTAGATGCTGTATCCGTAGACGTCGTACCTGGTCGATGTCGCTGTACAACCCGTACAGTTCTTCGTTAAAACTTCTCCGTTTGAACAAACGGGATCTTAGATAGAGCGCAGAGTTTTCCTTTCGAAACGACCAAGGGCATCTTCATCCGCTTTTGTTAAGGTCCAAGCCTCTGCGCTGTAAAGGAGGACTTATAAAGTGTCACCTTGGTTTTCCGTGAGAGGGCTCTACTTCTCAATTGCCTCTTGAGCCCAAAGAAACAGCGGTTGGCAAGAGTGATTCTGCGTTTAATCTCAGCGTTGGTGTTGTTGTTGCCGGTCATCAGTGAGCCAAGGTAGACGTTTTCCTTGGCCACTTCAAAGTTATATCCGCCCATGGTGACGTTCTGGCCAATACGTCGGTGTTGACCGTCTCTTTTTGATGAAAGCAGGTATTTGGTTTTACCCTCATTAACCTTAAGACCCATCTTAGCCGCTTCTTCCTCAATGCATACAAAGGCCTCATTGACTTCTCGCTGTGTCCGTCTAATCACGTCGATGTCGTCGGCGTACGCAAGCAATTGCGTAAATAAATCATACCTCTTGTGTTGGCCAGAAACTTTTGCACGATCTTTTCAAGCACGATGTCACCTTGCCTAAATACTGTTTTAACGTCAAGGTGTCGGCTTGCTCATTACCGACCTTAATGGAGCAGCGAGAGTTCTCCATTGTCATCTCCATTGCACAGTCGGTCGAGTTTGCAGGGACACGCTGTCATACGTAGCCTTGAAATCGACGAAAAGGTGGTGAGTCTTCTCCAAGATCTGCCGTAGCGTAAATATTTGGTCTATTGTAGATTTACCTGGCCAGAAACCACACTGATTAGAGCCGATCAGGTTATCCACAAAAGGTTTCAGGCGTCCACACCATACGGCAGAGAACATACTTTGCAAACGAGATGGTGCATGCACCTTACCATCTCATCTGGTTATACAGCCGTTATACAGTCTGCAGAAGTGGTGTCTCCAAATCCTCAGCATCGACTGTGACTCTACTACCAGTTCTCCATTTTCATCCCTGCAGGCCGCCGCTCTGGCTTTGTAGCCATGTCATGTTTCCTTATTGTAAAACTTCCGGGCGTCATTCCTGCGAGAGCATCTCTCCATCTCCTCGATCTCACGCTTTCTTATTCTCTTTTCTTTCTTCTGAGAAGAGTGTGTTTCTCTCTACTCTTCTGCCCATCGATTTCGCGAGCAGCTCTCGTCCGTCGTTGCAGCGTGTCTTTTATGCCTCTTGTTTTGCTGCATGGGCTTTGTTCGCATGGTTCATTGAACCAGGGGTTTCTAGGTGGTGGTGGTTTAAAACCCAGCACCACTGAAGCAGCGTCTCTGACGGCGCTCTGGCAATGCGCCCATTCCTGCTCTATTGTTTGCGCTGCTGTGAGCAGATTTTGAGAGAGCTTGAAAGAGAAACGATAGGCAAGGCAGTCTCTTGCGATTGTAACTTTCCGACGTCAAACTTACGTTGTCCTACTCGACTCCTAAACATTCTTGATATCTTCATTCGTACCTTGGCTACAACTAGGTAGTGATCCGCGTCGAAGTTGGCTCCTCGGCAGGTTCGTATGTCTGGAATACTGGAGGAGGGTCTGGCGTCGATCGTAATGTGATCAATCTGGTTGGTGGTCAATTGATCAGGAGACCACCAGGTACCCTTGTGCATGTTGAGATAGGGGAATCGTGTGCTTGCTACAAGGAGGTTACGCCCCGTTAGGAAATCGATTAGCCTAAGACCGTTGACGGATGTGGTGTTACGGAGGCTATGCTCTCTTATGATCGACTCAAATATGTGCTCTTTACCCAGTTTTGCAATGAAATCTCCTAGAACTATTTTTATGTCGTAGCTGGGGCATTGGGAAATCGTAGAATTCTTCCTGAGTAGATCGTCCTTTTCTTCCGTTGGGGCCAGAGCGCATATCAACCTAATATTTCGTTCGCTTACATCCCGAAAGCTTGCGCTATTTGTTCTCCTTGTAGCAGTTCCCGTAGTAGATGTTGCAGTTTTTCATCCGTCTTTTGCCTGATTCATCCCATCGCACTTCTTGGAGTGAGGTTATGTCTGCGTTATAGCAGCTAGTGTTTGTTCCAATTGATCGCCTGCACCCGGTCTGTTAAGGGACCTCGCGTTCCAAGTGCAGATTCTCAAGTCCTTTAGTCGTTAGCAGGGTTCGTCAGGTTTAGATTTATCCCGACATTGAGATGAGTCCAGTTGGTTCCCTTAAGCAAGTATTTTGGGCTTCAACTTGATTTTTAAGAGTAGTGCATGAGAAGTGGGCAACAAGTTGTGTGGATATTGATGATAAGTCAACATGAGGGAAGGTTTTGTGGATGGTAAAATGGGTGGGATAGCCATGGAAGAGAAAGTCTTCCACAATTGTACCTAAACGGCATCATGCATTGCGATTTCTTGTCAACGTTTGTGGAGTAAATCAGAATTGTTTTCGGTATTTGGTGTTGCATGATTGTGAGCTAGAGAGGTATGTCATTTGACACTTGGGAGCTGGGAGCTGAGATTAAGCGTTGCTCAATGGTAGAAACAAAAGAGTTGATTTCTGGTTTAGGTGGAGTATAATTGGATGGATGGGTGTAGCTGTAGATGGATGGATGGTGGAATGAAAGGGATCGCCACTATAGATAGTGGGGACATTTAGATTGGTTTACGTGGGCTTTCGAGCGTTTGTATGCTACAGCAACTGAAAAGTTCGGCAACACACGGGTTTAGGGAACTACTATTCCTAGACTCGAAAAAGTTAAGCAACTTTAAGTGAGTTCACTAGTATGAGGAGATTGTCGTCTCGTAATTATGATGAATGAGGCATCAAAGTTGTCAGGATCGTTTGATATTTGACAAAGTGGCCTGAAGCTTAAGCACGACTCGATTCAAGTCGAGAGTGTGGTTAATTCCACCTAACCTGAGGACTGAGTTGCCAGCCACTCTCCTTAGATGGTCTTTGACGGACTTAACTCCAGCTCCCACAAACCTTCGAAATACGGTGAAGCAGGTGGGATAGAGTTTCATTTAGTTCCATCGTTGGTAGTATGTTCGGACACTAGCTTATAGTCGAAATTGGCCGCTTTCCGTAAGTTGTGTAACTCCCTATCCGCTCCGACGAAATTTTTCCCGCTGAACATCTTCATGTGCGTTCCTCTTCCTGCCGTAAATGCCGTAACGCTGCGATGAATGCTTGAGTCATCATGTCGCTAACAAGTTCAATGTGTAGGGCTAAGCATGCAAAAATGCCCAAGTACGCCTTAAATGCTTTAGCTCCTCGATCCTTCCATGCCTTGATGTCGATAGATCCGGCATAGTCAACGCCTGTGTAGGTGAATGGACGAGAAATGCGAACTCGAGGAGCTGGTAAATTACCCATTAGCTGTTAAAACGGTTTGGCTCGGTATCGCAAGAAGATGGGACACTGATGTCTGCAGCGTTCCGTAACCCAAGAATCCAAAGTAGTCGTCTATGCCATTAGTCCAGTTTTCGACAACGGCGAATGTTGATTTCCAAATCGTCTAACATCTCTGGTTTATCGGCAAAGACTAGTGACTTCACATACCCCCAAAGAAAGTCATCTAAAGGTCTGAGATCACAAGACTGTGGAGGCCAATTCACAGGTCCATATTTGCCGCAATAAATTGATGGTTGTCGTACGCCGTGTGGCATGTAGCACCATCTTGTTAGAACCAAGGTTCTGTCACGTCGATGCCATTCAACTGAGGAGCAGAGAATTCGGAAATCACCTTTCTATTGCTCCCTCCATTGTAGATAACGTTCTGGCCGGCATGGTCCTTAAAGAAATATGGGCCAGTAGTTCCACTAGAGCACCGTGGCGCAGTGGGTAGTGTGTTGGCCTCTGACGCCGATGACACGGGATCGAATCCCGACACAGCCATGTCATCGAACGTGTTTTTCACGGTGTTTCTCCTCAGCGGGGTTCTGACAAAACCCCCTGTAGTAAAATTGTCATGAACAGCTTCTCGAAATTCGCCGTTCGGAACCGGCAATAAACTGTAGGTCCCTTTCACCTATGGGAAAATGAAATCACACACAACATGGGTGATTGAGAGAAGCTCGGCTCAGGTTCTTCATGGACTGTAACGCCAACATATGTATGTATGTATGTAGTTCCACTAGCCCTGGTTGTAAGGGCGTCTCGACAAAGGCTTCTGGGTTTTCTCCACTCCAAATTCAGCAATTTTGCTTGTTTACATACCAATTTAACCAAAAATGGGCCGCGGGCCTTATTGGAGAACAAAGTTTTGCGTTGAAAATGAGGATCAAGCTGAATGATGTTTTCGGGCCATTCGCCGAACCTAAGACGCATATAATGGTCACGCGGTTTTATTTAAGCTTTTCAGCCAACATTATTCCGTAAAACCTTCCCAATCTAGATGGGCATGGCACAAATTGCTGTGCACGATGAAGAGTCGACTCATTCGGATTCTCCTCAACACTGCGCTCCACAACGACAATAATTTCGTCAGTTCGCACTGCTTGGGGTCTTTGGGGATGCGTATTATCCACTAGAGTGTCCTTAGGGCGAAAACGATTCATCGCGTTCCAAATAACATGCTCTGATGCACTTATATGTATGTCGACCGTAAAATTGACGTAGCGCACTATAATTTTGGCGAACCAAACCATGGCTTTCAATAAAAGTTTTCACAATTTGCACGCGTTGTTCTGGCGTTAATACATATATTCATCTTAAAAGGGCAAAACGTATTAATCTCAAATCAACTTTCAACTGTCAAAATGACAATCTGTAGAAACAGTGTTGCCAGTTTAAAAACCAAACGTTTTAAAAAAACACCCATTACAAGCCCGTTGAACGGCCTCGGCGGCCTTGGTTTCCGCTTATTGCACGTCTTATCGGCTCGAGTGATAGTCTATGACTGTTTCCATATATTTATTCTGATTTTTGATTTTATTTTTGTGTTTTTCAGATGGGGACGATGGACGGAAATCCAGGAGCTGGGTCAATTCAAGCGCGGATGGCGTGAGTCTGACATCGAGGATTGTGCTCGTGTTATTGTGAGTGTTATGTTGTTTCTTGTTTTCTTCTTAATTTCGTTTTCAATAAAAATATGATGAATATCATGCTAATATTGAGGAAACTCTAGGTTTTCGCTGAGTAAAAACCGAACTTCTCACTCACTGACCGCCATAGAAACCTGAGCAATAGAACCGAATTTTGATCAATTTCGAGTTGAAATTTTAATGAAATTTCTTTAACTTTTGTTCGTATACAGCTCCTCTACTGTTTGCAAGTGTACAAGGGCGATGAGAAGATCAAGAATTTCATATGGGATCTAATTACACCGACTGAGGATGGCGAAATACAGAAAATCAGCAGGGACCATAGTGGCTTACACAACTTGGTGCCACGAGGTAGGAATGCAAAAGGTATGGTAAAAAACGAACGGTATTTTTACCTGCAAATTTTGAGAGCGAAAAAAAAATATCAACACATCGGCTGCAGTGTTTTAGATCTACACCCACCATCCATATACCAAATACATCCCCGATCTCTACTCTAGCATATACATACGTATGTTGTATACTACTACTACCTCTAGTACCACAGAGCTGGCTGGCAGTTTTATTGGAATGATCTTGTATGCCAAACTCTCATTCAATTCCTCCTTCTGCAGTGCGGCCCAACATACTGAGTATACTACTCATCCCGTATACGAGTACACCAAACATTGCGGATTGTATTTCTAAAACACTACCGCAATCGATGCAGTAAATTATTAATGAATATCAAAAGTGTCTACTATTTTTTACCACAATACCAAAAACATATCTTTACTACTGCTTCAATGTTAATAAAATCCCATTAATTCCCATACCTCCACTCATCATCACATCTATTGTTTAGTTGTATAAAATCAAAGAGAACCATACGTATATCGTATACGGTATGTAATGTTTGAAGGAAAAAATCAATAATGATAGACTAACCAATATAACGCTTTGCTCTAACTCGATTTTTGTTGCCATTTAGATGCATACTAGTACAATTGTGCCCCTCATACGGCTTCCCCCCCACCCCAAATATCCATCTCATGCTGCTCTGTCATTCAATTGTTCAATTATACTAATTTTGATCTTGTATTTATCTCTGTTTCCCTTCCCCACCCCATGCACATCTCGTGTACATACTTCGATTTAGGTCGTAATGGTGGCAAGAATACCAAGGAAACAGCATGTACCAGTGGCGGTGGACTGGGCAAATCGGAACAAGGCGAAAAAGGTTGCGGCCAGAATATTGTTGACCCAAATCACTGGAGCAAACAGGAGAAATTCGATGCCGAAGTCTATCTCGAGGGTCCGTACAAAAAGCATTTGGGTCGACACGCGAATAAGTGAGTCGTGTGGAATCGGAACTTATTATTCTTTCCATCAATGTTCATTCATACTAACGTGTCGTATATTTTTCTTTCTTATTTTCTTTATATCCTTTCGCATTTACAGGGTACTATTGCGCGTACGGATGTTATACTATATTCAGCACGAAGTTATCGGTGACTTGGTGCAACAGATCAACGATGGAGTCCCGGCAAGGTAAACAATTTTAAGTTCCTCTTCTCTGTTTGCCTTCCATTCGAACATCTATAACATCTCATTCTCATTTCGTTTATGTTTTGGGTTCTTTTTTTTTCTGAGTTAATTCTTTTTATTCAAGGCCAATTTTTTCAAAAAACTCTAGATGTTTCCAAAACAAAATAAATATATTTAAAAGCAACAAGTTTGAAAAAAAAAAATGAAAAGCTTTCGACACCTGCTTTGTTTGTAAGAATGAATCGAAAACAAAAAATGAGAGTTAAAGCGAACGAGTTCGGAAAATTCGTGTAGAGTGTCGTTGGTGCTCGTGTTCCTGTTCAGTTTACTTAATTACATATTTTCGTTAATTTTTGCTGTACTCTACTCTTTCTCTCTCTCTCTCTCTCGCTCGCTCGATATGACACCGTTATTTGATTGACTGTCAACGTTACATATTTACGAAAACTACTCTAGTGTATTTGATATTTACAAATTGTATTTTGATGTTAAGTGGGTTTTTCTATTACAGTGCGTTCTCGATTATCGCAACTAATTAAAACGAGGGTAGTTGCAATGACTGAGGTTGTTGCAATAATCGGGTAATTTTTTTTTAGGCTCAATTCGAGATGCAAAGCGAAAATCAGAAAACCAACACATACAGTAGGTGGCCAAGTCATTAGGGACACTATTGAGATTTTTTTAATTTACATACATACATACATTTTCAGTGGCCCGCATGTTCCACTAAAAGAGTCGCGGAGGCAACGCGCGCACGCGGGATCTCCAGGCCCCTCGATCCTCCGCCATCGACTCTTAACTCATCAGGAGCTATGCCCAAGCGCATCCAGGCAAGTTTTTGGACTTGGTCCAACCACCTCGTCCTGGGTCTGCCAAGCGGTCGCCGGCCTGATGGTATTGCATCCAAGGAACGCTACGGAAGTCGTGATGATGGCGACATTCATCTCACGTGATCAAACCATCGAAGCATAGCCCTTTCCATTCGGAGAAGCAGCTGCTCAACATTGAGTTCCCCGCGCACTGCCGTGTTTCTCACCCTATCTCGGCGAGTAACTCTCACAACAGCACCAAGAAATCTCATTTCGGCAGCTTGTATTCGCGATCTTATTCTTTCGGTCAATACCCACATTTCATGACCATAGGTGAGAGTTGGAACAATTACTGAGTTGAAAACCGCTAACTTGGCTTTGACGCCAACCTCGGTCTTCCTGATTACAGATCTTCCAAGCTGTTTCAAAATTGACCCAGCTTGGCCAATCCTGCAGGAAACCTCAGTATTACTCCTCCCATCACTCGTGAAGAAGACCCCGAGATACTTAAACTTCTCCACCTGCTTCAATGGGACTCTACTAACATGTAGAGTGCATTCGACAGGTGTTCTGGAAATAACCATAACCTCGGATTTGTCCACGTTAACCCTCATTCCAGCATCAGCACATACGGCCACAACTAAGTCATCTGCAAAAAGAAGATGGCTTATCCTCAACTCTCCCAATGTAAAACACTCCTCGCCTCGATTGCGCTGCAACCTCCAGTCCATATATATAATGAAAAGAAGAGGTGACAAGACGCACCCTTGGCGAAGTCCAACGCCCACGGTGAAAGGTGTTGATTTACTACCGTTAGCCCGAACGCAGCTGCTACAATTTGTGTATAGAGACTGAATGGCCCTCAACAGAGGACCATCGATCCCATACTCCTGCAGAACACTCCAGAGTTTACCTCGAGGAACTCGGTCATGTGCTTTTTCCAAATCTACAAAGCAGCTGTAGATTGGTTTGGCGTACTACCAAGCCTTCTCTAGTACCATTCTTAAAGTGAAAAGCTGATCGGTTGTACTTCTGCCGTGACGAAACCCGCACTGTTCATCTCCTATCCTGGATTCAACCATAGCTCTAGAACGCGCCTCCATCACCTTAGCGTATAATTTACCGGGGACACTTAAAAGAGATATGCCCCTATAGTTAGAACACTCCTTTTGAAAAGAGGAATAATCACCGCAGTTTGCCAATCGCTAGGTGTCTCAACATAAAAAGTAAACACTGTACAAAAACATACATTATACAAGACTACTGTGCAAAAAATCACTACAAAATTGAAAGTATTGTTTATACGTAGCTGGCCACAGCTTAGCTATTTCATCTAAAAAGCTAACTGCCGCCTTTGATATTGGCACATTATTATCGTTGAGTGGTAGTGGTACTGTCACCGAACTAGAGGATGCACGTTTCTTTGCAATATCTTCTGGTCGCCTGTACATTAAATCGATATCGGTTAACTCGATTTTAGGTTCCTCAATTAACGCTGCAGGTGGAACTTTCAAGTGATAACCCTCTCTGCAGAAACTACGTAGTAATTCGATTCCCTCACGTCGTTTATTACCACGATATCTTGTCTCCCAAGCATCAAGCAATCGATTGTAGTATCGTGGATTCTCGATAAATTGCAGATATTTGTAAGCTGCCACCTTACCCCAGGCAGAAGTTCGGCTCTGGGACACCTAATCCTAGAACGTTGGCGCTCTGTGACACCTCAGCCCAGAACAGGTAGTTTGTATGGGATTTTAGGGGATACGTTCCTAGGCGGCAAAATACCAATCAAAAATTTGAAAAAATCAGTTTAATAGTTCGCCGTTGATGCGGCCGTCCTCTGCCGCGTCTTCCTTCCGGGGTGGATTCGAAGACTCTTCGGGTCGGAGCTGTATTTTCCATGCGCTCTACATGGCCTAGCCACCTTAGATGCTGTATCCGTAGACGTCGTACCAGGCCGATGTCACTGTACAACCCGTACAGTTTTTCGTTATATCTTCTCCTCCATATACCCTTTGAACAAACGGGACCGTAGATAGTGCGCAGAATCTTCCTCTCGAAACGACCAAGGTCATCTTCATCCGCTTTTGTTAAGGTCCAAGCCTCTGCGCGGTAAAGGAGGACTGGGATGATTAAGGTCTTATATAGTGTCATCTTGGTTATCCGAGACAGGGCTCTACTTCTCAATTGCCTCTTGAGCCCAAAGAAAGAGTGATTCTGCATTTGATTTCGGAATTGATGTCGTTGTTCCAGGTCACTGCGGAGCCAAGGTAGACGAAGTTGTTAACTCCCTCGAATTTATATCGGCCAATACCAACGTTCTGGCCAAGACGTCGGTGGTGAGCGTCCTTTTTTGATGATAGCATATATTTAGTTTTACCCTCGTTTACTGCCAAACCAATTTTCACCGCCTCCATCTCTACACTCGCAAACGCCTCATTGGCATCTCGCTGTGATCTACTTATTATGTCAATATCGTCGGCGTATGCAAGGAGTTGCGAGGATTTGAAATAGATTCTGCCTCTTTTGTTGACCAGTGATTTTTTCACAATCATTTCTAACATGATGTTGAAGAAATCACACGACACCGCATCGTCCTGCCTAAATACTTTTTTGACACCAAAACTATCGGTAAGGTGTTCACCGATTCGCATGGAGCAGCGAGCATTCTCTATAGTCATCCTGCATAGTTTGACGAGTTCAGCAGGGATGCCAAAGGTAGACATAGCGTTGTATAACTCGTCTCTAATTACGCTGTCGTATACGAGAGCACCGGGTAGTGTGTTGGCCTCTGACGCCGATGACACGGGATCAAATCCCGACATAGCCATGTCATCGAACGTGTTTTCACGGTGTTTCTCCTCAGCGGGGTTCTGACAAAACCCCCTGTAGTAAAATTGTCATGAAAAGCTTCTCGAAATTCGCCGTTCGGAACCGGCAATAAACTGTAGGTCCCTTTCACTTATGGGAAAATTAAATCACACACAACATGGGTGATTGAGAGAAGCTCGGCTCTGGTCCTTCATGGGCTGTAACGCCAACATACATACATACATACGGCTTTGAAGTCGACAAATAGGTGATGAGTGTCGACTTAAAATTCATTGGTTTTTTCCAGGATCTGCCGGAATGTGAAGATTTGGTTGACGGTGGACTTCCGTGGCCTGAATCCGCACTGATAAGGACCTATCAGCTTATTTACAAAAGGTTTCAGGCGTTCACACAAAACAGCAGAGAAGGATTTGTAGGCCGTGTTAAGAAGACTTATTCCTCTGTAGTTGGCGCAGTCAGAGGGGTCTCCTTCTTGTGGATCGGGCATACGATGCTGAGACTCTTTTCCTCGGGCATGCTTTCCTTTGACCATATCTTACAGATGAGCTGGTGCATGCTCCTAACCAGATCATCCCCAGCTGCCTTGAAGAGCTGATCAGATAGTCCGTCTGCGCCAGCAGCTTTATTCGACTTGAGTTTCGATATGGCAATCTTAACTTTGTCGAGTGCAGGAGACGGAACCATCTGCGGTCTTCGTCATTTAGAAATGGATCATTCCATCTGACAGCAGAAGTGGTTTTTCCTAGCTTTATAAACCTTGTCATGTTCGTTTTATCTGTTGATAAAGTTTTCGAACGTCACGCCTGCAGTAACACCTCTACAAATCCTTAATCGCGCGCTTCTCGTGCTCTTTCTTTTGAGAAGCCTATGCTCCTCCCTTCTTTTTAACTCGTAGAGCCCACGAGCTGCTCTTGTTCTTTTATGCAGCGAGGCCTTAGGATGCATAATCCTGCTTCGCTGTATGGATCCTCCTGCACTCGTCATCAAACCAGGTGTTTCTTCGTGGTGGAGCCTTGAGGCTCAAAACTTCAGATGTAGAGCTTTTCAGGGCTTGTTTGCGAAGGTTCCACTCCTGTTCTATTGATAGTGTGGAGGGTTGAGGTGTATTGGAAAGCTTAAGTGAGACGCGATTGGTAAAAGCACGAGCGGTTTCTGGCGATAGTAGCTTTCCGATGTCATAACTTTGTATTCTTACTCTACTCCGCCGCGTTCATGATATTCGTAGGCGCATCTTGGCTACTACAAGATAGTGGTCCGAGTCGATGTTAGCCCCTCGGAAGGTTCAGACATCAAGAATAGTGGAAGAGTGTCTGGCGTCGATTGCGATGTGATCAATCTCTTTGGTGGTCGATTGATCAAAGACCGCCCGGTGCCTTTGTGTATATCGAGGTGCGGGAAGTGGGTATTGGCTAGAAGAAGATTTCGCCCCGTAGCAAGATTAATCAGCCTGTGTCCGTTATCGGATGTAGTGTCGGCTATGTTTGCCGATGACTCGTTCAAAGATGCTTTTTTTTGTATCCAGCTTAGCATTGAAGTCTCCTAGTACAATTTTGATGTCATAGCTGGGTCTTTGGGCATACGTTCTGTCTAGGAGATCATAGAACTCATCTTTGGCGGAGTCATCCTTGTCTCTAGTGGGGGCTTGGATGCATGTCAGGCTGATGTTCAAATATTTTGCCTTGATACGGATCGTTATGAGGCGTTCACTCACATGCCGAAAGCTTAGGACTTTTTGCCTTAATCCACCTTGAACAGCAAATCCGCATCCGAACTATCGTTGTCCTCTCTCCCTATAGCAGTCGCCGTAGTAAATATCGCAGTTTTTCATCCGTTTTATACCCGGTCCATTCCATCGCATTTCCTAGATGACGGTTATGTCCGCTTTATAGCGGTCTAGGGCGTCCGCAAGCTGTTCGGCTGCACGTGGCCTGTTTAGGGACCTAACATTCCACGTACAGAGCCGAAGAGCAAAGGTCGTCAACATTAATCCGCTCCGTTTTATCCGAGGCTTGTGGTTGTTTTGGAGTTCGTGTTTTTTTTTACGGTTACGGCTTACTAGGCCGTAGCCCAACCGACTAATCCTGTTTTTTGGCGCAGGAGGCTCGCCATTCGCCCTTCCCCATCTGCGTATTTCATAGGAAATCTCCAGATGGCACCACGAGGAGGTGGAGAATACGCAAGATGTTCGACTGCGGTGACTCTTCTCACTTTGTAGCAGGCCAGCATCCGTCGGATGGCAAGCCAAGCGACTGATCACTAAACAAAATTCATTTAACTGACAACAATATCTTGCTTTCAATAGATACACTCACACAACTTCGCTCACATTCATACAGGCACTCAAACCTAGCGGTAAGATAACTGCCCAGACAAGAGGAAACCTCAGAACACAAACATAGCCAAGAACTAGAGTATCGAGTCAGAATTATTTGAAAAGTTGCGATTACTGCATCAACAGTGATGTAAATTCAGCTGTTGCGTGAATCGAGAGTTGCTTTAACCGAGAACGTACTTTTTTATTGTACTTTTATTACATGCGAGGATTGTATTCATTCGCAAGAAATAAGCAAACAATGATTATTTATTTGGTTGATGAGATCGAAAGTTTTGGTTGAGGTTGACGATGAACAAAAAAAAAAATAACAAAATAGAATTGGCGCACGGATAAGCAATCAGCCAAATCTCTTGATCCAATCACTGTTTCCTTCACACATTTTTGTCGGCTTACCGTTGATACATACAGCTATGGACAAAAAAATAAATACACTTGAAGCCATTGGACAAAGAGTTGTATTTTAACGTATTCATACATGTATTTTACGCCGGTCGTCATGCTATAGTGGGAATAACCGCTGAAACTATAAAAACGATCGTCTTTTGATGCGGTAAAAAAAAAAATAAATTCACTTCATTCAATCTATTATTATTATTAGTGATGGAAATGAATGCGATTTTTCTATTTAATTTGCATGCGAATTCTTCAATATGAGCATGTGAAATGCTAATGCTAAATTAATATAAAAAACCGGCCAAGTGCGAGTCGGACTCGCCCACAAAGGGTTCCGTACCATCTGTATATATAAATATGAAAGAGACTATGTATGTTACCTCATCAGTCATCACATTAAATCACATTTTTTGTATGATGACAGACCTTGGTTGCAGGCAGGTTATAGGCATATTACTTTGATAATCAAAAATCTTCATGATGAGATATAGTTGATCATCAAAGTGTCCACTGAATTCAAATCAATTATCTTACTTGACAGCAAGGATGTGAAAAGGTGAATAACAATAATGGGAAATATGAGCAAAAGATTTGCAGCTAGAATTAATACATCAAAGACACAAAAGAGATCAAAGCTGGGAAGTTTGCTACTGGTTGTGGGATATTGTCGACTAACCTTAGTTCAGTATGTGACCAAGGGCATTTTTTGGATGAAAATCATGTCTGTTGTATGGGAGCCCCCCTTAAATATTAATATAAAAAAATATTAAATATTTTTTAGTATTTGTCGTGGTAGCGGCAACAGAAATTCATCATCTGTGAAAATTTCAGCTATCTAACTATCACGGTTCATGAGATACAGCCTGGTGACAGACGGACGGACGGACAGCGAAGTCTTAGTAATAGGGTTCCGTTTTACCTTTGAGTACGGAACCCTAAAAATCATTGCAAATTCAGAACTGCGAATAAAACACTGATCATTAGTTTAAATCGAAGTTCGAATGCTCTGGTGAAGCTGAAATGGAAATGATGGTAACTTTCAGCGGCATACTGCTGAATGCCAGAGCATTCTAGAGACTATACAGGGTGCCCCACGAGCAATGTGCCAAAAAGCTAGAGCGTGTAGGTCTGGTCAAGACAAGAATAAAATCATATAGGAGGGGCATGCGGTTTGCATGCCGGCGGTGTTATTCTTCTTCTTTTGGCGCTACAGTTCATGGCGAACCTGGGCCTCCTTTAAAAAAAACCTCTTCAACTGGCACGGTCTTTCGCCAGCAGTCTCCAGTGCCGCACGCCTAGTTGGTTAAGGTCCTCGACCGTTTTCCCCCTTCGGGGTTGCATTCAAAAACCTTCCGGGCCGGAGCTGTGTTTTCCATGTGCTCAACATGGCTAGCCATCTTAGCCGTTGGATTCGAAGACGCCGTGCTATGTTCATGTCGCTGTACAGCCCGTACAGTTCACTATTAAGTCTTCTCCTCCACTCCCCATTTATGCAGGTCGGGCCGAAAATCGCACGCACAATTTTTCTCTCAAACGACCAAGGGCCTCCTCATCCGCTTTCGATAAGGTCCATGTCTCTGCGCCATAGAGCAGGACCGGGGTGATAACGGTCTTGTATATGCTCACCTTGGTTTTTCGAGAGGGGGCTCTGCTTTTCAATTGCCTCCCGGGCCCAAAGAAACAGCGGAAGGCAAGAGTTATTCTGCGTTTGATTTCAGCACTGATGTCGTTTCTGCATGTCACTGCGGAGCCTAGGTAGACGAAGTCCTTGACTACCTCGAAATTATACCTGCCAATATGTACACCCTGGCCAAGACGCCGGTGGTTCGTGTCCTTTTTTGACGACAGCATATATTTCGTTTTGCCCTCATTTACCGCCAGTCCCATTTTAGCCGCTTCCGTCTCAATACTCGTAAAGGCCTCATCTCGCTGACTTCGTCCAATTATGTCAATGACATCGGCATATGCGTTGTACGGACTTGAAAAAGATGGTGCCCGTCGTATTGACCAGTGAGTTCTGCACGATCCTTTTTTGACATAAAAGGTATCGGTTGGGTCGCTTCCGACTCTGATGGAGCAGCGAGAGTTCTCCAATGTCATCCTGCATAATGTGACAAGTTTGGCAGGGATGTAAAAACTAGACATGGCGTTGTATAGCAGCTCGTCTCTATTTGTACTATCGTATGCAGCATTAAAGTCGACAAACAGGTGGTGGGTGTCGATCTGGAACTCGTTTGTTTTTTCCAGGATCTGCCGCAGTGTGAATAATTGGTCTATAGTGGACTTCCCGGGCCTGAAACCACACTGATATGGACCAATGAGTTTATTAACGAACGGTTTCAAGCGTTCACACAGAACAGCAGAGAAGATTTTATAAGCGATGTTCAGAAGACTTATTCCTCAGTAGTTGGCGCAGACAAAGGGGTCTCCATTCTTGTGGATCGGGCAAACGATACTAAGATTCCATTCATCGGGCATGCATTCCTCTGACCATATCTTACAGATGAGCTGGTGCATACTCCCAACCGGTCATCTCAGCTGCCTTAAAGAGTTCGGGAAATAGTCCGTCTACGCCAGCAGCTTTGTTGGACTTAAGCTTAGAAAAAGCATTCCTAACTTCGTCTAGGTCAGGGGGACGGAATTCCCTGCTATCATGAAGGGGTTATTCTGCCCGACAGCGGGATCTGTTTCGTCTTCGCCGTTATACAGTCTGCAAAAGTAGTATTTCCAGATTCTTAGTACCGACTGTGTATCCACTACTAGGTTTCCATTTTCGTTCTTGCAGGCTTCGGTTCTGGTCTTACATCCCTGGCATGTTTGTTTTATCGGTGATAAAACCTCCGAACGTCTCTCTCTCTCTCTCTCTGGGACATTGGGCATATGTCCTTTCTAGGAGGTCGTAGAAGTCCTCTTTTGTACTTCCTGGACTTCGGTAATATCTGCCTTTTAACAGTATAGGGCCTCCGCAAGTTGTTCGGCTGCACGTGGTCTGTTGACGGACCTTACATTCCACGTACATAGCCGAATATCATTCTTCCTTTTCATTTGGTTGTTTCCTGGGTCGTCATCGGTAAATCCGTCCCTTTTTTGTATCCGACGCTTTTTTCGGGTTTTTTGGCTTGTTCGTTTTTTTCCAGGCCGGGCCATAGCCTAACCGACATTTATCCTGTTTTGTGGCGCAGGAAACTCGCCATTCACCCTTTTCCGTTCGCGATTTCAAACAGAAATCCCCAGGTGATACCACGAGGAGGTGGAAATAGGGCTTACTAACAGAGTTGCTAGATTTTCGGCTGCAGTGGCTTCTGCTCGCTATTTTACGGGCCAGCGCATGTCGAATACGCTACTATCCCTACGAGGCCTTTGTTAGTCGTTACCACCCCGGCGGCGTTATTGCGCCATATTTTTTCGTCGATTATAACAATAGTCACGTTACTGTGAATGGCCAGCGTTATCGCGCCTTGATTACCGATTATTTTTGGCGCGAATCGAAAGATATGGACTTGGACGACATGTGGCTTCAACAAGATGGTGCCCCAAGTCACACAGCACACGTTACAATCGATTTATTGAGTAAGTTTGATTAGGGCGCCGTGGCACAGTAGTTAGTGTGTTGGACTCTGACGCACGATGAGCGAGTTCGGATCCTGATAACACCAATGCCATCGAATGTTTATTTTGCGGCGTCCCTCCTCGGCGGGGTACTGGCAAAACCCCCCGTAGTATAGTTGCCTAGAAAAAGCTTCTCGACTCACGCCGTTCGGAATCGGCATTAAGATTGTAGGTCCCTTTCACCTGTGTGAAAAATAGAATCACACACAACATGGGTGATTGAAGAGAAGATTGGCTCTGGTCCTTCATGGGCTGTAACGCCACCAAAAAGAAGAAAAGAAGTTTGATTAGCGTGTTATCTCAAGAAATGGGCCAGTCAATTAGCCGCCTCGTTCGTGCGATTTAACGCCTCTAGACTATTTTCCTTGGGGCTACGTTAAGTCCTTGGTTTATGCCAACAAGCCGACGACATTGGAAGAGCTCAGAGTTATCATTAAACGTAAAATAGCGGCCGAGTTATCGAAAATTGAGTCCAAACCAATCGACCGCTGCAAACGTGCCCGCGGTGGCCTTATGAACCAAGTCGAGTTCCATTCAGAAATGTTTTGATTGTACTTCAAGCCGATAATAAAGTTTTTGAAATATCTCAAAGTTGTCAAGATTTTATTGGAAAACCCGGTAAAATAATATCGTTTACACTGTGTTTCCATCAGATACACTTCGCTCTCAATGTGTGCATTTATTTTTTTGTCCAGACAATACATAAACTGGCGTTTTAGGACGAGGCTGCTTTTATTCTGCGGGGTGTAATTTGTCCTCGAGGCCTGACTACTTACTACAAGATATCGTTGTTCTCAGTAAAGAAAGAATCGCGTGGCAGACTAAGGTGTATCTATTTTTTTGTCCATAGCTGACCAAGGTGAAAGCAAAGATTTCATTTGAGCATGCAAGAGTTTTTGTTTTTCCTAAATTATGGATATATTTGCAGGATATTTGGATATGGTTCGGAATGTTTTTTGCAAATCTCTTTCCTTAACTTATTTTCTCCTAGTTGGTTCTACTTTATTTTTTGTTTTTTATTCGATGTGTTTTATTCGTTAGTGTTATACCCCGTCCGAGACTCAAGACCCAAGTACAAAGTGAGGGAAAACAGGGAAATACGTATTGAGGACAGGGAAATTTAATTTTTATTTGTTCTTTTAAGAATACGTGGTTTCCAAATCGGCTTTTGTATACAGTGCATCACAAAGTCAAAATGGGACACTCTCCAAAAAAGGTTTCCGCATGGAATATCAATGTCTTGTTTGTGTAGAAACATTAATGTAAAAAACCGGCCAAGTGCGAGTCGGACTCGCCCACAAAGGGTTCCGTACCATCTGTATATATAAATATGAAAGAGACTATGTATGTTACCTCATCAGTCATCACATTAAATCACATTTTTTGTATGATGACAGACCTTGGTTGCAGGCAGGTTATAGGCATATTACTTTGATAATCAAAAATCTTCATGATGAGATAGTTGATCATCAAAGTGTCCATTGAATTCAAATCAATTATCTTACTTGACAGCAACGATGTGAAAAAGTGAATAACAATAATGGGAAATATGGGAAAAAGGTTTGCAGCTAGGATTAATACATCAAAGACACAAACGAGATCAAAACTGGGAAGTTTACTACTGGTTTTGGGATATTGTCGACTAACCTTAGTTCAGTATGTGACCAAGGGGATTTTTTGGATGAAAATCATGTCTGTTGTATGGGAGCCCCCCTTAAATATTAATTTTGTTGTTATTTGTCGTGGTAGCGGCGACAGAAATACATCATCTGTGAAAATTTCAACTCCCTAACTATCACGGTTCATGAGATACAGCCTGGTGACAGACGGACGGACAGCGAAGTCTTAGTAATAGGGTTCCGTTTTACCTTTGGGTACGGAACCCTAAAAACTAAAAAAGTGGGAAAACAAAGTCAAAGTTAGAATGGGACACTTCAACAAAATCTAAAAATGGAGTAACGAAAGATATGTTCAAGGCTTGTTGGCTAGCCTTTTTGGTTTTTGTTTTTTTTTACAGCTGCTAATCGTCTAATCGTCTTGGCATGGACTCTCCTAATTTTCTGCAGAAGGAGGGTTTTGTATCTATATATGTTTTGTAGTTTGTATTGATGAGGGATTTCTGTGTGCAGTTCTGCAATATTCGTGGGTTACGGAAGAATTTCTTGGCCACGTACATTTGTGTCCATATCTCTCTCCGCAAACCGGCTGTTTTGGCACTTTGTGAAACACAGGTCGATGAAAAGTCTGATCCTTCGGATTCTAGTCTTCCTGGATATAACTTAGTGCATTGCTTACCAGCTACTTCCACAGTATAGCCAAACATCCATATCGGAATCTAATTTCATATGGCTTAAATTCACATTCCGTAAGCACATATTAAGGTTATTAAACCTTGAGTATGCGCAAATTATAAAAAAAAAAACGGAAGGCTCTATCAGATTCCATTTGGCTATTAAAGTCGTTCCAATTTTTTATCGAATGCTTTTACAATTTTTCTTCGAGATGACCCCACAGGTGTTCAATCACGTTCAAATCGGGTGAGTGAGGTGGTGTTTTCGTAACGTACTTACAGTTGTAAAGAGGCCAGGACCTTACATTATAAGCTTTGTGCTTTGGGTCATTATCTTGATAGAACTAAAACTCATTCTCTAACCCAATTTTCGTGCACTTACTTAGATGGCGCTACAGTTCGGGTGTGAACAATGGCCTCCATCAACAAGCCTCTCCAGCCGGCACGATCTTTGGCCAGCCGCTTCCAGTGCCCCATGCACAGTTGGTTGAGGTCCCTTTTCACCTGTGCGCGCCACCTTAGATGTGGTCGTCCTTTGCTGCGTCTTCCCACGGGGTTGATGTCCAATACTCTTCGGGCCGGAGCTGTGATGTACATTCGCTCTACATGGCCCGACCATCTTAGACGTTGGATCCGAAGACGTCTAATTAAGCCGATGTCGCTGTACAGCCCATACAGTTCATGATTGAATCTCCTCCTCCACTCTCCGTTTACACAAACGGGACCAAAGATTGCACGCAGAATTTTCCTCAAGAGCCTCTTCATCCACTTTTGATAAAGTCCAAACTCAGCGCCATAGAGAAGGACCGGGATGATTAAGGTTTTGTATAGGGACACCTTAGTTTTTCGATAGAGGGCTCTACTACTCAGTTGCCTCTTGAGCCCAAAGAAGCAGCGGTTGGCAAGAGTTACTCTGCGTTTTATCTCTGGTGTCATCGCTACTTGTCACTATCGAGCCAAGGTAGACGAAGTCCTTGACTACTTCAAAAATATAGCTGCCGAAGGTGATGTACGGATCAAGACGTCGGTGTTTTGTGTCTTTCTTTGATGACAGCATATATTTGGTCTTGTCCCCATTTACCCTTAGACCCACTTTAGCCGCTTCTGCTTCAATGCTTGCGAAAGCCTCATTGACGTCTCGCTTTGTCCGTCCAATAACGTCAATGTCATCTGCGTAGGCAAGTAATTGTGTAGACTTGAAGTAGATCGTACCTCTTGTATTGGCCGCAGAGTCCCGCACGATCTTTTCAAGAATGATGTTAGAGAAATCACATGACAAGTACGTTACCCTGTCTAAAACCTTTTTTAACATCGAAGGCTTTTTAACATCGGAGGTTAGTTCACCTTCGACTTTAATGGAGCAGCGACAGTTCTCCATAGTCATCCTGCCAGTCTGACGAGTTTGTCAGGAATGTTAAAACATGGCATGGCTCTGTATAGCTCGTCTCTATAAACACTGTCATATGCGGCTTGAAAGTCGACAAAAAGATGGTGCGTGTCGACCTGGAATTCATGGGTCTTCTCCAAGATCTGCCGTAGTGTAAATATTTGGTCTATCGTATATTTTCCTGGCCTGAAACCACACTGGTAGGAACGCATCAGATTGTCCACGAACGGTTTCAGGCGCTTACACAGTACGGCAGAGGAGATCTTGTACGCAATGTTCAGAAGACTTAACCCTTGTAATTGGCGTAGTTTGCCCAGTAGGGGACCGGGCAAACGATGCTGAGATTCCATCCATCGGGTATGCATTCTTCCGACCATATCTTGCAGATGAGTGTATGGTCCTAACCAGCTCATCGCCAGCTGCTTTAAACGTTCCGCGGGAAGTCCGTCTGCTCAAGCATCTTTATAAAACTTAAGTTTCGATATCGCTATTTTAACGGGACGGGATTCTCTTTCGTCTTCGTCCATTGTGAATGGTTCATTCTGCCTGACGGCGGCATTTTGACTATCATCGTCGTTATACAGTCTGCAGAAGTGCTCCTTCCACAATCTCAGCATCGACTGTGACTCCACTACTAGTTGTCCGTGCTCAGCCCTGCAGGCTTCTGCTCTGGCTTTATAGCCTTGTCATGTTCGTTTTACTTTTTGGTAAAATTTTCGAACGTCATTCCTGCAATAACATCTCTCCATTTCCTCGATCTCGCGCTTCTCGTGCTTCTACTTTTTTCTTCTCATAAGCGCATGCTCCTCTCTCCTTTTCTGTTCATAGAGCTCGCGGGCGGCTTTCGTCCGCCAATCCATTGTAGCCATGTATGCATTCTGTTTTACTACATGGGCCTGTCTGCATTCGTCATCAAACCAGGGGTTTCTCGAAGGTGGTGGCTTGAAACCGAGTACATCTGAGGCGGCCTCTCTGATGGCGTTCTGACAACGATTCCATTGCTGTTCTATGGTTTGTATAGATTGCATCGGGACTTGAGAGAGCTTAAGAAAGACTTGATCGGCGAAGGTCCTGGGGTCTCCTGCCATTGCAGTTTTCCGACGTTAAATTTTGGTGTTCTGACTCGACTCCGTTGATTCCGAGAAATTCGCATTCGTACCTTGGCTGCAACACGGTAATAATCCGAGTCGATGTTGGCTCCTCGAAAGGTTCGGACATCTAGGATGCTGGAGGAGTGTCAGGAGTGTCTGCCGTCGATCACAATGTGATCAATTTGATTGGTTGTCGATTGATCAGGGGACCGCACGTGGAGGCTCTGTGTCAACTTGGATTGAGCAGGGACAGAGATAGAAGCTGGCGTTAGCCATGTTAAACGCGATCAACTTCTTTGCTCTGTTTGCTCGCTCCTTCCCTTAGGCACTTGGTGCAAGATTATTTCACAGAATGTCAAAGTACATATATTGGTCTGTTGTACCTTCAAACACCAAGAGCTGATGTTGACCCCCCTCTCCACTACGGAACCACTATCGTGCTTAACAGTGGATCTCTTCATTGGCATTTCTCCATACACAACATCGATGGTTGGTTAGGTGGATTTCCTTCGTAA
Organism: Eumerus sabulonum; assembly: GCA_951905685.1. Taxonomy (NCBI): domain Eukaryota; kingdom Metazoa; phylum Arthropoda; class Insecta; order Diptera; family Syrphidae; genus Eumerus; species Eumerus sabulonum. The sequence continues at coordinate 83,558,529 of OX645063.1, read as the reverse complement.
AGCGGTGGCGATCACTTAGACCACAATATGTAGGTCCATTGTGCTACCATTAGATCGGCCTGGTCACCGTTACTCCTTTAACCATTTTATATTTTTTTTTAAGGTTTAGGTCATATATATACGTTCACTACTCTCTTTAGGGGTGGTTGTCCTAGATATGATTCGAGAGGAACTCGACTGAATTTTCACGTTGGTTGTAGTTCCCAGTAAATGTTCCAAGTGTAATATTGGAACTGAACTTCCCATTACGGGTGTGTTCGGCAACGGTGCCTTTTTAATTTTGGCCATATTTTCGCACATCTTAATCAGTATACAATTCATCCGTCATTTTTCCTTCCAGGATTTTCGTTGTATCTAAACAAGCCTTAATTGTGTGTTGATGCATTGTGTCCCATTTTGACTTTGATATATTGTATTTTTTGTTTTTTCTGTTTTTGTTTGTTTTTAATTAACGACGTCATCCAAATTGGTGTTTTTAGTTTTCATCCGAGACCCCATACGCTTCGTTAACAATGTCGTGACCCATCGTCATCCTTTTTTCATCAATTTGGTTTACAATCGACGACCTCTGCCTTGCCGTTAACATCCTTTCTGCGAACCATATTTTTTTATACTTGAATATACGAGGGTGGATCAAGAAGTACCCGAGTCTGCAATGAAAATGCAAACTTTTGTCAAAACTTTTTTTTTCGACATAATCTCCTTTTAGAGTTATACACTTTTCCCAACGTCCCTTCCATTTTTTCAAAACCTCTAAACAATACGATTTATCAAACTCTTCGGAACAGGCTTCTGTCTCGGCTATAACCTCATCTGAGCTGAATCTTTGCCCGCGAGCCAAGTTTTCAAGTTAGGAAACAGAAAGCAATCGCATACAGCCAAGTGGGGTGAGTATGGTGGATGCGGCAATAATTCGAGCATTTGGCCGCAGATGAATGAGCGTTGTCATGATGATTAGGTGGTGCTACAATCCGGTGTGAGCCTGGGCCTCAACCAACAAACTTCTCCAGCTGGCACGGTATTTTGCCAGCTGTTTCCAGCGACGCACTCCCAGTGAGTTAAGGTCCCCTTCCACCTGTCTGCGCCACCTTAGATTCGGTCGTCCCTCGGGGTTGGACTCGAAGACTCTTCGGGCCGGAGCTGTATTTTCCATTCGCTCAACATGGCCTAGCCATCCTAGACGTTGGATCCGCAGACTCCACTTCCCGTTTATACAAACGGGATCGCTTAAAGCCCAGGCCTCTGCGCCATAGAGGAGGACCGGGATGATTAAGGTTTTGTACATCGCAACTTTGGTCTTTCGAGAGAGGGCTCTACTTCTCAATTGCCGCGTGAGCACAAAGAAGCAGCGGTAATTCTGCATTTGATCTCAGCGCTGGTGTTGTTGTCGCTGGTCACTACTGAGCCAAGGTAGACGAAGTCCTTGACTACTTCGAATCTGCAGCTGCCAATTGTGACGTTCTGCCCGCGACGTCGGTGTTGCGCGTCTTTTTTGGTTGACAGCATACATATATTTCGCTTAATCCTCGTTAACCGAAAGACCCATTTTAGCTGTTTCTGCTTCAAAGCTTTCGAACGGATCATTGATGTCCCGCTGTGTTCGTCCAGTTACGTCAATGTCATCCGCGTACGCAAGTAGTTGTGCAGACTTGAAACAGATCGTACCTCTTGTGTTGGACAGTAAGTCTCACATGATCTTTTCAAGCACGATATTGAAGAAATTACATGACAGTGCGTCACCTTGTCTAAATCCAAAAAGTCTCGGTTAATTCGTTGCCGACCTCAATGGAGCAGCGAGAGTTCTCCATTGTCATTCTGCACAATCTGACGAGTTTAGCAGGGATGTCATAACTAGACATGGCACTGTATAGCTCGTCTCTGTGCACGCTATCATATGCGTCTTGAAATCGTCGAAAAGGTGATGGATTTGGATTTGGTATTCTTGGGTCTTCTCTAAGATCTGCCGCAGTGTGAATATCTGATCTATAGTGGACTTACCTGGCCTGAAACCACACTGATAAGAACCTATCAGATTATTCACAAAGGGTGTCAGGCGTTCACACAGTACGGTAGAGAAGATCTTGTATGCGAAATTAAGGAGACCTATTTCCCTATAGTGGCGAAGCCGACACAGCCATGTCATCGAACGGGTTTTTCACGGTGTTTCTCCTCAGCGGGGTTCTGACAATACCCCCTGTAGTAAAATTGTCATGAAAATCTTCTCTTTCATCGCCGTTAAACAGTCGTAGGAAGTGTTCTTTCCCTATTCTCAGCATCGACTGTCCGTCAGTTTTCATCCCTATAGGCTTCTGCTCGGGTTTTATAGCCCTAGCATGTTCGACTTACTTTGTCGTAGAACTTGCGAGCATTATTCCTGTGATAGCATATCTCCATCTCCTCGATCTCACGCTTTTCGTGCTGTCTTTTTTTCGTCCCTAAAATCCCAATACATCAGAGGCAGTGTCTCTGATGGCACGCTTGCAATGCTCCCACTGTTATTCTGTGGGTTGCACCGGTGTCATTGAAATTTGCGAGAGGTTGAGGGAAACTCGATCGGCCAACAGCAGCTTTATTCGACTTGAGCTTCGATATGGCAATCTTAACTTCGTCGAGGTCAGGGGGACAGAATTCTCTGCGGTCTCCGTCGATTAGAAACGGATAATTCTGCCTGATAGCGGTATATTGACTAACATCGCCGTTATTTAGTCTGCAGAAGTGTTTTTTCCATATTCTCAGCATCAACTGCGATTTTACTACTAGGTGTCCCTTCTCAGGCTTCCGTTCTGGCTTTATAACCTTGGCATGTTCGCTTTATCTGTTGATAAAACTTTCGAACGTCACGTCTGCAGTAACACCTCTCCAAATCCTCAATCGCGCGCTTCTCGTGCTCTTCCTTCTTTCTTCTAAGAAGCTTATGCTCCTCCCTTCTTTTTAACTCGTAGAGCTCACGAGCTGCTCTTGTTCTTTTATGCAGCGAGGCCTTATATGCATCCTGCTTCGCTGTATGAATCCTCCTGCACTCGTCATCGAACCAGGTGTTTCTTCGTGGTGGAGCCTTGAAACCCAAAACTTCGGATGCTGAGCTTTTCAGGGCTTGTTTGCAAAGGCTCCACTGCTGTTCTATTGATAGCGTGGAGGATTCATGTGTATTGAAGAGAGCTTAAAGGAGACGCGATCGGTAAAAGCACGAGAGGTTTCTGGCGATGGTCAGATAGTTACTCTACTCCGCTGCGTTCGTGATATCCGTAAGCGCACCTTGGCTACTACAGGATAGTGGTCCGAGTCGATGTTAGCCCCTCGGAAAGTTCGAACGTCAAGAATAGTAGAGGAGTGGATCAATCTGGTTGGTGGTCGATTGGTCAAAAGACCGCCAGGTGCCTTTGTGTATATCGAGGTGCGGGAAGCGCGTACTGGCTAGAATGAGATTTTTCCCCGTAGCAAGACCAATCAGCCTGTGTCCGTTATCGGAGGTGGTGTCGTGTAGGCTATGTTTGCCGATGACTCTTCAAGTTCACCTTGTCTGCAACGCAAGTCGCCTCACTTTACAAATTAGTTATCAATATTTCTCACCACATCATAGAAAACAGTTGAACATGTACATAGGTAATCGCATTCATTCTATGCACCCCAAGGCTGTAATCGTCGTAGTCACGTTAATTTCGACAGTTGATTTCTGATTAGTATACGTACGTCTCGCGTGCTTTTCTCGAATTAATGTTTCACATCATTGTTAGGCGTTCACATAGATTGCATCAAGACGGAGTCAGTAAATTCACCTCACCATTCATCCATTTTTATTTTGCTTTTATTTCCTACTAAACCACAACACATCGCTTTCAGTTTTACCGTTCCCATTTTGTTTCTATTTTTCTATATTTATTCTCGACAGCCATATATATAACTCGATTTTGGTGTATTTTTCTTTTGTAATTTGGAAACCACTTTGGCTTTATGAGGTAAACATGTACCGATCGAACGATTTAGGCATAACCGATAATGTGTAGTCATAATTTGAGGTATGAATTAGTCTATGTATGTATGAATAATGTAAGGAATCGAAAAATGAAAGGAACCAAACCCAAAGAAAAGGCGAATAGGGATTTCAATGCTACCGTTTATGAGAATACATACCATTATTGTATTGGTGTATCGGGCTCACTTTTACCGAATCCTCCTCAAATCCAGGTGCTTCGCGCATTCACATGAGTATGGGTTAAATAATGCTTAAGCATGTTGGCCTAACCAACAATATAAACCATCTACCTACCTCCTTCCATCATCTCACATCATTTGATTCATCTAACAGAAATGAAGCGAAAAGACATCATTCAATCGACAATACACGAACGATTCGGTAAAAAAGAGTGTTTCGTAAATAAAACCAAAGATTGTAATGTTTTTTTTTTTTTTTTTTTTGCTATTTCTTAATAAAAGTAAACTCAAAACGCAGAACAGAAAAAAAAAGAAAAGAAATTGGCTTTAGAACTAAAAAGGATTTAAAACGAACTCGAAGAGATCAAATAAGAAATTAATGAATGAGTCTAGACAGACATTGTTGTTTTTTTTTTTTTTCAAAAACTTAATGAAACTTATTTACATGTGTAGCGAGCTCCCCATTCGCCCGCCGCCGACTCCTGATCAGACGCCATGCTCCTGGTGGAATCCAAACTGTTGCGACAAGAGCTTACTGGTTGGCACGTATAAGCATGGCTGTGAAATGTACCGGCAAATCCGTGCCGATCCGACTCTGTGCTTTGTTAGCCATGTCGGTCCCGGCGATGACACCGCACTACCCATGAATCCGAAGTAAGTGTATCAAAAACAAAAATGATAAAAACAAAAAACAAACAACGTAGCAAGTAAACAGACATTAAGTTTAAGTACAATCCAAACGAAATGCGTTTTTTTTTTTTTTTGTAAAAGTAATTTTCAATTCTATTCATAATCTCTCTATTCTCCTATATTTGTATACATTCCTTACGATGTATATGTACGTGTATGCGTGTATATGTAGACAGTGAGACATAGGAGATGTTGTTTCATCGGATTTGTTAAATTTTTTTTTTGGTTTTTTTTGCCTTTACATACACATTATATTGGTTTTTATTTATAGCTCTTCCTTTCTATTTTTATTTAATTGTATTTGTTAATCGAAAACTCTCTCTCTCTCTCTCTTTCTCTCTACTGTCTATTGTCGTTTGTTGAAGCATGTTGTCCTTTATTAAAACAAAAAAAAAAAAAATCAAAATATTGTTTTTTGTATAGAACTTTAAAAAAAATGAAATTTTAAGAAAAACAAAACAAAATTTAAATCAAAATTTAGAGAAAAATATATATAAGTATCTCATCATCTCGATTTGCACACAATTACTAAAAAAAAAAATTGAAAAAAAAAAAAAAAAAAAAAAAAAAAAAAAAAAAAAACCAAAATATGGAAAATAGCCTTCCACACCTTCCACCCATGGGCATTCCTCATACTAATCCGCTTTTGCTTTTTGTGTTAAAATTTAGTAACGAGGACGATGCCAATTCGAAACACGAAGATGCCGATGAAGTTGATGATGATGGCACGGCGACGAAAGATTCCGATTCGAAACCGGGTGGTGGCGGTGAGAGTAGCAAGGATGCCGATCCGGATCGTCCAAGTTCATCGGGTAAGAATTCATTTTCTGGTGCCGATGATATACATGCGGCAATCAATGAGACATTGTCTAACTCGTGTCTAGGCTTGGATGAGGAAGAGAGCGGTATGAGCAGTTGTTATCCGCCGACGAATATGCCATCAGACGATACTATTTGGCCATCGATGCAGGATTTGAATACGCGTTTGAGACGCGTTATTACTGCATATCAGAGAAATTATAAAAAGGAGGAGTTGAAGCAACAGCAAAAAGCTAAGGTGAGTGCGTTCTTTTTAATTCATCCCTTTTTGTCTTAAATATTTAGTTTGATTTAGAGATAAAGTGCAGGTTAGTTACATACATACATACATGCATATGTATGTATATGAGAAAGCATTCTTGTTTCTGTGTGTGGCATTTGCCGGTTTAACACAGTATTTGAGAACACTTGTGTGTACGCGTGCGCTTGTACTCTATTTTTCGTGTACGGAATCTATCAAATATATCCTTTTGATCTCTATCTTTTCCTTTATTTTAATGTCTTTCCTCGTTGTTGTAGCAAGTTTTTGAACTCAAAATATACCAACGAACGGCTATTCAAAAAGTGTCTCGCAAAGATATAGCATCTGAATGTCTACATCTGCTTTCGTCAAGGTCAAGGTTTCCCCCTCATTAGGATTTTACATCGCAATTGCCTCTGGTTGACGGCGATTGCCATTAGTTATCCAGGAAAGCGACATCATTGACTGCCAACAGTAACGTCCCCGTTAAGAAATCGAATCTTTTGGTATAGCACTACTCGTAGAAATCTAATTTTGCCAGGACTAGATTAGAAACTCCGGAACATTCTCCCAGATCTTGCGTATTAGATATCTAGTAGTAAGAGGAAATCAGATGGCTTTTAGTAATCTCTAATGGACTCGGGCGCACGATGAACGAGTTCGGTTCCCGATAACACCAACGTCATCGAATGTTTATTTCGCGCCGTCCCTCCTCGGCGGGGTATTGGCAAAAGCCCCCGTGGTTTGTATAATTTGCCTTGAAAAAGCTTCTCGCACGCCGTTCGGCATTTATCTTTAGGTCCCTTTCACCTGTGTGAAAAATAAATCACACGCAACATAGGTGATTGAGAGAAGTTTGGCTCTGGTCCTTCATGGGCTGTAACGCCACCAAAGCAAGCAATTTTCGTTTAAATAAGTTCTATCAGACTATCATCAATGCCATTAGCAAGATGAGACTTCGTACTAAAATACTTTTCAACAAATTATGTGATTGACTGACTCAGTTTTGATTGAGCACGCCTTAAAAATGAACAACTTTTACTTACTTTTCAGGCCAGCAGCCCATTGGAGGGTCTGGGCTTGGGTAATTACAGCCTTCAATCCTTGGCCATTCCGAGCACGCTGTTTCGAGTCGGAAAAAACAAGTTATTTTACGTCCGCGATCACTTGGTCTTTATACCAGAGGTTCGGTCTCCCTCTTCTTCTCAAACTCAGAGACCCTCTTAGTTGGATCGTTGGTGTCCATGCGCTCGATGTGGCCGAGCCATTTGCCTTCCGGACTATATCCACATCTTCGTACAGCTTATAAAGTACGCGATTATGTCATTTACATTCGCCTTCCTCGCAGACGGGACCAAATATCCCTTGAAGAATTCTTCTTTCAAAGAAGCCAAGGATCAGCTCTTCTGTTCTGCTTTCGGCTTGGTAGGATAAGAGTCTTGTATAACTTTGATTCTTTGGAACAGACGTTTGGACTCTAGCTGTTTCGACAAGCTGAAGGTGATTCTGGGCCTGATCTCCACTATGATGTTATTCGTGGAGTTTATGTTTGCCCCGAGGTATGTGATCTCTTCCACCACCTCGAAATCATCGCTGCCGATCTTTATATTTTTTATATTTTGCGCTGGGAACTTGAGACAATATTAATATCGTCTGCGTATCCCAGAAGATAGTGCATTCCGTGTTGACGTTGACCTGCCGCATTATTTGTTTCAACACGAGATTGAAGAATTTGCATGACAGCCCATATCCTTGCCGAAATCCGATGCGGGATTCAAAAGACTCGGAGGTTTTGGAGCCGAACTGTACGGCGCATCGAGTGTTTGTTAGCGTGGCTCGACACATCCGGATCAGTTAAATAAGACTTAGCAGTGAATGCCGTATTAAGCGGCTTTAAAATCGATGGAGAGGTGGTGGGTATCGATTTGAAACTCACTGGTCTTCTCCAGGATTTGTCGCAATGTGAAGATTTGGTCTATAGTCGATCTGCCTGCCCGGAAGTCGCACTAGTATGTGCCGATGCAAAACGACACATAATACACACGATAGAATCTTGTAAGGGACATTTAACAAGGATATACCACAGTAGTTTTTGCAAGAGGTAAGATCGCTGGTATTCCAGTCGTCGGTTATGCATTCCTTCTCCCAAATTCTACAGATGATCTGGTGCATGATCTCTACGAGAACATCGCCTCCAGCTTTGACGAGCTCTGATGGTAATCCATCCGAGCCTGCCTTTATCGACTGGAGGCGGGATCTTTCGTTCACTACCACTCTCTCTTCTCCATGCTCGTTAAGCAGCCACTGGAACTGCTGTTTGAAAACATCCACTACTCTCTGCGGGTCGATAAAAAGCTTGTTCTCGCAATTTCGAAGAGCCTGGGTGCCGTTTTTAAAGCCCGCTGCCAAGCTTTTGGCTTTTTGGTATAAGGCCCTTATCGCGTTTTTATCTACGGACTTTTCAATATCCTTGAGCTGGGCGGCTGCGAAAATATTCTTCTGTTGCCGCAGCGACTTTTTTCCTCCCTCTTTCCTGCTCCTTTGCAGCATCTTTTGGTACGCCTCGTAGGTCGCTCGCTTTTTATGCTCACACTCGCCACCATACCACGGGCGTCTTCTCGGTGGTGACGCGTAGCCTGTTTTAGTTTCAGCTTCTTCCTTGACGGCTCAGCGGCAATAGAGTCACATATTGTTGAAGTTTGTGTCCGAGACGTAGGCATACTTACCAGTCGTCCGCTCAGTTGCTCTTTGTAGTCTCTGGCGATTCCTGAGGTGCTCAGACTTCCAATGTTACCTTTTTTTACTGGTCTGATGCCGCTCTTTAGCCTTGGAATGCGTGGCTCTGAGTCTTGCTGCCACTAGGAAATGGTTAGAGCCGGGTTTGCCCCTCTGAACGTTCTAACAACCAGGATGTTTGACGCATGTCTTGCGTCTATGAGCACATGGTCAATTTGATTGGGAGTTCAATCATCTTATTACCGTATTACGAGTTTCTGCAAAATCCGTAAGTCGGAAGCCGTTGTCCGTTCTCGCATCGTGGAGGCTGTGCGTTCCGACTACTCCGCCAAGGATGTTCTCCTTACCGATCTTGGCGTTGAAGTCCCCAAGCACGATTTTGATGTCGTACTCCGGACAGGCTCCGTAGGCGTCGTCCAAGAGGTCTGTATGGGCTGATGTTGTAGAATATCCCTTGGATACGGATCACAACTAGGCGAACGTTTACTTACTTAGGTGGCGGTACAGTTCCAGGGTGAACCTGGGCCTCAACCATTAAACTTTTCCAGCTAGCACGACCTTTTGCTATCTATGTACTTCCAGTATCGCACGCCCAGTTGGTTAAGGACCCTTTCCATCTGTGTGCGTCGCCTTAGATGAGGTCTCTGCAACCCCGTCTTTCCGAGTTGGAGTCGAAGACTCTTCGGGCCGGAACTGTGCTGTCCATTCGCCCTACAGGGCCTAGACCTATTAGACATTGGATCCGTAGACGTCGTACAAGGTCGATGTCGCCTTACAGCCCGTACAGTTCGTGGTTGAATCTTCTTCTTCACTCTTCGTCCACACGAACGGGACCGAAAATTGTACGCAGAATTTTCCTCTCGAAACGACCAAGGGCCTCTTCATCCATTTTTGACAAGGTCCAAGCCTCTGCGCCATAGAGGAGGACCGGAATGATTAGGGTTTTATAGAGGGTCACCTTAGTTTTCCGAGAGAGGACTCTACTACTCAATTACCTTTTGAGCCCGAAGAAATAGCGGTTGGCGCCTAATCTAAGGTAGATTTCATCTACCTGCTATCAGTAAGCCAAGGTAGATGAAATCCTTCACTACATCAAAGTTCTAGTTACCAATAGTGACTTTCGGGTCAAGACGTCGGTATAGAATTTCACCCTCGTTTGCCTTCCGATCCACTTTAACCGCTTCTGCTTCAACCAATGCTCACAAAAGCTTCATTGACGGCTCGCTGCGTTCTTCCAAGCACGTCAATGTCATCAGCGTATGCGAGCAATTGTGCAGAGTTGAAGTAGATCGTGCCTCTTGTATTGGCCAGTGAATCCCGCACGAACTTTTCGAGGATGATATTGAAAAAAATCACATGACAGTGCATCGCCCTGTCTGAATCCTTTTTTGATATCGAAGGTCTCGTTTAACTCCGAGAATTCTCCATTGTCATCCTGCACAACCTGACGAGTTTGGCACGGTATCAGTAAGGTGTTCACCGATTCGGATGGAGCAGCGAGCATTCTTCCAAAGTCATCCTGCATAGTCTGACGAGTTTAGCAGGTATGTCAAAGGTAGACATAGCGTTGTACAGCTCGTCGCTAATTACGCTGTCGTATGCGGCTTTGATGTCGACAAATAGGTGGTGAGTGTCGACTTGAAATCATTGGTTTATTCCAGCATCTGCATAGTGTGAAGATTGGGTCGATGATGGACTTCCGCACTGATAAGGACCTTTCAGCTTATTTACAAAAGGCTTCAGGCGTTCACACAAAACGGCAGAGAAAATTTTGTAGGCGATGTTAAGAAAACGTATTCCTCTGTAGTTGGCGCAGTCAGAGGGGTCTCCTTTCTTGTGGATCGGGCATACGATGCTGAGATTCCATTCCTCGCGCATGCTTTCCTCTGACTATATCTTACAGATGAGCTGGTACATGCTCCTAACCAGGTCATCCCCAGCCTTGAAGAGCTCCGCAGACAGTCCGTATGCGCCAGCAGCTTTTTTCGACTTGAGTTTCGATATGGCGATCTTAACTTCGTCGATGTCAGCGGGACGGAATTCTTTGCGATCTTGGCCGTCAAGAGATGGATCATTTTGTCTGACAGCGGCATATTCTCATCATCGACTGCAATTCCCTTCAGGCTTCCGTTATGGCTTTACAACCTTGGCATGTTCGCTTTATCTGTTGATAAAACTTTCGAATGTCACGCCTGCAGTACAAATCCTCAATCGCGTGCTTCTCGTGTTCTTTGTTCTATCTTCTGGGAAGCTTATGCTCGTATAGCTCCGCGCTGCTCTTGTTCTTATATGCATTCTATGCAGTGAGGCTTTACATGCATCCTGCTTCGCTGCATCAATTACAGAGGTATAAGTCTCGTGAACAGTTCTCCTATGCAGTCCTAATATAAAACCATACTGGTATGGAACAATTGCTGGGAACTACAGCGCACGTGAAAATTCAGTCGAATTTCTCCCGTATCCTATCTAAGACAACCAGCCCTGGAGAGTAGTGAACGAACATCTGCGACTCAGACCTTCAGCATTTCGTCCAGGTTGTGACAAATATAATCTTCCCGACCACGAGTGTCGTTTAGCGCTTTGTCGTTAAATGACTCTATGAAGTTGGTGTTATAATTGTCGTTGAAGTAGTCGTTTTACGTCATAAACATAAAACGACATCTGTCATGCGGCCTTAAAATCGACGAAAAGGTGGTGGATGTCGACTTGAAATTCATGGGTCTTCTCCAAGATCTGCCGCAGTGTGATCTGTGGTCTATCGTAGATTTTCCTGGCCTGTAACCACATTGATAAGAACCTATCAAACTGTCCACAAATATGTCAGGCGTTCACACAACACGGCAGAAAAGATCTTATACGCGATGTTAAGCAGACTTATTCCCCTATAGTTGGCGCAGACATAGGGATCTTATTTTTTTTATTTTATCAGCCGCGGCAATAAGACCTTAGCAGTGACTTAGATCGTAATAAAAGCTGATGTATCAGTTGCAGATAAGTTATTTTCAGAACATTGCTAAGGCCCATCCTCTTACCCTAACAAGCCCTTTACAATCTTAACGTTCTGCGTTTCGGACTTGCAGTCTCAGTCGTTAAAAGAAGTCTACCTAACCCTAACCCATCAACGTCTTTGCGATCCACTTTTTGACGAAAAAAGCTCTTGGAACCCTGCCAACAAAATTTTGAGTTCAAAAACGTTCGTCGTATATAGAGAAAACAGTGTTATTGGATTGGCTGAGTAAAGTGTTTGTATTTGATTTTGAAAAATCAATTTTTTTTTTTTTTACTTTTCTACAAAATTTTCCGTAGACCGATCTGTATTTAGCGTAAACTTGTAATTTTCTTTTGTTTTGTTCTTACTATGAGATACCTACCTTGGCACACGTAGTTTTCTCTTTCTATCTTGGGATCGAAGTAAAGTATATTTCGAATGTTTAAAAAAACTTAGGTTTTTAAGAAATATTTATAAAGAAAACCAACAAAAGTCCACTCCCTATTGAAATCGTAAAGCAAAATTCCTAAAAAAAAAAAAGAAAAACAATAGCAAGTCTGTATCTGTATCTACATGTATACCTATTAATATGTAGCTACAGGCATTGGTCTCATCAACACCGCCCCTGTCCGTGCCCAGCACATCGAACATGCAACAGATGATGCAGAACGTTACTGGTAACCCACAGAATCAACAGCAGCAACAGCAACAACAACAGCAAAATAGTATGCAAGCTATGATGCAAAGTGCTAATGCCGCCGGTCTTATGGTAAGTGGACAAATGGGCACATCATCGAATAGTGGAAATAATGCTATTGGTGGCGGCGGTGGGGCCAGTGGAAGTGGACAGCAGGTATCATCGAATGTCGGCCCATCGGGCAGCATTCAAATGCAATCATCACAAGCCCAACAACAGCAACAACAGCAGCAATCACAAATGCCAACACCTGCTGATATTAGTCTTATGCTTAGTCTACTAACGCCAGTCGATGCCAGTCAATTGGCCAACTTGGATTTCAATAAATTGGCCATGTATTTGGTTAGTATATCTCTACATATGACTAATTCATAATCAATTCTCTTTTTTCCACATTTACACATTCATTTATTGAACCCTATTATGTGCTTCATTAATACATTACATACATCTGTACGTACCGTAAAAATGCTTGATTGATCCTTTTCTGTTTAACCTATTCGATCCGGAAGCAAAACATTAAAATCAGAACGAAAAGAGAACAACAAAACAACACATTCGGCTTAACAACATGGTTTCAAAATTAATACGCAGACAGTGTCTCATGTGCTTTTTTGTCTTAGAGATTAAACCTATTTACAGCGGTGATATGTATGATGATGCGAGCCGAACTGTCTCGTTATTGTTAAGGATCCCATTTACTTAAGACCCTCACACCCTTTTAGCTATAAGTCGTAATGTTTTCTTAGCGAATTCATATATTTGATTGCATGATAACTAACCACGTTCATCGCCTAGTTTGTTCTATCTACTAATATCCATTTATGTCGAGCTGATGTGTTGTAGAACGAATTTTAATTCGATCTGCTAGCTGCTAGGCATGACTGCAAATAACAATTCTTTTCAGCTACAAATATTACGTTAGACATTTCTAGGTATCTTAATCACGTGAACATTACTGTATACCTTTGGTTTCCGTGCCCATTTATTCAGTTCACCCAAGTCCAACAGGCGGGCTTAAATGACTATAGGTGCAGGATACCCTGTACATATTCGATCCGGACGCAGTGGCATGGTAATTGTCGTCAATTCACCGCGGTTTCCATGGACACTGGCAAGAATGTTCGGTCGAATATGTAGTTTTATTCCAACATTTCAGCAGCAGACCAATGCTTATCTATGCACATACATACATACATTTTCAGTGGCCCGCATGTTCCACTAAAAGGATCGCGGGGGTAATGCGCGCACGCATTACCTCCAGGCCACTCGATCCTCCGCCATCGACTCTAAGTTATCAGGAGCTATGCCCTAACGAATCCAGGCGAGTTTTTGGACTTGGTCCAACCACCTCGTATTGGGTCTGCCAAGCGGTCGCCTGCCTGATGGTATTGCATCCAAGGCACGTGATGATGGCGATTTCCGTTCGGAGAAGCAGCTGCTCACCCTATCCCGGCGAATAACTCCCACAACAGCACGAATAAATCTCATTTCGGCAGCTTGTATTAGCGATCTTATTCTTTCGGTCAATACCCACATTTCATGACCATAGGTGAGAGTTGGAACAAATACTGAGTTAAAAACCGCTAACTTGGCTTTGACACCAAGCTCGGTCTTCCTGATTACATATCTTCCAAGCTCTTTCAAAATCGACCCAGCCTGGCCAATCCTGCAGGCAAGCTTAGTATTACTCCTCCCATTACTCGTGAAGAAGACCCCGAGATACTTAAACTTCCCCACCTGCTTCAATGGGACTCCACTAACATGTAGAGTGCATTGGACAGGTGTTCTGGAAACAATCATCTCGGATTTCTTTACGTTAACCCTCATTCCAGCATCAGCACATACGGCCACAAACCTACATATCTAGCGCGTGCTGGAGTTCTGTCTGGGAGGATGTGACGACAACAAAGTCATCTGCGAAAAGAAGATGGCTTACCCTCAACTCTCCCAATATGAAACACTCCTCACCTTGATTGCGCTGCAACATCCAGTCCATATATATAATGAAAAACAGAGGTGACAAGACGCAGCCTTAGCGAAATCCAACGCCCACGGTGAAAGGTATTGATTTACTACCGTTAACCCGAACGCAGCTGCTACAGTTTGTGTATAGAGGCTGAATGGCTCTCAACAGAGGATCATCAATCCCATATTCCTGCAGAACACTCCAGAGTTTACCTCGAGGAACTTGGTCATACTCAATCTACAAAGCAGCTGTAGATCGGTTTGGCGTACTCGGCCTTCTCGAGTACCATTCTTAGAGTGAAAAACTGGTCGGTTGTACTTCTGCTGTGACGAAAACCGCACTATTCATCCCCTATCCTGGATTCGACCATAGCTCTAGAACGCGCCTCCAGCACCTTAGCGCAGACTTTACCGGGGACACTTAAACGAGATATGTATGCCCCTATAGTTGGAGCTCTCTTTTTTTTTTTTTATCCCCCTTTTTGAAAAGAGGGACAATCACCCCAGTCTGCCAACAGCTAGGTGTCTCACTGCATTCCCAGGCCACCTTAATGACACGAGAGAGCCATAGTACTACCTCTTTACCCATTGTCTTACGCATTTCTGGCCGAACTTCGTCCACACCGACGGATTTGCCAACTTTTAGCGATTCAATCACTAAAATTACTTCCTCCACTGTTGAAGTATTCTCCACTCCACTCAAGACTATATGTAGGTCTGTCCCCCTCAGCGCCCTGTTCGGAATTGAGCAGCTCCGGAAAGTGCTCGCTCCATCTGCGTAAGATGTCCATCTCATTGGAAAGCAACACACCATCTTTGTACTTAGCTCCTTCGATTATGTTGAATTTCCTTCCTCTGAGTCGACGAATGATTATCCAGAACACCTTTTTTGCAGATCTATGTCGCCTTCCAACTTCTCGCCGAACTCCTTCCAGGACTGCTCTTTAGCTGCTCGCACACCTAATTTGCAAGTTCTTCGCGCCATAGTGTACCTACCGGTCACGGGAAGCAGAGTCTCCTAAGAGACTCTAGTACCTGTGGGCCTTCTTTTTCTCTCTGATGGCGTCTTGAACTCCGGGTGTTTCAAACCACGCAGTTCTTTTCTCACCACCTACCGCCACACCAAGCCGCTTCACAAACATCACGTGCAAAGGTAGCTGTTGAAAATAGTTGTCATTCTTCCCCTACATGCGATGGAAAAGCTAGAATTTGCTCAAACCTTTCGGATATGTGTCGTGCGAAGTTTTGCCGAGCCTCACTGCTCTGTAGTTTCTCACACCGTATGCGTGTAACCACTCTTGGTTTCCGCCTTGGCAGATGAGGTACTCTATCAGTAAGATACAGCTTACACAACACCGATGATCAATTGACAGTTCAGCCCCTTTCAACACACTAACGTCACAAAACATCCCTTTCACACACGATGGTACCACAAAGAAATCTATCAACGAAGGTTCCATAATGGTATGCCATTTGCACAGCAAAAATCCAACAACCACTCTCCGTGGCTTATCTTTCATAACCAAATTTGCTATAAAAAAAGCGGACAAACGGCTTCTAAGCCTTCGATTCTTAACGACCCACACCTCTTCAAAAGCCTTTGCATTTATCCGACCAGTGCCGAAATCGTCGACAAAGATATTCCTCCTCTGGACCTGGAGCAAATTCTCAAACTGAAAGGCAGAGACTATGGCAGACGATAGAATATTATAGCCTAGAATGAAAATTCTATCCATTTCCATGAAAGCTAGACTCTTCAAATACTAAGACCACATTATCCATGGCAGTATGCCCCAACTGTTCGAAAACAGCATTGTTATCCCTAGCCTTAAACCTAATACAGACAAATCCTTCCTGAAGTTATACAGGAAATGTCGGTACGTATTGGAAACGAGTTGTCTTCTTCACAACCCCTTGTATAAGTTCTCTAAATTCCCACATATGACACATATGTATGTCTCCAATATCACTATCAATCCCTCTCTTGCATAAAATTCAACTGCAATTCTTCCAGCACTCTGGCCTCTATTATCAAGTCCTTTCCTCTACGGTTACGCTGCCAAACCTCACTTAAACAAAATCAAAAGCATATATAGGGTTTTCCTTAAGGGAAATGACAACTTTGAATTCAATTTGTGAACGCACCCTTTCACTATGGCAAGGAACATTTGCTGAGAACTACACTCAACGTGAAAATTCAGTCGAGTTTCTCTCGAATCCTATCCAGGACAACCACCCCGGGAGAATGGTGAACGAACATCTACGACCAAAACCATCTGCACTGCGCCCAGGTATTATGGCACAAAACATAATTACTTGACACGCATGTCAAAGACAGTCCTACCAACATAAAATTCCCCAAATCCATTTGCACACGTGAGTATTCAGCTTATCTTGATTATTCTGGATTGATGGAAGCTATCGCTCAAAAACGCAACAACACTTTGTTGCAGTCCAAAAACCTTTACTTCTCAGCCAGCTTAGTAGCTTCTTTTGAAACTCCAATTTATGGACGAAGTCATCAAGCCTGACTTGCCTGAATATGGAGATTTTTTCGCCTCCTTAGAGGCCCATATATCTCGTTAACCCATTCGCAAAGTGTCGCGTGACTCCCATACGGTTCCATACCACTACCTCGTCGTCTATGATCTTAAGTACAGATGATCTCCTGATAACACATACCACATTGCATGATAAGCTTATACCAGACTTGCATGGCCTTGAGTTAATATCTTTCATTGTAGCTAACTACTCCTCATTTGCTTGCATGCGTATAAATATTAAACAAACTACTCGTAGCTCGCTTACACCCCACAAACCATATGAACACTGACAGTTAACTAATTTAAAAATGACTCAAAACCGTAATTTTCAAACATCCATTCCCCCCTTACGATTGATTTACAGAAAATGGAACGTCAAGGAAAAATGGAAATGGCTGCCAAGGAGCGCGAACGTCAACGTCTCGAGAGTATTCCGAAAAAATGGAATCGTCGCGAGGAATATGAATTCCTGCGCGTATTGACCGGCTACGGTATCGATCTTCAACAATCGATCAACATAGTCGCACCCGATTGGATCAAATTCAAAGCGATGGCACATCTCGAGCGTAAAAGTGACGAAACCCTTAGCGACTACTATAAGGTCTTTATAGCAATGTGCAAGCGGCAGGCTGGTGTGAAATTGACCGAAGGGGAACGCGGACTCGAGGGAATTATCGAAGATATTAGTGAGGATCATGCGAAATTGATTCTCGATCGATTGGAATTGTTGTCGAAATTACGTGAGATTGCACGTCATCCGTTGTTGGATGAACGCTTGAAATTGTGCCAAAACAATATGGACACACCGGACTGGTGGGATCCGGGACGACACGATAAGGAGCTTATGTCTGCTGTGCTTAAGCATGGTCTATACCGATCGGAAACGTTTATATTTAACGATCCGACATTTAGTTTTCTGGAATCGGAGAAGAGGTTCCTGAGAGAGTTGGAGGCTCAGATTCAACGATTCAAAATGGAACCGCCCAAGATGAAGAGCGAAATAATCGACTTGGATGGCGTTGTATTGGTGAAGGAAGAGATGAAGAAAGAAACTATCGAGCCAGCGTCTCCGATTAAAGCGGAAACACTTACGATACCGGAAACCGAGATCAAATCGAAAGTGGAGGAAACACCCGAGTGCATAACCACCAAGGAAGAGTTAAACAAGAGCGGAAATGAGTCTGTCGGAGAGCCGATGAAGGAAGCAATTAACGAAATCGAAGATCTTTCGGTTGCCGGTAATCAGCAAGTCGCGGAGAAGCCTGTCGAAAACGAGCCAACAGTTGAAGCGAATACAGAGAATGCGGCTAATCTTGCGGAGGAAGAGAAACCATTGCACTCCGATATCGATGAGAATAAACCGATAGAAACAGCGGATGTTAAAGAAGCCGAAATTGACAAGTCAATGGATGACATCCAAGAGAAAGCTGATGATATGAAAATGGATACGGACGATGTCCAAGTGGACAAGGAACATCAGGAACAGCCCGAAAAACTACCATCGGAAGCCGAAACTTGTGAAGATCAAGGAGAAAAACAAGAACATAAAGAAATCACCGATGGTGTCCGTGTCATCGAAGAAACACTGAGAAACACTGAATCCGCTGAGAACAAGGACGAAGACGATACTGCCACTGACGAGACCAAGCCAGATGTAGAGAAAAAATCGGTCGAAAGGGAATCGCCCACTGAATTGAAAGAAGTCCAACCGACACCACCACCACAAACTGTACCCGAGAAGCCAGTGGACTTGACTGAAACACCCTTCAAGCGGCCCGAAGGAGCTCTCGATTTGGCCAGCACATCATCCGTTTGCGGTGATCCCGACGACGATGAGGTCATGAAAGAAAAAGAGAAAGCTGTCGAGGAGGAATGCAAGAAACAGGCTGCCGAATTGAAAGCACGTTTCCCCGATCTGGAAGTCATTCAGCCGTCGTTAAAACTCAAGGCCGACAAAGAGCGTCCTAAGCCCGAGAAATGTGTGATTCGCTGGTTCAAAGACTTTGCTCTCGAAAGGCGTATCTCACACATTATCACTTGCGTCGAGAAGAACCAGTGGCCAGTTGGTAGCAACTACTCAGCCTATGCTGGTTGTCAGGGCGCCGATTTGGATATTGCCATCCACGACACAATCGCGCATTTGAATGTGATCGAACGTCGCTCAGAGACACCGGACGTTATTACAATTACCACCGATCAAGGTATGCCGAAGCACTTGCAAGCACAATTGCAAGCCGGTCAATTGCCTGGTAATGTTGTGCCACAGCACTCGCAAATGATTTCGCCAGTACCAACGGGCTCGCCATCGTCCGTGAACACGTCGAGCAAGAAACGAAAGCGACACATTGCCATCGATGTAGAGACTGAACGTGCTAAGCTGCATGCGTTGCTCAATAGTACGCAGACAAGTAAGTATATGGAAATCAATTTGAATTCAGAATTCATTGTTTTCTCTTGTTGCAGTGGGTCAGAAAGGCTGGGGCGAAGAGGACAGTAACGATTCGCGACGAAGCACTTCGTCAATGAATCTTCAACCGCCACCGGCTCACCAACATCCGCCACGACAGTCGCCGGCTTCGTTTAACAAGCCAGCCGTACCACCGATGAAAACACCACCACCACAAATGGGTGGCCCCATGGATCTATCCTCAAGGTAAGTACCTCTCATGGGTATATGATTAGCCAACCGTTTCTCATTTCTATTTCTCCTTCTTCCTCTCTGCAGCCTTCCCAAGGTGAGCATGAGTGATATGCTCAAAGCCGCACCGATCGATCTAAGTGAAGTTCAAGACTTCTCGATGGGCAATAAGAAATCCCTCGCCCAAATGCATTCGCCCTATGCGTCGTCAGCAATCGGCGGCGGCGGCAGCGGCGGTGGTGGTAGTAGTAGTAGTAGTAATGTTGGTGGCGCCAAAGGAAAACTCGACGATACTCTTACGAAACTAATGAAAAAGAACAACTGCGTAAGATCATACAACACACGGAGAGTAACGAATCCAAATGACTTGAATACGTTTCCTTTGTTGCAGACCATTGAAGAACCAGTTGTGGGCAAGGAAAAGAAACGTAAAAAACTCGACGAAATTGTATTGGGCTTATCGGCGGCGAAAGAGCAAAAGACATTCCCCGATCCGTCGTTGCCGTCGTCGAAAAAACAACCGATTGCACCGAGTGTATCGGTCACGCCAGCTAACGTTCCATCGACAATGTCAATGTCAAGTCAGAGTAATCAGAAACCGTTTACCATTACCGTGACCAGTGTACCAGGAAGTAAGGATGGTCTCTTTGTGTTTACCCCATGAAGATGGGAATATGTCTAACGATTTTTTTTGTTCTCTTCTTTGTCCATTGTAGAACCAAAGAACCAGCCGTCGTCCATGCCGTCTACATCAGGATCTTCTGGTTCGCACTCTTCATCGTCTGGTTTGGCTGCACTTCAAAATATGGCTATGGGTGGAGTCCCATCAAAGGAGAGCTTGAATGCTCTACTAGCACAAACTATGCAAACCGATCCACAAACGTTCCTCAAGCAACAGCAGAAAGTCATGCAATGCTTGCCGGCACAGCATCGTAAGATGTACGAAGCAATGTTGGCTGACATGAAACAAGCTATGGAACTAACGTAAGTTCAAAGAACATGATACTTTTGAGTGCCTGCCCATCTACAATATATTCCTTTTGTTTAGCAGCTCCAAGTTTGGTTCACCGCACGACGTGAAGGTGAACAAATGGTTAGCCGAGCAAAATGCTGCCATCAACGAGATGAACATGGATTATCGGCGATCGAGTCGCAGTTCATCCGGACAAGCACCGATGCAAAAGGCTGCACCACCACAACAACCACCACCTCCGCCTCAGCAGCCGTCTCAACCAACCGGTCCGCAAAATCTGACTGGCGACGAGCCCGTTCCGGTCATCAATAAACAAACTGGCAAACGTCTCACGGGAAATAAAGCACCACAACTGAAGAGACTAATGCAGTGGTAAGTACCAACGAACTCCTTTGTCCTCAACATTTTCTCTTATCGTCCCGCCTTACTCTTAGGTTAACGGACAATCCACAATACGAAGTTGATCCCAAGTGGTTGGAGCAGATGCAAAATCCACCACCACCCAAGCCCAGTCCTATGGATACAAGCAGTTATAGTGCCGGCCCGAGTAAGAACCATGGCGGTCGGCCGTCATCGACATCCAGCAATGCGTCCACCAGCAGTCATTCACAACAACAACAACAACAGCAGCAAGCCCAGCAACAGGCACAATCGAAGAAATCCAGTCGACAGAGTGCCATCGATCAAGCGAATGCAATGCAATTCGGCGGACTAGCTGGCCTAAATCCGAACCTCTTGTCCGGTCTACCCGGTCTTGGTGCTTTCGATCCGAAGAATCCATTACTCATGCCGTTTGCTGGAATGCCCGGCCTGGGCAACATGCCTAGCCTGAGTAATCTGAACAATATGAACCTGTTCGCCAATCTGGCCGGTCTGGGTAGTCTCGGCAACCTAGCCGGAATGGATACACAAAGTCTAGCCACACTAATGGCGGCAGCTGGTACAGGACTCGGTGGATTAGGTGGCGTTTCAGGGTCAACGGGCGGCAGTGGGAAACAGAGCGGTTCACAATCGAACAAGAAGAGTAAAAACAATGATAATTCCCAGCAAGGAGGTAACTCGTCTCAAGGCGGTGGACAAGGATCAAGCAGCGGCAGTGGTGGTGGTGGCGGCGGTGGAAATAAAAATCTCTCCTCCTCTAATGCACAGAGTGGTAATAACGCGTTCCCGTTCCTGTTCCCCAATCCGGGGCTTTTGTATCCACCACTCGGTTTGGGCAGCTTGAATCCATATTCACTTGGTTCTGGATTATCTGCCTATGACCAGCTGGCGCAGCAGTATAACCTCCTCAATGGAGGCAATAACCAGCCAACATCGTCCACGTCGGCTTCGAAAAGTTCACATCAGGCGCAGAGTAAATCAAGTAATTCGCGCTCGAATGCCATGAGTACAGCGAATATGGGCGCATCGACGTCAACATCAAGTAGTGGACGTGGTCGTGGTACGGCTTCGAGTCGATCCGCTGCTAATGAAATGGCACAATTGTCATCGTTACTTATGGGCAATGCCGATCCACATCTGTTGGAATCACTCTCTCGCATGGTTGGCATGGATCTTGGTCAGGCATCACGACTAATGAGTAGCCTTGGCACGCAACCAACGAACACGGCGTCTGACAAACGATCAGCATCGGCTGCAATGTCATCAAAGGAAGCGCAAGAGAAACACGCAGCCAAGGAACAACAGAAATGGATGGAGAATTTGGCTCGAAATGCTTTACCACCAGATTTGGCTACGTTACAGGCTTTCACGCAAGGAAAACTACCATCGAGTTCGCAGGCATCATCGTCGTCTGGTAAGGGTGGATCAAAAGGCGGTTCCGCCGCTCAATTGCCACAGATGTCGATGGCGGGTGATTTCAGTCAAGCATTCCTGGCTGAGATGGCTGCCCAAGCCATGGCTGCTGCCACTGGTTCTGGACCATTATCAATGGGGGGTAGTGGTGGTGGCGGCGGTGGTAGTAGTAGCGGTCAAGGAAGTAGTAGTAAACGAAGTCGCGATCAAGAGATGAAAGATGCCTTTGATCAGCTTAGCAAACAACAAATGGATTTATATTCGCGAACATTAGGTCTGGGATCGGGTATATCGTTGATTCCAACATCATCAGCTAGTTCGTCCGGTCTCAATGATGACCACAAACCGAAACGTTCTCGCTCCGATAGCCATACATCGAGTAGTTCCAAAGACGATCTTAGCTCAGGTCTGCCGCTTAATCTCGGCTCGATGAGTAATATTGAGAAAAGCCTACGCGGTATGTCGGGTAGCGGTAGCATGGGTGGCGGCGGCGGTCATTCTGGTTGTGATCCAATAGATAAGGTAACTTTAACACCCCTCACGTCGGCCGGTATTGCAGCAAATCTTCCGTCGCAAACGACAATCACTATTGCACCGCCGATTAGTTCGGGCGCCAGTACAAGCAGCGATCGTAGTGAGCGTAGTGAGAGTCGTATTAGTTTAACTATAACGAATGCAGCTGATGCTGCTAAAATGCCACCACCATACGAGGAAGCTGACGAACTGATTATCCAGCCGATATTAAAGAAATCCATCTCCTCCGCCAGCGGAGGTAATAACAGTGGTGCTGGTGGTGACGATGGTGACGGCAACTATAGCATGGAAGAACGACGTTCATCGAGTCGATTGAAACGACCACGTTCAAGTGCTGATCATTCAATGGATGCACCACCAGAGAAACGACGAGAACTACGATCGACACGGCACACACGACAGAGTGGCAGTGGCGGATCGAATTCCGAAACGCTTAATCTATCCACAAGTAGTGAGAATGATGCCGACAAAGGGGAACAGTAGGATAAAGAGAAAACCATTGTCACGTGCAGGCGTAGTACGAGAACAAAAACGAGAAGATAGTAGTAGTAAAGAATCGATATGATGTCTCGTGTCGTGGATTCCCCTTATGTAAACGCTTAATATATATTTCTAACTTATTTCTATTTGTACTCGATGTTTGTAACTATGTCTCCTCCCCGTATGGTTATCTGTATATGCATAATTGATTACTGCACCATTTATTTTGTTTTTGTTTTACGTTTATTTCTTCGATAAGTGCTCGGATAAGTGTAAATAGTTATTAAGTGAAAAGCAAACATGTGTCACAGGTCCATTTTCCTCCTGTGCGACACGCAAATAAACACACAATTTAGGTGGTCAACTAAAAATGCAAAAAGCTAACTAAATATTTATTTATCTACATTGGATATAACGGTGTGTTGTTTATGACGGTTTCGTTTTTTTTTTTTTAATTAATCAATTTTCTTTATGGTTTTCTCTAGCAGATATGTGTATATTCGCGCAATTCATGTCGAATGCCTAGTATTAGATTTTATCTTGATCAAGAATTATATATTTTGGATGAAAAACAACAGAAAAAAAAAACCGAAAACAATTGAGTAAAACTTGAATTTTTAATTTCATCAATCGAGTTTTAAAGGCTTAGTTCCGTTTATTAAAAAAATAATAATAATAATGCCAAGGGGATGGCGGCGCATTGCTGCTGCGTTGCTTCTCCATAGTTATAGATTTAATATGTCTCCCCGTTATGGGGATTAAAATATTTTAATACTAGATTTAGAATAAACAAAAAATAGTTAAAAAATAAATAAAACAAAAATTATAAATGTTCTGACTGACTGCATGCGCTGTTGTAAAAAAAAAATCGAAAAACAAATATCGACAACTAAAACCGATTTTTCTTTTCAACAAAACCCCTAACCATAAATACCTATATATATAACAAAAAATAAATATTTATATTAATTAGTGTAAATGAAAATTGTACTTGGTTTGCCTATAATCTTAAATAATTAAAATTGTAAAAGAAATAAAATCCGTGTTTGCAAATATTTATTTATTTTCCCAAACGAAACAAGGGAAAGAGAAATTGCAAATTCAATGGCCGATAAATCGTAATTTATTTTATTTTATCAATTTCTTTACGAACACAAGCAAAAAAGGGTACGGAATGAGTGAGTAAGAAATTCAAAAAAAAAAAAAAAAAAAACACCGACATTACATATAACTAATTATAATCATCAAATAATACAATTTGCATCTGATTATTCAAAGAAAGCATGTTGAGGGAATTCCATCAAATATTGTGATTAAAAATTAAAAAAAACAAATATTTTGTATAAAGCAAAAAGAAAAAAATGATTATGCATAAGATAAACACAAAAACATGCTTAAGAAAATCACATACATTGTTTCCAACCTTAACAATTTAAAGAGAAATGATATATGCTATTAAATAAAACAAAACGCATTCTATACAGAAAAAGGAGAATAAACGGTAGGACTCTCCGATTTTAAGGTAACAACAAATCCCCTTTTACTATGTAATTATGTTCAATTCGATCTTTATGATTATTTTCTTGATTAATTTTAATTTTTTATGTAAAATATATATTTTATTAATTTTTTTTAATTTTCCTACAATAAGAATGAAACGATAAACAAATTGAGAGACTCTAGCAACCCAAAATTATTAACAAAATACTAGTTTTCCATTAAAAACACAAAAAAAGTAAAAAAAAAACTTGAACAAAATACACGAATGATATTTATCAATCGCAAGGAAAAAACTCTATAAATATATAAATATATTACCTAAAATCATCAAAATATTAAACAAAAAAAGAGAAATAGTTTTAAGTTAGTTACACGTATAAATAGCGAGACAGTTGTGACGGATCGATGGATGCAACGCAATTATCTTTTCACAAAATGTCTTTCCCGATCCGATTTGTGTTTGTTTTTTTGTTTTTTTTTTCTTGCTGCTGCTGCTGACTGACCATCCCTTCAAAAATTACATTGAAGGTTTGCCTACGTATTTCGATAGTAATCATGTTTCTCCTCCTAAAAGTAAATATATATAACTGCTGCTGTTGTCCTATTTAACCCAGAGAATCATGTTCTACCATCGAGATCACACAACTCATCTTCATTGTTCGGCGAAATGGCCTATGTGAAATCAGATATCGTACGACATCTCCTCATCGATTCGCTCGCATCCGTTCTCCGATTTGATATTTAAATTAACAAATAAAAAACATGTTCTTATTTTCTAGCATTAAAATATGTTTCTTTCATTTTCCTTTTTATTTTGATTTTTTTTCTCTTAAATTAACCTTAAGTATAATAATAAATAAAAATTAGAAATTAGCTATTACAAAGTTTAAATTAAAACAAAACACAAAAAAAAATAAAGAAAAAAATAAATCGAAACGAATTGACTTTGAAATATATATATATATAAACTATATAAATAAATACATCATTATTGACTACAAAAAGGTGAAACAAATTAAATTAAAATAATTAACGATAAAAGAAACAAAAATAAAAAATAAGCGAAAATCCAACAAAAATTATATGAAATAAAAGTGAATTCAAGGGTAAACAATAAAAAAAATCATTTAAAAATGCATATAACCTTGTGTTTATTTATTTATTTGTTTGTGAACGAGGAATGCTCTGGAAGAGTTGCGAGGTATTCATATCAAGTTTGGGGCCTTCACACTCACCCAAATTCTGCAACTCGTATACGACAGTCGAATCCGACCATAGTCGCATTTAGTTATTACGAAGTCGTATTTTACGAACACACTCGTATCTAATTTTTGACAAGACTCATATGCACGCAACACATATTTGCACATTTTTACTAGCAGGCGAGGAGAGCACACAAAATGCATAAAAAACGAGTAATTTTGTTACTGCTTGGTCTTTCACTGTTCTGTTTTCAACAGCTCCTGGGTGTTTTCTTTTAGGTTCTGCAAGAGGAAACTGTGCTTTTAAACGCCTTTAAGAAACCGAAGCGTTTTGCTCTGAGGGTGGCGTCTTACAGCTGATTTTGATGATTTTGCGCCGCACACGGGCGCGTGTACGTATGTAACATTATTTTCCGGCTCGACATCGATGCGGCCCAGCGTTCTCCACTGGCTGCTGAGTGACCATTATAGGTTCTCTTGATGGGAAATAACGCACTTTATATTGATGGACACAAGCATCCAGCCGTGTGTACATACATTTTTACCAGCAGGCTAGGAGAGCACACAAAATGCATAAAAAACGAGTAATTTTGTTACTGCTTGGTCTTTCACTGTTCTGTTTTCAACAGCTCCTGGGTGTTTTCTTTCATGCACGCAACGCATACGAGTCTCGTATTTTATTGCTATTATGCTGTATTCATTTGTTCGTGTGATAGTCGTATTTTACTCGTCATCAAATTCGGTTACGACGGTTTAAAAGTGAAGGAAAATGGAAAAAAAAAATATGTAAGTGCATGTATATCCATTTTAAATATTTACATTTTTACTTTTATTTGCTTTAAATGTAGGAAAGTCACGAATCGTAGCCAATTTGAAATGCTGGTTTCTTCGATGGAAAAAAACGTTGATGTCGCTAGGGGCCATGGAAAGAGTGGTACTTCCAAAACGGACATCAAGGCATTTTGGAGTACTCTTGCGGTCAAATTAAATAGTCTTGGACCACCCAGCCGAGATGGCCCAGGATGGCTAAAAGTAAGGAGTTATATATGTATAGATATTTAGTGTACAATTACCTACATTGCTCGTGTTTATTTCCAGGTTTGGAATGACCAAAAGTACGCTGTAAGGCAAAAATTAAGACACAACAACCAAAAAGTTAAAGGGACTGGAGGTGGTCCAAACAAATCGTATTTACTAAACACTTGCGAAGAAAGCATCGCGAATATACTTCACCTGGAAACCGTGGTGAATCCTAAAGGGAAGTCGTTTGGAATCTCAATGAGTCCTTCTAGAGAAGGACTAAAAGAAGATACAATCGATCAAGGGAGTGATAATGATACGCAATATGAAGAGAAGGAGAATAGAACACATGAAGTTTCAATACAACCTCAGCCCACCAGTATGCCCTCAGTTTCACCTCGTCAACACCTCGTCAAGGGAAAAGCGGACAAAGTTGTAGGTGTTGAAAATGAAAGAATGAATCTTTTAAACAGGAATACAATTGGCACTTTTAAAGGAACAGCGAGAGACGAATAGATATTTGAGAAAAATATTTAAAATTAAAGAAGAAAAACTGAGTCTCCTAAGCCAAGAAATGGAAGAAAAAACAAGTGTTTAGAAAACACTTATTAAATATAAAAGCCCGCAAGTTAGAAGCACTTGTAAAGAAAGTCGAACTTAAGACTACAATATTTGAAAAGATGTAAATTAAAATAATATTTCTTTTCTTCTTTCTAAATGTTTTTTAATACGAATTTATTAGTTTGGTTTAAACTTTGCACTTGTCAAAGATCGAGGGCAATACAATAATTTGATCAAAATATCCAATTATCCTGAGGTTCGCCAGAGTTCATGAATTTCTTTTAGGACAATTTGCATGAGAGTAAGAGAGTTAGAGCTAGTACGCGAGTTACGGTCCCACTCACACACATAGCCCGACATAGATAAAGCATTATCAACCCGTAGGCAACTACACGTAATAAAATAATAAAACCTTATTGCACATACGACCCAAAGGACCAATTAATGAGCGTCTAGCTCACATCCGGCCTCTGTGTCTGCTATGCAATACAACCCAAAAATGCATAAAGAAAACTAATTTTTTTTTGTGAATAAAATGTTTATTGATTTCATGAAGTTTTATTTTGTTTAAATTCTTATTCGTAGATAATTGAATGCATAATATTATTACGAATTGAAATAGCATTTTCCATATCATTGGCAGACTGGTTTTGCTCACTGAGGCCTTGATCGACACCAAAATTCTCACTGTCGTCCTGAACTTTGAAGTGCACGCAGATATTGTGAAGACTACAACTAGCATTTATTATTTGCGTGGCCTTCTCCGGTGTATAGTAAAGTTCTCTTGCCTCCAAGATGCACCTAAACTTGTTTTTAAAAACACCAATAACTCTTTCAATAATGTTTCGTGTTTTTAAATGCACATTATTAAAAGTAGCTTCAATACTTCCTTCTGATGTATTTCTAAATGGTGTTATTAAAAAAGTTTCTAATGGATATCCAGAATCTAAACGAAACCATATTAAACTGATTTTATATTAACTCTAAATCAGGTTTATGGGCATGAAATTTTACCTAATACCCAACATTTCCTTTCACCATCATCATATCGTTGCTGCAAGTGGTGTCTTAATCAACTCTGTGTCCATACAAAGGAGTCATGGCAGGACCCAGGATACTTCGCATCTACGAATCGGATTCGCGTCATGTGGTCACATACCTTGCAAAAGAAAACAAAACAACTAGAAATTTGAGAATAAAACCATAAATTATATCCCAACTTACCAGCATAGCGTTTATGCTATGGAAACCTTTTCTGTTATAGTAAAGGTGTTGTTTTTCTTTTCTCGGAGAAATTATGCGTATATGAGTGCCATCAACACACCCTATGACTCCAGGAAAAGCCGTCTTTTCGTAAAAAGCTAGCTTAGCTTCTTCCTTTTCTTGTGGCGTCACAGTAAATGTGATCCATTTTAACAAATTTGTTCTTCAAATATACCTAAAAGTTCTCTTAGGATTTTGGAAAACATTGGCTGAGAAATCTCCAAGGAAAAGTCGTTTCCAACGCCTGTTTGGTAACTACCCTCCGCGAAGAAACGTAAAAAAACAGCCAACTTTAATATAGATGGTACTGATGTAGAATGCACACATCGTTTCATGTAGGGATTGGTTTCATCCAGCAGGTAGGTAAGCGCCTCCTTGGACAACCGGAACGATTTTAAGAAACTGAAGTTATAGAAAAGCGAATTTTAATTCATCTTATTAAATAGAGACACTTTTTAAACATTTACCAGGAATTCGGTAACTCCATTGGATTTGAATTATCGCGAATAGTTCTCCGAATGGCTGCCAAATTTTCAACCGGCACCACTTCATCTTCTTCGTCATCGAAAAAGAGCTAAATTGAATTCATTATTTATTGATTAATTTTTCACACCGAAAACTTCTCTTTTCTTAAAAAAAAAAACACCACAAATAATGTTTACACTTTCTCCTTAAGCCGTTGACTGCCAAACCAATTTTGAAAAAAATATGTTTCATTCATAATTGAATGACGTTGCAGGCAATATGTTAACGATTTGACATTTGCAAAAATGCGACGACATGCGTTGGTTTTTTTAAGCAGTCGTATGCAACACGGCGTCTCCACTGGCGATAAATCCATAGCCTGCGACGAAGCAGACTATGGTTATCGCTAGTGTAGACCGCCATAGCGGCGGTTAATCCATAGCCTGCGAGATATAGCCTGCTTTATCTCCTACTATCTATAGCCTGCTATGAAAGCAAACCAAGCTGTCATTTTTCTTTGTTTTGACAGTTTATCGCATTTTGTGATAGCAACCCAAGCAGCCACTTGACACTATTTTCCCTGTTCGGTGCGTACATTGTTGCGTTTGAAATAAATTTTTCGGTTTTATTATCATCGACGTCTCTTCTTCTTTGTTTTTATTTCTTTCAGCTGTTTTAGCGCCTTCAGTCCAACGATGGCTTTAATGTACTCAGTCGTTGCCATTCTCGACTATACTGAAAAAGTATGCGATGAAATGCCCACTAAAAGAAAATCTGACAGTTCGTCTGCTGTCTGCTATCTGCTTTTGCTTCTGCTATGAATATATCGCCAGTGGAGACGCCGTGCAACGCATACGAATCGCAGAATATACGTTCAATGTGAACCGCGCTATAGTCACGACGCCGTCAAACCGCAACGCGTTTGTAGGGGCTAGTTGTCAAAATGCCTGTCAAAGCCATCAGATTGTCATCTTGTTCATTTATCTATGGGCATAGGTATCAGCGAAATTGTGCTTATGCTGAAGGAATACAAAACCTTGTATGAGGGATCCATGTGACGGGTGAGAAATAGGACATTAGGCAAATTCAAAATAGGAAGTTCACTTTATTAGTCACAAGTAAATAAATATAATAAATCGTTATGTATTAGTTAATAAACTGATTGGTCCATATCAGTGTGGTTTCAGGCCCGGGAAGTCCACTATGGATCAATTATTCACACTGCGGCAGATCCTGGAAAAAACAAACGAGTTCCAGATTGACACCCACCTTCTGTTTGTCGACTTTAAGGCTGCATACGATAGTATCAATAGAGACGAGCTATACAACGCCATGTCTAGTTTTGACATTCCTGCCAAACTCGTCAGATTGTGCAGGACGACTTTGGAGAACTCTGCTGCTCCATCAGGGTCGGAAGCGACCTAACCGATACCTTTTATGTCAAAAAAGGTCTTAGACTGGGCGACACGCTATCGTGTGACTTTTTCAACATCGTCCTTGAAAGGATAGTGCAAGACTCACTGGTCAATACGAGGGGCACCATCATTTTCAAGTCCATACAACTGCTCGCATATGCCGATGACATTGACATAATTGGACGAAGTCAGCGAGATGTCATTGAGGCTTTTACGAGTATTGAGACGGAAGCGGCTAAAATGGGACTGGCGGTAAATGAGGGCAAAACGAAATATATGCTGTCGTCAAAAAAGGACACGAACCACCGGCGTCTTGGCCAGGGTGTACATATTGGCCGGTATAATTTCGAGGTAGTCAAGGACTCCTTCTACCTAAGCTCCGCAGTGACATGCAGAAACGACATCAGTGCCGAAATCAAACGCAGAATAATTCTTGCCAACCGCTGTTTCTTTGGGCTCGGGAGGCAATTGAAAAGCAGAGCCCCCTCTCGAAAAACCAAGGTGAGCATATACAAGTCCTTTATCATCCCGGTCCTGCTCTATGGCGCAGAGACATGGACCTTATTGAAAGCGGATAAGGAGGCCCTTGGTCGTTTTGAGAGAAAAATTTTGCGTGCGATTTGCGGCCCGACCTGCATAAATGGGGAGTGGAGGAGAAGACTTAACAGTGAACTGTACGGGCTGTACAGCGACATGAACATAGCACGGCGTCTTCGGATCCAACACCTAAGATGGCTAGGTCATGTTGAGCGTATGGAGAACACAGCTCCGGCCCGGAAGGTCTATGAATCCAACCCCGAGGGGCAACGCGGTCGAGGACGGCCAAACTTAAGGTGGCGCAACCAATTGGAAGAAGACTTTAACCAACTAGGCGTGCGGCACTGGAGACTGCTGGCGAAAAACCGTGCCAGTTGGAGAGGTTTTTTGAAGGAGGCCCATGTTCGCCATGAACTGTAGCGCCAAAAGAAGAAGAAGAAGAGTATGTAGTATGTATTTTCCAGTAAAAAGGAAGTAGGTAATACAGTTTTGAAGAAAATATAAAAAAAAAAAAAAACTGTTCTGAGCAGCAGGGCAAGATGAAACGCGTTATTACGGGAGATGATACTTGAATTTATGCTTAGGACCCGGGAACAACCGATCAATCAAGTGAATATCGTGCTAAAGGTGAGGCAAGACCAAAAAATCATGTCATGTTGAGTGTATACTTCGGTGTTCGTGGTGTGGTGCATTTGAATTCCTTCCGCCGCACAGTACGTATTCCTATTGTCGTTTTATATTGGGTCTTCCAATAGGAACTTCTGAATTTCGACAGTTGATGGCGACCATATTGTTGATGCTACATCTGTCAAATTGGCTGTTATTTATTCAGTTTATTTAGGCAAATCACCGTGGATGGACATAACGTTCAACAACATCTCGAAATAATAAAAGCGTTTTATCCACATGGGTGTTCTGTTCGGGCAAGGCCCATTCTACGGTCGCCATAATCTTGCTACCGAGAGGACTATTCGCAGTGTGGTGGATAAATGTGCGCCCACTGGTTCAGTAAATGGTAAATCAACACCTGTACGTTGACGAAAAGCAAGATATGCCGAAAACTTCGCCGCTGTCTGTACGAGTCTGCAGAAAAATCCGAGGCAGTCGATTTCGTGTCGCTCACAAGAACTCGGTCTTTTGCAGATCACGACTTGGCGAATTTTCCGTCGTAGCTTCGGTCTGCACCCGCACAAAATTCAACTGACCCAGGAGATGAAGGCAAAGGACCATAGGCGATGATGTGTGCTCGCTGAATGGGCTCTAGAGCAGTTGGAAACTGACCCTAATTTTCATCGAAAAATCATCTTCAGCGATGGGGCCCATTTCTGGATGAATGGGTACGTCAACAAACGAACGACGCTGGCCAGGCAATTACCATCAATACCGTGCGCTGTAAGTAGATGATTACCAACTCCTTTTGGCATGAATTGGATGGCATGAACGCCAACAACATGTGGTTTCAAGAGGACCGCGCTGCGTGTCACACAGCTCACGCCACATTGGAAACTCGGCAAGACCGTGATGGAGTATCCTTATTTACTTACTCTTCAGGCCAGCAACCTATGGAGGGTTAATATATAATATAGATCCCGGGCACGTTGCTTTCAGTCGGAAAAACCAAGTTGTCTTGCGTCCGCGATCACTTTGTCTTTATACCGGAGGTTCGGTCACCCCTTCTCCTGGGTGCCGTTTTTTAAGCCCGCTGCCAAGCTTTTGGCTTTTCGCATTTTTATCCATGGACTTTTCAATAACCTTGAGCTTGGAGGCTGCGAAAATTATTTTCTTTCGCCGCAGCGACTTTTTTCCTTCTCCTTGTGGCTCGGTATTCTTCGCACGCTGCTCGTGTTCTCCTTTGCAGCATATTTTGGTATGCCTCGTAGGTCGCTCGCTTTTTATGCTCACACCCGCCACCATACCACGGGATTCTTCTCGGTGGTGACGCATAGCCCATTTTAGTTTCTGCTTCTTCCTTGACTGCTGAGCGGTCATAGAGTTGAAGTTTGTGTCCGAAACGTAGGCATACTTACAAGTCGCCCGCTCAGTTGCCGTCTCTGGCGATCCCTGAGGTTCTCAGACTTCCAATGTTGAACCTCTTTTTACTGGTCTGATGCCGCCTTCTAACATTGGAAAGTCGGGCTGTGAGTCTTGTCGCCACTAGGAAATGGTAAGAGCCGACGTTTGCCCCTCTGAACATTCTAACATCCAGGATGTTTGACGCATGCCTTGCGTTTATGAGCACATGGTCAATTTGATTGGGAGTTCAACCATCAGTGCTACTTATTACCGTATTATTAGTTTCTGTAAAATCCGTAAGTCGGAACCCGTTGTCCGTTGTCGCATCGTGGAGGCTGTGCGTTCCAACTACTCCGCCAAAGATGTTCTCCTTACCGATCTTGGCGTTGAAGTCCCCGAGCACGATGTTGATGTCATACTCCGGACAAGCTCCGTAGGCGTCGTCCACAAGGTCTGTAGGGGCTGATGTTGTAGAATCTGCCTTGGATGCGGGTCACAGCTAGGCAATCGTTTACTTACTTAGGTGGCGCTACAGCTCAAAACCTGGGCCACAACCAAGAAGCCTTTTCGCTAGCACGATCTTTTGCTAGCTGTTTCCAGTGTCGCACGCTCAGTTGGTTAAGGTCCTTTTCCACCTGTGTGCGCCGCCTTAGATGCGGTCGTCCTTCCGGGTTGGTATCGAAGACTCTTCGGGCCGGAGCTGTGCTGTCCATTCGCGGATCCGTGCACGTCGTACTAGGCCGATGTCGCTGTACAGCCCGTACAGTTCGTGGTTGAATCTTCTCCTCCACTCTGCGTCAACACAAACGGGACCAAAGATTGTACGCAGAATTTTCTTCTCGAAACTACCAAGGGCCTTTTCATCCATTTTTGATAAGATGCAAGCCTCTGCGCCATAGAGGAGGACCAGGATGATAAAGATTTCGTAAAGCGCAATTTGGTCTTTCGAGAGAGGGCTCAACTACTCAATTGCCTCTTGAGCCCGAAGAAACAGCGGTTGGCAAGAGTTATTCTGGGCCTAATCTCAGCGCAAATGTCGTTGCCGTTTGTTACCAGTTAGCCAAGGTAGATGAAATCCTTGACTAGATCAAACTTATAGCTGCCAATAGTGACTTTCTGGTCAAGACGTCGGCATTGTGCGTCTTTTTTTGACGACAGCATATATAGATGATTGGTTTTGCCCTCGTTTACTTTCAGACCCACTTTAGCCGCTTCTGCTTTAATGCTCACAAAAGCTTCATTGACGTCTCGCTGCGTGGTCCCAATTACGTCAATATCATCAGCGTATGCAAGCAAATGTACAGACTTGAAGTACATATATCGTGCTTCTTGTATTGGCCAGTGCTGGCGTCTCGCTGTGCTGAGTGCAATCAGCAACTTTGCTCTACATGCCCAGGCCTTACCCTCTACTAAGCTAAGTATATCCAGGGAGATTGAGTCCCTCAAAAGGCCAGGTGCGGGCAATAAATTGGAAAAAACCCTGGACTGCTACAATGCAGACATTACCGCGCTCCAACAAGTGCGATGGGATGGACCAGGCAAAAAACGGATGGAAAACTGTGATATATATTACGGCAATTGCTACAAGGAAAACAAGCAACGCTTATTTGGGTGTGGATTTGTTATTCGAGGTAGGCTTGCACAAAGAGTCTGAAGCTTCCGGGATGTAAGCGAAAGCATCATAACAATCCACATGAAGGGTACCTACACTGGGGAATATCACCCTAACATGCGTTCACAGCCCCACGGAAGAAAAAGATGATCAACTCAAGGATGACTTTTATGAACTCCAGGACCGAACATATGTCCAATGCCCCAGTTATGACACCTAAATCGTACTAGGAGATTTCAACGCAAAGCTGGGCAAAAAGACATATTTGGATCGATCATAGGAAAGCATAGCCTCCATAACACCACATCCAACAACGGGTGTTGTCCCCTAACGGGGCGTAACCTCCTTTTAGCAAGCACACGATTCCCCCATCTCAACATCCACAAGGGTACCTGGCGGTCTCCTGATCAATCGATCACCAACCAGATTGATCACATTGCGATCGACGCCAGACGACCCTCCTCCCTATTCTCGACGTATGAACCTTCCGAGGAGCCAACATCGAC
Organism: Eumerus sabulonum; assembly: GCA_951905685.1. Classification (NCBI taxonomy): domain Eukaryota; kingdom Metazoa; phylum Arthropoda; class Insecta; order Diptera; family Syrphidae; genus Eumerus; species Eumerus sabulonum. The sequence goes on along the minus strand of OX645063.1, from coordinate 83,523,181 downwards.
TCGGACCGCTATCTTGTTGTAGCCAAGTTACGAATGAGGATATCAGGAATGCTTAGGAGTCGAGTGGGACAATGTAAGTTTGACATCGGAAAGCTACAATCGCAAGAGACTGCCAGAATGTTTGCTGACCGTGTCTCCTTCAAACTCTCTCAAAATTTGCCCACAGCAGCGCAAACAATAGAGCAGGAATGGAGGTATTGCTAGAACGCCGTCAGAGACGCTGTCTCTGAGGTTCTGGGTATCAAACCGCCACCACCTAGAAACCTCTGGTTCGACGAACAATACGAACAAGCCCATGTAGCAAAGCAAGAGGCATATAAAGCAACGACGGACGAGAGCTGCTCGCCAAATCGGGAAGGGAACCGTGAGATTGAGGAGATGGAGAGATGCTTCCACAGGAATGACGTAAAACGTAAGGCAAACGAACATGCCATGGCTACAAAGCCAGAGCGGAGGCCTGCAGGGATGAAAATGGAGAACTGGTAGTGGAATCACAGTCGTTGCTGAGAATTAGGCAAGACCACTTCTGCAGACTGTATAACGGCGATGACAGACCAGATACCGCTGTCAGGCAGAACGATCCATTCGTAATTGACGACGATGTAAGAGATTTCTATCCACGAAGTCGAAGACCAAGTCGAAATAGCGATATCAAGACTTAAGTCAAATAAAGCGGCAGGCGCAGGCGGCCTCTTTGCTGAGCTTTTTAAGGCGGCTGGAGATGAGCTGGTAAGGTGCATGCATCATCTCATTTGCAAGGTATGGTCGCAGGAAAGTATGCCCGACGAATGGAATCTCAGCATCGTTCGCCCGGTCCATAAGAAAGGTGACTCCTATAACAGAGGAATAAGTCTTCTTAACATCGCATATTGTGTGAATGCCTGAAACCGTTTGTGGATAACCTGATCGGCTCTTATCAGTGTGGTTTCAGGCCAGATAAATCCATAATAGACCAAATATTTACGTTAGGGCAGATCTTGGAGAAAACCCAGGAATACCAAATCGACACTCACCACCTTTTCGTTGATTTCAAGGCTGCGTATGACAGCGTGTATAGAGACGAGCTATAGAAAGCCATGTCTAGTTTTACCATCCCTGCCAAACTAGTCCAACTGTGCAGGATGACAATGGAGAATTCTCGCTGCTCCATTAAGTCGATAATAAGCAAACCGAGACCTTTGATGTTAAAAAAGGATTTAGGCAAGGTGACGCGCTGTTATGCAACTTTTTAAACATCGTGCTTGAAAAGATCGTGCAAGGGTCGCTGACCAACACAAGAGGTACGATTTATTTCAAGTCTACGCAATTGCTTGGACGGACACAGCGAGACGTCAATGAGGCCTTTGTAAGCATTGAGGAAGAAGCGGCTAAGATGGGTCTTAAGGTTAATGAGCTTAAAACCAAGTATCTGCTTTCATAAAAAAGGGACGGTCAACACCGACGTATTGGCCAGCACGCCACCATGGGCGGATATAACTTTGAAGTGGTCAAGGAATTCGTCTACCTTGGCTCACTGATGACCAGCGACAACAACACCAGCGCTGAGATAAAACGTAGAATCACTCTTGTCCTAGAGCCACTCACTAGAGCCCTGTCTCGGAAAACGTCCGTCCTCCTTAACGGCGCAGAGGCTTGGACCCTAAAAAAAACGGATGAAGATGCCCTTGGTCATTCCGAGAAGAAAATTCTTCGCTCTATCTACGGTCACGTTTGTTCAAACGGAGTATGGAGGAGAAGACTTAATTAAGAACTCTACGGGTTGGCCTGGTACGACGTCTACGGATACAGCGTCTACGCTGACTAGGCCATGTAGAACGCATGGAAAACACAGCTCCGTCCCGAAGTCTTCGAATCCACCCCGAAAGGAAGGCAAGGCAGACGACGGCCGCATCTACATTGGCGCACGCAGGTGGAAGGGGACCTTAACCAACTTGGCGTGCGGCACTGGAAACAGCTGGCCAAAGACCGTGCAGCTGGAGACGCTCGTTGGTTGAGGCACAGGTTCACTGTAGCGCCAACTAAGTAAATAAAGTAGAACTGTCCAGTTTGCTAGTAGGTGTTATGCTCTTACGATAGTGGGACTTACTACACCAACACGAACCACTTTGCGCCAGTTAAGTTAGCACTCAGTCAACCTGAGTGCTGAGTACAAACACTGGTAGTGAATTGGAAGTAGATAGGCAGGAGTATGGTCCGGAACTGCTGCCTTCAAGGTAGACTAGCGACACTTTTCTTATTCACTGTATTGTTTTTTTTTCTATTTATTTCTCCTGCGCCCGTTCCACAAGACTGCAAGTGTGCGACCGCGTGCTACAGCTTTCGAATCGACACTCCAATGATGACTCCCCGGTTGTGCTTACCAGCAAGTGGAAGCGGTTAATCTCCACCTAGCTTCGCTGTAGGCATGCAGAAATATAGAAGTCAATGTCACAGCTTGAATTGAAGTCCAAAAGCATCTTGATACATAGTTCGCAAGTCCTTAGCATTGGGATGAGCGTTTTTCTTCCCTTCGGTATAACCACCATGGAGGACACCGTCCTTTCCACTTGAAATAAAAGAAAAATTCAAGAAAAAACACTTTGGAGTGTAGAAAAACGTTTCGCTTTTGTTTTTATTTGCAACTTATTCATTGCAAAAAATAATTACAAATCGTCTTAAGGCATACGTAAAAAGGTTTACCTTATCGTAGTAAAAATCTGTAATAAAAATAATTTGCATATCGATACGTATCGTAGGCCGGGATAGAAAAGGAGAGAAAGAAGAATCGGACGTAGGCAGGCGAGCGATGGGCTTGTGAAGAGGAGTACGTACTTCAATTGACAAATCGTTTTCTAATCAACATACTCGATTGACGTGAATTTTTATTCATCGATTATCGAAAGAATTAACAAAAAAGAAATGATAAATAGGAAGAAGAAGAAGAAGGGAGAGAAACAAAACTTCCACGTTCAACATAACTTTGGCTTATTGGCTAACGTTTAAGCCCGTTGTTCATTGATTCACCGATTCACCATCATCAGTCTACAAATGCTGAAGGAACAACGACTGTTCGAAGGCCTCTTCAAGCATTGCCTGTTGTTTCACCTTCTCCTCGGGCGTTGGTTCACGGACGATCTCATCGAAGCTCTCGTCTAAATCCTGTGAGAGTTCCTCGTTGCCTAAGGAATTTGTCGGTAGTTCACCAATAATCACACGAATATCGTTCGTAAGCGAGTCGGCCGATTTGATTTGCTCGTAGATCGCTTCGGCGAGTTCGAGAGTATGTTCGACATCGATATTGCCGGACAACTCGTTGACATGCTTGAGAATCTCGTTAAACTCGAATTGGTTGTCGATAATGATGTGTGTTTGCTGATCGAGAATCGCCACCGAGATGAGTAACTGATAGTTTGGGCAGGGCATGCGTGTGAACAGGCATTCCCACAACTTTAGAATGTCATCGGTGGAGAATTCGCGCTTGAACCAGACTAGCAGCCAGCGGAAACAGAAATACATGTTATCAGAATCGTGCGTTTTCATATACTGGAACAGAGCGGGATTGGTAAATTCAAGCAGGCTTCTGAGTTGATTGAATTGATTCTTCATGCCAGCCTGGTCCATGTCGAAATTGGCAAACACCATATCCATGAAGCCGACAAAACACCAGAACGCATCGACCTCGTTCTCTTGGATGGCCAGAATGGGTGCGAGCAGATCGCTCATGCCTTGCACATAGCCCAGATCGAAGTTGTACATGACATAGGTCATGAGGATTCCTTGCAGAACCTCCAGATTGGGGTTATCCTCGCCGGCGAAGAATTCCTGTGTGCGATCGGTACGTTTCACGTCTTTTTCGATTTGGCACTTGCGTTCACGATAGCCCGAGAAATTTCGCTCCTGTTGCGGGGTCATCGACAACCATTGGGCTTTCATGCTGTAGTATTCCCGCAACTTGGCCTCGCGATGTATACGACGCTCCGCCGATGTATCATCCCAGCTGTAGTAGTTTAGGAGATATTTCCAGACTTCGCTACGCAGACTGTGTACTATGCCGCCACGGAATATGATCTCTTTGATGCGCGTGGGATCGGAGAAACGACCTTCAGATGTTTGGAATTCTCGCCATTGCGATTCGTTGAGTGGTTGACCTAGAACGAAGCGAATTCAATACCTAATAAAAGCTCCTTTCTGAAAACCTACCTCTGGGGATAATCTTTCGCTCCGGCAAAACGTTCTGTTCAATCTGCTCCTTGCTTTTACTTCTCTCCACCGACAACTCTTGCTCGGGACTAGCCTCTTCGCTGCCGTTCCTTCCATTCACCACTTGATACTCATCACTTGTTGTCGTCGGTCTCGACTTCGGTTGCTGCCTGTGAAACGGTGGCGACACATATTCCGGCACACTTACTAACAATTCGACAAGTTTGTTCGGTAACCACCTATCCGAGCCGGCCGAGCTTGATTTGATGTCATCGATCTTCAGTTCGGCAAACGTTTTCTTCAATTTCTGCTTCTCCAAGCTGAGGACGATGAACTCATCACGATTTGGCGACGTATCCAATATGTGCAGGTGACGCATTGACCGCACTAGCATTTCAGCGTTTCCATGCTGAAAAAAGTATTCACTGTGCACCTGGCCATTGCCCGGTTTGATCAGTTGAATCGTTTGTCCTCGATCCTTGACCTTAATCGAATTGAGTTGTTCCAAATTACATCGCAAATGGTGCGCTTTAGGCACATTCTCCAATTTCGTGTTGAAAACACGACACTCGGATGTGGTACGTGTTCGTCGGGAAATCGTATCCACCAAGGCCCAATCGCCCTGGTCGTGTATATCATCGGCGATCAGTATATTCTCATTCGGCCGCCACTCGATAAATTTATGTTTACTGGGCGCGTATTCGATGACACTCAATGAACCGCTCGTGTTCAGGTCATTGATGTATTCTGCGCTAGCTTGCTTGAGAAGGACTCCGTCGTGGGTGCAAAGAATCTGCCGTGAATAAAGACCATATAATTGAAATTACCGTTGTGAAGTGATAACACGATTATGTGAAAGTGGGAAACAAATATGTGATGGAAAGGAAGAGGTGAATGCGAGGAAGGGATCTCCGTACCTGTGATGTACCAGTTAAGTCATCCGTTTGTTTGGGCAATTGCGGGTGCGTTTCGTTGCTTAAATGCACTTGATTGGACTGATTGCAGTCGTAGCGAGCCGAATCAAGCATCGTGATATGGTCGATGTTTACGAGAAATGCCCAAAAGTGGATTTGCTTTCCTGGTTCGTCGTCTTAGCCTTAATCAGTAAAGTGTAAGCAGCTGACTCGCTTTTTTGTCGCACAAAATCGCTTTGTTTTCGTTTTGTTGTCAAAGTGGCGTGACGTAGCGGCGAGTGTCGGTACGGTAGGACGATGGGTACATTCAACAACCCGTTCAAATGGGATTAGAGTTTCTTGATTCGGCACTATGTATTTTGGTCAGAAATTGGTGATAAGAAAAGTGAAAGTTCCGACCACGTAACATCATCGCCTAGCTTTATATGGCCACCTCTCTTAGGAGTAGGATCTGTGAGGTTTAATAGGAACAATAGCCACCGTACAGCCCATAGTGTGCGGGGCTGATTCTTTTCAGTCAAAAATTGGATCAAAAATTGAGTTCAACGAAACGGGCAAAGGCCTCCTCAAACGCTTTCAAAGCAAAATAAAGTGGTCCAAATACGGCAAATCGCATAATCTATTCGGCCAATTTACCGACATGAAGCGCCGTCTTTTTCGAACAACATCTCAGCTAGGTTCAGCTCGTGCATTTTGGGCGAAAATGTTAAAAAGCATTGAACGATAGCTAGCGCCATTGAAGGTAACGACGTTTTTAAGTTCATATTTTAAAAACAAATTCGGCGCACCAATTTCGCCAGATCATTTACCATACCAACATTAACGATAAAGAAGCAGATCATTCCCCAAGTTCGTTCGGCTTCAGTCCTTACAAGAGCAGTATTTTGTAAGGTATAAGACCGGGATCCTTGCATGAAATCTTCCACGTAGTCGAGCAGCATAATCCCAAAGCACATTCTTTAGTAACACTGGCGGATACAGCAGCAACATTTTCGTTTGTGCGCACTTTTTGCATACAGGTAGGTGGCTTAATACTGAAAATTTGTAAGAACATTTCTGTAGACTGTTAAACGGCGAGGAAGACTCAAATGCCGCTGTCCCACTCAACTTGGACCACGATAGACAATAATTCCGTCTCCTCGACTTTGAAGAGGTCAAGATAGCAATATCAAGGCTAAAGTCAAACAAAGTTGCTGTAGCGGACGGACTGTCCGCGGAACTGTTTAAAGTAACTGGGGATGAGCTGACAGGATGCAGCGTTTTTCTCTCCTCAGAAGGTTCGGATCGGACATCGAGAATACTAAAGGAGTGTCTGACGTCGATCGCAATGTGATCAATCTGGTTGACGGTTGATTGATCAGGGGACCACCAGGATGTTGAGGTGTGGGAACCGCGTACTCACTACAGAGAGGTTCCGCTCCGAGGTGAAATCGTCCACCCTGAGTCCGTTCCCGGATGTGCTGTCGTGTAGGCTGTGTTTTTCGACATTTCCAGCAAGGACTTCTTCCTTTTCCAGCTCTAGAATTACCTTGATGTCGTAGCGGGGCATTTATCGTACGTCCTTTCTAGGAGATCATAGAAGTCATCATTGCTGTTGCCTTATCCTCTGTCGGGAGGTGGGTGCAAATCAGACTTATGTTGCCGAATTAAATCGTGACGAGGATTGTTATATTTGAAGCTTAAGGCTTTTTGCCTTAGTCTGCTTCGAACAATGAATCTACATCAAAATAGCCGCTGCCTTCGCCCTCTGTAACGATCAACGTAATAGAGGTCGCAATTTTTCGTCCTCTATTTGCCCGTTCCATCCCACAATCACTTAGAGCCGACTGTCGAAGAAAGGCGTCTTTTGCCGGATTATCAGTTTGGTATAAATAGGTGCTTAGAGGTCAAGATACGTGTTTTATATATCTGACCTAATCGAACTTTTTGACTAAACGTGATTTAAAATTTTATCACAAGGTGTCCAATTTTGGAACACTTCAAGTTTCATAAAAGTTCACTGGACGCACTTTGGTAGGACAGTTTTACAATGTATTACCACAGCCATCTTCACTCGAAAATAAGTCACAAACGTCAACACTGACATTTGACATTTTTCGTATTCTCTGTCGGCCAAATTAATTTTTTGAACACGTGCGATCGTTTTTTGTTTTTCTCTAAGCGTTTCTCACAGAATTTACATAAAAATGAGTGATAACGAGGCACGAGAAGCTGCTGCACCCACAAACGACCCTGTGGAGAACGCATGGTCAATAAAAATACCCGAATTCAAGCCGGATCACAATCCTCACGGACTCGCCGAGGAAAGCTCGTTCGCTACACTGTTTCCCAAGTACCGGGAGAAGTACCTTAAAGAGGTATGGCCCCTTGTTCAACAGGCACTTTGCGAACATCATCTCAAGGCTGAGCTGGACCTCATTGAGGGCAGTATGGTGGTAAAGACAACACGAAAAACCTGGGATCCGTATATCGTCATTAAGGCGAGGGATATGATCAAGTTGATGGCACGTAGTGTTCCCTTTGAGCAAGCAAAACGTGTATTGGAGGACGAGATTGGCTGCGATATCATCAAAATCGGAAGTCTGGTCCGAAAGAAGGACAAATTCGTAAAGCGTCGGCAGAGACTCATTGGCCCGAATGGAGCCACATTAAAATCCATCGAACTATTGACCGATTGCTACGTTTTGGTACAAGGCAACACCGTTTCGGCCCTCGGACCATACCGAGGTCTGCAACAAGTCCGTGATATCGTCATAGAGACGATGAACAACGTCCATCCCATGTATAACATCAAAGCGCTGATGATTAAACGCGAACTTGCCAAGGATCCGAAACTGGCCAACGAAGATTGGTCTCGATTCCTGCCCAGATTCAAGAACAAAACCATCAGCAAACGTAAGCAACCGAAGAACAAGAAGATTAAGAAGGAATACACACCATTCCCGCCCGAGCAGCCAGAGAGTAAGATCGACAAACAACTCGCGACCGGTGAGTACTTCCTCAACAAGGAGCAAAAACAGATCAGGAAGAACAAGGAGCAAGATGAGAAACAAGCGGCTGCTGCCAAAAAGCAAGAGGAAAAGAGATCCAAGGACTTTGTTCCGCCCGAGGAGCCTAGTCGGAAGCGAAAGGCGAAAGATAACGATGCGGACAAGGTGGATGTGAAGGCGCTGAAGGCGAAACTCGCCAAGGCAAACAAGAAGATGAAGACGAAGTAGTTGAACACGTTCGTTGTAGGTTAAGAAATAGATTTTAATAAAGGAGTCTTGGCCAGTGGCCACTGATAATGTGTTTTGTTTTGATTGTTTGATCGGCGGGAGTGGGGGTTGATGTCTGGCGTGAATGAGTTTAAGCTCGATTTTGACGTTTTGATGTCGGTAATGCAGTGTTTGTTTGGCTTGTGATTTGTGCGTGTAGTTTTTGTGCTCCTGTAAACGGCTTCCAAGAGGAAATGCAGAACCCATCATCGTCCAAGTATCCACATTCCACGAAATCATCTAAAGTCCGCGCAAAACCAAACAAACGTCAGCGGAATCGGCGTCGAAACCAACAGAAAATTCAGAATGCGGTCCAGAACAGAGCGTATTCCAACTCTACATGCAACCTGCCATCGGCGACAGCTGGTACAGTCTCAGGTGCAGATATTTGGCGCGAAGCTTACGAGAACCTCGTCAGATGGCATTGTGAGCATCAGACGAGCTTTTGGCGTGGTGTAGCGGAGGATCTGCGTATGGAAAATCAAAGGTTGCGAGAGCAACTCAACAGTTGCTTGGCTGCCCAAGTGCCTTATGAAACTTCTGACGAGGATGACGAACAGGAGGATGTTGTGTGTAAGCAATCGCAAGAGAATGTCGACGACAAATACTTGGAGTTTCTAGGCGTCACAATGAAACATCGGGATGAACTGCGATTGAAGCGGGAGAACGAGGATTAGTAAGGACAATTGCCTTGTTTAGGTGTTTTTTGACTGTTTTTGTATTCTTTCGTAGCTGTAGATACATGTTTCTATGAAAAATGAATCTTTAATGAACAAAATGCGTTTTAATTTGCTATTGTTGATCCCCTGAGCCTATAATGCCATCGCTCCAAAAAACCGGACTAAACAGTCGTAAGATGAGGAGGTGATAGCTTCTCTACGATAAAGTGTCGTCCTTCTCGCGGATTGTTGCACCCATAGACCTCTTACTAAAGTCGAGCATGTTGATGTGTTGAGAGAACTTGCGGTTTATGATGGTCTCCCACGATTAGGGGTCTATAAAGGACATGGTGTACCATGGCCATCTCCCACAGACTTCTCTTTCCTATGGCCGAAACGCATATTGCGTAAGTACTCTATTTTATTCTCCTTTTTACTCGCGCCTACGTGGTAAACCACACCCCTGTACACTTCAACCACTCCCCCCCCACGGGACTGCCGTTGGGTCCCAGGACTGATTAGCGATTTATGCTATATTTCGGGTGGCGGCCTCCTGAGCTCTTCGCTCTGCTTCGGCCTGTCGTAGCCTCGAATGGACTAACGCAATGTACGAGCTCCTTCCAGTTACATATCTGCCGAGTACATCATGTAAGGTACCATGTTTTCGGGGCTTGGTATGTTTACCTTTTGTCCATCGCAAAGCGACTACAGACAAGAACTGCGTCCTCTTTGGGATTTGGACATTGTGGACACATTGGCGACCCGTGATGTCGACATCTACGAAGATACTTTTGATAGCCGCCGTGTCCAGAGAGAAACTGCGAAAGGTGGTAACACAGTTTCCTGCCGTTCTTGATATCCAAATCTCGATAACGAGAATGAGCCTATGCAATTATGTATCTACCTCCCCTTTGTGGAGGCGTCCCATCTGGATTGCGACATTGCTAAGGATGTTACCCGTTCTTCTACTCTTATACGCTTGGCCTGCTGCCGGTCAGACGCTTGCCTGCGATATACCCTTCAGCTCGTCCGCCAGGATGAGCGCTGCGTCATCTGAGATGGTCCTGAACCCGCTGATTGTCCTTATTATACACAGTCTATAGACTGGCATCATCATCCGCTTCAGTCGTCGTACTGTAAGTGCTCCAGCCCAAATTAGGGCAGCGTACAGTAGGAAGAAGCCCCAATCTAGGCAGTTTGTCTCGCAATCCCTGAGTATCAAACGAATTGTTTCCTCGTTTCCTCGCACTGATATCGTATTGGTGGGCGATGTTGATGCACACGATTCTTCGTGCTTTTAACATTCTGGACAGACAACACCCGAAGGAGGGTATGTCGAAATAATTCGAAGTTAAATCACTTAACTCAACTCGCTGACAAGCCGTCACGTATCCCCGATATTACCGGTCACACCGCCAATACACTGGCTCCTTACTTGTCAACCTAACAAATACTTACTTACTTACTTTGATGGCGCTACAGTTCGGGGTGAACCAGGGCCTCAACCAACAAGCCTCTCCAGCCGGCCCCTTCTTTGGCCAGCCGCTTCCAGTGCCGCACGCCCAGTTGGTTGAGGTCCCTTTCCACCTGTGCGCGCCACCCTAAATGCGGTCGTCCTCTGCTGCGTTGCCCCTCGGGGTTGGAGTCGAAGACTCTTCGGGCCGGAGCGTTGATGTCCATTCGCTCTACATGGCCTAGCCATCTTAGACGTTGGATCCGAAGACGTCTAACCAGGCCGATGTCGCTGTACAGCCTGTACAGTTCTTGGTTGAATCTCCCCCTCCACTCTCCGTTTACACAAACGGGACCAAAGATTGCACGCAGAATTTTCCTCTCGGAACGCGCAAGAGCCTCTTCATCAGCTTTTGATAACGTCCAAGCCTCAGCGCCATAGAGGAGGACCGGGATGGTTAAGGTTTTGTAGAGGGATACCTTAGTTTTTCGAGAGAGGACTCTACTACTCTATTGCCTCTTGAGCACGAAGAAGCAGCGGTTTTATGTCAGCGCTGGTGTCGTTGCTGCTTGTCACTATCGAGCCAAGACGAAGTAGACGAAGTCCTTGACTACTTCAAAAATATAGCTGCCGAAGGTGACGTTCTGACCAAGACGTCGGTGTTGCGCGTCTTTCTTGGATGACAGCATATATGTAATTGGTCTTGTCCCAATTTACCCTTAGACCCACTTGAGCCGCTTCTGCTTCAATGCTTGCGAACGCTTCATTGACGTCTCGCTTTGTCCGTCCAATAACGTCAATGTCATCTGCGTAGGTAAGCAATTGTGTGGACTTGAAGTAGATCGTACCTCTTGTATTGGCCGCAGAGTCCCGCACGATCTTTTTAAGTATGTTAAAGAAATCACATGACAGTGCGTCACCCTGTCTAAAACCTTTTTTAACATCAAAGGGGTCGGTTAGTTCACCTCCGACCTTAATGGAGCAGCGAGAGTTCTCCATAGTCATCCTGCACAGTCTGACGAGTTTGGCAGGAATGGTAAAACATGGCATGGCTCCGTATAGCTCGTCTCTATAAACACTGTCATACGCGGCTTTAAAGTCGACGAAAAGATGGTGTGTGTCGACCTGGAATTCATGGGACTTCTCCAAGATCTGCTGTAGTGTAAATATTTGGTCTATCGTGGATTTTCCTGGCCTGAAACCACACTGGTAGGAACCTATCAGATTGCCCACGAACGGCTTTAGGCACTTACACAGTATGGCAGAGAGGATCTTGTACGCGATGTTCAGGAGGCTTATCCCCCTGTAATTGGCGCAGTCATAGGGGTCTCCTTTCTTATGGACCGGGCAAACGATACTGAGATTGCAGATGAGTTGATGCATGTTCCTGACCAGCTCATCGCCAGCTGCTTTAAACAGTTCCGCGGGGAGTCCGTCTGCTCCAGCAGCTTTATAAAACTTAAGTTTCGATATCGCTATCTTAACATCGTCTAGGTCGGGTGGACGGGATTCTCCTTCGTCTTCGTCCATTGTGAATGGTTCTACTAGCTGTCCGTGCTCATCCCTGCAGGCTTCTGCTCTGGCTTTATAGCCGTGGCATGTTCGTTTTACTTTCTGGTAAAATTTTCGAACGTCGTTCCTGCCGTAACATCTCTCCATCTCCTCGATCTCGCGATTCTCGTGCTCCTTGTTTTTCCTTCTCAGAAGCGCATGCTCCTCCCTCCTTTTCCGTTCATAGAGCTCGCGGGCAGCCCTCGTCCGTCGATGCAATGAGGCCATGTATGCATTCTGTTTCTCTACATGGGCCTGTCTGCACTCATCATCAAACAAGGGGTTTCGCGAGGGTGGTGGCTCGAAACCGAGTACATCTGAGGCGGCCTCTCTAATGGCGTTTTGACAACGACTCCATTGCTGTTCTCTGGTTTCTGCAGATTGCATCGGGACTTGAGAGAGCTTGAGGGAGACTTGATCGGCGAAGTTCCTGGGGGTCTCCTGCCATTGCAGTTTTCCGACGTTAAATTTTGGTGTTCTTACTCCACTCCGTTGATTCTGAGAAATTCGCATCCGTACCTTGGCTGCAACAAGGTAATGATCCGAGTCGATGTTGGCTCCTCGAAAGGTTCGGACATCTAGGATGCTGGAGGAGTGTCTGCCGTCGATCGCAACGTGATCAATTTGGTTGGTTGTCGATTGATCGAAAGACTACCAGGTCCCCTTATGGATGTTGAATTGTGGGAATCGTGTACTTGCTACTACCAGATTATGTCCCGCCATAAAGTCCACTAGCCTTAGTCCGTCTTCTGACGTGGTGTTGAGTAGGCTGTGCTTTCCAATGACCCGTTCAAAGAGAGCTTCCTTACCCAGCTTCGCATTGAAATATCCTAGAACGATTTTGGTGTCATAGCTGGGGCATTGCGCACACGTTCTGCCTAGGAGATCATAGAAGTCGTCTTTATGTCGGTCATCTTTTTCCTCTGTGGGGGCGTGGACATATAATAAACTTACATATATTGCCGAGACTGGTCTTGATGCGGATAGTTATGAGGCGTTCGCTTACATACTGGAAGCTTAAGACTTTCTTCCCGAGCCTGCCTCGAACAGCAAATCCGCATCCGAATAAGCGTTGTTTATTTTCTCTGTAGCAGTTTCCGTAGTATATATCACAGTTTTTCATCCGCTTTTTGCCTGGCCCTTCCCATCGCACTTCTTGGAGCGCGGTAATGTCTGCCTTATAGCAGTCCAAAGAGTTGACCAGTTGTTCGGCTGCACCTGGTCTGTTGAGGGACCTAACGTTCCAGGTGCAGATCCGAAATTCGTTTCCTTTTTGACGTTTGCGAGGGTCGTCGACATGTAATCCGTCCGTATCCGAGGCTATTGGTTGTTTCTGAAAAAGTTTTTGTTTTACGCGATAGGGATGTTAACCCTAAGCGCAACCCCCAACCTGGAGGGCCAGGTTCCTCTTTCCCCAGGAACAAGGGTCGGGTCGCTGCACCAGTGGTTCACTACCTGGCGGGTGCCAGTATAGCTATACAGGGAAGGCCACGCAGAGGCTGTGTGTCAACTTGGATTGAGCAGGGACAGAGATCGAAGCTGGCGTTTGCCAAGTCAACAACGATCAACTTCTTTGCTCTGTTTGCTCGCTCCCTTCTCTCTCCAACCTAACAAATACCACATTGTATTATCGCCTCTTGGCTCGTCCGACCATCACCCAAGTAGGGAAAAAGCTTCGAAAAGAACAATATGGCTTTATGAGAAAGCCGACTGTTGGGGCCTTAACAACTTCTTTCGGAGCTTCAAATGGTCTTTGAGTTTTCTCGACCACGACACGTACTCCCAGTTGGTTGTGGTCCCCTTCCACCTGTGTGCGCCACCTTAGATTCAGTTGTCCTCTGCTACGTCGTCCCTAGGGCTTCAACTGGAAGACTCTTCGGGCCGGAGCTGTGGTTTCCATTCTCTCTACATCGCCTAGCCATCTTAGACGTTAGATCCGCAGACGTCGCACCAGGTCCATGTCGCTCTACAGCCCGTATAGTTCGTCGTTGTATCCTCCACTCCCCGTTTATACAAACGGGACCATAGATTGAACGCAGAATTTTCCTCTCGAAACGACCAAGGGCCTGTTCATCCGGTTTCGTTAAAGTCCAGGCCTCTGCGCCATAGAGGAGGATCGGGATGATTAAGGTTTTTTACAGCGCAAATTTGGTCTTTCGAGAGAGGGCTCTACTTCTCAATTGTCCCATGAGCACAAAGAAGCAGCGGTTGGCAAGAGTAATTCTGCATTTGATCTCAGCGCTGGTGTTGTTGTCGCTGGTCACTACTGAGCCAAGGTAGACGAAGTCCTTGACTACTTCGAATCTGCAGTTGCCAATTGCAACGTCCTGGCCGAGACGTCGGTGTTGCGCGTCTTTTTTGGTTGACAGCATATATTTCACTTAACCCTCGTTAACCGAAATACCCATTTTAGCTGCTTCTGCTTCAATGCTTTCGAACGGATCATTGACGTCCCGCTGTGTTCGTCCAGTTACGTCACTGTCATCCGCGTACGCAAGCAGTTGTGCAGACTTGAAACAGATCGTACCTCTTGTGTTGGACAGTAAGTCTCATATGATCTTTTCAAGCACGATATAGAAGAAATTACATGACAGTGCGCCACCTGGGACAAAACATAACAATTGACAGCTACAATTTCGAGGTAGTTAAGGAGTTTGTCTACCTCGGGGCAAACGTAAATTCCACAAATGACACCACAGTGGAGATCCGGCGTAGAATCGCCCTTGGCAACCGCTGCTACTTCGGCTTGTCCAAACAACTGGGGTCAGAACTCCTCACTCGAAAGACCAAAGTCATGCTTTACAAAACGCTCATTCTGCCAGTCTTGCTGCACGGAGCCGAAAGCTGGACGATAAGCAGGACAGCGGAGCTGATTTTGGGTTCTTTCGAAAGAAAAATTCTGCGCCGGATATTTGGTCCTGTCTGTGAGGAAGGTGAATGGAGAAGAAGACACAACCGCGAACTCTACGAGCTGTACCAAGATGTGGATGTAGTCCGGAAGGCAAGGACCCGTCGACTACACTGGCTCGGCCACATCGAGCGCATGGACATCAACGCTCCAGCTAAGAGGGTCTTCGACTCCGAGCCTCTTAGTTCGAGAAGAAGAGGAAGACCGAACCTCCGGTATAAAGACCAAGTAATCGCGGATGTAAGACATCTTGGTCTTGACAACTGGAAGCAGCGTGCCCGGGACCGTCAAGGATGGAAGGCAGCTATAGCTCAGGCTCAGATCCTCCATGGATCGCAGGCCTGATAAGTAAGTAAGTAAGTGCGTCACCTTTTCTAAATCCTTTTTTAACATGAAAAGTCTCGGTTAATTCGTTGCCGACCTTAATGGAGCAGCGTGAGTTCTCCATTGTCATTCTGCACAATCTGACGAGTTTGGCAGGGATGTCAAAATTAGACATGGCACTGTATGTCTCGTCTCTATGCACGCTATCATATGCGTCTTGAAATCGCCGAAAAGGTGATGGATTGGGATTTGGTATTCTTGGGTCTTCTCCAAGATCTGCCGCAGTGTGAATATCTGGTCTATTGTGGACTTACCTGGCCTGAAACCACACTGATAAGAACCTATCAGATTATCCACAAAGGGTTTCAGGCGTTCACACAGTACGGCAGAGAAGATCTTGTATGCGATATTAAGGAGACTTATTTCCCTGTAGTTGGCGCAGTTATAGTGGACTCCTTTCTTGTGGACTGGGCAAACGATGCTGAGATTCCATTCTTCGGGCATGCATTCCTCCGACGATATTTTATAGATGAGCTGGTGTATGCACCTTGCCAGATTATCTCCCGCCTCTTTAAATAGCTCGACAGACTGCCCATCTGCGCCCGCGACTTTATTGTTCTTGAGCTTTGAAATTACTAGCTTAATTTCGTCTAGGTCGGGTAGACGAAATTATCTTATGTCTTCGTCCGTTGAGAATGGATCATTCTGTCTGATAGCGGTATTAGATCTTTCATCGCCGTTAAACAGTCGTAGGAAGCGTTCTTTCCCTATTCTCAGGATCAACTGTCCGTCCGTCTTCATCCCTATAGGCTTCTGCTCGGGTTTTATAGCCCTGGCATGTTCGATTTACTTTGTCGTAGAACTTGCGAGCATTATTCCTGTGATAGCATCTCTCCATCTCCTCGATCTTCGTGCTGTCGTTTTTTTTTCCCCTAAAAGCGTGTGTTCCTTTCTCCGTTTCTGTAGCATGGCTTTGTAGGCGTTTTGCTTTGCTACATGGGCTTGCCAGCATTGTTCATCAAACCAGGGGTTTCTAGCCGACGGTGGCTTGAAACCCAACAGATCAGAGGCAGCGTTTCTGATGGCACGCTGGCAATGCTCCCACTGTTGTTCTGTGGGTTGCTCCGGTGTCATCGGAGTTTGCGAGAGGTTGAGGGAAACTCGATCGGGAAAGGTCCTAGCAGTCTCCTGGATTGCAGCTTTTCGACGTTAAGCCTTCGTTGTCCAGCTCGACTCCGTGGCGTCCTTGATATCCTCATTCGTACCTTGGCTACAACAAGGTAGTGATCCGACTCGTTGTTGGCTCCTCGGAAGGTTCGTACATCTAGGATGCTGGAGGAGTGTCTGGCGTCGATCGCAAGGTGATCAGACTGATCAGATGATCACTAGGTTCCTTTGTGAATATTGAGATTCGAGAATCGTGTGCTAGCTAGAAGGAGATTGTGCCCCGTCAGGAAGTCGAGAAGCCGTTGTCCGTTTTCGGACATGGTGTCGTGCAGGTTATATTCTCCCGTGATCGACTCAAATATGTCCTCTGTGCCCAGTTTTGCATTAAAATCTCCTAGAACTATTTTAGTTGCCGTAGCTGGGACATTCGGCATAGGTTCTGACCAGGAGATCGTAGAATTCTTCTTTGAGTCGATCGTCCTTTAGCCAGGTTATACAGCTTGTAGCCAGGTTGGTCGGGTGGTGCTCAGATTGGCTTCTTGGTCGCCAGGTTGGCTGGCTGGTGGCCGGGTTGGCTCGCTGGTGACAGGTTGACTGGCTAGTTGCCATATTGGCTGGTTGGTGGCTAGGTTGGCTGGTTGGTTGCCAGGTTGGCTGGTTGGTGGCTAGACTGGCTAGCTGGTAGTCAGGTGGCTTCTTGGTGGCCACTTCATACAGCTGGAGGCCAGGGTGGTCGGGTGGTGCTCACTTGGTCGCCAGGTTGGCTGGTTGGTGGCTAGGTTGGCTGGCTGGTGTCTAGGTCGGCTGGTTGTTGGCCAGATTGGCTAGCTGGTAGTCAGATTGGCTGCCAGATAGCCAGGTTATACAGCTTGTGGCCAGGTTGGTCGGGTGGTGCTCAGATTGTCTTCTTGGTCGCCAGGTTAGCTGGCTGGTGGCCGGGTTGGCTCACTGGTGACCAGGTTGGCTGGCTAGTTGCCAGATTGGCAGGCTGGTGGCTAGGTTGGCTGGATGGTGGCCATGTTGGCTGACTGGTGGCAAGGTGGATTGACTGGGGGCCAGGTTGGGTGGCTGGTGCCTAGGTTAGCTGGCCGGTGCCTAGGTTGGTTGGCTGGTGGTCAGGTTGGGTGACTGGTGCCCGAGTTGTCTGGCTGGTGGCAAGGTTGGCTGGCTGGTGACCAGGTTGGCTAGCTGGTGTCCAGGTCGGCCGACTAGTGGCCAGATTGGCTAGCTAGGTTGGCTGGATGGTGTCCGGGTCGGCTGGCTAGTGGCCAGATTGGCTAGCTGGTAGTAAGATTGGCTTCCTGGTGGCCAGATTTGACAGCTGATGGCAAGGTTGGTCGGCTTGTGGCCGGATTGGCTTCCTAGTCATCAGATTGGCTGGCTGGTGGCTGGGTTGGCTGGCCAGTGGACGGGCTGGCTGTCTGCTGGCCACGTTGGCTGGCTGGTGGCCATTTTGGCTGGAAGGTGGCAACGGTGGCTGGCTAATGGCAAGAGGGCTGGCTGGTGGCAAGTTGGGGTGGCTCATGGCCAGGTTGGATGTCTGGTGGCCAAATTGGCTAGGTGGCTAGGTTGGCTGGCTGGTGTCCAGTTCGGCTGGCTAGTTGCCAGGTTGGCTGGCTGGCGGCCAGATTGGCTGGCTGGTGGCCAGGTTGGCTGGCTGGTGGACAGGTTGGCTGGCTGGTGGTCAGATTGGCTAGCTAGGCGTCAGGTTGACGAGGCTTTCGGGCTGGTGGCCAGGTTGGCTGGCTGGTGGCAAAGTTAGACAGTTGCGGGAAGGTTTGTTGACTTGTGTCTATGTTGGCTGTCTGGTAGCCCGGTTGCACCTTGCATATTGCACGTTGGACGTTGCGTGCTTCAAGTTGCTTTTTGCACATTGCACGTTGCACGTCGAACGTTGCTTGTTGCACGTTGTACGTCCTACGATGCACGTTGCATGTGAACGTTGCACGTCGCACGTTGCACATCGCAGGTTGCAGGTTGCACGTTGCATGTTGCACATTGGATGTTGCACATTGCACGTTATACCTTACACGTTACACGTTGCACCACGCAGGTTGTACGCTGCACGTTGCATGTTGAACGATGCTTGTTGCACGTTGTTCGTTGCTTGCTGATCGTTGCACATTTCACGTTGCACGTAACGCGATGCACGTAGCGCGTTGCATGCTGCGCGTTGCAGGTTGCACGCTGCACAATGCGCGTTACACGCAGCACGTTACACGTTGTACGTGGACCGTTGCATATTTCGCGCTGCACGTTGCACGTTGTAAGTTGAACGCTGCACGCCTCACGTTGCATGTTGCAAGTTGTACAGTCCATTTTTGCACGCTGTACGTCACACGTTGCGTGATGAGCGCCAGCTAACTAACCTGACAGCCAGTCTGGCCACCAGCCACCAACCAGACAACATTGCCACCAGTCAGCCAACCTGGACGGCTTCCGGACAACTTGACCAATAGCCAGCCAACCTGGCCACTAGCCAGCTAACCTAGCCACCAGTGAGTCTACATTGCCACCATTCATCCATTCTGAACACCAGCCAGCCAACGTGGCCGCTAGCTAGCCAATGTGGCCTCCAACAGCCAGTCTGGCCACCAGCCACCAGCCAGCCAACATTGCCACTAGTCAGTCAACGTTTGGCACCGTCTAGCCAACCTAGCAACCAGCCGGCCAATCATCCTTGCCACGAGGTAACCAAGCTGACCACCAACCAGCCAACCAAGCTGACCACCAACCAGCCAACCTGGGCGCCATCCGCCCAACTGGACCAACAGCCAGCCAAGCTGGCCACCAGCCAGCCAACCTGGCCACCAGTCAATCAACCTTACCACCAGTCAGCCAACATGGCCACCATCCGGACAACTTAGCCACCAGCCAGCCAACTTAGCAACCAGCCAGCCAATTGGGCAACTCGCCCGCCAACCTTGCGCCAGCCAGCCAACATGGCCACCAGCCAGACAAACTGGCCACCAGCCAGCCAACCTTTCCACCAGTCAATCGACCTTGCCACCAGTCAGCCAACATGGCCACCATCCAGCTAACATAGACACCAGCCATCCGATCCGGCAAATGCACAGCCGACCTGATCACCAACGAGCCAACCTGGCCAGCAGCCAGGCAAGGCAGCCACCAGCCAGCCAATCTGGCAACTAGCCAGCAAACCTTGCACCAGCCAGCTAACATGGCCACCAGCCAGTCAAACTGGTCACCAGCCAGCCAGCCTGGCAACCAGCCATTCAGACTGGCCACCAGCCAGCCAACATGACCACCAGGCAGCCAACCTGGCAACCAGCCAGCCAATCATCCTTGCCACCAGCTAACCAAGCTGACTACCAGCCAGCCAATCTGGGCGCCATCCGAGCAACTCGACCAACAGCCAGCCAAGTCGCCCATCAGCCAACCAACCTGGCCACCAGTCAATCGACCCTGCCACCAGCCAGCCAACATGACCACCAGCCAGCCAACCTTGCGCCAGCCAGCCAACATGGCCACCAGCCAGTCAAACTGGCCACCAGCCAGCCAGCCTGGCAACCAGACATTCAGACTGGCAACCAGCCAGCCAACATGACAACCAGCCAGCCAACCTGGCAACCAGCCAGCCAATCATCCTTGCCACCAGCTAACCAAGCTGACTACCAGCCACCCAACCTGGGCGCCTTCCGAAGCAACTCGACCAACAGCCAGCCAAGTTGCCCATCAGCCAACAAACCTGGCCACCAGTCAATCGACCTTGCCACCAGCCAGCCAACATGACCACCAGCCAGCCAACCTTGCGCCAGCCAGCCAACATGGCCACCAGCTAGTCAAACTGGCCACCAGCCAGCTAGCCTGGCAACCAGCCATTCAGACTGGCCACCAGCCAGCCAACATGACCACGAGCCAGCCAACCTGGCCACCAGCCAGCCAACCTGGCAACCAGCCAGCCAACCTGGCAACCAGCCAGCCAACCTGGCAACCAGCCAGCCAACCTGGCAACCAGCCAGCCAACCTGGCAACCAGCCAGCCAACCTGGCAACCAGCCAGCCAACCTGGCAACCAACCAGCCAACCTGGCAACCAGCCAGCCAACCATCCTTGCCACCAGCTAACCAAGCTGACTTACAGCCAGCCAACCTGGGCGCCATCCGAACAACTCGGCCACCAGTCAATCGAACTTGCCCCCAGCGAGCCAACCTGGCCACAATCCAGCCAACCTAGCCACCAGCCAGCCAATCCGGCAACTAGTCAGCCAACCCGGCAACGTCTAGCTAACCAGGCAACCAGCCAGCCAACCTAGCCGCCAACCTAGCCAATCTGGTAACTAGCCAGCCAACCTGGCCACCAGCGAGTCAACCCGATCACCAGCCAGACCTAGCCACCACTCAACTAAGCCAGCCAGCCAAACTAGCCACCAGCCAGGTAATCTGGCAACTAGCCAGCCACCCTGGTCACCAGTGAGCCAACTTGGCCACCAGCCATTCAACCCGGCACCATCTAGCCAAAATGGCCACCAGCCAGTCAAACTGGCCACCAGCCAGTCAAACTGGCCACCAGCCAGCCAACCTGGCAACCAGCCAGCCAACCTGGCAACCAGCCAGCCAACCTGGCAACCAGCCAGCCAACCTGGCAACCAACCAGCCAACCTGGCAACCAGCCAGCCAACCATCCTTGCCACCAGCTAACCAAGCTGACTTACAGCCAGCCAACCTGGGCGCCATCCGAGCAACTCGGCCACCAGTCAATCGAACTTGCCCCCAGCGAGCCAACCTGGCCACAATCCAGCCAACCTAGCCACCAGCCAGCCAATCCGGCAACTAGTCAGCCAACCCGGCAACGTCTAGCTAACCAGGCAACCAGCCAGCCAACCTAGCCGCCAACCTAGCCAATCTGGCAACTAGCCAGCCAACCTGGCCACCAGCGAGTCAACCCGATCACCAGCCAGACCTAGCCACCACTCAACTAAGCCAGCCAGCCAAACTAGCCACCAGCCAGGTAATCTGGCAACTAGCCAGCCACCCTGGTCACCAGTGAGCCAACTTGGCCACCAGCCATTCAACCCGGCACCATCTAGCCAAAATGGCCACCAGCCAGTCAACCTGGTCACCAGCCAGCCAACCTAGCAACCAGCCAGCCAACCATCCTTGCCACCAGCTAACCAAGCTGACTACCAGCCAGCCAACCTGGGCGCCATCCGAGCAACTCGGCCACCAGTCAATCGACATTGCCACCAGCGAGTCAACCTGGCCACTAGCCAGACAAACTGGCACCATCTGGCCAAAATGGCCACCAGGCAGTCATCCTGTTCACCAGCCAACAAACCTTGCCACCACTAAGCCAACCCGGCACCATCTAGCTAACCTGGCAACCAGCCAGCCAAACTAGCCACCAGCCAGGTAATCTGGCAACTAGCCAGCCACCCTGGTCACCAGTGAGCCAACATGGCCACCAGCCATCCAACCTGGCACCATCTAGCAAAAATGGCCACCAGCCAGTCAAACTGGCCACCAGCCAGCCAACCTGGCCACCAGCGAGTCAACCTAGTCACAGCCAGCCAACCTAGCAACCAGCCAGCCAACAATCCTTGCCCCCAGCTAACCAAGCTGACTACCAGCCAGCCAACCTGGGCGCCATCCGAGCAACTCGGCCACCAGTCAATCGACCTTGCCACCAGCGAGCCAACCTAGCCACCATCCAGCCAACCTAGCCACCAGCCAGCCAATCGGCAACTAGTAAGCCAACTCGGCACCATCTAGCTAACGAGGCAACCAGCCAGCCAACCTAGCCGCCAACCTAGCCAATCTGGCAACTAGCCAGCCAACCTGGCCACCAGCGAGTCAACCCGATCACCAGCCAGCCGACCCGGCTCCATCCAGCCAACCTGGCAACCAGCCAGCCAACCTAGCCACCAGCCAGCCAATCCGGCAACTGGTCAGCCAACCCGGCACCATCTAGCCAACCAGGCAACCAGCCAGCCAACCTAGCCGCCAACCTAACCAATCTGGCAACTAGCCAGCCAACCTGGCCACCAGCGAGTCAACCCGATCACCAGCCAGCCGACCCGGCACCATTCAGCCAACCTGGCAACCAGCCAGCCAAAATAGCCACTAGCCAGCCAATCTGGCAACTAGCCAGCCACTCTGGTCATCAGTGAGCCAACTTGGCCACCAGCCACCCAACCTGGCCCCAAGCCACCCAACCGGGCCATCAGTCAGCGAATCTGGCAACTAGCCAGCCAGCCAACCTTGCACCAGCAAGCCAACATGACCCCAGCCAGCCGACCTGGCCACCAGCGAGTCAACCTGATCACCAGCCAGCCAACCCGGCACCATCTAGCCAACATGGCAAGCCGCCAGCTAACCCGGACACCAGCCTGACAACCCGGCCGCCAGCTGCCAGCCTTGCCAGCTGCCAGCCTTGCCAGCTGCCAGCCTTGCCAGCTGCCAGCCTTGCCACCTGCCAGCCTTGCCAGCTGCCAGCCTTGCCAGCTGCCAGCCTTGCCAGTTGCCAGCCAACTTAGCCACCAGTCAGCCAGCCTGGCTACCAGCCAGACAACATGCCCACCAGCCAGCCAACTATTCAACAATCGGACGATTAGGCCACCAGCCGGTCAACCTTGCCAACTGCCAGCCAGCCTGGACGCCAGTTACCCAACCTGAATCAGACAGCCAATCTTGACACCAGCCGACCAACCTGTTACCAGCCAGCCAGCATGGTCACCAGCCACCTAACCTAACCAGTTAGTTAGAGACAGTTAGTAAGAAAACTGCTAATAAGCAAGGTCATTGCCAGTATCCAAGGCCGCTGACCTTTTGAACAAGGTCACTGAACCTTTTAACGAGGTCACTGACCTTTATAGCAAGGTCACTGAACTTTTCAACGAGGTCACTAACCTTTTCAGCAAGGTCACTGAACTTTTTCAGCAAGGTCACTAAATTCAACAAGGTCATTGAACTTTTCATCGAGGTCACTGAAGTTTTCAACAAGGTCACTGAATTCAACAAGGTGATTGAACTTTTCAACAAGGTCACTGACTTCAGCAGGGTCACTGACCTTTTCAACAAGGTCACTGACCTTTTCCGCAAGGTCACTGAACTTTTCAACGACGTCACTGACCTTTTCAGCAAGGTCACTGATCTTTTCAACAGGGTCATTTAACTTTTCAACAAGGTCACTGTGCTTTCCAGCAAGGTCACTGAATTCCACAAGGTCATTGAACTTTTCAACAAGGTCACTGACCTTTTCAGCAAGGTCACTGACCTTTCTAGCAAGGTCACTGAACTTTTCAACGGGGTCACTGACCTTTTCAGCAAGGTCATTGAACTTTTCAACAAGGTCACTGACCTTTTCAGCAAGGTCACTGACCTTTTCATCGAGGTCACTGTACTTTTCATCCAGTTTTCTCACTAACTGGTTCTAACTAACTGACTTTAACTAACTGGTTAGGTTAGGTGCCTGGTGGCCATGTTGGCTGGCTGGTGGCAAGGTTGGCTGGGTTGGCTAATGGCCAGGTTTTGGATGTCTGGTAGCCAGGTTGACGGGCTAGAGGCCAGGTTGACGGGATGCTGACCAGATGGGCTGGCTGGTGGACAGGCTTACTGGCTGGTGGAAAGGTTGGCCGGCTGGTGGATAGGTTGCCTGGCTAGTGGCCACGTTGGATGGCTGGTGTCTAGGTCGGCTGGCTGGTGGCTAGGTTGGCTCGCTGATTGCCAGATTGGTTGGCAGGTGGCCAGGTTGGCTGGCTAGCGGCCACGTTGGCTGGCTGGTTGCCAGGTTGTCTGGCTGGTGGCCAGCTTGGCTGGCTGTTGGTTGAGTTGGGCGGATGGCACCCAGGTTGGCCGGCTGGTGGTCAGCTTGGATAGCTGGTGGCAAGGATGGTTGACTGGAGGACAGGTTGGCTGGCTAGTTAGCTGGGGGCTTGCCATGCTGGCTGGCTGGTGGCTAGGTTGGCTGGATAGGGGCCATGTTGGCTGGTTGGTTTCCGGGCTAGCTGGCGGCTTGCCACATTGGCTGGCTGGTGGATAGGTTGGATGGATGGTGGCAAGCTTGGCTGGCTGTTGGTCGCGTTGGGCGAATGGCGCCCAGATTTGCCCCCTGGTGATCAGCTTGGTTAGCAGGTGGCAAGGATGGTTGGCTAGCTAGTTGCCAGTTTGGCTAGATGGTGCCAGGTTGGCTGGCTGGTGGCCAGGTTGACTCGCTTGGGTAGGTTGGCTGGCTGGTGGCCAGTTTGACTGGCTGTTGGTCGCGTTGGGCGGATGGCGCCCGGGTTGGCTGGCTGGTGGTCAGCTTGGTTAGCTGGTTTGCTGGCGGCCAGTTTGGCTAGCTGGTTGCCAGTTTGGCTACATGGTGCCAGGTTGGCTGGCTGGTGGCCATGTTGGCTGGCTGATGCAAGGTTGGCTGGCTAGTTGCCAGATTGGCTGGCTGCTGGCCAGGTTGGCTGGCTGGTTGTCAGGTTGGCTAGATGGTGCCGGGTTGGCTGGCTGATGGCCATGTTGGCTCGCTGGTGGTCAGGTTGGCTGTCTGATGGCTAGGTTACCCGCTTGGTGGCTGGTGGCCAGGTTGCTGCCTTGTGGCCCGCTGGGCTGGCTGTTGGCTGGCTTGTTAGCTAGTGGCAAGGATGGTTGGCTTGATGGCAGCCATGTTGGCCGGCTGGTATCCGGGATAGCTGGCGGCTTGCCATGGTGGCTGGCTGGTGGCTTGGTTGGCCGGATGTTGGCTAGGTTGGCCGGATGGTGGCCATGTTAGCTGACTGGTGGAAAGGTTGATTGACTGGTGGCCAGGTTGGTTAGCTGGTGGCCGGCTTGGGTATATGGTGTCAGGTTGACTGACTGGTGGCAAGTGGGCTAATGGCCACCGGTTGGGACGTGAGCTTATATCAAGCTAAAGTTTCCAAACTTAGCTTTGATGCGGATTGTTATGAGGCGTTCGCTTACATCCGAACGAAAGCTTAGGACTTTTTGTCGGAATCTTCCTCGAATAACGATTCCGCACCCGAATAAGTGCTGTTTGTTCTACTTGTAGCAGTTTCCGTAGTAGATGTCGCAGCTTTTCATCCGCCTGGTCCATCCCAATAGCACTTCTTGGAGTGCAGTTATGTCTGCTTTATAGCAGCTGAGGGTTCGCTCCAGTTGATCGCCTGCATCCGGTCTGTTAAGGGACCTCACATTCCAGGTGCAGACTCTCAAGTCCTTTAGTCGTTTGCAGGGGTCGTCAGTTTTGTATCCGTCCGTATCCGAGGCCTGTTGTTGTTTAGGAACAAGTGTTTTTTTCCGTGAAAGGGATGTTAGCCCTAAGCACAACCCCCAACCTGTAGGGCTAGGGAGGGCTAGGTTATTTTTTCCCCAGTAATAAGGGGTTGGGTCGATGCACATATTGGTTCACTTCCTGGCAGGTGCCAGTTTAGCTATTCAGGGGAGGCCACGCGGAGGCTGTTTGTCACCTTTGATTGAGCAGGGGCAGATATCGAAGCTGGCGTTTGCGATCAACTTCTTTGCTCTATTTGCTCCCCCCAAGTACCGATTGCTATTTACTAGTATTCCACATCAACCACTACCACTCACCACTGTCGGGCGCCATATTTCAGCAACACCGCCAACGATCTAACAGTTGACCTCTATGAGCATTATGTTAGCCGAGTTCTTACTCAGAGCCTTACATGCTCCCGGTTACTTACGTCAAATTAACGTCCCAGTAACTAAATCCATTTCCAATTAGATCAATTTACTATGGCAGGTCTGCGAGCGGGCACCAACCAGGGCTCATTGCCTCTGTACAGGTCCACTTCACTCTCGTTGTCGAAGGTTTATCTAGCATTGATCGTCGACAGGTTAACAAGTTTTGCCAAATTAACAAAAAAACGAACAACAACATCAGCACGAACGGGAAAAACAACACAAATCGTATGAATTGCTCGGGAGATTTCTGTTATTCGATAGGAAATTTATGCAGAACTTTGTCGTTTTGATTTGACTCTGCATTGACGAGCGACCGGCCACCGATCTGGGCTTTTTAATTCCTAGCTTCGACAAAGCACAAGCTTTTAATTCTAAGTATCTTGTTATGCTGCCACTCAATGGGTGCCGCACTCCAGATACACAGATAAATACGTCGATCGATAAACGAATGTGTTTGCTGCACACTATGTACTGTAGTCGATCGCTGCTGCCGTTTAATGCTCGCGATCGATCGATTACGAATTTGCTTGGAGTGTAAATTGCAAATGGGAATTGTGCCTGCCAATGGGTACATGGATACGAATGCAGTAAAAATCTGCATTTCGAATCTGTGGATTTATAAGCTTATCTCATTAACATGCGGTACGTTGGGGTTAGTTATGTTTTTAATTGATTCTACGAATTGTAGGTGAGGAATGTCCTGGAGTACTTTCAGAAATACCACAGTTGAATGACCTTGAAAATTACTGTCTCCCCAAATGGTGGTCCAGATGTGCTAGCCACACCACTCGATATGGTCATAATCGCCTTCTAATCGAAACGAATTGAGAGGAAGCCCACTGCTGTTGCCTTGTAGCAACTCGTATTGTACAAAAACCAGAAACTGAGACACGAGCACCATGCAGCATAGTTGTAATCCCCCGACTCTGGTGTGCATGCCAGCGATGGAATCCGTTGATCGAACGATCACATTCCGAAAGCTTACTCGTAGTGCGAGCAAACTTAAATTACCTAAACAGAATCGAATAGCTCGCGACCAGTGGGAATTGCAATTCGATTTGCCGAAGAAAGATCGATGAAGCGTGCAGAACGAGAGAACGAGAATCTCATGATGATGATGATGGTGGTGGTAGTGTTCCATATTTTAGTGCAATGCCCGGTCTAATCATCATGAATAAGACGAGGGGCGGTACACTATTCCACTCTGTACGGCAGCACGGTAATATCGTCGACAATGGGTAGTAGGTCAGGTGCAGTCTATGCTACAAGAAGAGCCGATAGAAATTTCACATGACATACCACTGGAAAGGACGACCAAGCAAGTAAGTAAGCAAGTAAGTTAGCGACCATTCATCCGGACAACATCACAACATCGTAACAGGCAACCGCTCGAAACGTAATAACCAAACCCGAAAGTCGCGATGAAGCTATCTGTTGTCTTCTGTTGCCGTTTCTGCACCGAACTTTTCCAAATCCGAATTCAATTTTCCATCTCCGCCAGCAGTAGTCCTCCCGCTTTTCGGTGCCCCCTCTTCCACGATGATGACGATGATTTATGGAGGAAATGGTGGGATTAAGTGAAAATACTCGGAATGGATGGCGGTTGCTTGTTCGATTAGTCGAATAGATCGTGGATGAGTTAATTGGCCCGCAGCACGAATGTAAACCATTTAGAAATTGGATTGGGTCAAACTTATATTTCAATTAAGCGGAAGAATGGAAACATGGTGCACGAAGACGAGCAGAAGGTTAAGTAGCATGGACGCGAGGTACTGCTACGGAGGGTCGATTCTATTCTGGCTATTTGGCGGTGGGCATGCAATTGTTTCCAGGCAATCCAGATCCGGTCAATTGACTTTCAGACCTAGATATGGAAGGATTTTTTGTTTTGTTTTCTGTCGTGCATTGAATCTATTTGGATGGCTTGCTGGAAGATGAAAGCTGAAAGTTACTATCAACTCTGATTGATTTGTCGTGGTCAAAGCGAATGGAGATGGATGAACGTCGTCTGTATTCTTGATCTGACATCGAACTGAACTCTTTATTTTCTGGTCACTTTGCCGTGAGAGGGAGGCTGAGGATAAAGGCAACAACGATTAAATGCAAACTACAGCAGGGGAAAGGTAGACCACTTATGAGTAGTTTTTGGTAGACTTTTGTGTCACCAATGGAGTACTAACTTAGTGGAGACGATTGCGCCATCTATCAGGCTGGCTCCGAAAAAACTGCGACGATGGTATGTCGACTCTCACTGCTGCAAAAAGCATTACTAGCATTACTAACTTGAGAGTCGCAGTGGTTAGTGTGGTCGACTCTGACGCACGATGAGCGAGTTCGGATCCCGATAACACCGACGCCACCGAATGCTTATTTCACGACGTTCTTCCTCGACGGGGTACTGACAATACCGCCCGTAGTATGTATGTATGTATGTATGATGGCGTTACAGTCCATGAAGGACCTGAGCCGAGCTTCTCTCTCAATCATCCATGTTGTCCATGAGACAGGGGTCGTAGGACAATTCTTGCGCAAGCTTGCCGTTATTCCTATGCGAGTTGTATCAAAAGCCATTTCTCTTCAGACGAGACATGGAGACATGGCTTTCAGAGCACACCCTCTGATATATATATATGTATTTCAAGAGGTGGACGGTTCATCATAGCATCTAGAGCAGTGCCCGGCGTGCTAGGGCAGGCCCCCGTGCAGCTGAGACAAACCGTTCGTTGGAGTTTGGTGTAAGAGGCCACGAACTGTTTGCGTTTTAGTCTGTTCCACCAGACAACCGATGCATATGAGATTACAGGTCTTATCATTGCCCTGTGGGTCCAGAGGACCTTTGCCGGCGATAAACCCCATGTTTTACCAAAAGCTCCTTTGCATTGCCAGAAAGCTGACAGCGATTTGGTGGTTTTTGATTCAACATGCATTAGCCAGAGAAGTTAGCTATCTAAGATGACTCCTAGATAATTAGCCTCCTTGGATATCGGGATGGAAGTGCCTTTTAGTTCCAGCTGAGTCATGTCAGTATTTTTCCTCTTTCTCGTAAAGAGAACGACATCGGTCTTAAGAGGATTGACTGACAGCCCATTTCTGGTACACCAATCATCGATCACATTTAGCGCCGCCTTTTTTTTTTTGAGACGGACAACCGCTAAACATGAGCCGACAGAAAGAATGGCGACATCAGCCGCATAGGCCTGGGCATAGATTCCAGAGGCATTGAGAGCATCAAGCAGAGAATCGTCCACCATGCACCATAACATCGGAGACAGGACGCCACCTTGCGGGTAGCGATCAGTGTCGTGTGCATGAGCATTGCTTTGATCCATAGGGCCAGTGCTTCATCTACGCCATGATAGCTGGCAGCGTTGCACATGCTGTCAAAAGTTGCGTTATCAAAAGGCAACTTTGCGCACGTGTAACTCTACCAGTCTCTCCGTGCTTTTCAGCAGGAAGGATGTTAGACTAATTGGTCTGAAGCTCTTGGCAAGTGAGTAGTCCTCTTTTCCTATTTTCATTGTGCGCTCACATACCAATGGGTATGTGAGCAAGTGCTGCAGCTGTCTTATACCTTTTTGCAGCATAACAGGATATATCCCGTCGGTGCCCGGCGATTTGAAGCCATCGAAGGACGCCACAGCAAATTCAATGGCTTCAGTCCTAACCACGCACGACGCAATATACCAGCTACGCCGAGTTGTTTTCATCGTATCAGTTGCAGTTTCCCTTGAAGGAGTGTGCAACGAGCCGATGTCGGTCTGATATCCCGGGAAATGAGTCTGAAACATTAAACTAAGGTAAAGGTACCATCAGATTGCCTGAGTGCATCCAGCTTAACCAACTTGCTAGTCGCACTCATAGACTTGATCTCTCCGCAGAGGGTCCTATAAGAATAATTTTTCGATTTACGAATATGTTTCTTATATTCTTTCTGCTTCGACCGATACTTGTCTTCCGAATTCGATTTGAGCGATGTATTCAGAAGACTTCTGGCTTCCCTGCGAAGACTTTGGAGCTCGTCATTCCACCAGGGGAATGCTGGCAGGACATGCGAGCTCAAAACAACTGGTGATGACGCTATTCAGGTTATGAACAGCGTTCTCTACCAGTTGTTTCGTTCTAAATTTACGTAGGGCCTGAGTGGATTTCTCAAGCTCCTCTCTAAACCGTACCCAGTCCGTCCTTCTCGGATTCCGTCTAGGTTGCAAAGAAGAGATCCCACAGATTAATCGGAATTCGATATATGTATATACAAGTCTAAACAACTCACAAATTTCGTCCTGTCTATTTATAGACATAACCAAAGCATTTGACATGGTGAATCAAAGCTTACTTTTAGCCAAACTCTTCAATGCAGGTTTTAGAGGCTTCATACACGACTGGTTTATTTCACATTTCAAGAATAGACAACAGATGGTAAAAGTTAAACGTTCCCTCAGTTCTGTGGAATACTCAAATATAGGTGTTCCCCAAGGTTCTGTTTTTGGGTCCAATTTTGTTTCTTATTTATGTAAATTCCTTGTTCAGTCAACCTTTTAAGGGTAAAATTACTTCCTTTGCTGATTATACTGTTCTCTCGTACTCCAATAACAGTCATTTTAATTGCTAAGACTAAACTTATGGAATTCAATATCAAGGGTTTAATATGTAAAGGCTTTCCTTTATATTACCAGTCCAAGTTGTTTACGTTTTTTGTTTAGCCGACCCAGCTACGTCTGGTCTTGTTCCTTTTAATGATAGCGCAGTATCCCCTAATGAGTGCTTTAAAATTGAATGTGTCAATCGATATCAATATTTAGGTATTATATTGGACAATAAGCTTAACTGGGACGATCACTGTGTACATCTTAAATATAATATTAATAAATGAGTCTCTATTGCAATAAACATGTTTTAAAAATGGTGTACAACGGCTTATTTAAATCTAAATTGCAGTATGGAATCTCTTGCTTGAGTGGAGCGTACTTCAACAAAATGTAGGTATGTATGTATGTTGGCGTTACAGTCCATGAAGAACCTGAGCCGAGCTTCTCTCAATCACCCATGTTGTGTGTAATTTCATTTTCACATAGGTGAAAGGGACCTACAGTTTTATTGCCGGTTCCGAACGGCGAATTTCGAGAAGCCTTTCATAACAATTTGACTACAGGGGGTTTTGTCAGAACCCCGCTGAGGAGAAACACCGTGAAAAATACGTTCGATGACATGGCTGTGCCGGGATTCGATCCCGAGTCATCGGCGTCAGAGGCCAACACACTACCCGCTGCGCCACGGTGCTCTCTCTCTTCAACAAAATACAGACCTTATTATTTAAACAGAAGCATGTAATTAGAATTATTGCTAAAGCCATTAAGGCTCTGCTAGCAACATGGATAAGATCCAAACTCGTCAAACTCTGTAAAGAAATACCGGATGTCAATGAGGTGACCATCTGCTGGGTACCAGGCCATGTGAATATTCCCGGAAATGAGAAGGCGAATGAACTAGCCAGACTGGAATCAGGCGCAGATACTACGGAGAGCACAACTGAGGCTAGAACGCCACTCAGCACACTATTCAGAGAAATAGGGGTGGAACTACCAGAAAAATCCAACAAGCGATGGTGTCAATTGCACACATGCGTTACGGCAAGGCTAAGATGGCCTGTCTATGACAAGAAAAGGACGGAAAATCTGCTAAATCTTAGTAGAGGAAATGTACGACTGGTAGTCGGTGCCCTCACTGGGTACTGCATGATATCATATCATGCAGCTAGACTAGGCCAGCCCTACAGCGATTTTTGTAGAAGCTGTAGGGACGCAGAGGAAATAGAATCAATTCATCACTCACGGTGTGAATGCCCGGCACTGGCCCGTAAAAGATTTACGTTCCTCGGGAGCTACTTCTTTTCGGGTTTAGAGGAGGCAAGAGATATTAGGCTAAACAAACTGCTAAGATTCTTAATTGCGTCTAGGTGGTTCAGCTCAGCGGGCAACTAATAGGTTCCCTTCGAGTAAGATTTTCAAGCTGGGCACAATGGACTCCTCGAAGTCTAAGTGAGCCTTGACCTCATGTCAATAGGGCACCCAACTAACTTAACCTAACCTAGTTATTTAATTTCTAACGAAAAACGGCTAGACCAATTTTTCTGAAAACTTAACCAGTACATAATTACGCGTCGAATGAAACCAGTCCCATTTCAATATCATCTTTGGTTCTCGAAATAATCGAGTCTGAACGCACATACGCACATACGTGCATACATATGGTGACCTTGAAATGTGGAGATATGTATATCAAAATTTGGAATTCGCAAAATCGGTCCATTACGTGTAAATCTTGATCCCGACTATGCTTCATGTGATTTATACGAAGAGTCCAATTTTTAGTCGCCGATCACATTTACAGGTATTTGACGCTGCAGTAGTAAAAAAGCCATCAATTCGCACGAACATGATGACTAATTTGCTGGGGCACAATAAGAGATTAATTGCCTACCAAAGTCAGTTTGCTATTAGTCCAGCGATTTGCGTGCATTGTGGTAAGTTGTATTGCTGGAACCCGACTCAGCTAGTGCATTTTGGGAAAAGAAATTCGAAATCTTTGAACGTTGCCTTAAGTTTCTCATGGGTTCAATCACTTCCTAAAACTAAAAATGAGCCTCATTCACTGAAGACAATTTTTTTATAAGTCGATACTGTAGCAGGTGGATGGTGAAGGACTAGCAAAGGCCTCGTAGGGGTAGCATCTGCCGACGGATGCTGGCCCGACAAAAAGCGAGTAAGAGCCTCTGCAGCCGAACATCTTGCAGCTCTGCTAGTCAGGTCCTACTTCCACCTCCTCGTGGTGCCATCTGGAAATTTCCTTAAAAGGGAAATTACTGACGGAAGAGGCCGAATGGCGAGTATCCTGCGCCACCAAACAGGATTAATGTCGGTTGGGCTATGGTCTAGCGAACCATAACCGTAAAACCACTAATTGCTCAGAAACACAAAACAGCCTCGGATAATAAAACGGAACGTATCTATGTTGACGACCCTATAAGAAAACAAAAAACAAACAAGGACCTTTGGTTCTGTACGTGGAATGTTAGGTCCCTAAACAGACCACGTGCGGCCGGACAACTTGCGGACGCCCTAGACCGCTATAAAGCGGACATAACCGCCATCCAGGAAATGCGATGGAATGGACCGGGTAAAAAGCGGATGAAAAACTGCGACATTTACTACGGTGACTGCTATAGGGAGAGAGGACAGAGACTATTTGGATGCGGATTTGTTGTTAGAGGTGGACTAAGTGAAGTCCTAAGTTTCCAGTATGTGAGTGAACGCCTCATAACGATCCGCATCAAGGCAAAGTTCTGTAACATCAGCCTCATATGCGTCCATGCCCCCACGGAAGACAAGGATGACTCAATCAAAGATGATTTCTTTGATCTCCTAGACCGAACATATACCAAATGCCCCAGCTATGATACCAAAATCATACTAGGGGATTTTAACGCTAAGCTGGGTAAAGAAAGCATCTTTGAGCGGGTCATCGGCAAACACAGCCTACATGACACCACATCCGATAACGGACATAGGCTGATCGACCTCGCCACGGGGCGAAATCTTCTTGTAGCCAGCACACGATTTTCCCACCTCGATATACACAAAGGCACCTGGCGGTCGCCAGATCAATCAGTCACCAACCAGATTGACCACATCGCGATTGACGTCAGACACTCCTCCACTATTCTTGATGTTCGCACTTTCCGAGGAGCGAACATCGATTCAGACCACTATCTTGTAGTAGCCAAGATACGTCAGCGCATAACACGAACACCGCGGAGTAGAGTTAGAACACCAAGCTATGACGTCGGAAAGCTACTATCGCCGGAGATCGCCAGTGCTTTTGCCAACCGCGTCTCCCTTAAGCTCTCCGATACACCTCAATCCTCCACTCAGTCAGTAGAGCAACAATGGAGCCTGTGCAAACAAGCCCTGAAGAGCACAGCAACGGAAGTGCTGGGCCTTAAAGCTCCACCACGACGAAACACCTGGTTCGATGACGAGTGTAGAAGGATTCATGAGGAAAAGCAGGAGGCATACAAAGCCTCACTACACAAAAAAACAAGAGCGGCTCGGGAGCTCTACGAGCTTAAGAGAAGGGAGGAACATAAGCTTCTCAAGACAGAAAAAAAAGAGCACGAGAAGCGGGCGATTGAAAACTTGGAGAGGTGCTATTGCAGGCACGACGTTCGAAGATTTTATCAGCGGATAAAACGAATGTCTCAAGGCTATAAAGCCCGAACGGAGGCCTGTAAGGATGAGAACGGACACCTAGTAGTAGAATCGCAGTCGATGCTGAGAATTTGGAAAAACCACTTCTGCAGACTGTACAACGGCGATGACAACCAACATACCGCCGTCAGGCAGAATGATCCATTTTTAAACGACGAAGATCGCAGAGAATTCCGTCTCCCTGACCTCGACGAAGTTGAGATTGCCATGTCGAAACTCAAGTCGAATAAAGCTGCTGGCGCAGATGGACTGTCTGCTGAGCTCTTCAAAGCGGCTGGGGGTGAGCTGGTTAGGAGCATGCACCGGCTCATCTGTAAGATATGGTCAGAGGAAAGCATGCCCGAGGAATGGAGTCTCAGCATTGTTTGCCCGATCCACAAAAAAGGAGATCCCTCTGACTGCGCCAACTATAGAGGAATAAGTCTCCTTAATGTCGCATACAAGATCTTCGCTGCCGTTTTGTGTGAACGCCTGAAGCCATTCGTAAACAAGCTGATAGGTCCTTATCAGTGTGGCTTCAGGCCAGGGAAGTCCACCATCGATCAAATCTTCACACTACGGCAGATCCTGGAGAAAACCAATGAGTTTCAAGTCGATACGCACCATCTATTCGTCGACTTCAAGGCCGCATACGACAGCGTAATTAGAGACGAGCTATATAACGCCATGTTTACTTTTGACATCCCTGCGAAGCTCGTCAGACTATGCAGGATGACCTTGGAAAATGCTCGCTGCTCCATCCAAATCGGTATCAAAACCGATAGTTTTGATGTCAAAAAAGGATTTAGGCAGGGCGATGCGCTGTCGTGTGATTTCTTCAACATCGTATTGGAAATGATTGTGCAAAAATCACAGGCCAATACAAGAGGCACAATCTACTTCAAATCCCCGCAACTCCTTGCATACGCCGACGACATTGACATAATAGGTAGATCGCAGCGAGATGTCAATGAGGCGTTTGCGAGTATTGAGATGGAGGCGGCAAAAATTGGTTTGGCAGTTAATGAGGGCAAGACTAAATATCTGCTGTCATCGAAAAAGGACATTTACCACCGACGTCTTGGACAGAACGTGCATATTGGCAGATATAAGTTCGAGG
Organism: Eumerus sabulonum; assembly: GCA_951905685.1. Classification (NCBI taxonomy): domain Eukaryota; kingdom Metazoa; phylum Arthropoda; class Insecta; order Diptera; family Syrphidae; genus Eumerus; species Eumerus sabulonum. Next base: position 83,487,757 of record OX645063.1, on the reverse strand, counting down.
TAGTTAAGGACTTCATATACCTCGGCTCCGCGGCGACTTGGAACAACGACACCAGTTTCGAAATCAAGCGCAGAATTACTCTTGCCAACCGCTGCTTCTTTGGGCTCAAGAGGCAACTGAGAAGTAGAGCCCTCTCTCGTACGACCAAGTTGACCTTATATAAGACCTTAATTATCCCGGTCCTGTTATACGGCGCAGAAACATGGACTTTATCTAAAGCGGATGAGGAAATCCTTGGTCGTTTCGAGAGAAAGATTCTGCGTTCGATTTTCGGTCCCATAAACACAGAGGAGGGTTGGAGGAGAAGATTCAATCACGAACTGTACCGGTTGTACAGCGACATGAGTCTGGTCAGGCGTCTACGGATCCAACGCCTAAGATGGCTAGGCCATGTAGAGCGAATGGACACCACAGCTCCAGCCCGTAGAGTCTTTGAATCCAACCCCGAGGGACGAAGAAATAGAGGACGGCCGCACCTATGGTGGCGCGCACAGGTGGAAGGGGACCTCAACCAACTGGCGGTGCGGCATTGGAAAAGACTAGCGAAAGATCGTGCTAGGTGGAGAGGCATGTTGGTTGAGGCCCAGGTTCACCCCGAACTGTAGCGCCCGTTAAGTAAGTAAGTACTGTAGCAGGTTGTCCTTCAGTTCAGATTTTAGACCAAGACCCTCGTGTAAGATCTTCCATTTCTGCAAGCGTCGATGACTGGACAAATTACGTTCTTCATTAGCACTGGCATAAACAACAAACAACACATGAAGATCCCATGGTCTTGTCTAAAATCCGCTCTTGGATTATGTCGATTTGGTAAATATCTTTGCAGCAACCTTCCGCTACTTATGTATGTATGTGCAGCAAAAAAAATTACCAACAAATCGCTATCTATGCCCCATTCCCCTCCTAGCCTAATCACTATAGATCAAAATTATTAGACATTATCTGAACCCGGAACAGACAAGCGCTGCCATCATCGACGTCCTCATCATGGTCAACGTCATAGTCATAGCGATCGTCCAAGGGCAAAATAATCTTCCCCTCAAACTACAACATTGCCGATTAACTCTTGGCCTCCTGCGCTACCTCATCCAAAGTTCTATTGCACTAAATGGAGTCCACAATGAATGGTGAAGCGAAACCAAAATAGCGCACAGAAGAATCCACATCCAAAGACCGAGAAGAAAATGTATCTTGAGAGACGAAGGAAACAGAACCAAAAAAAATTAAAAGAAAAACGTTTTAAACCCATTTACTTAGTTTCTAAAATGTGTGTTACCGCCCACTTCATACGGTAATTCCAGAATCGTGATCACATTATGAGATCCAATCAGTTGAAGGCAGAACGGCAATATCGATGCGGCAATGTTGCACCCCACCATGTTGCGGTTGCGGACTACAAATAGATAGATATAACACAAATAGTAGTAGTTTACCGGAACGTCTCCGCATAGATACGTGTGCCCCTCGCCATGCCAAATCCCATCAAATAGGCACTATTTCTTCGGATCAGTTAAGGTTGTCTAAATACCCGACATGGTACACACATACGCGCAGCCATTGGCTTAGTGAGAGATGGTCTATTGAAACAACTATGTATAATATCTAGATGCGATCAGGTGAGCGAAAAGAGAAGGGTACCATGGTTTCGTTACTGTTTACAGAACAACTGGGCAAATACGATTACACTGGGCTAAACCCGAACCAGCCAGCCAGCCGATGATGACGATAATGATGATGATACTCGACTATAATGTATCTAAAAGAGGCTACAGATCGAGCTTGTATACTCGCAGCCACCCGGATATGTGCGGGACATTCGGATTTATTTTAGGCAATTTGAAGCGCTTCCCCCCGACATCCGCACCCACACCCACCGGGGGCCTTAATTAATTGCTATGAAGCCGCGGTGCAGCAAATATGGCGCAGTTGATTCCTATTGCCACAAAGATAATCGAATTCTAGTAATTTTTTGTAATTTTCCCCCGACGACCTTTTGGCCCAGTGAGAACCGGTGCACGGTGGTGTCTGGTTAGACTATCACCTCATTGTGTGTAACGGTAAGCGGTGATGGAAAATTGGAAAAATCCACGCAGGCCACGGCGCGGCGTTGTGTTATAATCCAAAAGTAAACGATCGATTTCCGAAATGACATATTGTGCCGCTGATCCAGTGATCTTGTCCATCGATCACTATGATCTCTCCCCGCTCATACCATATGCCATATGCACATGCACATTCGTTTCCCGTGATCTTCGCTTCACCCCGATTCGAGGACACAAATTGCAATCGCAGGAACATTATCGTCGATTGTAATTAAAGACTGATTCGACGTGTAATCGTGCCTTGCCGCTACGGTGGCATGTTGCATACTGTTGTTCTGCTGCTTTGACTCGGCGAAATAGTCATTACTCGTATCTTGGGATCCATGCAACAAGATGCATGATTGGTATCGAAATAGCAGGGGGTGTCGGGGTGCCGGAATGGTAGAAAGTCCAAGTGTATAGAAAATTCCATGATCGGTTTATTATGGGGCTGCAAGGCGGAAATTAGGGCAATTGCTGGGAGAGGAATTACTATTGACTGCTAAGTGGCTTACTAGTAGTGCTGGAAGATTAGAGGGGATCTGACGGAGTGGATATTCGGTTTTTGCTCTCTGCTGTTATAAAAGCCTGGAATTATCTTGCACACGAAATTGAGTCATGGAGTCTGTTGTTGGATCGGAGAAAGCAATGGAAATCGGAATCGATGTTGAAATTAAATTAAGGAATTTCTCGGATTGGATCAGCGCTAGGCAGTTTTTATTGTTACAGCTGGTATGGAATGCTATAGTTCATTTGAGCAATGTTGGGTTATTGGCTAGCTTGGAAAGGTGAAGGGACCAACGATTCTTTCGAGGGCATACCTTCAGTATTGAAGGTACTCCTATTTCCGATGATTCGACTGGAAGTTTTGAGTTTTCATTTATTTACTTACTTAGCTGTCAGGCGGTTAGGCACCGAGATGGGAAGTCTTCCTATTACCTCGTACTAGCAAGCTCGTTGGAGATCTCATTTCCGAGCTCTTAGAGTGAGAAAGTTCCCGGCTATGTGGTGAATGTATCAGAATTTCCGAATCAAGTTTCATCAATTTGTTCCGAGAGGTCAAAGATGTGTATAGCCTGGCATTGGCAAGATGACACAGAACTCATTTCTTGTGGACCAATTATGGTCGCACATTCTTGATTGCCTCATTCGAACTGTGCACAATAGAGGACCAAATTGACCTTTTCATCAGGTTGCAGCGCAGCACATAATGGACCCAGCATCACCAGTATGATCTTTTTTACCGTCATTTTAGGCTTTAAAGTCGTTTACGAAGCATCACTGGCTTAGATCACGATTTGTTTTCATTTAGTGTAGGCGGTTGGTGTGCAGCAGCCCGTTTTAGACTTCTTGTGACTTTTAAGAGTAGTTTATTGCAAAAGCCGGAGTCAACATTTCCAAATAGTTGTGAAGGCGTTTGTTTTCATCATTTTGCAGTATTTACTTGAGTTTCATTGCGGTCTGGAAGATATAGCCAACTGGGTGACCAGACGACGATAGCCAGCCATGCAAAAACGCGGTGTAGGCGGCTATAGTCCGCTAGGCCAATACAAGGGCCTGGCGGTTAGAGCCAGACAGGCAAACACGGTGTCCGAGCGGCTATAGCCGGAAAAACACGGTGGCCAGGCAGCTATAGCCAGCCAGGCAAACATGGTGGTCAAGCGGCGATAGTCTGCCATGCAAATACTGTGGCGAGGCGGCTATAGCCAGCCAGGCAAATGCGGTGGCCAGGCAGCTATAGCCAGCCACTAAATTAGGGTGACCAGGCGGATAAAGCCAGATAAGCAAGTATGGTGACCGGGCGGCTAAAGCAAGCCAAGCAGAAGCGGTGGCTAGGTGGCCATTGCCAGCCAGGCTGAAGCGGTGGCCAGGCGGCTGTAGCCAGCCAGGCAAATAGTGTGGCCAGACGGCTACAGTCAGATAAGCAAGTAAGGTGACCGGGCGGCTAAAGCAAGCCAGGCAGAAGTGGTGGCTAGGTGGCCATTGCCAGCAGGGCAGAAGCGGTGGCCAGGCGGCTGTAGCCAGCCAGGCAAATAGCGCGGCCAGACGGCTACAGTGGGGGGCGGCTACAGTGGAGGGCGCCGTGGCGCATTGGTTAGTGTGTTGGACTCTGGCGCACGATGAGTGAGTTCGGATCCCGATAACACCAACGCCATCGAGTGTTTATTTCGCGGCGTCCCTCCTCGGCGGGGTACTGGCAAAACCCCCCGTAGTATAACTTGCCTGGAAAAAGCTTCTCGACTCACGCCATTCGGAATCGCCATTAAATTGTAGGTCCCTTTCACCTGTGTGAAAAATAAATCACACACAACATGGGTGATTGAGAGAAGCTTGGCTCTGGTCCTTCAGCCCATGAACGCCACCAAAGAAGAAGAAGACGGCTACAGTCAGATAAGCAAGTATGGTGACCGGGCGGCTAAAGCAAGCCAAGCAGAAGCGGTGGCTAGGTGGCCATTGCCAGCCAGGCAGAAGCGGTGGCCAGGCGGCTGTAGCCAGCAAGGCAAATAGGGTGGCCAGACGGCTACAGCCAGCCAGGCAAATACGGTGGCCAGGCGGCTATAGCCAGCCACTAAATTAGGGTGACCAGGCGGATATAGCCAGATAAGCAAGTATGGTGACCGGGCGGCTAAAGCAAGCCAAGCAGAAGCGGTGGCTAGGTGGCCATTGCCAGCAAGGCAGAAGCGGTGGCCAGGCGGCTATAGCCAGCCAGGCGAATAGGGTGGCCAGACGGCTACAGCCAGATAAGCAAGTATGGTGACCGGGCGGCTAAAGCAAGCCAAGCAGAAGCGGTGGCTAGGTGGCCATTGCCAGCCAGGCAAATACGGTGACCAGGTGTCTATAGCCAGCCTGGCAAACACGGTGTCCAGGCGGCTATAGCCAGTCAGGCAAATATGGTGGCAAGGTGGCTACTACCAGCCGAGCGTATACGGAGGCCAGGCGACGATACGCAAATACGCGGTGCAGGCGGCTATAGCCAGCTAGGCAAATACAGTGTTCAAGTGGCTATAGCCAGGCAAATGCCACCTGTCCATCACATTTTCTTGCTTGACTATAACCACCGTGTTTGCACAGCTGGCTATAGTCGCCTCGCCACAGTATTTGCATGGCTGGCTAAAGCCGGCTGTCCATTACAATTTCCTGGTTGACTATAACCGCCTGGTCACCGTGCTTGCATGGTTGGCTATAGCCGCTTGGCCATCGTATTTGCCTGGCTGGCAACAGCCTGTCTGGCTATAATCGCCTGGCTAATGGACTATAGAGGATCTATAGCCTTAGTTACTCCCGCCCTTTTACTCTTTGACAATATCGATACTTTCCTATTCTCCGACAAGCAGCATACATCTCACCTTGTCAAATTCGTTACAATTTATATTGCAGAAGTGGACGTTTGGCTCAATGACTGGCTTGGCTTCTATGGAGCCATATATGTCTCTTGACTTATTTCATTCCCTAGAATTTGATTACAAATCGCAACATGTATCGATGGGACTATCTTTGGCGGTCATCTGCCGTGTGCCAGCGTTTTTACATTTTGAGAATATTAAGATCCTGAGCCCTTTGTGTTTTTAATGGCAGTCATAGTGCTAAATAGAATGTGGAACAGGTGATTGTAGGGCCCAGGGTATGGGCTCGGACATGGAGGATAAAGTTGTTTATTGCTCTCAATCTGGCGAAATGCCCGCAACTATCCCTGTTTCAATGCCCGGGCCAAGTTGACATACAGCCCTCTGGATAGCCTCTACAACAACTGTTGAGAGGTGAATAAATGTATGCAGCTATCGCCCAGGCAAGAGGTCGCTACAGTACCCCGATCGGATTGGCGGTTGTGCGTCGGGCCAACAACCCGCCCATATAAGATAGAACAAAAGTTATGAAAGAGCAAAATGCGTTGGGAAACGGACGGATTCTCGAAGACGAATTGGAGCGAAAAAGGTGCATGATTTGCGAGTATGCTATTGAAATACCAGAACTCTGTACACTCCTGGAGCTGCTCATAAACTGGAAAGAATGTCCAGGAAATACGCTGGATAGGAATGAGTATGACGAGGAAGAAAGATTGCGACATCTATTACAGCTGTGCGGATTTGTCGTGGGAAAGCGGTTAAGGTCGAAGGTCATCGACTTCAAGTCTATAAGTGATCACCTGGCTGTGATTCGCATCAAAAGCAGATTTTACAACATCAGCCTGAAGATCCTTTTAGAGATGACTTCTATAAACTCTTAGACAACGCCTACGGAGTTTGCCCGGTGTACGGTGTTAAAATCGTACCCGGGGACTTCAATGCCAAAATCGGTAAGGAGAACACCTTTGGCGGAATGATTAGAAAGCACAGTCTCCACGATACAACAACGGATAACGTAATGCGGTGATAAGTAGCACAAGATTTCCCCCTAAGCGAATCCATTCACCAATCTGGCGATCTCCGAATAGTCGAACCGCCAAGCAAATCGACGGTGTGCTTATTGACGCAGGACACTTTTCAAATATCTTGGTTGTGCGAAGGGGGACAAACGTCGACTCTGACAATTTCCTCGTAGCAGCAAGATTCGGAGCTCGACTCTACTTGATGTCAGAAAACTGCATCAGCTCACCATGAAGAGGTTCGACGTTGGACGCCAAAACACACCGGAGGTTACCAGAATCTACAGGGAGCAACTGAACGAAAGCTCTCCGGTATGCCTACATCGAGCACAAATGTCAACAAAATGTGACGTTATAGCCGCTCAGCCATTCAGAAAGTAGCCGAGAGCACCTTAGGTTATCTGCCACCCCCGACAAGAAATGCGTGGTATAATGGCGAGTGTGAGCAGAAAAAAGCAGCAACCGGCGAGGCGTACCAAAAGGCGCTGCAGCGAAAACCCAGGGCAGGGCGAGAGGAATACCGAGCCAGAAGAAGGGAGGAAATAAAACTGCTGCGACTAATGAAAAGAATCTTCGCGGCCTCTCAGCTCAAGGATATAAAGCAATATAGGGACAAGCGTCCCTATTCCCGCAGAGAATGTATGTATGTATGTATGTTGGCGTTACAGTCCATGAAGAACCTGAGCCGAGCTTCTCTCAATCACCCATGTTGAGTGTGATTTAATTTTCCCATAGGTGAAAGGGACCTACAGTTTATTGCCGGTTCCGAACGGTGAATTTCGAGAAGCTTTTCATGACAATTTGACTACAGGGGGTTTTGTCAGAACCCCGCTGAGGAGAAACACCGTGAAAAATACGTTCGATGACATTGCTGTGTCGGGATTCGATCCCGTGTCATCGGCGTCAGAGGCCAACACACTACCAACTGCGCCACGGTGCCCGCAGAGAATAGTGGATCTATTTAAGCCACATTTCCAACAGCTGCTTAACGACCATGAAGGAGAGAGAGTGGTAGGGACTGAAGAAATCCCAACTCCAGCCGCTGAAGTAGTCCTCCCACCCAGCATCGAAGAAGTCGGCACAGCCATTGAAAAGCTGGAGAATAACAAAGCCGCAGGCCCAGATGGCTTGCCATTAGAGCTCTTCGGCGATGTTCTGGTATGGAGAATGCACCAAGCCATCTGTAGGATTTGGGACGTAGAAAGCATGCTTGACGACTGAAATAACAACTCTACTTGCCCCATCCACAAGAAAGGCGATCCTACCTCTTGCAAGAACTATAGGAGTATATGGGTATGTGCACGTCTAAAGCTACCAGTGCGGCTTCCGGCCCGGCTAATCGATATATCGGCAAATCAGATTTCGGCAAGGAAATGCGCTGTTGCGTGACTTTCAATTTTGTGCTGAAGCAGATAGGACGATGGGCAGGCGTCTGTACGGAGGGCACTATCGTCTACAAGTTTGTCCAGCTTGGGATATGCGGATGATATTAACATCATCGCACGGCTTAAGCGTGACATTGTAGAATCTTTCAGGGCGATTGAGGAACAGGCGAAACGAGTTGGTCTTAAAGTTAACGAGAATAAGACAAAGTAGATGCTGTCAAGCAAAAACCGATCCGTTGCTCACCGAATTGGACAAGATACTCGTATGACAGCTATAATTTCGAGGTGGTTAAGGAGTTTATCTACCTTGGGGCAAACGTGAACTCCACAAACGACACCACAGTGGAGATCTGCCATAGAATCGCCCTTGGCCACCGCTGCTATTACGATTTGTCCAAGCAACATCGGTCAAAACTCCTCACTCGAAGAACTAAAGTCATGCTCTAAAAAAAGCTTATACTGCCAGTCTTGCTGGACGATAAGCAGGACGCCCGAGCTAATTTTGGGTTCTTTCAAAAGAAAAATTCTGCGCCGGATATTTGGCCCTGTCTGTGAAGAAGGTGTGGGGAGGAGAAGGCATATCCGCGAACTCTACGAGCTGTACAAAGATGTGGATATAGTTCGGAAGGCAAAGATCCGTCGACTACATTGGCCCAGCCATGTCGAGCGCATGAACACCAACGCTCCAGCTAAAAGAGTCTTTGACTACGATACTCCTGGTTCGAGAAAAAAGAGAAAGACTGAACCTGCGGTATAAAGACCAACTATTCGCGGATGTGCTGTCTTACATGCCGGTGACCATCAAGGATGGAAGGCAGTTATAGCTCAGGTTCAGATTCTCAATAGACTGCTGGCCTGATAAGTAAGTACAGATAATTGTACGACGGTTTTCGCCTATACTTCCGGTGCTAGAACATCTGGCGAGGATAGGTGTTATGTTATAAACCAACAAATCTATCCGCTCGAGCTGTCCAATCATCATTATCACTATAACATGATCCCCCAATCTGACCAAACAACCCTTAACTGTCGACTGTCCATTCCATCGGCAATCACAGCTGTTGCTGACATAAAGCCCACAATAATATGACAGTCCTGCTGACATTCCTATTCCCGCTCATTGAGCTGCATTATTACCGATACCGATCTTGCAACAGAACTTAACCTAAAATAAGACCCCAACCGATGTCCGGCAAACGCCTGTTCGGGGCCAATCTTGTCAGCCAATTCAACACATAGCCTTGATGGAGCCCGTGTGCAGCGTTCTGCCAATCCGAAAACCACTCAAACCTCAAACAATTTGAATATTTCCCCATGCGTCCGATTGACAGAGGTAAGGAGTGACAAAACAAAAAAATGTGTTTTCTCACACACAAATGATAGTGACGCCGTACTAGGCATCAGTGGACAGCTCTATGGACACACGCAACTGACTGGAGTACAGCCGACAGTCCATACGATCGCGACTCTCGGTTCCCAGCTCATGGCTCGCGGTGCCATGTGCGAAAGGTGCCACAACTGCTGCCGCATGGTGCTTTACAACGTGCGAATAGGTCGGCCCGCTACAAGCATCGCTTCTTAACGTGGTAATAAATTCTGTCATTGATCTGGTCGGCGATAAGCTGCGCGTTCAATTTTTTGTTTTTGAGCTTCATGTTGGCTTTGATTGAATTGGATTGCAACGTGGTGGCATGCAGTTTTTGGCTTGACGATGTTCGAATTGATTGAGGTTGCCAATTGATTGGCGATGACCTTGTGAATCACATATGAATAGCATGTGCTCGGTAATCTGTGCTCGATGGCGATTGATCACCGATGCAATTTAATTGGAATTTACGAGTGGATATGACCTGTCGCTGGAATGGCAATCGAGTACATGTAATTGCTACACCACACAACAAACAGAGATTAGTTGTCAATTGTTGAGAGCCAATGACTGCTGTTTAACTAATTTAACAAATACGGCTACCGTCGGGAATCGCTCCTCGTCTTTGGTATGCGAAGTGAGGAGATTTCAATTTTCCATTGAGTCACAGAGAACGTGATGGAACCCTACCGAGCGAGCGAATATATCAGTTAAGCAACTCTGCGGTTACAATTAGGAACTCGTTTTTCGTTTTCTCAATCGTGAAGCGTGTACGGATGCGGACGCGCCGAAGACATTGCTTCCATAGTTGGATGGCTTATCAGTTAACTGTTGTTTTAGATGGGTATGGGAAGCAAGAGGTGATCGTAGATGGTGAATGAATACGTACGGGATGTAGTAGGTAGATAGTCGGGGATTTTCTTCGTCTAACGCTTTTGTGTCGAGGCATTTTTGGAATACCAAGCGAATGAATGGACGAGAAATGTGGTCACGAATGTGGCACTAGATTTAATGGTAAACTACAGATCAGCTGTGTACCGGAATTTTATACAGGTTGGGCCAAACATAAGTTTTTTTTCAAAAATGCAATAAAATGAACAAAATTACATTTTTTCCATTTGTTATTACTTTATTAGTAAGAACAAACGTTCCCATTAATTACGAGATACAACGTCGTTCAAGTGGCTGCATCGACTGGCTTCGCAGTAGCGCATTCTGTCACCCCAATTTTACAAGAGCTTGTTGATGGTTTCTTGCTGTAGCTCGCGGATTGCTTGGATGATATTGGCCTTAAGTGCTTCAACTGTTTCAGGATTGTTGGCACAACATTAGCTCTTCACGGTTCCCCACAAAAAAAAAATTCAAACGGGTCAAATCGTAGCTCCGAGGCGGCCAATTGACATCGCTAAAACGGCTGATTTTTTTTTTATTATCGGACTAGTGCTATCAAATAGCATTTGGTACTGCGACCTTTGCAGATCTATTAGACCAAGAGCCCACAGCATATTTTGGGCGTGGAGATTTAACCAAAAGATTTATACATCAACATGACCGTCTTCAATAAACAATATCAAATCCGAAAGTCTGGCAGCGACTTGTCGCAGATGAGGTTAGTAATAGTAGGTTAAAAACGTGTTTTTTTTTTTCAAAATCTAGATTTTATATATAACCACTTGAATATAGTATCAAATGAAAGAAACGACTTCCCCGATCTCAAAAATAAAGGTCCCAGACGTTTTACGCGCAGCCATACCACTGCCAGACGCGCTAACAGTATGTTAAAAATCACTTTTTGAAATAATTGGTATAACCACATATTGGTTACACCAAAAAATTTGTAAAATTTGTCCTGATCACAAATATGTGGGTCCCAGACGATTTACGCGCAGCCATACCCCTGCCAGACGTGATAATAGAACGTTGAAATTACCATTTTTAAACAATTCTCATATCATAACCATATTATGATAACGGAACTATGTATGTATATCTATTGGATTTAGATCATGCAAAACAAGAAATTGTTTTGTATATAACTGTTAAATATGGGTAATGGCAAAACAAACAAGCTTGTTTGTCAATTGTCAACAGTTGAGTTGAGTAGTTGCATTTTTTTGCCGGGAGTGAATATGCCTAAGAAAGTTAATAGTAAATGTGTTATTCATTCAAGTGATAGTCCGAAGCAGTGTGGGAAGATAATTTTGTTTAATGACGAAACATTGCAAAAGTGCACACAAATTTTGAAATGTAGGAAAATTAAAAAGTTTAAGTACTCGGACATAGATCTTCCGATGAAGGTCGATAGTGTAAGTGGTTATCATAGCCCATGTTATCGGCTGTTTACTGCGATTTCAAAAAAATGTTTATTTTCGACGCAAGGAGAAGAATGTAAGTAACGTTTAATTATTTAACAGCTCATATAGTTTTTTTATATGCAAATATCCCTCACTTGCATCTACACAGTGCCTGAAAGCAGTATTAATGAAATATCCAGTACAAGCATCACACCTGAGAATGTTCCAACGCATAACAATTCACTTTTAGTCAATTCAGATATCAACTGTATTTTTTGTAATCGTATTACTAAATACTCAAAGGGCAGGAAAGAAAAGGCTATTTGTGGCTGGTTATCCACATTAGAACAGCCAGCCAACCTGCCAGCCAGCCAGACCAGCCATCCACCCAGGCCAGGCCCCCAGCCAGCCTGGGCAGGCCGACCAGCCAGCAAGGCCCGCCAGCCAGCCAGGCCAGGCCCGCCAGCCAGTCAGGCCAGGCCCGCCAGCCAGTCAGGCTAGGCCCTCCAGCCAGCCAGGACAGGCCCGCCAGCTAGCCAGCCAGACCAGGCCCGCCAGCCAGCCAGGCCAGGCCCGCCAGCCAGCCAGGCCAGGCCCGCCAGCCAGCCAGCCAGGCCAGGCCCGCCAGCCAGCCAGGACAGGCCAACCAGCCAGCAAGGCCCGCCAGCCAGCCAGGCCAGGCCCGCCCGCCAGCCAGGCCAGGCCCGCCAGCCAGTCAGCCAGCCAGGCCAGGCCCGCCAACCAGCCAGGACAGGCCAGCCAGCCAGGCCAGCCCCGCCAGCCTGCCATCCAGCCAGGCCAGCCCCGCCAGGCCAGCCAGCCAGGCCAGGCCAGGCCCGCCAGCCAGCCAGGCCAGCCCCGCCAGCCTGCCAGGCCAGGCCCGCCATCCAGCCAGGCCAGGCCCGCCAGGCCAGGGCCGCCAGCCAGCAAGGCCCGCCAGCCAGCCAGGACAGGCCCGCCAGCCAGCAAGGCCTGCCAGCCAGCAAGGCCTGCCCGCCAGCCAGCAAGGCCCGCAAACCAGGCCAGGCCAGGCCCGCCAGCCAGCCAGGCCAGGCCCGCCAGCCAGCCAGCCAGCCAGGTCAGACCCGCCAGGCCAGGCCCGCCAACCAGCCAGCCAGACCAGCCAGGCCAGGTCCGCCAGCCAGCCCGCCAGACCAGCCAGGCCAGGCCCGCCAGCCAGTCAGCCAGGCCAGCCAGCCAGGCCCGCCAACCAGGCGAGCCAGCCAGTCAGGCCAGCCAGCCAGGCCAGGCCAGCCAGGCCAGACCAGCCAGTCAGCCAGACCACCCAGCCAATCAGACCGAACAGGGATACCACCAGTCCGACCAACCATCGAGACCACCCAGTCTAACCACCCAGCCAGACCGCCCAGCCAGGCCACCCAGTCCGTCCACTTAGCCAAACCACCTAGCCAGACCGCCAGCCAGACCGCTCAGCCAAACCGCCCGGCCAGGCCACCCAGTCCGTCCACCCAGCCAGACCGCTCAGCCAAACCGCCAAGCCAGGCCACCCAGTCCGTCCACCCAGCTAGCCAGCCAGCCAGCCAACCAGCCAGCCCAGGCCAGCCAGCGAGGCCCGCCAGCCAGCCAGCCAGACCAGCCAGCAAGCCACGCTACCCAGTCCGTCCACCTAGCCAAACCACTCAGCCAAACGCTCAGCCAAACCGCTTAGCCAAACCGCCCAGCCAGGCCACCTAGTCCGTCCACCCAACCAGACTCTCAGCCAGACCGACCAGTCAGGCCGCCCAGCCAGACCATCCAGTGAGATACCAGAAACATCTAATACAAAAAAAAACAGAAAAATAAAAATAACAAGAAAAATAAATAAATCAAAAAATAATATAAAAAAAAACAAAAGATCGAGCAAGACGATTTTAATGCAGTCGATCACGGACCGGCTAACCAGTCGGACGTGTTTCGGCTAGTGGGAAGCCGGTGGCGTGCTGGCTGGCTGGCCTGGCCTGGCTGGCTGGCTGGCCTGGCTGGCTGGCCTGGCTGGCTGGCCTGGCTGGCTGGCCTGGCTGGCTGGCCTGGCCGGCTGGCCTGGCCTGGCTGGCTGGCTGGCTGGCCTGGTCTGGCTGGCTGGCCTGGCCTGGCTGGCTGGCGGGCCTGGCCTGGCTGGCTGGCGGGCCTGGCCTGGCTGGCTGGCGGGCCTGGCCTGGCTGGCTGGCGGGCCTTGCCTGGCTGGATGGCGGGCCTGGCCTGGCAGGCTGGTGGGGCTGGCCTGGCAGGCTGGTGGGGCTGGCCTGGCTGGCTGGCGGGCCTGGCCTGGCTGGCGGGCCTGGCCTGGCTGGCTGGCGGGCCTGGCTGGCTGGCGGGCCTGGCCTGGCTGGCTGGCGGGCCTGGCCTGGCTGGCTGGCGGGCCTGGCCTGGCCTGGTTTGCGGGCCTTGCTGGCTGGCGGGCAGGCCTTGCTGGCTGGCAGGCCTTGCTGGCTGGCGGGCCTGTCCTGGCTGGCTGGCGGGCCTTGCTGGCTGGCGGCCCTGGCCTGGCGGGCCTGGCTGGATGGCGGGCCTGGCCTGGCTGGCTGGCGGGCCTGGCCTGGCTGGCTGGCGGGCCTGGCCTGGCTGGCTGGCGGGCCTTGCCTGGCTGGATGGCGGGCCTGGCCTGGCAGGCTGGTGGGGCTGGCCTGGCAGGCTGGTGGGGCTGGCCTGGCTGGCTGGCGGGCCTGGCCTGGCTGGCGGGCCTGGCCTGGCTGGCTGGCGGGCCTGGCTGGCTGGCGGGCCTGGCCTGGCTGGCTGGCTGGCGGGCCTGGCCTGGCTGGCTGGCGGGCCTGGCCTGGCTGGCTGGCGGGCCTGGCCTGGCCTGGTTTGCGGGCCTTGCTGGCTGGCGGGCAGGCCTTGCTGGCTGGCAGGCCTTGCTGGCTGGCGGGCCTGTCCTGGCTGGCTGGCGGGACTTGCTGGCTGGCGGCCCTGGCCTGGCGGGCCTGGCCTGGCTGGATGGCGGGCCTGGCCTGGCAGGCTGGCGGGGCTGGCCTGGCTGGCTGGCGGGCCTGGCCTGGCCTGGCTGGCTGGCCTGGCGGGGCTGGCCTGGCTGGATGGCAGGCTGGCGGGGCTGGCCTGGCTGGCTGGCGGGCCTGGCCTGGCCTGGCCTGGCTGGCTGGCCTGGCGGGCCCGGCCTGGCTGGCTGGCCTGGCGGGCCCGGCCTGGCTGGCTGGCCTGGCGGGGCTGGCCTGGCTGGCTGGCGGGCTGGCGGGCCTGGCCTGGCTGGCTGGCGGGCCTGGCCTGGCTGGCTGGCGGGCCTGGCCTGGCTGGCTGGCTGGCGGGCCTGGCCTGGCTGGCTGGCTGGGAGGCCTGGCCTGACCTGGCGGGCCTTACTGGCTGGTAGGCCTGTCCTGGCTGGCAGGCTGGCCTGGCTTGGCTTGGCTGGCTGGCTGGCTGGCGGGCCTTGCTGGCTGGCTGGCGGGCCTTGCTGGCTGGCGGGCCTGGCCTGGCTGGCTGGCGGGCCTTGCTGGCTGGCGGGCCTGGCCTAGCTGGCTGGCGGGCCTGGCCTGGCTGGATGGCGGGCCTGGCCTATCTGGCTGGCGGGCCTTTCCTGGCTGGATGGCGGGCCTGGCCTGACTGGCTGGCCTGGCCTGGTTGGCAGGCCTTGCTGGCTGGCGGGCCTGGCCTGGCTGGCTGGCGGGCCTGGCCTAGCTGGGAGGCCTGGCCTGACCTGGCGGGCCTTGCTGGCTGGTAGGCCTGTCCTGGCTGGCTGGCCTGGCCTGGCTGGCTGGCGGGCCTGGCCTGGCTGGCTGGCTGGGAGGCCTGGCCTGACCTGGTGGGCCTTGATGGCTGGTAGGCCTGTCCTGGCTGGCAGGCTGGCCTGGCTTGGCTTGGCTGGCTGGCTGGCTGGCGGGCCTTGCTGGCTGGCTGGCGGGCCTTGCTGGCTGGCGGCCCTGGCCTGGCTGGCTGGCGGGCCTTCCTGGCTGGCGGGCCTGGCCTATCTGGCTGGCGGGCCTTTCCTGGCTGGATGGCGGGCCTGGCCTGAATGGCTGGCCTGGCCTGGTTGGCAGGCCTTGCTGGCTGGCGGGCCTGGCCTGGCTGGCTGGCGGGCCTGGCCTGGCTGGCTGGCGGGCCTGGCCTGGCTGGGAGGCTGGGAGGCCTGGCCTGACCTGGCGGGCCTTGCCGGCTGGTAGGCCTGTCCTGGCTGGCAGGCTGGCCTGGCTTAGCTTGGCTGGCTGGCGGGCCTTGCTGGCTGGCTAGCGGGCCTTGCTGGCTGGCGGGCCTGGCTGGCTGGCGTGCCTTGCTGGCTGGCGGGCCTGGCCTGGCTGGATGGCGGGCCTGGCCTATCTGGCTCCTTACCTGGCTGGATGGCGGGCCTGGCCTGGCTGGCTGGCGGGCCTGGCCTGGCTGGGAGGCTGGGAGGCCTGGCCTGACCTGGCGGGCCTTGCAGGCTGGTAGGCCCGTCCTGGCTGGCTGGCGGGCTTGGCCTGACTGGCTGGCCTGGCCTGGTTGGCGGGCCTGGCTGGCTGGCGGGCCTGGCCTGGCTGGCGGGCTGGCGGGCCTGGCCTGGCTGGGAGGCCTGGCCTGACCTGGCGGGCCTTGCTGGCTGGTAGGCCCGTCCTGGCTGGCGGGCCTGGCCTGACTGGCTGGCCTGGCCTGGTTGGCGGGCCTGGCTGGCTGGCGGGCCTGGCCTGGCTGGCGGGCTGGCGGGGCTGGCCTGGCTGGCGGGCTGGCGGGCCTGGCCTGGCTGGGAGGCTGGGAGGCCTGGCCTGACCTGGCGGGCCTTGCTGGCTGGTAGGCCCGTCCTGGCTGGCTGGCGGGCCTGGCCTGACTGGCTGGCCTGGCCTGGTTGGCGGGCCTGGCTGGCCAGACCCGCCAGCCCGCCAGCCAGGCCAGGCCCGCCAGCCAGCCAGGCCAGGCCCGCCAGCCAGCCAGCCAGGACAGGGCCGCCAGCTAGCTGGGCCAGGCCCGCCAGCCAGCCAGTGAGGCCAGGCCCGCCAGCCAGCCAGGCTAGGCCCTCCAGCCAGGACAGGGCCGCCAGCTAGCCAGCCAGACCAGGCCCGCCAGCCAGCCAGGACAGGCCAACCAGCCAGCAAGGCCCGCCAGCCAGCCAGGCCAGGCATGCCAGCCAGCCAGGACGGGCCTACCAGCCAGCAAGGCCCGCCAGGTCAGGCCAGGCCTCCCAGCCTCCCAGCCAGGCCAGGCCCGCCAGCCAGGCCAGACCCGCCAGCCCGCCAGCCAGGCCAGGCCCGCCAGCCAGCCAGGCCCGCCAACCAGGCCAGGCCAGCCAGTCAGGCCAGGCCCGCCAGCCAGGACGGGCCTACCAGCCAGCAAGGCCCGCCAGGTCAGGCCAGGCCTCCCAGCCAGTCCAGGCACGCCACCCAGGCCAGGCCAGGCCCGCCAGCCAGCCAGGCCAGGCCCGCCAGCCAGCCAGGTCAGACCCGCCAGGCCAGGCCCGCCAGCCAGCCAGCAAGGCCCGCCAGCCAGCCAGGCCAGGCCCGCCAGCCAGCCAGGACGGGCCTACCAGCCAGCAAGGCCCGCCAGCCAGCCAGCAAGGCCCGCCAGCCAGCCAGGCCAGGCCCGCCAGCCAGCCAGGACGGGCCTACCAGCCAGCAAGGCCCGCCAGTTCAGGCCAGGCCTCCCAGCCTCCCAGCCAGGCCAGGCCCGCCAGCCAGCCAGGTCAGACCCGCCAGGCCAGGCCCGCCAGCCAGCCAGCAAGGCCCGCCAGCCAGCCAGGCCAGGCCCGCCAGCCAACAAGGCCCGCAAGGCCAGCCAGGCCAGGCCCGCCAGCCAGCCAGCAAGGCCCGCCAGCCAGCCAGTCAGGCCAGCCAGCCAAGCCAAGCCAAGCCAGGCCAGCCAGCAAGGTCAGGCCAGCCAGCCAGGCCAGGCCAGGCCAGCCAGCCAGGCCAGGCCAGGCCAGCCAGCCAAGCCAGGCCAGGCCAGGCCAGCCAGCCAGCCAGCAAGGCCCGCCAGCCAGCCAGCCAGCCAAGCCAAGCCAGCCAGGCCAGGCCCGCCAGCCAGCCAGGCCAGGCCCGCCAGCCAGCCAGGCCAGGCCCGCCAGCCAGCCAGGCCAGGCCCGCCAGCCAGCCAGGCCAGGCCCGCCAGCCAGCCAGGCCAGCCAGCAAGGTCAGGCCCGCCAGCCAGCCAGGCCAGGCCAGCCAGCCAGCCAGGCCAGGCCAGCCAGGTCAGCCAGCCAGGCCAGGCCAGGCCAGCCAGCCAGGCCAGGCCAGCCAGCCAGCCAGGCCAGGCCAGCCAGCCAGGCCAGGCCAGGCCAGCCAGCCAGGCCAGGCCAGGCCAGCCAGCCAGCCAGGCCAGGCCAGGCCAGCCAGCCAGCCAGCCAGGCCAGGCCAGCCATCCAGCCAGGCCAGGCCAGCCAGCCAGTCCAGGCCAGCCAGCCAGACCAGGCCAGCCAGCCAGGCCAGGCCAGCCAGCCAGCCAGACCAGGCCAGCCAGCCAGGCCAGGTCAGGCCAGCCAGCCAGCCAGCCAGCCAGGCCAGGCCAGGCCAGCCAGCCAGCACGCCACCGGCTTCCCACTAGCCGAAACACGTCCGACTGGTTAGCCGGTCCGTGATCGACTGCATTAAAATCGTCTTGCTCGAGCTTTTGTTTTTTTTTTATTATTTTTTGATTTATTTATTTTTCTTGTTATTTTTATTTTTCTGTTTTTTTTTTTGTATTAGATGTTTCTGCTATCTCACTGGACCGGCCTGACTGGTCGGTCGGTCGGTCGGTCTGGCTGAGAGTCTGGTTGGGTGGACGGACTAGGTGGCCTGGTTGGGCGGTTTGGCTAAGCGGTTTGGCTGAGCGGTTTGGCTGAGTGGTTTGGCTAGGTGGACGGACTGGGTGGCCTGGCTCGCTGGCTGGTCTGGCTGGCTGGCTGGCGGGCCTCGCTGGCTGGCCTGGGCTGGCTGGTTGGCTGGCTGGCTGGCTAGCTGGGTGGACGGACTGGGTGGCCTGGCTTGGCGGTTTGGCTGAGCGGTCTGGCTGGGTGGACGGACTGGGTGGCCTGGCCGGGCGGTTTGGCTGAGCGGTCTGGCTGGCGGTCTGGCTAGGTGGTTTGGCTAAGTGGACGGACTGGGTGGCCTGGCTGGGCGGTCTGGCTGGGTGGTCAGACTGGATGGTCTCGATGGTTGGTCGGACTGGTGGTATCCCTGTTCGGTCTGATTGGCTGGGTGGTCTGGCTGACTGGCTGGTCTGGCCTGGCTGGCGGGCCTGTCTGGCCTGGCCTGGCTGGCTGGTGTGGCTGGCTGGCTGGCTGGCCTGGCTGGCTGGCTGGCTATCGGGTCTGGCTGGCTGGCTGGCCTGGCCTGGCTGGTTGGCTGGCTGGGTGGGCGGACTGGGTCGTCTGGCTGGGCGGTTTGGCTAGGCGGTTTGGCTGAGCGGTCTGGCTGGGCGGTCTGGCTGGGTGGACGGACCGGGTGGCCTAGCTGGGCGGTTTGGCTCAGCGGCCGGGTTGGGCGGTCTGGCTGGACAGTCTGGCTGGGTGGTCTGGCTGGGTGGTCAGACTGGGTGGTCTCGATGGTTGATCGGATTGGTGGTATCCCTGTTCGGTCTGACTGGCTGGGTGGTCTGGCTGGCTGGCTGGTCTGGCTGGCTGGCTGGCCTGACTGGCTGGCTCGCCTGGCTGGCGGGCCTGGCTGACTGGCTGGCGGGCCTGGCCTGGCTGGTCTGGCGGGCTGGCTGGCGGGCCTGGCCTGGCTGGTCTGGCTGGCTGGTTGGCGGGCCTGGCCTGGCTGGTCTGGCTGGCTGGCCTGGCTGGCTGGCTGGCTGGCTGGCCTGGCTGGCTGGCTGGCGGGCCTGGCCTGGCTGGCTGGCGGGCTTGGCTGGCTGGTCTGGCTGGCTGGCTGGCTATCGGGCCTGGTTGGCTGTCGAGCGCCTGGCCTGACTGGCTTCATTGGGATGCAGTGGTATCTGGTTTTCCAGAATACCTCTAATTTGGTGCGGGAAAGATCGATTGTGGCATGGGCTGCATAAACCAGATTTCGTCCAAATCCATGTTTTCAATTTCAGTAAAAAAAAAAGCTCGCATAACATGGCTCTGTAACGCCCACCGTTGACCGAAACGTTGTTTCCAGCCTCATTTTCCAAGAAAAATAGTCCAATGTCTCACTCTGTGGGTGCATTGGCTTCTCGACTATAACGTGCGGGTTTTCCCAATTCTCGGGCGAGTTGATGTTCCTGAATTGAGTCTCACACTCTCGGCCACAGCATACCAGTCTTACTTACTTACTTACTTAGCGGGCGCTACAGTTCGGGGTGAGCCTGGTCCTCAACCGACATGCCTCTCCACCTAGCACGATCTTTCGCTAGTCTTTTGCAGGGCCCCGCACGTCCAGTTGGTTGAAGACCTTAGGTGCGGCGTCCTCTATTTCTTCGTCCCTCGGTGTTGGATTCAAAGACTCTACAGGCTAGAGCTGTGGTGTCCATTCGCTCTACATGACCTAGCCATCCTATGCGTTGGATCCGTTTCTGCGCCCTACAACAGGACCGGGATAATTAAGGATCAACTTCGTCGTACGAGAGAGGGCTCTACTTCTCAATTACCTCTTGAGCCCAAAGAAGCAGCGATTGGCAAGAGTGATTCTGCGTTTGATTTCGGAACCGATGTCGTTGTTCCAGTTCACTGCGGAGCCAAGGTAAACGAAGTCCTTAACTACCTCTAACTTATATCTGCCAATATGCACATTCTGGCCAAGAAGTCGGTGGTAAACGTCCTTTTTCGATGACAGCAGGTATTTAGTCTTGCCCTCATTAACTGCCAAACCTATTTTTGCCGCCTCGATCTCGATACTCGCAAACGCCTCATTGACATCTATTTGTGGTCTACCTATTATGTCAATGTCGTCAGTTTATGCAAGGAGTTGCGTTGATGATGTCTAATATGATGTTGAAGAAATCACACGACAGCGCATCGCCCTGTCTAAATTCTTTTTTGACTTCGAAACTATAAGTCAGTTCTGCATCCTGCAAGGTCTGACGAGCTTAGCTAGAATGTCAAAAGAAATCATGGTGTTATATAGCTCGTCCCCAATTACGTAGTCAAAGGGATCTCCTTTTTAGTGGATCGGGCAAACAATGCTGAAACTCCATTCCTCGGGCATGCTGCTAGCCCAGCTGCTGCTCCAGCAGCTTTCTTCGACTTGAAAGGAATTCTCTGCGATCTTCGTCATTAAGAAATGGATCATTCTGCCTGACGGCGGTATGTTGGCTGTCATCGCCGTTATACAGTGTGCAGAAGTGGTTTTTCCAAATTCGACAGCGATTCTACTACTCATCTCATCCTTACAGGCCTCCGTTCGGGCTTTATAGCCTTGAGACATTCGTTTTATCCGTTGATAAAATCTTCGAACGTCGTGCCTGCATTAGCACCTTTCCAAGTTTTCAATCGCCCGCTTCTCGTGCTCTTTCTGTTTTCCCTTGAGAAGCTTATCTTCCTCTCTTCTTTTAAGCTTGTAGAGCTCACGAGTCGGTCTTGTATTTTTGTGTAGTGAGGCTTTGTATGTTTCCTGCTTTTCTGCATGAATCCTTCTATACTCGTCATCGACCAGGTGTTTCGTCGTGGTGGAGCTTTAAGGCCCAGCACTTCCGTTGCTTTGCTCTTCAGGGTTTGTTTGCACAGGCTCCATTGTTGCTCTACTGACTGAGTGGAGGATTGAGGCGTATCGGATAGCTTAAGGGAGACGTGGTTGACAAAGGCACTGGTGATCTCCGGCGATAGTAGCTTTCCGCGTCATAGCTTGGTATTCTAACTCTACTCCGCGGTGTTCGTGTTATCCGTTGACGTATATTGGCTACTACAAGATAGTGGTCTGAGTCGATGTTCACTCCTCAGAAAGTACGAACATCACGAATAGTGGAGGAGTGTCTGACGTCAATAGCGATGTGATCAATCTGGTTGTTGACTGATTGATCTGGCGACCGCCAGGTGCCTTTGAGTATATCGAGGTGTTGAAAGCATATGCTAGCTAAAAGAAGATTTCGTGCTGTGGCAAGGTCGATTAGCCTGTTTTCGTTATCGAATGTGGTGTCATGTAGGCTGTGTTTGCCGATGACCCGTGCAAAGATGCTTTCTTTACCCAGCTTAGCGTAAACATCTCCTAGTATGATTTTGGTATCATAGCTGGTACCAATGTATGTATGTATGTATGTATGTATGTATGTATGTTGGCGTTACAGTCCATGAAGAACCTGAGCCGAGCTTCTCTCAATCACCCATGTTGTGTGCGATTTCATTTTCCCATAGGTGAAAGGGACCTACAGTTTATTGCCGGTTCCGAACGGCGAATTTCGAGAAGCTTTTCATGACAATTTTACTACAGGGGATTTTGTCAGAACCCCGTTGAGGAGAAACACTTTATGCCTTAGTCCACCTCTAACAACAAATCCGTATCCAAATAGTCTCTGTCCTCTCTCCCTATAGCAGTCACCGTCAGTTTTTCATCCGCTTTTTACCTGGTCCATTCCATCGCATTTGCTGGATGGCGGTTATGTCCGCTTTAAAGCGGTCTAGGGTGTCCGCTAGTTGTTCGGCACGTGTTCTGCTTACGGACCTAAGATTCCACGTACAGAACCGAAGGTCTTGTTTGTTTTTTGTTTCATACGAGGCTGTTTATTGTTTCTGAGCAATCTGTGGTTGCACGGTTATGGTTTGCTAGACCGTAGCGCAACCGACACTAATCCTGTTTGGTCGCACAGGATACAGTAATTTCCCTTATAAGGAAATTACCAGATGGTACCACGAGGAGGTGGAAGTAGGACCTGACTAGCTGCCAGCAGGGCCAGCATCCGTCGGCTGATGCTACCCCTAAGAGGCCTTTGCTAGTCTTTACCATCCATGCCAGTCTCACGAACTTTTTGCACAAACTTGCGTACAGCAAGTTGGGTGCTTCATCTCGCTCAAAACTACTTTTCAAAAAACGCACTGCTTGGGCTACACAGCACTCCCTTTGGAAATAAGTTTCGATCCGCGGAGGTATGATACTAACTTTCTATAAAAATTTCGAGCGAGAAACAGCTATCAGAGTCCAAATAACCTATGATTAAAAGGGGTGGACCATCGGGCCCAGTCGGGTTAAAATTTTGTTTCAGAAATTGTGAGTGAATTCTCAATTTAAATGACGATCAATCGGATGAGGATCAATGATCTTGCCTCGGCCATTGACCATTACCAATCACAGGTGCGTCTGATCCGGAGATGATCATAGATGATCGACAGCTTTCAGTCTTTCAGTCTATCATCCTTTGTCAGTTTATCAAACGTGTACACGATTTACGATCACTCAACTCTCTATGCGAAGCGCCTAGAAACCGTTGCATACATTTAATGATCACTGGACAAAAAGTGATCACTACCAATCAATAGTTCATTTTGTTTGCAATTATTGTATTTCGCAATCTTTGTTCCAAATCCACCCGAGAATTGGTAACGTCACGCCGCCGTTGTTCTCGACTGATTGGATTAGCTTCAGTCACAACATCCTATGTTCCTAAGTTGCCTGCTGCCACTACCGTCTCGCTGTCTTGTCTTGCCTTCATTTCACGTTTTTATTGCTTTCAAAAATGAAATCGCACCCAACTACAGCATCGAACGCAGTCAAAACAATGTGTTTACAACATGCATGCGGCAAGATCACATAAAACGATCCCCTCCGGCCAGATCACTTCTGTCTCCCCTCACACCCCACATAACTACGACTGCGATCATTATGAAACTAATAACAGAAAAGGACTTAACCATGTGATTGTGGCGAAAAAGGTATAAAAAAATAGTAAGGTGTGGGCAAGCGGTCAAACTGGTGAACTTGAAAAACAATCGAATATCACTCTATTGAGGAGCAGATCATGAAACGTCATGCTGCCACAAAACGTAGACTGACTCGATCAACCCAAGGGAGAATATTTTTACAACACATCCGGATGGTTACACTTGGTCCTATGAGAAAATGCGTCATAAATGTTAAAGTCTCGTCAAGTGGGACGAACTGACTACCGGCCCAAGTAATCATCATTCTACAGTCGATGGCAATGGCATCAGTGAGTTCGAAATGGAAATGAAGACGAGACGCCGTCCACGTTCTAGTAGTAGCAATGTATCTCCATCTCCATCGTCATTTACCTCATCCTCATCATCGTCGTTTGTAGTCTCTATAAGCTATTTGGTATGCTAGGCGCGTAAATTAACTCGTCAACTTTTTATGATCGCATTATCCTTTTGTTTGGATTGAAATGGGATGCCAATTCCACTCTATATCCCCCTCTCTCCTTGCACTTAAAGTCCTCTTAACGATGCAGATTGAATGAGCTGACGAAGCAGACCACGACGATGACGACGACGACATCGATAATAATGATGATCATGATGATCTCGATCCACACACACTCAATGCAGTTGTTGTATTCTGTCGATTGTAAGATCGTTCGCCACTCATCCATCTCGCCAAGTTGATTTAGTTGAGAGATGAAGAAGGATTCCCAATAATGACAGAAGGAATTCGGAGAACTCGCCATTGCACTCAATGGGCATAATGATACAATGTGGAACGCAATTTTTATTCGATAATAATTATAAGCTTTTGGATTTCATCACTCGACTTTGATGGATTTTCCACTGAACTGCAAATCGCTTATGAGCTCGTTACTCACGGGAAGTTGTTATCATTTAGTACGAGCCAGTCGGTATTTAGAACACGTTGCATCCGTCTGCAAGAAGATTGAAAACAAAAATCGTTGCCACTTGCGTTCTCAATTAACATTAATTAGATCGAAGAGGAAAAATTCGTCAAGGGTTAAGGAAAAAGTGAAAAGGGAATAACTGAATGGTATTTGCGGGGTTTGCGAAAGAAATTGATTGGAGTAGTGAGAAGGCGAGAGTGTGGGATCTATTAATTCGTTTCTTCTGCGTTCTGGTTCCGATCGGTTTGTCTTTGCTTCCTTGCCAGATTTCAATAACCCGAAAGTCTTAAATCACACAAGTCCAATGACAATGGCATTTGGGAACGAGTTAAAAAGAAGGGAGGAGCATAACTTCTCAGAAGAAAGAAGAAAGAGGTGGCCGTGGTGCAGTGGATAACATCATCAGCCGTCGAGCGAAAGGTCTATAGTTCAAATTCGTTTCATTGCCAAGAAAAAAGCAATCCCTATACGGAAAAAAGTATGCAACACAGTTGTGAATGGAAAGCGACCAAACGTACAGCTGCAGGCATAACACTCACAGTACATTGATGATGAATTGAAATTCATCCTCTGTGTATGCAATATTAACACCAAAAGCGCATGAACGAATTACTCTGAATTATAACCGACCAGCGAAAATCTGGTCGGCTCTCGTCCTATTTAGGACAAACCACCCCTGAGAGTAGTCTACGACATCTACGACCCAAAACCATTGCACTCCGTTCAGGTTGTGTGTAAACCTGTGCGAAACTCTCCCTCTCCCTGTTATCTCCGCTTGCACAACGTTCAAACGTGATAAGGCCTTAACCTTGAGTGCGGGTGTAACTATAAAAAAAAAAAACAAAAAAAGAAAAAATAGCTCGAGAAGCGCGCGAGAGGTGGAGAGGTGTTACTGCAGGCGTGACGTTCGAAAGTTTTATCAACAGATAAAGCCAACATGCCAAGGATGTAAAGCCAGAACGGAAGCCTGCAGGGATGAGAACGGACACCTAGTAGTAGAATCGCAGTCGATGCTGAGAATATGGAAAAACCATTTCTGCAGACTGTATAACGGCGATGTTAGTCAATATACCGCTGTCAGGCAGAAGGATCCATATCTAATCGACGAAGACTGCAGAGAATTCCATCCCCCTGACCTCGACGAAGTTAAGATTGCCATATCGAAGCTCAAGTCGAATAAAGCTGCTGGCGCAGACGAACTGTCTGCTGAGCTCTTCAAGGCTATGGTCAGAGGAAAGCATGCCCGAGGAATGGAGTCTCAGCATCGTATGATCGATCCACAAGAAAGGAGACCCCTCTGATTGCGAATATCATCGCCTATAAAATCCTATCTGCCGTTTTGTGTGAACGCCTTTTGTAAATAAGCTGATAGGTTCTTATCAGTGCGGATTCAGGCCGGGGAAGTCCACCATCGATCAAATCTTCACACTACGGCAGTTCCTGGAAAAATCCAATGAATTCCAAGTCGACACTCACCGCCTGCATACCTGCATACCTGCTAAACTGATCAGACTATGCACGATGACTTTGGAGAATGCTCGCTGCCCCATTCGAATCGGTGAACACCTTACCGATAGTTTTGACGTTAAAAAAGGATTTAGGCAGGGCGATGCGCTGTCGTGTGATTTCTTCAACATCATATTGGAAATGATTGTGCAAAAATCGCTGGCCAATACAAGAGGCACAATCTATTTCAAATCCTCGCAACTCCTTGCATACGCCAACGATATTGACATAATAGGGAGATCACAGCAAGATGTCATTAAGGCGTTTGCGAGTATAGAGATGGAGGCGGCGAAAATTGGTTTGGCGGTAAACGAGGGCAAAACTAAGTATATGCTGTCATCATAAAAGGATGCTCACCACCGACGTCTTGGCCAGAACGTTTGTATTGGCAGATATAAGTTCAAGGTAGTTAGGGTCTTCGTCTGCCTTGGCTCCGCAGTGACCTGGAACAACGACATAAGTTCCGAAATCAAACGCAGAATCACTCTTGCAAATCGCTCTTTCTTTGGGCTCAGGAGGCAATTGAGTAATAGAGCCCTCTCCCGAATGACAAAGTTGACTCTATATAAGACCCTTATCATCCCGGTCCTGTTGTACGGCGTAGAAGCATGGACACTATCAAAATCGGATGAGGAAGCCATTGGTCTGTTCGAGAGAAAGATTTTGCGCGTGATTTTCGGGCCTATAAACGCAGACGGGGGATGGAGGAGAAGATTCAACCACGAACTTTACGGGCTGTACAGCGACATGAGCTTAGTCAGGCGTCTACGGATTCAACGACTAAGATAGCTGTACCATGTAGAGCGAATGGACACCACAGCTCCAGCCCGGAGGGTCCTTGAATCCAATCCCGAGAGACGAAGAAGCAGAGGACGGCCGCACTTTAGATGGCGCACACAGGTGGAAGGGGACCTCTTCCAACTGGGTGTGCGGCAATGGAAAAGGCTAGCAAAAGATCGTGCTAGTTGGAGGGGCATGTTGGTTGAGGCCCAGGTTCACCCCGAACTGTAGCTCTCATTAAGAAGAAGAAGATGATCTTATAAACGACGGAAGGTCATTTATAAAAAGGAGGAAAAGTAGCGGACCAATATGGCTGCCTTGAGGAACGCCAGAATAATTTCGTATTTCTTTGGAGAGGACGGAACCAATCTTAATCTTAAGGATGACAGGTGCCAAGTTTATCAACCAACGAATGCAAAAGCAATCCAAACAAATTTACTAATCATATGCAACCAGGAGCCGTGCCTGACGATGACGATCGTCGAACAAATGTTGATAGCTAGAAACGCTCCAGTCATTAGAGTTGACCAAGTTCGCGCATCTGATCAGCCTGGACAATACCATTACAGTGGCAATATGATCAATGTCGAGCAGGGTATCACTGAAATTGCTAGAGAACTGCCAGGAAAGACAGCATTGTTGTTCATAGCGAGGGAGTCTTCGAGCATTCTGATTTCCGTGCGCGACCGCGAAAAGTAATCGATGCTTTGGGATTTACTGAAGGCGAACAACAAATTCTATTCGGATATTACAATTTGATGGAAATATAGCAAACCAGCTCATATTTTTGAGAGAAGATGGTATAACTAACGACGTCGATGAAGACAGTGTTGTGAATGAAACAGTTGTACTCATCACTCTACAGCAAAGGCAATAATCTGCTATTCGTAACTCAATCAATTGGCATCCAATGCATCTGCACCTATCCACGAGTTTCGAACACCTGGATATATTGCTATGGCATTCCCGCATTTGTTTCCTGACGGAGAAGCGGATTTTAGTGACCTTTCCAGAGAAATCAAGCTAACGTTCAGCGAATGGTCAAGATATTTTGCTCAGTACGGAGACAAGCGTTTCGCATCGGACCCTAGATTCAAGTTTTTCTGCTTGAATATATTACAACGCCATGAAGCGCTAAGTGCAATTTTCGCAAAACATACTGACTTCATAAGAAATATCAGTGATGTTGAGAGTTGATATGGAGAGGAATCCGAACATCCTTAAAAAGCTACTGAGCTGAGGATTCAAAATACGTGGAACATCGTCATATTGGTATTAGCGTCGGTTAGAACTTCAAGCTATGATCAACCAGCTTGGAGTTCCTACACTATTCTTGACACCTAGCTTGGCAGATCTATGGTGGCCGTGTTTACAAAAACATTTTGGTTTGTCGGAAGAAGAAGTCTCAGCGTTATCCGAGAAACAGCTGGCAAGGAAAATGCAAAAGCTTTTGAACGAGAATCTCTTGATTGCTGACGAGTATTTCTCGAAACGCGTGAAGGAATTCTTTGAAGTCCTTCAAGATTCGTGACTATTGGTTCAGATATGAATATCAGCATCGGGGAAGCCCTCATGTCCATTGCGTCATTGGGATAGAAAATGCCCCTGATGTTCGAACGTTTGATCATTGCACTGAAGAAGAGATAAACCAACACAAGCGGTTTTATGACTCATCAGTTTCTGCCACGAACCCAGGTCAACTCGTGCCAGCTTCTGAAGTTCATCCTTTACGTTAATCGTGCTCATCAGTAAATATCAATGATAACACCGAT
This sequence comes from Eumerus sabulonum, assembly GCA_951905685.1. Taxonomy (NCBI): domain Eukaryota; kingdom Metazoa; phylum Arthropoda; class Insecta; order Diptera; family Syrphidae; genus Eumerus; species Eumerus sabulonum. The sequence goes on along the minus strand of OX645063.1, from coordinate 83,459,622 downwards.
TATGCACAGCTGCTCAACCGTGTGAATCGACGTACCTGCCAAATCATTGCATCTGAAGCAGCAATTGTGAGCTATCTGTCAAAATACGCAACGAAAGCTGAGCCATCGTCTCAAAATTTCTGGATACGTGTGATTCTGAAGATCCAGCAAGATTGGCTTTTTCACGACTCTTAATGAAGTCAATTGCCCAACGCGATATATCAGCCTGTGAAGTGATGCGTTTACTAACCGGTGAACCCCTTTATAAGAGCATCCGAACATTTGCATAGATGTATATTGGACTGGAGCAGTACGTTATGGTGCCAACTGAAAACGACAAGAACGTTGAATTTCTTCCATCTTCAATTCTTGATCATTACAAATAGCTAGATCAGTCGACTTGGAACATTTAACATTGAGACAGTTTGCCATCGAATATCACATCGTAGGTACGTCGTCGAATCGTGAATCTTGATGTCAATGTGCGTGTTACCGCCGAGCAAGATGAAATATTTTACAAGGATAGGTTAGGTTAGGTACAAGTGGTTGGCATAAGCCACACGTAGGTCGAGGTCGACCCATGGTGATACCACATGGATCATTATCCTGATCCGCTACCTGGGAACCAACCGGTGCTTCTGATGAAGCGATGGAGTTGAGCTATTTTTAGGTTTGCTAGCTCACTTAGATTTTCATAGAAGGGCGCGCCGATGTAGATCTTTCTGCGGTTAGCAAAAGAGGGGCATAAGTAGAGTAGGTGATGTATTGATTCCTCTTCCTCCTCGTCCATGCCGCCGCAGCAAAAGTCATTGGAGGGCAACCCTAGTCTGGCGGCGTGTTTTCCAATGATGCAGTGACCTGTAATGACACCCAATAGAGTGCTCAAAGAAGCCCTTTTGATTGCTACTAGGTCCTTTGTTCGTCCTAGGTTTAACTAAGGCCAGATTCGTTTAGTGATAAAGCCGATATTACTTTCATTCCATTGAAGGTTGGTCGCCTCTATGGTTCGAATTTTTATCATGTGCTTTACCGTACTTATTGGTGTTGCAAGGTACCCGAGGTTAGGAAGACTGAGTGTGCTTGACCCTAACTTTGCGAGTTCGTCGGCCGCGCAGTTTTCTGGAATATCCCTATGCCCGGGAGCCCACAATACTTTAACGTTGAACTGTTCAGCCATCTCGTCTAGAGATAGGCGACAATTTAGGGATGTCTTTGATTTGTGGGTTACCGCGGGCAGGGATTTTATCGCAGATTGTCTGTCCGTGCAAATGATAATATCTATAGCGGATAATACATTGATCCTGAGCCATACAAGGGCCTCCGTTATCGCTGTTAATTCTGCCTGATACACACTGCAGTAATTTGGGAGTCTGGGTGGTAGGTTGAGGTTAAGGTTCTTGGAGAAGACTCCGCTTGGAGCCATCAGTATAGAGGGAGATCGAGTCTTTTGGTATAACTTTTTCTTCAGCCCATTCCTCCCGGGATGGAAAGGCAACTTCGAAGTTCCTAGTTAACAAATTCTGCGGGATGATGTAGTCTATTTCCAAGGGTACTTTGAAGTGCTTAAGAATGGTAGTATGTCCTTTGTGTAATGTGGGTCATTTTCCTATGCCCCTAATTCGTAGGGCCGCGCAGGCAGCAACTTGCTTGCTGAAGAGGTCCAACGGTGGAAAATGTAATAAGATATTTAGGGCCTCCGTGGGGGTTGATCTGATCGCTCCGCTTATAAATAAACAGGCCGATCTTTGTACCTTCCCCAGAAGGTTTCGGTATACTGCCCTGTCCAGAGCAGTCCACCAGACTACGATGCCATATAGGAGGATGGGAAGGAAGCTTTTTTTAGTACTGAAGCAGAAGTGGCTAGAGTGGGCCTGAAAGTTAATGAGGGAAAAACCAAATATATGTTGTCATCAAAGAAAGACAACACCGTCGTCGTCTTGGGCAGAAAGTCACTACTGGCAGCGGAAACCTTGATCTTTTTTTTTTTTTTTTTAATAATTTGCGCGCACTCAAGGTCTAATAACCTTATTATGTCGGCGACACAGTGCGGGCAGAAGATAGAGAGGAAGAGGAATAGAGGAGATGCCGATGGACATTGATCTTAAATGCTTGCATGTTGCATTGAGGGGGGAAAACCGAATCCGGCAGGGAGTTCCAGATTCGTGTGGTTCGGTTAATGAAAGATTCTCTATATTTGACAGTACGTCCGAAAGCGGGCTTCAGAGTATATTGGTGAGCATTCCTAGAGAGACGTGTATTGCGGGAGAAATGTTGAAGGGGCGGAATGCAACTGGCTATTTCATCAGAGCATTTTTGGTGGTAGTAACGATAAAACAGGGAGAGGCAGGTAACATTCCTGCGGTGTTCCAGCGATTCTAATGTTTTGGTAATGCTGGAGTCACCTATCAGTTTTATGGCTCGTTTTTGTATTCTGTCTAGTAGGTGCAGTGAGGTCTTGGAAGCACCGGACCAGACATGAGCGTTAAACTCTAATTTGGGGCGAATGAACGCCTTATAGATTGTAGCCAGATCTAAGAGTGAGAAATATTTCTTGCATCTGTATAAGAATCCTAGGCATTTCGCAGCATTCTTGGCGAGACTGAATATATGGTCGCTCCAATTAAGATTGTGAGCAACACTCATACCCAGGATGGAAAGCTTTTCAGTTTCTGAGATGCAAGTGCCATTCATGGATAATGGCTGCGGGTTATTTATACGCTTTAACGACAAGAGACAGCATTGTGTTTTGGAAGCATTAAATTCCACTCTATTGTTTTTACCCCATTGGATGATGCTGTCGATATCGGAATTTAATGAGCTTAACATACGCTGCCGCTCATTATCTACAACCGAAGTGCAGGGTCGTAAACTGGTGAACGAATATGAGAAGCTGAGGGTACTGTCGTCAGCGAAGGAGTGAATTGGACTAGAAGTAACAGACAAGAGATCATTTATAAAAATAAGAAAGAGTGTCGGAGACAAAACGGAGCCCTGGGGAACACCGGCATTTACAAAGTGAGTATCAGACTTGAATCCGTCCAAAACAACTTGAATTGAACGATTCGAAAGGTAGCTTCTAATCCATTGAAAGAGAGACTCATCGATCCCAAAAGCACGCATTTTCGACAAAAGGGCTTCATGCCAAACCCTGTCAAATGCTTTCGAAATATCCAGTGCAACAATTTTGCTTTCACCTGCTTGGTGAAGGGAGTGATTCCACTTTTCAGCGAGATATGCCATCATATCACCAGTGGATCTGTTGCTGCGGAAACCGTATTGGCGGTCATTGAGGAGTTTCCGTGATTCAAGATATTTCATAAGCTGACGGTTAATCAGCGTTTCCATGACCTTGGAAAGAAGGGACGTTAGTGCAATGGGTCGGTAGTTGGAGGGAGAAGATGACTCGCCTTTTTTGGGTATAGGCTGGACAAATGCTGTTTTCCACCTACTCGGAAAGAGCCCAGAGGTGTAGGAAAGGTGAAAAAGCTTACGCAGTGGTTTTGCCAGCGTAGAAGAACACCTCTTCAGAACCATTGAGGCAATACCATCTGGACCAGCGGATTTGTGTATGTCGAGGTCTTTAAGGACCCTTGCGACTGTACGAGTGCGGAAGTGGATTAGCCCCATGGTGGAATTGACGCACTCTAGTACAAGCGGAGACAAAGTACAAGCTGGCAGCTGAGAACTGGTTGCGAAATGGGCAGCAAGTAGGTTAGCTTTGTCTAAGGGGGTGACAGCTGGGATGTCATTGTGGATGAGCGTCGGTATAGACGACTTAGTTGAGTTTTTTACGTTTTTTACAAACGACCAGAAACTTTTGCTACCTTTGGGACATTGAAGGATTTTACGCCTTAATTTTTGGTCGGATTGGAATTTAGTCCGTCGAATGTGGGTGTTGCAGTCATTTCTGGCTCGTATGTACTTTTTTCGGTTTTCCTCAGAACTGTTTGCCTTGTAGGCCCGAAAACTTAGCTCCCTAAGCCTAATAGCCTCTTTGCAGCTCGAGTCGAACCACGTATTATCCTTAGGCCTGGTGCTTTTAATCTTGCTGGGAATAAAATTTGCCATGCCGATTCGGATAATGTTTACGATAATATCAGTTGCGGCGCCCACGTCGTTGTCGAGGAAGCACAACGACCAGTTAAAGATCCGAAAGAAGTTGTTAAGGCCGCACCAGTTGGCTTTCTCGTATAGCCATAGTGTTCTCTTAGGAGCTTTTTCTTTAACTGGATGGTGGGAGTTCGAGAATTTCGCTGATATCATGCAGTGGTCAGACAAGCCTAGGGGTTCCAATACATCGATCGTGTATTTGTCAGGCTGAGAGGTAAGAAACAAGTCCAGCGTGTTGGCGGTATGACCAGCAACATCGGGGATACGTGATGGCTCATTCACAAGTTGAGTTAAGTGATTTAACTCAGCAAAAATTTCAACATACCTTCCTTCGGGTGTTGTCATGTTTAGAATGTCGAAGCCACTGAGAATTGTGTGCATTGAAATCGCCCGCTAAAATCTAGTCGATCTAGTCAAGGATTTCGTCTACCTTAGCCAAACTCTTGCCAGTCGATGTTTCTGTGGGCTTAAAAGGTAATTGACCCTTTGCAAAACCTCAATCATCCGCATCTTGCTCTACGGCGAACAGGCTTGGATCTTATCGAAAATGGGTAAATAGGCCCTGGTTATTTTGATAGGAAAATTCTGTGTACAAACTTTGGCCCCGTTTATGTCGACGGAGAGTGGAGGAAAAGATTCAATCACGAACCCCGAGGGACGACGTTACAGAGGGCGGCTTTTTCTAAAGTGGTGCACCCAGGTGGAAAGAGGCCCCAACAACAACTGGGCGTGCGACACTGGAAACAGCTAACAAAAGATCCTGCTAGCTGCGAAAGCTGGTCGGTTGAGGCCCATGTTTATCCCGAATTGTATCTCCATCTAAGTAAGTATTTTACGTTTGTTGGAAATTAGAGAATAATTCTACAAGGCTAAGTCTAGCTATATCTGCAGTATCAAACGGAAAAAATCGACAAAGTTGCTGTACTCGTACTCAGAAAATTTGATTATCCATTTACTGCGTATCAAGCAGAAACTCTCAGTTTACTGCTTCAGACCCATTTTTCGGGAAATCAGATTGCCATCGGCTCATTGCACACTCCTCCAACTATAACTGAGACTGAAATAATGACAACAACTCAGCAAAGCTGATTTATTCCATCGCGCATCTCAACCATTATGGCCATTGAGTTTGTTAAGGCATCTTTTGATGGCTTTAAATCACCAGACACTAATGGCTGCTTCCTGCGTTTAAAATAATGTTCACTGCTAGCCTAGCACTTGCCTACATACTTATTCCATGGCGCACGTTGAAAGTAGTCTTTATTCCCAAGACTCACTTGCCAAGAGTTTTAGACCAATCAGTCCAACATCCTTCTTGCTGAAAAGCATGGAGAGAGACGAGACTGTGTTGCTTTGAGACTGCGTTTCGAAACCTAGTTGGTAAAACGAGTATGCGCCGGGCATTTGTAACGACATTGAGAGTGCCTTTGATAATGCAACTTTCGACAGCATGTGTAACGACTGGTGTAGATGGACCACTAATTTTGTGGATCAAAGCCATACGTCCGCACGGGAAATCGATCACTGATGCAGGTCTCGAACAATGTGGCAAATCTGGCATAAACGGGAGTTGCCTGCAAGGTGGCGTTTTGTCTCCGCTGTTATGGTGCAGAGTGGTCGACTCTCTGCTCGATGCTCTCAATGCGTCTGGAATCTATGTCAAGGCCTATGCGGATGACGTTGCCGTTCTCTCTGGTGACTCGTGTTTAGCGACTGTCTGTCTGAAAGCACAAGCGGTGCTAAAGTCTGGCTAACGACCTCGTGCCCCGCGACTTTGCTAGTAGATGGAGCTATTTTCGCCACCTTCAGAACAAAGTCCTCTCTTTCATTTAATCGATTTGATGGTTCCTTAAACAAGACGTGGTGAATCCACATTATGTTTATGAATGTACGCAAACACTCCACTTTGTTGCTGCAGATCGCACCCAGCTCACTCTGTTGAAAAAACCTCGTGGCGCTGTTTTTATTCCACAGTGTCTAGTTGTGTCATTGATGGCGTCATGTCTAAGTTTTCAGCGATTAACAGTACTTCTTAAAATGCCTTCTGTATCTGCTAGTTCGCGTATTAATTACTCCCGTCAGTAATTCAAGTCAAACTCGAGCCTTACCATTTAAAATACCTACAAATTCAACAGCCAGTTCGCTATCCAACTCTTTTGTTTCACGGAATGTAAGTCGGTTATGGGTCAATTTGGATCCCATTAAAAAGTATATTGCATACATATAGCAGAAGCGGAGGTAGAAAATCGATTAAGCAGCTCATTCGATACGCGCTGTACGAGTGTATTTAGGACAATGTGCGGATTGGGAGCAAATAATAAGAAGAAGTAAAAACCCATCAAACAAGATGTGTTTTTATTCAACTTAACCTGCGGATAAACTATTAACCAACGACTGATTGGACTATTTCACCACTACTTGGCTCTAAAACTATAAAGCTCGATAGACTATTTTATATTTACCATATAACCATTAAAACAATTAGGACTTTAGTATCTCTCCTCAAAGCATAATGTGCATTCTATGTATCAGTTTTTCTGTTATGGTGCTCAATCGATGCAATAACAAGTAGTGTTACAGCTTAATAATCATTCGTGGAGGCAATCGTACTACTTTTTGCAATGCGTTCTAAGGTGGGGAATTAAGAACTCCGATCTTACAGAGGGACTGACACTATTGCGTTTAGGTGGTCTTAATTAAAAAACTATAATCAATGGAAAAGAGTTCGGCTATCGTGAATAGCCAGTGTTATGCCTAACGATAACCAGTTAGAGTCATGGCTACGTTGGTTATGGTGCAAGCAACCATGTTGTAGTTAAAAAGAAAATAATCTCACATTCCACATTCCGTATCATCTCGCTTACGGATAATTAAAGTTCCAATCAGTTGATTTGCCCAGGCACCTCTAACTTCGGATGTTGCACGTCCTCGTCATTGCGTTCGTCTTCATTATCATAACAAGTTCTCTCGGTGCGTAAAGTCTAGATCGCCATGTGCACAATGTCTTGTTGTCGCTACTACTCTACGAATATCGCGGTTGCAAGATGTATTGTGATCATTATGTGCTTGCGTGCACACGAGGTTCCAAGGGACCCACAATCAATCGGAAGATCGCCCTTCAATCAACACACGATTGACACTCCCGTCTTTAGCGCGAGCTAGCATGCGCCCGCAAATGATGATGAGAAAAGCGAACCAACCAATCGATTTTGTGATCTTGCGATCTGGATTACAATGACAACAGTGCACGATGGAGACGATGACGAGGATGATGATGACGAAAAGAATGAGACGATTGCTATTACAGTGATGGTCAATTGGTTGTGATTGTGAGATGTTTGCAATTCTGACAGTCGAGTGTAGCTAGACACTCGTACTCGTAATCGTATCTCGCTGACATCATCGAGCGTTGTGCTGGTGGAAATATGAATGCACTTCACAGGAAAAAATGAAAATTATTCTGAAAAGTACGGCAAGTGAAGACTTAAATATGGAAAGAAACACCAAGACCGAGACCAAGACTATCCGTTTCTGACGATTTTCATCGTTTTCTCCTCTTTGTGCTTGTTAGCCATTCGCACTTTTTCTTACGTCTTGTCCTATGATCAATTGACTGAAGCTGATCCATACACGACAAGCGACAATGACGACGATAATTCGTTGGAATTTTTTACCTTTTTCTGATGGCCACCTTCATGGGAGTCATACGACGAACACACACCAGATGATGTGTACAAGTGAATAGATACTAGACAACTGGTCCATGTTTTGGCTGAAGTTTTCTATAAGACATTTCGCTTAGATGGCGGCGTTCCAAACAAAACCGCAACTTAAACAGATGTCCACCTGACAAGTGACGTAGTCCCAACATGGTACCTTTGGAACTATTTATCTAGGAGGATGCTCGTATAGTACAGCAACGACTATGAAGGACTACATGGTAGGCTTACGACGTGGCTGAGTGTTGTGAATGTTTTCGACATACATATATACCCATGGACTGACCTGGGAGAAACAATCGAACGAACGCAACCGTGTGTTATGAATACTTCAATTAAAATGCAATTGTAGCATACCTTACGTGTTTAACCGCAACCCCATCAGCGCTAGTGATAGATTATGAACGTGTGAAATTATTTGGCTTAGTGCCAGGCAAATGTCATCCAACGAAATGGTGATTGGACGATGTGGAACGTAAGTTGTCAAGAGCCAGTTTGTCACTCAACTCTTTTGATTTTGACTGAAACACATGCTAGTGGGTTTGATTTAACGCGTATCAGATCAGTTTAATGCGAATTAATATATCAAATACCGAACATGATTGCCAATTAAAAGATTAATTTGAAAAATATTATGCAAATCTATGCAAGGAGGTAGTGAATGGGGGTATTGAGGTTTGTTGAGAGTCAGGTGGTTGGTCAGTTGGTTGCAATTGGTTTGCATGCATTTTATCGATTTCTTTAGTATGTCATTCGTATTGATGTAGCTTATGGTGGAATTGTGCTATTTAGTTTAGCACAGCTTGCTTAATATTGTAATGAGAAGTGAATTGCGTTGGAGAATGATGAATGGTCGACTGTACGCAATTGAGACATTGATGTCCTTACCTGACACGAGTAAAATAATCTAATTCGATACTAAACTATTATGATGAAAGCAGGGTTTCTCAATATATGGCTGTGCAATGCCCTTAATCTTGGAGGAACATTTTTCTCACGTAAGACAAAACCTCAATTTGGTTGTATTGAAGAATTGTGAATCCTTTAGCATAACGGTACACTAAACATGTGACAATAATTCAAAATTTTAATTCCATCTTCCGACTTCCTGCAACTGTACTGTTCCCTCTCTTCCCCTCTCTCTACCCCACTTCATGATACTTTGTAAGTTTCTACATTTTCTCCGTCTTCATTCCCAGTTTAAAGCCTCTGATCTCGTGTTTCAAATTAATGACAACTGAAATACGAAATGATTTTCTGTAAAGGTGATCAATTTACTAAAGCAGCAGCTGATGACTTATGCTTGGTTACTAACCCGAACTGCAAGTAACAATCGCCTGATGCTTGCCTAAAACAAAGTTTCAGATATCGATTTTCGTCGATGACTCGATTCGATTTGCCGCCTTGATTATCTCTGATAAACCATCAGCGTTGAATTGATGAGTCAACTGTATCCGTGCTATCATCTTGTGTTGAATGAAAAAGAGTCTTTGGTCGTGTTTCTCGTTTTTATACTCGTTGGTGGTGAAACGGAATTCATTAATCCAAGTGTGGAGTGGTTTAATAATTTGCCAAAAATTGTCGTCGCATAACGGTGTGGGGAAGTGTGTAAACCAACTGTTGGAAATACGAGTATGTATCAAGTATGCCACAGAGGGTTTGGTCAAAGGAACTGGAGGGACTGACCCAACTTCTTGGCATTTTGGTTTATTACAAACTTCAACCTCTTTGCAGCGGACATGAGCTGTTATTATTTCCAGTTCGACTGATAGTGCGCAGAAGACTTGACAATTGTTAACTCATTTTGTGGTGACAAGAATATGTAAGCATCGTCAGAAGCGACTCGGAGTGTAAAGGTCAGAATGGAACGAAGGCCTAGCTGAAGAAAGGAAGCTTTTGAACTAAACATATCTTGAAAAATGAATTTGGGCCTATAGCCTCAAAGTTTTCAGAAGACTTTAGTAACTTATTTAGTGAGGATCTAAGCCTGAGCTATAGCTGCCTTCCATCTTTGACAGTTAATAAGACCAAGCTGTTTTACATAAGCGATTACTTGGTCTTTATACCGGAGGTTCGGGAGGCTCGTTCCCTTAGCTGGAACGTTGATGTACATGCGTTCGATGTGGCCGAGTCCGTGTAGTCCACAGATCTTTGCCTTCCGAAATATATCCACATATTTGTACAGCTCGAAGAGTTCGCGGTTATGTCTTCTCTTCCAATCACCTTCCTCATAGACAGGACCAAATATCCGGCATAGAATTTTTCTTTCGAAAGAGTTAACCTTTTCCCAAAGGTAGGCAAACTCCTTAACCACCTCGAAATTACTTTGTCCCAGGTGGTGAGTGACGGATCGGTTTTTGCTTGACAGCATGTACTTTGTCTTTTCCTCGTTGACTTGAAGACCAACCGGTTTCGCTTGATCCTCAATCCCCATGATAGCTTCTACAACGTCACGCCGAAACCGTGACAGACCGTTGGGCGGACTTGTAGAAGATAGTCATAACTGCTCCAGCACCAAATTGAACAAGTCACATGACAACGCATCTCCTTGCCGAAATCCGTTGCATGTTTCAAAGGTTTCGAATGTCCTAGAGCCGAACTGTACGGTGCATCGCGTATTGTTTAGCATTGCGCGATTCAGCCGGATCAATTTTCCTGGGATCTCGAATTCGTCCATCGCATCAAATAATTCTTTGCGATGAAAACTGTCGTATGCGGCCTTATAAATCGATAAAGAGATGGTGTGTATCGATTTGAAACTCACTGGTATTTTCCAGGATTTGTCGAAGTGTGAATATTTGGTTCATAGTCGATTAGGCGCACTGGTAGCCGCCGATTAGTGCGGTGCAAAAAAGCTTTAGACGTTCACACAGTACGCTGGACAGGATCTTGTATCCGACATTGAGCAGGAATATACCTCTATAGCTCTTGCAAAAGGTAGGATCGCCATTTTTGTGGATGGGGCAAATAGAGCTGATATTCCAGTCGTCGGGCATGCTTTTACCTTCCCAAATTCTACAGATGATCTGGTGCATGCGCACTATCAGAACTCCTCTCGCGCAGCCCTGGTTTTTCACTGCAGCGCCTTTTGGTATACCTCGTCGGTTGCTGCATATTTTTGCTCATACTCGCCATACCACGGGTTCCTTGTAAGGGTTGGTAGGTGGCCTAAGGTACTCTCGACTACTTCCTGCCACATATTGTTGACATTTGTGCTCGAAGTAGGCACACCGAAGAGCCTTTCGCTCAATTGCTCTCTGTAGACTTTGGTAACCTCCGGTATGCTCAAGCGTCCAATGTCGAATCGCCTGATGGTGGGCGGGTGCAGCTTTCTGACATTGGAAAGTCAAGCTCTGATTCTTGCTTGAGTAAAATGATAAGAGTCGACACTTGCCCCCCCTGAATGATCGCATATCCAGGATGTTTGACGAGTGTCTTGCGTCAATGGGCGCAATTTTGGTTGGCAGTTCGACCATACGGAGATGGCGAGGTTGTTGACATCGCATTACGAACTGTCGCAAAGTGCGTGAGTAGGAAATCGTTATCCGTTATCCGCATCGTGTGACTTTCCGACCACTCCGCCAAAGGTGTTCTCCTTACCGATTTTGGCATTGAAGTCCCCGAATACGATTTTGACATCGTACTCCGGACAAGCTCCGTAGGCGTTGTAGAAGAGATCATAGAGGTCCTTTTTGAAGGGGTCTTCAGCCTCTTCGGTAGGGGAGTGTGCACATAAGAGGCTGATCTTGTAAAAAACTGCCTTTGATACGGATCAGAGTCGGGCGATCACTTATACGCCTAAAGTCGATGATCTTCGACCTTAACCGCTTTCCCATGACATATCCGCACCCCAACATGTGCAATCTTTGGCGACAGCTGTAATAGATGTAGCAATCTCTCTTCCCCATCATACCTGGATAGCAGTAATATCTGCCTTGAAATGTATGAAGATTCTTTCCAGTTTATGGACAGCTCCAGGGGTGTAGAGAGTTCTGACATTCCAGGAGCATACTCGCAAATTATGTTCCTTTCCGCGGCATGTCGCCTTGATGAATCCGTCCGTTTATCCGAGGCATTTTGCTCTTTTATAACTTGCTTTGTTTTATATGGGCGGGTTCAAGGAGATTTCAAGGCGAAACTGGGTAAGAAGGATATCTTTAAACGAGTCGTAGGATATCATAGCCAAAGGAATAAGGTTGATAGCTTCGGGACGGGGCGTAGTCTCCTAGTAGCTAGCACACGATTCCCTTTTCTCAATATCTATTAGTGGACATGGCGGTCTTCTGATCGATTACCTGTTGATCAAATCGATCATATTGCAATCGACGCCAGACATTCCTCCAGTATCTTGGATGTCCGAATTTTCCGAGGAGCCAATGTGGACTCGGATCAATACCTTATTGCAGTCAAGGTACGTATGCGGATATCGCGAACACTGCGGAAAAGAAAGAGAACGAGAAGGGCACGATCGAGGAGATGAAGAGACGTTTTCGTAGGAACAACGTCCGAAAGTTCTACCAAAGAGCAAAACGAACATGCCAAGGTTATAAAGGTTATATATTCTATATGGGGGCGTGGACGCCCCCGGAAGCTGTTCCGTCGAACTTTCATTTATGGCCAAGGTGTTAGCCTGGCTTTCTTCATCCTTTTCATAAATGTTTAGTTTGACTCTTTTGTAGCCAAACCTGATGGGATTCCAGGGTTTCGTAATTCGGGAAAAAGACTGCCTGTCTCGATCTGCATTTAGGTCCCTCCAGCTTTGCAACTTTCCAATTTTTCATTGGAAGATTGGGGTTGAATACTGTATTGTTTCGACGATTTCGATGGGGGCTTCAGGTACCAGAGGGAGTCAGCATCTTGCTCGCGGTCATCTACGGATTTGGTCCTTGGTTGCGACCTTGAGCCTAGCTCCCTCCCATACCTCCCCTGCTTCCGCCATTGCTGCGTTTAACAGATCGAAGGATCGTTGATGGGACTTAGGATTTAGGAATTTCACCTTGCCTTGATACCATCCAGCTACATCAAAGGATTTGATAACTTGGCCAGTGTTCCTAGCCTAGCCTTCTATGCTACCCGTTTCGGTTCTTTGAGGATGATCTGGGCCTTTTGGCCTTATCTTTCCCTTGGGTCGGTGGCCCAGGCGACCGACTCTTTAGCCTTTTTTGATAAGTCAGTCTTATTGCCCCATCTGTTTAGAATTCTCAAAGCCGCCTTACGGTCCCTGTAGGCCTTGGTTGATGGGTTGGTTTTTTGTTAGTTGACTTGTCCTCAGATAAGTGAGTAGAAAGGCTATTTGAGACTGCAGCTTTTCGAGTTTTAAAAGCCTGTGATATTGAGAGGTCTCCAGCCCCTTCTCGTTTTTCTTGAGGTCCGGTCTCATTTTTGCTTTTATTCTTGTTGCTGTTTTATTTTGAAGGTTCATTTGTTGGTCCCACGAAAAGCAGAGAAGTAAGATGTCCACCTGGACAGAGATCCGAAGGGCGCCTGGTATCCGGAAACACCGTTTGCGACTGAGCTTTTTTTGGTCTGGACTCATAGTCAGGTCGACACTTTGCCACAGTTCGGTTGACACCTTATGTCCAACCAAGGGTTGGGGAGTGGTGGGGGAGGTAGGAGTAGGGTAAGTATCATGGGAAAGGGCTGGGATTTCGGATTGGTAAAGGGGGTGATGGGGTTGTTTATCCCTTTAGTGACAAGCCCCCACACCCCACGTCGGGGTACATAATCGGGTGGGGGAGAGGACTTATTAGCAGGTGTTTTGTCTGTGGTGGCTGTTTCTCACTGCTTAGTTGACCCACATCAGTCGGGCAGATACTAACCCTACGAGGTCTTTGTTTGTCATCTCCATCATAGAATGACATCCTTGAAACAATCAATACAATCGAATACCTGAACAAGAAACCCAATTCCGAGTGCCTGGGAACAAGTAGCTAACTACTTACAGTATATACCTGCAAACTGTCGAAATGTCACTTTGCGTCTTAAATTCTTTTTTTTTTTTTGTGTTTTATCACGCGAATCAAGTGTTGTACATTCATCCAACCGAAAATAGGGACAACTACTCTCCGTGCCGTTCCGCTTACGAGTACTACGAAACGAACTTTTCGACATAGAAATGCTGATCGGCGCTTTGTTTACTCTTCCGTGTGCTTCCGCATGAGGAATTCGACTTTTTCCAAAATACAATTGTTACACGAGTGAATCGGATGGTAAGTGGCAACCTCTACTGCCAGAAAGTCGTGTTATGTTTACAAAGATACTTTCTTGTCACCGTATCTTTGCCAATTGAGTATCTTATAGTAAGTGGAAAAAAAGCCCGCGCGCGCGTGAAAAACAAAACGGAAAACATCGACCATTTTCCCGAATGTCTCCAATAGCATTGGCAAAAAATAAAAACAAAAAAAATCCACCACGAGGACTGAACAACAGAACGGAATTCCTCCAATGTTCCAAAGTGATCATGGCCACCACTACAATATGTACTTTTACCTATGCCAATGGCGGCGGTGCTCTATGACCATCCGACCACAAGTCGTCTCTCACATCCTCATCCTTACCAATTGCCGAACGGAAAACGGGAAAGGTGTCGTCCAAGTCGAAGTTGGACTCGTCGAAATGTCTTGTCCTAGAAATGTTCACGATCTTGTACTCGGATGTGTCAGTCGGCTTAGTTGACCATAAATTCAAACAATTGATGACTGTGGTGACAAAAAAAGCTGCACATGGAACAAAATAAAGAAATTCCAAGGCAACAGTGAATCCCGGGGTACCAATAGCCGCCTAACACCCATTGTCGATTGTACTCGTATTGTGGCGGTATCGATGAGGATCATTTCGAGGGCACATCATGTCATCCTGGGGACGGGAAATATTTTATTTAAATTTTAAGTGCCGTTTAATTACCAGCACCTCATCAGCCTTGTGCGGCGGGATATATCCAACTGTTGCGAGGGCGATCAACACTTGGACGACAGCAGGAAAACGATCGTGAACCGATCACGTTTCTAACCGCCGTTCTCGTTGTTATTGTTGTCTTTGTGGCGATAGTTGGCGTTGGATTTTCGCTGGTTTTCGATATTGCTTTTTTTTGGGCCACTGTCGAGAGGTTAACACTTCCTTTCGGGATACGAACTCGTAAAACGGACGGCAAAAAACTGGTGTGTGTGTGTATGTCAAGCGGGAACAAGGACCGCGTGCAAATGATAGTCACGGCCACAATCACAGCCACAGTTGCAGTTACAATTGCCGTCTTGTGTTGTACCGGGTTATTTGGTGTGACTGGCCTGCTGAAGGAACGAAACGCTGTGAGATACTCGCATATGTACGCGATTTGGTGTGTGTTTTGGCCATTTGGACTTGTAAGATCTACTTCGTGCGATAGCAGCGATTAGAGTTAATTTGAAAATTAATTGTACTGTGTGGTAAGTGGTGTTACTTTCTAGGTAGGAACAGCCGTGAGTGTGGATCTGGGAATTTGGATAGAGATCAATTGGTGAAATCGATGGTTTGCTAGGCTTATCGGTTGCTTATTTTCCTGCGCGGGAGTTCAACTATGTGACTTGAGAAAGTTGTCGGATTGAGGTTTTGTTTCCTTTTTATTCTATAACATTTGGCTTTTGTGGAAAATGGGAATGGGCATTTACCATATCGATTTTAAATGGTCTGGGGACATTCTGGGAGCAAGAAAATGATGGGTAAGTTCAGGCGACACTTTGTTGTGGTCTAGCTGGTATGGTAAAGGTGTCCTGTCAGAGGTATGGTCAACAGTTTACGTTAAAACGCCGAAATCACTAGTTGTCTCCTTAAGTGGGTAAATACATACATACATTTTCAGTGGCCCGCATGTTTCACTAAAAGGGTCGCGGGGGTAATGCGCGCACGCGACTCCACTCTAACTCATCAGGAGCAGTGCCCAAGCGCACCCAGGCGAGTTATTGGACTTGGTCCAACCACCTCGTCCCGGGTCTGCCAAGCGGTCGCCTGCCTGATGGTATTGTATCCAAGGCGCGCTAAGGAAGTCGTGATGATGGCGACATTTGTCTCACGTGACCAAACCATCGAAGCATAGCCCTTTCCGTTCGGAGAAGCAGCTGCTCAACATTGAGCTCTCCGCGCACTGTCGTGTTTCTTACCATATCCCGACGGGTAACTCCCACCACAGCACGAAGAAATCTCATTTCGGCAGCTTGTATTCGCGATCTTATTCGTTCGGTCAGTACCAACATTTCATCACCATAGGTGAGAGCTGGAACAAATGCAGCTAAGTTGGCTTTGACACCAGGCTCGGTTTTCCTGATTACAGATCTTCCAAGCTGTTTCAAAATCGACCCAGCTTGGCCAATAGTGCAGGAAAGCTCAATATTACTCCTCCCATCACTCGTGAAGAAGACCCCGAGATACTTAACCTTCTCCACCTGCTTCAATAAGACTCCACTAACATGTAGAGTGCATTGGACAGGTGTTTTGGAAATAACCATAATCTCGGATTTGTCCAACCAAAACCAGGTGATGATCAGTTGAGAGTTCAGCCCCTCTCAACACACGAACGTCACAAACCATCCGTTTCACACACGTTGGTACCACAAAGAAATCTATCAACGATTTCTGTTGAAGACTCCGACGATACCACGTATACTTATGAATGTGCTTGTGCGGAAAGAAAATGTTCATAATGGACATGCCATTTGCTCAGCAAAAATCCAACAACCTCTCTCCGTTCGTGTTTTGATGAGGATCACCGTTCCTCCCAATCACACTTTCCCGTGTCGTTACATCCACACCCACGTGGGTATTGAAGTCCCCCATCAGGATATAGGAATCCATAGGAATCCATTTCAACCATCCCATCAAGGGTAGCAAAGGTAGCACTTCATCCAGGAAAGTCGCATATTCTGACTCTAGATTTGGTGCATACACCTTCACCAGAGCCAAAGTTGATATTTTTCAGCTTGAGTTTTAAGATCGCGACTCTTCCTCCTAATGGTATCCATTCCACTACCCTGTCTGCCAGCCTGGGACTTATGAGTATCCCCACTCCCGCCTGTGCAGACATTTGAGGTCCCGACAGGGAGTTTCCACCCGTCCAAAAGGTCCACATTTTTATATCCCCTTTGCTTTTGTCGAAGAGATACCTACGATATCTAACCGATACCTGACAGCAATCGTTTTCAAGACGCATTTTTTTTTAATAAGGGTCTAGTGCTTACAAACAGCATAAGGCACTGCGACCTTCATAGATCTATTGTGCCTACTAGCCGATTGGACGAGCAGCTTCTCCACTTCCTTAATTAAGTTTCACTGAGAAGGACACGCTTCATGGTATGTGCTCTGCAGTTTCTGCGTCCTGAAGACAGAGTCCACACTCAGTTTCAGACGAGAGGTTGACTTTGTTTAGATGATATCTCAGACTACTGTGCCCCGTTAGGTAGCTGACCAGTCTTCTGACTATATCATGTTTAAGGATATTAAAGAGTGTTTGTTCAGGGGCCGTATAAACCTTTTCGATTGTCAAGTCCTAGAATGCTGTCCCAATAGGACAGGTGTTGCGATTTTTCCCACTTGTTTAAGAAGAAGTTAATCTTAGACTTGGGAATGCCGCAGAAAACACCAACGCCATCGAATGTTTATTTCGCGGCTGCCCTTCTCGGTGGTGTGCTGGCAAAACCACCCGTAGTATACTTGCCATGAGAAATTTTCTCGACTAACGCCGTCCGGAATCGGCATTAAACTGTACGTCCCTTACACCTGTGTAAAAAATTGCTCTGGGCCTTCAAGGGCTGTAACGCCACCAAAGCAAGGCAAGGCAAGCTACACGAACTCAGCGCTTTAAGCGCTGCTTGGCTATCAGAGAGTGTTTTGATGGTTACCTATCTTACGCCAGTATGTGAGTTTAGAAATGCATCAGTTTCAGGATGGCATATAATTCAGCTTAGAAGATACTACGACTCATTCATTTGACCTTCGAAATCCTCCGATTTGGTCTAAAGATGCCGGCGCCAATGTTAGAGACCACCTTGAAGCCATCCATGTACCACCTAGAGTCTTTGACATTGAACGCAAGAGATCATTGGTTTCCCAAGCGGTGCGGTTAAGGATCAATATCTCAAATCTATTGTCAAAAGTGAAGGTGCGTGGCAATAAAGCGTCCGAGGCCGTGGTATTGATATTCAGCTAAGGAAGATGTTGCAGGATGGACATGTGACCCAAAGGTCTACATGGTGGGCCTGTTTCCGAGCGAAGAACTCTGATTGCAATATGTAAGGCAACTTATCAGTGCTTCTTGAGCTGCCGTAGTGCAGGTTGGTAAGCGCCTCTAATGCCGATACACACTAGTCTCTGGAGGCGTTGAAGGTTAACGATTATCGTGGTTTGCTCAACTTTTGTCAACAATACCGCGGACCCATAGGTAATGAGAGATCTTACTATCGCGGTATACAACTAGTGGATTAGCTGGCATAGGCTCTGGCAGTCTCTTGCGATTGTAGAATTGCTACGTTGTATGCCGCTGGCCTTACCCGAATTTTCTGGGCCAGGCATATTCGCAGTCGCAACCTGGCTGCAACAAGATAGTGGTCCGAGTCGATGTTGGCTCATCTAAAAGTTCGTACATCCAGAACATCGGACCGCATTGTGGTCAATCTGGTTGACGGTTGATTGATCCGAAGATTGCCTATCAGCCTAGATCCATTTTCGGATGTGGTGTTGTGTAGGCTGTGCTTGCCGATGACCTATCAAAAGCGACTTGCTTGCCCAGTTTCGCGTTAAAGTCTTCCAGTACGATTTTAACATCGGAGATCGTAGATAGGATAGGTAAGGGCGTGAGGGCAAATCAGGCTGATGTTTGCGAATTTAATCCTGATGCGGATTGTCATGAGGCGTTCGCTTACATGCCTGAAGCTCAAGACTTTTTGCCTGAGTCTACACATAATAACAAGTCCGCATCCGAAAAAGCGTTGTCTTCTCTCCTTGTAGCAGTCGCCGTAGTAGATATCTCATCCTCTTTTTGCCCGTTCCATGCCATCGCACTTCCTGGATTGCTAATATCTGCCTTATAGTAGTCTAGGGCTTCCGCAAGCTGTTCAGCTGCACGTGGTCTGTTGAGGGACTGTACATTCCACGTACAAGGCCGAATATCTTTCTTTCTCTGCCTGTTGTTGTTTCCTGGGTCGTCATCGGTTGATCCGTCCGTTTTTTTTTTATATCCGAGGCTTTTTTCGGTTTTTATGGCTTGTTTGTTTCTTCCAGGTATAGCTTGCCGGGCCATAGCCTAACCGACACTTATGTATCCTATTTTGTGCCGCAGGACTATTACAATTGGGTGCTTACCTCTTGCAACGGTTGCAATATTGTCTAGTAGACTTCCAAACACCTCCGGTGATAGTCTAGGGGGACGTAACAGCTATCGAGGTGAATTCCGTTTATCTTGGCGACTACGAAGAAGTTAGCCAGTTCACCTATTGCCTGTACTGAGTGTCTTCTACAGGCCCAATTAGTATGGGTCATTGTCTTTTGACTAGCTGCTACAGTCCAAGGCTTTATACGGTCCACTTATAACTGCTACATCTACCACTCCCTAGTGTATCGTCTGTGCCAGTAAAACTTCTGCGCCTGCGCAGTGATTTAGGTTTATTTGAATCACTTTCATTGTTGTTTTTCTGACAGTGCTTTCCGCTGCCAGCTGCGTTTTCTGGTCTGGAACTTTGCACCGAAAACCTATATGTTGCTTCGTTGACATATAGTTTAGCAATATGGCCTTCCTCTTCGTATTTTTTGCACTCTTATGAGCGGTCTCGTTCCGGCCGTTATAAAGCTGTCATTAGATATTTGTTCTTGAAAAGCAATACGTCTACACAGGGTGCCCGGAGACTATGTAGACTTACAGCACTATGTCGACTTTGCAGCACTTTTGATCTGATTGTGACAAGATAAGCGTTGGAGCACACAACTTGCAGGACGTTTTAAGCTACTAAGTTGTTATTGTGGACCAGCAATCCTGTCGGCTCGATGTACATTTATTCAATTCGGAGTTTGCGAAATGCGCTTTTGTAATGGGCTGTTCCTCACGTTGGAAGCATCGGCTTAAGCCGTTAGATGTTCAAGTCGAATTACCATAAACCTTTGTTCCTACACGTTTACGACCCGATTGTCAGTTCCACAAGCCACATTTGTAACGCCATTCTCCATTCACTTCAGCACCTCCGGCTTATCTAGAATGACACAACTCTTCCACTCACTCCCTTACGTGCGCTCTTTTCAATATAGACATTGAAGGTACCGTTAAGCAATACACTACCTTTTTACAATTCATATATAGAATTCAGTGTGCAAAAAACAAAAGATCTTCGCGATCCCTAACCAAAGTAACTGAGTACCGAATGGAATCCATTTAAATTTCAAAATATATCCCGACCATCTGCGGAGGATTGATCGCTTCGAACAAAAGAAGTTTGAGATCTAAGAATCCGATTTCGATTGGATTTACCGTCATACAGCGCCCCGCGCATGGACCGCTCAACACAGTAGCCGGTATACGAGTACGATGTACTCACACCGCAAAATACACAAAATTCCACTCGACGGATAATAGTGTGCTAATGAGATTCACTTCCTGGCTAAAAGGCGCACCAGTCACCAAAACTAAAGTCAGAAGCCACGGCTAGCCATGAGCAAGCAACTTAAGTCAGATTCACCGATTCCAGGTAACTCTACTGCTTGTAGCGACTCTCTCTCTCTCTCTCTCCCTCTGTCTTTTAGCGAAATTGACTGAAGGACTTCGCGTCGGTTTTTCGTTTCTTCTTCTGTTTTGAAACCTTTCCATACAATAGAATCAAATCCAAGGGAAATCCATTCGCTTGCGCCCGATGTAGAAAAGCAGAAGCTGCACCGTAACTTATCGATTGAATTATCAGCATTCATTAGCATTTCTCTGGCACATCACCACCATTGAGAGCGTCCCGAAAGCTACTCTACTCGTACCCGGTGCCGTTTCCCACTCTCACAGAAAGTCCACTCATAGAACCGCCATGCCGCCGTACGTTGGTTCGTTTTTTGATTTGCGATTGTTCGCTGGCAGTGAAAAAACAAAACTAAAACTAAAACCCAAACCAACAAAAACGATTGTATGTATCCGGAAGAGCCATCCGGGTTATCGGGCTAGCATCTGATGGGTTTGGTGATACCGTTTCAGGTGAAAAGCTAATTGCCAACGAATTGCTCTCCTTTCCACGAATACCTCAACTTAGTTCCTTTCTTCATTAATTAACCTGCATCCGTCCGACTGTGGTCACCGACACCGAGACACCGATGCCTAGTAGCCGTCGCCGCCATCATTCTCATCAGCTTCACATGAGCTGAAGGCACCTACTTGCGCCTCCAACGGTACCAACAGGGCGACAATAGTCGAAATATACACAAATTCATGGTACGCCATGGTACAGGGAATACCGAATACCGAATACCGACAGCCGCAACATAGGACCACTGGAATACCAAAGCAAATAATGTGGGATTCTAAACTGATCGTCATCAGAAGCTAAAACCACCACGAGGACGAAGGGCGCGCACACGAGTGGGCGGAATCGGTTGTATGGCAAACGGATCGAGCCGAAACCTTGGTGGTAGCTACAGCCAACGTCGCGTCGTCGTCGTCGTTGCAGTCATTGAAAATTCGAAAATCCTGAATCACGGAAAATCGTGAATCCACTCTCAGTGATAACACGTGTAGAGTGTCTTGCTGCACCGCGAAATGCTTTTAGAAGATATTTTACATACTTCGACAGACCAACCGCTAAATAAGTAGATTCTTATATTTCGGATTCGCGCGACGACAACAAATAGCTATCGCCTCTGGTGGAGCAGCCAAACCACCACCGGAGCATTGTGGATCTCAAACTCACACATTTACGGATTGGACTGGCTGACGACGACACCGGGTAGTACGGGTAACGAGTTAAGAAATAAATTCACAGGCGCACGGGCGTTCAACTGTCGCGAGGTGGTGGCGGTCGGATGGATTTGGGACACGATGCATCGCTACTTGTGATGACTAGAAGCGACAAAATCGATTAAGAACGGAGTAATAGCGGAAAGACATATTAGGTCCCGAAATTGTGATACAGATGGTTCGTTTATGGGATTTTTTTGACTTGAATTAACCCCGAAAAGTCGAGGAAGAAGAGCACATCCTGAACTGGTGGCGATGCACGAAACGTGAGAAAAGGTTGAACGGAAGATTGCCGGAATAAGGACTAAATAGTGATGTGATGATGGTGGTAAGTGTGCCGAACAAGGTCTCTTAGATTCTGCCAAAGTAGTTTTACAGCTTTTCTAACGTGTGGCCGCTTTTCTTTTATTTATTATTTACTCTATGATCTTAGAGCAGGAACATCATGAAGTGCCCACTTGTCAAGCCTTTCCTTCACTACCGCTGAAGCAGCAGTTTGACATGTTTCGGCTTTAACCCGTCTGTCACCGGCTTTAACCCGTGTGTCACCCAATGTCTGAATCATTTCTACTGCTTTTAAACCCTTCGAAATAGTTGGGTCATCAGCTTCAGCTGTTTCAGGATTTCGCAAGTTCAGCTGGCATATGAGTATTCGTGAAGTGCAGTTCCTCCAATTCATTGTCGTTTTCTGTGCGCCAGGGTATTTTTTACCTTCCAAGTCCAAATCACTATCTGTGGAGCGCTGAAATCAACCACAGTATGATGTATTCGATGAAGCATGCTCACTGAAAACTGATTTTTTAGAAGTCGCTATGTACCATCTTTCAGGCAGCACACGGATACTGCGATTAAAGCATTTCTCAGTTTTGGAGGCGATCCGAGAATCTACTAAATGTTTGGTTTTTCTTCGTAGGAAGTGACCAGAACCTGTGGAAGTCGGAAGGAACAATGTCTGAAAAATGTCTGGCGGGTGGGGAAGGACATCCCAGTTAAGCGTTTTCAAAGTCTATTTGATGACTTTAGCAACATGCGGTCGAGCGTTGTCGTGCTGAAAGACACTTTGTCATGCTTTTTCGCATTTGAGTGCGTTTAAGCCTCAATGCTCGGCTTAATTGCGTCAATTGTTGTTGGAGACCACCCGCAGTGATGGTTTCGCGATTTTTTGCGCTTTCGATTCCCTCTTATCTATTTGTTGCCAAGAACCCTTCCGATTTGTCTTTGGAGCAGTTTCGCACGTGGAGAAAACGGCGTTCGAGTCTCTTTGCTTGAGTTCATGCGAAAACCAATTTCTTGAGGAAAATGATTACCGGTAACCCAGCTATATAGACCGACTTGGTCGGGTATATAGACCGACTTGGCCGGCTTAATAGACCGGATTGGCCGACTATACAGACCGACTTGGCCGGGTTTATAGACTGACGTGGCCGTCTATATAGACTGGCCAGCTATATAGATCGACTTGGCTGGCTGTATAGACCGACTTGGCCGGCTATATAGACCGACTTGGCCGGCTATATAGACCGACTTGGCCGGCTATATAGACCGGCTTGGTCGGGCTTATAGACCGACTTGGCCGGCTATATAGACCGACTTGGCCGGCTATATAGACCGACTTGATCGGCTATATAGACCGACTTGGCCGCGGCTATATAGACCGACTTGGCCGGCTGTCTAGACCGACTCGGCCAGCTATATAGACCGACTTGGCCGGCTATATATAGACAGACTTGGCCGGCTATATAGACCGACTGTCCGGCTATATAGACCGACTTGGCCGGCTATATAGACCGACTTGGTCGGCTATATAGACCGACTTGGCCGGCTATATAGACCGACTTGGTCGGGCTTATAGACAGACTTGGTCGGCTATATAGACGGACTTGGTCGGCTATATGGACGGACTTGGTCGGCTATACATATATATAGACCGACTTGGCTCATATATTGAGTAGCGCTAACCCCGTTGGCATTTCAGACTAAATTTTTTTGTGTTTTGTTACTCGTCATTTGCGTAAAAAATTATGTTGATTTGAAAATGAGTGAAATATTAAGCAAACATGCTCTCTGATACTGTTCTGCTATAACGAGAATGCAAAAACGCTGCAAGAACATGTCGGAAGGTCCGTGAAGCTTATGATGAGATCGCTGTTAGTGAACCCTGTACTCGGCAGTGGTTTGCTCGATTGCGGTCTAGAGGTTTCATTGTCAAAGACGTACCTCGCTTTGGTTGGCCAATTTCTGAAAAAGTTCATTTTGCAGCTTGTGGAGCAAGAGCGGCACGCAAGAGACAGCGGGTCTCAACGAAGCACGCGACTCAACGAAGTTTCATACGTGGGTCCGTCATGATCCGTTTGACTACCATTTGCCCATTTGCTTCGGTCCCAGCAAAACTCTCTTGATGGTAAAAATTTGGTTGGGTGTGAGCCGCTAAGCAACAGGAGTTCTACATCTATGTATGTCGTTATGGCTTTGATGTCATCAAACACAGCGGCAAGAATCTCAAATCTCAGTTTTGAAATTTGCTGTTAGTTTTAAGACCACTTGCCAGATAGTTCTAGAAAAGGAAATGAAGAGTGCTAGGAGTGTCGTTTAGGCATAGAGAAAATCTGTATTTCGTCCTGGACCACACCGGGAAAATCATCTAAAAAAGAGATAAAGTCATGTAATGAAGAAAATGATATGAGATTCCAAGTGCAGGCACTACTTATTCATTTGCAGGTCTGCAAGCGGAGGCTACAAAAAACTGTCTAAAAGATGACTAAGGTTAAGTGCACGCTGTCGACTAGAATAGATGTACATCAACGAGTAATGCTCAAAACATCGAATTTTTATAGTGGCCCTGGTCAGAACTCATTCACTAAATTGCCTATGGTCGGGCGTTCTAGGGAAACTTCATTGTGCCAAAGATTTGCATAGCCTTGAATCTCGTTAGTTTATGATAAAGTATCTATCCATTTCGTACTTAACTTTTAAGTTTCTATTCCAGTTTTAATTAAGCACGCTTGCAAGGTTCTTACTAATTAAGTAGCTCAACGACGGCGAGTCCTTATCTCGTATTTAATTAGCACGACCAGGACTATACATACAGTCGTCATCATTCCCATGAAAAAAAAAAAAATTCGACCCTCCACGTACGTACCTACAAATGTCGCCTGGTTTCATCTCGCAAAACCACCGCTGGCAGATATCATCCACTTGTCCAGACAACAAATGACAAAATCCCAAATGCAAATTAACCAGACCAATGCCAATTGAATCGATACAAAGGTAGGAGCACCCAAGCCAATGCCGAATACCTTTAATGGCAGGACATCTCCCTTGGAAATATGTCAGTGCCACAGTTGCCTCGCTCTGCAATATGTTCGGCATACATGTTTCGCAATATTTATGTGTATTTCGTCCAGGCCGTCTTACCGTGAAACGCAAAACTTACCCGCAAAAGATCCGACTGCGAACCTAAAGTCGCGAATCATTATCAAATGAACAAATGAACAAAACACATCAACAAATAACCAGAGACGGAGCAACAAAGCAACCTGAAGGTATCGGAGCAGGGAAGCCACCATCACCACCGCAAGCACGACGTGGCAGAGGAACGAGCTGCAGCACTGTCTTCCATGTCCATCGATAATCATCGACAATGGCCCGACAACAACAAAACAAGCATTTCCTATGTTTATGTCTTAATCAATCTACGTTTATGTCGATTCCATAGAAATTGGCATTTCGAGTACGGCCCGAAGGAGCGGTGGTGGCAGTGGCAGTGGCAGTGGTGGCCCCACCAGCCTGGTCCTGTTTATAGATTTATTTTAATGTACTTTCTCGTGCCGGATAAATAAAGAAAAGCGGTCATTTGTACACGGTTGTAGGTGCACCAACTAATGCCACGGCTTCGAATCTGGAGCGGTTAGGATGCAGGTAGAGGCAACAGTAGTGGAAAAACGGCAGCCAAACCCCCAATGTGATGAAGATACATTGGCATTGGCCTTGAATTAGTCCGACCGGGTGCAGGTAGCATCGCCGGGACAGGAGCAGCAGGCTGTTCGCAGACATGGACTCGTTGAATAGCTGTTATCTAATTTACGTTGATTTATTTTCCGATGCAATTGTTGTGCACCATAGTGTGGTTGTCCTGCTGTGCTTCGTGGGCATGTCAATTCGTCCAATAGTGGGGTTTAGTGGTCGCTGGGTGGGGGCCACAAGTGCTTAGAAATGGGCTTGGAATGTACACATATGGTAAGGTAAGCACCACGGGTGCGATTTGAAGTATCGATTATGCTTTATTTCGCAGTGGAGATGGCTTAAAGTAGTAGGTAAGACACAAGTATGCAGCGGTCAAGTGTAAACTGGAAAAGGGTACTTAGGGAGGTGATTGATGGGGAATGAAAGTCATGCAGGATTTTTTGATGTCGAAGCGACATACTCCACACGTAGAAAATATATTTCACCGTCTAAAGAGGGTTAGACCTGCTGCCATTCTGCTTTTCTCCCCCATCGTCTCACAGGCTATTTATAAGGAAAACCATTGAGACCAACAAAATCTCTCTAGACATCCCTAATCATAAAGAGATTAGTATCAGAGTACTAAAGACAACTAGAAGGAAGGTGCCCGATCAGTTACAAGATAAATTTTCATAGAAACCGCACAATGCAACAGATCTATCAAACATCACGTGTAGTAGTAGAACTATGACTCGACCCGATGAACATTACGAGAGAGAGAGAGAGGGGTCTAACAGGATCAGCGATCAAAGAAAAACAAAAAGTTCTGAGAGCAGACACTGTACAGCTGAGGCGAATCGTCCTGTCAATCCTATAACATTTTTACCAGATACAAAACAATCCACAATTTCCCTGGTCCTCAAGCAAGCAGTTTAAACAGTTAAGAAGTTTTAGCGAAGTTTTAAGAATGGTAATGAGTAGACCCTCAAGGTGGGGCTGAACTATTGTCAAAGATGTCAATTAAAGTCAGCCCTCTCAGTTGGCCGAGTCGGCCTTTATAGTCGGCCTAGACGGCCTTTATAGTCGGCCGAGTCCGCCTTTATAGCCGGCCGAGTTGGTATTTATAGCTGGCCAAATCGACTTTTATACACACCCGAATCGACATTTATAGCGGGCCGAGTCGGCCTTTACAGCCGGCCGCGTCAGTCGATATAGCCGGCGAAGTTGGTCTTTATAGTCGGCTGAGTCTGCCCTAACAGGCGGCTTAGTCGGCCCTTATAGTCGGTCGAGTCGGCTTTTATAGTCCGCCGAATCGGCCTTTATAGTCCGCCGAGTCAGCCTTTATAGCCGGCTTAGTCAGCTGTTATATCCGGCCTAGACAGCCATTATAGCAGGCCGAGTGGGTTGCTATAGCCGGTAGAGTCGGTCTTTATAGCCGCCTAAGTCGGCCTTAATAGACTGCTACGTAGGCTTTCATAACCAGCCGAGTTAGCCCTTATAGTCGGCTGAGTTGACATTTATAGGCGGCCGAATATATCTTTATGGCCTGCCGAGTCGGCCGTTATAGCCGCTTAGTCGGCCTTAATAGCTGGCGTAATCGGCCTTTACAGTCGGCCGAATCGTCCCTTATAGTCGGGATAGTCGGCCTTAAAAGCCGGGCATTTCTAACCCATTTATAGCCAGCCAAGTCGGCCTTTATAGCCGGTCTAGTCGGATTTCATAACCGGCCGAAGCGGCCTTTACAGTCGGCCGAATCGGCCCTTATAGTCGGGATAGTGGGCCGATGCGGCCTCTATAGCCTACCGAATCGGCCTTTATAGCGGGTATAGTCGGCTATAAAAGCCGGTTGGGTCGGCCTTTATAGCCGGCCGAGTCGGCTTTTAAAGCCGCATGATTCTCGTGCTATATTTTGTCGTCGGTGGAGTCCTCCCTCATAGTCACATAGTGATTTAATTTGTATAAAAGGTTTCTGGGACTGCAGTGACCCCAAAAATAGCGAGCGAATTTTTGGACGTAGTTTCTGAAAGTTGGTGTCACTAGGACAGATACCGTGTTTTAATTCCTCGTGGCTAGACGTTTGTTAATTCTAGAGTTCGGAATCCTACTGGAGGCGGACAATTAACCTTTCTAATAAATAATTAGTTAGATGTTCCACTATCTGTGATACCTTCTGCCCTATGATTCGGGCCAAATTTGGTAGTATCGACCTCACATTTCAATTCGGAGTTTTCTATGTACCTACTATGACCTTTTGTATTCAGCAAGGGATTCTTGTTTTCCAGACTAGATGATTTGGAGTATTAATGGCTAAGCAAATTCAGAGGAAGTCGCATCCACAAGCCAAGATAAACCCTTCTTCTGTATACACAGGCCCTCAAGCTGCTCGTAAATTCGTCAAAATCGATTTCTGAGATCCACACAATGCACCATAAATAAAATCCAATTGATCTGTAGCAACGAACCGTGCTCTGGTGCACTGCATTCATCATTATTTCCCATCTCGCCCGTTCCAGACATGCACGCATGCGCACTCGATCTGATCAATGACCTCCGAAATTTCGGACAAAAAATAAGAAAAAAATTGCGGATTCCCGCAACAAGTCATGTATCCCTGCATTCAGCGGCATGCAAATTCACATAACAGACTTATATGGCTTCATTAAATCGATCCTTTCTCAGGAAATCATCAGCATGAGCACTGACACTGGTCATTGGTCATTGGTTACTGGTCCACTCGACTAAAGAAACATCGTAGAACGATGACAATTCTGTGTACATGTCATCGAATTGTCAGAATTAAGTGAATTCCTTTCGGTCAGCCCTGAATTTGGATACGACCGAGTCCTTAACCGAAGCCCAATAGGTTCAGAGGCGGAGAAGCAGGAGGACCCCATCAAAATGTGCAATTTACCTCTCAATCATTGGTCATCGCAATGCAACACATCGACTGTTGTTGGATGAAAGTTGGCAAGGCGGTCGAATGTTCTACAGAAGTCCAAATCCAATGGTGGTGCATTCCAAGAAATGAATCTCCTGCTTCATCTGACTACTTGCACACAATCCGTCTTCCTTGCGCGAAATCATTTGCGTTTTTTTTTGTTCCTGCTCCCTTCTTCAGCCTTGGACTCTCGATTTTGGCTTAAAGGATCGCGCGCCATTGTGAAATTCTGGAAATTGTTGGCCAACGTTTTTGGGCAGTAAATCCTTACTCGCGCCCTTTGTGTCACCAGGCAATGACGCTCAACGGGCATGAAAAGGGATCTGGCAATGGGCATATAGCCGTTCATCGTTGTAGCCATTGCTATTGTTGAATGGAATTGCCATCAACTGGTCCGGGAATGGAATGAGCGGCAGGAGACGCGTAGTTGTCGCTGCACTGGAGAAATGTGGAAAATATGCAAATCCGCTGTTTTCTTTCTGAAAATTACCGTAAAATATTTGAATATCTCGATGTTTGCTTTTCGTTTTATTACGCTTTTTTGAATCTTTCTCTGTTTTGTGGATGCGTCCTTCTGTGGCGGTGGCGGTAGCGGTTGGTATTGTTTGTATTGCTTCTATGGCAGTGTCAATACAGTGAGCAACTGCATTGCTCTGTTGTTCATTCTGTTTGTTTGTCGGTCCGTCAACTATGAAATTTGCAGCTCTTCAATCCGTAGCCACTGTGAAGCTATGCGGTGTATACAGTTGTTGAGAGAAGTTGTGCGACACCGACAGTTGGCTTTTGTATATTCCGTGCGACGCGAAACGGAATCAGATGTCCGGCTCTACTGTGTATATCGGTGACATGAGTGGCGGCAGCTTGAAGAAGGAATGCTTCATGGTTGTTTTAATGTTTCGTGTCATGTTTGCCATTTCCGCAAGCCGCTCGAACGTTTAATTAGTCCTTGGCCTGTAGTTGTCAACGTAGCTCAGTCTGTGGCATTTTTAAGGTTTGCCGCTGCGACGCATGTATGGTGAATGAACGATGGTAATCCCCCCATTAAATCCATTAAACAATTTCGGAAATTTGTTGACTTTTCCCAAGGCGGATTGGAGGATTATCGAGAGGGGTCTTGTTCTCGAGGAGATTATTTGGCGTAAAGGTCGACGATAATTGCTGACGGAAAAGGGATTGCTTTGGAGAATAATTTTCATGATTGGGATAGTTTGGTGTTTGTATCGGTGGCGGATGGATACGGGCCGGTAGGTTTGGGCTTCGATTGGGCAATTTGTCAAATGAAGTATTCCACGTCGAAGTGGTACTGTACTTTGACGGCGGATAGTGCTTTGAAGCGGCGCTTGTTTGAGGAAGAATGGGTGGAATATGTCGTATTGTCAAGGAAGAAAAGTTGTAAGTGGTGGTTAGGGTATTTATTTGTGGGCATTTCTCTAGACGCAAAGGCAGCTTGGGCTGCTTCAAATAACTTCCGAAAGGGCTTGCTTCCTTGTATGGATATATCGTGTCTTTGTACAATACATCGTCTGTGAAGCGTTTGGTTTTTAATTATCAAAAAACACAGAAAAATTGCAAAAGTGTATACAATTTTTGTGTGAGTTAGTATGTCCATAATTGCCATTTACTTCCTAAAGTCATTTGACCTGAATATTGGATACAGCTATGTTAGAAGTGACTCATATGGGCACTCTTCCACTTTATTGAGCACAGTAGCTGGTATCTCGCTAATAAGCCGCGTAATGCTGTCCTCCACGGCTACAATTGACGCTTAGGTATAGACGAGTATATGACATGACGAATTAAATAGACGTATTTTCGTAAAAAGTAGGCAAAGAGCGTCACTCAGCTTTACCTACTTACTTGCTTCTAGCTAGCATGATCTTTTGCTAGCTGTTTCTAGTGTCGCATGTCCAGTGGGTTGAGGCCCATTTCCACTTCTGTGCACCACCTTAGATGTGGCAGTTCTCTGCATCTTTCGAGGTCGCTGTCGGAGGTGTGGTGTTCATTCACTCTACATGGCCTTGCCATCTTAATAACTTGTACAAGGCTGATGTCACTGCATACCCCGTAAGGTTCGTGGTTGGATCTTCTTCTCCACTTTCCGTTAACACAAACGTGGGGCTGGCCGTGGTGCAGTGGTTAACACCATCGACCGCCGAGCGGAAGGTCTATAGTTCAAATTCGCTTCATAGCCAAGAAAAAGTAATTCCTATACGGACAAAAAGTATGCGACGCAGTTGTGAATGGAAAATGACCAGACGTTCTGCTGCAGGCATAACACTCACAGTATATGGTCAACTTAAATTCATCCTCTGTGTATGCAATACTAAAAGTGCTCAAAACCAAAGCAAAATTTGGTCGGCTCTCGTCCTATCTAGGACAACCACCCCTGAGAGTAGTGAACGATCATCAACGACCGACCCAAACCACTGCACTCCGAGGTTCTGTGTGTAACAACACAACACAAAAAAAAAAACAAAAAAACAAACGGGACCGAAGATTGTATGCAGAATTTTCCTCTCGATACGAACAAGGGTCTCTTCATCCATTTTTGATAAGGTCCAAGCCTCTGCGCGGCTTCTTCTTCTTTAGTGGCGTTGCTCTAATGCCAGAGTCGAGCTTCTCTCAATCACCCGTGTTGTGTGTGATTTATTTTTTACACAGGTAAAAGGGACTAATAGTCTAATGCCGATTCCGAACGGCGTGAGTCGAGAAGCTTTTTCATGGCAAGTATACTACGGGGGGTTTTCGTCAGTACCCCGCCGTGGAGGGACGCCGCGGAATAAACATTCGATGGCGTTGGTGTTACCAGGTTCCGATTTTGCTCATCGTGCGTCAGAGTCCAACACATTAACCACTGCGCTACGGCGCCCGCGGTTTGCGAGAGATATTCTGCGTTTAACCTTAGCGTTAGCTGCATGTTACCAGTGACGAAAGGTAGACTAAATCCTTGACTATATCAGAGTTATCGCTGCCAATAGTAACATTCTGACGAAGATGTCGGTGGAATGCGTCTTTCTTTGATGACAGCATATATTTGGTTTTGCATTCATTTATTTTCAGACCCTCGTGCCCATCGTGCCTCTTGTATTGGCCAGGGAATCCCGGATGATATTTTCAAAGATGATGTTGAGAAAATCATATGACAGTGCGTCGCCCTGTCTGAATCCTTTTTTGGCGTCGAAGGCCTCGGTTAACTTCTTACCGGCCTTACTGGAGCACCGATAATTCTCCATTGTCAACCTGCACAGCCTGAATGTCAAAATAGCAGATAGCTTTATATAGCTCGTACCTATAGACACTGTCATATGCGGCCTTAGAATTGACGAAAAGGTGGTGTGTGTCGACCTGAAATTCATGAGTCTTCTCCAAGATCTGCCGCAGTGGGAATATTTGGTCTATCGTGGATTTTCCTGGCCTGAAGCTACAATGGTAGGGACCTTTCAAATTGCCCACGAATGGTTTCAGGCGTTCACACAGCACGGCGGAAAAATCATATACGTCATGTTAAGGAGACTTATTCCCCTATAGTTGGCGCAGTTAAAGGCGTCTCCTTTTTTATGAACCGGGCAAAAGATGCTGAGATTCCATATATCGGTCATGCTTTCTTCCGACCATATCTTACAGATGAGCTGGAGCATGTTCCCAACCAACTCATCTCCAGCGGCTTTAAATAGCTCAACAGGCAGGCCGTCTGCGCCAACAGCTTTATTAGACTTCAGTTTTGATACTGCTATCTTAACCTCATCTTAGTCG
This sequence comes from Eumerus sabulonum, assembly GCA_951905685.1. Lineage (NCBI taxonomy): Eukaryota > Metazoa > Arthropoda > Insecta > Diptera > Syrphidae > Eumerus > Eumerus sabulonum. The sequence continues at coordinate 83,427,239 of OX645063.1, read as the reverse complement.
GGTGCGTTCTGCCTGACAGCGGCATCTTGCAATAGTCTTTCCACATTCTCAGCATCGTCTGTGATTCAACTACGAGGTGTCCGTGTTCATCCCTGCAGGCCTCCGCCCTGGCTTTATAACCATGGCCTGTTCGTTTTGTATGTTTGTATGTTGGTGTTACAGTCCATGAAGGACCTAAGCCGAACTTCTCTCAATCACCCATGTTTTGTGTGATTTCATTTTGCCATAGGTGAAAGGGACCTACAGTTTATTGCCGGTTCCGAACGGTGAATTTCGAGAAGCTTTTCATGACAATTTTACTACAGGGGGTTTTGTCAGAACCCCGTTGAGGAGAAACACCGTGAAAAACACATTCGATGACATCGCTGTATCGGGATTCGATCCCGTGTCATCGGCGTCAGAGGCCAACGTGTACCTGCATGTACCGGTCTGCACTCGTCATCAAACCAAGAGTTTCCCCTAGCTGGAAACCTAGTATATCAGAGATGTCGCTTTGACAATGTCTCCATTGCTGTTCTATGGCTTGGACAGTTTGCAATGGCTCTGAGAGAGCTTGAGGGAGACACGATCGGTGGAGGTCCTGATGGTCTCTTGCGACTGCAGCTTCCTGACTCGACTCCGCAGTGTTCACGATATCCGCATACGTACCTTGGCTGCAACAAGGTAATGATCCGAGTCCACACTGGCTCCTCTAAAAGTTCGGACATTCAAGATGGTGTAGGAGTGTCTGCCGTCGAACGCAATATGATCGATTTGATTAACAGATATTTGATCAAGAGACCGCCAGATCCCCTTATGGATACTGGGTGTGGGATTTGTGTGTTAGCTACTAAAAGATTATGCCCCGTCACAAAGTTTATTAGCCTGAATCCGTTTTCGGACGTGTTGTCGTGTTGAAATCTCCAAGAACAATTTTGGACCTACAGTTTATTGTCGGTTAGTTAGGCAGGGCGACGCGCTGTCGTGCAACTTTTTCAACATCGTGCTTGAAAAGATCGTGCAAGAGTCACTGGCCAACACAAGAGGTACGATTTATTTCAAGTCTACGCAATTGCTTGCGTACGCCGACGATATTGACGTAATTGGACGAAAACAGCAAGACGTCAATGAGGCTTTCGTGAGCATTGAGGTAAAAGCGGCTAAGATGGGTCTCAAGGTTAATGAGGGTAAAACCAAATATCTGCTTTCATCTAAAAGAGACGGACCACACCGACGTATTGGCCAGAACGTCACCATGGGCGGATATAACTATGAAGTGGTCAAGGAATTCGTCTACCTTGGCTCACTGATGACCAGCGACAACAACACCAGCGCTGAGATAAAACGCAGAATCACTCTTGCCAACCGCTGTTTCTTTGGGCTCAAGAGGCAATTGAGAAGTAGAGCCCTCTCTCGGAAAACCAAGGTGACACTATATAAGACCTTGATCATCCCAGTCCTCCTTTACGGCGCAGAGGCTTGGACCTTAACAAAAGCGGATGAGGATGCCCTTGGTCGTTTCGAGAGGAAAATTCTGCGCACTATCTAGGGTCCCGTTTGTTCAAACGGTGTATGGAGGAGAAGATATAACGAAGAACTGTACGGGTTGTACAGCGACATCGGCCTGGTACGACGTCTACGGATACAGCGTCTAAGGGGGCTAGGCCATGTAGAGCGCATGGAAGATACAGCTCCGACCCGAAAAGTCTTCGAATCCACTCCGGAAGGAAGGCGCGGCAGAGGACGGCCGCCTCAGCGGTGGCGCACGCAGGTGGAAGGGGACCTCAACCAACTGGGCGTGCGGCACTGGAAACAGCTGGCCAAAGACCGTGCCGGCTGGAGACGCTTGTTGGTTGAGGCCCAGGTTCACCACGGGCTGTAGCGCCACCTAAGTAAGTAAGTAAGTTTATTGTCGGTTCCGAAAGGCAAATTCCGATAGGCACGGTGAAAAAGAACACATTCGACAACGTGGCTGTTCTTGGGATTCGATCTTGTGTCATTGACGTCAGAGGTAAATATACTACCCATTGCTCTACGGTACTCGCCGAAGATGACTTTTGATGACAAATAGTCACCAATTGCGGGGTTCTCTAAGAGTCTCAATCGGTGGACACCCGAGGCGAGTAATGGACACCTCGCCTAAGTTCTTGTGTTAATGGAAACCTATGTGCGTTCACAATTTGCAGCAAGCTGATCCTTGAATAGCCCAGTTAAAGTGATTGACCTATTGTTGATGTTTGAAGCTCTACAGATCTTCCTGCAGTTACCAACCCAACAGACAACATTCCATCAAAAGATAGTGTTTTTGCGAAACCGGTGATAGACCTTCACTTCACTACTCTACTTGTCGGTGCTCTACATATTGTTGCGGACACGAACCACCGGTTCCGTTCGAATTTCGCTGTCGAATTCCGAATGCTCTGGTGAAACTGAAATGGAAACGATGGTAACTTTCAGCGGCATACTGCTGAATGCCAGAACATTTTAGAAACTTCCGAAGGGGAACGTCTGACGGCGAACATTCGAGAAAGTGGACCGAGCGCGAACGCTCGCCCTCAGGAGCATTCAGTTCCCGGAATTCGGTAACGAGTGATCGGTCGGTAATCAAGCCATCTAGCGAGATGTGAAGTGCTCAGATAATTAAAGTGTTTTTGTATTGAGTTCGAATAAAAAGTAGACAGTTGTAGTTTATCGCAATTCAGTGATACGAACCCTGTTCGAAGTGTGATAAATTTCGTCACAATATGTTCAAGAGTACTCAAGACTCAGTGGTGTCTCCTTCCTATCACTTTTTCTTTACCTTTTTCCCACATTGTGTCATCGACATTATAAGTTTTCTACCTTGAGTGCGCGGTTACTATAAAAAAAGAAAATACTGTCTACTGGTATTTCATTGAAATTAAATCGAGCCAATTCCATGCAGTATTACTTCGACAGGTTCCAGTAGTCGAACACACCACATCATCCGCCAATAAACTAATCCAAGCTGTCACGACTCGCCAACCATAATTGACTGTCCCTCCGGCCAAATACTAACTGACTTAAGTATCTCTCCACCCGTCAAATAAATTCCTAAGTCTCCCAAAGCCCAACAAATTACTTTGCTAATGCATTCGCCAATGAACCATTAACCAGAGGACGCATACTCGTAAGCACTCGTACTCTCGTGCTCCTATACTTGTAATCTTGTATTTATGACAGGTCGACTCCTAAACATCGAAAAGATGAATAGAGTCGATCGTGTGATGCGTCTCCCTGCCGTGCCGCCTCTCCTCATGCCATTGATGTCGGAACAACCATTAGCATCACACTTGCCGCCAATCTGACACAAACTATGTCACCCATTTGCAACCGACCATTTGTCAAGGCGCACTTTAGACACTTAGTCTACAGCGGGTACATAGTTGTTGGCAAAGTCGTGAATCGCGCGTCGCACACCGACTGCCTTGCCACCGTCAAAACAATTAAGCTCACATGTTATGAGTTGTTGGACATGGCAAACGCCTCCAAGGCATCACCTCGACTTTGGACAACAATACTGATTAATTCATCGAACGTCCCTCTCTGTTCCTCTTGCGTTTGCGCACGCTTTGGCGGTCGCTAATTGCAATTTGTGATGTTAATTAAAATAAAATATTTAACAATATGCACAGCTCAGAGGACCACATTTGTGCGCCATTGGACATAAATTAATCAGAGCGACATTGCGGATAGTAGGAGGTCGCCATTAGAATAAGATCCATTTCAGTGTCGATTAGTTTCTGCGTCATATCAGTGTGTACAAGTTAGGAGAAGTATGCGCGGCTACTGTGCGCGGGTGCAACAGCGCGTCAGGTTTATGTTTGCGATCAAAGTGGAATGCTGATCCATTAGACAAGCACCGGGGGGGCGCAGCACGTACCCATACACTTGGCTACAAATTGTCTGAGCGATCGCGTTCCGCATTTGTGCATGAAGTTGAATGAAATCCGGGCTCCACCTACCGCCACCTGCAGTGAATATTATTTGAGAGTGTGCAGCGACGGACGCATGGAAAATGGCGTCCATAAATATCATCTGCTAATTAAATGGGTGTGTGTAACAATTCCATCAGAGTGGCGTCAATGCACGCAACCATGACTGGAACTGCAGACCAGCGCACATAATGCAGACAGGATGCATCCGATGAGGGGGATTTGATTATATGCCGAGTCGATCGAGCCACATCTCCATTGTGGCTACCATCAGAGAGCAAGGACTTCCATTTTTTCGCACACTCACTCCTCATACTTGTACGCTACATGCAGCCACTAAGTGCAGCTGATGCGTTATGTGGCAAGAAATTAAATTACACAGAAAACCAAACGCAAGAAAAGTGGGGAAGATGATGTTGATGTTAATGTTGATGGTGCTAGTGATGGCAATCGCGATACTGATGAACTGCAGATATGCATACGGTGATGGAGACGGAGATTTCAAGCTTGTACTCTCTTACTGGTCACCGATTAGCTGAAACACTTCGGAGACGCCATTGCTGGCGTGTGTGGAGCCTGCAACCAACCAGGTGAGTCGGGATCTTGTTGTTTTCTGTCTGATTGTTTTGTCTTTGTTAGCCGGAGTGTACAGAATTTGCATCCTTGTGGAACATGAAGCGGAATTTTCAGGTGGATGCACATGGACGCACATAATTAGTTTCACTTTTTAAATATGGCTGCAGGTTGTTGCATCGATCCCAGTTTTGTTGCTTCCCTCTTTTGTTCGGCGTTTTTATGCTTCTGTCGACGTGGTGAGTGGTGGATGGAGGGATGATGTTTTCCTGTTGTTAACAATGTTGGAAATTTTATGTTAAGACAGTTTTTCGATGTTCCACAAGGTTGGGGTGCTTGTATGGTTGCTTTTCTTCGTTGGCGCATTGCAGCCATTTTTATTTCGGTTATGAGACATGAAATATAATACCAGCGGGGAGGACATTTTGTAAATGAAATCGATTCTCGTGTCTATCTGGTGGCGTTATGAGTTGGGTAAAATGTTACTTTCCGGTTGACGGTGGTGCAGTATATACTGTCGGACTTTTACTGCACGCCCTATGGACATGTAAGCTACAAAACTTTTGTTTAAAGGCTAACTGTCTCATTTTTTCTTTGATTGTAAAGCACTGGTCCAAAGACTCTTTCATGCGGTATTCCACAAAATTGAACTATGGGCTGGAAAGGAAGCTTTTTCGCTGTTTTTTTCGTAAGACTTCTTTCTGGACGTACATTAAGTCTCAATTTTGACTTCTACAGGGTCATCCAAGGTACCAATGAACGGAAACAAGTAGAATGAACATGTCTCTGAGAATAGCAAGTTTTCTTGCGGAAAACCTGTCGTTGAAGACCAGCTTACGAAGAAATTTCCCGACAAGTTTGTTGTCGACTACTATACTGCTAAAGCCTATAAATCTGCACTTTTAAAATTCCGACAAATGGTCATATATCGTCATAGATCAATAAGGAGCATGAAAAGTTTGCGATTGAAAACTTGGACAGGTGCTACTGCGAGAAAAACTACTTCTGCAGGGTGTATAACGGCGATGACGGCCAACATACCGCCGTCAGGCAGAATGGTCCATTTCTTAATGACGAAGATCGCAGAGAATTCCGTCCACGGACCTCGACGAAGTCGACGAGATTGCCATGTCGAAACTCAAATCGAATAAAGCTGCTGGCGCAGTTGGTTTGCCTGCTGATCTCTTCAAAGCAGCTGGGCGGTTAGGAGCATGCACTGGCTTATCTGTAAGATATGGTCAGAGGAAAGCATGCCCGAGGAACGGAGTCTCAGTATTATTTGCCAGATCCAGAAAAAAGGAGACCCCTTTGACTGCGCCAACTACAGAGGAATAAGCCTCCTTAATGTCGCACACAAGATCTTTGCTGCCGTTTTGTGTGAACGCCTGAAGCCGTTCGTATATATGCTGATAGGTCCTTATCAGTGTGGTTTCAGGCCAGGGAAGTTCACCATCTACCAAATCCTGGAGAGAACCAATGAATTTCAAGTCGACACCCACCATCTATTCATCGACATCATATTAGAAATGATTGTAGAAAAATCCCAGGCCAATACAAGAGGCACAATTTATTTCAAATCCTCGTAACTCCTTGCATACGCCGACGACATTGACATAATAGGTAGATCGCAGCGAGATGTCAATGAGGCGTTTGCGAGTAAGAGGACAAGACTAAATGCCTGCTGTCATCGAAAAGGACATTTACCACCGACGTCTTGGACAGAACGTGCATATTGGCAGATATAAGTTTGAGGTAGTTAAGGACTTCATATACTTCGGCTCCGCAGTGACCTGGAACAGCGACACCAGTTTTGAAATCAAGCGCAGAATACCGCTTGCCAACCGCTGCATCTTTGGGCTCAAGAGGCAATTGTGAGGTAGAGCCCTCTCTCCTACGACCAAGTTGGCCTTATATAAGACCTCAATTATCGTGGTCCTGTTATACGGCACAGAAGCATGGACTTTATCTAAAGCAGACGAAGAAATCCTTGGTCAGAAAGAGTCTGCGTGCGATTTTTGGTCCTATAAACACAGAGGGGGGTTGGGGGAGAAGATTAAATCACGAACTGTTGTACAGCGACATGAGTCTAGTCAGGCGTCTACTGATCCAACGCCTAAGATGGCTAGGCCATGTGGAGTGAATTGACACTACATGAGTCAATTGGTTTGACCTTGAAATCCAACCTCGAGGGACGATGAAATAGAGGACGGTGGCGTGCACAGGTGGAAAGGGACCTCAACCAACTGGACGTGCGGCACTGAAGAAGACTAGCGGAAGATCGTGCTAGGTGGAGGTTCACCCCGAACTGTATCGTATCGCCATGATCTAAGCCCTGCAAGAAAAAACGGCAATAACGTTCGTCTACGAGTCAATGAATCACCATTTGGTATTAAAATATTTATTTCTTGTATATCAATCACTAACCTGAAAGCATAGAAGGATATCTCAGCAATTGTTGCAATCGGTTCCTTAAATATAGGACTATGGGTCCTATCAGGTGTGTCTATATTACCTGGAAAAAGCTGCTTTTTGGACTTGTTCGGCTTCTGGACCCAGCGGTGTTCGGTGTGGGCACGAAAGACTCCCTATGCTCAACAGTACGTCCGAAAACAAGCTCAAAGGTGCAGATTCCTAGCTTGGTAGGTATTGAGGGTAAAGACTTGATTGGGTTGGATACAACTGGCTTATTCCTGTGGAAAATACCACAGAACATAGAGGCGGGAAACCTTCCTGCGATGCTCAAGTGATAGTAACGAGCTTGCTATCCTATACGGTGATGATACTATGCAAAAACTCTAATGCACATCAAGTGGACAGGTTGGTTCGTTGCTTAGGAGGCTTTCCTCCGCAAAGCGATGGGGATCATTTAGACCAAGATAGGTCCATTGTGTTACCACTCGCATCGGCTTGGTCACCGTTATTCCTGAAACCATTTCATGCTTTGAATAAGACTCGATAATCTCCGTTTCGGATTGATCCGCTAGTTCATCAAGGAAGTATATGGCAGTCCTAATGAAGCGGCATGTTTTCCTAGAGTGCATTGTCCTGAAAGGACTGCAATAAGCAGACTAGTGGTTATACGTTGACAGAATCTTGGCGAGGTTTGTCTCGTGTTGTTGCATGTATGTATCAAGGCTACGCTATCTCTCGTTGGCCTGTTTCGGGATTGTTTATGTTAGCATTTCTATTGGTTGATGGATATCCCATTTAACAGTCGAGATCTCCAGTGTGATGCCCATTCTGGCTACTTTATCTGCTTGACAGTTGAGATATTCAGTGTGGTGCCAATTCTGGGTAGTTCGTCTGCTTGACTGTTACCTGGTATATCAATATGTTCATGTGCCCAGGACAACGTAACAGCGCAGCTGCTCAGTTAATCATTTAGAGATATGCGGCAGTGCCTGACTGATCTTGATCTTATTATTTGTGATTCGAGTGCTTTTATTGCCGCTTGGCTGTCATCTCAAAGATAGCCAGTCGGCGGCCTCACGTTTGCCTCATAATTGCCATTTATTCGGCATTGGAATACACTACAGTTGTTCAGTAGTCTGAAGGACGGGCCGATTTCCAGGGTCGGTACATAGACACCGCCACCAACACCATTGCCTGTCCAGGACCCCCGTCCGTGTATGCTTGGGAGTTCATCCCCATCCCATTGTCGTCGGTTGGGAATTGTTTTTTTTTTTTTTTTTTTTTTTTATATAGAATCCTGACGTTCAAGACCGTTTTCTGCTGTTTTCTGCTGAGTAAAACTAGCTCCGTTTTCGAGCAGCATTTCTCTGCTCATTTGGCGAATTTGTTTAAACCTGTTTTAATCAATTCTCGTATTGTTGGGAGGTGCTTCTCGCTAGTGCAATGACCTTGCACCCGCTGGTCTCATCCCGGGATAGGAGTATCTCGTTAACAACTAACACCTATAATTGCGATGATATTACTCCTCCTTGTGATAAGCAACGTAGCAAAGTAAGCCGCCTACAAAACCCTGCTACATAGACGAACGAGAGCCGCTCGTGAAGATTACGAGCGGAAAAGGAGGGAGGAACACACACAGGGAAAAAAGAGAGCATGAAAAGCGTGAGATCGAGGAAATGAAGAGATGCTACCACAGGAATGACATGTTAGGCGTATAAAGCCAGAGCAGAAGCTTGTGGGGATTAAGACGGACAACTAGTAGTAGAGTCACGGCCGATACTGAGAATATGAAAGGAACACTTTTGTAGACTGTTTAACGCCCATGAAAGGTCCAATACCGCTATAAGGCAGAATGATAGGTTCTTATCAGTGTGGTTTCAACCCACAATAGACCAAATATTCACACTGCGGCAGATCTTGGAGAAGACCCAAGAATACCAAATGACAGTATGCATAGGGAGGAGCTAAACGGAGTCATGTCTTAATTTAACATCCCTGTCAAACGCATCAGATTACCCAGGATGACAATGGAGAATTCCCGCTGCTCCATTAAAGGTCGGTAGCGAATCACCTGAGACCTTTGGTGTTAAAAAACGATTTAGACAGGGTGACGCACCGTCACGTAATTTTTCCAACATCGTGCTTGAAAGGATAATACGAGACTCTCTGGCCAACACACAACTGCTTGCGTATGCCGATGACATTGAGGTAATTGGACGACGTCAGTGAAGCTTTCGAAAGCATTAAAGCAGAAGCGGCTGAAATGGGTCTTTCGGTTAATGAGGGTAAAGGTTAGGTTAGGTAAGTGGGTGCCCTACTGACGAAAAGCCAAGGCTCACCTAGACTACGTGGAGTCCATTGTGCCCAATTAATTTTTAACCCGTAGAAACCTAGACATTTTCCGTTGAGCGGAACCATCCAGACGAGGATAAGAATCCTAGTATTCTGTTCAGCCCAATGTTACTTACCTCTTCTAGTCCCGAAAGGAAGTATTTTCCTAGGATTACGTTCCTTTTTTGGGCTAGCACCGGGCATTTGCGCAGCAGGGAAGAATGGATTCAATTTTATCATTGTCCCTGCAGCTCCTGCAGGAGTTATTGTGGGGCTGGCCTAGTTTGGCTGCATCGTAAAATGCATGCAGTGCCCAGTGAGGGCACCGACTGCCAGTCGAATATTCCCATGATTGAACTTCAGCAGATTTTCTGCCCTTTTCTTATTATAGACGGGCCAAGTCGATCAGGCCGTTGCGTATGTATCTAAGTGACACCATCAGTAATTGGCTTTTATTAATAGCTCCGTCTCTGTCCCTCTGTAGAGTGCACTGAGTGGCGTTTTGGCTGATCCTAGCCTAGCGAGCTCGTCCGCCCTCTCGTTTCCAGAGATATTCACATGACTCGGTATCCGTAATCCTCGTTTACATTCGATATCTCTTCTAGCCTCTCTTTGCAGAGTTTGTCGAGTTTCGATCTTATCCATGCTGCCCGCAGAGCCTTAATGGCTGCTTGGCTGTCAACATAGATGTTGATCCTTTTTCCTGAGAGATTCTCTCTGGTAGTCAGGTCTGCCGCTTGCACTGCCGTCTGACACTGCAGCCATTATCAAGTCAATAGGAGCTATGTATATCCCGAGATTCAAAATAGACCCCGGCACCTGTGCCGACATCCATTTTAGATCCGTCGGTGTAGATTGCCAGTTCATTTTCCGTGCGTACCATATCACCGGCCCATTCCTTCCTGAAGGGAATTCTAATAGAGAATCTCCTCTCACAGGGAGGAAGTCGGGTAACATAGTCCATTTCGGTTCTGAATCTCGAGATGGTCCATCGATCCAAGACTGATGCGTGGGCGTAAAGACTTCTTGTCCAGAGACCGGATTCTTGTAGTCTTAGTGCGGTTCTGGCTGAGACGTTCTCGCAGTATATGTCCAAGTCCAAAATTCTGCGTTCAGTCTATGGTCCCCTTTGTATAAACGGGGAGTGGAGGAGAAGATACAACGACGCACTATACGGGCTGTACAGCGACATCGGTCTAGTACGATGTCTAAGATGGCTAGGCCATGTAGAGCGAATAGATAACACAGCTCCATCCCGAAGAGTTTTTGAGTCCAACTCCGAGGAATTACGCAGCAGAGGATGACCGAATCTAAGGTGCGCCACAGATGGAAGGGGACCTTAACCAATTGGGACTGCGCCGCTGGAAACAGCTGGCAAAAGACCGTGTCAGCTGGAGAAATTTTTTGGTTGGGTCCCAGGTTCACACCGGACTGTAGCGCCACCTAAGTAAGTAAGACGTTACTTTCTTCGTAACATTTTTCGTAACAGTAATTGAAACAATGCAATTCGATATTAAATACATTTTTATTTACTTTAAAAATAGCGGTATTAGGAGGTTTTGTTGGCATCGTTCGTAGATACAGCTTGAAGCTGTCTGCTTACATTAGCTAAAAGACCGTATTTTTAAAAGGCACCCTTTCCACTGTAGGTTTCCAACATCCACACTTTCTCAAAAGTTTGGCAAAAAATAGTTGGTTTTTCAGAATTGCTCACTATGCTTACATCCACGCATGTAGACTCCAAAATGCCTTTGTGTTATTGTTCAGGGTCACAAGAGCTCCACTTTTTATCTTCTCCATCCCGCCTTTTCCTCTCCCTGCTTCATATGAGCCACTCTTATAATGTAGGCTTTACCACATTTTTCATAAAAAGCTCATGACATCATGGCTGATCTCAACAGAAAGGTTTTGTTGAACTTAAGCAGCCTATTCTCTAGATCTAGTCATATCTCAGAGTACCAAACGCACGTGTCAACCTCAAGAGCACGTTCCCAAGTCTAATTATCTCCGTCGCTCAATACCCGAGGCATTTAAAAAGAACTGAAAATAAACTTTAACCATTTGCAATGCTGATGAAAACGGAAGTTGCATTCTTATGTTAATGACCATACACCGCTTTAATAGCCTCTTGCAGGCCATAAACCAGAAATGAAGCCATCAAGGCGTTTCAGCTGTCGGCAATTCTTTAGCACCTACTCTAGCTGCCATTAACATTTAACGGCTCCCCCTCCCAATAGATCAATCTCATGATCTAAAAAACCATTTCACCTCGATCACAGTGTGCTCAGACAAAAGTGAATTACCGCAAGGGCTGAAGCCCAACCATTCAACAGTTCATGGGAACAGTGTCGGTTCCACATCAAAACGCTTTCGGTTTTAGGTTCAATTGCCGGCGGAGCAATTGACGTGGCAGCCAAGGCGTAATTTATTTTTATCACAATGACATCGACCCGAATGCTGAATGCTGGCAACCGACCATCACACCTGTTGCCCTTTGCGTCTTCTGTGCTTTGTCCGTCGTCTATGTTGCCGGAGACAACTGTCAAAGCAACAGAAGCAACGAGGAGCAGGACTACTGTGCGGTGTTTATGGATGTGAACCGCACACCAACAGAGCAGCAGGACTATTTTGCATACGATTGTTGCACTTACAAGCCTTACAAACCGCCTGTCTGCAGTTTGTTTCTTTGATTTGTAACTCGCATATATGTATATACATATGTACGTCCGAGTGGGTTAGTCAGTGCACAGGCGCGCTTCCTTGCGGATCTTCTTCAAAAGGATCGCAGCGCCCGTATGGTGCTGGACCCAAACAAAAAGAGCAGAAAAGCAGCTAACAAGCGAGCGTACTACAAAAGCGAAACAAACCACAAAGTAGCTGCAACTCAGGGGCAGCAATGACGACAGCAATGTCAACGGATAGCACAGCGACGTATGTACATATATGGGATATGAGACACGACGTTACTGTGACGAACGCAACAGCGGCAGCAGCAGTCGGAATTCGTAGGCACCATAGAGCCACAGGAAAACAACAACAGCAACCACGTAGTACCAGTAGCACAACGTTCCCTTTCGTTGAGGCGACAGCCCCTACGCCCGGCACCTAAAACAGCTTGAACAGCTTCAACTGCCTCAACTGCCTCCTTGAGATGAATTTATGTATGCAAAGTGGTTTTTTGGTGACAGGACAAAGGAAATATCTCTGAAGTTGGCTTTGGAATTATTTGTTGTTGTTTGCTACTCGTAAAAGTGCTTCTGCAGCGGCGCAATCGTCCAAGTCGCTTCTTCGTGGTTGTTTTTTTGCATTAACCGTGAGCCTGAGAATCCACTACCGTCGCTAGACGGACGGGTTTTGTTTCCGTCGAGTTAGTTTTGCTTTCATCTCCTTTGCGGTCGGCAATGCGTCGTCCTCGGCACCCGCCTCACCTCCGTCCTAGTCCTCAAACCTTACTTCGTCCTTGCCTGAATCTACATATACATCGCTGTCACTGTCGTTTACTTCGTTCTTGTTGTCCTGCCGTCGTGTACTTACTAACGCTGCAGTGGTCTATTATCTCGCCAGATTCTGTGGTACATATTCCCGCGCATTGGATGCTGTGGGCCGTGTACGTTAGAGTAAGCGAAATAAATTATCTCAACGATGAAGACAAATCTTTAGGTTGTCAATTTCGTGAAATGTGCATTTTGTCTCGTTGTCCTTGAGCCCAAGTCAGGCAGTAGAGCGCTGGAGATAAATTCTACAACAATTGAGTCGGCCAATCACTTGCTACATAGCTTAGTAATTTCGCGAGTTACTCCTTGGGTCGACAATTGCTCGAGATGTCATTAAGGAAATTTGCGGATTAATTTATTAAGGATCCTTCTTGGTCTGGCTGAGGTAGAAATACGGCTTGGTTGGAGTCGATGTCGGAGAGGGCGATACACGATTCTTTCTAACACTTCTTCGAGCTTATGATTCGTCTTCGATCATTGGGAGAACGATTTAGTTGGGAATTTGGAGCCATCGGTGGTCGCATGCTATACTGGGTTCGATGTATATTCTTTAGGAGATTCCAAATTCGTACTCTGACTGATTGTGGTAAAAATCAGCTTCGTCCTTGCGTACATTCAGCCAGTTTTTAAACGGCGGAGGTGAACTGATCCCACCTCTGTTACCAAGTCATCATATTTCGCTGTCACTCTTCCAGCTTAATACTATTAACTGACATTGTGGGATTCCGAATGTTAGTCTCGTATGTCGTTCGCAGTTCATTGGCCAAGATGTCCGCTGGAAGAGTTTCTGCAATAACAATAAAGGGGTCGCTTGAGAACGTTTCATATGCGCAGCTTACCCTCAATCCACACAAGAAGTACCGTATACCTTAAGCATCTTCCCTGGGGTCGCACACATTTGGTCAACTGCACCACTCTTGGCAGTCCACTCTTGTGCTGTCTGTGTTCCAGCTGTGCTCTATTGCTGGTTTTGGAGGAATGGTGTGTCTTCTTACACATCTCTTTTTCCTTGCTCACTAGTGCTGCTTCTGTTTTGTGCTCTGTCTTATAGTTTTAACCCAGCGGAGGTCGTCCACACTCTGAATCTTCGTACTTCCTCCAGATGCTTGGCTAACATGACAATTGTAATGTCTGCGGCAAAATGTATGATTTGTGCCTCATTCAGTACCCTTGGTCTGAGAACTTTACATACATGATGCTATGGAGCATATCCCTCGATACTGCTTTACCTCATCATCGATAAGGAACCCTGAAACCATCATCGAATGAAGAAAGCCTGCAATAATTTCCCAATTTGCAGAGTTGGGGGCATTTTTGACATCCCATTTTATAACAGCTCTATACTTCTTTGAATCTCCACACCATCTCTTCCTAAAATGGCTTCTGCCAGTGTTATTGTTACCATTTGTATGGCTCGAGAGCCATTAGTCTGTTATATACTATCCACTCCTGTATTTTTGTGTTCCATTAAATCCAATATACTTCCATGTCAGTTTGACGAAGATCCTACTGATGTTCTGGTGGTTTACACCCTTTAGGGATCAGTACTGGGAATTTTTTTTTTTCCACAGGTCCTCGTCCTCGTCTCTCAGCCAGATGTAAACGATTTGCGGTTATCGATTCTTCGGCATACCTTTAGCAGCTCGTTCTATATGACGGATGGGATATCATTCTGGGATGACCCTAGCTGCCGTGTTGGTGCTTACTGGGGAAAAGGTTCTGAAATTATCTCTTGCATCAGAGGAGGACATGATGGTGATTGTGCCCGAGTTCCTATGTGTTATAAGCCGGTGGTTTCAAGACAGCTGGGTCGCTGTCCCTTAAAGCAGCTAATCTTCCTGTAACCTGTCCATATGTCTGATTGGGAAATCCAATACACCACCCACTGCGCCACGGGAATGTAATCCTCCCTAATGTTGGGAAAGTTTCCCGTCCTTATGGTGTCTATCATACAAGTTTGCTGTATCCTAGAGACTCCAATGCACTGATCTTTAATAGCTCGTTGGCGCTTCGCGAACTTTGGGTCAGTGGGCATGTCCTGCACTCAGTGCAAAATTTGCAAAAAATAGGGTAAACGCTTTTTGAGAAGCGTTTCCATGTTGGCTACTTCTCCTGGATCGGCTATGATGGACAGGTCGTTGCTTCAGGTATAATTGTGACAGACTCTTCAACTGGCACCCATAGCTAGGCAATCAACTTCTTAGTCTACCCTTTTTTGTCAAGAATATGCTTAATTCGTGTGAAAAGCAGTATTACGCCGATGGCCAGTATTCTCTAGAAGTTTTCACTGAACCTTTTGGGCCGGGTATAAAGCGGATGATAAACTGCGACATTTACTACGGCTACTGCTATAGGGGGAGAGGACAGCGATTTTAGCCAGTACACGCTTTCCGTACCTAAATATACACAAAGGCACCTGGCGGTCTTTTGATCAATCGGCCACCAACCTGATTGATCACATCGCGATCGACGTCAGAAACCCCTCCACTATTCTTCATTTTCGAACCTTCCGAGGGGCTAACATCGACTCGGCCCACTATCTTGTAGTAGCCAAGATGCGCCTACGGATATCACGAGCCCAGCGGAGTAGAGTAAGAATACAAAGCTATGACGTCGGAAAGCTACTATCGCCAGAAACCGCTCGGGCTTTTACTGATCGCGTCTCCCTTAAGCTCTCCAGTACACCTCAACCCTCCACGCTATCAATAGAACAGCAGTGGAACCTTTGCAAACAAGCCCTGAAAAACTCTGGGCTTCCAGGCTCCACCAGGTCTGATGACGAGTGCAGGAGGACTCACACAGCGATGCAGGAGGCATATAAAGCCTCGCTGCATAGAAGAACAAGAGCAGATCGTGAGTTCTACAAGATAAAATGAAGAGAGAGGCATAAGCTTCTCAGAAGAAAGAAGAAATGGCACGAGGACTGCGCGATTGAGGATTTGGAGAGGTGTTACTGCAGGCGTGATGGTCGAAAGTTTTATCAAAAGCCAGTCTGGCACCCAAGCAGCCAACCTAGCCGCCAGCCAGCCAAAGCCAGAAAGGAAGCCTGCAGGGATGAGAATGGACACTTAGTAGTACAATCGCAGTCGATGCTGAGAATATGGAAAAACCACTTCTGCAGACTGTATAACGACGATGTTAATCAATATACCGCTGTCAGGCAGATTGATCCATTTCTAATCGGCGAAGACCGCAGAGAATTCCGTCCCCCTGACCTCGACGAAGTTTAGATCGCCATATCGAAACTCAAGTCGAATGAAGCTGCTGGCGCAGACGGACTGTCTGCTGGGTATGCACCAGCTCATCTGTATATGGTCAGAGGAAAGCATGTCCGAGGAATGGAGTCACAGCATCGTATGCCCCATCCACAAGAAAGGAGACCCCTCTAACTGCGCCAACTACAAAGGAATAAATATTCTCTGCTGTTTTGTGTGAATGCCTGAAGCCTTTTGTAAATAAGTTAGGTCCACTATCGACCAAATCTTCACACTACGGCAGATCCTGGAAAAAACTAATGAATTTCAAGTCGACATTCACCACCTATTTGTCGACTTCAAGCCGCATACGACAGCGTAATTAGAGACGAGCTATACAATGCTCTGTCTACCTTTGACATACCTGCTAAACTCGTCAGACCATGCAGGGTGACTTTGAAGAATGCTCGCTGCTCCATCCGAATCAGTGAACACCTGACCGATAGTTTTGATGTCAAAGAAGAATTTAGGCAGTGCGATGCTGTCCTGTGATTTCTA
This sequence comes from Eumerus sabulonum, assembly GCA_951905685.1. Lineage (NCBI taxonomy): Eukaryota > Metazoa > Arthropoda > Insecta > Diptera > Syrphidae > Eumerus > Eumerus sabulonum. The sequence goes on along the minus strand of OX645063.1, from coordinate 83,410,745 downwards.
CAACATTATATTGGAAATGATTGTGCAAAAATCACTGGCCAATACAAGAGGCACAATCTATTTCAAATCCTCGCAACTCCTTGCCGCAACGCCGACGATATTGATCACAGATCACAGTGAGTTGTCAATGAGTCGCTTGCGAGTATTGAGATGGAGGCGGCCAAAATTGGTTTGGCAGTAAACGAGGGCAAAACTAAATATGTATATGTGGCCAGGACGTTTGTATTGGCAGTTAAAGTTCGAGGTAGTTGAGGACTTCGTCTATCTTGGCTCCGCAGTGACCTGGAACAATGACATCAGTTCCGAAATCAAAAGCAGAATCACTCTTGCCAATCGCTGTTTCTTTGGGCTTGAGAGGCAATTGAGTAATGGAACCCTCTCCCAAACGACAAAGTTGACTCTATATAAGACCCTTATCATCCCGGTCCTGTTGTACGGCGCAGAGGCATGGACACCATCAAAAGCGTATAAGGAGGCCCTTGGCCGGTCCGAGAGCAAGATTTTGCGCGTGATTTTCGGGCCTATAAACGCAGACGGGGGATGGAGGAGAAGATTCAACCACGAACTTTACGGGCTGTACAGCGATATGAGTCTAGTCAGGCGTCTACGGACTTAACGCCTAAGATGGCTGGGCCACGTAGAGCAAATGGACACAACAGCTCCAGCGCGGAGTGTCTTTGAATCCAACACCGAGGGACGAAGAAGCAGAGAACGGCCGCACTTAAGATGGCGCACATAGCTGGAAGGGGACTTCAGCCAACTGGGTGTGCGGCAATGGAAAAGGCTAGCAAAAGATCGTGCTAGTTGGGGGGGATTGCTGGTTGACGCCCAGGTTCACCCCGAACTGTAGCGCTATCTAAGTAAAGTAAGGCTGGAGTACACAAAGGAAGCATATTAGGACTCCTCCTTTACCTGATCCATCATCATGCGCCCATCTCACAATGATTTTTTTTTGTTTTTTTTATAATTCGGGCGGGTTCACGAGTCATACTCTTATTATGTTTTTGGCACACAACCTGGGTGGAATGCAAATGGTTTGGGTCGTAGATGTTCGTTCACTGCTGCATGGGTGTCCTAGATTGGATTCGAGAGGAACTCGACTGAATGTTCACGTTGGTTATAGTTCTCAGCAAAAGCTCCATGCCATCATAGTGTTTTATTAGAACTGCACACACAGATTATGAATTTGGATTGACCATAACTGTGAGTGCTATACCTTCATCAGTATTTTAATTACCTCCCATTCACAACAGCTGTTTTCCACAATTTTTCCGTATTGGAATTGTATTTCTTGGCTATGGGCAGATTTTGGACTACGGACACTCCACTCGACAGTCGGTGATGTTTTCCACATGCACCAGGGCCAACCCTTATTAAGTTGTCTGGGAATGGCAGGGTTAAGTTCTTCAAAGCTTTGGTGTGTCTATTAGTCATTTAAAGCGATGCACTTCTGGTCAGGCACAGACAATTTTAACGAACAATCAAAACTCATTCGAACGCTGCAGATTGATCCCATTAATCTAGAATTCCAGCGTACACTGCAAACAATTAATTGCCCTTCCCGGAACACTATGACTGTTCGAAGGCATAACGATCCATTAATTCCGTGGAACTTGCAGAATCTTTAATGATCTGCTACCACATTTTCGATCGCATTGCTTTAAGACCCTACTTACTCCCTCGATCCATTCTTTATGGTAGTCGAGCTGAAATTTGTGATCAAATTCGTTTCATGACTGCTCTTAGCTACACTCATTAATGTGGATCGATCGTTTTGATCGTTCACAAAAAGCTATTTCACTGCTGCATTACTGCTAATATGCAGCCTCCTGGTCCTTGCATAAAGGGAATTACTCACTGGCAGCTTCCATATGAAGCCAATCTAAAACATAATGATCGGTATTTCATACTGCTACTCTAAGTGGATAGTTTCTCGTTCATTCGCAAACATAACTACCAGGAAATAGAAAACTTCCAAGTGAACTACAAGCCTACGCGCGGCCTTTTCACACCCCAGACCAAATCAATCATACCCACAATAGTATCCAGAACATATTGATTACCTGTCGTTGGTCAACAAAATCCCACATCCCCCACTTCCACAAGGACCTGTGACTTCTGATTGACGCATTGCCTCAATCACTCAACACGATCTACCGCTCTTCCGTCATCGATTCAACACGTTAGCCTAATTGTTTTCCATTCTGTTCATCAGTATGAGGAAACGCTTTTCGTCTATAGACAAAAATTAGCTCGGCATTCAAGCCGGGCACAAAAGCAACCATTGATGCCTCCGCTTTATTGACTCCTCTCAAACATCCCCAACAATAGCAGCTCCGACTGCGACTCGCTTAGAATCTCTAATCGGAAACGATGCAGAAGAAGGATGCTAGAATGGCTATTGAAAGATTCTCAATCTGACTGATTCGTCGGCGCGTCCTCATTTCGCATTCACACCTCTATGCGGCTGCACCAAACATCATATCACAATCCGGGGTCGTGCTACAGGCCCATAGTCATCCGGCTCAAACAAAAGGGCTCAGTGCTTAGCGTTGCCCGGGAATTATTGTCACGACTTATGTATATCCCGCTCGCGTGGTGGAATTATGCCTTGAATGAAAGATGTCCCGTCATAAATCACTGTCATGTGATTCACGAGATCACTGCTCGGCCGAGTGCGACTGTCTATTGTCGTAGGTTGATTGTACGTAGTATAGCCTAGCTGGAAGGACTACAAAGGCATACGGCAGTTCCTGTTAATTGTTCAAATCGTCGCGTACTCGTACTACGTGATGATGTTAATTCACAATGAGATACACGAACATGAAACCATACATCGGGAGAGGCAACAGACCGATTCCGAGAGTTCGCTCGTCCTCGGTCCGAAGCGAAATCGAACAGATCTGGGAGTGGGAGGAGGCTGGAATTATGAAACCATGTTACAACAATTGTCGTTGCCATTTCCGTGTTCTGGTGTTATTAATGAACAACAACTCACAGTTGACAGCTTGGTATTTGACAACTCAACCCGGGCAGAGAGTCAATACTCGAACGATAAACCGATAGCGATTGTGCAATTCGGAGTCATATCCGAAAATGCACCTTATCCTAGGGTGTCAGCTGGCCAGCTTAGTGTTCTCAAGTGCAACAGATTGGTGTCAACGATTGTGCACGTACGGCACCGTCTCCATCGTTGTACTGCTCTGATAAACTGGTTGGCCTATTAACACGGCGTTATATTTTGACATCCAGCTACTACGACGGGGAGAGAGCCTTGTAGCCAAATGGATTGGATGGAATTCAGAGATTGTCCGAAACACCTGCGGCAGCTAGTTCTCGCTTAGTAGACTGAATATCTACAATTATGGGCAACATAATAATAATTCCCGATTCATATCTCTACGTCTCCGTCGACATGGCGGCAATGCTACGGTGGCGGGGATAGCTCTTGAGAAAGATCCATGATTTACGAGTATGTAGCTGGTCAAGTGTGTTGGAAGCAGTGGCCAAAGGCCGCCGTGAATGCATGTTACGCTAACAAGAGTGGTGCGAATTAATTAGACAATTAGAAGCGGAAGTTGTTTATACAAGGTTGTTATGGAGCATATGTGTGTGTGGTCTTTGCTAAGTGGGTGAGCTGTTAGAACCTTGTTGTGGAGCATGGTGGAATGAGGAACATTCGGATGTTAATTGGGTGATATTTCTTATACGCGGAAAGGAGTATGGTACCTTTACTCTGGTTATGGATTTTTGGGAAATCAAATAACACGGTAGCGCCCATGGATTCCACTGTTAAGTGCTAGCTGTGCACCCTATCTGAGTCACATTTAGTATTGTGTACGCGAATGGCCATTCTTCAACAGGGATCAACGAAGATGCTGACTTGTGGAGGTAGTGACTTTTTGTTAAACCGAAGTCAAATTTCGCTGGTCCTTCGAAATAGATTAACAAAAGGACTTTCTACTCTTGTTGGCATATAGGCATATGTGCATTTCTTCCAGACATAAGGGCGTTTACGCGATTTCAACAGCCTGGACAGTCTCCTTACCTGCGAATATGGTCTTCGGGAACCCAGTCGTTGACAGAGAACGCCACGATGAAAGTGGGTTAATCACTTTGGGAGCATTCCCCCTCAGAGCTCAGTGAGCTTATCAAAGATTTCATTTCCTCTGTGAGAGAAGCTTCAGTGAATTAATCTTTTTCAACTTTTTCCAAGAGGTCCTCTTTTGGTAGTGGTGAAAGGGTTAAAACACACGGAAACGTTCCACACTTTGCTTTACCGTACAGTGCATAGCTATACCACCTCTTGTCTCCTCCATGAAGTTCCCAGGTCTAGAACCCTGTGCGGACTTGGAGCCATCCGTCAGGATTGGATAGTATTGTATCCGAATTTTTTATCTGGAAAAGACAGTTCTGATGTATTAAGAACGTTGTGTGTGAACGTCAGTATGGAGTAGAAGTGTTTTCTCTTAGCGGCACATTTTTCTTTTGTGTAAACGCTTAAGACTCCGCATAAACGCTTAAACACTGTTGTTCAGTTCGCGTCGGTCTATTGTGGGTGACTTTTCTTTCCCGTCGATTTAACTATTGCATCTATTTAAACATGCCTAAAGCACACGAAAAGGCAACAAGGCTGCAGACGAATCTTATGACGCCAATAGGAACAGCAACTCACTCATCCTTCGTTGCGGTGATGACGTCAGACACCAATATGACCCAATTCGCGACCCTTTCAAGTCTAATTGAGAAGCCAGGGGACATAATTATGACTCGTCTAATCGCCAGGGAAAGTCATTTATCATTGTGAACCAACATCATTGAGAACACGATCAATGCGAAACTGGATGCAATTGACAGCGGAGTAACTTGAAACACTGTATTTCTGCCCTTGAAGAATGCTCGGAGAACTTCAACCGCTTGGCATTAGAAGTTGAAAAACAAAGACAACAACTAACACAAATGCTAGAGCAGTTAAGCCACTTACTTTCTTACTTTGATGGCACTACAGTTCGGCGTGAACCAGGGCCTCAACCAACAAGCGTCTCCAGCCGGCATGGTTTTTGGCCAGCCGCTTCCAGTGCCGCACGCCCAGTTGGTTCAGGTCCCTTTCCACCTGTGTGCGCTACCTTAGATGCGGTCGTCCTCTGCTTCGTCGTCCCTCGGGGTTGGAGTCGAAGACTCTTCGGGCCGGACCGGTGATAGCCCATCCATCTTAGACGTTGGATCCAAAGACGTCTAACTAGGCCGATGTCGCAGTACAGCCCGTACAGCTCTTGGTTAAATCTTCTCCTCCACTCTCCGTTTTCACAGAGGGGACCAAGGATTGTACGCAGAATTTTTCTCTCGAAACTCCCAAGAGCCTCTTCATCGGCGTTTAATAACGCCGAAGCTCCAGCGCCATAGAGGAGGACCGGAACGATTAAGGTTTTTCAGAGGATAGATTGGTTTTTCGAGAGAGGGCTCTACTACTCAGTTGCCTCTTGAGCACAAAGAAGCAGCGGTTGGCAAGAGTTATTCTTCGTTTTATCTCAGCGCTGGTGTCGTTGCTGCCTGTCACTACCGAGCCAAGGTAGACAAGGTCCTTGACTACTCAGCTGCCGAAGGTGACGATCTTACCAAGATCGCGCGCGATCGTGTTGCGCGTCTTTTTTTGATGACAGCATACATATATTTGGTCTTTTCCCCATTTACCCTTAGACCCACTTTAGCTGCCTCTGCTTCAATGCTAGCGAACGCCTCATTGACGTCTCGCTTTGTCCGTCCAATAACGTCAATGTCATCTGCATAGGCAAGCAATTGTGTAGACTTGAAGTAGATCGTACCTCTTGTATTGGCCGCAGAGTCCCGTACGATCTTTTCAAGTATGATGACCTTTCAACACCGAAGGTCTCGGTTAGTTCACCTCCGACCTTAATGGAGAAGTAGGGGATTCTCCATAGTCATCCTGCACAGTCTGACGAGTTTGGCAGGAATGTTAAAACATGATGTGGCTCTGTATAACTCGTCTCTATAAACACTGTCATATGCGGTTTTAAAGTTGACAAAAAGATGGTTCGTGTCGTCCTGGAATCCATGGGTCTGTTCCAAGATTTGCCGTAGTGTAATCGTGGTCTATCGTGGATTTTTCTGGCCTGAAACCACACTGGTAGGTACCTACCAGATCGTCTACGAATGATTTCAGGCGCTTACACACCAGGAATACCAAATCGACACTCACCACCTCTTCGTCGATTTCATGGCTGCATTGGACAGCGTGTATAGAGATGAGCTACACAAAGCCATGTCTAGTTTTACCATCCCTGCCAAACTCATCCGACTGTGCAGGATGACAATGGCGAGTTCTCGCTGCTCCATTGAGGTCAGTAATGAACAAATCCAGATCTTTGATGTCACAAAAGAATTTAGACAAGGTAACGCGCTGTCATGCAACTTTTTCAACATCGTGCTTGAAAAGATCGTGCAAGAATCGCTGGCCAACTAAAGAAGTACGATTTATTTCAAGTCTACGCAATTGTTTGCGTACGCCGACGACATTGACGTGATTGGACGAACACAACGAGACGTCAATGAGGCCTTTGTAAGCATTGAGGAGGAAGCGGCTAAGATGGGTCTCGAGGTTAATGAGGGTAAAACCAAATATCTGCTTTCATCTAAAAGAGACGGACAACACCGACGTATTGGCCAGAATGTTACCATGGGCGGATATAACTTTGAAGTGGTCAAGGAATTCGTCTACCTTGGCTCACTGATGACCAGCGACAACAACACCAGCGCTGAGATAAAACGCAGAATCACTCCTGCCAACCGCTGTTTCTTTGGGCTCAAGAGGCAATTCAGAAGTAGAGCCCTCTCTCGAAAAACCAAGGTGACACTATATAATACCTTAATCATCCCAGTCTTCCTTTACGGCGCAGAGGCTTGGACCTTAACAAAAGCGGTGTATGGAGGACAAGATATAACGAAGAACTGTACGGGTTGTACAGCGTCATCGGTCTCGTACGACGTCTATGGATACAGCGTCTAATGTGGCTAGGCCACAGCTCCGACCCGAAGAGTCTTCGAATCCACCCCGGAAGGAAGGCGCGGCAGAGGACGGCCGCATCAACGGTGGCGCACGCAGGTGGAAGGGGACCTTAATGAACTGGGCGTGCGGCGCTGGAAACTGCTGGTCAAAGACCGTGCCAGCTGGAGACCCTTGTTGGCTGAGGCCCAGGTTCACCACGGACTGTAGCGCCACCTAAGTAAGTAAGTTTATGTCTATCTCCCTCTCCCCTCCTATATTTCCTCCTACAGTACTGATCTTTAACACTTTTTCACATTTTAAGCTACCTAGCTTGTGATCTTTGAGCTCTCTACCTGGTCGCTGCACCATAGACCCACTGCAATGATAGACCCACAAGTACCCGTGGTGGAGGTGTTGAAATCTACTGTAGATCTTTCTTGCACTGCAGGGTTATTCATAAAACTTTGAACACACATGTGGAATATTTAGTTCTGGAAGTATCAAGCTGTAGTGCAAAATGCGTGGTATTTTGTTGTGTATAATCCGAACAGAAATCTATCCTACGAACCATTCTTTGATGCATTCTCTGAGACTTCATCTATATATGAACACATTATTGTCTGTGGTGATTTCATCACCAATTTGTTGATGGTTAGCACATTCTCGGTTCATTTACTTAATTTCATATCTGCTGCTGGGATGCAGGTAGTGAACTGCTTGTATCCTACTAGCTATTAGCCAAATGCTGTCCCGAGCCTACTCAATTTTCTGATTGTATCGAATCCCTCTAATGTAATCCTTCATGACCAGCTAGCCCTTGATGAAATTTCTGATCATTACCTTCTCTTCTGCACATATGATATTGACCTCACCTACTTCCTCAAGCCACTCACCGTTAAATTTGTAGATTGTAAATCTAGACAATTGTCCTCGAAACAGCTTTGGTCTAATTTGTGTGAAATCGGTATCGGCCTACGGGAGAAGCTAAATCGTGCACCTGATCCCATTACGCTCAATGATCATTTTCTGGCAAACACATTTAGCCAACCTAATTTTTTCCCGAATAATGCGCTACGTACTCAAGCACCTTATTAATCACTGCATCTCATTTTCAATCATTCCACTTCTATGGAAAGAAGGCAGAATCAGTCGGTCTATATAGCCGACCAAGACGGTCTATATAGCCGACCAAGCCAGTCTATATAGCCGACCAAGTCGGTTATCTGACTAAATGAGTGAGGTGCCCTGTAGTCGACCAATCAGTTTAAAAGTCGATGCGATTTTGCAGTACTAAACATCATCCACATGACAGTTTGGAATCATCTAAAAAGAACATACTAATCAAAGAAGCTCGATCTTTGGTTACCACATGAATTAATGCAAAGAAATTTGATTGGCCGAATGACCATCAATGGAACGTTACTGCAATGCAACAAAATCCAGCTCTTTTTGAAGCAAATTATTATGAGCGTTGAAAAATGGGTCAAATATCCAACGAAAGCGGTCGTAGTTGTAGGCCGGTAGACCTCCCCAAAGGCTTCAAAGCCACGGATGATGCTGAGTGATTGATGGGATTAGAGGGTCATTGTCCAATTGAGCTGCTGCAGGCGGGCGAAACGATAAATTCGGTCCTCTACTGTAGACAACTCTTGAGAGCACCGTGGCGCAGTGGACCTCTGACGCCGATGACACGGGCTCGAATCCCGACACAGCCATGTCATCGAACGTGTTTTCACTGTGTTTCTCCTCAGAGGGGTTCGCCGTTCGGAACCGGCAATAAACTGTAGGTCCCTTTCACCTATGGGAAAATGAAATCACACACAACATGGGTGATCGAGAGAAGCTCGGCTCAGGTTCTTCATGGACTGTAACGCCAACATACATACATACTGTAGACAACTCGACTTGATTGGGAAGTTTTGATTCATCCACTGTCTCGGACTTTGCGTGGTCTGACTGCCATTTGTTTTGGTCTCTGCGTGGTAGAAAATTGGCCAGCGCACGGTAGCTGAAAATCACTTAGCCAAAAAGTGTTTCGTAAAAAAGCGTGGGCAGCTAGTTATCAAAGCGCAAAAGTCATATGTTATTTCGCCACAAATCTAGAAACATCCGGGTATTTCACCGAAACACTTAACACGGTCCTCTGATGGGTAAAACTTACTCGTTTTGTGGTGGTTACTAGATATCCTTTCACCTCATCCCCCCAAATGTGTCTATTACTGCCAATTATGGTTCTATTGAAAACCTCAACTCAACCATGCGATCTGATCCATGTAGACGCTTCATATCAACTGCCATTCAATCGACGTTCGGTTTCCCCTATGCCACTCATTCACACTTAAGCCAAAACAGCTCATTTCAACCATTCCCATGCACTTGTCTTTGTCGAATAATAAAATCAATTGCTTTCCGATAAATTCCACAATCACCGAGTCAGATAGACCCTTCTTCTGTCGTCCAGAAGAAGGCAACATGCAGAAAGCAGCCACCAAACCGAGAGCAGAAGGACAGAAATCAATTTAACAAAGCACTTTTTACTTTGCATACGAAATTCTTTACCTATTGAGAAAACACGTCAATAAATTGAAAGACAGTCGAGCCCCGCAACACTCCGCTGGTCAGCCTACTATGTAAGGACAACATAAGCAACTGCAGAAGGAACAACAAACAGAAAAAGTAACAGCAACAGCAAATGCAGAAGCAGAATCATCGCCAAACGACTCGACTATTCATCCATCCATCCATCTATCCAAACCATTCCATCGCTCACTCTGCATATCCGCCGATGCCTTGTTCCATGGAAATACCCGAACCTGTTGAAGGGAGAACTAAAATCAATTTCAATTGTCACCGCCGATCAAAGTGGAGATGTGTCCTCGACTAAGAAAGATTTCACATCATCCATTGGATACTATTGAACCACGATGCCACCGCATCATCACATCGAAAACAAAAGACACATCGGTCTGTCGGCCAGTCGGATCTCGTTGCCATGTTCGCCGTCCAACCACCCCACCCAATCGATGATGATGACGATGATAATAACGATGATGATGATGGAGCAGTACTTTACCCCGCCAAGCCGTTTCCTTTGCCCTAACATGACACTATTTGCATACATCTTAAATCTCAGTCACATCTCCTCCAGTCATCACAGAACAGTCATGTCAGTTGCTTGAATCTTTTCTCATTATTCTCTGTTTCTCTTCACTGTGCTCGCGGATATCGCTTCGCTCTCTTCCACCCTCTCTGCATTCAACAGGACGAACATGATGACATCGACAACGTTGGAGAGGACGATCGTTTTACATAAACGGTCCGCAGATCCCCAGATTTACACAGGTCCACAGATGCACATACAGATCGAGTGGTATCCTCACCACATCGTCATAATGACCATTGAAGCAGGCAACAGCAGCTTCATAATCACCATTGCCATGGCGTTGTCATCTTCGATTTGTGTGTAAGCGACCCTTCTGGCCAATGCTCAGCCAGAGGGAAGCCAATCGTTCGGATTGAATGGATGGGACATAAATCCTCTTTCATCAAGTTGTCAACCTGACAGTCACACACCGACCCGAAGACTATAGCAAAAAACGAAAAACGAAGGAAAGCAACGCTCTTAGCAGCGATTGTCGTCTGCACTCCACCCCTTCTGTTCGTCGCCACATTGTCCTGGTCAGCAACTACTGACCGTCAACATCCATCCGTCTTGGCTCTCTATGAAACCGAAGATTTCTATATGCAGATATCTACAGCCGCACCGTAAGACTGGCCAGCCAACCAACTAACCAACAGGCCATTGGCCAATGGCCATTGGACACTAGCCATACTAATGTCACAAATCTCAGATGTCGGTTTAATCTGCGATTAAGATTTAATCATATCAATTTAATAGCTTGCGCAAAATCATCTCCAAACGGCCATTCATCGGCACCACGGAACCTAGAAATCCCTGCCCTAGTCCTGCCCACTGTGGTTGCCGGATAGGAAGCCTTTTCCCTGCTCCGAAACTCATGCGGAACGTATTGAATCGTAAGTATTATGCTGAACTGCGGTTGGTGGTATTGTGTGATGGTTTGCGGGACGGCAGCGTTACTCCGCGAAATTTATGTCGTCCGGATAGCTATTATTATGCCGAATTGCGATCTATTGAGTTGCGCGGCTTGGTCCGATGTGCAATGGTGGGGTATGTCGATGCGGACCGGTGGATGTTGGTGTAGACCGTGTTATTCGGTAAGTAAAAGGGCTTCCGCTTAGGTGTACAAGTATTAAGAGTGAGAATGAGTCCTTATGTCAAGGCGATCGGTGTTGAGTTATTTATGGGAAGCAGCCTTGTATCGGGGGATTCTGAGAATGAATGGATGCCAAGTTACTTGCTGTTGATAGTGGTGTACAAACGGAGCTGCTAGGAATCAACCGAAGTACACCTTGAACAGCTACCAACTGATGACACTGACAGGTCTAAGCGACTGCCTTTTTGTATATTTTTAAAACAATTCACAAAAGTGGTGATTACGTATTACGTATGTCGCACAACCGTCAAAACGCCGAGCCAAAAGAGGTTTAATCTGGAAAACATGATTTGATGGAAACGCTTGTCACTCCCAGCCTTGGGAAGAAGGGACGTAATGGGTCTGTAATTGGGGACAGAAGAAGTCTAGCTTTTGGGGTGAATATATGTTGTTTTCCACCTACTCGGATAGAGCCCAGAAGAGTAGGAAAGCTTAAAAAGCTTGCGCAGTGGTTCTGCCAGCGTAGAAGAACACCTCTTCGGAATTATTGGGGAAAGACCATCTGGACTAGCGGATTTGTGTATGTGAATCTCTTTAACACTCCTTGCAACTGTACGAGTATGTGCGTATGTATGTTGACGTTATAGTCCATGATGGACCAAAGCCGAACTTCTCCCAATCACCCATGTCGTGTGTAATTTTATTTTCCCGATCGGCGAGATTCGGGAAGCCTTTCTTGACAATTATACTACATGAGATTTTGTCAGAAGCCCGCTGAAGAGAAGCACAGTGAAAACACGCGCGATAACACGGGATCGAACCCGGACAACAGCCATGACAACACTAGGCGTCAGAGGTCAACACACTACCTCTACTACTACTCCTCCACTATTCTTGATGTTCGAACCTTCTGAGGGGCTAACATTGACTCGGACCACTATCTTGTAGTAGCCAAGATGCGCTTACGGATATCACGAACGCAGCGGGGTAGAGAAGAATAGAAAGTTATAACGTCGGAAAGTTAGTATCGCCGAAAGTTACCGATTGCGTCTTCCTTAAGCTCTCCAATACACCTCAACCCTCCACGCTGTCAATAAAACAGCAGTGGGCCGCTTGCAAACAAGCCCTGAAAAGCTCTGCATCCGAAGTTTGGGGCTTCAAGGCTCCACCACGAAGAAACATCTGGTTCGATGTTCGAGTGCAGAAGGACTCATACAGCGATGCAGGAGGCATATAAAGCCTCGCTGCATAGAATAACAAGAGCAGCTCGTGAGCTCTGCGAGTTAAAAAGAAGAGAGGGGCATAAGCTTCTCAGAAGAAAGAAGAAATAGTACGAGGACCGCGCGATTGAGGATCTGAAGAGGTGTTACTGCAGGCGTGACGATCGGAAATGTTGTCGGCAGCCAGCCTGGCACCCAAGTAGTCAACCTTGCCGCCAAGCCAGAACGGAAGCCTGCAAGGATGAGAACGGACACTTAGTAGTACAATCGCAGTCGATGCTGAGAATATGGAAAAACCACTTCTGCAGACTGTACGATGTTAGTCAATATGCCGCTGTCAGGCAGAATGATCCATTTCTTAACGACGAAGACCGCAGAGAATTCCGTCCCCCTGACCTTGACGAAGTTAAGATCGCCATAACGAAACTCAAGTCGAATAAAGCTGCTGGCGCAGACTGATTGTCTGCTGTTAGGAGCATGCACCAGCTCATCTTTAAGATATGGTCAGAGGACAGCATACCTGAGGAATGGAGTATCAGCATCGTTTGCCGGATCCACAAGAAAGGAGACCCTTCTGATTGTGCCAACTACAGAGGAATAAGTCTCCTTAACATCGCCTACAAAATCTTCTCTGCCGTTTTGTGTGAACGCCTGAAGCCTTTTGTGAATAAGCTGACAGGTCCCTATAAGTGCGGACTCAGGCCAGGGAAGTTCACCATCGACCAAATCTTCGCCATAACCAAAGAATTCCAAGTCGAAACCCACCATCTATTCGTCGACTTCAAGGCCGCATACGACAGCGTAATTAGAGACGAGCTATACAACGCTTTGTTTACCTTTGACACCCCTGCTAAACTCGTCAGACTATGCAGGATGACTCTGGAGAACGCTCGCTGCTCCATCCGAATCGGTGAACACCTTACCGATAGTTTTGATGTCAAAAAAGGATTTAGGCGGGGCGTTGCGCTGTCGTGTGATTTCTTCAACATCATATTGGAAATGATTGTGCAAAAATCACTGGCCAATACTCCTTGCATATGCCGACGATATTGATCACAGATCACAGTGAGTTGGAGGCGGCCAAAATTGGTTTGGCAGTAAACGACTGCAAAACTAAGTATGTATATGCTATCATTAAAAAAGGACCCTCACCACTGATGTCTTGACCTGAACGTTTGTATTGGCAGATAAAAGTTCGAGGTAGTTAAGGACTTCGTCTACTTTGGCTCCGCAGTGACCTGTAACAAAGACATCAATTCAGAAATCAAACGTAGAATCACCCTTGCCAATCGTTGTTTCATTGGGCTCAGGAGGCAATTGAGTAATAGAGCACTCTCCCGAACGACAAAGTTGACTCTATATACGACCCTTATTATCCCGATCCTGCTGTACCGCGCAAAAGCATGAACACTGTCAAAAGCGGATGAGGAGGCCCTTGATATGTTCGAGAGAACGATTTTGCGCGTGATTTTTGGGCCTATAAACGCAGACGGAGGATGGAGGAAAAGATTCAACCACGAACTTTACGGGCTGTACAGCGACATGAGTTTAGTTAGGCGTCTACGGATTCAGCGCCTAAGATGGCTAGGCCGCGTTGACCGAATGGACACCACAGCTCCAGCCCGGAGAGTCTTTGAATCCAACCCCGTGGGACGAAGAAACAGAGGACGGCGCTCACAGGGGACCAGCCAGCTGGGTGTGCGGCAATGGAAAAGGCTAGCAAAAGATCGTGCTAGTTGGAGGGGCATGTTGGTTCAGGCCCAGGTTCACCCCGATCTGTAGCGCCCGCTAAGAAGAAGGAGAAACTAGGATCAGCATATGTTACTCCTTGATGAGAGAATTGTTCATGAATCTAATGGATGAGGTGTAGTTATACTCACAATTATGGCTATAATGCCAGGTTGTAGGTCTCATAGGTTTTATAGAGGACAAAAGGCAACAATTAAAAAAACTTGTCACGACCCAACTTCTGCCAAGCATGGCCGTGTTCTACAAGCATCTTTGCCACGAGCTTCTACGACTTACCAATCATTTACCTAAGTGAAAATCTGGTCATGCTACTGATGCTATCACATAAATTTCTCAAGCTTCGACCCGCTTCACCGTGTCACTCGAAGGTGTCTTAACGGTGGATGTAAACAAAACCGACCTTTCAACCAAGATACCTCTTCACATAAACAATGTCCCGCTGACCCTAGGGAAGCCAGCCGATCAATGCGAAAAAAAGTGAGTAAAAACCAAAACCACCAAACGTCCTGTAGTCATCGGTGGCCATTAAAAATTTCAGGAAGCTCCAGACATCGCAATAACTTCCATTTGCCGTACCCCGCTACTACCATTCGCATTGGGGTTGCATTTTAAATTCAAAAACCTCAAAAGTTATGGCGCATCGAAAGCCATTTATTGAATACCTTTCCATGGTCTTGTAGGTAAGATTCCAGGAGATTCCCTGTGCTACTGCGCCCATTACATCCCCTCAGCACAGTGGAACAACAGTTGGAACATGCAATTTATTACACATGGAAGAACTTGTCGTCGTGCCGCGACACAGTAGCCGGCCAACAAGAAATCAGACAGCTTTGTCCTGCTTGCACACAATTGTGTATTGGGATATGAACAACGTTTACGCTCGTACTCCAGTTCCACGTTGAGTCACCATAAAATATCCAAAGCAATAGAGTGACTTTATCAGGATTGAAGATCGTTACATCGGTCTCTTGTTATAGTTGCTTCGAGCCGAAAGCGACTCGACCCACACTCGCACAGATGTTCTTCCTGCTGAAACTACTATACACTACAAGTACATCGTGCGAGGTAAGGTGGGAGAGGTACCAGCACTCTTCTGCCATCGTGTCGACCGCCATGAAGACGTGGATCAAACTGATAAAATTTGCGACGACAATATGCGATGGAAGAACGATGATGTCGCCGATGACGACGCGGATCATGAGAAGGAGGGGCGACCGCACAAAACACACACCCCTCGCCGTTGTAATATTGATGGTGATCACAATGACAACAGCGATGGTGAAGATATCCGGGAAAAGCCCCAAGTAACCAAAGCCGTCCGACCATCGACACTGGGATACGCGATGAGATTCCCCCTAATGATGCCATAAAAATGTTCAATTGCTCATGCGCGCAAAGGGAGAAAGAGAGATTACGAATGCGCTTGGCCTGGAGTCAGGGACATCTCGCTCACCATATGGCTTCCGGATAGGTTGGTTGATTTACAATTACGAGGTTCATAAATTTTGAAAGGGACACGAGGGACTGTGGTGCGACAAACATGACGCTGACAGTTGGAATTAATCATCGGCGAGTAGGGAAATGATGAATGCTCTCGCGGACATGTATGCAGCTAGAGTCTGTCACCGTACCCTACCGTCCGGGCTTAATCAGATCACAGAGCGTAGCCCGGTCCTCCGACGTACTTGTTCTCGTTTTTATTTCTTCTTCATGACAACGATGTGATCATCACACATCACCATTAAAAGTGCAGAACTGGTCGGTCGGTCGCATATGGGAAATGGTTAATTCCATTGGTGGCCACAAAATTTACCACCGACACGTCCCGCAGCGTGGGCAGTAGCAGTTGTAGAGATTTCCATCAATGTCGTAGCGAATTTGAATTTCCTGAGAAAAGACTGAAGATGACACTGCCGAATGGACCGAAGTTGATGGCAAAACTGCATGCAGACAATGGAGATGCAGATTGGAATCGTTTGCATGTTTTATGGGATGAAGTTGAATTGAATTTGGTCATGAAGTGTTTTGTTGAAATTTCGGGCGGACATTCTCTGGGCCCACGGATGGGCAGCACGTTTGATTTATGCCGACTGGTGTGCATTGAATTGTGTTGAAGAAGTCAACTTAAAAGTCATGCGAGAAGGTGATAATTCTGTAAGGGAATTTCCAAGATTAATACAAGTCGTTAGCATTGGGCACTTGGATTTAGTAATGCTGTAGAGAGTTAGTTGCACTCACGGCACTTGGATGCTAGTTATGTTGGTGTTGATTTACCGTATCAAGAGGGTTACGTTGGGAGCAATCAATTGTTCAATCTAGTAGATTCTAACCCAAAAAGGTCAAAGAAATCAACGTGGGAATCTAATTACTTCGACGAGAACGTCATGGAATAATACGACCCATAAGGTGTGTAGTAGAGGATTACTGGGAAATTCCAGTCAATCGCGGAACCTTCGAATATAGGCAGTTCATAAATGGGTTTGAGTCGACTTCCTACCTCTCTTACATACATTGTTTGTCTGACTAAGTCGAATCTAGGTCAATGTGAACTAATGTTAGTTAAGGAGGAACAGGAGTTCTTACAGAGTGTAATAGAGCTCAATTAAGCATTGTCATAGATATCATCCTAGATTACTGCTGATCGGGAGGACTTGCCTAACTGGAGGTCTGGGGGCTATGAACTCGTTGAAGGCTGTTTTGGCGTCATCTTGGCACTTAAAACATTTCTCACGCAAGAAGGTTTCGAGAAGAAAAAGGTCATGCGCTGCTAAATGACATGGCGTAGATGAAGCACTGATTGTGTGGATCAAAGGAATGATCGTGTACAGGATATTGATCGGCGACGTAGGTCTCGGATAATGTGTCAAATTTGGCGCAAACAAGGACTGCCCGTAAGTTGGTGTCATGTGTCCGCTGTTATGATGCATGGTGGTCGACTCTCTGCTCGATGCTCTCAATGTCTTGGGATCAATATCAGGCCTATGCGGAGGATGTCGCCGTGCTCTTTGTCGACTTATGTCGCTAACTCTCTATCTCAAAGCACAGACGGTGCTAAATGAGATCGATGGTTGGTGTACGGGAAATGGGCTGTCGGCTAATGTTCTCAAGACTGATGTCGTTTTCTTCACGAGAAGGAGGAAAACCACAGGCATGACTCAGCTGCAGCCGATATCCAATGAAGATTAGTAACTGGAAGTTATCGTAGACAGCAAGCTTCTTTGGTCAAAGCATGTTGATTCATAGACCATCAAAGTGATGTCAGCTTTCGAGCAATGCGAAGGTGCTTTTGGCAAAACAGGGGGTTTATCGCCCTCAAATGACCTGGGCAGGCTAACACGAAAGCACGTCGTAGCCTCTTTCACTAAACTCCAAAGAACGGTTTGTCTCGGTTTGGACGTTGCTCTAGATGTTATGATGAACCTTCTACTCCTTGATATATTTATCAGAGGGAGTGCACTAAAAGCCATATCTCGTCTTAAGAGAAATGGTTTTTGGTACAACTCGCGCGAGAAATATCCTACGACCATTCTGTGATGGATATGCGCTTTGACGTAATGACACCTGTCACAGTCGAATTTTCATAACATCAGGAATGGCTCTGAGCATATACTGAAAGTGGAAAGGATTGTGTTCGTATTTTCACTGATGGCTCCAAGTCTGGGCCGGGGGCCGACGCTGGGGTCGCAGGATGACTTAGCGCGTTCGCCGTGATGTCTGCAAGAAATCCGTAACATTCTTCTTATCCCTAAGGAGACTTAACTGCAGAAGACTTGCGGGCGTCTTTAGGGGCGGCATCAGTGAGACGTTTGCCTGTGTTGCATGTTACAAAGAGGATTACATGGCGGAGCACTTTCTCTGCGACTGTCCCGCTTTTGCTTGGTCCCAGTGGCGCACCCTTGGAGCCGTCGTGGTGTGCTCCGAATCTCTTAGCTCTACACCACTGGAGCTCCTACTCATTTTTCTCCTTTTCTGTTGACCAAAGTCGGGCGCATGCGTTTAAGTTTTCTGTGCATCTCATCGATTTGTTGGCAATACTTCTCAGCCGTGATAGTTCCGCCAGGATTCAGAACTCTGTGATGAATCACACCAACTGCAAGCCAAAACCCCAAACTTCTTCTTCCTAACGGCCTCAGGAACCTTGGTGATGGAGGAAAGATTCAACCGCGAACTTTACGAGCTGTACAGCGACATGAGTCTAGTCAGGCGCCTACGGATTAAACGCCTAAGATTGCGGCCCGGAGAGTCTTTGAATCCAACCCCGAGGGACGAAGAAACAGAGGACGGCCGCACTTCAAATGGCGCACTCAGGTGCAAAAGGACCTCAATCAACTGGGTGTGCAGAAATGGAAAAGGCTGGCACCATCATTTGCCAGGTTTTCACACTACGGCAGATCCTGGTAAAGACCCAAGAAATGCCGATCGACACTCACCACCTGTGTATTTCAAGGCCGCATATGATAGCATGCATAGAGATGAGCTATACAGAGTCATATCTAGTTTTGGCATCCCTATCAAACTCGTCAGATTATGTAGGATGACGATGGAAAATTCTCACTGCTGTTCCATCAAGGTCGGTAATGAATTTAGTGAGACCTTCAATGTCAAAAAGGGTTTTTGACAAGGCGATGCGCTCTTATGAGACTCTTTTAACATCATACTTGATAAGGTCGTGCAAAACTTACTTCCAAAAGTCCGTTCAACTGCTAGCTTACGCCAATGATATTGACGTGATTTGTCGAACGCAGTGGGTCGCCAATGAGATGTTTGCTGATATTGAAGCGAACGTGGCTAAAATGGGTCTGACGGTAAATGAGGCCAAAGAGCGAAGCACACCATCAACGTCTTGGACAGAGCGTCATAATGGGTAGCAAGAACTTTGAGGTAGCCAAGGATTCGTCTACCTCTTACCCGCAATAACTAATACATGCAGCATCAGTACCGAAGTTAAGCGTAGAATAGCCTTTGCCTATCACTATTTTGTTGGGCTAAAAAAGCAACTGAGTAATAGAGCCGTCTCTCGAAAACCAAGCTGGCTATTCCAGGCCTGCTTTATGGTGTAGACGCTTGGACGATGTTGAAAGATGATGGGCAAGCTCTTGGTCTTTTCGACAGAAAAGTTCTGCGTCCGATCTTTGGTTCTGTGTGCGTTGATGGCATCTAGAGGGGAGGATTCAATCACGAACTGTACGGGCTGTACGGCGGCATGTACCCAGTTGAGCGTCTACGGATACAAGGCTCAAAATGGCGGGGCCATGTAGAGCGTATGGACAACATAGCTCCGGCCCGAAGAATCTTCGAATCCGAGCCATTATGACAATGCAACAGAGGACGCCCTCGACTCAAATGGCGCACATAAGTGGAGGAGAGCCTCAACCAACTTGATGGGCGTGACTGCAGGCGTCTGGCAAGAGATCGTGCTGGCTGAAGTCGCTTGTTGGTTGAAGCCCAAAACCACACTGGTAAGCAAGGGATTCAGGAGATTTGAATTGCACAATTCTAAAAGCAAATGAGCTGGCAGAAACCCTTAGCAGAGCACGGTCTAAATCTTGTGCAGTTAACACCCCTAGAGGCAAACCCAAACCCAGCTGGTGGAATAAAGAGATAGTCTCCCTTAGGAAAAAGAGCAGAAAGCTCTTTAACAAAGCTAAATGTACCCACTTGCAAGAGGATTGGGACCTCAACGAACTACTGCTGTTGCTTTAACAGGAAGGGTACGCTGTGACCGCCTATGCAGATGACATTGCTATTGCCGGCACAGGAAAATTTCCCAGCACTCTACGCGACCTTATGCAGGGTGCATTACATACAGTAGAAACCTGGACGCAGTACTGTGGACTAGGGGTAAATCCTTAAAAGACCGATCTAGTACTGTTTACCAAAAAATGTAAAATTCAACCCACCGAGGCGGGGTGGAATCCAACTAATAATCAAAAAGCAGGCTAAATATCTACAGGAGGCTGAATTGGAAACCCAACATTCTTGACCGCGTCAAGAAAGCAACTGTTGCCCTCTACAGCTGCAAGAAATTGATGGGCAAGAAGTGGGGTCTCCAACCAAGCATTATCCACTGGCTCTACACAGCAGTCATAAGGCCCGTCCTCCTGTTTGGCGTCGTAGTCTGGTGGACTGCTCTGGACAAGGAAACCTTCAGGGGATAGTGCAAAGAACGCCCAGTCTGTACATAAGCGGAGCAATCAGATCAACCCCCACGGAGGCCCTAAACGTCCTTTTACATATTCCATAATTGGACCTTTTTAGCATGCAAGTTGCTGCCTGTGCGGCTCTAAGGATTAGGGACATTGGAAAATGGCCCACATCACAAAAAGGCCATACTACCATTCTAAAATACTTTAAAGTACCCATGGACACAGACTACATCATCCCGCAGAATGTGTTCACTTGGAACTTCGAAGTTGTCATTCCATCTAGGGAGAAATGGGCTGAGGGGAAAGTCATATTAAAGGACTCGATTTCGCTCTATACCGATGGCTCTAAGATGGAGCCTATACCCGTACCGGAGTCTTCTCCAAGGAACTTAACCTCAACCTATCATTCAGACTTCCAAATTACTGCAGTGTGTATCAGGCAGAAATAACAGCGATAACGGAGGCCCTTGCACGGCTCAGGATCAATGTGATATCCGCTAAGGATATTATCATTTGCACGGACAGCCAATCTGCGATAAAATCCCTGGCCGCGGTAACCCACAAATCAAAGGCAACCCTTAGCTGCCGCCTATCTCTAGACGAAATGGCTGAACAGTTCAACATTAAAGTACTGTGGGTTCCCGGGCATAGGGATATTCTAGGAAAGTTAGGGTCAAGCACACTCAGACTGCCTACCCTCGGGTACCTAGAAACACCAATAAGTACGGTAAAGCATATGATAAAACATCAAACAACAGACACGACCAACCTCCAATGGAATGAGAGTAATATCGGCTTTATCACTAAACAAATTTGGTCTAAGTTAAACCTAGGTCAAACCAGGGACATAGTGGCAACCAAAAGGGCAACCTTAAGTACTCTAGTGGGTGACATTATAGCTCACTGGATCATTGGAAAACACGCCATCAGACTAGGGCTACCCTCCAATGACTTCTGTCGCGGCTACATGGACGAGGAGGAAGAGGAATCAATACATCACCTTCTCTGCTCATGCCCCTCTTTTGCGAATCGCAGGAGGATCTACCTCGGCGCGCCCTTCTATGAAAATCTAAGTGAGCTAGCAGAGCTAAAAATAGCTCAACTCCATCGTTTCATTAGAAGCACCGGTGGGTTCTCAAGAAGCGGATCGGGGTAATGTGTGGCTTATGCCAACCACGTTAACCTTACCTAACCTAATGCTAAAAACGTTTGGCGCATAAGTTCCAGACGATAATTGTAAGGATGTTAGAAGTGAACTATACGTCTTTTTCGTTTGATGGCGATGATGTAAAAGACCACTTCAAAGGGTTATTGTCCATCGATGCAGCTTACCATCATTCAATTTTGGTGGCCCTACTTCACTTCATTACGTTGACTGACAAAGCAGATTTGATAAAGATTTCAAAGAGACGATGAGTAAGCAACTGTCCGCCGGCCTTTACTAGTCACATTAAGCTAAGACCTTGAGACATACCTTGTCTGTATACACAAGACTTGATGGTGGTCTTGTAGATATTTTCCTTCAATTGCAGTTAAGTGCCATCGTACATAGCCGTATAGGCAAGTCCTTCAAGAAATTTACGATTAACGAAATTCAATTAAATCAGTCTACACTAATCCAACTAAGGCTCTTTCCAAGAACAAGGACAACAATCGAACAACAACATAAACACAAAAAACACGACTCGATCGAATTAATCGCTTGGTTGATTCCAACGACATTACAACAAAACACCTCGAGAGAGAGAGGATTGTCTCCCCTTGAGCGTTACGTCGCACATTGCAATCGAATCGAAAGTGTTTTCCCATCCGAAAGCTGGTTCGATGGGAACATGACCATTCCGTGGTGGAATCATCATCGTCATCATTGTCGCCGTCGTCGTCGGTGTCGTCGTCATGGTCCTCGTCATCCCAGACAACTGGTATTGGCACAATACAACCGCCAAATAATTCCAGGTCCAGGTACCATAGCATCACCTCCATTCAAGTAGCGGCAAGGGGGCACATACACGAATCACACTTTAATTGCCTGACACACTCTCATTGTCTCCTGCTGTCTGTCTGTTATTCGGTCGTATGTAACTCGGGATATACGAGGCAAGGTAACGACTGATCGCAATTATTCTTGTGACGATGGTATAAAGTATCCATGGATTGGGTTTTCGAAAACGGATCGCCATCCACATCCGTGCACATGCACAATTCAGTATCGAAACAAGAGTGGTGGCATCGAAAAAGACATGAAAGAGGTGAAGGGAATCGAGCGAGAGGAGCGTAATTAGTTAATGACTTTGATATACGAGACCGTGGTGGCAGGAATGCTGCTTTAAATCGCGGAGGCTGTCTACGCGAAACAGCATCGGCAAAGGACGTATTTCTCTGCCAGTGCGATAGCGTTCTTCCTCCTCGCGTTGACCACCCCAATTGCGATGTGGCAATGTGAAAGATCATTAATTCGTTGAGCTGCAGTAACATCCCTCGCCTCATTCTTCGCGGGCACACAATTAATGGAACGTTTGGGGCAGAGCCCCTTGAGGCAAAGTTAATTTCCCTATAGCCGCACCTTTGTCTCGCGATCGCGATGGACCAATGGACCGATGGACCGATGAACGATGGACAATACTACTCCTATGACTACCATCCCTACAAACGTTTGCCACCAAGATCAGTTGTATCATACTAGCAACCAGTCTTAATACTGATTTAATTAAAAAGACATCAGTCGAGGTCTTAAATTAAATTCCCGTCGTCTCATGTAAATTGGTATCGATGTCGCACGATGTAAATAGCCGTAGGTTGAAGGTATCCGAATCCGTGTCCAATTTAAACGATTCTGGTCAGTGGCGCGTTACGTACTAGTGTTTGCCGGGTTGTCTAGGGTTAAATATTGTTGTGACTTTTGCTTTTGCTCCTGCCTCTTGCCTGGTTTTAGTATTCTTATTCGTTTCACAGACAAGTTGTTGGCAAGAGTACAAGACAAGATGCTGTCCTTACTCAAATTTGACTTATTGCCACATTCCGCTTTGCTTGTGCTTTGTGCGCGATTGTGGCAGCCATAGATATGCCAAGGTATGAGATAAATTGCGAAAATCTTACCAATGAACATGGTAAACAATTTCACGCATCTGATAGGCGGGAATTAGTGCAATCGTGGCATGGAGTGTGCGAATTGCTGCTAATCGATAGTGACTTGTTGCAACGAGGGATTAATGATAATATCGTGGGAAGCAGGGCGGTATTGATTTTGGATTCAAAATGTTCTCCTCTATTTTGTAGATACATGGGCTCGGACATACAGGGTAAAGTTGTTGATCGCTCTCAACCTGGCGAGATGCCAGCAACGATCCCTCTTGTAATGCCCGGGTCAAGTTGACATACGGCCTCCTCGCGGCGCCCTCTGGATAGCCTCTTCAACAACCGTTGGGAGGTTAACAAACGTATGCAGCGACAAAACCCCGACCAGAATGGCGGTTGTGCGGCTGGCTAACAACCCGCCCACGTAAAAAAACACAAGTTATGAATGAGCAAGATGCCTCGGATACACTAACGGATACTCGACGACGACAACGCACGAAAAAGGAACACGATTTGCGAGTATGCTCCTGGAATGTCAGAACCCTGTAGACTCCCGGAGCTGCTTATAAACTGAAAGGAATCCTCACGCAGTACAAGGCGGATATTACTGCCGTTCATGAAATACGCTGGGTAGGAAACAGTATGATTAGGAAGAACAATTGCGACATATATTACAGCTGTCACAAAAGATTGCACTTACTGGGATGCGGATTTGTCGTGGGAGAGCGGTTAAGGTCGAAGGTCATCGACTTTTAAGCTATAATTGATCGACTGGCTGTGATCCGCATCAGAGGCAGATTTTATAACATCAGCCTTATATGTATGTGCCCACGCTCCTACCGACGAGGCCGAAGACCCTATCAAGGAGGACTTCTATGACCTCCTGGACAACCCCTACGGAGCTTGTCCGGAGTACGAAGTAAAAATCGTGCTCGGAGACTTCAACGCCAAAAATCGGTTAGGAGAACACCCTTGGCGGGGTGATCGGAAAGCACAGCCTCCACGATACAACAACAGATAACGGCTTCCGAATCACGGACTTTGCGATAGCTTGTAATGTGGTGATAAGTAGCACAAGATTCTCTCGTAAGTGAATCCACACAGCAACCTGCCGATCTCCGGATGGTCAATCCGCCAACCAAATCGACCATGTGCTCATTGATGCAAGGCACTCGTCAAACATCCTGGATGTGCGAACATTCAGAGGGGCAAATGTGGACTCTGACCACTTCCTCGTAGCAGCAAGATTCAGAGCTCGACTGTCCAATGTCAGAAAGCTGCACCAGCCCATCAGGAGGAGGTTCGACATTGGGCGCTTGAGCACACCGGAGGCTGCCAGAGTCTACAGGGAGCAGCTGAGCGAAAGACTCTACGGTATGCCTACGTCGATCACAAATGCCAATAATATGTGGCTGCATTGCCGCTCAGCCATTCAGGAAGTAGCCGAAACCACCTTAGGATACCTACCACCCCCGACAAGAAACCCGTGGTATGATGGCGAGTGTGAGTAGAAAAAGGCAGCAACCGACGAGGCGTACCAAAAGGCGCTGCTGAGGAAAACCAGGACAGCGCAAGAAGAGTACCGAGCCAGAAGTAGGGGGGAGAAAAAACTACTGCGACAAAGTTAAAGAATCTTCGCAGCCTCCCAGCTCAAGGATATCAAGGAGTCGGGGGATAAACATAAAACTCGAGCCTTTTGCAAGAAAGCCAAAGGCCTTGCAGGAGGCTTTAAAAAGGGCACCCAGGCTCTTTGAAACTGCGAGGGTAATCTTGTCACCGACCCGCAGGGAATAGTGGATGTATTTAAGCAGCATTTCCAGCAGCTGCTTAACGAGCATGACCAAGAGAGAGTGGTAGAGAATGAGGAGCCGAAGAACAACAAGGCCGCAGGCTCAAATGGCTTGCCACTCGGGCTCTTCAAGGCTGGCGGTGATGTTCTGGTAGGGAGCATGCACCAGATCATCTGCAGAATTTGGGAAGATGAAAGCATGCCCGACGACTGGAATACCAGCTCTATATGCCCCATCCACAAAAAAGGCGATCCCACCTCTTGCAAGAACTATAGAGGTATATCCCTGCTCAATGTCGCATACAAGATCCTGTCCAGCGTATTGTGTGAACGTCTAAAACCATTTTGCACCGCACTAATCGGTAGGTACCAGTGCGGCTTCCGGCCCGGCAAATCAATTATAGACCAAATTTTCACACTCCGACAAATCCTGGAAAGACCAACGAGTTTCGAATCGATACAGACCATCTTTTCATCGATTTCAAAGCCGCATACGACAGCATTCATCGTGAAGAACTATTTGGGGCGATGGCCGAATTCGGAATCCCGGTAAAACTGATCCAGTTGTGTCGCGCCACGCTAAAAAACACGCGATGCACCGTGCAACTCGGTTCTAGGACCTCGGATCCACTCGAAACATGCACCGGATTTCGGCAAGGAGATGCGCTGTCATGTGACTTCTTCAACCTGGTGCTGGAGCAGATAGTGCGACGGGCAGGCGTCAACAGGGAAAGCACTATCTTCTACAAGTCCATCCAGCTGCTAGGATACGCGGATGATATCGACATCATCGCGTGTTGTCGCCGTGGCATTGTGGAAGCATTCACGGCGATTGAAGAACAGGCGAAACGAGTTGGTCTTAAGATCAATGAGGACAAAACGAAATACATGCTGTCAAGCAAAAACCAATCCGTCGCTCACCACCTGGGACAAAATATAACAATTGACAGCTACAATTTCGCACCAAGTCATAAACGAAAAGGATACACACCACCAGTTATAGTCAAATTGCCAACGTCATACGAAAGAGTAAAGTTTCTTCGTCTCTTTTTCGCTGCCGGTGCTGTCACGCTGGATAAAATTGGCTTTGTCTCTAAAAGGGCTATTGGGGCGTTCGAATGCCTCGCAACAAATACCCTTCAAATCCGAAAAACTGCAATGAAATTAAAACATAACAACATCCTGCATTCTGTTCATTCCTTTAATGGGATCATCAAGGTGAAGATAAACTCTACAGACAATTTTATAAGAATTACTTCCATAGAAGAACTGACCGAATTGCAATCAGCTTCAAACAACACCTACAATCAGCGACAACAACAGCAATCAACCTTAACCTAAATCTTATTAAAATTGCGCTTAGTTAATCATAATCTTTCTACTATTATTATTCATTTGTTTTTTTTTTATACACATATATATTTTAGATTTACATGAATTGTAACTTCAATTATATTCTTTCCAATTCCCATGATATGCATTTCTTTGTGTGTGGTTTCTGGTTGTGGGCGGTCTTTGAGATGGGTGGTCTTCCATATAACTTACTTTATGAGCAATTACAGTAGTACATTTTCCTCAGGCACACCTGACAAAATGGACTTATCCAAAACCATGCTTAATATCCTATCGTCACGGTCAGACGGTTTGAAAGTTTGCCACATGAATGTATGTAGCCTTTTACCAAAAATTGACGAATTGAGGATTCTTTTTGGTTCCAAAACAACAGACATTATTTGTATAACAGAAACCTGGTTGGACGGGAGCATAGATGATAAATTGATCGTTATTGAAGGTTATCGAATTTTTAGATTGGATGGCGTTGGTCGTGCGTGTGGAGTCGTAATCTATGTTCGTGAGGGTATTCCGGTAAGATGTATAGATTTCCTTAACATTGACGATATTCAATGCTTACTTATTGAAGTTAGCTTACCTTACGACAAATTAATAATTAATGGAGTTTATAGGCATCCAAGTAGATTTCCATATAATGAATTTGAAGTGTTTTTATCTAAGCACAGTGCCTGTTATGAAAATATCATCATATGTGGAGACTTAAATATAGACATGAGTGTCACCAATAGTTCCTCAATAAATTTGCAAAATCTGTTCGACTCTCATGGTCTGAGTATTGTAAGTTACTCGCCAACACGAATAACTAATCATAGTGCCACCTGCCTTGATTTGTTTGTGGTCTCCTGTCCAGCTAAAGTTTTATTTTTTAATCAATTAACTGGTGTAGCCGATCATGATTTGGTTTTTCTAATATATGATGCCAAAATTGAGACTACAAATACCGAAAAACCATATTTCTATCGAGATTTTAATAATATAAATGTGGATGAACTTTTGAGTGAAATTTCGAGCATAGACATGCAGCCATTTATATCTTCTGTTTCTGTCAACTTTAAGGTGGATTTCTTAAACAGTATAATTAAGTATCTTTATGACAAATATATTCCCCTGAAAAGAAGAATAACAAGGGAAAGCTGTCCTTGGCTAACGACTAATATCCAGAATCTTTTATGCGAACGCAATTTTTTGTACAATGTTTTCAAAAATACGAGATCAGATAGAGACTGGGAAAATATAAAGTTTGTAGAAATCTTACGACGAAAACAATACGAGATACTAAAAAAGAAATATATTCCAATTTATTAGATGCTCCAAAAAACTCAACCAGAATAATTTAGAAAAACTTAAACAGAATTGGTGTAACTAATAAGTCTAATCCTTTATCCAATACTGATCCCGATTTTGCTAACCGCCTTAATGTTATTTTTTCCTCCTCATGCACACCCAGCACGTCAGCTGCTTATAATCGCTCTTTAAGCTCAAATGGACCCTTTCATTTCAATCGTGTCTCGATTGAAGACTGTGTTTTTGCACTGTTTTCAATTAAATCTAATGCGTTGGCTCTGGATGAAATATCATCTTAATTCATACGTCTTATTCTCCCTGTCGTTATACCGTTCATATGCAATATCTACAACGACTGCCTGATGCGGTCAATCTTCCCTAAAGCTTGGAAACTGGCAAAAGTTATTCCTCTTCACAAAAAAGGCTCAAGCCAATATCTATCGAATTTCCGCCCCATTAGTATATAACCTTTCCTTTCTAAAGGGTTGGAAAAACTTATGTTAAATCAGTTATCTGTTTATCTTGAGTCATTTAACTTATTATCTCCGTTCCAATCTGGTTTCCGCACGAAACATAGTTGTATATCTGTAGCTCTAAAGGTTGCCGATGATATTCGATTATCCATTGAGCAAGACAAGGTTACAATTTTAAGCTTACTAGATTTTTCTAACGCCTTCGGTTCAGTTGACTACTGTATTATGCTTAATAAATTGGAAACGAAATTTGATTTCTCGACAAGCTCACTTAAAATGATTAAAAGCTATTTAACCGATCGCCAACAAGTTGTTTCTATGGGTTCTATTTTATCAAATACTGCTGATTTAAGAAGGGGAATCCCACAAGGGTCCTTATTAGGCCCAATTTTATTCAGTATGTTCATTAATGATATTATTGATGTTATTAAATATCGCTCATGTCATCTCTATGCTGATGACCTACAAATTTACCTATCTTTTCCGTTAGGTCTACTCGAGGATGGAGTGGGCAGTATCAATGAAGACTTAAATAGTATTTACCATTGGACTCTGGAAAACAATTTAACCTTAAATCCCAGTAAATCTCAAAGTATCATAATTTATAAATCAAATCTCAATGAGTCTTACTTTCCTGAAATCTCCTATAATGGGTTCGTTATACCTTATAAGCCTTCCGTCATTAATTTAGGATTTTTATTCAACAAAACTTTAACGTGGAACCATCATGTTAATAAAATAATTGGAGTCATATACGGCGGCCTTAGACGTTTGTGGAAAATCTCATATTATATTCCACAATCCACTAGACTTATGTTGGTTAAAACCTTACTTGCACCAATTATATCCTATGGTGCACCTTTATACGCTGGTATGGACTCAACTAGCAAACAAAAACTTAATGTAGCATTCAACGCATGTGTACGCTTTGTTTACTCTTTAAAAAAATATGATCATGTTTCTCATTTAAATAATTGCATTTTTGGTATGTCACTTATGTCACACTTTGTAATTGAGATATGCAAATTTATTTTTAACTTAATTCATCAACAACAGCCCCTCTATCTATTCGAAAAACTTAAATTTTCCTCATCCTTGCGTACTAATAACTTAATTATCCCCAGAGCGACAGTTATGCAAACTCGTAGGTCCTTCTTTGTCCTAGGTGCCAAAATCTGGAACAGTCTATCTGCTCATTTTAAGAAAGTTTTGAATCTAAATAATTTTATCTCCGCCAACAAAGATCATCTCAAGAACCCAGACGTTGCAATGCATCTCCACTCTATTTTCATTAGTTAATAAGTTCAATACAATATAAGCAAATGTGTAATCCTTCAACACATATCTATTTTGTGTTCAGTTAAGTTTGACATTTATATTCCCATTTTATTGTAAATTTTTAGAGCCATAAAAAAAGATCTAATCTTAAGGCTACTGGTATAAATAAATGAAATACGAAATATGAAATGAAAATCGCCCTTGACAACCGCTTCTACTTCGGCTTGTCCAAACAACTGGGGTCAAAACTCCTCACTCGAAAGACCAAAGTCATGCCTTACAAAACGCTCATACTGCCAGACTTGCTGTACGGGGCCGAAAGCTGGACGATAAGCAGGACAGCGGAGCTGATTTTGGGTTCTTTTGGAAGAAAAACTCTGCGCCGGATATTTGGTCCTGCCGGGGAGGATGGTGAATGGAGAAGAAGACACAACCGCGAACTCTACTAGCTGTACCAAGATGTGGATGTAGTCCGAAAGGCAAGGATCAGTCGACTATACTGGCTCGGCCACATCGAGCGCATGGACCGCAATGCGATTGGGAGCGGAAACAGAATACGCTTAAATGGCTTATGGAAGATCAAACTGTGTCTTAAGGAAATAACCGATTTTTGCTCGATTACGACTTGTTACCCCCAAGTGGACGAACGTTTTAAAAAAACATTAGTACCCTAGACTTGAACCGTTTAATTACGCTTTCGGTTTTCTGAAATCGAAGATAATCTCCAACGTCTCACGTAAGCCATTTCCAAATGGCTTATAAACAGCCCAATCAGGAGCTTGTCTTAAGAAATTCGGAGCATTTGAGCATCTACGTTTGACTTCTTTTTTGTGTTTGCATGTTGGCGTTACAGCCAATGAAGGACCAGAGCCAAGCTTCTCTCAATCACCCATGTGATTTATTTTTTCACACAGGTGAAAAAGCTTTTTTGTGTTTAGTACAGACAACTTCTGTGGATAGGTTCCAATCAAAGTGTAACAAGATTAGGAGCGAGAACAGAAAACACTTAAATGATGTAAGGCAGATTAAGCTTTGTTCGACCAGAAATAATTAAATTTAACTGTATTGCACGTTGTTACCTTCCGATGGTGGACCGTTTCACAATGTCATTCTTAGCCCAGAGTCTAACCATCCTCAAGCCCTAATAGCATGACTTATTAATAATTCGGAGCATTTGATTATATGTAGTTCGACTGCATCTTTTCATCATCCAGCGGCACAATTTTTTTTGGAACGAAGTTCATTATCGGACGATACGGCTTTGTCGGGAGGCGACTAGGCGAAAAAAAACTGAGAATTTTTCATCAGAAATTTCCGTCACGAAATCCTTTCACGACTCTCTTGGGTGTACTGGGCGGTTTGGCTGGGCGTTCTGAATTGGGGGTCTGGCTGTAGCGGCAACAGAAATACATCATCTGTGAAAATTTCAACTGTCTAACTATCACGGTTCACGAGATACAGCCTGGTGACAGACAGACGGACGGACGGACAGCGAAGGCTTAGTAATAGGATCCCGTTTTACCCTTTGGGTACGGAACCCTAAAAAGAAAGAAATCATTTAATCTAGGCGGTCTGGCCGGGTGGTCTGGCTGGGTGGTCTCGCTGGGTGGTCCGGCTGGGTGGTCTGGCTGGGTGGTCTGGGTGAGTGGTCTGGCTTATTGGTCGGACTGGGTGGTCTCCCTGGGCGGTCTGATTGGGCGGTCTGGCTGGGTGGTCTGGCTGGGTGGTCGGACTGGGTGGTCTGGCTGGCTGGGCGTTCTGACTTGGCGGTCTGACTAGGCGGTCTGGCGGGGTGGCCTGGCTGGGTGGTCGGACTGGGGGTTCCGACTGGGTGGTCTGGCTGGGTGGTCTCGCTGGGTGGTTTGCTTAGGTTTTCTGGCGGTGGCCAGACTGGGTGGTTTGGCTGAGTGGTCTGGCTGGGTAGTCTGGCTGGGTCGTCTGGGTGGGTGGTCTGGCTGAGTGGTCTGGCTGTGTGGTCTGGCTGGGTAGTCGTGTTTGAGTGTCGTGGGGTGCGCATCTCGGTTTTCGGTTCTTTTACTTTCACTAAAATTTGACAATGAAGTGCTCGATTTGTTCTGAAAGAATTGAAAGAAGCTGTTCCACTAAGATTTCTTGTGGTGACTGTTTGAATTACTTCCATATCTCGTGCGTTAAACTCACTGAAAAAGATGCAGAATTCATCGTATCAAGCGGCCAATCTTTTCGATGCGACAAGTGTGGTGTACTCAGACGCAGATCAATGCGTATGCCTGACCATTTGCTTCACAAAGACATACAGTGTGATAACACAACGAAAACTGCACCATCTTCTTCGGATGTAAATCGAATATCAATAGCCACCACAAACGGTCAGTCTAAGTCATTTGTCACGGATACTAAACCTACCAATGAAAATAGCGAATGCACTCTTCAAATGA
Source organism: Eumerus sabulonum (assembly GCA_951905685.1). Lineage (NCBI taxonomy): Eukaryota > Metazoa > Arthropoda > Insecta > Diptera > Syrphidae > Eumerus > Eumerus sabulonum. The sequence goes on along the minus strand of OX645063.1, from coordinate 83,378,723 downwards.
TTTATTTGAAGCTCTCTAAATTAGAGGAAACCAATAACCGTTTCCTATCATCACTCAACGAGCTACGGAAGGAAAATGCGGAGCTAAAGGCAACAGTTGCTTCACTGGTGAATCGACTCAACTGGCATCAACAACAACAACTCAGCAACAGCATAGAAATTGTTGGTGTTCCAGATGTCGACAACAAAAATGCATTTGACAAGGCCAAGCTAGTCTTCAAAAATGCATTGGCCATTGATGTGCCCGACACAAAAATTGAGAGATGCTTTGTGAAGAATGCACGCAACAAAGAAGGAGGAGACAACACCCACTCCAAATCGATCATCTGTGTTAGGTTCACTGACCCTTCGTGACAATTGCTCACCTTGTCGTGGTACGGAGGCTCAGTACAGGTAATGACTCTCGAGAGTAATCTCTAGAGGAACCCGAAGCTAAGAAGCAATTACGGACCCCCCACCTACCCCTCCCCTTCCTCTGTACCCATCGCTCCCCTACTCCCCTAACTCCAAGGTGGAACAGCATACGCCGACGGATGCATGGCTAAGAGGGTGCTTAGCTACTAGTATGCGAACTTCGGATACCGGGCGACCTCCGATTTCAATACAGCCTTCCTGCAGTGTCTCGGGCTCCGCTGCAGGTGACCGTTCTTTCCCGTGTTCTCGTGGGAACAATTGATAAAACTAATACTTTTGAAGAGACTGATGACTCTCTAACGTCATCGCCTGCTAGGACTTGTGAGTCCTCAGCGGCTAATAAGTGGGAAGTGATGCCGGCATCTTGTGCTGGCATTGCAGCCGAACGGAAAGCTGAAGATATGTCTTCACTCTCCGATTCTGACACCACACTTGGCGGAGATTCTGTGAGTATGCTCTCGGATGAACTCCCAAGTGTAAGTAGGAACGAAACCATCAGGAACGTAGAGGAAAAGCCTGTACCACCTGGTGGCTTCGTCAAGCTCAAATCATCGGAGCAGCGACGATTTAAAGCTGCTATGATGCAGGGCAAAACTAGAGATGAAGCCCTAGTTTTTGCAAAATCAACCCCTGCGAGTAAGGGTCCGGAGCTGAAACGTGTTCGTTCCGCAGACACTACTCCACCAAACCAGGCTGCTAAACGCAGCAAAATCGGTAAACACCAGGTCGACAAAAAGAGCTACAGTAGTGTAGCTGGGAGGATACGACTCGGCATCATCCCTAAGGACTTAGGAACGAACCCCCTCACTACAGCGCAGATGGCAGCCGTTCAGGAGGCTATAGTCGACACCTCCATCGAGCTGTCGGGTAAAGCACCCAAACCTCGCTTTAGGGGATCGACCTACAAATCAGGGTGGTTATACTTTGTGTGTGACAACCCAGATACGGCCGATTGGATGAAAACCAATTTTACGGCCATCAAGGACAAAAGTGGACTTGATATTATGCTTGTGGAAGAAGAAGCTTTCCCGAAACCGCACATCGTACGGGGCTACTTCCCACAAAGCGCCGGCCTACCCATCACGAAGGTGTTGGCGACGCTGGACTCACAAAATGACGACTTGCACGCAAAGAACTGGAGAGTCATGCAAAGCACGTCAAATAAGGAGAAAAACCTCCTGCACTTAGTCCTAGCAGTCAGTGACAAATCCTTGGCTCGACTGATGGAACTTAAGTGCCAAGTGGCCTACAGATTTGAAATCGTAAAGATGATTGTCAAAAGCCAGGCGAAAACATCCTTGGATGTAGCACCAATCGCTGTAGGAAAACCTACAAGCAGCAGTATGGTGGATGCACCTGCTGCTGCAATAGGAAAACCTACAACCAGCAGTATGGTGGTTGCACCTGCTACTGTGGTAGGAAAACCTACAGCCAGCAATATGGTGGTTGCACCTATTGTTATAGTAGAAAAACCTACAACCAGCAGTATGGTGGTTGCACCTGCTACTGCCGTAGGAAAACCTACAGCTAGCAGTACGGTGGTTGCACCTACTGCTATTGTAGACACGCCCAGATGTGACGAACCAAAACCCGCTGCCACGTCTGAGCCGGCGACTACTAAAAGTCGCCCAAACAAGGGTAAGAAACGTCCCCCAACGAAACAAGGGGAATCTTCGATGGGAAGTAGATCAGAGGATCGCTCCCATCGGGTCGGAATCTTCAGGCGAGGCAACAACAAGCCTTACCGAACGAAGGATCCGGCCTACCGTCGCAAGTAATGGATGGGCTGCGTGTGCTGCAGGGCAACCTGCACCATGCCAAAGGTGCCTCGGACACCTTTAGCCTGCGACTGTACCGCGACAGGATCAGCATTGGGCTAATCCAAGAACCATGGGCTCATAAAGGTAAGATTATGGGCCTGCAAAACAGGTCGCGTAAATTAATTTACGCCACAGGAGATTTTTCTCCTAGGGCCGCATGTGTGATCGGCACTAACCTAAATTTTCTCCCCATTCCAGAATTCGTCACAAGGGACTTGGTAGCCGTCATTGTGGAAGCTCCCACCGATGGAGGAGTAAGGGAGGTTGTATGCGCCTCCGCTTACTTTCCTGGAGACGGTCAACAAATCCCACCTACAGAAGTCCAGGATCTGGTTAGGTATTGCAACCAGAAGAAACACCACCTGGTAATTGGATGCGACGCCAACGCGCACCATATGGAATGGGGAAGCAGCAATACCAACAAACGAGGTGAGTCACTTTTTGAATTTATTATTAGTAATAATCTCACCGTTGCCAATAGAGGCAACAAACCCACATTTATAAACGCGGTTAGAAAAGAGGTGCTTGACCTCACTATCTCTAGCCAGTTTATCTCAAATGTGATTGGGGACTGGCATGTCTCCAATGAAGCCTCACTATCTGATCATCAGCATATCAGATTTAACATCTCTAGTGTGGCAACTGAAGTTGAGCCCAGATATCAGCCCAAACGAACGAATTGGGCTCGGTTCCAAGCTCAACTCGCCGCTAAAGAGGACATGCTCCCTAAGTCGATTAAATCGACAGATGATATCGACGAAGCGGCCTACCAGCTCAATACAGCACTCATCTCATCCTTTAGAGACAGCTGTACACCTAGGTCAACTACAAAAAAACGTTGTGTGCCCTGGTGGAACAGTCAGCTTGAGTCCCTAAGGAAGCAGGTGAGATCGCTGTTCAATAGAGCAAAACGGTACAACAGTTGGACTGAGTATAGATCTGCTCTAACTAAGTACAACCTCGAACTGAGGAAATCCAAGAGAACGTCTTGGAGGAAGCATTGCGAGAATATAGACTCGCTTCCAACTGCAGCCCGACTCCAGAAAACACTCTCTCGAGAGCACACAAATGGGCTCGGGCTGCTTCGCAAGTCAGACGGCACCTTTACCGTCAACCGCAGGGAAACCCTGGAGACCTTGCTCGAGGTGCACTTCCCTGGTTCTACTCCCTACTCGATGTCCTCTGACGATCAGATTAACGTCACAGGAATCATCGATAGTAGAACAAATAGCCTCTCTGGAAGACTATTCAGCCCTGACAGAGTTAGATGGGCAATTAGCTCATTTAAACCCTACAAGGCTCCAGGCAAAGATGGTGTCTTTCCTGCGATCCTACAGAAAGGCTTGAATACAACTCTACCATCACTGATAGCTCTATTTAGGTCTTGCTTCAACCTGGGATACATACCCCGGACTTGGAGAGAGGTCAATCTTGTCTTCATCCCCAAGATTGGGAAACCAAGCGAGCAACCTAAATCCTATCGCCCTATCAGTTTGACTTCGTTCTTTTTGAAAACAATGGAGAAACTGATAGAGCTCCACATTAGAGGTATCCTGGAAAGACAGGCACCTCTGCACTCTAACCAGTATGCATATCGCAAAGAGCGATCTACCGAAAATGCACTACACCATTTGGTGACATGCATTGAAAATAGTTTCACACAAAAGGAGATCGCAATCTGCGCCTTCCTCGATATAGAGGGGGCCTTTGATAATACTGGCTATGACTCGATCACCACTGCACTATCCTGCAGGGGTGTGGACCATCCCACTAATCACTGGATTAGGGCGATGCTGAATAGCCGTATCATATCGGCCACATGCGGAGAGGTCTCAGTGACAGTATCGGCGGTCAGAGGATGCCCACAAGGGGGAGTCCTCTCACCACTGCTTTGGTCGATAGTCATCGACGATCTATTACGCAAGCTGACCACTCGGGGCTACGAGGTCATCGGATATGCTGATGACCTAGTAGTCATTGTTACAGGCAAGTGCGAGGTCACCGCCTGTGAGCGCATGCAACTTGCGCTCCAATTCATCTCTGACTGGTGTGGCAGAGAGGGGTTATCTATTAACCCAAATAAGACAATCTTAGTCCCATTTACAAAGAGAAGAAAGGTACAACCCTGCTCAATCTCTCTAAATGGAACACACATAGGATTTTCAGAGGAGGTAAAATATCTAGGTATTGACCTAGACCGCAAACTCAACTGGAACTCCAACATGAAAAATAAACTCATGAAAGCGACTAAGGCCATGTGGGCCTGCCGACGCACCTACGGTAAAACCTGGGGGCTCAAACCTAAGGTGGTCCACTGGATATATACCGCGATAGTAAGGCCTATCGTTACCTACGGGTCCACCGTATGGTGGACAAAAGTTGAACAAAAAACTACTATTACTAAGCTTCAACGCCTTCAGAGACTAGCGTGTCTCGGCATCACAGGCGCCATGCCGTCCTGCCCTACGGCAGCACAAGAAGCACTCATTGGACTCGTTCCACTGCACCTTTTTATCAAAAAGGTGGCATTACGCAGTGCAATCAGAATCCTCTGCTCGGGAACAAATATGCCATGTAGACCCGCAGGCCACATGTCCATACTACAACACTTGCCCGAGCTGGATATGATTACTACGGTCTCGGACGCATTGCCACACACCTTCACCTTTGACAAAAGATTTGAGGTACTGATCCCAAATCGCTCAGCATGGGAAAATAGTGATCCCCTGCTGAATGTCAAAGGCCTTAGGTGGTACACGGATGGCTCCAAGATGGCTTCTGGCGTTGGCGCCGGCATCTTTGGACCAAAACGTAAAATCTCGAAGGCCCTGGGAGTAAGTCCCAGCGTCTTCCAAGCTGAACTGCATGCCATCCTAACATGCGTCAACGTAAATCTCGAGACCGGCATCAGAGGAGTAACTATAAACATACTCTCTGATAGCCAAGCAGCGCTTAAAGCACTGAGTTCGTACAGCACGAACTCGAAAACTGTCAAGGAATGCCATGACGCCCTGCAAGAGCTCGCCAAAAGAAACAATGTTAAACTTTGGTGGGTGCCAGGACATAAAGGTATTAAGGGCAATGAAATTGCCGACCAACTTGCTAGAAAAGGTTCCAGCGACAAATACATAGGTCCGGAACCTTTCTGCGGCATTCCCAGGTCTAAGATAAATCACCTCCTAGACAAGTGGGAAAAATCGCAACACCTGTCCTTCTGGAACAGTGTTCGGGGACTTCGTCAATCTAAACGACTTGTACGACCCCTGAACAAACACGCTATTGACATACTTAAGCTCAATAGAGGGGATATCAGAAGACTGGTCAGCTACCTAACGGGACACTGCGGTCTGAGATATCATCTAAATAAAATTAGTCTCTCGTCGGAAACTGAGTGTCGGCTCTGTCTAGAGGACGATGAGACGGCAGAACACATACTGTGTGAGTGTCCTGCACTCTGCCATCTTAGGAAGCGCATCCTTCTCAGTGAAGTTGTGACTCCTGAGGGGATCACCCTGGCTCCTACGAGAAGCATTCTCAGCTTCATTATAGAGGTTGAGAGGCTACTCGGCTAATCGGCTAGCAGGCACAATAGATCTGCAAAGGTCGCAGTGCCATATTGCTAAGAGTAGCACTAGCCCCATATTTAAAAAAAAAAAAAAAAAAAAAAAGGTTCACTGACCCCCTAACCAAGCAGCGGATAATGAGCGAGAAAGCAAAAAAGAAAAAAACCATGAATTGCAACGTTATCAACGAGAGTGGTCAAAGCATTGGCAGTGGCAGCGGCAGCAGTAATGGGACAATCTTCATCAACCATGCGATGACTAAGTACACACAGGCTCTATTATTTAAAGCTAAAGAAGTAAGGAAGAGAAAAAATTACAAATACGTATGGTTCAAAAACAACCAAATTCTTTTGAGAAAGGTGGAGGGTGGAGGAGTAATCTCAATTAGATCGTTTAATGATCTAGAACTTATTTAGTTTTATAAACGTAATTTGTTTACAAATACAAAGTTAAATGAATTTTAATAATGATCTAAATGATTACTCTTCACTCCTCAATCTTACGATACCAAACTGTGATAGTGTATTTGTCAATAGTAATTACTGCAATAACAAGCTTTTTGTGGTTCACCAGAACGTTAGAAGTCTGAGAGAGAATTTTGCATCTCTTGTTACCCACCTTAACTCTTTTTTATGCATTCCAGATATCGTTTTTGTTTCAGAAATTTGGATTTACGGCTTCGAAATAACCGATTACCATTTGCCAGGTTTCAAATTCTTTGCTAACCCTAATGAAAGTTACGCTGCGGGTGGTGTCGGGTGCTTTGTTAATGAGCAATACAGAGTTATTGAAGCCAAGAGTGTCGTTTTTAATAGTGCAGACGTGTTACTAGTTTCCATTGAGTTTAACGATATGGAATACGTTTTTATCTGTGTGTATAGACTACATAGGTTTAATGTTGTAGCGTACATTGAAGAATTTTCTCATTTATTAGATAGCCAAAAATCTAAAAATGTAATCATATTAGGTGATTTCAACTTAGACCTACTAGAAAAGAGTGATATTGTATGCAACTATCTAACCCTTTTGGCATCGCATGGACTCACCTGTTTTATTAATGAACCTACAAGAGAGGTGTCAGGTAGATGCTTGGATCATATATATGGACGTTTTTCTAACTCTTTTTTAAGTTCCTGTGAGAAGGGCATTTTCAATTTAAAAATTTCCGATCACTCAATGACAGGTTTATTGATAAATTCAAACCGTTTACAGAAAAAAAACAAAGTTGAAAATGCACCAAAAATAACCACTAAAATCAATTATACAAAACTTAAAGACCTTCTTTGCTATGAGTTCTGGGACGATGTATACTCGGAAAGTAATCCATCCATTTCCTATTCACTGTTTTTAGATCGTCTCTCCAAACACATTATCAACTGCACTTCCACCGTGTCCTTGGCGAAATCTCCTAAAAGACTTAAACCTTGGATATCCACAAGACTTATCAACAAGGTTAGGTACAAGAATAAGCTCAGGATTAAGTGCTCAAAGCATCCCAACAACACCAGGTTGCGTATTAAATATAAGAAATTATGTTCCCAACTCAAAAAAGAGATTCCCATCTGCCGCGACAATTACTTTCGTAATCAATTTCTTCTGGCTAATGGTAATATTAAAAATGAATGGAAGGTAGTTAACAACATCTTAAACCAATCCTACTCTTCTAAAATACCCACCGACATTCGTGTAAATGATTGTGTAGTTACTAATAGATTCGACATCGGTAATGCTTTTAATAACTATTTTACCTCATTGGCGAAGAATCCACCAGTTCATGGTGTCCAACAAAGTTGTGATTTGTGCTCGTTTTCTTGTAGCCTACATGAACCGTGGCAAAGAAATAGTTTTGTCTTCGAACCTATAACTGCTCTTGAGCTTTTACAGATAATTGGAACTCTTAAGAACTCTAGGTCCTGCGGTTGTGATGGGATTTCTAGCATTGTTTTAAAACGCATCGGTTGTTTCATCGTTGATGTTTTAGCTGTTATTTTTAATCGCAGCATATTCCTGGGAGTTTTTCCTGATGACCTTAAATGTGCCGACGTAGTTCCACTTTTTAAAAAAGGTTCTGCAGAGGATGTAAACAATTATAGACCAATCTCACTTCTTCCCGCTATTAGCAAAGTTTTTGAAAAATCTGTCAAAGTGAGAATGGTTTCTTTTCTAAACAAATCCAAGTTTTTTAGTTCGGTGCAATTTGGCTTTCAGAAAGGGAAATCAACTGAAGATGCCCTTTTACATTTTTGCTCTAATATTCTTTCGAGTCTTGACTCAAAAAAGCACACTGCAGGACTTTTTGTAGACATCACAAAAGCCTTCGACATGGTTAACCACTCAATCTTGTTGGCCAAACTTGAAAAAGCTGGATTTCGGGGTTTTATGCTATCCTGGTTTAAGTCTTACCTATCAAATCGTTCTCAAAGAGTGAAGATTGATGGTACCAGGAGTGACACCCAGTTTATCAATTTGGGAGTTCCTCAAGGCTCCGTCTTAGGACCCATTTTGTTCCTTACGTATATTAATTCACTGTTTGGACTAAACTTTAAAAGCTAACCTTACTGCCTTTGCAGATGATGTGGGATGTTCCTATAGTTCTGACAGCTTCTTAAACTTACTCTCGGATATCAACTGGGACCTCAATTTATTAAGAATCTGGTTCTCGGAACATAAGTTGAGCATTAGCCCTAAAACAAAAATGATGTTCTTCAATTTGTCCTCCCAGACCTATTCCAATGCAGAAGTTTACTTTCACGCACCGGAATGCCAACAATTTAAATTGATTCGTTGCTCCTGCGCTTCCGATCCTTTCCTTCCATCATTTTGTAGAACATCCGATTGCAGTGATATGTGTTTTCTGATTGAGAATGTAGAGGAGTTTAAGTACTTAGGGCTGATTATTGATTCGAGGATGAATTTTGCTAACCACACAGAATCTTTGAAGAAATATTTCCGTTATGCACTTCGGAAATTTTTTTATCTTCAAAAAATTTGTTCGTATAAACTTCTCAAGACTATATATTATGGTATTTTTAACTCTAGGCTCCAGTATGGTATTACATGTTGGGGTGGAACGCATCTAAATAAAATTAAACCACTTTTAATAATGCAAAAAAGTATCTTAAGATTGTTATGCCGGAAACACCGTCGACATCCCAGCTTTCCGTTGTTTCGTGCTACGAAAATTCTCCCCGTCCGTCACCTGTATTGCTTCAAAGTGTTGAAGACGTTCTTCATGAGATCAGGAAACCGTAATTGCCGAATAATTTCTGACTACAACCTACGAAGAAACTTTGCAAATATAGTGTCTATACCTTTCTATCGCACCACCGCCTATCGTAACTTTTATCAAGTTATTTCGTGCCGTCTTTTCAATAAGCTTCCACTTTCCTTAAGAACATTAACGGTCTCTGGTTTGTTTGAAACTCGCGTAAAATACTGGCTTCTGGATCTAGATTACCACTGTTTAGAATCCATTTTATTTGACCTTCTGGTGTAATCTACATTTACTCTGTTTTCCTTTCTTTTTTTGCTTTTTTTACCCCTGTGTATCCTACTTCTTCCGTATCACTACCTTTGTTCTATTATTCTTTTATTTTATAATTTTGTAAGGGTCACCCCACCCACAATTTGAACTTATCTAGTACTGTAAAGCCCATATGTATAGTGGCATTTTAAACTATTTTAATACTTGAAGTATAATAAATAAAAAATGTCACACATATTATTTCTTAATCTAGTTAGTAACTCACTGTTATAATGTATGAATTATGTTCGATTGAATGAAATAAATCTAATCTAATCTAATCTAATCTAGTCTGGGTGGGTGGTCTGACTGGGCGGTCTGGCTGGGTGGTCGGACTGGGGGGTCCGACTGGGTGGTCGGACTGGATGGTCTGGCTGGCTGAGCGTTCTGATTTGACGGTCTGACTGCGCGGTCTAGCCATTCCTTCAAATCATTTATTATTTCTGCCTTTTATTTAATGCTCTTAGATGCTAGTAATTCATTTAACTTAATATAACTTAATATGCTACGATACCCACTCACTTTTGTTTGTTTTTTGGGAGGGTTGGTGGAAATCTTCCGACCGACAGGGTGTGCTCTTAGTAGCGTGAGACTTGGCTCACTAAAAACACCACCCTTCGAGTTAATTATTTTAGTTTTTCTGCTACAACTGAGTCAGTTGACTTATCTAGCAGTTTTCCGTTTCCGAGGTAATCACAAATGACAGGAAGCTTTTTAATGAGAGTTTCTACAATCCGCAGAGTGCGTGCGGCTTAGGTTTGTCGCGCTAAATCAGATGTCCTTGTCCTTTGAAGACAGTGCAACAGGTTTCGTTCCACTATTATTTCAAGGGCCGTATTTTTGATATGACCTTCCAGTCGATCTGTTTCCGGGCGGAAAGCTTAGCTTCGTTTCAATGTTTAAATCACGATTAATGTCGCCATACTTAATTTTGAAACGTTTGTATAAGCGGGAAAAGTTTTCGTAGTAGCTTTTGACGATTTTTCTTTACATGCGATTTCCATTTAAGTATCGTGTCGAGAGTCATGCCTAAGTATTTTGCCTCGTTTGAATTTACTTTTTTTGTTTCTATTAAAAGAGAGCCCAACGCTTATTACCTACCTTAGCATACCTTAGCCTACCCTAGTCTACCCTACCCTATATAAGTCCGCCATTGGTGTCGGCGGGCTTCGCCTCGAAGGGGCTATGTTATAAGATTCCACTACGGAGTCCGTTCCAGACGCCAAAAGCCTTGTTGCTGTCGGAAAACATCTTCTCTGTCTCGGCGAGAAGCCGCTCTACTGAACCTGAGGCGTTCGGGCTCACAGAGCACGACGTCAGGTTCGTAAAGGTGTCGCCGCTCCACAGTATTACGGGCCACATCGAATATTAGCGGTACCACAAATTTATCCTGGATCAGCTCACAATTATCAAAATGAAGAAATGCTCCCGGAGGCAGAAAGCCCTGAGACCAAGTTATTGATCGAAGTCATAGCCCTTGCAACGTGACCTTGAATCGGTTTTATCAGAATGTTGTCTATCCGTAAGGTTCCTGCCCAAGCGTAAAGGACCTCGTTGGGATAGAACTTTCTGTTTTCAGATTCTGGTGTTCTGTGTACTCCAAGACGAGTCCTCAGTCATTGTCTCTCAAACACCCGTATCATAAGTCTGATTAAGGACATGTAGCAGATTACCTTCACTCTAGAATTAAGTTGGCTGCAGTGAAACAGCCATCTTGTCAGAGCCAAAGCCTCAACGACATCAATTATTTTGAAGCCTTTACTTTTTAGGTCGGAGATAACATCCTCCTTTGGGCAGGAGGCAGGCAAGCCCTTAGCTATAACTCTGATAGACTTTTCGACCTTATTTCTATAAGTATACCACTAAATTTATTAGCTTTCGGGGTCCGATACTTGTATAGCCCCGTCGTTTTTCCTTAACTTGTAAGCAATTTCCGGCAAAATTTTAACAATTTCGTACTTTCGATCACATTCCTCATTTCCGATGATACTTATCGGCGATGGTTGGAGCGGCTTGGTTTCACGCGTACCTTTGTTCTTCGGCGATGGTGTCCGCTGCTTGTCTTTTTGCACTTTATCGTGTGATAATTTACATTAACCGGAACTTAACCGCTGCGATTCGGCTAAGGTTTCCGATCGTGCTCTCAGAGTTTTAACTCCGTCTTCAGTTCAGTGGCACAATATTTTGCAACAGCACTCTTACCCTGGGCTCGAACCGTATACCTTGTCTTTCAAGTTTGCTGAAATTGGAGACGATCTCCTACGCTTTCGTGCAAGTTCTCTTAAAGCGACTTACAATCAACATACTCAGGTGTTCGTCTTATATATTTTGGGGCATTTGGGCTTCTACATATATTTTTTCTTCTGCTTTTAGTACATACTCGTATACCTTGAGAGGTTATATTCCAGTCTAAGTGTATCAAAATTGGGGGATAATGTCAGAATACGGATTGAGTATTCTGCCAGAAGCAGTGATCGAGTTAACTCAATTGCACCCGATTTTTTCCCAGTTGTGGAATGTTTTTAAAAAAAAAACATTCTTTTCCTAGGCTCGAACCATTTACTTAGTCCTTCGCCTTTTATTTTTTTTTAGAAACTCGCGCAGGTTTAGAAGTTTATATTCTCTTAGGATGTGTTATATACACACAACCTGAACGGAGTGCAGTCGTTTGGGTTGTTGATGTTCGTTAACTCTCAGGGATGGTTGTCCTAGATGGGACGAGAGCCGACCAAATTCCACGTCCGTAGTCCGTAGTAATTCGTTCAAGTACTTTATTGGGATTAAAGAGAATCTCCCACATTCTTGCACAAGGTCTAGTAAAATTGTTTGTAAGAAACCTACTTAAACGCTTGTCTTGTAAAATTCGTTGCATTTTAGTGTTTTTGACTATTTTTCTGTTTTTAGTACAGGCACCTTGTGAGGATAGGTTCCAATCAAAGTATAGCAAAATCGGGAACGAGTATGGAAAGTGGTTAAATTGCCTTAAGCAGGTTAGCTTATCTCTCACAAGAAATCTACGATTTTAGCTCGATTGCATTTTCTTATCTCTCAGTGGCAGAACTTTCTTAAAAAAGCAATATTATCCTAGACTCGAACCATTTACATGGTCTTTCGATTTTTTTCAAATCAATGCCAATTTCCTACGTTCACGCGCATGCCCTCTATAAATGGCCTATAAGCAACCTACTCAAGCGCTTGGCTTATAAAATTCTATGCATTTCCGCGTTTTTGACTGTTTATTCTGTTTTTAGTTCAGGCACCTTGTAAGGATAGGTTCCAATCAAGGTATAGCAAAATCGGGAACAATTATTGAAAATGATTAAATTGCCGAAAGCAGGTTAGGTAATCTCTCATAAGAAATAAGCGATTTTAGCTCGATTGCACTTTTTTATCTCTCAGTGGCAGAACGGTTAAAAAAAAAGCATTATTATCCTAGATTCGAACCATTTACGTGGTCTTTCGATTCTGTAGAAAGCCAATTTCCTATGTTCTCGCGCATGCTCTCTACAAATGGCTTATAAGCAACGTACTCGGCCGCTCGTCTCTATTACAGACAAATAGTTTAAGTCCTGGCGACAGAATAATTGCTTCCTCGTCGATTTAGAAGCAAATTGCTCGGCACCATTCACCCAAGAATATCAAATTGTGCTCCGATAACGAATTCCATCTTATCTCCTCAATCAGGCCTAGTTAAAAGTGTCCCCTTTTGACACTGACATCTTGTCAAATGGTATTACGATCGTATCGTTGTACCTTTGAATAACCCGCTTGTTCTAATAACAATTTTTCACAGGCGGCATTGAGAATGGGAACAAGAAGGAAACCAAAAAAAGAAGTAAACAAACAGGAGCAGCACTTCATAATCATCCATAAATTTGCAATAATAATCAGGGGGACGAAGAACGCTTGGAGTGCAATGCGCCACCATCACTCGCATTACCAGAAGCACATCAGCACCAGCATCTGGCAACTCATTCGATCAATCGATTGATTAATCAACAGCATTGAATGCAAGAGTAGAGAGTCGAGAGGATGTGATATCGCGTCGCAGCCAGCACCATCCGCATCCTCGTCAGCGAAACGTCTTCTATCAAAATCCCATCTTCACTGACAGTGGCCCGTCAGCACAAGGTGACTCGCGATCACGAATGGTGTGTGAGCGGAAGGGGGAGAAAAACAGCCATATGCTGGGACGGTAACTAGCCTCCATGACTTGTTTTGTCGGCTACCTTCGTCAGGCCGACCATCATAATCATCATCACCATCGCGCACAGTAAGATCACTAGAATGACGGTGTGGTGATGGTGGTTTGTCTGGCGATACGCACACGCCTAACCATATGGTAATTGCAATCGTATAAACGCACCCCGCGGCATGTGGCTACTGTTCGCGAGCCGCCGCCACCACTGCCAGACGCTCTGGATTTCACAAGTGATGTATCCCTACGATTACTCAGCGAGATTTGTCCTCATTATTCTTGCTGCTGCTGCTACGGCTACCTCATTGACTTTGGTGCCCCGACTTTGTTTATTGATTTGATTTATCATCCGCATAATCAATCGAGCTAGAGGACGAAACTAAGGAAGCTAAGAAGTAGACGACGGAGCTTTGATGCAGTGCGAGGCACGGTCGTGGGTGATACTTGATGGTAACCCAATTCGAGCAGGTGATGCCGGTCTACGTCGTGGATCGTTCGTGACACGCTCGACACGCCTCAGGTGCGTTTGTGCTTCGTTAATGTCAAGTAGGTAAATACTTCACCTACATACCGCGGCTGGGGGCACGAGTACCATGAGCAGATCGGCTGCCAGTTGGACTTTTCGTGCTAGCAACAACGGATTCCTAAGCTAAGCTCCCGCGATTATTATTAATTCGCAAATCAATTTTCGATCGTCCGCGACAACGCCATTTGTGGCAGCTGTAATGGCTATGCAGCCGTGCCTTAAAAATATTTCCCTTGGCATGTCGGTGCAGTGCAGGCAACGACGGTGACGCGGTGGCTCTGGCGTATATGGCAATCGCTCTGTATCGTACTCCGCCATCAAACAAATATCCAAGCATATGGTAATTATTTATCTAGATGCCATTTGGAGATTAGTTACTCCGCAGGTCTTCTATTTTGGCGGCCGACACTGTTACTTCTGTTCGTGGCGCTGTAGCTGCTAATACTGCAGCGCTCTTAATGTCGTTGGTGGTGGAGGTGACGTACCTGCAATTACAGTGTATTGTTGCAATTTCGGTGGTTGCCCGGGATCCGTAGAAGTCTATTTGCATCCGAGCAGGAGTTCACTACATCCGAGGGTGGGAATGGGAGCGAGCGAGATGGAAGGCAAACAAATGATCGAGTGTTGCGAAAACATCAAGCGCCGGAGATCGCACAGGTGATTGCGTTGAATAGGTGGCATTTGTTTCCTATTTTTCTCCTTTTTTCCTTTATCCACGGTTTCTAGGCTTTTGGCTAGATAATTGAAATTTAATTTTCGGGTATGCATAGTTGCCAGAACTAATCTGGGATCTAGCTGTCAAGCCCCGGCAAGCTGGGTGGGCTTGCAAGACAATGAGATACTGTTGAGTGTGAACACCTATTTTGGGTACAAGTCGGTGGTAGAATTCGATGTAAACCTGTTTCGGGCAGTCACCTTAGGACGAATGAGTCGACCTAAGTGCCTTGGAGTATAATATACAGGTTGCTGTCTCATGGGAATGGACGATGGAAACGTCAATATCGGGCATTGGTTTTGTGATATTTGGTAAGAATGGGACACGGATATGTGGCGTCGTATGTCGAAATCGTCGATTGGTTTGGCTTGAACTCAGTGATTTTTTTTAAGGGCCTAGTGATAACTTATTTATACCATGGGGCACTGCGACTTGTGTAGATCTATTGTGCCTGCTAGCCGATCAAACGAGGAGTTTCTCCACTTTCTTAATAAAGCTGAGGTGATCCCCTCAGGAGTCATAATTACTATGAGAGTCACTCACCTAGTATGTGCTCTGCAGTTTCTTCGGCCGCAAGACTGGGTCGACACCGAGTTTCAGTGAGGTTAATTTTACTTAGATGACACATATGAGACATACCCAAGTCCCTCACGCCCCCATCGATGACAAGGATGACGCTACAAAAGACGACTTCTACGGTCTCCTAGATAGAACATATGCTCAATTACAATTACGATGTGAACATTTTACTGTGAGATTTTAACTCGAAACAGGTGGGCAAGGCGTTTTTGATAGGGTCATTGACAAGCACAATTTATACAGCACAATATACGAAATAGGATTTAAGCTCATTCACAAGGCGCCTTGGCGGTCTCCGGATAAGTCCATCGTCAACCAGATTAGCCACATTGCGATGGATGGCAGGTACGCATCCGATGTTCTGGATTTACGAACTTTCCGAGGAGCCAACAACGACTCGGTCCTCTATCATGTTGCAGACAGGTTACGACTGCGAATATGCCTCGCCCAGAAAAATCGAGAGGGCGCCGTGGCGCAGTGGTTAGTGTGTTGGACTCTGACGCACGATGAGCGAGTTCGGATCCCGATAACACCAACGCCATCGAATGTTTATTTCGCGGCGTCCCTCCTCGGCGGGGTACTGGAAAACCCTCCCGTCGTATACTTGCCATGAAAAAGCTTCTCGACTCACGCCGTTCGGAATCGGCATTAAACTGTAGGTCCCTTTCACCTGTGTGAAAAATAAATCACACACAACATGGGTGATTGAGAGAAGCTTGGCTCTGGTCGTTCATGGACTGTAACGCCAACAAAGAAGAAGAAGAAGAAAAATCGAGTAAGGCATGCGGCATAAAAAGTCGCAATGCTACAATCGCAAAAGACCGCCAGAGCCTATGCCAATCGCGTTTCCCTCACCCTCTTGGTAAAGCCTTCGTCACCTGCTCAGATTGTACAACACCAATGGACCCGTTGTCAACAAGCCGTAGAGAGTGCTGCTTCTGACGTACTAGATTACCAAACGCCACCAACAAGAAACTCATGGTTTGACGACGAGTGTAGGAGGGCACATGCAGCCAAGCATGAGCTTCTCAAAACAAAAAACAAATGTGGTCTAGGTGCGACCCGCAAGGCCCACACGACTAACTTCCCAGTGTTGGAAACACCCATTTAATTTATTTTTTTTTTTTTCATTTTTAAACCCCGACGTAAAAAGAGGGGTGTTATAAGTTTGAAGTGTCTGTATGTCTGTGTTAAGATTTGTATTATATTCCTTACACATTCTAGTGAGTTGACACTAAGTGTGCAAACAGACAGGTCATGTTAAGATTTGTATTGCTGACATTGCTGGGTCACTCTGCGACAGTAATGTCTGTTCCCACACTCGAGCTCGATCCAATGAAATGTAAAATAAATATTGTACTGTACAAAAGTAGTCTTAGGTGAACTATCGGCCAGGTTGGACCACTATTAAGAAATAAAGTTTTATATTGTTATATTTGAGTTGACTATTATTCAACATTTATTGGCGACCGTGACAGGACGCTTTGCTAACGTTTAGCAACACCTGTGTGAAAAGTACAGTGCAAAGTTAAGCATCAAATAACGAACAAAGTGCAGTGAAATTAAGGAGTGAAAAATAAAAAATAAAAATGTTCAAGTCTCCAATGCAAATTGAGGATTACGCGAGCCAACAAGAAAGGATTGGCGAGGAACTCTGTCGACTGACGCGCAACTATTGGAAGGACGGTGATATAAGAAAGTCTCCATCATACTTGGCCGAGCGCTTAGCAACATTGGAAAGTCTATGGAAAGAATTTGATGACACTGATAGTCAGATTCGAGAGACATTTCCCTCTGAATTGGAACATCCCTACTTCAAAAAGGATTACTATGAAGCAGTGCGCAAGGTAACAGATCGCATGCGAAATGATATCGAGCGTCGACTCACATCACAATCAAAAGATCAACCAACATTAGAGGAAGAACAGGATTTAGAGCAGGAATTAACTGGCAAGGCAAGTGAGTTGGGGGTAGTTGGCGAAGCCAAGCAGCAAGGGGCGGTTTCCAAGCAGAAACCAGCATTACCAACCGCTAATCCGCCTCCAACACAGCAATCTACAAAGGGTACAATGAGTCAAAAGGATAGGTTCCAATTGTTGATGAACATCCTAAGAAGATCATTGGACAAGTGTGTAGTGGAGGCGGCGGAGGTGCATACAGAGCACTTCTGTCAAATAAAGACAAGAACAATCCAACAGAACTGGGATGAGATAACGCTTCTCTACAGAAAGGTCGAAGAGCAACTAACCAGTGAAGAACTCGAGTGCTATTTCGGGATGCAAGAGCGAGTGGAAGAAGTTTTATTAAGCTTGATTGAAGGAGCGACACCAGCACATCGTCCACAGCAGACGGAAGCTTCGGTTAATCCCACGATAAGACTACCTAAAATAGAACTTCCAAAGTTTGACGGCAGCTATCTCAACTGGCTCCAGTTTTACGACCTGTTCAAGCAATTGATTCATCACCAACCAATACCAGCCGCCCAAAAGCTATATTTTCTGAGAGCCAACGTTACTGGAGAGGCCCATAATCTCATCCAGCACTTCCAAGCTACCGACAGCAATTACGATATTGCTTGGAACACCCTGATGGAGCGATATGACAACAAGAGGCTGTTGCTAAGTGCGCAATTTAGCCGATTGCTCTCGCAACCCATGACAACTGGCACCGCAACTAGCCTCAGAAGGTTTCACGATACAACAAAGGAAGTTATGCAGGCAATCACTAACTTGGGATTCAATGTCAATAGCTGGGACCCAATGGTGGTTCACTTGATGCTGCAGAAAATGGATAAAGAGAGCAGATCACTCTTCGAACAGTCTTTAAGCGGCCCGAGGAGCAGCCCCTCCCTAGGAGAGTTCTTGAAATTTCTGGAGCTCATATTCCAAACCCTGGAGGCCATCAGCAGACCAGGCGAGGGAAGGAAGACGGCCACTGTTGCAACACGTCCGGATGGTATCAATTGCTATATGTGCAATTCAGGTAAGCACAAGATTTTCAATTGCTCAAGCTTTCTTAATCTCTCAGGTGAAGAACGCGAAAGAGCCGTACGACGATTGGAGCTATGCAGGAACTTCCTGAAGCCAGGCCACTTCTCCCAATCATGCCAGTCCAGAGGTTGCCAAAAATGTAACTTCCAGCACAACACACTGCTTCATCATCATAAGCCTCAGCAGCAACATCAGCAGCTGAAAAAACCGCTTCAACACCAAGATCAGCAGCAACATCAGCAGCTGAAAAAACCGTTCCAGCATCAAGATCCACAAGGAGAGCGCAGTCAACAGCAACCAACCAGCAATCAATTCGGTAAGCTCTATAATGATAAGGCTTTAATAAGGGTTTCAAACAACCATAAACCGTCTGGTACATCTGCAAATGCTGCCATAGGCTGCGACATAAAGAAACGCCATGTATATTTGGCCACTGCAATCGTCAATGTCATTTCTGCGTGTGGGTCCCCTACTCCTTGTCGTGTCCTCTTAGATTCAGGCTCACAACTGAATTTCATAACGACAAGGTTTGTTCACGAGTTAGGCCATAGAAAGCGTCGGATGGATATACCAATTAGTGGTATTGGAGGAAGGGAATGCAAAGCCGAATTCGTCACCAATGTGACAATCGAATCAAGGACCTCACCATATAGGTCAATAATTGAGGCAAGCATCATGCCTCGTATCAGTGAATACCAACCTAGTCAAGAAATAGACGCAATGCATTGGAATTTACCATCGCATGTGCAACTTGCGGATCCCACGTATTTCAAGGCCCAGCGCATTGATATGCTCATGGGAGCAGAAGTATTTTTCGATTTGCTCATACCAGGAGATATCAAAATATCAAATAATCTTCCAGTATTGCGCAATTCTAAATTGGGGTGGATTGTGGCTGGAAGTGCATCAGCGGGCGATACAACGGCGCACTGTCATGTGGCCACAAAAACTTCGTTATCTTCTTTAGATAAGCTCGTACGAAGGTTCTGGGAAACAGAGGATCATGTTTCCCCGGTAAATACAATGAGCAATGAAGAACACGACTGTGAGGCGCACTTTCAAAATAATACAAGGTTCAACGCGAGCAACTAGTTTGTAGTACGACTGCCATTCAAGAAGGACCCAGGGGCATTCTTAGGCGAGTCCTACGAAATGGCTAAAAGACGTTTTTTGTCATTGGAAAGAAGACTGGACAAAACCAGTGAGTTGAAATCTGCATACATCCAATTCATGCAAGAATATGAGTCCCTTGGTCATATGAGTCCAATTGATGACGAGAAGGGAGGCGAAGCACATTATATTCTACCACATCATTGCGTAATGAAACCTGACAGTTCATCAACAAGGCTAAGAGTAGTATTCGATGCCTCCGCAAAAAGCACATCCGGATATTCACTTAACGATATTTTAATGGTTGGTCCAACAGTTCATTTTCCATTATAACTAACTTTCGAATACATAGATATGTTTTCACTGGGGACATAAGCAAGATGTACCGGCAGATATTAGTAGATTCTAGGGATAGAATGATGCAATTAATCTTATGGAGATCCCAACATGACCACCCGTTGCAAACATATCAGCTTAATACTGTAACATATGGCACGGCATCCGCATCATATCTAGCCACGAAATGCTTAATGAAGTTAGCAGACGATAACAAGGGTGAATACCCCCGTGCTGCTGGGGTCTTAAAATCATGTTTTTACGTTGACGATTGCCTCACAGGTGCAGAGAGTGCAGAAGATGCCAAAAAATTGTTAACTGAAATCTGTCATCTGTTGAAACTGGGTGGCTCTGAGTTAAGAAAGTTTTGCGCCAACCACCCGAGAATACTTGAAAAAATTCCGGAAGAACATAAAGAACAACTTGTTACCTTTCATCAATCAGAAGTGATTAAAACATTGGGATTAATTTGGGATCCTTCCTCTGATGCATTTAAGTTTAAGTTTGATTTTGACAGATTATATGAACGTGTGTGCAAGCGAACTGTACTAGCAGATCTTGCCCGGCTATTTGATCCGTTGGGACTACTTGGACCTGCAATAGTGCTCGGGAAGCTTTTTTAGCAGGAACTATGGAAAACAAAGTTATCCTGGGATGATCAACTTCCTGAAGAGCAAGCCAATAAATGGCATCCCTACCTGAAGGAATTCTCCATGTTGAAAGAATTAAGCATCCCACGATATGTTTCCCTTCCTTGCAGCGATATTGAACTGCACGCATTTTCGGATAGTAGCCTGAGTGCCTTCGGGGCATGCGTATATCTTAGATCTGTTGATAACAGAGGATGTATCTATTCACAATTGCTATGCTCGAAGTCGAAAATTGGGCCCCTCCGAGCAACTTCCATAGCACGATTGGAATTGCAGGGTGCTGTGCTCATGGTGGAGTTGGTAGCAAGACTGCTGGAACTGCTAACTGTTAAAATAAATAAAGTACGTTATTACACTGACTCCACTACAGAGACTTACGAGACTTACGTCGCAAATAGAGTGGCGAAGATCCAAGCAAATACGGATATACAACAGTGGAACTATATAAAGGGTAGCCTTAATCCAGCTGACATGGTCTCTAGAGGGATGGGATTACAAACGCTTCTTAAGACATCTGCCTGGTTCAATGGTCCTGATTTTCTTTCCGAAGATGAGAGTTCATGGGAAAAAATACAATATGTTATTCCAGAAGACGTTCCAGAACGTCGTAAGAAGAAATCTATCTGTGTTAGCAGCGACAACAGCTAGCAACGAAATCTTAATTGAAGAAGTCAATCATAGAAATTCCTTTTTTACATTACAAAAGATATTTGCGTATTGTTTTCGATTTTATAGTAATTGCAGAAAGAACAAGTCACTGAGAAATAGAGGGCAGATAACAGTGAATGAACTTCAACGTGGAACTGATTTTATTTGGGTATGTGTGCAAAGAAGAGAATTTCCGGATGATTACCGTTGTCTGCAGAGGGGTGCAAATGTTCATAAAGGATCCAATATAGCGTCGTTGTCGCCATTTTTCGATGAAAAAACTAAACTAATTAGAGTGGGTGGAAGATTGAAAAATGCATCTATTATGGTTGATGCCAAACATCAGGTCTTGCTGCCGAGAGATAATTGTATAACGAAATTACTTCTAACATATTTGCATCAAACACACATGCACGCAGCACCTCGAGCGTTGATTGCAATCTCCAGGCAGAAATATTGGATTCTAAGCGTAGGAAGAATGGCGCGGCAAATAACTTCCAGTTGCTTAAAATGCTTTCGTTCAAATCCCAAGTCTATCGCACGATGATGGGCAACCTGTCGAAGGAGAGAGTTACTCCCTCTCGTCCATTTTATTACTGTGGAGTGGATTTCTGTGGTCCTGTAAAAACACACTACAAGATCAGAGGCAAGAGTCCGACAAAGTCATACCTAGCGATATTTGTATGCTTTTCCACAAAGGCAGTTCACATAGAGGTAGTTGGCGATCTGTCTGCGGAGGCATTTATCTACGCCTTAAAAAGGTTTGTCGGTAGAAGGAGCATATGTCATACCATATTTTGTGACAATGCCACCAATTTTGTTGGCGCAAAGGCCGAGCTTATAGATTTGAAAAACGCGTTTGAATCCGAAGGCCACCAAACGGTTATCAATCGTATGTGCTTGGAAAATGGTATAAATTGGAAATATATTCCACCGCGTGCACCGCATTTTTGAGGGCTTTGGGAGGCTGCAGTTAAGTCCGCCAAGAGTCTGTTAATGCGCTTTCTTCGTGAAGCATCTTTAACATACGAGGAATCGCTAACAGTGGTTATACAAATAGAAGCGATTTTAAATTCACGCCCCCTCACTCTAATCACATCCGATCCAAATGACTTAGAGGCCCTAACGCCTGGGCATTTCCTAATTGGAGAACCACTTACAACATTGCCCGAGCCAGATGTTTTAGACAGCAAAATTACCAGTCTTAAAAAATTCCGTCAAATACAACACGTCCAACAGCACTTCTGGAAAAGATGGTCAAGTGAATACTTACATCTCCTACAACAAAGATCTAAATGGACCCAGCCAGCACCCAATTTGGTCCCTGGAACGATGGTGGTACTCAAGGAAGCAAATGTTCCGCCTATGAAATGGAAACTAGGACGTGTAGAGGAAGTTATAAAGGGTAATGATGATTTAATTCGGGTGGCCACCGTTAAAACCCAAAACGGCATCTTCAAACGAGCAATACACAAACTGTGCCCGTTGCCTATACCAGCAGGGATGAACGCGGTTAGTGAGCCAGAATACTTAGAAGTTAACAGCCGAATTCCTAAAGGCCCCCTGCAACCAATGCCTAAACGCAAAAGGATTGTAACATCACTGCTCTCGGTTGTTCTCATGGTGTGTTTAAGCTTCCATTCGTCAATGGCCCAAACAGCAGAACGAGTGAAGATAAATCGACTAGATGAAGCAGTTGGTATATATTTCGAGGACCTTGGAAAAATACAAACCGTTAATAGTCACTGGAATATATACGTATATTACAATCTTACAGCTTATTGCTTGGAATTGCGTGAAATTGAGTCCTATCTCCAGAAAATGGAAGAATTTTGTGCGCAGGAAAACATTCACAAAGTATATTGCAAACCAACGATCGATGCAGTAACCCACAGGCTCGCAGCTATAAATCACAAGAACGAGATTCTTTACAACTACAATATGGGAAGGCCGGAAAGGACTCGGATACTAAGGTCGCCGCTGGATATTGTGGGAAAAGTGGCTAGTAGTCTTTTTGGGGTTCTTGATCAGGATGACGCCAGGCATATTGAAACTCAAATACACAAGGCCAAGCAAAATCAGCAGCACCTGATGGAACTCATCCAAAAACAAAGTTCTATAGCCGATTCCACGTCAAATCTTCTAAAGCGTAATGTACTTCAAATTAATCAGCAATTTCAGGCTCTAAATAGCTACTTAGCCAGTATCGCAAACGTAATTCAAGAAAAACAGGAGGCAAATGATCTTAAACAAAATATCGCCTCCCTAACTTCATTTCTGATTCTGGTGATTTCAAATTTTGAAAAGATTTAAGAACTACTCTTAGATGTACTTTTAGATTTAAATCATGCAAGGATTAATCCTCAAATAATAACGCCTCACCAACTTACCGAACAAATTATGCTAATAAAGGCACATTTACCGACTACACTAACAATAGCGAAGGGATCGACAATGGACCTGTACAAAATGGCATCAGTGAAGGGACGAGTTTTGAAAGAGGGCAGTTGTTTTTGAAATGCGGCTCCCACTTGCCGATAGCGCGGAATTTCAATTGTTTAATTTAATTCCTATTCCCATTCTACAACAGCCTTACGAGTTTAGCTATCTAGTGGAAACATCTTCACCATTTTTGGCTATTTCACCAACAAGAGATGAATTTTTTTTGCTGTCTGAATTCGAATTAAGTTCATGCAAGGAATTGTTGTCGCAACATTTTCTCTGTAAAAACGTGCATCCCACTTACACCAAACAAGCTACCGCTAGCAGCTGCGAAATAGCACTGTTGAATCATAAAAACAATGCTCTTCACGAGTGTAAGCTAAAAAAACTACCCGCTGGAGATTACTGGAAATCATTGAAGGGTTCTAATCGGTGGATATTCTCTACAGGAACTCGGATAACAGGCCATTTAATATGCAACGAAGTCACGGAAGGTCTAACGGTGGTCGGAAATGGCTTGCTTGAGTTTAAGGAACCTTGTATGCTGAAAATGCCAACCATGTCTATCAAGGGAATATTGGAGTACAATAATACTGTCACCATCAAGAACTCATTTATTCCAAACACCAACATAAGCACTTGGATCCTAAAACCTTCAAAACCGATTATCAGTGACCTGCCGCAGGTACATGACATTGATGAAATGGACTTTGTGAAATTAAAGGGTCAAATCAACACAGTAATACAGCAGTCCAAGGAGCTACCGGAAAAAATCAACTGGCATGATTATCATCATTACGGATTAGGCTACTTATTGCTGGCTGGTATGATTGCGGTAGTGGTTATATATTGCTGTCATCAACAACGAAAGCCTAAGCCGGCTCCCAGGCCTTCCCGTTTTCAAGTTAATGTTTAAGTCACTGTTTTTCTTTTACATTTTTTGATTATTGTTATGATTATTATTATTATATCTTCTTGTTAGCATATTTTTTTAACTTTTGAGTCATGCTTAGAGAATAATTAGCCCAAAAAATAATAATAATAAAGGGGTTTGTTTTAAGTTAGAGGCTAAGAACCCTCTAAGGAGGGGAGTATGTTAAGATTTGTATTATATTCCTTACACATTCTAGTGAGTTGACACTAAGTGTGCAAACAGACAGGTCATGTTAAGATTTGTATTGTATTTCTCACGCATTCCACTGAGTCGACACTAAGTGTGCGAACAGACATTGCTGGGTCACTCACGAATATCGGGTTTCCTTGCGACAGTAATGTCTGTTCCCACACTCGAGCTCGATCCAATGAAATGTAAAAAAAATATTGTACTGTACAAAAGTAGTCTTAGGTGAACTATCGGCCAGGTTGGATCACTATTGAGAAATAAAGTTTTATATTGTTATATTTGAGTTGACTATTATTCAACAGTCTGTTTGTGGCATCATAACTCCTGAACGAATGGACCGATTATGATGCCTTTGTTTTTTTTTTTTAAGCTAACGTGATCGAAATCGTTCTAAGCTACATTTACTACATTTACATTTGTAAAGATATGTTGTTTCATTAGCTATTTTTGTTAGCTGCGGTAGGATTCTTAAATGAATAATGGGTAATGTATCGGTTCTCGTCAGATCACCGCAACCAACCAGCGTCGGGTGGAAACACCGCGTGTTGTTAATTTTTTTGCCTATTTTTTAGTTATTTAATTTCTAACAAAAAAGGGCTGGACCGAAAACTTTACTGAAAACTTACTCCGTTTTAAGTTGCGTAATTATGCGTGGAATGAACCCAACCTTATGTCAATATCGTCTTTGTTTCTCGAGATAATCGAGACGAAAATTTCGATACGCACATGCGCACATATGTACATGCAGACACACACACATACATCTCTATAAAAACCTTGGATTTTGATTCTGGTGACCTTGAAACGTGGAGATATGTCAAAATTTTGAATTGGCAAAATCGGCCCAATTACAATAACTTCCCACTGGGAAGTTGAAAAGAGTATAAGAAGGTTGCGATCGAAGGGATGGAGAGATGCTATCGCAGAAAAGTTCTAGGGTTTTATCAATGTATAAAACAAACATCTTCTTTGGTGGCGTTACAGCCCATGAAGGACCAGAGCCAAGCTTCTCTCAATCACCCATGCTGTGTGTGATTTATTTTTCACACAGGTGAAAGGGACCTACAGTTTTATACCGATTCCGAATGGCGTGAGTCGAGAAGCTTTTTCACGGCAAGTATACTACGGGGGTTTTGCCAGTACCCCGCCGAGGAGGAACGCCGCGAAATAAACATTCGATGGCGTCGGTGTTATCGGGATCCGAACTCGCTCATCGTGCGTCAGAGTCCAACACACTAACCACTGCGCCACGGCGTCCTCTTCAGTGTGGTTTTAGGACAGGTAAATTCACACTAGACCAAATATTCACACTGTGACAGATCTTGGAGAAGACCCAAGATACCAAATCGACACACATCACCTTTTCGTCGATTCCAAGGGCGCGTGATAGTGTGAATAGAGACGAGCTATGCAGCGTCATGTCTAGTTTTGACATATGTGCTGTCAACCCTGAAAGTCGCACAACGCCAACGTTTCGGACAGAACGTCACAGTTTGCAGCTACGCATTCTAAGTGGTCAAGGACTTCGTCTACCCTGGCTCATTAGTAACCACAATAACACCAACAGAGGACGACCATGCCAGGGATATAAAGACAGAAAGTGGAAATCTAGTAGTAGATTCAAGTCGGTACTAAGAATCTGGAAAGTCTACCTCTGCAGACTGTATAATGGCGATGACGAAACAGATTCCGCTATCAGACAGAATGAACTATGAACAACGGACGATAACAGCAGAGAATTCTGCCCCCCTGATCTTGACGAAGTTAGGAATGCTTTTTCTAAGCTTAAGTCCAAGAAATCGTCTGGAGTAGACAGACTACCTGACGAGCTCTTTAAGGCCCCTATGTCTGCGCCAATTATAGAGGTATAAGTCTCGTGAACATCGCGTATAAGATCTTCTTTGCAGCACCGTGTGAACGCTTGACTCCAATGTTAATGAGCTGATTGTTCCATTTCAGTATGGTTTCAAACCCGGGGAGTCAACTACCGATTAAGTATTCACACTACAGCGATAGTAAACATAGAGACAAGCTATACAGCGTCATCTCTAGTTTTGACATCCCTGCCAAATTTGTCAGATTGTGCAGGATGACATAAATGTCAAAAATGGTGTTAAACAGGGCGACACAACATCTTGTGACTTTTTCAATATCGTCCTTGAAAGGATCGTGCAAAACTCACTGGTCAAAACGAGGGGCACCATCTTTTTCAGTCATCGAATATGTGGATGACATTGACATACTTGGGCGAACTCAGCGAGATGTCATTGAGACCTTTACGTGCATTTAGGCGGAAGCGGTTAAAATGTGACTGGCGTTAAATGAGGGCAAGACGAAATACATGCTGCCATCGAAAAAGGACACGAACCACCGGCGTCTTGGCCAGGGCGAACATATTGGAGACTGCTGGCGAAAGACCGTGCCAGTTCGAAAGGTTTTTTAAGGAGGCTCAGGTTCGCCATGAACTGTAGCGGGGGAAGATGAAGAAGAAGAATGCCCTTGTGCCCTGACACCCACCAGAGTTCGTACTATACGAACTCTCCGCGTCGAGCGCTGCTGGAATGTCTGAGAGTATGTTTTTTTTCGTTGTAGGCTTCTGCTACCTGTTGGAGCACTCAGACACAAATACTGGTCCATTGTATTGCCAGACAGATACCTACCTTTACTGTATTATCCTCCGGCACACACCATGTCGGCCCCAAGAGTGCGCCACCGTGCGCGAGCAAAGACGGGACAGTCAGAGAGAAAGTGTTTTGGTGTGTCGTTCTGTTTCCGATATGTAGCACAGGTAGGCGTCTTGCAGATATCAGGGCATCGACGCTTAGACATCCTGCATGTGGATTAAGGGTTCAATTGTTTGATGTGGGACTTGACCGTTGAAGCAGGTGGACTCAATGCGGGTCCAGGTCTTGAGAAACTTCCCTTTGAACACATTCCGGCGGGTTAAGCAGAGATCTCATTTTCGGGGATCCCAGAATGACCTGGGACCCAAACAAGCCTTAGTGAGTTTAGTCCACCGACTTGGTTGAGAAAGGCCTAAGTTCATACACTAACTTGGAGCTGGTTAAAGGGTTGGACACAGCTTTCAGTAAAGCTTCGCTGTCACTGCAAACGCATACGTTTTTACGATAGCATATTTCTCTGACTGAAAGACAGACGCATATTATCCTAACGAAAAGTGCAGTCGGACGTTTTCGCGTTAAAAAAAAACCCCAGCGCCTGACCCCAGCCCAGAAAATACGAAGACAATCCTTTCCAGGTTCAGTATGTGGTCAGAGCCATTTCTGATGCCATAGAAATTTGACTGTGAAGCTATAGCGCAAGACAGGTATCATTGGATAAGAGGTGTCATTGCGTCAAAGGGCATATCCACGAGACAAGGGTCGTGCAAGCGCAATGGCATTCCAATGCGAGTTGTACCAAAAACCATTTCTCTTCAGACGACACATGGCTTTCAGTGCACACCCTATGATAAATATGTTGTGGAGTAGGAGGTTCATAGCATCTACAGCAGCGCCCGGCGTGTTGGGGAAAGCTCCCGTACAGCTGAGACAGACCGTTCTTTGGAGTTTGGTGAAAGAAGATACAACATGTTTGCGTGTTAGCCCGTTCGCCAGACAACCTGTTCACCAGAGGACCTTTGGCGGCGAAAAGCCCTATGCTTTGCAAAGGCACGTTTGCGTTGCTAGAATGCTGATAAGATGTTGGTAGTTTTCGGCTCACCATCCTTGCTGCTTCCGAAGTTTTGGGTTTCAAGGCTCCACCACGAAGAAACACCTGGTTCGATGACGAGTGCAGGAGGATTCACACAGCGAAGCAGGATGCATATAAGGCCTCGCTGCATAAAAGAACAAGAGCAGCTCGTGAGCTCTACGAGTTAAAAAGAAGGAAAGAGCATAAGCTTCTCAGTAGAAAGAAGAAAGAGCACAAGAAGCGCGCGATTGAGGACTTGGAGAGGTGTTACTGCGGACGTGATATTCGAAAGTTTTATCAACAGATAAAGCGAACATGTCAAGGTTATAAAGCCAGAACGGAAGCCAGCAGGGATGAGAACGGACACCTAGTAGTGGAATCGCAGTTTATGCTGAGAATATGGAAAAACCACTTCTGCAGACTGTATAATGGCGATGTTACTCAATATACCGCTGTCAAATCCATTTCCAATCGACGAAGACCATTGGCCATATCGAAACCCAAGTCGAATAAAGCTGCTGGCACAGACGGACTGTTTGCTGAGCTCTTCAAGGCAGCTACGGATGACCTGGTTAGGAGCATGTACCAGCTCATCCGTAAGATATGGTCAGAGGAAAGCATGCCCGAGGAATGGAGTCTTAGCATTGTATGCCCGATCCACAAGAAAGGAGACCCCTCTGATTGCGCATATTACAGAGGAATAAGTCTGCTTAACATCGCCTATAAAATCTTATGTGCCGTATTGTGTGAACGCCTGAAGCCTTTCGTAAATAAGCATAGGTCCTTATCACTGCTATCACTACGGCAGATCCTTGAAAAAACCAATGAATATCAAGTCGACACTTGCCACCTATTTGTCGACTTTAAAGCAGCATACGAAAGCGTAATTAGAGACGAGCTATACATCGCTTTGTCTACCTTTGACATCCCTGCTAAACTCGTCAGACTGTGCAGGATGACTTGGGAGAATGCTCGCTGCTGGCTCGCTGGTAAGAGCTGATCGATAGTTTTGATGTTAGAAACGGATTTAGGCAGGGCGATGCGCTGTAGTGTGACGTCTTCATTAGAAATGATGATGCAAAAATCACTGACCAACACAAGAGGCACAACTTGTTTCAAATCCTCACAACTCCTCACGTACGCGGATGACATTGACATAATAGGTAGATCACAGCGAGATGTCAATGAGGCGTTTGCGAGTATTGAGATGGAGGCGGCGAAAATTAGTAAGGCAGTAAACGAGGGCAAAACGTCATCGAAAAAGGACATTTACCACCCACGTCCTGGCAAGAACGTGCATATTGGCAGATATAAGTTTGAGGTAGTAGAGGACTTCGTCTACCTTGGCTCCGCAGTGACCTGGAACAACGACATCACTTCCGAAATCAAACGCAGAATCACTCTTGCCAATCGCTGTTTCTTTGGGCTCAGGAGGAAATTGAGTAATAGAGCCCTCTCCCGAACGACAAAGTTGACTCTATATACTACCCTTATTACCCCGCTTTTGCTGTACCGCGCAAAAGCATGGACACTATCAAAAGCGGATGAGGAGGTACTTGGTCAGTTCGAGAGAATGATTTTTCGCGTGATTTTCGGGCCTATAAACGCAGACGGAGGATGGAGGAATGGATTCAACCACGAACTTTACGGGCTGTACAACGACATGAGTCTAGCCAGCCATATAGGGCGAATGGACACCACAGCTCCAGCCCGGAGAGTCCTTGAATCCAACCCCCGAGGGAAGCAGAGGACGGCCGCACTTAAGATGGCGCACATAGGTGGAAAGGGACCTCAGCCAACTGGTTGTGCAGCAATGGAAAAGGCTAGCAAAAGATCGTGCTAGATGGAGAGACATGTTGGTTGAGGCCCAGGTTCGCTCCGAAGCGCCGCCTGTGCTTTGGGATTGACAATTAACAACGTGAGTCGATAAAGAGAACGGCGACATCGTCCGCATAGGCCTGGGCATAGATTCCAAATGCATTGAGAGCATCGAACAGAGAGGCGACCACCATACACCATAACAGCGGAGACAGGACGCCACCTTGCGAGCAGCCCTTATTTACGCCGGATTTGACACAATGTCCGAGACCTGCATCAGCGACCAGTGTCTTGTGCACCGGCATTGCTTTGATCCACAAAACCAGTGCTTCATCTAGACTTGTCTTTTTTCGTCTCCAAAGTATGGCTGCAATGTAGATGTGGTCTAAAACCAGATACATTCCTGATGACGATGATTATTTATGTGGATCACATCGGATCTAAAGAGAGCTTGAGCTGTGATCAGCACAGTGCTTCAAATTCTCTATTCGGCTCTTGGATTGTGCTGGATGAGTATCTCTCATTATTCTCAACACGATCAGTGCTTCTCTGTAGCTCCTACAAAATTGTCCTTCTTGCACTGCATTCCAGTGAAATGTCTCCCTTACCTGAGGGTCTACCTAATCTACAACTAAGACACAAGTCATCAAGGAGCTGTCTCATATCTATTTAATTTCTGAAATAAATACATCAAATTACCCAACGCCATCTGCAGCACTGACAATATCAACCAATTCCTCCTCTTCGACCACATAAGCCGGCTTAACCTCTCCTCCACCATATTTCGAAATTTCCTCAATCATCGTGTAAAATATTTCCTCTACGCGTACCCGTACGATTATTTATGCCTTAAGGCTTAACACTTCGTAAAGCCCGGTCCGGAGCAGCCAACAGTCGACGGACGAGCACCGGTAGGATGAGTGTTTGTGCTCCTGTTGGTGCATACCGCATCGGACTGCCGGCCGTGGATCAATTTTATTAATAATTTCTTCTCCTTTTAATTTCCATGATAAGTTATGCGAGAGCCTTGGTGTGGTACATGAGATGACCCAAAAGATTAGCGCGAACGACAGTGAAGAGAAAGGCCAGAAAAGGGAGTACGTGTGGACATAAATTTGGGAATCCCTGTAAATCGGGATTATTGATTCCGTTGGCTGGATAACAAAGGTTCAGCTTGTTGGTCATGCCGCATTGACCCCTGACCGTATAGCGATGCCCCCCTTGGTTCGAGGATCCATTGAAAGTGGTAATGATAATTGAATCGACGGATAGAGGTAGGCAGAAACCACGTGATGGTTAATGACCCGCAGCGGTGGCGGAATGTGCGCGAAATCTTAATTCATCAAACTGTCAGAGTGCGCGACATAACAACACAACCCGAAGGGTAGCAGCACCATTGAACGCGACAAAGGACAATTGGATGACAGCTCTAGTTTTACGGTTGCTTAATACAAACGTTCCAAAATGTGGCAGGAGATCGAGAAGGAAATGCCGGTTGGTGTTAAGTTGTCGTCACCATACCACCGCCGCTAACAGCAGTGACAATCGGTGAATTAAAGAAAAATGCCATCCACATCTACCATCATGCGGTCGTTGTACTCCTGTAACAGTAGTGTGCTGTGGTGTGGCTAAAAGGGAAGAATTCTTCCTTCACCTTTCTGGCGACACGAGGAGTAAAAAGAAAAAAACCCAAAAAACACCAAATAAGAGAAACCCACACTTAGGGAAACGCAGAATTTTTTGGGCAGGGCCACAAGGATTACCCATGTACCTTTCGTGTGACTTCCAGTGCACTTGGTTTCTCCGAAGTGGTGCCTCACCTGCGCCCACCTACCTACCTACTGTCCGCGACACCCGCTTCGCATCCGCATCCCGACTCGACATAATTTGTTGCTGAAATATAAATTGACTTTTAAGCAGCGCTGCCCGACTGCTATACCTATGTATCTACATTCGGACTGCTACAGCGGAAATGTGAAAGTAGTCCGCCGAACTCCACAAGGATTGTTCTCTGGCATTGATGCTGCTGGTGGCTTGGTTTTTGGGGGCAGAAATATTTATTCGGTACTCCATCATATCGTCGGGTCGGGCAGGCGAACGCGACCAAATTTGTGTGTTGACCAAACACGAAATTGGAAATGAAGGAGGAGGAGGAAGATGATGACGATGCTAACAGGAAGGTAACAAACAACTCTTTTCGGGCCATCATCATCATCGTTGTCGTCATCATCACCAGCAGCATCTTCTTGCCCTTTTTTCTTCAGTTGCTCTGGCGAGTGTTGAGAATCGAGTGTGTAGACCAAAAAAACGAACACCAACAACAGAAGGATGATGCCATTGAAAGTGTCGTTGGACATTGTTTTCGGTGTAAGGATCGTTTTTCTTTTTCGTCCACACCATCACTATGCCGACCAAGATAATCATTTTTATTTTTGGTGCTTGATGTCTTCCTGGGTCTTGGGGACGCTGACGTATTAGCCTCCAGACCTGATGCTGATGGTGTTCCTCTTCTCATTCCCTCTATTCTCCATCCCGTTGGCCCTTTAACTCTGGCGTTGGCTATGGCTTTTTGGCTTTTTTGACTTTTATGGGATCATTTGTTGTTTTCTTTCATTTTGCCCAAGAATCCTTGCGTCGAATTTCGGGCGGATCTTAAATAATTGAGTTTGGCACAATAAATTGCACATCTGGTTATGTGTTGACAGTGTCCAATGAGTTGTACCTTGTTGCTTGTTTTTGCTGTGTTCCAGGTCCAGCTTGTTGCTGGCCATGGGATAGGCGTATGCGGGTTCATTTATTATAACGCTTCCTCGATTTTGTTTATTTTTATTAATTCTTACGGTTTTAGGTCGAGATGAAACACCACCCATTGGATCATTCTACCACTTGCAGTCCATTGGTATTGGTACGTGTCGTCCTTTCTGGAAACATAATATGCCGCACAGAGTTAATGAAACCTGAACAAGCGTGTGACTGTTGCGATTTGGGTTTCATTTGAAAGATGGCCTCGACTTACTGGAATTGTTTTCGAGCTGCTCACGCCCACTTGGTGGAGATTTTATTCCCGATGCCATGGAATGCTAAATGGCTTTTGGGTGGGTGTTAAAAGTGACTCTATTCGACTCAACGCAACTTTGTTTCACAGTTTGTTAGCCCACAAGTTACACATGATTGGTCTTACAAATCTTGCGTCCAATTGATCTTTGTTGAATTTAGGAGCACTTGATGCTTATGAGTCATAGTGTGGGGGTAACTTTGCACTCAAAGTCCATGGAGGATCTGAGCCTGAGCTATAGCTGCCTTTCATCTTTGACGGTCCTGGGCAATGCTGTTTCCAGTTATCAAGACCAAGTTGTCTTGCGTCCACGAACACTTGGTCCTTATACCGGAGGTTCGGTTTTCCTTTTCTTCACGAACCAGGAGGCTTGGATTCGAAGACCATCCTAGCTGGAGCGTTGGTGTTCATGCGCTCGATGTGGCCGAGCCAAGGTTAGGTTAGGTATATGGGTGCCCTATTGACGTAAAGTCAAGGCTCACGTAGACTACGTTGAGTCCATTGTGCCCACCTGTTTTGTTTAACCCGTTGATACCTATACATTTACTGTCGAGCTGAACCAGCCAGACGAGGATAAAAATCCTAGTATTCTGTTCAGCCCGATATTACCTACCTCTTCTAGTCCCGAAAGGAAGTATCTTCCCAGGAAAATATTCCTTTTTTGGGCTAGCGCCGGGCATTCGCACAGCAGGTGACGAACGGACTCAATTTCCTCTTCGTCCCTGCAGCTTCTACAGAAGTCATTGTAGGGCTGGCCTAGTCGAGCTGCATGATAAGATAGCATGCAATGCCCGGTGAGGGCACCGACTGCCAGTCGAATGTTCCCACGATTGAACTTCAGCAGATTTTCCGTTCTTTTCTTATCATAGACGGGCCAGGTCAATTTCGCCGTTGCGCATGTATCTAAGCGACACCATCGCTTGTTGGCTTTCGCCAATAGCTCCGTCTGTATCTCCCTGTAGAGCGCACTGAGTGGTGTTTTGGCATCAGCTGAGATCTGCGCAATATTAGCACCTGATCCCTCCCTAGCCACCAACTCGTCCGCCCTCTCATTTCCGGAGATATTCATATGACCAGGTACCCAGCAAGGGGTCACCTCATTTACATTGGATATCTCTTCTAACTTCTCCTTACAGATTTTGACGAGTTTGGATCTTATCCATGCTGCCTGCAGAGCCTTAATGGCTGCCTGGCTGTCAACATAGATGCTGATCCTTTTTCCTGTGATATTCTCTTTGCTGATCAGGTCCGCCGCTTGCTTGATAGCGAAGACCTCAGCTTGGAAGACACTGCATCCATCATCGAGCCTGTAGGAGCGATGCATATCCCGAGACTCAAAGTAGACTCCGGCACCTGTGCCAACATCCATTTTGGATCCGTCGGTGTAGAGTGCCAGTTCACTTTCCGTGCGTACCATGTCACCGGTCCATTCCTCCCTGGAGGGAATTCTAATAGAGAATCTCCTCTCCCAGGAAGGAAGTCGGGTGACATAGTCCGTTACGGTTCTGAATCTCGAGACGGCCCATCGATCCAAGACTGATGCATGTCCATGAGGACTCTTTTTCCAGAGACCTAATTCCTGTAATCTTAGCGCAGTTCTGGTTGCGACGCTCTCGCAGTACAAGTCCAGGGGTGGGAGGCTCAGCATGACTTCAAGGGCCGCCGTTGGTGTGGACTTCATAGATCCCGTCACCGCCAGACAGCCCGCCCTTTGAACCTTTGACACACTCTGAAGATGACACTTTTTCTCAAGCGCTTTCCACCAGACAACCGAGCCATAGACTAGGATAGGTCTTACTACCGCAGTGTATAACCAATGTACTAACCTCGGTTTGAGGCCCCATGTCTTTCCAAAGGCTACCTTGCACGAATATAGTGCCACATAGGCCTTTTTGATTCTTTCCTCAATATTTTCTCTCCAACTAAGTTGGAGTCCAGGATTGTGCCCAGATATTTCGCAGATTGTCCAGGGATCAGATCTATACCATTCATACGGGGGTAGGTGTATCTTGGTACAGATCTTCTCCTTGTAAAGAGTACTACCTCTGTTTTCGCCGGATTTACTCCCAGGCCTCGCCCCTTGACCCAGCTATCCACTAACATCAGTGCATAGCTTAGTCTATCGCTGAGGACCTGCGTAAATTTTCCAGAGACTAAAATGGCAATGTCATCGGCGTAGGCCGTAACATTAAAACCCTCCGTCTCCAGAGTCTTGACCATTCCGTCGACCACAAGGAGCCATAGGAGGGGTGACAGAACGCCACCTTGTGGTGTGCCTTTATTTACCCTCACCCTTCCGCATGCTCCCCCTATCGTCGAATTTACTATACGAGTACCCAGCATTTGCCCAATCCACCTGCATACACCCGGGTTTATTTGGGCCATATGAAGGCTGGACACTATTGCCTCGGTACTCACGTTGTTAAAGGCACCCTCAATGTCCAGGAAAGCACCTAGAGTGAATTCCTTGATACTGAGCGATTTTTCTATCGCAGAGACTACCCTATGCAGAGCAGTATCCACCGACTTTCCCCTTATGTACGCATTATGTGATTGTGACAGATAACCGTCCCCAATCTCTTCTCTTACGTACAAATCTATTATTCGCTCCAGCGTTTTCATCAGGAAGGACGACAGACTAATAGGCCTGAAGTCCTTTGCAGTAGTGTGGCTGACTTTACCCGATTTGGGTATGAAAACCACCCTAACTTCCCTCCACGCTTGAGGAACATAACCCATCCTGAGGCACCAGGAGTAGATGCGCTCCAGCCATGGAAGAATGACTTCGCATGACTCCTGCAACATGATCGGAAAGATCCCATCCATTCCCGGTGCCTTGTAGGGGTCAAAAGATTTGATTGCCCACAGGATCTTATTCCCCGTAACAATCTTATCGACTGTCTCATGCTCAATACATTCCCTTGGCAACGTGTCCGCTGAATTGAAGATTCCTGCATCCTCGCAGCCAGGGAAATGACCTTTCAATAGTGAATCAAGCACGCTCTCGTTTGAGTCCGTCCAGCTACCATCAGATCTCTTCATAGAGGACATCTGTGTGGGAGCTTTTGCAAGGACCTTCCTCAGACGAGCTGCACCCGTACATGATTCAATAGAGCCGCAGAAGCTTCTCCAAGAGTCCTTCTTGGCGAATCTAATTTCTTTTTTGAGTCGCTTAACATTATCTCTATAGGTTGACCATTCAATGGCCCCCTCCTTTGCCAGGTTCCAACTGAGCCTAGAGATACGAAGCCGCTCTGCTATTTTAGCATTCCACCATGGTGGGTGGTTTCTTTTACTGGGTCGTCTGGTAGGACATGTGGCCGAGCCAATGTAGATGACGAATCTTTGCCCTCCGGACTATATCCACGTCTTTGTACAGCTCGCGAGTTCGCGGTTCTGTTCTCTCCTCCATTCACCTTCCTCACAGACAGGACCAAATATCCGGCGCAGAACTTTTCTTTCGAAAGAACCTAACATCAGCTCTGCCGTCTTGCTCTTCATCCAGCTTTCGGCTCCGTACAGCAAGACTGGCAGTATAAGCGTTTTGTAAAGCATGACTTTGGTTCTTCGAGTGAGTAGTGTTGACCCAAATTGTTTGGACAAACCGAAGTAGCAGCGGTTGCCAAGGGCGATTCTATGCCGAGTGTCCACTGTGGTGTCGTTTGTGGAGTTAAGTTTGCCTTGAGGTAGACAAACTCCTTAACCACCTCGAAATGATAGCTGTCAATCATCATATTCTGTCCAAGGTTGCGAGCGACGGATCGATTTTTGCCTGACATCATGTACTTTGTCTTTATCTCGTTGACTTTAAGACCATCTCATTTCGCCTGTTCCTCAATCGCCCTGAAAGTTTCTACAACGCCACGCCAAGACCGCGCGATGATGTCACTATCATTCGCGTATCCTAGGTGCTGGACAGACCTGTTGACGCTTGTCCGTCGCACTATCTGCTCCAGCACTAAATTGATCAAGTCGCATGATAGCGCATCTCCCTGCAGAATTCCGGCAAGCCATCTGAGCCTGCGGCCTTGTTGTTCTTCAGGTTTTGAATAGCTGTGTCGACTTCTTCGATGCTGAGTGGGAGGACTACTTCAGCGGCTGGTGTTGGGATTTCCTCAGTCCCTACCACTCTCTCTTGGTCATGCTCGTTAAGCAGCTGCTGGAAATGCTGTTTAAATATATCCACTATTCCCTGCGGGTCGGTGACAAGATTGCCTTCGCAATTTCAAAGATCCTTGGTGTCTTCTTAAAGCCTCCTTCAAGGCTTTTATCTTTCTTATAAAATGGCCGGTAACTATGTTAGTCCCTAGGCTCCTCGATATCTTTGAGCTGAAAGGCTGCGAATATTCCTTTCTTCAGTCGCAGTTTTTTCTTCTCCCTTCTTCTGGCTCGGTGCTCTCGCGCTGCCCTCGTTTTTCCCTGCAGTGCCTTTTGGTACGCCTCGTCGATTGCTGTTTTTTTTTTCTCACATTCGCCATCATACCACGGGCTTCTTGTTGGGGGTGGTAGGTAACCTAAGGTGTACTCGGCTACATGCTGAATGGCTGAGCGGCAATGCAGCCACATACTGTTGACATTTGCGCTCGTCGTAGGCATACCGGAGAGTTTTTCGCTTAGTTGCTCCCTGTGGACTCTGGTAACTTGCGGTGTGCTCAGGCGTCCGATGTCGAACATCCTCATGGTCGGCTGGTGCGGCTTTCTGACATGTTACAGTCGAGCTCTGAATCTTGCTGCTACGAGAAAATGGTTAGAGTCGACGTTTTGCCCCCCTTAATGTTCGACGAGTTTGACGAGTGTCTTGCGCCAATGAGCACATGGTCGATTTGGTTAACGGTTCGACCATCCGGCGGTTGCTCTGTGGATTGTGGATTCAGCCCCTTCGGTAGGGGCGTGTGCACATAAGAGGCTGATGTTGCGACCACTTATAGGTTTAAAGTCCATGACCTTCGACTTTAACCGCTTTCCCATGACAAATTCGCACCCCAACATGTGCAATATTTTGTAACAGCTGTAATGGACGTCGCAATCTGTTTTCCTCATCATACCATTTCCTATCCAGCGTATATCCTGGATCGCAGTAATATCCGTTTTACACTGCGTGAGGGTTATTTCCAGTTTATAAGCAGCTCCAGGAGTGTACAGGATTCTGACGTTCCAGGAGCATGGTCGCAAATCGTGTTCCTTTTTCGCGCCATGTTGTTCTTGAGAATGCGTCTGTTTATTTGCTCTTCCAACTTGTTGTGTTTTACGTGGGCGGGTTGTTGGCCCGCCGCTCAACCGCCAGTCGGGTCGGGGTATTGTAGCGCCCTCTTGCCTAGGGCGATCGCTGCGTACATTTGTTCACCTCTCAATGGTTGTTGTAGAGGCTATCCAGAGGATGCCGTGAGGAGGCTGTATGTCAACTTGACCCTGGCATTGAAACAGGAATCGTTGCTGGCATCTCGCCAGGTTGACAGCAATCAACAACTTTAGTTAATTTAGTAAACATTGGAACTCTGTGTCTAACACTCAATGAGCTAATTTACGCTATTGGAGAATCCTTGGACCGCATGTGTGATCGGTTCTAACATACAGAGTTTATAACAAGCGACCTGGCAGCTGTCATTGTGGAAAACCTTATTGTCATTGTGATTACATCTACTGAGGTACAAGACCTAGTAAGGGGTAGCAGCAATACCAACAAACGAGGTGAGTTACTTCTTGATCACCAACATATCAGATTTAACATCTCTAGTGAACTTAAGGAAGCTGAGCCTGGAACGAATTGGGCTCAACTTGCTGTTAAAGAAGATATCCTTCTTATGTTGATTGCACCGATAGATGATATCGAGGGGCGGATTATCAACTCAACGTTGCACTTACATATCTCATCCTTTAGAAACAGCTGTACACCCAGGACAAGAACACATATGTATGCGGTGTATACCCTGGTGGAATACAAAGCTCGTATCTCTAAGGAAACAGGTGAAATTTCTGTTTAACAGGGCCAAACGACAGAATAGTTGGACTATTCGAATGAAATTTAACCTCGAACTGAGGAAATCCTAAATAATGTCTTGGAAAAAACATTGCGAGAACATAGACTCGCTACCAATTGCGGTCCGACTCCATAAAGTTTTATCTCAAGAGCTCACAAGTGGACTCGAGCTGCTTCGTAAATCAGACGGTACCTTTATTGTCAATCGCAGGTAAACCCTGAAGACCTTGCTTGAGGTTCATTTCCCCGGTTTTGATGCCTTTTGACGATCATCCAACGTCATGAATATCATCGATGATAGAACGAATAGCCTCTTTGGTAGAATTTTTAGCCCCGGTGGAGTTAAATGAGCAAATGGCTCATAAGGCCCCAGACAAAGATGGTGTCTTTCCTGCTATCTTACAGAGAGGCCTGGACACTCTGATAGTTCTTTTTAGGTTCTGTTTCAACGTAGGCTTACTTACTTACCTGCTTTGATGGCGCTATAGTTCCGGGTGAACAAGGGCCTCAACCAACAAGCTTCTCCAGCCGGCCCGATCTTTGGCCAGCTTGGGCTACATCGCTCAAATCTGGAGAGACGTCAACTCTTTTTTCATCCCCAAGATTGGAGAGCCAAGTGAACAGCCTAAATCCTATCGCCCAATCAGCCTAACATCGTTCCTACTAAAAACAATGGAACACAGAGAGCTCCATATTAGAGGTGCCCTGGAGAATCAGATACCACTGCATCCAAATCAGTATGCATATCGCAAAGAACGATCTAGTGAGAATGCGCTACATCGCTTGTTGAAAACAGTTTCACACGTAAGGAGATCGCGATTTGCACCTTCCTCGAATTGAGTGGGCCCTTGACAATACTGTCTATGACTCGATCACCACTGCACTATCCTGCAAAGGTGTAGACACGAACCGGCGGTTGTGTTCGAATTCCGCTGTCCGAGGCAGCTGAAAAGGAAATGATGGTAACTTTCAGCGGAATACTGCTGATGGTCAATACCAGAGCATTCCAGAGACTTCTGAAGGGGAACGTCTAATGGCGAACATTCGTCAGATTGGACCGAGGGCTATATAAGCGGGAACACTCGCTCTCGGCGTCATTCAGTGATTCAGTATTCAGTATTCATTCCGTATTCGTACAATATTCCGTGTTTCAGTGAATCAGTGATTAGTCGGTAATCCAGTGTGAAAGTAATTAAACCACCTTCTGAGTTGTAGAGACAAAGTGTGTAATAAAGGTGTGTGTATGCAATCTATTGTAAAATGTGTAATAATTGTTCTATAAACAACGCAAGGTCACAGCGGGCAGTGAAAGCTTAAATTCGCAAATGCTAATTTGCTGGGAAAAATGTTTGCAAACTTGTGAGTTTGACAAAAGACACTTACTCTTAAAGCTATGAAGTTTTATTACTTAAGCAGTAAAGGCCCTCAGCACATAAATTTATTAAATTATGTCTGGGAAACAGCTTTCCACGTGACAATAGTCGGAGCTCGTTATGCGGAGAATCAGAATTAACATTTACTCTATAAGTCGCATACAGTTTTTTGTTATTAGTTAAAGGCTTTCGACAAGGTAGGGAACGTGAATGTTACATGAGGCATTGCGTTTGAACGTTGAATAAAGTGGCTGTGATTGAGTTTTGTTTGAGGGAAGAGATTGCATTGTGTCACGTCGTATGATCCTACCAACTTGTGATGACCACTACTTGGAGAAACGACAAGGTGACTTGAGAGAAACACTGTCTAATTCGATACCATGCACACTTTGTCACAATAGACCGCTCGTCAAATACCGGAACATACATAGCAAGAAAATAGTTAAGGTCTCAGTCTGGCGAACGAAGACAAAGTCACGATGCTATAATTGTCTTGTCCTTAAACCA
Organism: Eumerus sabulonum; assembly: GCA_951905685.1. Taxonomy (NCBI): domain Eukaryota; kingdom Metazoa; phylum Arthropoda; class Insecta; order Diptera; family Syrphidae; genus Eumerus; species Eumerus sabulonum. Next base: position 83,337,664 of record OX645063.1, on the reverse strand, counting down.
GTTTAGTGACAGTAAGATGGTGTTATATTTGGACTATACCAACCGCGTCAAGACTTCCCAACCAAACCAGTTTTGATAATCATCAAAGAAGTGTATGGTCCTATTTCCTACGTACTATTACGTACGTTGTTATTTAAGTCCTGAGATATAACAACACCAGTAATATGCCAAATTTCGTATTGTCTCCGTAAAGTTTGATAATTTGAATTGTAATGGTAATCAGAACGTTTCGTCAAACGAGTGCTGCTGTCTGCTGAGCTATTTAAGGCGGTAAGACGCACGAACCAGCTCATCTGTAAAATCCGATCTGAGCATAGCATGCCTGACGAATGGAATCTCAGCATCGTTTGCCCAGTCCACAAGAAAGGAGACCCCTATAACTCCACATAACTTCGCCAACTACAGGGGAATAAGTCTCCTTAACATCGAACATAAGATCTGGCTGAAGCTGTGGTGTCTAATCGCTCTACATTGCCTAGCCATCTTAGGCGTTGAATCCGTATACGCCTGATTAGATCTATGTCGCTATATAGCCCGTAAAGCTCGTGGTTGAATCTTTTCCTCCATCCCCCGTCTGCATTTATAGGCCCCAAAATCACGCGCAAAACCTTTCTCTCGAACCGACCAAGGGCCTCCTCATCCGCTTTTGATAGTGTCCATGCTTCTGGGCCGTACAGCAGAAGCGGGATGATAAAGGTCTTATATAGAGTCAACTTCTTTGTCGTTCGGCAAGAAGGCTCTTTTACTCAATTGCCTCCAGAGCCCAAAGAAACAGCGATTGGCATGAGTGATTCTGTGTTTGATTTCGGAACTGATGTCGTTATTCCAGGTCACTGCGGAGCCAAGATAGACGAAGTCCTTAACTACCTCAAACTTATATCTGCCAATATGCACGTTTTTGCCAGGACGTGGGTGATAAATGTCCTTTTTCGATGACGTTTTGCCCTCGTTTACTGCCTAACTAATTTTCGCCGCCTCCATCTCAATACTCGCAAACGCCTCATTGACATCTCGCTGTGATCTACCTATTATGTCAGTGTCATCCGCGTACGTGAGGAGTTGTGAGGATTTGAAACAAGTTGTGCCTCTTGTGATGGCCAGTGATTTTTGCATCATCATTTCTAACGAAGACATAACACTACAGCGCATCGCCCTGCCTAAATCCGTTTCTAACATCAAAACTATCGATCTGCTCTTACCGGATTCGGACGGAGCAGCGAGCATTCTCCCAAGTCATCCTGCACAGTCTGACGAGTTTAGCAGGGATGTCAAAGGTAGACATAGCGTTGTATAGCTCGTCTCTTATTACGCTTTCGTATGCTGCTTTAAAGTCGACAAATTCTCCCAAGTCATCCTGCACAGTCTGACGAGTTTAGCAGGGATGTCAAAGGTAGACATAGCGTTGTATAGCTCGTCTCTTATTACGCTTTCGTATGCTGCTTTAATGTCGACAAATAGGTGGCAAGTGTGGACTTGACATATTGGTTTTTTCCAGGATCTGCCGTAGTGATAGCAGTGATAAGGACCTATGCTTATTTACGAAAGGCTTCAGGTGTTCACACAATACGGCACATAAGATTTTATAGGCGATGTTAAGAAGACTTATTTCTCTGTAGTTGGCGCAGTCAGACGGGTCTCCTTTTTTGTGTATCGGGCATACGATGCTGAGACTCCATTCCTCGGGCATGCTTTCCCTTGACCATATCTTACAGGTGAGCTGGTGCATGCTCCTAACCAGGTCATCCCCAGCTGCCTTGAAGAGCTCAGCAAACAGTTCGTCTGCGTCAGCAGCTCTATTCGACTGGCAATCTTCGATATGGCAATCTTAACTTCGTCGAGGTCAGGGGGACAGGATTCTCTGCGGTCTCCGTCGATTAGAAATGGATCATTCTGCCTGACAGAGGTATATTGACTAACATCGCCGTTATACACCACAGAAGTGGGCTTTGCATATTCTCAGCATCGACTGCGATTCTACTACTAGGTGTCCGTTCTCATCCCTGCAGGCTTCCGTTCTGGCTTTATGACCTTGTCATGTTCGCTTTATCTGTTGATGAAACTTTCGACCGTCCTGCCTGCAGTAAGACCTCTTCAGTTTCTCAATCGCGCGCTCCTCGTGCTCTTTTCTAAGAAGCTTATGCCCCTATCTTCTTTTTAACTCGTAGAGCTCACGAGCTGTTCTTGTTCTTCTATGCAACGAGGCTTTATATGCCTACTGCATCGCTGTATGATTCCTCCTGCACTCGTCATCGAACCAGGTGTTTCTTCGTGGTGGAGCCTTGAAGCCCAAAACTTCGGATGCAGAGTTTTTCAGGGCTTGCTTGCAAAGGTTCCACTGCTATTCTATTGACAGCGTGGAGGGTTTGGGTGAATTGGAAAGCTTAAGGGAGACGTGATCGGTAAAACCAAGAGCGGTTTCTGGCGATAGTAGTTTTCCGACTTCATAACTTTGTATTGTTACTCTACTCCGCTGTGTTCGTGATGTCCGTAGTGGCATCTTGGCCACTACAAGTTAGTGGTCTGAGTCGAGTTTAGCTCCTCGGGAAGTTCGAACATCAAGAATAGTGGAGGAGTGCCTGACGTCGATCGCGACGTGATCAATTGATTGATCTGGCGACCGTCAGGTGCCTTTGTGTATATCGAGGTGCGGGAAGCGCGTTCTGGCTAGAAGGAGATTTCGCCCGTGGCAAGGTCAATCAGCCTGTGTCCGTTATCGGATGTGGTGTTGTGTAGGCTATGTATGCCGATGACTCGTTCAAAGATGCTTTCCTTACCCTTCCATTGACGTCTGTATGTATGTATGTATGTATGTTGGCGTTACAGTCCATGAAGGACCTGAGCCGAGCTTCTCTCAATCACCCTTGTTGTGTGTGATCTCATTTTCCCATAGGTGAAAGGGACCTACAGTTTATTGCCAGTTCCGAACGGCGAATTTCGAGAAGCTTTTCATAACAATTAGACTATACTTCACAGGATTATTTCTGTGGTCAGTCTTCATTTACTTTCAAAGCATTGACGTCTCCTAGTACAATTTTGATATCTTAGCTGGGACATTGGGCATACGTTCTGTCTAGGAAATCGTAGAACTCATCTTTGGTGGAGTCGGCCTTTGTCTTCCTTGGGGGCGTGGACGCTGATCAGGCTGATGTTAAAAAATTTAGCCTTGATATGGATGGTTATGAGGTGCTCGCTCACATGCCGAAAGCTTAGGACTTAATGCCTTCATCCACCTGAAAGAACACATCCGCATCCGAACAATCGTTGCCCTCTCTCGCTATAGCAGTCGCCGTGGATGCAGTTTTTCATCCGCTTCATACCCGGTTATGTCCGCTTTATAGTGGTCTAGGGCATCCGCTAGTTATTTGGCTGCACGTGGCCTGTTCAGGGATCTAACATTCCACGGCACAGCCGAAGAACGGTTCAGTTATTTTTGCAGGGGTCATCAACATTAATCCGGTCCGTTTTATGCGAGGCTTGTAGTTGTGGCGGAGTTTGTGTTTGTTTTTATGGTTACGGCTTACTAGGCCGTAGCTCAACCGACTAATCCGGTTTTTTGGCACAAGAGGCTCGCCATTCGCCCTTCCCTGTCTGCGATTTCCATAGGTAAGCTCCAGATGGCACCACGAGGAGGTGGGGATGGGACTTACTAACAGTGCCGTAAGATGTTCGTCTGCGGTGGCTCTTATCGGTTCTTAGAAATCCAGCATCCGTCGGGTAGATGCTATCCCTACGAGGCCTTTGCTAGTCCTTTTCCATCCATATTGACCTCCATATTGAGCGGAATAAAAGTTCTTTCATACCGAAGATTAAGGATCCCGCCGTAGTTAAACTTCAGTTGTAGCTATGCACACTGCCGATCTACTATTTAGATCTCGCTGAAGTACGAACAAATTCGTTCTCCCGAGCAAGTACGTTTAAAACGTTCCGTAGAGTTATGCTCCATCATCTAAGTACTTTACACTCAAGTGATCTCTAGATTCCTCACAATCTTTCGTAGAAAAGCTCTTCTGCTTCAACCTAACAAAATAAAAATAAAAATTTACACAAATCCAATTATCCCTTCTCCAGATTTTGCACATCCAAGTGACACCTCTTCACGGATTCCTGCGAATCTGTTCACGTCACTGTTACCATTGCGAAGCCTTCCACTACTATCTCCAGCTTCAGTCCCTACGTGAAAACCTTCCGTTATTAGTACCCAACTGATTTATCAATTAAACGACATCCAAAACGATCGGGACGCTCATTAATTTTCGTCGTAAAATTCCAAGTGTTCGCGGTGACAGATTTGGCCGGCATAAAGGGACCATTAATTAAGGACTGATCGGTACAGAGACGGGCGAGCAGAGAAGAAAGACATCAGAGTCTTAAGAATTGCAATTACTAATTCCATTGAAATGATACGAGAAACTGTTGCAAGGAATCATCGCATCGCTTACTGCATCGGTCGGGCCATTGACACATGATTAATGGGGTGTGGCACCAAGTGTCCTGTCCCGAATCTTCGCACCTTCTCCGGTTCATGTACGACAAAAAAAATAAAAATAAAAAATAATAACGTGAATGTCAAAAGTAGAGAGGAATACGAAAAGGAACAGCTCCCATCAGACACCAAGTCTCGAGGAGGTAACAAACGCAGAGCCATCCAATAGCATCCCCTAAAGACGTTTGACCTTCCGACAAGAAGACACTACGACCAAGTCATTGCATTGAGTGTTGCTCCCTCGCTGTCGTGTCTAAGTGATTTCAAATTTTAATGTTCGTTCACAATCCACTCGAGTTCGTTCTTCCCAGCGCCCACCACCAGCCAACGGACAACAGACCTCCGCGGATCATTCATTGTGCGCGCGAGCGCGCTCCACAAACTAATATGATTAATTTGCGATCAGATAAAAATCACGCGAATTTCGTTTTTTTTTCGCTTCCACTTCCATCACAGCGCACAGTTCCTTGCCTCCTGGCCACGACGACTGATCGGTTACCATGCAACGACGGCATTGGTGGCGATGACGATGACTCGGGTCGGGATACCCCTATATTCAGCTTAGCTCGGCGGTGCCGTGAAGTGCAGATTCTAGAATTAATCATGAATTATGGAAATAAGTCGGTTTATGGGCATGTGGCATTATGTTCCAAGGAACTACCAGTTTCAGCTCAGTCATGATGGAGCTCTCGTGGTCAGGGAATGTTTCGCCACCGGGCCAGCAGTGGCTGTGTTGGGGAAAACACTTTTAAATCACTCGACGTCACATTACAAAATTATTCATCTTTTATGATCATTGTGTGATCGGTGGTAGATCACTTGGTTTGTTGTTTTACTTCGTTGTTTTTGGTTTTTTTATTGTTTATTGCTAGTTCTGCAACAATAGAAATCGCATTCTTGTGGCAGGAGCGCTCTGTTTTGGTCGTTTCAGGCTTAAATAGACAAATTGCTGATGTACCTGCTTCGGGAAGATAAATCGTGCTAGAGCACTTTCGTGGTTATCCTTTCTTCTGCTTCGACGACTACTGACGATCTGCTTGGCGATATATAGAGCGACGCGACGGTGGCATTGGTTGGAACTTCCTGATTATCAGTTGCTTCGATGCCGAACCGGACTGGTTGGTTTCAGTGAGCCACAGAGGTCGTGAGAGAGAGAGAGAGAGAGAGAGGGGGGCGGGCGCGCTTATAATTTATGCATTTCCAATTGTTGGGATTATTATTATTCAGTCGGTGGTGGTCTAGGCCACCTACACAAGTGGGTCGTGGCAGGGGCCGTTGTTGGGGCCATCGCAGGGCGAGTGCATGACTGGCGTTGTGACACTCGTGCCGCCAATGAGGCTGCTTATACTGTCGTTGGCTGGCTGGTCATCTGATCAGGGTGTTTGGGTTCGATTTACGTTCAACGATTGATTTATGTTTGATGGAGGATGGTGGTTGTTATGGGCCGGCTCTTTGATGTGAAGCCGCTTATGTGGGAACATTATAATTAGTCGTTGGCTAATTGATTGAGACTAGTGCGCTTGGAGTGGTATTATTAGTGTCTTAAGAACGAGATGAGGAAGTTGTATTCAGAGAAAGGAGAAATGATTCGAAAGGGAATTAGAAGTCAGAGGCTGTCAGCAAGCTCAAGAGCTCACGTGTGGAAAAAGGCCATTTGGTTGTGTATTTGCCATAGAAAAATGTGAGTGTGAGGTGGGATTTTGAGGTATGGGCGACATGTGTACGGATCCTTAGAATACGCGGATCATAATCCTGGAACTTTTCGATTGGTCGAGTGGGAGGAGAAACTGATAAGTATTGAGAAACTCCGTCTATTCGACAACGAAAAAGTATTAATTGTAATAGAATTGGATGGGATGGACCGGACAAAAAGCTGGTGAGAAACTATGACATCTATTAAGGCGAATATCATCTATTCGGATGAGGATTTGTTTTTTTTTTTTTTTTTTTTGTCTTGTTATACTTCGCACACGTTAAAGAGTCATACTCTTATGATGTCACACAACCTGAACGGTCGCAGATGTTCGTTCGCTACTTTCCTGGGGTGGTTGTCCTAGATAGGTTTCGAGAGAACGACTGAATTTTCACGTTGGTTGTAGTTACCAGTAAATTATTCATGGCATTTTGGTGTTATATTCCTCCCTTCTTCGGGCGCCTTGTCGTGGCAGGGGGCTTGAGAGGTCATAGACCTCGAACTAAGACTCGAAGACCCCAAAAATGAATGGACAAACATATGGAATTAAGTACTCCAGGTGGTATTCGCAGCAGCGGATATCCACCCACGATCTCCTTGATTGCGGCTGGGGCACGGATTCTGGAGGCCCCGTAATTCATTTTTAACCCTGCGGCAGCCCGGATTGACATCGACTCCTGCGGCTCATTGATTGACCATCTGGTCGGATTGAGCATGAGCGGCGCATTCAGCGGAGGCGACACCAAGCATGCTCGCACTTTCGGCATGAGCCTTTAACCCTCTAACTGGGAAGGTTCAACCACCCAGTAAGAGCGTGATCAGTCCCCGAATCGACTGGGCCGGAAGCGTTCAGGGTTCTGCCATGGCTGGCGCTGCCACCGGAAATGGTGGTGGGCTGACTTACGGACTCTGAACGCCGAAGGCGAAGTCGCTACGGGTCCCACCAGTCTTCGAACTGGCGAGGCGGTCCAAAAGCGGTGTTCGAAGGGCAGACACTGTATATTCGACTTTAAGATCAACGGAATAGGGGTGTTTGTCGACCTGAAATTCAGGGGTCAGACCTGGCGCTGTGTGATATTTGGTCTATCATGGATTTTCCTGGCCTAAGACCACATTGATAGGAATCTGTCGAATTGTTCACGAAAGGTTTCAGGCGTTCATACAGCACGGCAGTGAAGACCTTATACGCGATGTTAGGGAGACTTATTCCCTTATACTTGGCGCAGTTTTGGGGGCCTAGTTTTTGATGGAGCATTCATCGGGCATGCTTTCTTTCGACCATATCTTACAGATGAGCTTGTGCATTTTCCCAACCAATTCACCTCCAGCTCCTTTAAACAGCTCAGCAGGCAGGCCCTCTGAGCCAGCTTCTTTATTAGACTTCAGGTTTGATATTGCTACCTTAACCTCGCCTAAGTCAATTGGATGGATTTCTCTCTCATCCTTGTCCAGTGTGAATGGTACGTTCTGCTTGACAGCGGCATCTCGACCTTCTTCGCCGTTATACAGTCCGCAGAAATAGCCTTTCCACATTCTCAGCATAGACTGTGATTTAACTACGACGTGTCCGTGTTCATTCCTGCAGACTTCCGCTCTACCTTTATGACCTTGGCATGTTCGCTTTTCAAACATCATCCCTGCGATAACATCTGACCTTCTCCTCGATCGCACGATTCTCGTGCCCTTTTTTTTCAGCTCGAAGAGTTCACAAAAGCTCACGTAATATACATACTTTTCATGACTCACGGGATCGGCATTAAACTTTATGTCCCTTCCACCAGTGTAAAAAAAAAAAATCGCACACAACATGGGTGATCGAGAGAAGCTTGGCTCTGGCCCTTCATGGGCCGTAATGCCACCAGCAAAGCAAAGAGCTCACATGCAGCTCTCGTTCGTAGATGCAACATGGTCATTTATGCATTCTGTTTTTCTGCATGCACCTGTCTGCACTCATCATCAAACCAGAGGTTTCTCCTAGGTGATGGCTGAAAACCTAATACATCAGAGACAGCATCCATGATGGCACTGTTCTATGGTTTGTACAGGTGAAATCGGCTCTAGAGAGAGCTTGCTGCAACAAGGTAATTCAAGATGCTGGAGGAATGTCAGGCGTCGATCGCTATATGATCGATTTGATTAACATATAATTGATCGGAAGACCGCCAGGTCCCTTTGTGAATAATGAGTTGTGGGAATCGTGTGCTAGTTACCAGGTGACTACGCCCTGTCACAAAGTCTATTAGCCTGAATTCGTTTTCGGACGTGGTGTCGTGTAGGCTGTGCTTTTCAACGACTCGTTCAAAGATGTGCTCTTTACCCAGCTCCGTGTTGAATTCACCTAGAACTGTATTGGTGTCTTAGCTGGGACATTGAGCATATGTTCTATCTAGGAGGTCATTGAAGTCATCTTTGACTCTGACGTGTTTTTTCCTTCATTCTCGAAGACAGCTTTGATGCCGATTGTTATGAGGCATTCGCTTACATGTCGAAAACTTAAGCCTTTTTGCCTAAGTCCACATAGAACAACAAATTCGTATCCGAACAATCGTTGCCTTCTCTCCCTATAGAAGTCGCCGCTGTAGATGTCGCAGTTTTTTATCTGGTTTTTACCCAGTCCATCCCATTTTGGAATGCTGTAATGTCTGATTCATAGCAGCTTAGGGCTTTTTCTTATTGTTCGGTCGCACCCGGTCTGTTAGATACTCTTGTAGTTTTATACGTTTGCCGGGGTCATCTACATGTAGTCCGTCCATTAAATCAGAGGCTTGTGGTTGTCTCTGAGTTTAAGGTTTTTTTACGACTGAACCTGTTCTCTGGCGCAGGAAACTTGCTATTCGCCGGTCTGCGTCTACGAGGAGTTGGGGATGGATCTCACTAACAATGCGTCTACTACAAGCTGTTTATCTACGGTAACTCTTCTCGCTTTTTTAACAGGCCAGAATCCGTCGCATAGATGCTACCCCGACGAGGCTTTTGTTAGTCCTTTTATATCTTTTCAGCTGGGTATTAGGGTGAGGCGCTTACCCTTTTGAGTTTCGTTGTGAAATACATAGAACAAGGCCTTCATTTCTGACTTCAACGAGGTGGGTGCATACTATGGCGATTCTTTTGCTCGCTCCCTAACATCTTGATCGTTATCTGAGGCCATTAACCTTCCAAAGATTTAAATCAATAGAATGCTGCTTCTATAAAATACTCACAAATCTCATATCTTATGGCCTCGATATTATTCAAAGTCAGCTCAATTACTAACAAAAAAAAAAAAAAAAAAAACACCTAAATCACTTTCCTGACAGATAGACCCACATTCGATGTCATGTTTAACAAAATATTCAAAATCCATCACTCGCTTTTGTTCCACAACAAAACCAATTATCACCATCGATGATTCAGTACAACCAACGCATTTTTCACAACTTCGTTTGCCATACATTTAATACAGGTTAATTTCGTATCGATACATTACTTCGCATAACATAGTCAACTGACAGCAATAACCATATTTTGAAAGTAAATTATTCAAAGTTTGTACACAAACAAGCCAACATGACCCACTTCATTAACATTAACACTTTTTCCAATGCGCGAATACTTCCATGTTGAAGTAGATTAGTCTTTGTTCTTTGGTGGCTTGACAAAGCTGATTGGTTGTCGCTTGACAGACGGTGTTCTTGAGATAGATTACCAGCCAGAGTGGCTGGTAGATTTATGATCAAAGTTCATTCTGAAGGAGGTGTGGGGTTAATGGAAATATTTTACACCTTATGTTCGATAAAATCGGTTTTTTTAACATTTTCGATTAGATAAGATATTGGAGAAATATATACCGCCAAGAAAAGTTCAAATCGGTTAGGAGATATGGGCATTGTGGTGTGTGGAACGTAAGTTATAGAAAATACGATCATGTAGAACCTAAGTGGTTTAAATATGCATGTGTGGAACTTGAGTCATCGAAAACACGGTTACTGTTACGGGCACATAAGGCTGGCCGACTTCCCTTATAAATTTACATGCAACATCCAAATACACACCACTCATCCGGCTAGAAAGCCAGCATCACGATTTTGCAATATCCACAGGAAAGTTACCCATAAAAGTGACTTCGAAAACGAAATCAGGGGAAAGCAACGTCCTACAAATCTTTCATAAAAGTAAAATTAAATTGTTCCCCTACATTTCGGTCAGTCAATAAATAAAGCAAATCCCATAAATCCTATCCGGTAAGAGAATACGTTCCACCGACCTCCAATCAACGTCCTCCCCTAGCCATTGGAACACCACATGCGACTGCGAACAGAACGTGACGTATTTGTCTTGCTATTATTGATTGAATACATATTTTACTGTAAGCTCGTGCCGCATGCCTCACGCCACACGATGCGACAGTGAAATTCCCTGAATGTTACCGCAAACAACGCGACGATGATGCTGTGTAGGGAAATGCAGCGAAAGTGTGTACGTGCCTTCCTAAAATTCTCGCGATCGACATGAATGGTACAACGTTAACAGTTAGACTGACACGCTGTACGAAGCAAATGAGAGGCATCACAACATGGATTGTCAATTTTATGAGCAGCCAGCTCGATCCCTTTGTGTGTGACTAAAACGATCATAAGATCCAAAGTCATGACACATGGTGTAAATATTGTTATGATGTCGATGCCTTAGGATGGATTCACTTTGGCTAAGTCGGTCTCGGATGTGAGGATGAGAGAATCCTGGGTTCATGTTATGCTTGTTTGAATGGATAGTGTTTGCTTTATGGTAAGAAGGCATTAGAAGAGGTTGCTTAATGGTCGAATCATGGCTGGGAATTTTAAGTGTTTGGCTTTTTGATGGCGGGCGCTTTGATGGTGGTACTGCTGATGTTATTCTTCATCTTGACGAGAGGGGACGAAGGAGTTTAATTAAAATTTAACTTATGTAAGCTGTTCGGTCTTATTCATGTGTTTGAAGGAATTACTCGGAAAATATTAGTAGTCACTTGAGTCGGGGAGAAGAATTCATCTTCCTGATTACATCTTATATGTACTGACTCTCCTTGAATCCATGGCGGTAGAAATCAAAGTCCAATTACAGGTCGTTAGGATAATCACATCCCTTCACGTACAATCACTACCATCACAGGATTGCAATTATAAATCCTTCTCGCGCCATTCTACCGCGATTTGCACCTCCGAATTGCATTCCACCACACCAAACCCGCCGTTCGCTTAAATCAACATTTCAAATCGACAAATGACTTCATACCGACTGACCAATATCTCCAAGGATCATCGACTCGTTTTCTCAGCGCACCTACCGATTATCCGTAAATCTGGGTGAGATAATAAATTCATATCGCGATTAAAAGCGCATTAACTCATTAAGTTGCTGACGATGTTCATGTCTGCTGGGACTGAAATGTTAATTTGACGAAAGAGCGAACTAAAGGAGGAGCATTACTGCGTCCTTGGCGGTCATGTAGACATATTTCTGACGTATGCTTCCGTCGAATGCAATTCGGCTTTTGTATGTGTCCTTCATCGTCTAATGCGATCCTCTTACAAAAAAATAAAAATAAAAACAGGATGCACGTCAAACAAAGCGTACACACAGTGATCAGCGATCTCGTATCGAGCAAGATTCCTCTCCACCATGACAGTCTATCGTTGTCGCGCCATCAATTGCCCGATTGTGTGACGGGATCCGGGATGGCGAGGAGCGGAAAGCTAAAGAATCGGATCGTGGATTCTATTACAAGAATATCGAATTGCATCATGGCGGAATGGAAGCGTTCCTTTTCAAATGATGTACATTAGGTACGGACGAAACGATGGTCAGACAAAAGGAGAACAGATCTGTGGATGGCTAAGTAGCCTCCAGCTACCTCTGGCTACCTTCAGCTCGTGGTTTAATTTTTATTTGTTTTTTTTTTTTTGTCGTGCACTTGTTTCTTTTACCATCCACCACAGATTGATGATGATCTCGGCCATTCGTAGAGTGAAGTAAGAAAATGAAACGAATTGAAGCGGGCGTGTGTCTGTAGAGCGGTATGCGATGACTGTGAGGATAATTTGTCAAAAAAACTGACTTCTAATTCCAGTTGACGTTGAACAAGGCTCTGATCATAATGATCGCGATTCGTGATTGTTAGATTCTTAATAACTTGTGATGAGCGGATAAGCAATGAATAAGGAGATGGGTTCGAGAAATTGTAGACCGATGTCTGGGGCGTGTCTGCCATGGAAGACAATTTGGTTTAAGTTCTGTCACCAACTCGAGGGTTTCAAAATGTTGACAAAGACCGAGATCACTTAGGAATCGCGCAGGGCAATTAGAAACCTGATACCAAGTCGGCTGTTACCTTGCAGTCCATCTGCGCCAGAGTTACTTACTTACTTACTTAGGTGGCGCTACAGTCTGGTGAGAGCCTGGGCCTCAACCAACAAATTTCTCCAGCTGGCACGGTATATTGCCAGAATTGCACTCCCAGTTGGTTAAGGTCCTTTTGGCCAACTTAGATTCGGTCATCCTATACCGCGTCGTCCTTCCGTGTTGAATTCGAGGACTGTTCTGGCTCTATATGGCCTAGCCATCTTAGACGTTGGATCCGTAGTCGTCGTACTAGGCCGATGTACAGCCCATATAGTTCGTCGTTGTATTCATAGATTCGACACTGAATTTTCCGCTCGAAATTACCAAGGGCCTCCTCATCCGCCTTCGTTAAAGTCCAGGCCTCAGCGCCATAGAGGAGGGCCGGGATGATTAAGGTTTCGTAAAGTGCAACCTTGGTCTTTAGAGAAAAGGCTCTACTTCTCAATTGCCTCTTGAGCTCAAATAAGCAGCGGTTGGCAAGAGTAATTCCATGTTTGATCTCAGCGCTGGTCACTAGTGAAGCCTTGACTACTTCGAATTTGTAGGTGACAATTTGGACCTTCTGGCCGAGATATCGTGTGTGTTGTGAATCTCTTTTGGCTTCATTTTACCCTCGTTAACTGGAAGACCCATTTTAGCTGCTGCTGCTTCAATGCTTTCGAACGCATCATTGATGTCCCGCTGTGTTCGTTAAATTACGTCAAAGTCGTCCGCGTATGGAAGCAGTTGTGCAGGCTTGAAATAAATCATACCTCTTGTGTTGGCCAGTGAGTCTCGTACGATCTTTTCAAGCACGATGGTGGAAAAATTACACTACAGTGCGTCACCTTGTCCAAATCCTTTTTTAACATCAAAGGTCTCAGTTAATTCGTTACTGACCTTAATAGAGCAGCGAGAGTTCTCCATTGTCATTCTGCACAATCTTACGAGTTTGACAGGGATGCCAAGACTAGACATGGTGCTGTATAGCTCGTCCTATGCACACTTCTTGGGTCTTCTCCAAGATTTGCCGCAGTGTGAATATTTAGTCTATTGTGGATTTACCTGGCTTGAAACCACCTGATACAAACCTATCAGATTATCCACAAGGGGTTTAACGCGTTCACACAGTACGGCAGAGAAGACCTTGTATGTGATGTTAAGGAGACTTATTCTCCTGTAGTTGGCGCAGTTATTGGGCTCTCCTTTCTTGTGGACTAGGCAAACGATGCTGAGATTCCATTCTTCGGGCATGCTTTCCTCCGACCCTATTTTACATATAAGCTGGTGCATGCGCTCTACCAGATCATCTCCAGCCGCCTTAAATGGCTCGACGGACAGGCCGTCTGCGCCCGCGGCTTTATTATTCTTGAGCTTTGTAATTACCAGCTTAATATCATATAGGTCAGGTGGATGAAATTCTCCTGCATCTTGGTCCTTTGCGAATGGGGCATTCCGCCTGACAGCGGTGTTAGAGCTTTCATCGCCGTTAAATAGTCTACAGAAGTGTTCCTTCTCTCGGCATCGACTGTGACTCTCTACTAGTTGTCCGTCTTCATCCCTACAGGCTTCCGCTCTGCCTTTAATCATTTACTGTCATCCTGATGTCATCCTGATCTCACGATCTCCGTGCTCCCTGTTTTATTTTTTTTGTGTCCTTAAAAGCGTGTGTTCCTTACTCCTTTTCTGCTCGTAATTTTCACGAACAGCTCTCGTCCGTCTATGTAGCACGGCTTTGTAGGCGTACTGCTTTACTGGTTTCTAGTTGCCGCTTGTTTTGAAACCCAACATACAGGGGCAGCGTCTCTGATGGCGCACTGACAATGCTCCCACTGTTGTTCTGTGGATTGTTCCGGTGTCGTCGGAGTTTGCGAGAGGTTGGAGGAAACTTGATTAGCAAAGATCCTAGCTGTCTCCCACGATAGGAGCTTTCCGACGTCAAACTTTCGTTATCCATCTTGACTCCAAGGCATCCTTGATATCTTCATTCGTACCCTGGCTACAACAACGTAGTGATCCGAGTCGATATGGGCTCCACCGATGGATGCTGGAGGATTGTCTGGCCTTGATCGCAACGTGTTCAATCTGATTTGTGGTAGACTGATCAGGTGACAGTCAGGTTCCTTTGTAAATGTTGTAAATGTTGAGATGCTGGAATCATGTGCTACCCGGAAGGAGATTACGCCCCGCCAGGAAGTCGAGTAGCCGATGTCTTTTTTCAAACGTGGTATCGTGTAGGCTATATTTCCCCGTGATCGCCTCAAATATGTCCTCTTTGCCCAGTTCCGCATTAAACTCTCCGAGAACTATTTTTGTATCCTAGCTGAGACATTGGGCATTGGGTTCTGTCTAGGAGATCGTGGAAGTCATGGATCATCCTGTTCTCCAGTTGGCGCGTAAACGTATATTATTGATGCGGATTGTTATGAGGCGTTCGCTTACATCCCGAAAGCTTAAGACCTTTTGTCGGAGTCTTCCTCAAATAACGAATCCGCATCCGAACAAGAGTTGGTGGTTCTCTTTGTAGCAATTCCCGTGGTAGATGTCGCAGTTTTTCATCCGTCTTTTACCTGGTCCATCGCACTTCTTTGAGTGTGGTTATATAACCGCGGCTGAGGGTTTGCTCCGGGTGATTGTCTGCCCCCGGTCTGTCAAGGGACCTCACATTCCAGGTGTAAACTCGCAAGTCATTTAATCTGTTACAGGGGTCGTCAGCCTTGTATCCGTCCGTATCCGAGGCTTGTGGTTGCTTCGCAACAATTGATTTTGTACGTGCTAAGAATGTTACCCCTAAGCACAAACCCCTAAACTGGAGGGCCAGGTTCCTTTTTCCCCAAGAACAAGGGGGTCGGGTCGCTGCAAACGTTGGTTCACTACCTTGCGGATACCAGGGCAGCTATACAGGTGTGGTCACGCGGAGGCTGTTTGTCGACTTGGATCTAGCAGGGACAGAGATCTAAACTGGCGTTTGCCACTGTACACGCGATCAGCTTCTTTGCTCTGTGTGCTCGCTCACTCTCCTCTGCGCTAGAGTTACTTTCTCTTGAAGATCTTCAAACTCATCTCTGAAGACATACACGCCTGGCAGTCGTTTGCAGCCGCATTTACATAACTCCAGGTCGTGATTTACGTCGTCTTAACCCGATTTATTTGCAATCATCATTAAATCATGGCGAAATCTCTAGGCTGTAAGTGATCCGTACGATCTGTATCTCCATGGCTTGTCACAATAAGCTCAGGTAAAACGTCAACATTAAATCCATTAAGTTGCAAACTAATCAACCAAAATGAATGGCACCACTTCGTTTTGTGGCTGCTTCAACAGTTGAACAACTGCATAGTCGGAGCTGCAATCCGACCGATTACTATGCAAACGACACAAATGACAGACAGTGACTTGATGCCAAACAGATTTCACCTTATTCCGTCATAAGACAAAAGGCTACAATCTCACACATGTTGCGCGTCGACGTTCCAATCCAGGTGCAGTAGTTTGGCAGGAAGATAGCCTCCGACTATGAGCGAGGAACAAAGTAGTACGGATGAAACGGAGAGGAGAGATTCATCTAAATTAAGATCGCGCTCTGTAATGAGGCAACCACAATCGCCTGCAACACCTTAATAACAATTCCATTAACACTAATGTCTTCATTGTATCTGTCAGTTAATGGCGGTCTTTGAGACGATCCCCAATCCCCATACGTTCGGATCACTCACGCACATTTGTGCCCGTACACTGTACACATTCGCACAAATTAGCTCGCCAAATGCGAAAATAATTGCTGAAACAAATGATGATCCACTGGTGCCTCGAAAGTACAATACACCGGCAGCCGGTCATCGTTCATCCTTGTTGTATCGCCTTCGTTTCGTTCGGTGTTGCGGCGAATGCGCTACGCAATCGAGTAAGTCATGACGGCCCCACGATTGAGATTGAAATAAAAATGAAGAAATTAAAATAAATAAAATTGTCTGTCGCCGAACGAGATACGGACGAGGTGGTAGGATGGATGATGGTGAACTAATTCGTGGTTTGGTGGTGCTGAGGATTTGCACCAAAATGCTATTTAATCGGTTGGGGAATTATATCTTAATTCCGCGGTCGACGATGAGATAAGTTCACACCACGGGCGCATGTAGTTCGTGGATGATTTTCCGGCGTAAGACCATTGATCTCGCAACAATGTAGCGAGGGAATTTTCAGTGCAAAAATTGTTGTTTGCCGTCGTTCCAAGTCCCATAAGACGAGTTTGTATCTAATCATCGGTATTGAATGGTGCGTAGATACTCGTAGGACGCTTCTTCTTTCATTTTTGAAAAGTCGAAGTGTAGACTTCTGGGCGTTCTTGTGCTGCTAAGCGCAGACCTACCCGTTGTCTGGATGTGTAATCTTCGAAAGATGCGTGTAGCTCGGGCTACTGACATGTGCGATTCGCAAAACCAAATACTCGATGCGCCTACGTACTAAACCATACCCTGCACCCATCAACCACTCTCCTCGCGGAACTTCCGGTGGGTATTACTTGGCGGGGCTGGTAGCACCTTATGCTATGCGCTCCAAGTCGACCGTTTCAGCTGTTCTCATTCTCTCCAGCCTTCTTAGCTCGTTCTGCACGCTCGTTGTAAATGAGTTGATCTCCAGCTAGTACTCCTCTGAGTTTATCATATGGTTCATTAGAAGCTCTGAGAATTGCAGGTCCATTTTTTCTTCTACAAGGCGTCTGCGTGGAATAGAGCGTGCTCCGCCTCTTCCTTTACCTCTTGACATTCTGGGCAGAAGCGCGAGCTCACGTCTCCCCAAATCTGTGGAGATATTTTCTGTAGCTCCCGTAACCTGACAGGGATTGCGTAAGGTGGTAATTGCAATCTCTGTGTGCCCTTTTCCCCCAAACCTCGACCGTAGGGATCAGCATATAGGCCCATCGGCCTTTTGTCGTATTGCCACACCTGGCTTGCCATAATGACGCCCTTTCTTCGGCTCTAATTCTCAGGATAACCCTGTACCCCTGACGGTCTGTGGTTTGCCCAATTTAAACCCTGTGCATCTCATTGGCGACGATAGTGATGGGGACCATACCCGCTATGACACAGGCTGCTTCATCCGCGACTGTCCGGAAACTGTATATTGAGAGCTTTCCTCTCGCCAACTTCGTTGTAAGGGCTCCCGCCAAGACTGTCACAGCGTATAAGAGTATTCCCACTCTGGGAAGCAGAATTCTCCTCGCATATCCTTTTTCACCGATGTTTGGCAGCATTCTGGAAGGCGACGCTTGCATTTGTGACGACTTTTCACTACAGTATTCGACATGGGCTTTCAAATTAAGTTGGTTGTCGAGCACTAACTCCAAGTATTTTAAGGCCTTTTAGACTTGATTGGCAGGCTTGCAACTCGGAAGTTTGCTTGACGACTTCCGTCTTATGGTCGGCTTGTTCAAGGTCGGCAGACTCTAGCCAATTTTGGATTACGGCGACCGCTTCATTTGGGGCAGGCTCTACCTCATGAATGTGTTTTGCTACAGTAACTACGGCGATATCGTCAGCGAAATCGACAAAATTGAATTCCTGTGGCAGTGTTAATCGCAGATTTCTGTCATACAGTATGTTCTACAGAAGAGGTCCAAGCACTGAGCCCTGAGGGACTCCCGCAGAAACATTGTAATACTTAAGGCCATCGTCCGTCTGATACATCAGCTTCCTGTTAGTGAAGTAGTTAAGGATTATCTTCCCAAGGAATTGTGGTGCACTCATTCTGGTCAGAGACCTCCTACTACAAGACCAGTTTGCGGAGTTAAAGGCATTTTCAACTTCCATCGTTACCACCGGACAGTATTTCTTTGTGCCCTCCCGCCATCTTTTCCTCCGTGTTGCTTTAGCTACTATGTCTACTACATCTTTTATGGCATCGACGGTAGAGCGCGATTTCCTGAAATCGTATCGGCAGTCAGAGAAAGCTCCTCTTACTTCCGCCACGGCGATTAGTCTGCCATATATGATACGTTCCAGGATCTTTCCCGTTGTATCTAGCAGACGTATTTGCCGGTACGCCGAAGGCTCTCTAGGTGATTTGTTTCCCTTGGTAACAACACCGGATGTTGAAGTTTCCATGATTCCTCCGTCGTTATTAAAGGGATCCAGTCTTTTCTAATATCCCCCTTAGATCTAGGTCTGCTTCGTTGCAGAGTTTATCAAAGCATCTTCGATTGCTTCTTTTGAAGGCTTTTCAAGGCCACGTCGCGCCAATCTGAAGGTAGTTCTTGGAACTCTGAATGCTGTGATCTGCGTTGGGCCTGAAGGCATTTTGCCCTGAGCGTTTTGGTCTCATCGGATATCGCTGCATCGCACGCTGTCGCGGTTGTTTGAGTTAGTTGGTGCGATCTGTTTCTGGTTAAGACGTCAACATTTCCTCGAAAGCCTTTTTGTCGAAGAATGCATCTTTCCACTTCGGTCCAGTTAACTGGGGGCACTGCCTGGTTTTCTCTGGACCTATTTCTTGCCTTCTTTACGACAGGTGCACGAGTATTTCCAGTGATGCAAACGCTTCGAACAGAGCTGGCCCTCTTGTATCCGTGGTCCTATTACTTGTACCTATTGGCTGCTACTATCTATAACATTTAGTTATTTTTCGGGGAGTTTTATGATTCTGGTGTGGATATTCCGTGGTATATAGGCGAAAAACGCTGTCATTGATTCCAAGCGGCTGAGCCAGCCAATGTTTCACCAACAGGAGAGTTTTCGAAATACCGAAGCAAATGATAATCAAACCATGCAAGGTCGGGCTAAACGGAGGATGGATCAACACTTGCCAGCCAAGTTCTGTCATTTTGTTCCGAGACATCAAACATGTGTGTTGCCTGATATTGTCGTGATGGAACACGTGGCGCACGAGCTATATACAGTAGAGAGCTGAATTGACCATTTCGCCAGGTTGTAATTGGCAATTCCCCTTCAATCCAACCAAAAGCTCAGCATCACTTTGTTTGCCGTCAATCAAGGCCGTAAAGCCATTTGTGGATTGTTACCAGTCTTCGACTTGGATATTTTTGTACTCAATGCACCTTTCATCACCCGTAATTAATGCTCTAACTATCCAAATGCAACATTTCATCGACGTTTTCAGAAATCTCCGGAACGAAGTCGAGCAATCCACTCCTAGGTTCAGTCACATAATTTTCACCGTACACTTCCTAACATTTTCAGGCCATTTTACAGCCTTTTTACTTTTTTTTGTAGTAAAAGTGCACCAAACAGTGCAAAGTGCATTTTAAAACGAAGTCTAATATGTCACCTTTCAAACGCGCCCTTGATCAATATAAGCGAATTGGTGCGACCAATATATGGGCATCAACACCATTTAGTGACAAGACATGGAGACCTTATCGCGAACCAAAGTCGAAAACTTATACTCAAGTTTTTAAGTGAATATTTATAGTTAATTTATATTTTCTAAAATATTCTCCGCCGTTTAAACCAATTTTTGGAACGCTTTTCCAACCCCGGTTTATGTACCTCTATGCCTGTGATTCGAACCGATCAGCCGCTTCTTTAGGTGCCAGGAAACCTTGACCCCGCATTTCGTTTTTGGTTGGGTGACCACTCATTAATTCGATATGGGTCGAAGATCATAGAAAAACTTTGCACTTAACTGATTGCGTGCTCTACCTTTGATGCGGTCATTCTCTGCAACGTCGTCCCTCGATGTTGGAGACAAGGACTCTTCGAGCCGCAGCTGTAGTGTCCATTAACTCTTCGAAGTCTATCCACTTTAGAGGTTTGTTGCGTGGTTGACTCTTCTCCTCCACTCTCCGTCAAAACAAACGGGACCGAAGAATATACGCAACATTTTTCTCTCGAAACGACTAAGGGCCCATTCAACCATTTTTGATAAGGTCCAAGCCTCTACGCCGTAGAGGAGGACCGGGATGATCGGGTTTTATAGAGAATCACTTTAGTTTTTCGTGAGAAAGAGCTCTACCGCTCCATTGCCTTTTGAGTCCGAAGAAATAGCGGTTGACAAGGGTTATTCTGCATCTAATCTCAGCAATGGTGTCGTTGTCAATTGTTACCAGTGAGCCAAAGTAGACGAAATCCTTGACAACATCAAAGTTATAGCTGAAGACACCTCACCAGGAACCTATCAAGTTGTTCACGAAATATTTCAGGCATTCCACAGCACGGATGAGAAGATGTTATACATTGGAGACTTATTCCCCTATAATTGCCGCAGTTGACAGTGAGATTTCATTCATCGGACATGCTTTCTTCCAACCATACCTAATAGTCGTGCTGGTGCATGTTCCCAACCAACTCAACTACAGATCCTTTAAATAGCTCAGTAGGGAGGCTGCTTACGCCAGCAGGTTATTAGACTTCAGTTTGTTACCACCTAGTCTAAGTCGGCTGGACGAAATTCTCTTCAATTCACCTTCATACAGTGTGAATGGTGCGACCTGCCTGACAGCGGCATCTTGGCCATTTTTACCGTTGTACAATCCGCAGAAATAGTCTCTCCACATTCTCAGCATCGACTGCTATTTAACTAGGAGGTGTCCGTGTTCATCCCTGCAGACTTTCGCTCTGGCTTTATAACCTTGGCCTGTTCGTTTTATTCTTTGGTAAAGCTTTCGAATGTTGTTTCTGCGATAACATCTCTTCATCTCCTCGATCACACGCTTCTCTTGTTCTTTCTTATCCCATCTGAAAAGTGCCTGCTCCTCCCTTCTTTACCGCTTGTAGAGCCCACGAGCAACTCTCGCTCGTCGATGCAACGTGACCATGTATGCATTCTGTTTTTCTACATGTACCTGCCAGCCCTCGACATCAAACCAAGGATTTCTCCTATATGGTGTCTGGAAATCTAATACACCAGAGGCAGCATTCCTGATGGCGCTTTGACATCATTTCCATTGCTGCTCTATGATTTGTGCAGTCGGCTCTTTAGAGAGCTATAGGGAGACACAATGTCCCGAAGTCAAATGGATTGTAAAGGACTAACAAAGGCCTCGTAGGGGTAGCATCTATGCGATGGATGTTGGCCTTTTAAAAAGCGAGAAGAGTTACCGCAGACGAACTTCTTGTAGTAGACGAATTGTTAGTGAGTCTCATCCCCACTTTCTCGTGGTGCCATCGAGTTTCGTTGAGTTTCCTGCGTCAGAAAACAAGTTCCGTCCTAAAGAACTTCAAACTCAGAGACAGTCAAAAGCCTTGGATTTAACGGACGGACTTCATGTTGACGGCCCCCACAAACGTATAAAAGCACAAGAGTATCGGCTCTGCACTTGTTATGTTAGGTCCCTTAAGCCCTAAGCTGCTGTCTAGCAGACTTTACCACACTCCAAGAAGTGCAATGGGCTGGACCGGGTAAAAGAAGATGAAAAACTGCAACATTTACTACGGCGACTGCTATTTGTTGTTCGAGGTGGACGTTCGAAGCCTTTCTTCGGACAGACGTAATCACATCCAACTATTTTCGTACCTCCAAAAGGCTGCTCAATGAAGAAGCGTCAATAGATATATTTTTGTGAAAGTATGCAGTATTGCTAAATGCTAACTTTTGCAAAGATTAGTGAACGTGATTTGAGTGATTGCAGGAAAAAGAGCAGTTTTGCTGGGTAATTCGCTTTTTCATCTTTGAATGGAAAAATGGACACGATGTCAACATTTCCTGATGGCCATACTGAAATGAGTAAGGTAGAGGAGGTTAAAAGGGTACCGCATATCAAAGTAGTTAGCACCCTGCATAAGAAATTTGAAATGAAAGAGCTTTCGCAATGCTTACAATGCTCACAATGATCAACAAACCGTTACAGAAGGTGGAGGGAAGACAAGTGCATTATTTGTAGAAGCTTTGGAAGTGTTCAACATTTTTCTCTCAACAAGAATTATCTAGTGGAGTCCTTCGGCTCAATAGACTTAGTTTAATACCGAGAAACTTAAAAGAATTGTTCAGTGCTTATCAAAGTCAAGAACGTTCGTCACTTGTGAAAACAGAAGTGTTGAAACCTGAATATCGAGAAAACTCCCGGACCTAAACGATTCGATAGAAATATGTAGGACCTCTATGTCCTTTTGCTCACTATCCCCCATTACTTTTGTCCCGATGTTCGAACAGTGCTGGTTTGCCTACCATGAAAGACATCAAGATGGAGATCCATGATCATTTATAAGTCAGCAGCATCAGTAAGAGCCGAAGAAAAATTTGTCTGTCTGTCCGTCGTTTCAATTCGTCCGAATCATTTCTCTATCCCATCTCTCGGTCACCGTTCTATGATCTTCTGTCTTGATCTATTTCACTGTCCAGCAGCACGACAGTGAGCCAGTACTATTGGTATTACAAAGAGCAGAAGCGACCACTCGACGTCGTCGTCTTCGTCATCGTCATCGTCCGCAGATCGTACAGGTACTAAGGAAGATTGCCGAAGAACGTGCGAATACCATCGAGGCAAATCGAATCCAAACTGCAACGAAAGGCACAACGAGAAAACCAAATGGAAAAAATAAAAAAAAACAAATTTCCCAGACCATCCGCACCGAGGAGCAAAGTATGACCGGGAAACATGGCACAGAGAATTTGCTCTGAAATTAATGAAGGCGTTCTACCTGCAATCCATTTAATTCTTATAAACGATCTCGTCCTAATGCCACTGTGCTAGTACGGCTATTATAAATTACACCAAGTGCTCGGCGGCATGCGGGAGGAGGAGGAGGAGGAGGAGGAGGTGGATCAGAGACAAAACACAGTGAGTTGGAGCAATTGTCTGTGTCCAGAGAAGAGGCTCGATCATTTTGTTCTGTTTCATCTACTTGGAGTTGGAGGGTTGTGCTCCGGGTGCGTCATCATCATCATCGTCGTGGTGATCGTTGTCAGGAGCACCGAATAGATTGGTGGCTTTCCCCATTCGTTATTAGTAAAACTACTAAAACTATTATTAACTGTATCTATCTCGTTTTCGCTCCATCCTATCGGGACTATGGACGAACACGTGCATATCAGTCGGCTCTGGTGTACGCCAATTACGATTGCATTGGCAATGCAGTAGCGCCTAAGAATTCGCGACCGGAATGGAGAGTACTGATGCTGCCTGAATCGCTTATACTTGGCTGGTGGTGTTCGACGAAGGCCTGCAATTGCTTTTGGCTATTATTAGTTGTGTCCTGATGTTTGTTGTATCTGCTGAAGAGTTTTAATTTCGCCTTCATTTCGTCTTGGTCAGGTTTACGAGTAAGTTTGGCGAATCGAAGTCGGACTCGAACTCGAGAATCGTTTCTAGGTTTTGAGCTGATTATAGGTTGGGAAAGTGAAGAACAAGAACAAAAAACAAAAAGCGATCTGGAGGTTATGACGATTTGTTGGTAGTCTGGTTGAGTTTAGATAATAACTTTGTTCGTCTCTGATTCATTCGTCTGAGTGGGGAATTTATTATTGACTTGGGGGCCCGTTCAGCTTGTTGATGTTTCACGAAGTGCCTAGTGGTGGTGTTGGGTGTGCTTCGGGGTAGGGGCTTTGGTTGAGTAGTATGTCACGACTCGTTTTATTAGTGTCACTTTCCCCTTTAATTTGTTCCGTATGTGGTGGCAGGGCAGTGGCGTTTGGGAATTTCAGGATAAAGTGATTGTAAGGATAATTGGTTTATACTAAAGCTCCTATGAAAGTTACTTGGTGGGAAGATATACTTACACGTTCTGCTAGTACCTGTTCCTTGGTTAAGGAGAATTTTCTGACTTCTGGCTCCATTGCACCATACAAGCTAAAGTGAGTTCCAATAGCTTATGGACTGGCCAGAAAGTACTGATCACTAATAGTCTGGCCTAAAGTGGACAACAAATGGGTTTGGTTTTTTGTTGAAGGCTTCTGCTATCTGTTGGAGCACTCAGACGCAAATACTGGTCCATTGTAGTCCAGACAGACCTACTTACTTACTTACTTATCAGGCCAGCGATCCATGGAGGATCTGAGCCTGAGCTATAGCTGCCTTTCATCCTTGACGGTCCCGGGCACGCTGCTTCCAGTTGTCAAGACCAAGATGTCTTACATCCGCGATTACTTTATACCGGAGGTTCGGACTTCCTCTTCTTCTCGAACCAGGAGGCTCGGAGTCGAAGACCTTCTTAGCTGGATCGTTGATGTCCATGCGCTCGATGTGGCCGGCCGAGCCAGTGTAGTCGACGGATCCATGCTTTCCGGACTACATCCACATCTTGGTACAGCTCGTAGAGTTCGCGGTTGTGTCTTCTTCTCCATTCACCTTCCTTACAGACAGGACCAAATATCCGGCGCAGAATTTTTCTTTCGAAAGAACCCAAAATCAGCTCCGCTGTCCTGCTTATCGTCCAGCTTTCGGCTCCGTACAGCAAGACTGGCAGAATTAGCGTTTTGTAAAGCATGGCTTTGGTCTTTCGAGTGAGGAGTTTTGACCCCAGTTGTTTGGACAAGCCGAAGTAGCAACGGTTGCCGAGGGCGATTCTCGATTCTATGCCGGATCTCCACTGTGGTGTCATTTGTGGAATTTACGTTTGCCCCGAGGTAAACAAACTCCTTAACTATCTCGAAATTGTAGCTGTCAATTGTTATATTTTGTACCAGGTGGTGAGCGACGGATTGGTTTTTGCTTGACAGCATGTATTTCGTTTTGTCCTCATAGATCTTAAGACCAACTCGTTTCGCCTGTTCTTCAATCGCCGTGAATGCTTCCACAATGCCACGGCGAGAACACGCCGTGGATGTCGATAACATCCGCGATCCGCGTATCCTAGCAGCTGGATGGACTTGTAAAAGATAGTGCCTTCCCTGTTGACACCTGCCCGTCGCACTATCTGCTCCAGCACCACGTTGAAGATGTCACATGACAGCGCATCTCCTTGCCGAAATTCGGTGCATGTTTCGAATGGTTCCGCCGAGGTCCTAGAACCGAGTTGCACGGTGCATCGCGTTTTTTTTTAGCGTGGCGCGACACAACTGGATCAGTTTTACCGGGATCCCGAATTCGGCAATCGCTCCAAACAGTTCTTCACGATGAATGCTGTCGTATGCGGCTTTGAAATCTATGAAAAGATGGTTTGTATCGATTCGAAACTCGTTGGTCTTTTCCAGGATTTGTCGAAGTGTGAAAATTTGGTCTATAGTTGATTTGCCGGGCTGGAAGCCGCACTGGTAGCTGCCGATTAGTGCGGTGCAAAATGGTTTTAGACGTTCACACAATACGCTGGACAGGATCTTGTATGCGACATTGAGCAGGGATATACCTGCATAGTTCTTGCAAGAGGTAGGATCGCCTTTTTTGTTGATGGGGCATATAGAGCTGGTATTGCAGTCGTCGGGCATGCTTTCAGCTTCCCAAATTCTGCAGATGATCTGGTGTATGCTTCCTACCAGAACATCGCCGCCAGCCTTGAAGAGCTCTGATGGCAAGCCATCTGAGCCTGCGGCCTTGTTGTTCTTCAGCTTCTGAATAGCTGTGCCGACTTCTTCGATGCTGGGTGGGAGGACTACTTCAGCGGCTGGAGTTGGGATTTCCTCGGTCCCTACCAATCTCTCTTGGTCATGCTCGTTAAGCAGCTGCTGGAAGTGCTGCTTAAATACATCCACTATTCCCTGCGGGTCGGTGACAAGATTACCCTCGCAGTTTCGAAGAGCCAGGGTGCGCTTTTTGAAGCCTCCTGCAAGGCCTTTGGCTTTCTGGTAAAAGGCTCGTATTTTATGTTTATCCCTAGACTCCTCGATATCCTTGAGCTGGGAGGCTGCGAAGATTCTTTTCTTTTGTCGCAGTAGTTTTTTCTCCTCCCTTCTTCTGGCTCGGTACTCTTCTTGCGATGCCCTGGTTTCCCTCTGCAGCGGCTTTTGGTACGCCTCGTCGGTTGCTGCCTTTTTCTGCTCACACTCGCCATCATGCCACGGGATTCTTGTCGGGGCTGGTAGGTATCCTAAGATGGTTTCGGCTACTTCCTGAATGGCTGAGCAATGCAGCCACATATTATTGGCATTTGTGTTCGACGTAGGCATACCGTAGAGTCTTTCGCTCAGCTGCTCCCTGTAGGCTCTGGCAACCTCCGGTGTGCTCAGGCGCCCAATGTCGAACCTCCCCCTGATGGGCTGGTGCAGCTTTCTGACATTGGACAGTCGAGCTCTGAATCTTGCTGCTACGAGGAAGTGGTCAGAGTCGACATTTGCCCCTCCGAATGTTCGCACATCCAGGATGTATGACGAGTGCCTTGCTTCAATGAGCACATGGTCGATTTGGTTGGCGGTTCGACCGTCCGGTGATCGCCAGGTTGCTGTGTGGACTCGCTTGCGAGGGAATCTTGTGCCACTTATCACCGCATTATGAGCTGTCGCAAAGTCAGCGAGTTGGAAGCCGTTATCTGTTGTTGTATCGTGGAGGCTGTGCTTTCCGATCACTCCGCCAAGGGTGTTTTCCTTACCGATTTTGGCGTGGAAGTCCCCGAGCACGATTTTTACATCGTACTCCGGACAAGCTCCGTAGGCGTTGTCCAGGAGGTCATAGAAGTCCTCCTTGATAGGGTCTTAGCCTCGTCGGTAGGGGCGTGTGCACATATAAGGCTGATGTTATAAAATCTGCCTCTGATGCGGATCACAGCCAGGCGATCACTTATAGGTTTAAAGTCGATGACCTTCGACCTTAACCGCTTTCCCACGACAAATCCGCATCCCAGTAAGTGCAACCTCTTGTGACAGCTGTAATAAATGTCGCAATTTTTGTTTCTTATCATACCGTTTCCCATCCAGCGTATTTCTTGGACCGCAGTAATATCCGCCTTGTACTGCGTGAGGATTCCTTCTAGTTTATGAGCAGCTCCGGGAGTGTACAGGGTTCTGACATTCCAGGAGCATACTCGCAAATCGTGTTCCTTTTTCGTGCGTTGTCGTCGTCGAGTATCCGTCCGTGTATCCGAGGCATCTTGCTCATTCATTACTTTAGGTTTTTTTTACGTGGGCGGATTGTTAGCCCGCCGCACAACCATCATTCTGGTCGGGGTTTTTTTTGCTGCATACGTTTGATCACCTCCCAACGGTTACTGAAGAGGCTATCCAGAGGGCGCCGCGAGGAGGCCGTATGTCAACTTGACCCGGGCATTTAAACAGGGATCGTTGCTGGCATCTCGCCAGATTGTGAGCAATCAACAACTTTACCCTGTATGTCCGAGCCCATGCCCTCCGGGTTTCCCCAATAGTCATTGACTATTACTGCGCCCTTGCGCCGCTACATTGGGCTACATTTTACTTACCTTACACTAGACCGTGTGGTACCTACAATGTCCCAATCTTCCCCATCTTCTCGAAAAAATGAACTGAGCATTTTATTTTTATACAAAATCATCTCTTTTTATTCATCTTTCGTTGATCATTTTTAATAACCTATTACTAACCCTAAAAATAATACAATTTCCTTACAAGCGCTAATAAAACCACTTTTACAAAAAATGGTACGGATCCTAAGACTATTTATTTATTTTTATTTATTTTAAAAAAATATAATTTTCCTACATCTCTAAAAGTATCTAGAAAATACCTCACTTATCTTAAGTTAAATTTTCGTAGACAGATACGTTTTCGATTTTAATTTGTACAAAATTTAATTTTATTTAAATTAATTATTTTACAGTTATTTATTGTATTTCATTTTTTTCTTATTGGAAGGACTTTGTTTATTTATTGGCAAGACCTGTTTAGTTTAAATGCTTTCGATAAATTGTTGTTATGGCGAATAGGCGATGAATGTTACAATAAAATGCATATTGAGTGGGATGTAGTGAGGTGGCGAAGGGAGACTATATTTACTATTTGTAGTCGTTTTAACGGTAATTCTATGTGTAAGAGTCTTTATTGGCTTCTTAGTCTTGGATACAGTATGTACAGTTGCGACCTATTTTCCATTCGAGATGAGTATTAATATTAAATAAAAAAAAAAAAAAAAAAAATCCTCTTATTGTTCGTATTTTATTTATGATATACATAGACACGAGTACATACAAAGAGAAAATGAGGTTGTTTGATTCTAGATGTGTAATTCTACTAACTCTTAACGATTAATGGCAAAATGGTTAACCCTAAATGTAAACAGAAATTATTATTAACTGTACAGTGATGACGTATAACTTGCGTTTTTATCTTTAGATACAAGTAAAACAAAAAAAAAAACAAAAAAAAAGAAATATAAAAATCGTTTTAAACTGATCGTTGCCACAGCCGAGGGGGTAGCTATTGTATAAGAAGAAGGGCGACAGTCACATTTACATTCGCACTCTCATCTCGCCGTCGAGATTTTTGCGCTGCTGCGGTTGCGGTTGGTGTCGTGGCAGCGATACCATATGATGACCGGTTGGCATACCGCCGACGACGTGCGGCGATATTGATGGCGATCGTGTAGCTAACGGTGATAGTGATGGTGAAAAACTGGGCGACATAGCCGATGATGTGCTGAAGCCACCGCCGGGCGCGTCGTGACTAATTGGTGAACGTGGCAGGAGGTATTGGTTAGCGGGTACGGTGGAGTGATGACTGCCGCTCCCTCGGCTGGATAATACTGGAACGTTAATCGATCTAGGTGCGACATTAGTCAGGAGTGGCGGTGGTATGTGCTTGGCCGTGTGTGCTAGGGATTGTTTGCTCTTTGCACTGGACGATGCTCCACTGTTGCCGCTGTGCACCGAGAGGGTGTCGTCTTTCAGTCTTGCTATCTCTGAAAACACATGAGCTAGTGGCTGGTATTGTGGACCCCAGTCAAGCAGGTAGTCCCAATTGTAGCTACCGGTGAGTTCTTCTTCACTATGGACTATTGAGCTGAGCGAGCCGTTCATGGATGGGCCCACATTACCACTGCCGACAACTGGTACATCGCCGAAGCCCATGACGTGATCGACGGCCGCACCAATACTGCCGGCGGTGGTTGCTGCTTCATCGGTACTGCTGGCGCGATCACTTCCCCCGGTTACGTCATTTAGCTTGGCGTAGATCAGGTTCGTAATATCTGACTCGCCACCAGGTTCTTCGTCGAACATATGAAGCGAGTCGATCGGCAACGTATGGTGGAGGTGTGAGTCTTTGTTACTGCCACCTATGCTCTCGGAGCACCGTCGGGAAGATGTTGACGCGGCGCCAGTTGTGTTCGGGTTGTCGACTATTCCCAGACGAGCAAGGTACTCCTGAGTGTTTTGCACCGAGATGTCTGAGAGACGGCCATCGTCACTGCCGCGGTGATGATCACGGTGAAGGGGCCCCTCATTGATCATGCGGATTTCTTCGTCTTCTCCATCGTCTTCTGCTGATCCTCGTCCGCTCGATCCTGATTGCTCAGAACCAGACAACTCCGAGGTTGTAGCAGCGCCTGAATTCGAACTCGCAGCATGCGGTCCGTATGGAGGGATCTCATCATACTTTGGCGGTGCAAATTGTCCCGCACTTCCCGTCGCGCCTGATGCTCCTCTGATAGGAATTGTGTCAAAAGCACTAGGGTCCACGTAGCTGTTTGAATTTCCAACTGTCTCGGTACTTAGGTTCGGTTTAGATACCTGTCGATGACGTCGATTTCGCATGTGCAAGAAGAGAAACACTCCGGCGAAAGCGCAGATAGCTAGCAAAAACGCGATCAATAGACCTAAAGCCCAGTCGACAATACCTCCACCGGATCCTGCACCACCAGCACTGCTTGCTAGATTCGTGCCAGGATCTGCCAGGGGATCCAGAGATATCTCGACAACAGTCATGTTCGTGAGCGATCCTTGTCGTCCTGAGCTGGCGGTGATCACTAGACTGATATCCCGTCCGTCATCAAAGTTGTCGTCGAGCTTCTTTTTGATCACTACCGCGCCAGTGGTTCGATTCACCTTGAAATAGGCATGCTGCGAGGTTAATTGGTAGACAACTCGTCCGTCGGGCCCCTTATCGCGATCACTAGCCGAGACCTGACCCACCACATAACCGAGCGGTAAATATCCGCCCGCCGGTGACGGCATCACAAAACGATACGTTCGTTCGGTGAACTGCGGACTAAATTCATCTTTCGAATCGATCATGATTCGCACTTTGACTGTTGCATACTTTCCTCCGCTGTCGGTGGCACGCAGTACAAAATCATAGCGATTCCGTTGCTCGTAGTCAAATATGGCGTTCGAAGTGACAACCCCACTAACCGGATCGACGCGAAATAGCTTGTGCGCCGGCTCGTCTCCGACCACGTTGTACATATCCGATTGATCGATGCTGTAGTTGAGGTGGCCGTACACGCCACGATCAAGATCAGTTGCTCGGGCTGTAAACACACTGGTCCCGACCGCTTCGTTTTCACCTATGAATTCGATGTACTCGCCAATGGGAAATCGTGGCGCGTTATCATTCTCATCGAGTAGCGAGAGTCGGAACGGTTGCAATGTGCAATGCGGCACTGTGGCGCTATCACACGCGCGCACGATCAGTTCGTAGTTCACGGCACCGCGGTCATAGTCGAGTTGATTGTTAACAAACAGCACCCCGGATACCAGGTCGATGGTGAACATACCCTCATCATTGCCGGACGTGATGTCGTACACAACCTCCGAGTTCGGTGTATTCTCCAGATCGGCATCGATCGCGACCAGTTGTGCTATGGAATACCGCAACGGAGCCGATTCGCTTATGTCCGCCTCATAATGCCCAGCCGATGCGAATATCGGCGCATTGTCGTTCGCGTCCTCGACGGTAACGAACACATTGATCGCCGACGAATTATTGTCCGCCCGTACCGAGGCGCCTCTCTCGCTCATCACCAAACGCAACTTGTACAAATCGACACGTTCGCGGTCAAGCGATTGCACGAGTATGATCGCACTCGATTGGTACACCTCAAAGGTGCCGTCCTCATTGCCCGAGACTATAGTGAACACCAAATGTTGGGTGAGTTCCGTGTCGAGGACATCCTGTGACAGCTTCAACACCACCGTACCTAGGGGCGCTTCCTCATTGATCGTGGTACGGTACTGTGTTTGCAAGAATTGCGCTCGGCCCTTGCTATTTGCATTCGTTTGCACCCTAACGACAGTTGATGATTTCTGTGGTGGCGTGCCCGAATCGGTGGCGACAATTGTCAGGTAGATGTCATCACGACCGATCGCATTCACTCGGCTCGCGTTTACGTAGACGGTGCCCGAGGTTTCGTGTATCGTAAAGCCGGCTTGCGGCGGTTGGATCGTATATCGGATGAGGGCATTGAGCTCGGAGTCTGTGTCGGTTGCATTCACAGTGAGAAGTTCCACGTCCGCATTGGACATCTGATCCGGAAGTGTTGTGTAATAGGCTGGCTGTTGAAATACGGGCGCGTTATCATTCTTATCGGTGACACGGACAGTGAGAGTGGTGCGTGCTTCGTGTGCTGTATCCGAAGCAATTATCTCCAATTGGTATTCCTGTTGCAACTCAAAATCGAGCCGTTTGCGAAGGATCACTTTGCCGCTGTAGCGATCAATGGCAAATATCGAATTATTCTCCTCGACTACGGTGGCTGATGTCCGACTCCTCATATGGTCCTCGACGTCCTCCTCGGTGGTGGCAAAACGATACGTCAGGGCGGGATAAGTGTCAACATCATTGGCGGAGATCGTGGTTATTACAGTTCCAAGTTCGGTGCCTAGTTGTTGGTAAAAAAAAAAGAAAAGAAAAGAAAATCGAAAAAAATGTTTTGTGAGATGGAAAAAATGACTTTAGGATCGCATGCTATCTTTGTTTAAATACAAATTGCTGATGAGATTAGATGTATCGATCGGATCGATCGTAGGTACGTGAAAGCCACACCTCCGTACGACTTAATTATGCCGCTGATCGTTGTTGACATTCCCATTATGCAAATCAGCGATCTGCGTGTCACCCTACATCATGTACGATCGATACGACCTTTAACAGTCAGCAAAGATATGTGGAGAACATGAAACACTTACCTTCACTAACGCTAATCACACTGTGCGGCGGAAAAGTCGGTTGATTATCGTTGACATCGACAATGTGCACCCGAATGGTAGCCGTGCCCGTCATTTGTGGCACCCCTTCATCGGTTGCAATCACCTTCAATCGATACATGTCCCGTATCTCACGATCCAGTACGATATTCGTCTTGACAATGCCACTGAACGCTGGCTCGATGACGAACGCATTGTCGTGATTGCCATCGACTATGTGATAGAGTACGCGCGAGTTGGAGCCGGCGTCCGCATCGAATGCCTGCACCTGTACTACGAATGTGCCCTTGTTGTTGCCCTCCCACACGGTCGCCGAGTATTGCTGTTGTGTGAAATGTGGTCCATTGTCGTTCTCGTCCTCGAGAATGATGTGCAATTCCGCGTAGCCGTACAACAATGGCGAACCATCGGTGCGTGCGACCAAAATTAATCGCATCTCATTGGAGGAGGTAGCTCGATCGTCTGCATTGTTAGTCATGTATGGCAGACTACTACGTCGACGACGACGAGTGTTTGTAGTGGTCGAATTGATGGTGCTGTTGCCAACCGAAGTATCATCGTTACCGAATAAACTGCGTCCATTTGATGAGGCCATGGACGATGATGATGAGTGCGGCGAACCGGACAACGAGTACCTTTCGTAATCTAGATGTTCGGAGTTGCGCACTTTGATCTCGCCGGTGATCGCGTCTATCGAGAATGTTGCGTCCTCGTTGCCGGCACCAAATGAATAAATAATCTTCTGGCGGCGTCCGTCACTGCGTACCGCATTCACCTGAATGACAGACTGACCGATTGCGATGTTCTCGCGCAAGCGCACATGATACGTATCGTTCTGAAAGCGCAATACCGGACTGCCCGCTTGTATTTCCCCCACACGGATCTCAATTAAACCGATCGAACTTTGCGGCGGATTACCTTTATCGCGTGCTATCACCTCCAAGTGTAGGAGTCGACCGTTGTCGCTGGCCAAACTCTGTGTGGCACTCAGCACACCAGTGTTCGGATTGATGCGGAATTTGTTGTCTGTCGCTTCGTTGATCAAACTATACAGAATCTCACCGTTGATACCCTGATCCGCATCGGTGGCACTGACCTGAAGCAACGTTTGACCGGGCTGAATGAGGGCTGGCACCTGTGTTCGGAACGGGTAACGCTCGAATACTGGCTTATTGTCGTTGACGTCATCGACGATTATTTGGACGGGTACGCGCTGCGATCGCGAATCATAGCGTCCGCCATCTGTGGCGACAACCATGAAATTGTAGATATGTTGACGTTCGCGATCCAATGGCCTGGAAATAGATAAAATGGACGAAGAAATATTAATGTGGTTCCGTGTGCGCGGAGCAGGAGAGATCATTTATTCTTTGTTGTGACAAATGGGATGCGTATAAATCATGTCCAACATGCATAAGTCTTGACTGGATTACGGGAGGGGGGGCGGGGGGAGTGCAGATGCGGTGTCTAAAGGAAAATGGCGTTGGAAGTGATCGTGCGATTTGCGTTTGTGTTGCGCACATCTGGAAAGGCGGGCAACTTTCCTTTTTTTCTTTGTTTGCTCTGATGGATATTGATGGTTTAGACTTTTCGTGCATTCCTAACAGTTGGACACTTGAGAGGAAAGCGGGATTCGGTGGGTGTCGGAGGAAAAATGCTCACTTAAGTTAGAGAATCATTGGTTCCATCTTTTTTTAGGGAAAGCAAAATTTGGTGCTGGTGACCAGAGTGCCAATCTATTCTCTGCCGGACTGGCGATCTGGATGACCGAACACCGAAGTAAGTAGATGAAGCAAAAGCAATTGATAAACATTTTAGAGTAGAGAGAAATGAGCAGTAGAAAAAGGACTATCTGGATCAGAAGTAGTGCTCCTATTGGACTAGTTGATCTCAAATAGATCTATCGTTTAGATTGATTGCAGTAGAAGTAGCCATCCCAGTTGATGGCTGGGATGGAAAAGCGTAAAATAGAAAAACAACGAATCAAGCAATACAACAAGAATAAACCACAAAGTGCATGTAACAAGAAACGGAATAATCGGACAAAATGAGGTTTAGGGTAAAGATGATATGCCGTATATCAGTTAGCTGAATGTTTGCCATTTAGCGCTGGGTATTCATATTGGATCGAAACAACAACCACAAAACCGGTGAACATTCTTCTGCTATCTGTTGGAGCACTCAGACGCAAATACTGATCCATTTTATTCCAGACGGACACCTTACATTACTGTATTTTCCCAGTTTTCCAGAGAAAAATGAGAAGAAGCTTCATTGATGTAGAGCTAAGAGATTCGGCACACAATACGTCGGCCCCAAGGGTGCGCCACCGTGCGCGAGCAATAGCGGGACAGTCACAGAGCAAATGCTCCTCGCAACATGCAGCACAGATAGGCGTCTCACTTATGCCAAGCACGCAGGGATGCTTAGCAAAAGTGTAATGGCCCGTAATGACTCCCACAAGTCTTCTGCAGTCGATTCTGCTTAAAGACAGGAGGAATGCTGCGAATTTCTTGCAGACATCAGGGTATAAGCTCTCTGTCATCCTGCATCCTGGACAATTCCTCTATCTACGGTTGTGTGTATTAAGCCCCCCGTCGTTTATGTGGGAATTAGACGTGGACGCAGGTAGACATAGAGCGGGTTCAAGTCCTGAGAAGTTCTCCTCTGAACCCATTCTGGCGAGTTCATCAGAGATCTCATTTCCTGGGATCCCGGAATGGCCTCGAACGCATACAAGCCTTAGTGAATTTAGACTACCGACTCTGTTCAAGAAGGGCTTGAGTACATGCACTAATTTGGAGCTAGTTAGGGGCTTGGACACAGCTTTGAGGGCAGTTTGGCTGTCACTGCAGACGCATATGCTTTTCCCCCTCCACATAGTGCATGGTCATTAGGACTGCGTATATCTCTGATTAGAAGACAGACGCATATTTTCCTTATGAGAAGTACAGTGTGTTGTGTTTACGCTCAAAGAAGACACCAGCCATCTGTGAAAATTCGAGGACTATCCTTTCCAGGTTCAGTATCCAGCCAGAGCCAATCCTGACGCCATTGAAACCTGACTGTGAAATTACAGCGCAGTAGGATAATAGGTGTCAATGCGTCAGAAGGCTTGTCCATGAGAGAGGGGTCACAGGACAATTCCTGCGCAAGTACACTGTTATTCCTAAGCGAGTTGTAGCAAAAGCCATTTCTCTACAAACCCCTTGTGTTGCTACGAGGGGGTTGATCCCCTATTCATGGAACCTAGTACTTCTTAACTAATTAAGAAGGTCCTTACCCGTTGAACATCGGTCAAGTTATGAAGAATGTAGGATCCTAGCTAGCGTTTCCTGATTGAACAGAGAGACGGACAGGCGCATAGTAGGTAATGAATGGATTCGTCCTCCTCTTCGTCTAAGCAGCTTCTGCAGAAGTCATTCGGCACTTCTAGTTTTTGTGCGTGGCTGCCAATGAGACAGTGACCGGTGATGACACCAATAATTGTGTAGATGTCAGGTCGTTTTGGGAAGACTAGTACCTTGGTCCGCTGACTATCAATCCGACTGCAGATTTGCCTGGTAATAAGGCAGGTGTGCCATGGGGCCCATATCTGGCCCATTTTACCCATGGCGAGGTTTGTTAGTTTAAGTTTAATGGCGGCTAAACTGCGCATGCATGCCATGTCTGATTGTTGCGTCATTCCTTGCCTGGCGAGTGTGTCGGCTCTTTCATTTCCTGAGATATCGCTGTGTCCTGGTACCCATGAGGATGTACATATTGTTTCGGACACGAACCGACGGTTATGTTCAAATTTCGCTTTCAAAATTTAGATTGCTCTGATTCAGCTGAAAAGGAGATGATGGTAACATTCAGCGGTATACTGCTGAAAATCAATGCTAGAGCACCGAGCATTCTAGAGACTTCTGCAGGGGAACGCTTGACGGCGAACATTCGAGAGATTGGATCGAGGGCTTTATAAGCGGGGACACTCGCCCTCGAGGATACTCAGTATTCAGTAACAGTGATCAGTCAGTAAACTAGAGTGAAATTAGTCAAGCCATCTAGTGGACAATTATCTAACAGTTGTAGGGACAAAGTGTGTAAAAAAGTTTTGTGTAAGCAATAGTGTTAGTGTGGCCAAAGAGGTTAAGTTTGGAACAGTCTAGGGAACAGACTCAAAGCATTACATTTTCCACATCCCCAAGAATGGCTTCAATTGGATCCATTGAACCATTTGATATTGTGAACCCGTCTGCATAGGATTCGTAGACGATTCGAAAGGTTTTTTCTAGCATATGGCATTGTCGACAAAGACTTACGGAAGGCCACATTTTTAACAATTTGTGGATCGTGGTGTTTTGATCTGGTGGAGTCCCTTATTTCCCCCAAAAATGTTGGAGAGGCGGAATATGTATACAGAGATCATCGAGACATTGTCGAAACATTTTACAGCAACACCATCAGAGAATGCCGCATTTTATAGGTTTTTAAAAGGGATCAGCAGCCAAGTGAAACAGTGGTAGAGTGACTGGTGAGTGGACGGCGGAACACAAGCCTACAACAAGCCTTGCTAGCGGAAAATTAAATTTCTCTTCAGGCAGTTCAAGATAGAGCGGTCGCAGGTTATATAAGAGAAATCAAAAGTACTCCCAGACTGCGAATAACAGCGGACCAGACAGTGAACAGCAACAACTTACCTGCTACGGGTGTGGGAACAAATACCTCAGGGCAGAGTGTCCATTCCGTTTGGCGAAATGTAACAAGTGCGGACGTATTGGACATATCAGGAGAGTTTGCAAGTCCAAGCGGGTGGTCCATCAAGGAACAACAAGCGGCACCATTCCATCAAGCAATCGGAATGTTTGAAAAAGCTTACTGCGATCACGATTAATGGAATCCAATGTGAGTTTGAAGTTGGTTCCGGCTCAAATTTCACGTTAATATCTGAGGTAGAAGCGAGAAGGGTGTGGGATCGCCGCTTACCAACAATCGTCGATACAGATTTGAATATGTTTCTTCTTTCTTTGGTGGCGTTACAGCCCATGAAGGACCAGAGCCAAGATTCTCTCAATCACTCATGTTGTGTGTGATTTATTTTTCACATAGGTGAAAGGGACCTACAGTTGGGTGCCGATTCTGAACGGCGTGAGTCGAAAAGTTTTTTCAAGGCAAGTATACTACGGGGGGTTTTGCGAAAGAAACAGTCGATGGCGTGGGTGATATCGGAATCCGAACCCGCTCATCGTGCGTCAGAGTCCAACACACTAACCACTGCGCCACAGCCTCTTTGAATTTGTTTGATTATGGAAATAATATGCCCCCTGGGCAACAGGTTTGGGTTGTGTGAATTGATTTCCGTACAGCTCAAACCTGGCTAACGAAGCACAAAACCCCTCTGGATGATCGTTTGGCAGACGGTCGGGCTTAGCACGAAGAAGTCACAAGCAACCCTGTAGTGGCCCCGTGAGCCATTACGGAGGTTGAGGGTGTTGCAAGCCAAGCACTAGCTAGTGCATGCGGGGAGTAAAAGGCTACAGACAACGGCATCGACCTAGGATCGGCACATGGAACGTCTCATCGCTCACAGGAAAGCATCTCGAGCTGGTTGAGGAAGCTAGGCTAGATATCGTAGGCATCTCTTCGACAAAGCAAAGAGGATATAGAACTGTGGATCTTTCGGACGGGTGGAAACTCTTCCTGTCGGAAGTTGCACCTCAAATGTCTGCCCAGGCGGGTGTGGGGATACTCATAAGTTCCAGGCTGGCAGACAGGGTATTGGAGTGGATACCATTAGGAGGTAGAGTCGCGATCTTAAAACTCAAGCTTGTGAAAGATCAACTTTGGCTCTGGTGCAGATGTATGCAACGAACCTAGAGTCAGAGTAAGCGACTTTCCTGAACGAAGTTGACGCGCCCCTTGGTAGGGTAGTTGAAATGGATTCCTATATCCTGATGGGGGACTTCAAGCCCACGTTTTCCGTTTTTTTTTTTTTTGTTTTTTGTAATAATTTGCGCGCACTCCAGGTCTAATAACCTTATTATGTCGGCGACACAGTGCGGGCAGAAGGTAGAAAGGAAGAGGAATAGAGGAGATGCCGATGGACATGGATCTTAAATGTTTGCATGTTGCATTGAGGGGGAAAAACCGAATCCGGCAGGGAGTTCCAGATTCGTGTGGTTCGATTAATGAAAGAAATACAGACAGTACGTCCGAAAGCGGGCTTCAGGGTATATTGGTGAGCATTCCTAGAGAGACGTGTATTGCGGGAGAAATGTTGACGGGGCGGAATGCAACTGGCTATTTCATCAGAGCAATTTTGGTGGTAGTAACGATAAAACAGGGAGAGCCAGGTAACATTCCTGCGGTGTTCCAGTGAGTCTAATGTTTTGGTAATGCTGGAGTCACCTATCAGTTTTATGGCTCGTTTTTGTATTCTGTCTAGTAAGTGCAATGAGGTCTTGGAAGCACCGGACCAGACATGAGCGTTAAACTCTAGTTTGGGGCGAATGAACGCCTTATAGATTGTAGCCAGATCTAAGGGTGAGAAATGCAAGTGCCATTCATGGATAATGGCTGCGGGCTAGTTATACGCTTTAACGACAAGAGACAGCATTGTGTTTTGGATGCATTAAATTCCACTCTATTGTTTTTACCCCATTGGATAATGCTGTCGATATCGGAATTCAATGAGCTTAACATACGCTGCTGCTCATTATCTACAACCGAAGTGCAGGGTCGTAAACAGGTGAACGAATATGAGAAGCTGAGGGTACTGTCGTCAGCGAAGGAGTGAATTGGATTAGAAGTAACAGATAAGAGATCATTTATAAAAATAAGAAAGAGTGTCGGAGAGAAAACGGAGCCCTGGGGAACACCAGCATTTACAAATTGAGTATCAGACTTGAATCCGTCCAAGTCAACTTGAATTGAACGATTCGAAAGGTGGCTTCTAATCCATTGAAAAAGAGACTCATCGATCCCAAAAACACGCATTTTCGACAAAAGGGCTTCCTGCCAAACCCTGCCAAATGCTTTCGAAATATCCAGTGCAACAATTTTGCTTTCACCTGCTTGATGAAACGTGTGATTCCACTTTTCAGCGAGATATGCCATCATATCACCAGTGGATCTGTTGCTGCGGAAACCGTATTGGCGGTCATTGAGGAGTTTCCGTGATTCAAGATATTTCATAAGCTGACGATTAATCAGCGTTTCCATGACCTTGGAAAGAAGGGACGTTAGTACAATGGGTCGATAGATGGAGGGAGAAGATGATTCGCCTTTTTTGGGTATAGGCTGGACAAATGCTGTTTTCCACCTACTTGGAAACAGCCCAGAGGTGTAGGAGAGGTGAAAAAGCTTACGCAGTGGTTTTGCAAGCGTAGAAGAACACCTCTTCAGAACTATTGGGGCAATACCATCTGGACCAGCGGATTTGTGTATGTCGAGGTCTTTAAGAACCCTTGCGACTGTATGAGTGCGGAAGTGGGTTAGTTCCATGGTGGAATTGATGCACTCTAGTACAGGCGGAGACAAAGTACAAGCTGGCGGCTGAGAACTGGTTGCGAAATGGGCAGCAAGTAGGTTAGCTTCGTCTAAGGGGGTGACAGCTGGAATGTCATTGTGGATGAGCGTCGGTATAGACGACTTAGTTGAGTTTTTTACGTTTTTTTCAAACGACCAGAAACTTTTGCTACCTTTGGGACATTGAAGGATTTTACGCCTTAATTTTTGGTCGGATTGGAATTTAACCCGCCGAATGTGGGTGTTGCAGTCATTTCTGGCTCGTATGAGCACCGTGGCGCAGTGGGTAGTGTGTTGGCCTCTGACGCCGATGACTCGGGATCGAATCCCGACACAGCCATGTCATCGAACGTGTTTTTCACGGTGTTTCTCCTCAGCGGGGTTCTGACAAAACCCCCTGTAGTAAAATTGTCATGAAAAGCTTCTCGAAATTCGCCGTTCGGAACCGGCAATAAAACTGTAGGTCCCTTTCACCTCTGTGAAAATGAAATCACACACAACATGGGTGATTGAGAGAAGCTCGGCTCAGGTTCTTCATAGACTGTAACGCCAACATACATACAAACATACATCTACTTTTTTCGATGTTCCTCAGAACTGATTGCCTTGTAGGCCCGAAAACTTAGCTCCCTGAGCCTAATAGCCTCTTTGCAGCTCAAGTCAAACCACGAATTATCCTTAGGCCTGGTGCTTTTAATTTTGCTGGGAATAAAATTTGCCTTGCCGATTCGGATAATGTTTGCGATAGTATCAGTTGCGGCGTCCACGTCGTTGTCGAGGAAGCACAATGACAAGTTAAAGATCCGAAAGAAGTTATTAAGGCCGCACCAGTTGGCTTTCTCGTATAACTGAATGGTGGGAGTTCGAGAATTTTGCTGATATAATGCAGTGGTCAGACGGACATAGGGGTTCCAATACATCGATCGTGTATTTGTCAGGCTGAGAGGTAAGAAACAAGTCCAGTGTGTTGGGGGTATGACCAGCAACATCGGGGATACGTGATGGCTCATTCACAAGTTGAGTTAGTTGATTTAACTCAGCAAAAATTTCAACATACCTTCCTTCGGGTGTTGTCTGTCCAGAATGTCGAAGCCACTGAGAATTGTGTACATTGAAATCGCCCGCTAAAACGACTTCAGTGCGAGGGAACAGGGAAACAATTCTTTGGATGGAATCAGACAGTGCGTCGAATGCATCAAATGTTGCGTTCCTGTCTAGATTGGGGCTTCTATAAAGAAAACAGGAGTGAATGGAGTGCTTACGGAATATGAGTTTAAGCCTTATGAAATTAAATTCCGGGGTGGATGTTTGGCTATACTGAGGAAGTAACTGGTAAGCAATGTCACTACGGACATATGTAGATGGCGAGACCGCGGTGAGAAACGAATAATGGCACTAAGCTATATCCAAGAAGACTGAAATCCGAAGGATCAGACTTTTCATCGACCTGTGTTTCACAAAGTGTCAAAACAGTCGGTTTGCGGCGAGAGAGATGGCCAAGAAATTCTTCCGTAACCCACGAATATTGCAGAACTGCACACAGAATTCCCTCATCAATGCAAACTACAAAACATGTATAGATACAAAACCGTTAGAGCAGAGACGCGTAAGTGAAGTTCTATCGCCGGATTTGCAAAAACAAACTATCGTAGGTGTTGTGCCCCTTACGACAGTAAAATTTGCTCCACCGGCAAAGAACAACACACGCGACCCGCTACGCGTCGATTGCGTTAGCACTCAATCAGTGAGTGTGTTGAGTGCAACCACTGTCACGAGAGGGGAAGGGGGATAGGTAGGAGTACGACCCAGCGCCGTACCAGGTGTTCGGTTGCGGCACTTTCACGAATTTATTTTTTTTTTGTTCTTTCCTATTCTCCTTCCGTGACCGCGCGCGACGACTGTCAATGGCAAACTGCCTCTGCAAGTGAAGTTTGTGGAGAGAAGCGGCTTGGTGTGGCGGCTGGTGGTGAGAAAAGAACTGCGTGGCTTAAAAGTTTAAAGCCGCCGGAGTTCAGGAAGCCATCAAAGAGAAAAAGAAGGCCTACAGGGACTGCGAGCGCGTCGCAGCCAGAACTGCGCAAAGACTACAAGAATTCGGTCCCTGGACAAAGAGTCTTCACGGCCACGCGTCAGTCTTGGATCGATGGGCCATCTCGAGATTCAGAACCGAAACGGACTATGTCACCCGACTTCCTTCCTGTGAGAGGAGATTCTCTATTAGAATTCCCTCCAGGGAGGAATGGACTGGTAATATGGTACGCACGGAAAGTGAGCTGGCAATATACACCGACGGATCCAAAATGGATGTCGGCACGGGTGCCAGAGTCGGGATATACGATGGATGCAGTGTTTTCCAAGCTGAGGTTTTCGCAATCAAGCAGGCGGCAGACCTGATAAGCAGCGAGAATCTCTCAGGAAAAAGGATCAACTATTATGTTGACAGCCAGGCAGCCACTAAGGCTCTGCAGGCAGCATGGATAAGATCCAAACACGTCTAACTCTGCAAGGAGAGGCTAGAAGAGATATCAAATGTAAACGAGGTGACTCTCTGCTGGGTACCTGGTCATGTGAATATCACTGGCAACGAGAGGGCGGACGAGCTAGCTAGGGTGGGATTAGGTGCAAACTTCGTGCAGATCGCAACTGAAGCCAAAACGCCACTCAGTGCGCTCTACAGAGAGACAGAGACGGAGCTATTAATGAAAACCAATAAGTGATGGTGTCATTTAGATCTTCGCAATGGCGAGATCGACTTGGTCCGTCTTTAATAAGAAAAGCACAGAAAATCTGCTGAAATTTAACCCGGGGAACATTCGACTGGCAGTCGGTGCCCTCACTGGGCACTGCATGCTTTCTTATCATGCAGCTCTATAATGATTTCTGCAGAAGCTGCAGGGACGAAGAGGAAATTGGATCCATTCATCACCTGTTGTTCGAATGCCCGGCGCTTGTCCACAAAAGGAACGTAATCCTAGGAAGACACTTCCTTTCGGGACTAGAGGAGGTAGGTAACATTGGGCTGAAGAGAATACTAGGATTCTTATCCTCGTCTGGATGGTTCAGCTCGACGGAAAATATCTAGGTCTCAACGGGTTAAAAATTAATTGAGCACAATGGACTCCACGTAGTCTAGGTGAGCTTTGACTTTTCGTCAGTAGGGAACCCAGTTACCTAACCTAACCTACCTACTTGTACGCATTTTTTTCCCCGACAAATCCCGATGACCAAAAAGGTTTACTGCACCTTCCTCAACGAATCAGCTGCAGAAAATCCATTACGCAAACAGAGTTGAATGCAAACCCTTTACTCAAAAAGTGAGACATAGGACTCCACAAATTCACTTTTAGCAGCCACAAAACAAAGCGTGACTTAGCGAAACTTAGCTCAGGTGTCAAAGACAGTCCTACCAATACAAAAATAAAAGCATTTCCCCTAATCCATATGCATCCCCTAACTTTTTGGACACAGTAGTACGTGCTTTGAAGATGGCCGTGAAGATGTAAATGATGACCA
This sequence comes from Eumerus sabulonum, assembly GCA_951905685.1. Classification (NCBI taxonomy): domain Eukaryota; kingdom Metazoa; phylum Arthropoda; class Insecta; order Diptera; family Syrphidae; genus Eumerus; species Eumerus sabulonum. Next base: position 83,294,192 of record OX645063.1, on the reverse strand, counting down.
ATATGTTGGCCGTATTCGCTTAGGAAAATTGCACTTGCTTCCACCGTCGTACTCAAGGACATCTCTACCGGCAACCTGATTACTTTGGATTGTACAGATTCTTAGCTGTTACTCCATTCTATAGATCAGTAGCATCTGTATAATTAAACTCCTATCTCAATGCTTAATGGTATCAATTTATCGCTTCGCTTAGTCACCCCTCAGCTTTAAGTGTTTGCTAAACGTTCCTTATCTCATCGATTAAGAATCAGAAAACAGACTACACAATCGGCCAACTCTCAAGCTTCCCTCTCCTACTGCTCGACTATTAATGGCTTAATTCCCGTACCAGTCATCAATTATTTATATTATCATTCTCAATACAATTCATTAATTTAACCACAGTATAAATAGCTGCGATCCGCGATGACTAATAGACTCATTTAATATCTTCAATTAAAACCCTACTTCTCGGCTGCTCTCCTTACATACAAATCAAAGAATCTACAAAGAGAACAACGAGCTAAATGCTAAATCCCAGTGTATCGATTACAACCGATTGATTTATGACATTCAGCTACACCGTTCTGCAGCGCAAAACATCAACAGAAAAAATGCATCCGCTACCCCCTCAGTCGGCAAGCGCTATCCCACTCGGGGTATGTAGTGCTAAAAAATTCTTTTGAAATATTGCGTTAACTTAACGACTCATAAAAATAGCCATCAGTTTTACATCATTTATCAGCGATGCGTTTTCGTCGGAATTTTTTGCACTCGTCGCACGCACCACGACGCGCCGAACAATAAAATTGTCGTGAAAAACCTAAACAAGATCACACAATCGAATAAACACAGAGTGCGCTGAGCAAATCAGCAAGTTGGACTACACACCCAGTCAAATAATCAATACTAGAGACACGAAATGAGTGCACTAAGCTGGTTTGCTGGTTACTAGTTGCGACCCCCCCATGGAGAAATTTATTCTCGTTCGAATCGACGACAACATTTATAGATTTAAGCGAACAGAATAAATAATTTGCAGCAGGAAAACGGCAAACGAACGTACGCGTAGTTCAAGTCCAAATCAAAAGCCAAACCGAGTAAACAGCAAGTAAACGAAAGTCCGAATCGAATTCGAGGTTCAAGTCAATCATAGTGCAACGCGGTAACAACGACGACGACGACGATGATGATGATCGTTCATCTACTCCTTCGCGCGCTTGACTTGACTGTGTGAGTGCAAAATACCAATGGCAATGGCAATGGCATTGGACCATACGGTATGGTGCTGAACAAAAAAAAAAAAAAAAACAAACAAACGAACGCGCAATCGAGAGGAGGAGTGGAATAGATACACAACACGCAAGATCGCTTTTGCTTTTTTGGTTTATTTTCGGTTTTTTTATGTGTGATCGAGCGCTATTCCAAAGAACAAGTGCGCGCATCGGACACTGAAATCTCAAGGCCGCCAATGTTCGCCAAGAACGAACGACGACCACGGCGATGATGTTGAACAACATGCAGTGGAAGAACAATATGCAGTGGAAGAACAACAAGGGGAAGAAAACGAAAATGATGTGACGTTCGGCAGTTGATGCGACTGACGATGACCATCATTATGGACACCAAACATGACAAAAAGTATTGCCAGTTGTTGTTTACTCTGCTCCCTTCGTGTGCTCTACTCGTATACTCTGCTCATTAGACATTATGGAATTTTTATCAGATCGATCCTTCCAAGCACAACAGAACATCCACCCATCATGGTACGAGTGGGGGTGCCAGTGAAGTGAATGTGTTTCCTATGATTTGAATCACAATACAAAAAAAAAGCAGAGGACGCGTCCAATAGTCGTCTCCCAGAACTGAGAGAGAAGAGGAGTAAGAACAATACCCAAGATAACACAATACGAATTTGGAACCCCTAGACGAACAACATCACCAGCAACCACGACTACAACGACGATGGCGATGACGATGGCTATGACGATGACGATGGACAGTGACGACCTACTCACTCAGACCATTTTGGTTTTGTTTGTTGTTTTTTTTTTGTCTCTCTCTCTTTTTCTTATACGGGGACAGCGAGTGTGCGTGCCCACATTCCACTAGATCGACTAGAAACTTGAAACAAGGGGTCTCTAGAGAAAGATCATCATCGAAGTCATCATCATACATCGAAAATTTTAATGGCGAAAGTATCCTTCCAATGTACCGCATTCGCTCGATCGCATCATTCAAGTTGTTTTCGTCTCGTTGTTCTTCATCGTCATTATGATTCGCGGTTGCCATTGTTGTTGTTGCTGTTTTTATTCGCTTGTCCTTTACCGTGGCTTGTCAGATCAAAGCTGGTGTTATGCTCTTCGTTGTGTATCGCGCACTGCTTGGCGGTAACAACTCGTGATGTTGGATTTAATTCATAATTGCAATAGTGCAATTTTTAAGCTGAGTGATTGCATTTCAAAATTAGCTAAACGTTGGCCAGGCCGGTGAAGATCGGAAGATCGGCAAGGTAAAAGATAAATAAACGTCGGGTAAGTTGTAAGGCGCGGTCCTTAGTCTTTGCTGTTGCCGTTGAACAAAACTGTCCTATTAAACAAGAAAAAAGCAAACAGAAAACGAAGAAGCCTCGTCTTTACAATATCGTCGGCAAGAGTCATGTAGTTGAAATTTTGTATTTCATTGCTTGTGGTAGCAAGGATTGTAGGGAAAGGAAATTGGTTCGTCAATTACCTCCAGTTCGCTACTCAACTCTTTTGTTTGTAACAAAATCGATTGAGTTGCAATCGCCACACACAACATAAAAGCCTGATCAAAGCATGAAAAAACAAGATCTATGTACTCACCCAACAGTTGTAATCAGTCCACTTCGATTGTCTATCGCAAATAACCATTGCGTTTCGTTCGCCAACGAGTAGACAATTCGTGCGTTTGTACCCAAATCGGCATCAGTTGCTTTGACCTTGAGTACCGATGAACCAACCTCGATATCCTCCGGGATATTAACGATATATTTACTCTGTTCGAAGCGTGGATCATTATCATTTTGATCCTCAACCATCACAGAGATGTTGCAGTGTCCCTGATAGGTGATCGGTATACCGCGATCTTGTGCCTGAATCTGCAACAAATACCGTGAGTGTTGTTCACGATCTAATGAGCGTGCTGTCAGCTCTCCTGTGTGCATATCGATACTGAATTTGTTCCCTAAATTACCACCTACAGAAATAGAAGATATGTCAGATTAAATCAACGACAATCAAGAAATAGGATGACTTACCAATGATACTGTAGACAATTTCACCATTGGCACCTTCATCCAAATCGGTTGCGACAACCGTATGAATAACCGCTAAATCACTATTCTCTGGCACGGCCAATGGATAGCAGGAACCAGGACGAAATTCAGGTGCATGATCATTAACGTCCGTTATTTTGATGACAATTGTTGCTATATCAAATTGTTGTCCACCAACGTGATGTGATTGCTGCATTTGCGATTGTGCACCATTCAATGTTGATGTTGATAAACTTTGTAAGCCAACACTTTGTGCACGGTTCGTTTCGTATACATAGATTGGTATCGTGTATTGATCCTTTGCCTCACGATCAAATTGTCCACGCGTTGTCACAATACCACGATGTGCATCAACAATGAAGTGATTATCAGCGACACCTGATGGTATTTGATATGTTAGATTTGCTGTGAATGAAATGTTGAGATATAAGAGATACGATTAGAAACTGTTTGAAAATACGAAATACCGTTAATAATGAAATACATTTCAATTTATGCAATCCCCTTGGGAGATAGACATGTGTGACATGTGATTTCCGCTAAATATTTGTTCCTATCCGAAGAAGTGTCTTTTGAGTGAAATTCAAAGGTCTACGAGGTATGCAGTTGCATTTGTGTAACACAACTTAACGAAACTCACACTTGGATATTGGTAATCGAGTGGAATACAACAGGTTACCTGACCCTTCATTTCGTACAGACGATAAAATATTGGTCCATTGTTTTCCCATTGTCGTTCGTCGTCGACCGTTGATCGTTACGACGGCGGATAAAATGTAGTGTATATGCAAAGAGGATAAGTATATCTTCAACGAGTAAATGGCAAGAGCAAAGGATACTAGCCGAAGGTGGGAAGTCAGTGTTTTGTGTAGGATAAAATGGCGAAATGCTCGGTCAACTATATCAGTTCATGACATTTGCACGAAAAAAAAAGTCATTGTCAGCTAGCAACGGCCGGTAAAATACCCGTTTAGTTAGCGGAAAATCCCAACGGAGGTGATTTTTTTCTTAGATTCAAAATGAATCAAAAGAGTTGAGGTGCGAGCTGGCAACCTAGAAAAATGCATTTGCTGCTAATTCGCAAACTTCACGGTCAACATTTCGATTTAATTTCACTAACATCGAGAAAGGCAGTTCATTTTGCATATTAAATTGATATGTTTGTCCTAAAAAGAAGGGTAGAAGTGGCAATTTTATGGGAAGAACAAGCGACAACTACAAAATCAAGTTCCCACTTTTGTGTCCCTCGTCTTTTCATGCTTGCAAATTCTAGCATAACCGTACTCCTTCGATACAAGATAAGAACAAGAACAAACCGCTGTGGACCAGCAGTGATCCATCGAATAGCTTGTAACAATTTTCCCTCTTTTTAATTAGCACTTGTCTCTCTGCACAACACTCGATGATATATGGTGCGTATGAAGAGGTGGCACATCACAAACAGGCGATATCATCCAAGTGAGAAAATGAGAATCCGACAAAATAGAAACAACAGACACTTAACCAGTTACAACTTTGATTTATACCATCTTAACACATTATTCTGCGTAGGGTTTTTCGGCTTGATGTTTTTCCTCATTCGATTGCGACCAAATGACGATCAACAAATAAAAACGAAAAGGAAACAACGAAAGAAAGAAGGAGAGGGGAAAGAAATCAATCGACAAGCAAATTAAATGCCAAAATTATAACCGCCGAGTGTGCATGTGTATAAACGACGAAAAGGATAAACGCAGCGCCAACAACATTCACCACCACTAGGACAGTCCAGCCAGCCCAGTCAAGCGACAAGAACAACGGTAACAATAAAAAAGGTGCTAATTAAAGATTTCGCAACGAATTCCAATTCCGATGGTCCAATAAAGTCCCGACTTCTTATTCCACCGCACCTCGTTTTCCAATGTATCTGGGCATCATGTTCCTCTGTCTGCTTTTCGCCTTAACTTTGTACGAGTTTGGATCTTCCCCCGGAGAGACTTCAATGCCAGATAACATAAAGTCCTTGCAGATCTACAATAATTTCGTGTGTTCTGTCTCACATGGTGTATTTTGTTGTTGTTGTTGTTCTCTTTGTCTTCTTGTTTTTGGTTTGATTTCGTGGTCTGGTGAAGAATTCACAATATGACCGCCGGACATGTTTTCAATTTTGGCCAAGTCTTGTTGCTTGCTATACTGTTGCCATTCCAGTGATGCATGATATTGCTCTATGCCGGTTGTTAGTGTTGAAGAAGTCATGTTGTCATAAAGAGGGACTTTAGGAGGAGATTTATTTTTATTGATCGTACAACGATAGCTGGGCCTTGTGTGCCGGGAGGAAACACGGTTTATAAATGTGTCTTCATGTTGGGAAGGAGATGAGAGGCAGTAGAGCGCTCAGAATATTCCTATAAAATGAAAGCGATCAGTCGGTGGTTTGGATCTATGCTAAATCGACGGTAAACAATTTCAAATAGATCGCAGAATTTTTTAAGACCTTGCTTATTTTCCTAGATGATCAGTTAATAAAGAATTTCGTAACCTCTCTATTGAGTTGACTATTTACGAAAACCCTGTAATCAAATATGGCACCGGATCGCGCCATCTGATCGCGTCCTACAGGACAAGGTAAGAGGGAAAGAAAGGATTCCTGTGCACGATATCTACATATTCATTTCTGATTAGCTTGGGAATCGCTTGTAATCCTTCCACTAAAATCAGGAAGACATGGAACACAATGTCACATTCCACGCTCGTTAACCCGATCCACAAACCCTCAATTTGACTAACAGATACTGTCATCACCCGACACCATTGAGTGTCGTTTTAATTAAAAGCAAAAAAGCGAAACAAGAAAATTAACAAAATTCAACTTGTACTCACCGTTGTCAGCGCCGTTAAAGGATTTCGCGCCCACGCGCAATACAAAACTTCCCGATTGGATATTCTCCGAGATGTTTGCGTGATAGACAGATTGCAGGAAACGCGGCGGATTGCTTGTCGTCCCCTGAACCAGTATTTGTAAATTCAATTGCGCTTGCTTCGACTGTGGCATACCATGATCGCTAGCACTAATCACCAAATTGAATTTGTTGTTCACCTTTTGACCATTCGCCTGGCTATAGTGATCACTACTACTAGTATCTGAGTAGCCAATATTATCATTACCAGATGATGTAATTGCTGCCATCATGGGCAAGTTCTTGGCCAGTTCGATGAAACCAGTCTTTGGATTGATCTTGAAGCATCCGTCTTCATTACCGCTAAGTATTGCATATGTGATATGTCCATTATCGCCTGCATCGTTATCAGTGGCCAGAACGTGTGCTACTAATTGACCAACTTGTGTTGCATCGCTTAGAATGATGGTGGTGTCACTGCCACCGGCTGGCGATACAAAAACTGGACCGTTATCGTTGGCATCCTCGACGAGAACACGAGCTGTCACAGTACTATGCAATCGTTCGCTTATGTTCGACGACTGGTCGAGCGCTTGTACAATTAGAATGTACTCATTGATTATTTCGTAATCAAGTGCAGCTTGTAGAGTCAGTGCACCGGTTAGAGGATCAACGGAGAAGAGTGGGTGCTCGGTTTGTAGCTGATGGTTATTCGTATGGTCATCAGAGTAAATGGTAGCGCTAGAAAGACTACTGTCGGTTGATGTACTAGTGGTGATGGGACTGTAGTGAAGCATCTTGTATTGGAGTTCACCGTTGGTGCCGGTATCTGCGTCGGTGGCGGTGAAATTGTAGATTACCACACCAATAGCGGTGCTCTCGCTGACGTAAATCATTATTGGATCCTCGGACCACTTCGGCGGATTGTCATTGACATCGGCAATCTCGACTTTAACCGTAATGGCACTGCTTTGTGGATTATTCGAAGCGGTGGTATCTAGAGCACGGATTTCCAATCGATATTCGGACTGTTGTTCGCGATCGAGACGACGTGCAACGACCAGTGAGCCAGTTTGACGATCCATGTCGAAGGCGCCCTCAATGATATCTTTGGTGAGCGACGTGAGAGTGTAGGTGATGTGAAGACCCGGTTCAGAGACCATATTTTGGATATCATTACGCTCCGAGGGACCCACCGAACCGACCACATGACCGACGGTGACATCTTCGCGAACCTGGAAAAATCAAAAAAAGGAAAGTGATTAGCTTTTGGCGAAATGAATCAGTATGGATTGTTTTACAATTGGTCGTGATACGTATGGGATTTGGTTTTAACGAGCTGCCATTCCTCTGCAGTTATGATAATTTTAATGGTGATTTTATCTCTTTGAAAGAACAGCAGTAACTTAAGCCAGCAGTCAACAAAGTAGTGACAGTACTCGGCAGTGTGTGTGTGGGGGCAGTTGAAATGGAGGACAATATTCGTCGGAAGAAATAATCTCTTATTCGTCGGTCGTTTGCCGTACGTTCGGCCTTAACGTATGCTATAACAAGACGGAGAGAATAAAGTGAATGAGGTTTTGCATATTAAGCACAAGAACCGATTTGATGTCCATTCCGGAGAGAAGGAACTTTTTGTTCGTACGCGCTAACTGAAAAGAAGAGGATTCCGAATGACAGTTTGTTCGTTTCGAGCGGCACACTTGATACCATCGTCGGGGTTATTCACTGGAGAGTAATGATGCATCAATTCAGATGCCACGGCTTATATATATAAATATATCTGCTCGTGTGTGTCTTTATGATTTAAGGCTGTCACGAATGGATTTCGGAAAGATTTTGTCTTTTCAGAATGGCATACAGGCAGCAAGTGGTTGCAGTATGGGGAATTTATTATTCGCGGCGCGCCAACAGTGGTATGCGTAAGCAAATTGATGATGGGTTGCAGTTGAAGAGAATAGAGTTAATAGCCTGAAAGATTTATTGTTATACTTCTGGAACGCGGGTCCTTGGACATATTGCGCCTTTGTTTCGACGCCAGTGAAAAAGATATTAAACACGTACTTAGGGTACTTGAACGGTATGGTATCGAGGAGTTGAGCGGGTTCAATTGCTGATTTTGACGTTTTAAAACAATATTTATCTGTTTGCGTCGGTTTGCAATCCAAAGACATGTCTGGTTTTCCAGAAATAAAATAAACGAAAGAGTTGAAACGCGAACTGGCAAATTGAAAATTTGAACGAAACCGTTAATAAACGCACGATTTAAGCTATTGTTAACATGATGACGACTAAATTAGTTCATTGAAGCCCTCTTTGATATCAGATGTTTGCCGAAAGATAAAAATTATCGAAAGCAGGAGAGCCCAACTCACCAACTGCCTAGAAAGATCGTTCTAAAGTAAATCGACTTTTTGCAAATAGCACATTTTAAGAACGCCACCAGTATGTGTTGTGGGGTACATCCCTAACTTTCAAAATTATGTGAACATTCGCTGACGAGAAGCCAATTATGCAGATTCTTCGAAAGTTGGCCAACATCTTGTTTGAAATTAATGGAAGTGGAATTGAATATCTCCTAAACAATAACTTATTACATTTGGGCCTTCGAAAGGTCTGGTCACGCTTTCTGCCGTACGTAATTTTTTCACCAGGAATAACATTCACCATATTAACAACTTCTACCTAACAGCATGAGAAAGCTTTTCGGCTCACGCCGTTCGGAACCGGCATAAAGCTTTAAGTCCCTTTCCCCTATGTGAAAATAAATCACCCACAACGGGGGTAATTGAGGGAAGCTTTGTTCTTGCCCTTCACGGGTTGTAACGCCACCAAAGCAAACCTAGCAGAAAAATTAATTAACCGCTGAAAAGTAAGCGTTGTGACGACGTGGTGACCATTGAAAATATATAAAATGACATTCTCAAGAATATCTCTCCACAGCCAAAATTGTTCTTCAATAAGCTTCTTGACAACGCATATCGCTATATGGAGTCTCAAGGATATTGTTAGATAAAGCAGTATGGCTGAGCCTTCGTTTTCATTTTTAAAAATTCCTGTGTACTTTGAAACGCACGATGTACCATCATAAAGGTGTGCTGTGCTGATAAATTTCCCTTTTATTGTTTTTCAGACACTAAAGGCAAATGAAACTTTACAGTCAGAATTCGAGTTCTATTGTGACGACAATGCGCGGGCTGTGTCCTCTTTAAGGCTTACTCTATCGTCTTTTCAAGTCGACTATTTAACGTTTGGTGTCCTGTTTCAAGACGATCGCTTTAGTGAAAAATAAGTGAGTTCTGTTGAGTTGTGACGTCTATTTCGTGAAGCGTACTAAGACCTAGCGATTCACAGCCATCAAATTGGCTAATTCATTGTTAGGTTTTGAAACTGTATCTGTAAGAAATCCATTCCGGTTCAGGAGCTGAAACAAAATGGCCACAGGCACAAGGAAAATACCATGTGTGTCTGACAAATTGTTCACGAAAGGCAACAGCAATTTGTTGTTCTGAACAAATTGTTCAGAAAAGCCATTCGTCGGGCATGCTCTCCTCCGACCATATTTTTACGGATGAGCTGGTGCATGTTCCCAACCAACTCATCTCCAACTGCTGTAAGTAACTCAAATAACTCAGCAGACAGGCCGTCAGCGCCAGAAGCTTTATTAGACTTCAGTATTAATATCGCTATTTTAACCTCGTCTGAGTGGGGTGAACGGAATTCTCTGTGATCTTCGTTCAGTGTGGATGGTGCGTTCTGCCTAATAGCGGCATCTTGGCCATCTTCGACGCCATACTTCTTCTTCTCTGGTGGCGTTACAGCCCATGAAGGACCAGAGCCAGGCTTCTCTCAATCACCTATGTTGTGTGTGATTTATTTTTCACACAGGTGAAAGGGACCTAAAGTTGTACGCCGATTCCGAACGGCGTGAGTCGAGTAGCTGTTTTATGGCAAGTATAATACGGGGGTTGTGCCACTACCCCGCCGAGGAGAGACGCCGCGAAATAAACATTCGATATCCTCGATCGCACGCTTATCATGCTCTGTGCTCTCAAAAATGGAGCATAAAAAAACCAAACAGCAAATGAATTGCCCACTAGGGAAATTGCAAGCAGACCCGATTTTAATTTTTAGCGAAGGGGATTATCCTTGGATGGACGGGTAAGCCAACAAATAATGCTGTCAGATTTGGAACAAAGTGTAGAATATTTCAGCGGTCCGTCTCCCTTGGGCCACAACGAAGGCTTTGCCACCGCCATCAATGACTATGCCGCAGGGAAAATACCTTATAGATGACTTGCGAGCATTGCTATCTCTAGTCTCTGAGTTCATGCGATTTGACCTTTTTTTGTAGGGCTTTCGCGTATCGAAAATCCATGGCAGAAAGCAGTGAGCGTCGTTATCCTTAAAGTCACCGTAAGCTGTCCCATCTCCCAAATTATCCTGGTTTTCGCCAATTACCTTGAAGGGGGGACCTTTTGGAAGTGCTACGTAGCGGGGTGCCCGTGGTGCAATGGTAAACATCACCGATTGTCGAGGGGAAGGTCTGTAATTCAAAGTGTGTCTATAGCCAAGAAATGCAGCTCCCATAAGGAAAAATTGTGCAACACAGCTGTTGTGAATGGGAAGTGATCAAAAACATGACATACGGTTACTTCTACATTATCCTCTGAGAAACAAGTCCTTTACACAGAACACGCCCATGTCGATACATCCTCGAAAACAAATCAAACAAACCAACTAGATCAAGAGAGTTGGTTAGCGAACTGACGTTTTTTTTTTTCGTATCTGCCTATAGAATCCACAGGCCATTATGATAAAACAACAGCCAGAATCACTTGACATTCCACACCTGTCTATCAGCATACAGAAAAAAAGTGACGCGAAAAAAGAATAACAAAACTGAAACTGATAATATCGGCGCTGTACAAACGCCAATGACAACGAAAACCGAACAACATCACTTACATGCCGCGAGACATGTTAATTTGGCAATTTTAATGACAGCATAACGCGCCCAAGGAGCATATTTCCAACTCTACATACAAGCACGTACATACCGATAATCGTGTCGTATAATTTAAATAGCGGTAATTCGAAGAATTTCAAGTGCCATCTTTAGTCGACTTCTCTTGCTGTTTTTTTTCTTTTTTCTCCTCGTTTGCCATGTCTTGTTGTTCGCATTTTATGACAGCCGAAGACAGGTACATTTTTATCCTTCCTGCGACTGATAATATCCGCCTCCGATATGACTGTCGCCGCTACATAATACACAAGACAAAAATAATTAATTCGAATGACGGATTTTCGTCTTTGTCGCCGATGAGTTATGAACGATGTTTGTGGGTAGAATCTTGACTGACCACCGAAAAATTTGCCTTTATTCATTCGAATATCTACGGCTGATGTTACAGAAATATAATCATCCCACGCAATTTCGTGCCGAAACAATGAACTCTTACCAACTCTCGTTTGGGGCAAAATAAAAAGCACGGTTCCTAAGAAGGATACAAACGAAACGAAATGAGAATCGTGTCTTTGCCTTTTGTCACGTGACGATACAAATCATCTCGACACTTTTTCCCCCATACACTCGTACTCGTTCACAGTGCAGAGTTTGTGGAGAAACGGGGAACAAAAACGAGGATGCAAAGAGTTAAAGAAGAAGAAGAAGAATTTCGAGGTAAAATCACGAATTCAAATGTGCCACCACCATACGAAAAGGTCAATTCTCGGAAAGAACAAGGTCAGGATATACATTTAAATCGCAATCCCTACGAACACTTCGAATGTGAAAATGAGAAAATAAAGAAATAAAAATAAAATGGCAACCATGCGGTAAAATAATGTTAATACACTTACCCGAAAGACCAAACTGGAACTGGTAAACGTCGGCCGATTGTCATTCAAATCCAACACCTCGACACGCAACAAACGTACAGTCTGCTTCGGTGGCGCACCACCATCGGTAGCAGCAACTGCTAACCGATAGATGCTACGCTCCTCATGATCCAATACAACACGAGTGCGAATCAGCCCCGTAGCCGAATCGATCGAGAACAGACCGTACCCGTCCGAGTCACGACCCTTTAATATCGAATAGGTGATCGATGCATTTTGTCCATTATCACGATCGACGGCACGAATTCGTACCACTTCGGTGCCGGGCGGTTGTTCTTCCCTAACGCTGACCACGTCCTCCTGCGGATCAACAATGTCCGGAGCATTGTCATTTACATCAGTCACCATGACTTTCACTGGTACACGAGCGCTACGATACGGTGTACCCTGATCCCGGGCCTCCGCGACTAAATCGTAAAGGGAACGCGTTTCACGGTCCAATGGTTCGCGAGTGATGATTTCGCCTGCAAGCAAAAGGGAATGATTTTTATTATTTTACATCTCTGACTGTACGAACAATTTCAGTTGGAAAATGTATTATATCTAAAAGCGATTGAGAACATTCTTGTTAACAATGAATTCTCGCGTAGTAGAAATGGACGATGGCGGTTGAAATGGCTCCACGATTGATTGATGTGCGATCAGCATTTGAAACTAGGTTAGATCGTGCATTTTCTACTTACCCAGTCATCGTCGTACCTCGAGAGGCAATAGAGTGGATAAAAACAGAATCCAAGAAAGAAAGGAAACATCATTATCTGGTGGAAATTCAAATGTAAATCAATGACCATCAACGGTCAGAAGCGATTTATATCTTCCTCATAGTTTTCCTCCTGTTTCCTGTTGCTCTCGTCCACTTCTTGTCACATGTCACTTGGTTGTAAACAAAATCTCCAGCTCCACCACATTCTGAAGCGCGTTATTGTTGTTTTTTTTTTTATGTTTAAATTAATTAAAAAACCACAACAAGCACGATAATCACTCAAGGAGTCCTGTTCGATCGCCACAAGAACAACCACTTCAACCACCAACTGACAGGCAACATCACAGCTGACATTTACATAAAATCTAAATATTCATCAAGCCGCTGCACATTGAACTCACCTGTAACTGGGTTAACCTGAAAGCTAGTGTTGCTCGGTATTAAACTATAACGTATGGCGGCATTTGCATCCAGATCTAAGTCGGTGGCGGCAACAGTGCCAACTATCGCACCTCGTCGCATATTCTCCTCAATCGAAAACTCATAGGCATTGCGTCGAAATTGAGGATCATTGTCATTAGCATCGAGTATATTGACAATGACACGTGTTTTCGCATGAGCTGATGGTGTACCATTGTCACTGGCCATTATGGTCAGTTCGTAGCGATCGCGGGTTTCGCGGTCAAGCGTCCCACGTAGATAAATCCAACCGCTGTTTGGAAAAATTCCAAAAAGTTGTGTTATATCTGAATTGGCGGTTATTGGAGCAGTAGTTGATGTTAAAATCGATTTGATGTGACCACCGAGCGGTAGAGTGAGATTGGCAGCTTTTTGATTACCGCCAGGATCGAGGAGACGATATGTGAGACGGGCATTGTTACCAGTATCTAAATCGATCGCAGTGACTTGAAGAATCTGAAAGAAAGATGAAAAAAAAAAAAAACGTAAGAGAGTCTTAAAAGAGTTGAGGTGAAAACTGCACTATACTCGATTGACGCTATTCACATGACCCTGCCTTCTAAATCCACCTAATTCCATCCGTAAATGGTAAATTATTTAACAACTACCTACTACAGATAGATACAATTACGTGCTACAGTCCGTATTCAGGCAAAACCTGACCAGGAGAAGCCAACAACTCCCCTCGTTTAAGATGAGGGTCAATGAGAGATCACCTCACAAAACCGAAACGAAACGAAGTCATGCTCATTCAAATGCGATCACATCCCGGCAACTACGACTGCAATGACTACAATTCCCGTTTCTAGTTTCTTGTCTGATTTTTACTAACCAGAACGACAGACGACAGACATTTCTACATTTCATTACTTTTATGACAGTACTCAGCTTAAGATACAGTCTATGAGCATAGATCAGAATCAAAACACACATCTACAAGACGACATACCGTCAAAACCTACCCGAAAACTGCCGAGGGATAAGGAGGAAATATAAGGAGAAAATTCGTTTAGAGGTTACTGGAAAATGTGTGTCCTCTACGATGGCGGTACTATGGCATTCGTATCCGCTCCCGCGGAATCCGTTACATATTTAACCATGACAACGATATACCCGGACTAGTGTGCTGCTATGTTACCTAGGTTAGTTTAGCCTTTTTTGCCTACCATCGAACACGGTCTTTTAGATTCCTTCTCTCTTAATTTAATCAAGGTAAGCGACCGAACGACCGATCAGCAAGCTAACCGCAAGTCTGTATGCTTATGCGTTGCTTCCTAGATTCACATGATTGTTTTGGATTTTGTGTATGTTTTGTTTCGTTTTTCTGTCAAATTTTTTTTCTCATTCCAGCGCGCTTGTTTACTACTGAAGTACAGCAAGCCAGCAAGCAAGTAAGCAGTAATGCAGAAAGCATACTCTAGAGCCGGGGTGGACTTTTAGCATCGCGTCTTACGAGCATACTCGTACACATAGTGGCTGCTGTTGCTGCATACAAGAAATCGTGGTTACAACTCCATCAAAGGCTCGTAACTCATTTACATATACCTCCGCTGAGCGATGTTATGTGTACCCAGGACTACCTAGTAGTCGCTACATTGCTGTTGTATCTCTGTCCATTCGATGACAGGAAGAAATGGGACGAAAGATGGCCGTGGGTTACCAAAACAAAAACAAAACCAACTGAGACCCCAAAACAAGCGTGCCATGCACATTTGTTGCTACAAAACCAGTCAAGCGGTCGTTGACGATCGCACAATCTGCCAAACGGAATTTCTACCGCTCACTTCACCACTTTCTTTTCCCACCAACCTGACATATATGTGATAGTGGGTGGAGGAGACGAGGGATCGTCATCACTTGGCATAAAAGGTGCACATTCTCTTTCCTTGATTACGCCATCATGTCAATCTTTATCGAGTGCTTTTCGGTTTCGTCGTTTGTCCACATACTAGACGAGTACCTCTATTACTATAGTGTGCGTACAAATATGATATGTCGGGTGGGCGGTAAAGGTAAATGAAAGCCTTCCCTCTGGGAATTTTGTTCCATGCCATAAAGCTAAACGATGCATAGATGCTTTACCCAATATTGCATTATTCCTACTCCGAGTTGTTATGGAATTTAATGGTCCGATGCAATGATGGATTTCGGTTTTTCTTTTTTCTGCATATTACTACTACTCGTCGGATGTAGTGCATCTCATTCATTAGTCATTCGACTGGTGGATGATGTTACTGCGAAGCAGAACTCAACATAGTTCCATAGTAAGTAGGTTCGGTAAAATGATTTTATTCGTGGTCGTTTACGGTCGTTGTCGTCATCGTCATCGTCGTCGTCAATTGCCGCCGCTGAAGGAGAGCACTAGGATAACCTATGTATGTATGTATCTATCCTACTGAACGATAGATTGACAGCGGTTGATGTTGCCTTTTACTGGTTCTAAAGTGTTGCTTCTGTGGCTGCTGTTATTCGAGAGTGCCCGGTGAATGTGGTATTGAATGGCATTTGGGATGAATAGGAGCAACGGTATACTGGTTTTGCAGGAGTTTCTTTTGTCATTTCTACGTGCAAATATGAATATATGTTTAATTCAGTTTTATGACACACATACAGAGAGCGAAATGGTGGTGGTGAGGAACTGTCAGTTAGACAGATGATATGCGTTCGCGATCGCGATCGCGTTTTAGAATGGGGGGAATGGCTTGATCTATTGTGGGAATGTCATGAGCGTGATCATCCTGATGGGCACGTTTCTCTTATTTATTTTCGGATGCAAGTCAACTTCAGGAAATACGAAATATTTGGATATGGCGATACAGATGTAGACACATTGACCTCTCTCTGCCTAGTTCTCGTGTCACGTCCATGTGGTGACATCTGGTTGCCTAGTATATAAAGGGCTGATGAACCCTTGGCTAAATAACCTTATATAGGACTATCTTGCAAGGAAGTGCCCGTGTGAAATAGAAATCAGCACAGCCAGTAAAAACCGTGGTTTGAGCAGTAGGAATGACGGTGATAGACTTGAGCAAAAGGCTTCCACTTTAAAAAAGTAAGCCAACTCTGACAATATCAAAGTTAGTCTCAACTAGTAATTAGCCAGACAGGAATTGTATGATAGTACCAAACTTTACTTTTTGGCCCTTTGACAAGTGAGGTCTAATGCGAAACTGCGAAGAGGGGATGCCATTATTCCTTAATGGCTTTAAACCAATACCGGCTGTTAGCTCCTTAACGTCTAGGAAAACAAATCACAAGGAAGATTGAGGGAAGCTAGGCATGGACTGTAACGCCAGCATATCTGTACCCACAGAATACACTGAACTTATTGTGGTTTGGCGATAAGGATGCTCCTTCAAAGAAGGAAGGAATTACGTTCTGGATCACAACCAGGACACAACCAAGAACTTGAGGATCTTAAAAAAACCCCATACGTTGGTAATAAGATCGCGGTAGCCCTGTTGAGCGGAACAGATAGAAGAAATAATGAAATGCCTTAAATGGGAGGACAATGGAAGGATACGTCTAGAATACATGGAACTGAACAGCGAGACCTTAGAAGATCACAACTCGTATTACAGCGAAGATTGTCCTTGTATTGACAGCGAAATTTTGAACTTCCAAGATTCTAACACCCGTTCGCAGTTTTTTGTCACTTAATGTTGTTGATGCTCATACATTGCGTGGCACTAATCCAATTCTGCCAAGCAAACATGCGTTTGATAGGCAAAATTGCAGACTACACAGAATTATATTGATTTGAAAATGAATGGAATATCTGAGGAAATATGCTATGTGATGTCTTTTTACTACTAAAAGATGCCGAAAAATGTGTGCAGTGTACGGTGATAATAGAGTGAGTGAACGCTGAACCCAAGAGTAGCTTGCCCGATGTCGTTTCAGAAATGTCTGTGTCACAGATGCACCGACCAGTAAAGGGTCGACAAAATCGATGGAATCCAAGGAGCAGAATACATGCTCTTGGGGTCGATGTTTCGGCGCCGCACGAATTAATGCAAAGAAACTTGATTCGCAGAATTAATAGTAGGGAAACGCTGCTGATATGTTACATAACCGAACCATTTTTGAAGCGAATTATTATGGGTAATGAAAAATGGATGGTAAAAGGCCTCGTAGGAGTAGCATCTGCCGATGGGTGCTGGTTTGCTAAAAAAAAGCGAGTAATAATCTCTGCAGCCGAACACCTTGCAGCTCTGATAGTCAGGTCCTACTTCCACCTTTTCGTAGTACCGTCTAGGAATTTACTGATCATTGAAATTACTAACCAAAGAGGACGAATGGAAACTATCCTACGCCACAATGTCGTTTGCTACTGTCTAACATACCATAACAGGAAACCCCTACAATGCTTAGAGACAACAACAAGCCTCTGATAAAACGGAGCGGATTAATGTTGATGACCCTTGCAGGAAACAAAAAAGGGGTCATGTTCTTCGTCTCTGCACGTGGAATGTTAGGTCCCTAAGCAGCCGAAAAACGTGCGGAAGCCCCAAGACCGCTAGTTTCAAGCAGGCTTAACAGCCATCCAGGAAATGCGATGGAATGGACCGGGTAAAAAGCTGACGAAAAACTGCAACACTTACTACGGCGACAAGTCTATCACCTATGGAGGGAGGACAACAACTGTTCGGATGCGGATTTGTTGTTCGAAGTGGGTTAAGGCAAAATCTCCTAAGATTTCGGTATATGAGTGAACGCCTCACAACAATTCGTATCCCAGCTGTGACATCCAATATGTCTCCTATTCAATGCTAAGCTGGGTTAGAAAAGCATCTTTCAACGAGTCATCGGGAAACCTAACCTACACGATACCATGCCCGATAACGGACACAGGCTGATTGATCTTGGCACGGGGCGAGATCTCCATCTAACCAGTACGAGATTCCCGCACTTCGATATACACAAAGGCGCCTGGCGGCCACCAGATCAATCAATCACTAACCATCGCGATCGTTCTCTCGTACAGCTCAATCCTCCACGCAGTCAATAGAGCAGCGGTGAAAGCTTTGCAAACAAAAACTGAAAAGCAATGCATCTGAAGTTTTATGCTGGAAAGCTCCATTATGAAAAAACAACTGGTTCAATGACGAGTGCAGGAGGATTCATATACTGAAGCAGAAGGCCTCGGTGCATAGAATAACAAAATTAGTTCGTGAGCTCTACGAGTTAAAAAGAAGGGAGGAGCATAAGCTCCTCAAAAAAAAGAAGAAAGAGCATGAGAAGCGCGGAATTGAGGACTTGGAGAGGTGTTACTACAGGCATGACCTTCAAAGGTGTTAGCAACAGATAAAGCGAACCTGGCGAGGTTATAAAGGCAGAACGGAGGTCTGCAGGGATGAGAACGGACATCTGATAGTAGAATCGCAGTCGATGCTGAGAATATGGAGAAACCAACTGTCCAGACTGCACAACGGTGATGAAAGTCCGTATACCACCGCTGTCCGGGAGAATCGTCCTTTTCTTTATGACGAAGACCGCAGTCAATTCTGTCCCCCTGACCTCGACGAAGTTAAGATCGCCATATCGAAACTCAAGTCGAACAATGCTGCTGGCGCAGACGAACAGTATGCTGAGCTTTTCAAGGCAGCTGGAGATGACCTGGTTAGGAGCATCTGTATGATATGGTCAGAGAAAAGCATGCCCGAGGAATGGAGTCTCAGCGTCGTATGCCCCATACACACGAAAGGAGACCCTTTTGCCCCCCTGCGCCAACTACGGAGGAATAAGTCTTCTTAACATCGCCTTAACATCTTCTCTGCCGTTTTGTGTGAATGCCTGAAGCCTTTTGTAGATAAGCTGATAGGTCCTTATCAGTGTGGCTTTAGGCCAGGGAAGTCTACCGTCGATCAAATCTTCACACTACGGCAGACCCTGAAAAAAAACGTTGAATTTCAAATGGACACTCCCCAGCCATTTCGACTTCGACTTCAAAGCCCCATACGACAGGGTAATGAGAGACGAGCTTTACAACGCCATGTCTAATTTCGACATCCCTGCCAAACTCGTCAGAAGATGCAGAATGACTTTGAATGCTCGCTGCTCCATCCGAATCCGGTAAGAGCTGATAGTTTTGCTGTCAAAAACCGATTTAGGCAAGGCGATGCGCTGTAGTGTGATGTCTTCGGCATCGTATTAGAAATGATTGTGCAAGAATCACTGGCCAACACAGGAGGCACAACTTGTTTCAAATCCTCACAACTCCTCACATGCGCCGATGACATTGACATAAGAGGTAGATCTTGCGCATTTATGAGTATTGAGATGGAGCCGGCAAAAATTGGTCTGGTAGTAAGCGGGGGCTAAACTAAATATGTATATGCTGTCATCAAAAAAGGACGCTCACCACCGACGTCTTGGCCAGAACGTTTGTATTGGCAGATATAAGTTCGAGGTAGTTAGGGACTTCGTCTACCTTGGCTCCGCAGTGACCTGGAACAACGACATCAGTTCCAAAATCAACCGCAGAATCACTCTTGCCAGTCGCTGTGTCTTTGGGCTCAGGAAGAAATTGAGTAATAGAGCCCTCTCCCGAACGACAAAGTTGACTCTATATAAGACCCTTATCATCCCGGTCCTGTTGTACGGCGCAAAAGCATGGACACTATCAAAAGCGGATGAGGAAGGCCCTTGGTCGGTTCGAGAGAAAGGTTTTGCGCGTGATTTGGGAGCCTATAAGTACAGACGGTTCAACGCCTAAGATGGCTAGGCAATTTAGAGCGAATGGACACCACAGCTCCAGCCCGGAGAGTATTTGAATACAACCCCGTGGGACGATGAAACAGAGGACGGCCGCACTTAAGATGGCGCATACAGGTGGAAGGAGACCTCAGCCAACTGAGTGTACGGCTATGGAAAAGGCTAGCGAAGGATCGGGCAAGTTGGAGGGGCATGTTGGTTGTGGCCCGGGTTCACCCCGAACTGTAGCGATCGATATGTAGAAGAAGAAGAAGAAGAAGAAGAAGAAGAAGAAGAAGAAGAAGAAGAAAAATGGTTCATGGTCTAAGGGCGGTGACCCTACACAAATGACTTTACAACCTGGATCGATGGGAGACAAGGTGATACTAAGTGCTTGATAGGAGTAGGTGCCAATTGTAAATTAACGACTGCAACAATCAAGCGAATCCCGCATTAATTGTCTGCAAGTAACTGGTAGTCAAAAGTAGTGGATAAATGAGCTTTTCAAGGCCACTACTACCAGCTAGACCTTCCAAACAATATAGGGCGAACTTACATGCACCTTGGATTTCATCTAAAAATGCAGACACAGCAACGCGCTCTCACGCGACTTTTTGACCTTTTGGAGGTTATGAAGTAAAATGAACAATAGGATAGAGCTTAGGGTAAATTCTAGAGACTACCTCAGGCTCCAATCTGTTTAGGTCGAGGTTGAGAAAGTGATCACAAGCATGGTACGTAATAGAAGTGAAGAAAGGAAGAAGGGATTTGTTTGTGCGTTTGGTTTTTAATTGTCAAAAGAAGTCCAGGAATATTGCGATGATGTATACACTTATTATATGGGTTGACTAGCCAAGCCTTGCCATTTGTTTTTTAAGACCTCATGTAAATGTTGATGACAAACCCGTTTTTTTTTGAGGTCCGCGCGGGCTTAATAGTTTTATAATCATACGATGTTTAGCACACAACCTGATGGGAGTGGAGTGGTTTGTATCGTAGATGTCCGTTTGATGATGTTCTCTAGGGGTGGTTGTCCTAATGGGAGGGGAGGAAACGACCGAATTTTCATGTTGGTTGTAGTTCTCAGCAACTTTTCCCATGCACTTGTGGTGTCATATTGAAATTGCACACACAGAGTATGAATTAAAATGTCCATAATAAAAATCGAATTCTGAATCAATTTTTCGGGCATATTGGCTTGTATCTTGCTACTTATGAATGTACAGTTGACGCTGTCTTAACGACATAGACGAATAGTTGGTTACACTTTCATAAAAAAGAGGCGTCAAGTCCCTCGATATAGCAGTTAAATTCACTATGGCTTAGGCCGTGAGATGGTCAAAGTGCGCGAAGAATATTTTTCGCTAATAAAATTTAAAAATTTGTAAATCTTGCCGTAAAATGGCAATACCAACTGATTGAAAGTGACTTTAACACGCGTGCTAAGTCATACGTCATCTGTCGAATAAGGAACACTCAAAAACCAAATAGCGAACAAGTCACTTGTTATAGCTTTTGAAAATCACTGTGTGATTGGCCATGGAGGACTCAGTTTTGAGTCATTTCAAGAAGGGTGTCAGCATCGGAACCTTGAGGCTTACTTAACAGAGATAGGAATAAGGACATCCCCGGATCTGCGTAATTAGTCAAAGCCATAAGTCGAGGTATGTTTTTCGCAACTGAGGGTCATCTTGGGTTTTAGTCTCACTGTGTTGAAAATAGTAGATGCCAACAAAATTCATCGATGGCATAGGGGAAAGGCCCAAAAGTTGCATCCACACAAGAACAACTTGTAGAAGTTTGACCTAGTAATAGCACCAATCTGTGACACAATTTTCATCCCCATCTGAATGATCTTTTATATCAAGTTCCAACGCTAAAAAGGTCAAATAGTCTTATAAAAGGCAAAGTTAGTTTGGGTCAATGTATAGAAAGGTGAAATGCCACAAGGCTGCTCTATAACACCGCTATTATTCCTCATTAAATCTTATCTCGTTTAATTCATTGGATCTTTACATCTTTCATAACTACCTAAGCACCGAACTTTTGAAATTCACCGAATCTCCATCGTTTACATTTGGTACTGCAGTCACCACAGTTCTAGTATATGGTTGAGTATGAGCATAAGATTGAAATGAACTTACCTGCGAGTTGATCGGCATCGATTCCAATACTTTAATTGAATATTCATTACGCTCGAAGACTGGCGGATTATCATTAACATCTTGTACCTCGACTAGAATAGTTAAATTAGCCGATAATGGTGGTACACCAGAATCGGTTGCGGTGACAATTAATGAATGCCGTTGTGATGTCTCATAGTCTAAATGTCGTGACAATGTTAAATGTCCCGAACGTGAATCGATCGCAAACAGTTGCGCTTGCTGTTGCTGCGATGACTGTTGGTGGTTCATTGCTGCTTGTGCAGATGTCTGCACTAGATGCTGCTGTTGTGAAAATTCGAGTGGCAATGAGTTTGCCAACAGATAACCGCTACTAACTTCGACTCCCATTCCATACAATTGTTGTTGAGATCCAGAACCAATTTGATTGTGATTACCATTTGGAATTGTATAAAGTCTTCCACTACCGCCTCCACCCGCGGAAGATGATAATGGTAAGGAAGAGGCTGAGGACAACGACGACGATGAAGAAGATGATGAGGGTGGAGATGCGGCAGATCCAGATGATGATGCAGCTGCTAGGGCTGCCGGCGAAACAAACATCGATGAGCCACCATACATCGCAGTCACATTCAGATGTGGAGATGGCATTGAACCGATCATCGTTAAACTGTATGTGACAATGCCACTCTTCCCAGAGTCCTTATCGCGAGCATGAGCCGCATACAGTGGTGTACCGAGTTCCACGTTCTCTGGCACCGAGATACGGACCATACTTGTCTCGAATTCGGGCGGATTGTCGTTAACGTCCTCGATATCGATGTTGACCTGTGCACACAAACGACAAAATGTCGAAAAAAGATATAAACAATTAAAATACAAAACAACAACAAAATGAAGGATGGTAGGAGAGAAAGGAAACGGAGAACCTGGATAGGAGTGAGTAAAGCATAAAGCAGTTCTTCGAAATCCAATGCAAGGGATTGCGCACACAATTGCTTAATTAACATACGTCCTAAGTATTTTAATTAGGACCCAGTTCATTGATTCACTGTACCCTCCCGGTTCCTGGTGCTAGTCATCTCAGTGCTTTTGTTTATTTGCATCTTCGCAAGCGATCTTGCCTCATGGTCAGCCCTCGAAGACGAACGATTGCATTGCATACTAAGATGTGACCACTCACCAGCTTGGTGGGCACTGTTCATCGTGTCACGTTTGTGTGATAATGATGGCAGAAGTAAACGAGAATTTGGAGAAAGACTCATACTATTTAGCTCGGTCCCGATCGAGTCGTCTCTATAATACAAATTCAAAGAATTTCACGGTGGGAAACTTCTGCCACCGACGCGGTGCGACGCGACATGAACTCGTTTACCATTGTGATCATAGTGGATATGCATTGAGTTTATCTGAAGCTTTATGGTTTTATGGATTTTAAAACATACCTGAGTGTGCCCGTAGGCCGGTGGGTCGCCGCTTGTCGCCTGGATGTTCAGCAGAACTTGGGGCTTCTCCTCATGGTCCAGGGGGTTGGCTATTCGTATGTTACCAGATACTGGATCAATGCTGAAATATCCATCAGGGTCGCCGGAATAGATGGAATACCGTACCACGCTGCGACTTCCTGTAAAATGAGCAGAAAAAAAAAAACAAAAATCTTGGGTGAATGTTATGGCTGTGGTGAAAATGATTAGTACTGGATATGACGTATCTTTATGGCAAGAACCGTGGCTCTTCAGAGCTGTCGGATGCATGTGCCATTCCCAGCAACAGTTATAATGTCAATTGGTTGGGAAACGATGCCATGAGCTAAGTTTCCGTTAACAATTTATGGGCTTCATGGAATGGAGTCGCAAAGATTTATGTTGTGGATCGTAAGTGTGGTAGTAAAACAGAAAGAAAAGGAAAGGTACTTGCCTTTACTACTTGGGAGATGGGATGATACCATAAGTGGCACAGGCAAGAAGTGGATGGTTGGAAAATATTTCTTTTTATTACCCTTGCCGAAGGAAACATTTCGGACTACAGGAGGGTGGATCATGTATAAGCATCTTGCCTGAGATCCAACAGGAGATAATTTTGACGTCCACACACCTATATGATCAATACCTGGACTTCGTGCAATTTTGGAAGAAGTTTGCAAAGAATCGTATGCAGATTTCATCAGATTTCTTGAGAAATTTGAATCCACTCGTTCCTGAGTGTCATCCCAGGTACATGTTCTGCCCCTCTTTACGTCATAATGACCATTGATTTTATTCAACTCGAGATACTCCACATTCTCGGAACCACAGTCCTCCAATCTCATCCACTTGAACAATTCAACAGCGAATTTCGAATGGAGCAATTATTCCTCTCTTCAGAGATCACCCAAATCTCCACTCATCCTTGTGCCCAACGATCCACTCGTCCGCACTCTCGCCCTAATTACTTCATGCACGAGAAGACGCAACCGTCCGTTGTATTATTCTTATTCAAATAAATAAACGACGTGATGTGGGAGCTATTCGAAGAGATCATTAAAATTGATTCACCACCGGGACGGTGCACGTTTGCTTATCCCTTTTTTGGGAGCGCAATCCTCCAGATACATCCTTTTTTGCATACGTCAACGTGTGGATTTTTGACAATGGCTCGCTATATGGGGCATACCACAAGGGGAAAAACAAACATTCGAATGACGGGCGAACAATGCATTCGGACAAGGGACGCAATATTTAAATTTTCATCCTGTCGCTCAAAAGTGCAGATTTTCGGCTTTCCAAATCACTGAACTGACATCGAGCCGCGGCGGTCAATGCAAAAACATAACAGTTCGCAGAGCAGCGCTCTTGCTCCTGTGACTTTTGGAATTGGGCTAAGAAATTCAAAAGAAAACCATTTTTTTTCGGTTTGTTGTTGGACGACGCGACGCACGGTTGAGAAGCAATTTATTTGACGAAACACAAAATTGCGGAAAATAAACGAATTTTTCTCTTCGGATTGTTATTTTTTGGTTTTTGTTTCCCAATCTTGAACGCTTGAACGGGCAAGGCAACTCATCATCATCATCGTCATCATCCGCTTCATCCGCTCGACATGGAATTGGATTGAAATGCGACCGAAATTGGTGGCGGCAACCTCTTTTACGCGCATCACCATCATCCTTGCCATCTCTCATGGTGAGTCTTTTTTATTTTTTTGTTTTTCATAGGCTTACCGGGTACTGTGTTGCTTGCCAGACATATCACGATCAATCAATGGCATAACAGATGAAATGTCCTTTTCTTCCCGCTACGCATCGTATCGCGTTCGGTTGCTCTTTGGCGAGAGATATGTATTCCTCGTCGCCTACCACAGCCCAAATCACCAATCATGGATCTGGTTAGCAGAACAGAGGAAAAAAGCAATTCGAACGTTTTTTGGTTGTTATTGAGTAGCGGATAGCAAACACCGTGGGGCGGTGGAAAGAAATTCCATTGGTCAATTATGAAAAAATATTCGATTGCATGGCGTTCCGTTCGGTTGGTGTGTAGTACCCGTATTTATTGAGATTCACATTTAAATTAGAAGCGGGGATTTGTGCATTGGCGCAATCGGGGGCACATTCAAATGAGCAATTATTTGTACAGTTCGGGAATTGAGCAGGAAGTCTCTTGGTTCTTTCCTCTTGGGAAAGGTGTCCTCTGTACAGGGAAAGGACTTTAATTTCAATTATGGAATGAATTCATTTGCAATTTTAGTACCTATATATTGATTGTTGGGCAGTTGACTGTTTTCATTTCGTCTATTAAAGTAGTGAGTGACGTTTTTGCTCTTTGGTTTTTTAGTATTCGGTTCTTGTCTGCTAGGGGGGCGGGTGCGAGCAAACAGAGCAAAGAAGTTTGACGCGTTGCTCAATTTAAGTTAACAGACAGCCTCCGCTGTCGACTAACGGACTTGAGAGACTGCACCTGGAATGTGAGGTCCTTTAACAGTGGCAGGCGATCAACTGGAGCAGGCCCTTAACTGATATGAAGCAGATGTAACCGCACTCCAAGAAGTGCGATGGGATGCACCAGGCAAAAGACGGATGAAAAACTGCGACATCTATTATGGGAACTGCTACAAGGAGAACAAACAGCGCCTATTCGGGTACGGATTTGTTATTCGAGGAAGACTCCGACAAAGAGTCGTAAGCTTCCGGGATGCAAGCTAACGCCTCATAACAATCCGCATCAAAGGTAAATTAATATGCGCTCCCGGCTCAACGGACTTAGGCTAATCGATTTCCCAACGGGGCGTAACTTCCTTGTAGCAAGCACACGGGTCCCCCATCTCAACATCCACAAGGGTACCTGGCGGTCTTTCGATCAATCGACCACCAATCAGATTGATCTTATTGCGATCGACGCCAGACACTCCTCCAGTATTCTCGATGTACGAACCTTCCGAGGAACATCGACTCGAACCACTACCTTGTTGTAGCCAAGGACGAATGAGGATATCAAGAATGCTTAGGAGTCGAGTACGATAACGTAAGTTTGACGTCGGAAGTCTACAATCGCAAGATACTGCTAGAATGTTTGCCGATCGTGTCTCCTCCAAACTCTCTCAAAATCCGCTCACAGCAGCACAAACAATAGAGCAGGAGTGGGCGCATTGCCAGAGCGCCGTCAGAGACACTGCCTCAGAGGTTCTGCGTTTCAAACCGCCACCACCTAGAAACCCCTGGTTCGATGAACAATGCGAACAAGCCCACGCAGCAAAAGAAGAGGCATATAGAGCCACGCTACAACGACGGACAAGAGCTGCTCGCGAAATCTATGAGCAGAAGAGAAGAGAGGAACACACGCTTTTCAGGAGAAAGAAGAGAGAGCACGGAAAACGTGAGATCGAGGAGATGGAGAGATGCTTCCGCAGGAACGACGCCCGGAAGTTTTAAAATAATGTAAAACGAATATGCCATGGCTACAAGGTCAGAGCGGCGGCCTGCAGGGAGGAAAGAGGAATGCTGAGGATTTGGAAATACAATTCTTAAGGTGGTTGGAGATGAGCTGGTAGGGTGAATGCCCCATCTCAGTTGCTAGGTATGGTGGGAGGAAAGCATGCCCGACGAATAGAATCTCAGCATCGTTTGCCCGGTCCATAAGAACGGATACCCCTTTAAATGCGCCAGCTATATGGGAATAAGTCTCCTTGAGATCGCATATAAGATCTTCTCTGCCGTATTGTGTGAACGCCTGAAACCGTTTGTGGATATCCTGATCCTTATCTACAGGCCAGGTAAATCCACAATAGACCAAATATTTACGCTGCGGCAGATCTTGTTGAAGACCCATGAAGACTCACTACAGAAACGATCCTGTGAAGTATAGAGCACCGTGGCGCAGTGGGTAGTGTGTTGGCCTCTGACGCCGATGACATGGGATCGAATCCCGACACAGCCATGTCATCGAACGTGTTTTTCACGGTGTTTCTCTTCAGCGGGGTTCTGACAAAACCCCCTGTGGTAAAATTGTCATGAAAAGCTTCTCGAAATTCGCCGTTCGGAACCGGCAATAAACTGTAGGTCCCTTTCACCTATGGGAAAAATGAAATCACACACAACATGGGTGATTGAAAGAAGCTCGGCTCAGGTTCTTCATGGACTGTAACGCCAACATACATACATACATATGACAGCGTGTATAGAGATGAGCTATACAAAGCCATGTCTAGTTTTAACATCCCTGTTGTTCCACTGTGCAGGATGACAATGGAGAATTCCCGCTGCTCCATTAGGGTCGGTAATGAGCAAACCGAGACCGTTGATGTTAAAAAAGGGTTTAGGCGTACGCCGGCGACATTGACGTGATTGGATGGATACAGCGAGACGTCGATGAGGCCTTTGTAAGCATTGAGGTAGAAGCGGCTAAGATGAGTCTCAAGGTCAGTGAGGGTAAAACCAAATATCTGCTTTTATCTAAAAGAGACGGTCAACACCGACGTATTGGCCAGAACGTCACCATGGGAGGATATTACCTTGAAGTGGTCAAGTAATTCGTCTACCTTGGGTCCCTGATGACCGGCGGCAACAACACCAGCGCTGAGATAAAACGCAGAATCACTCTGCGACCAAGTTGACCTTAATTATCCGGGTCCTCTAATACGGCGCAGAAACATGGACTTTATCTAAAGCGGATGAGGAGGCCCTTGGTCGTTTCGAGAGAAAAATTCTGCGTGCGATTTTCTGTCCTATAAACACAGAGGGGGATTCGAGGAGAAGATTCTATTACGAACTGTACGGGTTGTACAGCGACATGAGTGTAGTCAGGCATCTCCGCTCAAAAACCCAAACTGTCTTCCAACAACCTGCTCACATGTTCTACCCTTTGAAATCTTTGCTCTGACCGGAACGAACCTGATCCCCGGCATAAATAACTCCGAATTGTTCCCATCAAATTTCAATGCTTATCGCGATGACGAATTGGGCCGACCCATTGAGGGTTGCCCCTGTCGAGGCGTCCTTCTAGCCGTCCTTAATTTAAATGACTTTTCCCTCATTGCAGTATCATCCTCCCCACATCTCGACTTTATTTCAATCAAGATTGTGCTACCCCAGAAGTCACTTTACACTTTACATCACTTGTTTCTACATCTTGCCCTCACAACCCATAGAATTTTATCAACTCGCCATCAACACAATTGACCAAATAAGTGATTTAAGAGACCCTCAGGATGAAATCCTTCACTTCGGCAATTTCAACCTTCCTCATCTTAAATGGTACAATCAGACGAAGAATCGTTTTATAATGCCACCAACCCCACTACTGCCAAAGAATGTCTCTTCTTGGATCGCCTTGCAGATTCAAACCTTAGCCAAGTTAGTGGCATCTCAAACTACATGGGTGGACAACTAGACCTCATATTCACAACCGATCCCTTCAATTCTTTTGTCTCTCTTTGTCCACTTTCCCTTTCTTCTATCGATAACTTCCATCCCCCCCTCCTTCTTTCCTTCTTTAAAATCCTCCATCACAGAATACTCCTCCTACAGCTTTGCCTTTTCACGATTTCCACTAAGCGAAATTTCAAGAAATTAACGAATACCTTAAAAAAGCGCTTTTCAATTTTGATAATTAAATGATGCTGTATCCATATTCTACAGGGAAATATTTAATTCTATCTCTCTTTACGTCCCATTTTCCCAACGCATAACTTTGTCCTCCTCCCCACCATGGTATAGTCGCAAGCTCCTTTCCCTAAGAAGCAAAAGAAATAAACGGTGGTCAATATTCCTTCGTACTCAATCCCCTAAAGACTTCTCTAACTACATGAGTAGCTATCTTCACTTTACCGCCCTTCCCGAAATCCTTCCTTCTTTAAGTTTGTTAACTATAATAGAAAATCGGATGGGTACCCCACCTCTTTCTCCTTCAATGATCAAACCGCAAATGACCCTAACATTATCGCCAATTTTTTTGCCACCTATTTCAAACAATCTTTCGCTGACGACTCCATTGTTCCGGATTCCGCTTACTTGGATTATTTACCGAATTTCTCCCTTGGACCTTTTCTTCCTTGTACAGCCGACCCCTATGTCATCGAAAACAATTTAAATCAAATTAAAGATGAATTCACTCCTGGACCTGACGGTCTCCCTCCAATATTCCTAAAAAAATGCTCCTCAACCCTCTCTTTCCCTCTCTCGAAAATCTTCACTTTATCCCTATTTTTGGGCGAATTCCCCCAGTTATGGAAAGCCTCATATGTAACCCCTGTACACAAAACAGGGCCAAAGAACGATATCAACAATTATCGTCCCATTGCCAAACTGTCACATATACCCTTACTCTTCGAGAGCATTTTGTACGAAGTTTTCGCTGCAAGGCTTTAATCTCCCATAGACAACACGGTTTCCTCAAATGCAGATCTACAACCACAAATCTTGTTGAATATGTGTCCTTTACCCTCTCGGCCTTAGAGGATGGCAATGAAGTCGACGTTATTTCTACCGATTTCAGCAAAGCTTTTGATAAAATTTCCCCCAGACTAATACTCTTCAAACTGTCTTCCCTTGGTTTCGATCCCATTTCCGTGAAGTGGATATCTTCTTACTTGAACAATCGCTATTACAGTGTTCGCTTCAGATCTGCCTTTTCTAAACCTTTTCTAGCTTCCTCCGGTGTCTCCCAAGGTAGCCACTTAGGTCCACTTCTTTTCGTTCTTATCATTAACGATATTGAAATGGTGATCAAACATTCCCATATCTCACTATATGCCGATGATACCAAGTTCTTCACGAGTATTTCCTCCAGTCAGGACCCTTCCCTAATCCAATTAGATCTCAATAGCATTTCCACATGGTGTTCCAAAAACTGCTTGGAACTCAACATTCCCAAATGCCAATCCAACCCCATCCCCGTCTCTACTTTCTGAATAATCAGCCCATAGACACCGTTCAGGCTATCCGGGATCTTGGCATATTATGTGACCAGGAATTAAATTTTCGCACACATATCGACGAGATAATTCTTAAAGCTAATTCAGCACTTGGCTTCGTAAAGCGGTGGTCTAAAGAAATCTCCAACCCCTACGTTACCCGATCTCTCTACACAACCTTTGTCCGGCCCGTTCTTAAATACGCCTCTCATGTATGGTCTCCTTACCAACAAACCCACATTTCTAGAATCGAGAGCATCCAACGCCGATTTCTACGTTTTGCACTTCGAGGTATCCCCTGGAACAATATTTTGCTCCTAATACCCTATCAAGACCGTGTGAACATGAACACGTTGGATGAAAGAAGAACTGTATCTGACATTCTCTTCATCCGTCGCCTCCTTTCAGGTGCCATTGATTGCGCGACCCTCTATGACTCTGTCTCTATCAACACTAACCCTCGCAATGTACGTAATCCCCGTCTCTTCTATCTACCCACCCCCCGCACCGCCTATGGCTCCAATGAACCCATTTCTCGTATGCTGGGAAGTGTCAACTCAAATCCTTACTTCGACCTCAACCTCAGCACTCCATACTTAAAAAATCGTCTTCTTAATCACGCCCCCCTCCCTCACCATCCTTAGCCTATAAGTTAGATTAAGCTAGATTAAGTTGGCTTGAATTAAGCTCAACAAATGGGGGTGTTTGCCCCCACGAAAATTAAAAATTAAAAAATTAATTTAAATTCTACGGGTCCCACGCCCAAAGTGGCTAGGCCATGGAGTCTTTGAATCCAATCCTTTGAATCCTTCAATCCTTTGAATAGAGGACGGCCGGACCTTAAGTGGCGCGCACATGTGAAAAGGGACCACAGCCAACTAGCGAAAAATCCTGCTAGGCATGTTGGTTGAGGCCCCGGTTCACCCCGGACTGTAGCGCCCGCTAAGTAAGCAAGTTGGGCCTTGTAAGCTTTGAAGCCGAAACCTTCTCGTATTTATTTTTTTTTTTCTTATTTTAGAAACTCGCGCAGGTTCAAGAGTTTTTTTTTATATTCCCTTATGACGTGTTGTTACACACACAACCTGAACGGAGTGCAGTGGTTTGGGTCGTTGATGTTCGTTCACTACTCTCAGGGGTGGTTGTCCTAGACCTAGACCAAATTCCGCATTGGTTATAGTCCGTAGTAATTCGTTCGAGTACTTTGGTATTGCATACGCAGAGGATGAATTTCAGTTGACCATATACTGTGAGTGTTATGCCTGCAGCAGTACGTCTGGTCACTTTCCATTCACAACTGCGTTGCATAATTTTTGTCCGTACAGGAATTACTTTTTTTTGGCTACGAAGCGAATTTGAACTATAGACCTTCCGATCGGCGGTCGATGATGTTAACCACTGCACCACGGCCACCCCAAAATCTTTCACAAATGTGATAGGTATAGCTCTAACTGCTCTACACGATGGGTAGTAATAATCCGGGTCATTCGGATTATTCTGCTCGCACTGTTTGTCATTGGGGATGCGTACCATCCACTAGAGTGCACGTGGTGTGAAAACGATTCACGAGGTCCCGAATAACATTCTCTGATGGACGATTATGCCAACCGTAAAATGAACGTAGAGTACGATAAGTTTGGCGATCCGAACCGTGGTTTTCAAAAAAAGTTTTCACAATTTGAATGCATTTTGCTGGCGTCAATATATCTGTCGTAAAATTGCAAAACGTTAACCACAAATCAACTTTCGGCTTCAAAATTGACAATCTGTAGAGACAGTGCTGACAGCTTGAAACCAATAAGACACTAAACCAACTGGCAAAAAACAACTGACAAAAGCTGATTTGGGTGCTAGGCCAGGGAAACCATGAATGCAATGAAAAGGCTGACATACAAGCTAAGAAACGTGCTGATGTACCTTTCATAGGGCCTTCCCCCTTTATGATTTCAATATCTTGGTCACAAACCCATATCTACACAAATGGATGTTAATACAAAGAAATAATTTTTGGAACAGCCAGGGGGGTATTTAACCCTCGAAAAAGTAAATGAAATAAGCTCTAGAACTCAACAAAGCCGACCTAAGTGTGCAATTACCACCTTCAAAAAGTTACCACCTTCAAAAAATTGTAGCAATGTTAAAGAAACCATGGAGCACATATTAACTGTCTGCTCAAGCCTTGCTAGAGCAAGATTCATAATGACAAACAAAGCAACAGTAATAGAAAAAGACTTCCAGGACATACTAAGTTGTCAAATATTTGAAGACAGCACTTAAATTCTGGACCAAAGAATGGGGTACTATAGACCTTTGTGGTCGCAGTACTAGGGACTTCATGTGACCCATTCCGATTTCTTCTATTGGAATGTTCAGAATGTAACTTTTAATTAAGGTGAAAGGTGGGAATCTCTATGTGAGATGTACGAATCGAGCTGTTGCACTTCGTTAAAGACATTCAGTTCACTTCTAAACTTATAATCTCTCGATAGCTATCAGATGACTGTTCTATACCCTCACTAGTTGGACTGGTATCTAATAGATTTACTCTAATATGTTTAATTAAAGAAATTCATTTGTCATATTCCAAACGCTTATCTAAAGCGATATTCACTGATTAAATTCCGGTCTTTCAACAGGTTCGGCATCTCTCCCATAATCGAACATGCATTTAGCGTCTTTCTGCGCAAAATATTTTCTAAATTTCCTTACTAATTTGTTCCTCAAAGTTTTTAGTGCAATGCAAATGGACCCACAATTCCACCAAAACAACGGCCTTTGAGCCATTGCAACCACAGTCCCATTCCATAAAGTAGATTTTTTTATTTGCATCAAGTGTATGCAAATGCATGCCTGTACGCGACACAAGAGAATATTTATGAATTTTTTCACTTACCTGAATCGCTGCTCGATGCCATCACCGAACCGACAACAGTCCCGCGTGGTACATCTTCCTTCACGTAATAGTTATAGCGTGGCTTCTCGAAAATCGGCGGTCTTTGTGTCGAATCAATTATGCTAATGAAAATCACAGCATCCTGTGAAGATCTCAAGAGACCACCATCACTTGCAGAAATATTCAACGTATGAATGGATTGAGCGCGTATCGACAGCATATTGGGACGATTAATGAATATCTCACCGGTAACACGATCTATGCGAAAGATACCAGCCTCATTACCGGCTACAATGCGATAAGACACCATACCGAAACGACCCGAGTCGGGATCGGTTGCTACTACCGATACAACTGGTGTTGCAGTGGCCGTCGACCCGGTCGATGATTCACGCAGTGACACATTGTATTCACGTGGATAAAAAACAGGACGATTGTCATTGACATCGGTCAGTTGAATCTTTACCATGGCTGTTGTGCTCAGACCACCTGCAATGAAGACGAGAGAATGTCATGCGTTGGAATGTGTTTATCTATGGTAATATGTCGGATGGATGAGTGGGAAAAAATGACTCCCAGGTGTACACTTACCACGATCGGTTGCGATGACAGGGAACTCATATGATGTGCGCTTTTCATAGTCTAGATCACCAGAAATGCATATCTCACCGGATGCTGGGCGTACTTCAAACTCAGTCAGTTGTTTGATACCCTCGCCGAGGGTATAATTTACCATTGCATTAACACCACAATCTGGGTCACTTGCCGACACCTGTTTAGGAAAATACAAAAATACGTTAGATACATGTATGTATGGTTGCCAAAAAAAGAATGAAATCCAGTAAATCTTAAGCTTAGGAAATACGAGAACTAGCGTAAATAGAAACGACAATGTAAGCGGAGTTCATAAACGTTAGGCCAACCACCTTCTAGAAGCCCTGTTTCGGGTCTTGGCACATTGAAAATAATTTTGCGATCAATTAAAATTCCACAACCATATACGACGACGACGTGGCCGTGGTGATGACTATGACGACTGTGAGTCGAGCCGTTTGGCCGGGAGGCGTTCTCTCGATAGTACTTATGCAAAGCTATGACTCGGATGGTGTTAAATGGTCTTAACACTTGGTTCTGTGCTTTGGCCAGGTCGGTGCCGTTCTCATTGCATTTCTGTCCTCTATCTGTTTGATTTTCATTTATACCGGCCCGGCTAGCACTCCCTCTCCTTGACAGACATGCCATACCGGGTGACTTGTAGTGTATTTATGACTGTCGAAAATCGTAGCACAGAATTGGGTATGAGAGTGAATTATTTGGCGTTGTCACTCGATTTCAACTGATTGGATTTTCATTCTATTGGTTATTAGTGTTTGCAAGTGAAAATTAAGTTTTGTCGTTCAGCTAGTGGTGGTTTTGCCTTTAAGGATCGGCGCACAGATCGTTGTGACACAATGGCACAGTGGAAATCGGTTTGATGTAGATTTGAAGGTTAATTGTTTGGTGTAAATGGGATTAGTCGGGTGGCTTAATGGCTTCTAATGGGTGTCTCCTGACAGCTGTCAATAGATTAGTGGACAGAACGGTAGGTGTGGAGTAAAAAGGTTAAAATACATTAAAAATCGATTGCCTTTCGCCAATTGAAATATTAAAGAAGAATTCTTAACGACTTCATTCTCCCTCTACACTATTCATCTTTATCTTCTGCCGAAACTACTTAACTGCTTACTTGGTTCTATCTCGCGACTTCTTAAACGAACTGCATGTTTTTATTGCCACTCTTATTCACCAATAAAGCCATCCTTAACGACCACAAATTAATCCCCAAAAAATTTGAATGCTGTAGTCTGCCGTTTCATACGCTCGTGGTATAGAGGCATCATCCATGTAACGTGAATCCCCCTAGGCATTGCAACTCATGACCGACGAGCAAATTACAATCCAAGTTAAGCGGATAAAAACGAGCGCATATGCTTTTAGAAGGGGGGAATGGATTTATTTTCTTTCTTTCTGTCTGCTGTTCTGCTTCGGGTTGCCAGTTTGCCAATTTTTACCAGGACAGAAGTGATTTATTTTAATTGGACGGAGGGGAGAGAAATGGCGACGAAAGCATAAAGCCATCGGCTAAGTAGCCAGGAAACGAGCTCAATCTTTGCACACGTGCTTCGGTACTAAATTGCAATTTACGCGTATTGGAAATCTCGATCAAAGTCCTGTTTTTCCGCGCATCTCAAATCAATTTGCGAGGGTGGTCAATTGCATAATAAAAGTCAGAAAGCATTACTCAAAAAACAAAAACCCGAAATAAAAAGGAATTCCCTTAACCTGAATTGTAGCTTCGTGTCTGGTTGGTTGGTGGCGATGCAAATTACAGCATCTTCACTGTCCGCAAGCGTGAGAATAAAAAATGAGAAATTATTCGCACATTAGAGAGCTCGCTTTGTACCAAGCGCAACGAAAATAAGACCTAAGAAGAAAAATACGAAGAAATCGTTTCATGGGCTGGTCTTCGGAAGCCGCAATGGGTCATGGACTCACTTTTCAATGGGTATACCGCTTCGCCAAATTATAATTTTGACAACTTCATTTTTTTACCGCCAAGCGACCAACACATTTACACGTTTTGTACGAATAATTGCCGCTGATTGCGGCCGTCAAGTTTTGCTTTGGTGTTATTAAGTACTAAATGGTTGATTTCTGCATGCCCTTTTTTAGTGGATTCGGTCGGATTGGTCATACCAGTGGTGGATTTCTTTATATTCATGCAGTTTTGGTTTGGATGTCATTCGTAATTGAGGTTGCGATTCATGTATTTTTCATTATTCGGTATAAGATGAAAGAGTTGATAAGAAAACTGGCAATATTGGTTAGATGTGCGGTTTTTCATTTGTTACGTTGTCTCGCTGCCGCATATCTCCAGGGTGCTGGACAAATTACTTTCTGTAATGTGTTAATAAGCTGATAATGTTACGGAGGGAACAAGCGTCGATCTGGCGGGTCAGAAACGGAGATTATGGGTGGGTAGGTTTTGTGGTACGTAAGCCATTAGTTACGTTTCCTTTCATTTTGTTGATTGTATATCGGTTTGGGCTATTGACTAAACGTGGAATGTGGTAATGTAATTACTGTAATGAGAAATATGAGGTTTCTGTTTCACGTAATACATATTCCCCTAAAACCTTTCAGTGTTACGTCTTTCCCCTTTGTACGTGTCAGATCACTAATGCCACGACATGGAGGAAAAATAACATCTGCCCGTGACTATTAGCATCGATAGATCGCTTAAAGGGCGGTAAATTCTTTCACGATCAACGCCGTGCACTTTTACTATATATATAGAACCACCGCTCAATCTAACACCCAATCTTCCTCCTTCAAACCAAAACCTCATATCCACGTACAAAATATGTGTCTATTGCAAAGGAAACATGCCGACAACCCATGTCAGAGCAGAAGGGCTTCGATTCCAATTATACGTAGTATTAGTTCTTTTCGTTTTCCACCTTTCCTTTTGATTAGTCAGTGGTTTGATTTATTTTGACATCTTATCAATTCTGCAGAAGAATTTATTACATTTGCCTTTACACACACAGCTATCTTCTTCAGCATTTTCTGATTCTTCCCTTCATGCCAGTATGTGATGAGGAAGTCCGAAGGCAACCTTACACCCCACCGCGTTATTGAGTAATTTCAAAATAGCTTAATTCCAACAGGAAGAAAATGTTGAGGTGGGATTGTTGCAAAAGAACAGGGAAAGGAAAAAAAAAAAACGTCTTGAGTAGAGGTTTTTCTTATTACAAAACATTTTTTCTTGTATGTCGAAGTGTAATCATGCCGCTCTATTGATGTTTCGCGAAGCGTCACTCGCATAGCAGTGAATACTTGCGTAGACGTTACCTATCAGTGGTTGTATAAATTCTAAAAATATTATCTGGACTGATATTTGATTTACGAGCAACGAGTGGGTAATGAAATTCGTTTTTATTTTTTGCTTTTGCCTTCACCTTCTGTTTTCCTTTTTTCTTTCATGACTATAACTGGCGGATTATCCATTGGGGTTTACGGTTATAATTTTACTGGTCGCTTTTATGAACAACGTCTAGTGATATTGCTCTTGTTCAGTGTACTGTCCCGTATGAGCCCGTATGTGGTTGACATTATGTGGTAGTTTTAATTTATGAGCCAGAGTGCGAATAGGAAATGATTAGGCCATGCAATTTGTGATAGTGGTAAATCAAAAGAGTTGCTATGCGAACTATAGACTTGGGCAGAGTTTGACGAGTACGTGATGATATGGGAAACGAGAAACTACGTGAGAAAGAAGAAAACCTAGGAATGCCTAGGTGATACTTAATCGTATGCTTATCGAAAAAAAAGAACAGAAATGATTTCACTCACGACTTGCGAACCCATGCACCTGCTGATTACAGTCTTTCTACTTTGAATCGAATTAAATTATATTACCACCAAGTGTAATAGGCTAACCATCGTTCACAAGAGAACCAATCAAAGCCAGCAGCTTAGCCGGCAAGGCCAACAGTGCACCAACATCTCACCGATCCCAACATATCTTCACGGTAGATGTACTAAATCCATACAGAAACAAACAGTGATACCCTTTTACGGATAACTCACATTTACATAATCTACAAAGGACTATGCCTATGATTCATTCACCACCACCCGGACTCACTAGGCCCGATATGCGAGCGACAGACAGACAGAACATGGAAATAATGGGTCTAAAACAAAACGCAGTTCACACATTACCACGCTGTACGAATGGACGGACGTTGGCCATATTCTAACTTCGGAAAGCACGCGTTCGAATGCAACACAACCTCTTCTCGAAAGGGATGCAAATCCACGCAAGACAACAGAATTCAAGAGCATCTCCTAGGCAAGTCCAAGAAAGCGAATTGCCTGTTGTGTATTAGTCCACCACACCACACCCTTTACGCTCCACCCATTGCACGGTTAGTTGTTCTCATTGCATGCTATTCATATACCATTTAAGCAAGCACACAGCCCCCCTGGGTTATTATATTATTGTTGTTCGTTCGCCATTTCTTGTTCCATTTTTGTTGAGTCGCCTTTTGCCTCATTTCCTCATTCGTTTCTTCTTCATCATCATCTCCGTCAACATCCATCGAATTTTTCGTTTTCTTTTTACGTTTTCTACTTTGTACCTATAATGTTAAGCGAAGACAATAAATCATTAAGATACATGCATGATGATGTATTTTATTGCGAAAAATTTTTATCTCTCATTTGACTGCCTTTTAAAATGCGCTGCATATGAAATGCATCTTCTCCCCGAAGATAGTAAATATCTGTTGGTTTGTGAGTTCCTGTTAACCGGCGAGGAGTCAACTCTTACGCTGTATGTACGTTCTTTTCTTCCCTCCTCTCTTGTTCCGTTCTTCTTCATTCTTTGAATCATTTCGACGACCGGCAAGTGATATCTTTTTGGGATTCGGTTGATTCTTTCTGTTTTCCTGTTTGTTTTTTATTTTTTTTTTTTCTTTACTGTTCGTATCTATCGGGTGCACGGTGGATGCTGCGTATCAGAATGCAGATAGATTCCTCGTGATGAGGAGGATGTTGAATTAGGAGTGTCTCGGATGTGTGTGATGCCTACGAGGGTGAAATCCTTTAGCGATGGGATGTGAAGTCATCATATTCCATTAAGGCCAATAAAGGATCATTTACCATGAGCCTACCATGACCTAGACCTATGGCCTGAGTGCCCTAAATACCCTAGACAATTAGTTACTATTAAAAATAGAAACAAAAACCAAAATAAGTCCGTACACTGGATGAAATCAAGGTAAACTACCACAGGAGGCAGGGAAAAGCTCCATAAAAGCCATCGTCGTGAGTCGTTCACCGGCAGTGGTACTTGAAAATAACAAAGCAACCAAGCTGTGCAGACAATTTTCAGCTGAATCACCTTGTAATTATTTTGGAATTTCTCCTTCAACCCAGCGGACAACCACACGCCATTAAGAAAGAGCAGTTGGTAAGAGCAAGAACAAAAAAAAGAACAAAACGATCAACTGCTCAATAGAGGTTATTATATTAATCGATGGTTTTCTCATTCTACTTGAAGATGTTATTCTTTTGTATTCGGCTGAAAGTGAGTTGTAATTTGGTTTCTCGTTCGTCTTATTGTCGAACGGAGATTAGCGGGGAAACTGCATAAATCAGTATGGACTTCACTTAAGATTTCATGGTATAATGACTAATTGGCTGGGACAGGAGAGGTGATAATGATGCTGCAAGTGGCGTGGTGTTGAACAGCTTCCAGTGCAAAGAGAGAAATGAACAGCGAATTCACTTCGACGGCAAAAAGATAGGGGTAGATCACTGACCTACTTGGCATCAGGCTAACCTGGTCATCTAGTGTCAAATACCTTGGTATAGTACTAGATAGGAAACAACACAATTGAGCGTGCAAAAAAGAAACTAAAGCTCTATACACCTGCAAGAAAGCCTTAGGGGAAAAATGGGTATTCAACCCTAAGCCTGTATGCATTACAATACATTTTTCATGCGAAGCTGTTGGCAATAAAGCAGGCTTTGCCACGACCGAAGTTGAAAGTAATATCTTCTACGGTTATTCGGATCCTCACAGAGAGTCAAGCAGCTTTGAAATCGCTGAAGTCCTATGAGTACATTTCAAAAGTAGGCCTTGACTGTCGCATATACCGTAACAAATGGCCGAACGGTTTAATAAACATCTTCTATGGGTACCTGGACACAGCGATATCTCAGGGAATGAAAGAGCCGACACCGTTGTCAGCCAAGGAACGACGCAACAATCAAACATAGCATGCCCAGGCATGACATCGCCATGGCTGAGATGAACCTGTGATGGGCCCAAGGGCTCACCTGCCTCATCACCAGGAAAATCTGGCCTCAGCTTGACAGTCTGCTGAATTATTACACAGTGAAACCTACAGTTTAATGCCGATTCCGTACGGCGTGAGTCAGAAAGCTTTTTTATGGCAAGTTCACTATGGGGGGTTTTGCCAGTACCTCGCCGAGGAGGGACACCTCACTCGATGGCGTTGGTGTTATCGGGATCCGAACTCGCTCATCATGCGTCCAACACACTAACCACTGCGCCACGACGCTATCAAAAAACGAACTGACATCTATAAAATGATTGGTGTCATCGCCGATCACAGTCTCATTGGCAGTCACGCGCAAAAACTAGGGCCAATTTCGAACGACTTCTAGAGAAGCTGCTTAGACGAAGAGGAGGTCGAATCCATTCATCACCTACTCTGCGCCTATCCGGCTCTCTGTTCTGTCAGGAAACGCTACCTAGAATCCTAATTCCTTAACGACTAGACCGGTGTTCAGCGGGGAAGGATAATTGACCTTCCTAATTATTTATGAAGCAGTAAGTGGTTACATGAATAGGAGGTAAGCCCCCCTCTTAGCAGCACAACGGGCCCCTCTGGCCTGCCCCTAACAGAACCTAAGTCAGTAGGTCCATAGGTTAGGTACAAGTCGTTGGCATAAGGCACACGTAGGTCGAAGTCGGCCCATTGTGGTACCTCATGGATCATATTACCTTGATCCGCTACCTGAGAACCAACCGGTGCTTCTGACGAAGCGATGGAGTTAAACTATTTTTAGGTCTGCTAGCTCACTTAGATTTTCATAGAAGGGCGCGCCGGGGTAGATCCTCCTGCAATGGTATGTATCGATTCCTCTTCCTCCTCGTCCATGCGGCCGAGTCCATGCAGTCATTGGAGGGTAGCCCTAGTTTGGCGGCGTGTTTTCCTTTGATTCAGTGACCTGTAATGACACACACTTACCTTTTGGTTGCCACTAGGTGCCTGGTTCGTCCTAGGCTTAGCCTCGGCCAAATTTGTTTAGTGATAAAGCCGATATTACTTTCATTCCATTTGAGGTTGGTCGCCTCTATTCTTGGAAGTTTTATTCTGTGCTTCACAGTACTTATTCGTGTTTTTAGGTACCCGGAGGTAGGAAGACTGTGTATGCTCGACCCTAACTTTGCGAGTTCGTCGGACGCGCTGTTTCCTGGAATATCCCTATACCCGGGAACCCACAGGACTTTAATGTTAAACTGTTCAGCCATCTCGTATCGAGATAGGCGGCAGTTAAGGGAACTTTTTGATTTTTGGGTTACCGCGGCCAGGGATTTCATAGCAGATTGGCTTCCTGTGCAAATGATAATATCCTTGGCGGATATTACATTGATCCTGAGCCATGCAAGTGCCTCCGTCATCGCTATGGGTACTTACTTTAAAGTGAATAAGAATGATAGTATGACATTTATGTGATGTGGGCCATTTTCCTATGCCCCTTCCGTAGGGCCGCGCAGGCAGAAACTTGCTTGCTGAAGAAGTCCAACGGTAGAAAATGTAATAGGATATTTAGGGCCTCCATGGGGGTTGATCTGATCTCTCTGCTTATATATAAACTGACCGATCTTTGTATTTTCCCTAAAAGGTTTCGATAGACTGCCTTGTCCAGAGCAGTCCACCAGACTACGACGCCATACAGCAGGATGGGCCTTATGACTGCTGTATAGAGCCAGTGCATAATACTTGGTTGGAAACCCCACTTCTTGCCCACCAATTTCTTATAGCTGTAGAGGGCAGTGGTCGTTTTCTTGACACGATAGAGAATGTTGGGTGTGCAATTCAGCCTTTAGTCATGGACTAGGCCTAGGTATTTAGCCTGATATTTGATTATTAATTGGGTCCCAATCAGCCTCGGTGGGTTGAAGGGCGGAATTTTATATTTATTTGTAAACAGTACTAGGTCGGTGTTCTTAAGATTGATCCCAAGTCCACAACACTGCGTCATGGTTTCTACTGTATGTAATGCACCCTGCATTAGGTCGCTTAGAGGGCTGGGAAATTTTTCTGTGGCGGCAATAGCAATGTCATCTGCATAGATGGTCACAACGTACCCTTCCTTCACAGACAATGATGATGACAGTAAAAACGAAATGTCTTTCCAAGCAACTTGCAACGGCTAGTTTAGCGCTGTTCCCAGTCCAAAAACGAATGTTTTTTACAGTAAATTGGAGCCAACTTATACTAATTCACAGCCCTAAGCTGCCTTCTATTTGAAACATAGCGAAATCTTAAGACAAACTAGTGATTAGCTTCGACGGTAACGTCCACTATAAACAGCTATTCAGTGGTCAGGATTTGTTGTCCCCGTTTCAATCACAATAAGGTTCCATGAATTAAGTCAAAACTAAGGAAGAAGTTACGTCGTTCCTCAATATCTTTCTAGAAAGGAGGGACCTTTCTTTCAGTTTAAGGTTGAAGTCGACAAAACCCTTTGTTCGAACCCTTTGTACAAG
Organism: Eumerus sabulonum; assembly: GCA_951905685.1. Lineage (NCBI taxonomy): Eukaryota > Metazoa > Arthropoda > Insecta > Diptera > Syrphidae > Eumerus > Eumerus sabulonum. Next base: position 83,251,530 of record OX645063.1, on the reverse strand, counting down.
CAAAGGATTGTGATTCAATTTATATTGAATCCGGAAGAAAATCTCCCGAAAATCGTCCAAAGATTGTAGATTATGTAGGGAGAAGGCTGCATGTTGAAAACAAGTGAGTTTCGAATGAGCAAGAAAGGTCAAATGAGGTTCCAGAAAGGCCAACGGAAACGAGTGTGTCAAAGTCACCACTGAAGGAAGTGCGCATTGTCTTATGCGATGTCCGCGGCATCGTTCATCGCGAATCTGTTCCTACCGGCCAGATCGTGTCTAATTATTGTTATTGTTACTGTTATTGTCCTGAAGAGGCTATGTGCACGTGTCGTGTGTCCTGAAGAGGCTATGTGCACGTGTCGTGTGCAACACAAACTCGCCAAGAAAAGCTAGATCTTTCAACATGTTAATGCGTTGGCCCATTCCTCTTTGAATTTGCAAGAGTTGTTGCAACGTTGTTGCACTCACTCTTCCTCCCCGACATTGCCTTTGTGACTTTTTTTATTCACCGAGATGAAGTTACACAGTTTATTCCATCATGATGGAATAGACAAAGTCAAAGAGGCTGTAACCCTGGTTCTGAACGAGTTAAATTCGGATGATTATCAAGGGTGCTTCGAATCAAGGAAACAATGTTGGGATTACTGTTAGAGTTACAGGGGATCTATTGTGAAGGACGACCACAAATATGGCACGAAACGTAATTTTCTTACTTTCCGTTTGCTAATTCCCCGCACTTAGTTGATATACTTCGTACGAGCGGATGTTGGTCGACACCTGTAGTTTCCACCTATGCGTACGAAGCTGTAAGCAAAATCGGAAATATATTAGAGGAGTCCCAAGTCTACAACAACTTTGCGACTTTGCGACAGCTCGTAATGCAGAAGATTACCCCGCAAGCGGATCCGATGTAAGAACCGCCAACCAATTCGACCATGTGCTCATTGACGCGAGACACTCGTCAAACATCCTGCATATGCGAACATTCAGGGAGGCAAATGTCGACTCTGAGCATTTCCTCGTAGCGGCAAGATTCAGCCAATGTCAGAAAGCCGTACCGGACCACCATGAGGGGGTTCGACATTGGACGACTGGGCACACCGGTTACCAGGTTACTAGGGTCTATATCGAGCACAAATGTCAACAATTGATCGTTGCCGCTCAGCCATTCAGGAGGTAGCCGAGAATATCTTAAGCTATCCCCCCCCCCCCCCCCCCCCACAAGAAACCCGTGGTGTGATGGCGCGTGTGAGCAGAAAAACCCAGCAATCGACGAGGCGTACCAAAGGGCGTTGCAGTGAAAAACCAGGGCAGCGTGAGCGGAGTACCGAGCCAGAAGAAGTGAGGAGAAAAAACTACTGCGACTAAAGAAAAGAATCTTCCCGGCCTCCCAACTCAAGGATATCGAGGTGTCTAGGCACAAGCACAAAATACGGGCCTTTTAAAATAAAGCAAAAGCCTTGCAGGAGGCTTCAAGGAAGGCATCAAGCTTCTTAGAAATTCCGAGGGTAATCTTGTCCCCGACCCGCAGGAATTTATTTAAGCAGCGTTTCCAGCTAACCAAGAGGGTGTGGTAGGGACTGAGGAAATGAGGAAATCCCGCTGAAGCAGCATCGAAGAAGTCGGCAAAGCTATTCAAACGCTGGGAAACCTATGAGCCCCAGGTTCGTAGGTCTTACCACCAGAGGTCTTCAAGGCTGGCGGTGGTGTTCTAGTAGGGAGCATGCACCAGACCATCTGTAGAATTTGGGAAGATGAAAGCGTGTCCGACGACTAGAATATCAGCTCCATTGGCCCCATCCAGAAAAACAGCGATCCTACCTCTTGCAAGAACTATAGAGGTATATCCATGCTCAATGTCGCATGACCCTGTTCTATATCTCGATATTCATATCTTTCAATCAAATCCATTATATTGAGATCGACGCTACACACTCCTCCGGAATATTAGATGTCCGAGGCTTCCGAAGAGCCAATATTGACTCGGATCATTACCTTGTTGCAGCCAAAGTACGTATGCGGAAATCGCAGACACTGTCGAGTAGGACCATCAAGATTTGACGTCAGGAAGCTGCATTCGCAAGAGACCACCAACTCCCTTCAGAGCCGATGAAAACTGCACAACCATAGAACAGCAATAGAAGCGTTGTCAAAACGCTATTAGGGGTGCTGCCTCTGATGTATTAAGTTTCCAGACACCACCTAGGAGGAACCCTTGGTTTGATGACAAGTGCAGACAGGTACATCAAAGTTATAGCTACCCATTGGTAGCTATAACTTGAATGTAGTCAAGGATTTCATCTACCTTGGGCTCACTGATAACGACACCAGCACTAGAACAGAATAACTCTTGCCAACCGCTGTTTCTTCGGGCCCAACAGTCAGTTGATTAGTGGAGCCCTCTCTCGAAAAATGAAGATGACGTGGACCATCCCATCCTCCTTTAGGTGCAGAGGCTTTGGCACAAATGGATGCGAGGGTGTGTAGGAGAAGCCGAGGCAATTAACTTCAAGTCGCTTTCAAGAGCAAGACCTTTAGAAATATCCTTGGAACTTGAGTATAAAATCGAAGTTTTCTGTCAGGCGTGGGTTATGAGGTAGTCGGACACAGATGTCGGTTACTAAAATTGTTTTTGATAACATCACATTTTATTATTTTTGGAATGAGTCTGTGAACAATTGCTATAATTCGGCAGAAGGGCACTGTTTGACTTGAATTGTGGGCGCAGGGATAGTCGACGGTCGGGAATATTAAGGGCATGCAATTTTCATTCTAATTAGGAAGGTTTTAGTTGGCCAGAACTCTATTTTGACTTTAAGTTTCTTAAGTGAGCCGCTGATCTATTGGCCAATTTGAATATTGGGAAGTCCCTCATATTAAGGAATTATTGATATTACCTTCACGTAAATCTGCTAAGCATCTTGCCTTTCGACTACCAAATCCAACCATATTAAAATAAGGAAAGAACAAATCATTACCACAAGCAACAGGCCAGCAACTACCTGTCTTCAAATCGCATTCATTATTATCTATTGGAAACTAACTTACTAACAATCCATCATCATCATCGTCATCGAGCTAAGCACCATCAGAGGCATATACATTGCTTTCAATACGTACCATGATAAAACCAATCATAATGACGATGGTTTAAGAAAAACCACACGCGATATTCCCATTTTCACCAAATCCTTATTTATATCCACGCCATTGATGACTTTTTAAACACTAGTCACCATATCTCCGGAGGCTTCTTTGCAAGCAACCACCTATAACAATCTTTACGTCAGTCAGTTTGTGGAAACATGCGTATGTGTACTAGGTAGAACCACTGAAGCACGTGATGCAAATTGCACGGTCGTCTTTTCGTTTTGCTAGCTGCTCATCCATCGTTCCATCGGTGTCTTCATCATATTATATTGTACACATATCAGCTAAAGATCGTTCGTGTAGGGTTTACTCGTTTCATTTTTCTTTTTGGTGGCAATGAATTTTTCATACTATCGAGTCTCATCTTTCGTAGTCGATCAACCCCCTAAGGGTAGGTTAACTTGCTTAACGCTTCGGCTGCCAATATTTCTTTCGGCGGAGATTGCTACTCGTGTTCGATGTTGTTCTCAATCTGATGTTGGATATGTTTCGATTGAAAGTTGTTCCTTTTGGTTTTTAGCTCTTTTTTTTTCTTGATATTTTAATAAACGGCGCTCACAGTTGGATACGGATTCGGTGCCCATCATTTATTGGGATTTGTTCTTCATATAGCAACTAAATTGTATAACAATCAAAGCAAATCACAATCAAAAAATGCATCCTTTTGTGTACAGAATATGATTTATATAAAAGAGTTGTTGTGCAAACTACCACCTACTAAGAGGGTTTTTAGGCTTCTCCTGGCATACCAAAGCATGACCCTTTGGCGACGCGCACAATTTTCATTACGAAACGAATTGACATGATCGACGGTTCCAAGGAATATTTTTAAAAGCGTCCATAATTCTAACATCACTTAAGTACCTATCGTCCTTTCTATATGTTTTCCTATCAACCAAATGTTCCGTTGTCCATTCTACGTTGCTTGACTAATTGCATCAGTTTTATCGTCCTCACAAGACACTCCATCCGTTACCACTCAAACACCACTGATGTGTTCTAATAGATCTACCTAGCACTTATTTGCATACCAAGCCTCTCATCGCCACAGTTAAACTGTCGCCGCTACGGGCATGACTTTGTCTAAGTGTTGCAATTTGTTCTGTTTCAGTCCGCACCTTGAAATACAATTTCTTGTTGTTTTCCTTCCTCGACAGTCTCCCTCGCCGGGTTTTTCGTTTTGTCGGTTTTTGTTTTTCTAAACAACAAATTTGGTCGCGCGAACAGGCACACGTACTACATACCTGCATGTCTGCATGCAAGTTGGCGCTGGCAGTTAATCAATTTCCATATTTCCACATGATATCTCATTCGTTTAATCAAAATAGGTTTCACAAGGATCATACGTGTATATGTGATGATGTTTGCAACGTACGTACCCACCCGCAAAACCATGCTGACATTTGGTGTCAATTTATACACTTGCATGAGTTTCATGTCCTCTACGGCAAGGGGATAAAAAATATTTCCACACAATCGATTTAATGGTAATGAGAGTTCTATGCTCACTCTTGAGATAGATTTTTCTCTTCTTTTGAGCTGGCAGTGCTTTCCTGTTGTCATTTCCATTCCTCTACGTTTATCCATCCAAGATGGTGATGTTGTTCACTTTTTATTTTAGGTGACAATAGCAACAATAGTGATGATGATGACCACGACGACGGTGACAACAGCAACAGCATTGGTGTGTGACGGCGATGATGGCGACATCATTGGAATATTTGAATGAGGCACACAACACAAAGCGCTAAACTTGCCAATGTTGAGTTATTGAATGACAATGTGATACCCTTGCCTCTTCCCGACGTCGACTTCGACCTCGGCGGAAGAGAGAGAGAGAGAGAAAAAAAAATACAAAACACAGAAAACGTTCGCACATCTTCAAAGGGACATTAGAGTACGAATAGCAGGAATAGAGAAAATTTACATTTCACATTTTCCGGCTTCTTTCCTGTTTCGTTTTGTTACTTTGTGTCTCCGGCAATTTTTCTTTCTTCTGTGATATTATCGCTTAAAGATTTCCACTAAAGAGCAATCATGTTGATGATGATGATGCCGCTGTACATACAAAATGCATTCCATAGTCGCAAAGATGGGAAACGAACAAACTGGCGGAACTGCTGATGAGCATGGAAGACTAATGCCGAGTCTGGTCTGGTGTTGGTATGATGGTGGCATTTCATGAAACATGACCGTTTGGACAACCGCAACAGAACCACTATCTATGCAACAACAACAGCAGCAGCAGTAAGAACAGCAACTAGGAGAATATCACAACACAAGAAGTTCATCTAACACCATCAGCAATAGTATCTGCGGCAGGCGCGACGATGAAGGAAACCAAGATGAAAGAAATAGGAAAAGAAGAAGAAGAGGACGAGGGGGGCAGGCAGCAAGTTAAACTAAAGTATGACATATGAATAGGGAGATGGTCCAGCCGCCTCGCATACAAGCAGAGAAACTACCGCAGTACGAAAGAGCTATTCGCTGCTGCTGCTGGCAAGCATAAAGAACAAGTCTTCCGGACTTTAAGTCTTTTGAAGCAACTCGGAATTTATGTACGAATTCATATTGTAGTGGCAGCTAGCGCTTGTCGGAAGGGCATGCATTCTATTCGTAGTCCCGAACCAACCAGCTGTACATTAGATGAAACGAAAACAAAAAGGATTCGCGCATTTACACCTCATCCAAGGCGGCTTGATAGTATATTCTGGTGTGACGTTGTTGTATGGAATAAGCGCCCAGCATGTCCATCGATGAATTGCACATAGAGAAAATGTTAAATAAATTACATTGATTGCACGACTTCAATGTTCAATTCTAACATTAGATAGGACAATGAGAATAAATCACGAATCGGATGTGTTGTTATGCATTTGAAGGCGAACGAGAGAGAGAAACATGCCGATTCAGATGGACGATCGATACTAACGCGGGGTGGGGCATACTTTTAAACTAAAAACATCGATTCAAAACTAATGAACACTAATGAAATCAGACGTTAAGACAGAGATAACCATTAACTCACTCGAAAATTGTGTCTAAGATAGATATGTCCAATTACTGTACGGTTACGTTCATTGTCCAATTAAATCAGATTTTTTGATTGACATTTCATTAGGTTACCATTCACAGTTTACCTAATTCCATGAGATTGCTATATGTCCCAATCGAGCGGTTAACGTAAAGTTGTTTGTCGCTAGAGTACATGTTAAATTATCGGCGGAATTGTCTTCAAATCACTTCGATTCCTGTGTGTATTGTCCGCGTACCAACCAACCTGCCTACGAAATATAGTGTCCCCCAAAGTGACTCTAGTTGTCGTTGTGTTTTCCCCTTTGTCTCTCTTTTCTTTTTCAGTCGATTGCAATTAAATGCTGATATGCTTAGTCCCGCTAATTACGACGGGTGGTGGTGAAATGTCACTTAAATTAAAGATGACCGCCCACATGCAAACGAATACTCGACCATTTACGATCATCTACAACGCCATTGCCGTCCGCGACAATCGCCATTTCAACCATCTTAAGCATTGCCACCATCTAGACCACTACGACCACCTCGATCATTTCGAAAATTTCGAGCGTTCCATTCGACCATCGTTTAATCATCGAGGGCGTACGCTCAATCATTCCAAATGTGAGATGTGTTTTGTTCGATGATTTCGTGGAGGGCAAAAGTGAATCTCGTGAATGGAAGTTGCACGTAAATTAATTGGTCTCGCTTAATGTCGAGGCATGTTGTTTTTGTGCACAGTTGGTGGTTCTTTGTTTTTTCTTTTTCCTTTCTTTAAGTAGCTTTTAATTGCATTGGGTGTTGCGGAAGGCCAAGCAATTAAAACTAAATTGATTGAGTTCGGCATTCAGGGTGACGTACTGATTGTACTGTCCAGGGTTTCATTTTTTTAATCTCAAGATTGTAGCAACCTGTTACCGAAGCGACATATGTATAAGGAAATGGGCGAGAGTTCTGCGTATTAACCTTGATATCGCAAAAATATGATTGTTTTCCTGTAAATCGAAAGAGTTGAGCAGCGAACTGCACATTCATTTTTTGTGTTTTTACTCATTTTTCATGCCATACTTGCAGAACAGGGGCATCAAGGGGCATTATATTATCAAGTCATTGCACGGAGTAAATCTTCCAAATTGATCACCATCATGCTGTAACGAACTATAACGAATTAACAGCCCAGTGGCTCTCAGCCAATCGTAAATCTATCATACCAACAAGAATCCCTAATTCATTTCCCTCAGAAATAACATCATAAAGCATATCACAAATGAGTATAGTACACCCACTCTACGCATAATGCTAAAACCAGCAAATCATGTGTTGCGCGTTAGTGCCACAAATTATAGTCTCACCAAACGATTCCCCTTTTCACACACTCGGACTTTTCAGCTCAACCAACAACCAATTCTCATCCATCGCGACGACAAAAGAGTAAATGGAAGAAAAGGAATTCCATTTGAAATTATTATGCCACTCATAAAATCACAACAACACAACAGTGCTCTTCAGGAACAATGTCAAGTCGACTTGATTCTAGAGTCTCTCTAGCTGGCCACATAGTCGAGACTGTAGTTGTTCGTATGCGATTGAGCTTAACAGCAGCCAAAGAAAAATACTTGAAAAGTTACTCTGCATGGATTGGTGTTATAGAATTTTCTTTTCTTCTTATTGTATTTCTTTTTTTGAATTTTGATTGTTTGGTCGTGTTTCCGCCTCGTTGTTATGGTGCGAGCCCGCAATGAAGACGCCTGAATAGAAGAGTTTTTTTTTTCCTTTTTTTTATTGGATTTAAGCGATTAAACATAATCAAGATTTTGTTGACCATATCCAAAATGCTAAGTAGTCGAATCGACACTTCTCCCGTTTGGAAATCACATAAACTCGAAACTCCACCCAATTGAACATTCCACCATTTAACGAAAACCAAATCCACTATATTCGTGAAATGTCAACAGTCGCCGGCATACAATAGTATAACCAAATGCGTGGCTACCACATCTGACCAACCCACACACCGCATCGCATAAAACGCATTCAATGAAACTGATTAAGTGCAACCCATCATTCCGAACCCGTAGTCTTTCTGGCGTAGCCGTATATGAGTTTCACAACACGATTTCAATGGACAATGTATAACCTCACCGGTCGGCTGTTTTTGGGTGACTCTTTGCTAACATGACAGTGCGAATATGGTCTGTGTCCAAGGGGTAATTAGAAACCAAAGGACATGCAAGTAGCTATGTGGAAAGACGTTAGACGTTCTCTTTTCCATGTTGTCTCATGTTGCAATTATGATAATTTCCTTTTTCCTCTCACCGGGACGTTTGGTGTCTGACGTGGCTATCACCTGTCCTAGCCGTCACGTACTCATTGCAATGCTAGTCATAAACCAGTACTCTTTCGACTTGAGAAACAATCGAATTAATACAAAAACAATGGCCAATTCTAGTGTATTTCAAGCCAACAGTCCAACTCAGTCGTGTCGTCTATCAGAACCATTTGAATGGTTCATGTTCGGTTGTTAGGTGAAAATCCAAATTTTTGTATTTTTCTTTCCAACCGACAGTGTTCGATGGCAATTACACAAACATTTTAATTGGCCCTCTTACAAACGACAAGTATGTAATTGCCTGATGTACGATTCACCGACAAAAGGACATTCTCAATGTGCACATTGATTGACTAGTGTCACAATGTCCATAAACAATCGCCACAACTAACCACCAAGTTCGGAATCGCCGTTGCTTGCCGCCTAATTGATATTGTCGCTAAATCCCAAATCTACCCATAAGCCATCATTATGCAACTGAAGTCCACACAGCCGATCCTAGTGCTGTGCCACCTGTTGGTATTTTCGCCTTTTTCGGGTGAAAGTGTTGACTACCGTCATCTGGCAACTGTGCCACACCGGCAACTAACTATCGAGATTATTAAATGTAATTTAATTGATTTATATTGAATTTATTGGAGGAAACATTTGATTTGTTGCTCTTAATTGGACATAGTGAACGAACGGGTTTACTGACCATACCAACCAACACCATAAGCACCACCGAGCACCGAGTGGCGACAACGGCCGCAATCGAGAGGGAAAACGAACAGCACTGTGAGAGGATATTCAGAGTATCTGCAAGTGTTGCAAGATGTCATAATCCATTTAGAAAGTTGTGTCCGGGGTGAAAGATATACGTATATTTCGAAGATGGTTGCGTCGTGTCGTGCTAAAGATGTTTGGCGACACTCTGGTTGTGTGTAGCGCGTCGTTAGGCTTTCACATTGTACTTCATTCGTATTGCAAATTGATACTTGATAAATGGTGACATCAATAAAACGTCCTAAACACGACGAACTGAGAATTTCAACATCTGACTCGCAGTCATCATCGTTTCGATCGAAATAAAATCACACAACGACGATGACGACGACAAGATGTCACACGTACAAGAAAGCCCACGTAATATCATCTCTTGTCGCACAGCATGACAAAACGATTAAACCGAAACGATTTTCCATTAATTTCCCTTCAATCGAGCGTTTGTCACCATCTCATCGTTCCATTGTCCCACGGAGGCTTTCAAGTGTACCACCAACTACATCACCGTCGAGTGCAATGACACTTTGATCATAAATTTGTGACTGGTGGACGAGTAGAAGAAAAAAAAGTCGCAAATCGGAAAAAATTGGATCCAAAGAACCGAAAGACCACGGCTAATTAATTGCTATTTAAATTATTGACAGGCAGCGAAAGAGCAAAAGATACAATCGGTCCGCAGCGGATTGGAGTTTATTGGATTAAGAGGAAATGCCATTTGGCTTTATTCATATCTTACTGTTCCTCCTCACCACCACGATCTGCATATTTGGATGTATGATGCTGGATAATTGACCATTCCTAATTGGTAACATGATATTTATCGTTCTTCATATCTTAGGGTATTTAAATCGTTGTCATAACTCATTTTTTGGAGATTTTTAAGACTAGATACAGTAACGGAAATTCCCCATTAAACGAATCGGCAGAGTTCGGTAAATCATTTCTGTCCGTTTCCATATATCACTACGAAGGGTGTGGTGGCCGATTGGAATTATGCAAAACATTCGTCGTGAGTGTCATCGTGGCGTTTAATTAAGGACCACGATGTGCGAGGCACGTTTCCTTCTTATTTACTACTAACACTACCTGTATGTGTGGACAGGGTTTGGGATATCTTTCATTGTTTGGTGATCAATTTCACGCTTGCTATTGCGCATACATAGTATCATCGGTGCACGGTGGCACGATCGGCGAGAACATGCACGTGATGTTGCGCCTAGTTCTTGAGTCGAGGAGTGTGATAATTTAGGGGAGAATTGTGAATTAATTCACGCTGAGAGGTGAATTGTTGACCTTGTTCAATGCAACTTTGTTGCAAGCATGAGGGGCATACATGTGTTGCATATGCGGCAGATCAAGATTAGCTGGAGTGTAATGTGGGCAATGCCTAGGTGGAACACAGACCCAATGAAAATCACCGGTGTTAACATTTTCATACAGGCTTACTAGTTTCTATACTCTACCATGGGAAGCCTGCAAACGAAGCGAGTTAAAATCAGTTATGAATGTAATCCTAAAGGCACAGCTGAGGTTTTATATCAAAATCATGTTCCGAATGTGGATTCATTATTTCATGTTCATGTGAAAGGGACAGTCAGAACAGTAACCCAGAAAATAAGAGTCGGCTCAAAGAAAGCGAAGGAAGCTTCATCCATAGCTATGGTATTCTCAACAGCAAAGAAGAGTTTGGAAAAGCAAAAAATAGTTTTCTTTCATCAAATCAGCTACAAGAACTTCATGCAATTCGACTTTCATACTAACTTAGGTAGGGCTATAGTTCGGGGTAAACCTGGGTCTCAACCAACTAGCCTCTCCAGCTAGCACGATCTTTTACTAGCTGTTTCCAGTGTCATACGCTCAGTTGGTTAAGGTGGTTTTCCTCCTGTCTGCGCCACCTTAGATGAGGCCGTACTCTGCAATGTCGTGCATCGGGGTTGAAGTAATAGACTGTTCGGCGCAGAGCTGCGGTGTTTTACATGACCCAACCATCGTAGAGTTCAATCGGAAGGCATCGCACTTGGCCGATGTCACTGTACACCCCGTACAGTTTGTACGTAGATTGTACGCAGATTTTTCTTATTGAAATGACCAAGGACCTTTTCTTCCATGCCTCTACGCCGTAGAGGAGGAGGAGGACCGGGATGATTAAGGTTTTATAAACGGTTACCTTAATTTTCGGGAGGGAGGGAGCAAGCAAACAGAGCAAAGAAGCTGATCGTGTTTAACACTACAAACACCAGCTTCGATCTCTGTCACTGTTCAATCCAAGCTGACACACAGCCTCCGAGTAGCCCCTCCTGGATAGCTGCCCAGGCATCCGCCGGACAGTGAACCAATGTGGGTAGCGACCAGCCCGTTGTTCCTGGGATAAAAGGCACCTGGCCCTCCAGGTTGGGGGTTGTGCTTAGGGTTGACATGCCCATCATGGAAAAACCGAATCGACAGCAAGGCTCGGATACGGACGATTCCAACGTTGACGACCCCTGCAAACGTTATAAGGATCTACGAGTCTGCACCTGAAATGTGAGGTCCCTCAACAAGCCAGGTGCCGGAGATCAATTGGAAAAAAACCTGGATGGCTACAATGCAGATATTACCGCGCTCCAGGAAGTGCGATGGGATGGACCAGGCAAAGAACGGATGAAAGGAGTAGAGTAGGACAACGTCAGTTTGACGTCGGAAAGCTACAATCCCAAGAGACTGCCAGAATCTTTGCCAATCCTATCTCCTTCAAACTCCCTCAAAATCCGCCCACAGCAGCGCAAACAATAGAGCAGAAATGGGCTCGTTGTCAGAGCGCCGTCAGAGACGCTGCCTCAGAGGTGCTGGGTTTCAAACCGCCGCCATCTAGAATTGATGATCAATGCGAACAAGCCCATGCAGCAAAACAAGTGGCGTACAAAGCCACGTTGCAACGACGGACGAGAGCTGCTCGCAAAATCTGTCAGCAGAAGAGAAGAGAGGAGCACACGCTTCTCAGAAGAAAGAAGACAGAACATAGAAAGCGTGAGATTGAGGAGATGGAAAGATAATTTCGCAAGAATAACGCCCGGCAGTCTTACAATAAGGTTAAACGAACATGTTATGGCTATAAACCCTGCAGGGATGCAAATGGAGAACTGGTAGTGGAATCACGGTCGATGCTAAGGATATGGCAAGACAACTGCTGCAGACTGTATAACAACGATGACAGATAAGAAACCGTTGTCAGGCAGAAAGATCCATTCGTAATGGACGACGATGTAAGAGAATTCCGTCCACCCGACCTAGACGAAGTTAAAATAGCGATATCAAGACTTAAGTCTAATAAAGCCACGGGCGCAGACGGCCTATCTGCTAAGCTTTTTAAGGTGGCTGAAAATGAGCTGGTAAGGTCAGAGGAAAGCATTCCCGACGAATGAAATCTCAGCATCGTTTGCCCAGTTCATGAGAAAGGAGACCCCTATAACTGCGCCAACAACTGGGGAATAAGTCTCCTTAACATCGCATATAAGATTTTCTCTGCCGTATAGTGTGAACGCCTGAAACCGTTTGTGGATAACTTGATCGGCTCTCATCAGTGTGGCTTCAGGCCAGGTAAATCCACAATTGACAAAATATTTGCGATGCGGCAGAACCTGGAGAAGACCCAGGAATACCAAATTGACACTCACCACCTCTTCATCGATTTCAAGGCTGCGTATAACAGCGTATATAGAGACGAGCTTTATAAAGCCATTTCTAGTTCCAACATCCCTGCTAAACTCATCCGACTGTGCAGGATGACAATGAAGAATTCTCGCTACTCCATTAAGGTCAGTAATGAACAAATCCAGATCTTTGATGTCACAAAAGAATTTAGACAAGGTAACGCGCTGTCGTGCAACTTTTTCAACATCGTGCTTGAAAAGATCGTGCAAGAGTCGCTGGCCAACACAAGAGGTACGATTTATTTCAAGTCAAGGTAGAAGCGGCTATTGGCCAGAACGTCACCATGGGCGGATATAACTTTGAAGTGTTCAAGGAATTCGTCTATCTTGCCCCACTGATGACCGGCGGCAACAACACCAGCGCTTAGATAATACGCAGAATCAATCTTGCCAATCGCTGCTTCTTTGGGCTCAAGAGGCAATTGAGAAGCAGCGCCCTCTTTCGGAAAACCAAGGTGACACTATATAAGACCTTGATCATCCCAGTCCCCCTTTACGGCGCAAAACTTTGCACCTTAACATAAGCGGAGACGATGCCCTTGGTCGTTTCGAGAGCAAATTTCTGTGCACTATCTACGGTCCCGATTGTTCAAACGGTGTATGGAGGAGAAGATTTAACGAAGAACTGTAGGGGTTGTACAGCCACATCGGCCTGGTACGACGACTACAGAGACAGCGTCTAAGGTGGCTAGGCCATGTAGAGCGCACGAAGATACAGCTCCGACCCAAAGGGTCTTCGAATCCACCCCGGTGGGAAAGCGCAGCAGAGGACGGCCGCATCTATAGTGGCGCACGCAGGTGGAAGGAGACCATAACCAACTGGGCGTGCGGCGCTAGAAACAGCTGGACAAAGACCGTGCCAGCTGGAAACGTTTGTTGGTTGAGGCCCAGGTTCTGTAGAGCACCACCTAAGTGGCAGCAAAACTCTAGTTTTCCAAAACTACCAATTGTCTCTTGAGCCCGAAGAAACAGCGGTTGGCAAAAGTTATTCTGCATCTAGTCTCAGCGCTGGTGTCATGGCCACTTGTTAGCAGGGCGCCAAGGTAGACATAATTATTGACTACATCAAAGCCGATAGTGACCATCTGGTTAAAATGTCGATTTTGTGCGTCGTTCTTTGACGACAGCATATAATTGGTTTTGCCCCAGTTTACCTTCACACCCATTTTAGCTACTTCCGCCTTAATGCTCACAAAAGCTTGCGACGTCCCACTGCGTTCTCTATATCAAGTCGGTATCATCAGAGTATGCGAGTAATTGTGAAGACTTGATGTAGATCGGGCCTCTTGTATCTCGCCAGAGATTCCCGCACGATTTTGCGTTGATGATGTTTAAAAAATCACTGGACAGTGCGTCGCCCTCTCTGAATCCTTTTCTGACATCGGAGGTCTCGATTAACTTTTTACCGACCTTAATGGAGCGCCGAGAATTTTCCGTTGTCATTCTGCACAACTTGACGAGTTTGGTAGGGATGTCAACAACTAACATGGCTCTTATGGTTCGTCTCTGTAGACACTATCATATCCGGCTTTAAAATCGACAAAAAGGAATTCTAGATTTTAATGCTGATATCGCTGTCTTAACCTCATCTAAGTCGTGTGGACCGAATTCTCTCTCATCTTCATTGAGTGTGAATGGTGCGTTATGCCTGACAGCGGTGTCTTGATAATCTTAGCCGTTATGCGAGTGCAATCGGTGAATTTTAGCTGGAACATGTGCCAAAAACAGCCAAAAACATTCAGCATTGGTCTGCCACGTTCCTATCGGAACAGTTCATTAATGAAGGGCTTGGTCAATCGCGAGCTTCTCATGCTCTCTTTGTTTTTTGTTTCGAGAAGCTTATGCTTTTCTGCTCGTAATGCTCACGAGCAACTCTTGTCCTTCGGTGCAGCGCCTCTTGATAGGCTTGCTGCTTGGCTGCGTATGCCGAGGGTTTTGAAAAGCAGCACCTCAGAAGCTGCAGTCTCTAAGGTATGTTGGCAACGGGTCCATTGTACAGTCTGAGCAGGTGTTGGAAAGTTTTCCGAGAGCTTGAGGCAGACGCGATTGGCATAGGCTCTGGTGTTCCTTGCGATTGTAGCATTGCGACATTGTATGCCGCTGACTTTGCTCGATTTTTCTGGGCCAGGCATATTCGTAGTCGTAACCTGGCTGTCGAGTAGATGTTGGCTCCTCGGAAAGTTCGTACATCCAGAAAATCGGATGCGTCCCTGCCATCAATAGCAATGTAGTCAATCTGGTTGACGGGTGATTGATCCGTAGACCGCCAAGTCCCCTTGTTGATGGGCCTAAAACCACTTTCGGATGTGGTGTTGTGTTAAAATCGCCCAGTTCGATTTTAAGATTGTAATTGGGACATTGGGCATATGTTCTAATTAGAAGATCGTAGAAATTGCCTTTTGTAGCGTTACCCTTGTCCTCGGCGGGGGCGTGAGCGCAATTGAGCCCTGATGCGGTTTGTTACGAGGTGTTCGCTTACATGCCGGATGCTCAAGACTTTTTGTCTAGGTCTACCTCTAATAACAAATCCGCATCCGAATAAGCATTGCGTATATTGGCTTTTTCCAGGTATGGCTTTCCGGGATTTAGCCTAACCACCACTAATCCAGTTTTGTGGCGCAAGGAACTCGCCATTCGTCCTTTTCCGTTGGCAATTTCATACAGAAATATCTGTACAACGGATAGATGCAGGAGAAAAAACAAAATGCATTTTTGAACCTAAGAAATAGGTGATCTGGTAACAATCTCGTAGATGTGGAAAGTATTGTGGAATAGTGCATGCAAAATTGACGCTGTACGATCCTGCTGCACGACAATTCTTTCGTGTCTTTCCTTAGGTGGTACATAGTGTGAATATCGAAAGAATGTTCTCCAAATACTCTGGTTCGTAATAGCCAGAAAATAGCCAAACCTTGGCTACAAGTCTTTTCTATTCCATAATGACATGCAGTCATCAGCTTACTGAGTTTTGAATATTGCAAATATTTCCTCAGAATAAAGATTGGTTTGCTACTATGAATGCACTATCAGTTTTGAAGATGCTGTCTGCATAATACTCGCATACCCAAATCATCTGTGGTGTGACCAGTTATCTTACGAGTGACATGTCCATCAGTTTGAAACTGTCTCCATTCTTACGTAGACCATTTTTTCTTGGAAAACTTCAAAGGACGTGGCGATATGAACATTATTTTTGTAACTTGTCGAAAAAAATGCGGGCAATCGAAGCTTCTTACCCAATTGCGAGATTTCGAGGCAACTCGGAGAAAGACAGGCTAAATAGAATGGAAAACCCAGTAACCTTCATTGTGCGCCAAAAGGCAGTAGCCAAACATATGACTCTAGCATGACACCACCCGGTTAAATTCCATCATACCTAATTACACGTTTTTAACGACCACACGTGCACACACCAAGGCCAATCATTTTATTCCTCCTGCCATACCAACGTCCAACCCACGCATCGATTATAAGATAAATTCACAAAAAAAAGCACGAAACCAAAACAAAATGAAATAAGCCCGCCTCAAGCAATGCAAAATGCAAATTCATCCGTAAATCCTAAATCTATATAAATCCCAATCTCTTTTCCTTTTTTTCCCGTCGTTTAGTCTTTCTTCTCTACCTCTGTTTCCTCTGACTCCACAATTTGCTTCAGGATGTTAGTGACGACCATAGCAGTGGTTACAATGCCAAACCAAAAAAAAAACCCAATAAAGATAACTCCATTGGTGCGTTGTTTCATAGTCTAGTCGGTTGTGTCCAAATGAAAATTTACGAGACGACGTATGCCTGTCGACGACATCGAAACAAAGCCGAAGAAAGTAAAACAAAACAACCAGTGTTCAGGATAAAAATAAATTCTATTAAAGCATTCGATGAAAACCAGATAGATAGATATAGTCCCATTTATATATAAGCTCATTCCCGTACTATTATCACCCACGATCGATTGATCTTGAATAAATCGGAAAAAAAGATGAACAATAATGGTTTATTGTTGCGCGATACATCTACTCAATTTAGCTAAGATATAATCTAAACACACACATTTAGACCAACGTCAGATACTGACAGCAGTTCACGTCAAGTTACGATGGCCTTCTAGGCAGTACAATAAATCCATACACTTGAATCGGATGCAGGAGCTTGGTAGGGAACAAACATAACATGCGTTTTGACCGGCAACTTACACCATGGTAATAAAATCGATTTCTAAGCATCCGAAAGGACAACTTATCTGGCAATTATGTCAGAATTCCATTTGCATTCGATTCGATTCGCACAGTCCATTCGACTTATAAACTTCCGATAGTTATGACCAGCAGTAGCAATAACGGTAATAATAATGTTAATAATCACTAACATGGTCGGTTCCTACCTAATCCAATTGAGTTTTTGTTTACTTTTGCTGTTTCCCTCCGCCTGCAGATGTCAAAGCTATGATTTCGACGAGTCGTGAGAGTGCGACGGTCACAATTTATACATTGTATGGATGGTTATCGACATGGTTGCTAGTGGAGTGCACACGACGGGAACGAGTTGGCTAGATGGAGTGATTTTTGATTTTTTTTTTTTGTGTTTGGGTTTTGCTTTTTCTGGTTTTAAGCAAATACCACTCATTTAGCCATATCGGTTGAGCAATTAAAAAGGCTAAGCCACACACATGCATTTCAGTTGTACTGTGCGTTTGTGGAATGAGAGAAGTTACAGGAATTAGAATAGAAGAGAAGAACTGGCTACCCGGCGTTGTGGTACACTTGTGCGAGAATGCATGTCAATTACCAATTGATGATTGGATTGGAATTCAAGTTGCTTCGAAACGGAAATTCCGTTTAAAAAAAGATAACCATATCGGTTATAAATGTCGTAACTTTGAATATATAATCAATTGGTATGACATTATAGTGAGGAATACCATTTTCCAATCGGAAAATGTCAAATTTGTTCCAATGCCAGTTCGCCCCTCAACTCTTTTGTAGTTATTAATTTGATTCAGCAAAAAGCCTTTTTAACGTCTTTTATTGAATAAATATACACCATAGCGCACGAATATAAACAGAACAAATCAAGTAGAAGAACATCAGCAGCCACATTAGGGCGCATGTCAAATATGTGTCCAATTAGAGAGTCAGGTGAATTTTATATTACACATAATCGCGTTCCTCACTCTGCATGATTTTGTGGTTCCTGTTTAATCTTGACTGTTTACCTTCGTTTGTCTGTTGTTTCTCGTTTTATTGTTGCTCCCTTTATTATCTTATTTTGTTGGCGGATGGCGGATGGGTAATCAAGCAAAAATTATATCTCACAGCATGTTGGCTTCATTTAGTCGAACAACAGGGCATCAAAGCTGCCGTTCAGATGTTGCGTACATCAAATTGTATAGAGGAGTATGTGAGCATAAAATGTCTGCTGGCATGTCTCATTGTGGGGTATGAGCGCGCGCGTTGCAAGGTGATGTGATATGTGTGCCGTGTGTTTTTATTTGATTTACGTCAGTGGTTGGCGCATGGATCAACATCAACACACAAGAAACGGATCTGTTTTGGTTTTCTTTTTTTTTTTTTTTTCTCTGCCACATATTGGTTAAGGATATCTTTTTCTTGATTCCAACAATCAAATCATTCTTTAATTTTTATGACGCACTATCATCGTGCTGAAAACTTTGGGTGCTGTTGGTTTTTTTCTTCTTACCTCAACAACGTTGTGGTTGCATTTTGCCCGACGTAAAATCATCGTCTGTTTGGCATGTTTTACTTTGGCCAGGTTTTGTAGTTGGTTAGTGGCTCCGTAATCACTCAGAATATCTCTTTATTTTATTGGAACAAAGACGATGGGACGAAGGTATAAAATTTCTCTTAATGGGTACTTTTGGTTATAATGACGATGATGATAGCCATCAGAGAGAAACGTTGAGTGTATATACCTTTGGCCAACGCAGAATGTTTGACAGCTACAGTACCGAGACGATAAAAAAAATAAAAAGAGTTGAAACAATTGAAAGGGAAGAAAGAGGAAAATACAATCAATCTACCATCCGTCAATTTTGTAGCCCCCAAAAAGCCATCACACAATCGCAATCGCTATTGCTTTACTCGTATTGCCCTTGTCCGGGCTCGGTACGGTTTTCGCTGCCGTCGAAAAATGCCACAATACGCCAAAGATGGGAATTTCAAATTATAGCAAGTACACACCTTTCTTCATTATGCGATCACTTATCTCGATACATAACAATTCGTTTTCTGTTGTTTTTTGTTCTTCCATTTCCCTCTCGTACTTTCCTGTCGCTGGTCTCATTTCCCTTTTTTTTTTACATTTCATCTGATTCCATTCTATGGTATTCGCATAAAATTCTATACTCCACTCCATTGTTGTTTCTTCAATGCGATTGCTGATGACGATCAGGAAATGGGGTGAAATGTGTTGGTGGCCGACAAAAAAAAACAAAAAGAATCTTGTAATCCATGGAGAAAAATGGCGATTTTATAGCAATCAAGAGCTCGTACGGTAAGCTGTGCGAAGGGAAATGTTAAATTGTGATGAAATTACATTTTTGTATCTCTGATCAAATAAAACGTGAAATATATGTATGGGATTATACCCGACGCAACATGCAAGCGTGCTTGCGATGAAAATATATTTCAGGAATTTACTGGCCGTGATTCAATTGTCTGAAATTTGTTTAATCACTCTGCAAACCGTACGCACCGCACAGTCTAATTACCAGTTGGTAAGGGGAATAATGAAAATCTCTCAATTTCATCAGGGACCCATTCGTTCAATACAGAAATCACCACAATTTCGTTCGCAACTAATTACTCAGATTTACGTGCAATTTGCTCACTAAAAGCATCAGAAATTGCGAAATAATAAATGTTCCCCTCGACTTCTTATCAACAGACAATTTGCTTCCCATCAGAGCAGGTGTACCGCGTACGACTGCAGACAAACCGATATTCGTACTGCCTCCAGTCACATACAGTCGTGTGACCGTCGTCACTGTGCCCAGACTTAAAATGTCTTATCTGTGAATGAATAAACTGCATTAACCGCATAGATACAGCATCGACTAAAACATGATTTAACTATCTCATAATTTGCTGAAGCATTGCTGGTGCCGTTTCACTACTCAAAAAAAACGCACGCCAGTGCCCACCAGCACTTGCTTTTCATATATCCGCTACGTGAGCACAGCAATCTGGTTCGTGCGGTTCAGCGCGCGTTCGCACAAATATTGTGGAAATCCGAATAAATGCTGAATATATCATAATAGATAGATAGTTCCAGTGTCGACTTATAATGGTTCAACATTAGCTAGTCCTCTGCCGACGCTCTTGTTGACGTTGCCCAAATCTGGCCCGTCCAGTCGATTCCAAAAAAGAAAATCTCAAGACACAGGCATACCGTATGGCGGTGTATAAGTCAGAGTGCTTCTCACCGCATTCGCGGGGGATTGCGAAACGAGACAGTGGGGTAAGTTTGGCGGCCCGAAATAAAATTGATTCGATTTTAAATATTGATTTTGTTGATTTAAAAGACATGGCCAGCACGGCGATAAGGGAAATTAATTATTTATGTTAAATTGATTTTTGCCGTTGGCTTAGTCTACCGTCTCTTGCGTTCCGAGTGGTGGTATCGTCGTCGTCCGATTCGATACAGTCTCGTGGTTGTCATAGTCAATTGGTAGACGTTGCGGTTGATCTGTTTAAGGGGAGATCTAGGCGAACCGTATGGCACATGTAGGGAAGTTTGTTTGCCTACACGTGTTGAGCTTTTAGCTTACGGCTATTACATGTGTTTGTTTGGCAGCACGTTGAAATAAATATATTACTTAACACTTCACTGCGGCTGCATGTATAGCAGAAACAGACACTGTGCTTGTACTTGGGTTACAAGTATTTGAGATGCTGGAAATGTGGTTAAGATATTCGAAAAGGGGACGGAACTAGGGTGCCAGTCGGTATTCAGGAGGTACCGGCGCCTTCAAGATGACTTCGAGTCGGTTAAGGTCCTTAAATGTTGTCTTTGAGTTCAAAACTATGGTTACAGCCAACTTGAACATGATGAGTTGCCTTGAGGTGTAACTTCCTCTTAGGGGATAAACAAATCCCAAAATCGCAGGTGGCGATACTGGTGCTATAGGTGGGATTTAGCATCGTTGTATTGTTTGTTGTTGTTTTCTTTTTTTTTTTTTTTGCCGACAACTATTCCACAATCAACAAGGAAGACGCCAGCGCATTGTCGTGGTGCAATATCTAGATCTAGATTCAAGCTAGCGGGAGCCGAGCTTGAAAAAGACATCATAGAAAGAAAACCAAGGTGCTTGAAAAAATGTAAGACCCTTGGGTTAAAGCATACAGGATGGTCACCAAGAGGATAAAAGGCAATATAGGTCCGTAGTTTACCGACCCTGAAATTCTTCCTTCTTTTGGTTTGGGATCTACAATTGAATGCCGATTCCGAATGGCGTGAGTCGAGAACGTTTTTATTGGCAAGTATACTTTGGAGGCTTTGCCAGTATCCCGTTGAGGAAGGTCGCCGCGAAATAAACATTTGACGGCGTTGGTATTGTCGGGGTCTGAACACGCTCATCGTGCGTCATAGTCTAGCTGCGTCACGGCGCTCTCACTGACCCTGAAATGCTTACACAAATAATGGAACACCACCTCTTCCCACAGGGACAACCGCTCACTAGTACAAGCATAGGGAGGATTAACACTGTGGAGATTCCTCGAATTACTTTAGAGGAGCTACATATAGCTGTCCATAAGGTGAAGATTAACAAACCATCCGGGCCAGATGGGATTCCAAATAAAGCCGTTAAAGTGGCGATTATCGCGAGGGCAGACGCTTTCCAGTACATCCTTGGAAAATGCCTACAAGAAAGGGTTTTCCCCGAACAGTGGAAATTGCAGCACCTGGTACTATCACCAAAAGGAAAGAAACCACTTGGAGAACCGTCCTCGTATCGTAAAATTTTTCTAGTAAGCACACTAGGGAAGATACTAGAACGAGTTGACTTTGATAGGTTACTAGCGGTGGCGGAAGCTAATTCTGCGTTGTCAACCCACAAAAAGGACGTTCAACGGTCGACACCATAGAATATATAGTAAACCTGGCCGCGGACTCCATACAAGGAAAGAGATGGAAAGGACGTGAGGAGAAATATTGTGGAGTGGTTACGTTGCACATCTAATGTGGACTTGGAGTGAACCCGAAGAAGAGAAATCTAGTACTGACTACCACCAGACCACCAGATCTGGGAGAAGCCAAACTAGTTATTAAAGATAAGGCCAAATACCTGGGCCTATTCCTTCACACGATACTAAATTGGAAACCCAACATTCTTGATCGTATTAAGAAAACAACCACTGCCCTCTACTGTTGTTGTTAGTAAGTGGTGGCAAAAAGTGGAGTCTCCAACGTACTTTACCCACAGGCTCCATATAGCAGTCATAATACCTGTCCTTCTGAACGGCTTCGTAGTTTGGCGGACTGCTCTAGATAGGGCAGTCTATCGCAATCTTCTGGAGAGAGCGCAATGACCGGGCAGCATTTGCATAAGTGATGTGACTAGATCGACCCAACCGACGGCACCAAACGTCCTACCATTACACCTCTTCAGCGTAGAGGTTGCTGCCTGTGTGGCCCTAAAGGTTAGGATAGGTAAATGGCCAAGGCTACATAAAGTAGGAAGGAGGATGTACTCCAAAAAACTGTCTGTCAAAGCACTACAGTGTGTACTAAGCGGAAATAACCAAGCTGAGCTCTCCGCATTTAAATAGGATGCGGACCTGATTCTTAGAGAAGACCTCTCAGGTGAAAGAATGAACATCTACATATGTTGACAGCCAGGCAGCTATCAAGGTTCTGCAGGCAACATGGATAAGATCCAAACTCCTGAAAGTCTGCAAAGAGAGGCTTAGATGTCAATAAGGTGACCCTCTGCTGGATTACAGGTCATGCGATTATTTCCGGAAATGACAAGGTGGCCGAGCTAGCTAGAATCGGATCAGGCACAAACTACATGCAGATCACAACTGAGGCTAAGAAATATGAACCGATGACCCCGCCAGCCCAGGGATACGTTGGACGCTCCTGTATCTCATGTGTGTTGGTTCCGTCCCAAATTCGACAATCTTGGTTGCTGACGCACGCATTCATCTATGTTCCTCATCGGTGATGATGATTTATCGATGAAAACTAGGATCAGTTTAGACCCCATTTAGCGAAACACGTCTGTGTCTATGGTTGCTTACCTTCAGCTGAATTTTGTACGAATACAGGCCCATTTTGTACAGAGAACGCTGTGGCGCAGTGGGTAGTGTGTTGGCCTCTGACGACGATGACACGGGATCAAATCCCGACCCAGCCATGTCATCGAACCTGTTTTCAGGGTGTTTCTCCTCGGCGGGGTCCTGACAAAACTCCCTGTAGTAAAATTGTCATGAAATGCTTCTCGAAATTCACCGTTCGGAACCGGCAATAAACGGTAGGTCCCTTTCACCTATGGGAAAATGAAATCACACACAACATGGGTGATTGAGAGAAGCTCAGCTTTGGTTCTTTATGGACTGTAACGCCAACGTTACGGTGCAAAATTCGTCAAGTTGTGGTTTGCGAAGGGCAGAGTTATTGTGAGCGATGCGAAACTGGCTGCCTCGGATGCGCCGGCACACTCTCATGGACAGCGGTGATGTTTTCGGCAGATCTTGCGTTTCGTCGACGTTCGGGTGTTGGTTTATCGGTTACTGAAACAGTTGACTCAGACTTATTCACCACACTGCGAATAGTCCTCTCGGTACCGTACCGTACCGGCGACCGTAAAATGGACCAAATGCGCGGAACGTTGCCCGAACGAATACCCATGTGTTGTTGAACGTTATGTTTCTCCAATTCGACAGATGTAGCTTCACAATATGGCCGCTACTAACTGCCAAAGTTGGGATTTCCCTATTGGAACACCCGTTACTAGCGAGGTTTCAGGCAATACACTTGTAGAAGTGATTAAAATTGGAACTTTTAATATGACCTACTCATCATAGTGGTTATCAACTTTTGTACGAAACACAGATAAATGGCAAGAAGGGCCTTATCAAGGCAGTAAAGAATATGTACACTTTTACAATCTTTCTTAAATGCTTTTTGACAGCTAAAAACCAAACGCTTAAAAAATCAGATGACAGCTCTCCTAGGTAAAAGGAAAATGACGCCTGAAACGCCAACTGATATATTCACCTATTTACACGTTTAGCGTGCGATAGTTCTTGATCACATTCAGCAAGTCAGATATAGGCCGATAAAAGAAAAACCATTTTCAGTTACCGAACTTCGCGTCATAAGAGGCATTGAGGACATAAGCAAGTAATCGACCATCTTGTGTACCGGAATAGAGGATAGACAGGAAATATCTACCGGTCAGTCTAATTGGCTACAAAATTTTGCCACAAATGATGCCTTAGAATGAATAATTTTTCATTTAGTCCCCACCGCGTGATGAAAGTTAGGTTACGCCAACACACTTAAAAGGATCGAACTCTATGTCATCCTGCTTGTGGTCTTCTTGTCTTCCATCTCCATTATGCCACCAAAAGCAGTTCATCAGAACTCTAAACGTGGATTAAACAAGACATTTTTCTTGTGTTTCGACTTGGCCAAGATCTATTCCAATGGCAATAGTAACTTAATTATCCAGCTATCCAGAAAGGTCTACCAGTGCAATTTAATTGATAAATATTCGTAGTGTGCTCCAGAAACTAGACAATTCATTTCAGCCGATGTCCTCTGTATGTAAATCGTAAGTCTGAGATATTGCACCTTTTGTTAGCCATAAAGGAACTGTCATTCTTCCTGGAGCAACGAGACGTGCCAAAATAAAAACACATTCGTGCCAGAACCCATATAGCAATGTGTTATGCTGACGACGATGTGACCATCCTAGCACTCTACCGTCTTGTAATTTGTACTAGATTTTCTACGTATATACAGTGGTGTTCAGATAAATAGCACACCCGTAATTTCTCATACATTATGTTGTGCCAGAAGTCTAAATAGAAGTTCAGCTTTTTTTGTTTTATAACTGATGTGCGTTTAAATGTACTTTATTTAAAAAACACATAATTCCTATATATCAACTCAAAAATTATAATTCGAAATGGGAAAAAATAATTCAACGAAATACTAAAAAAATTAATAAATAATCTAAAAAAAAACCGGCCAAGTGCGAGTCGGACTCGCGCACGAAGGGTTCCGTACCATCTGTGTATATAAGTATGAAAGTATGAAAGAGACTATGTATGTTACCTCATCAGCCATCACATTAAATCACATTTTTTGTATGATGACAGACCTTGGTTGCAGGCATGTTATAGGCATATTACTTTGATAATCAAAAATCTCCATGACGGGATATAGTTGATCATCAAAGTGTCCATTGAATTCAAATCAATTATCTTACTTGACAGCAACGATGTGCAAGGGTTAATAACAATAATGGGAAATATGGGAAAAAGGTTTGCAGCTAGGATTAATTCATCAAAGACACAAAAGAGATCAAAACTGGGAAGTTTGCTACTGGTTGTGGGATATTGTCGACTAACCCTAGTTCAGTATGGAGACCAAAGGGATTTTTTGGATGAAAATCATGTCTGTTGTATGGGAGCCCCTCTTAAATATTCATTTTGTTCTGTTTTTAGTATTTGTTGTGGCGGCAACAGAAATACGGCAACATGAGATACAGCCTGGTGACAGACGGACGGACCGTTTTACCTTTGGGTACGGAACCCTAAAAAACGAATGTGTAAGTAAATATTATATTAATATTTTGTAGGATATTCCTTGTTCCTTATCACTTTTGACAACGTATTTGCAAACTCTCTACTAAGCGCTTACATTTCTGGGCAGGTATAGCTTCCCATGCAGCCTTTATGGTTTGTCTAAAATCTTCTAGATATTTTAAGCTGGAGATATTAACGAGGGAGTCAACATCATTCCAAAGATTCTCAATAGAATTCAGATCGATACTTTGGGCCGGCTAATCAAGAAGGGAAATTTGTCACTTCGAAAGTCAATTCTTCACTATCCGCGAAGTATGCTTTGGGTCATTGTAATAATTGTCATGTCATAAAATCCATGTTACAAGTATAGAGTCATCGGTATATGGCTCCATTTGGTTCTCCAGGATTAACTTATACTGATGTTGATTCATAATGCCATTTATTTTCACAATTGGTCTAACGCCATGCCATGGCATCGCCGCCCACACCATTACGCTCCCGCCGCCATACTTGACACTCTTAATGGTGTATCTGGAATGGAACTCTCGGTTCGTTGGCCTTTGCACATATTTTTTTCCGTCCGATCCCAACCTGTTGAACTTATTTTCGTCGCTCCACAAGATATTTTTCCAAAAGGACAAGGGTTTCTTCTTGTGAGCGTTTGCGAAAATAGGTCTTCTCTTTCGGGTTTTTTTTTTTTTTTTTTTTTTTGTTGGAGAAAAGTGGTTTTTTCTGGCGATTTTTCCATGAAGCTGGAATTCAATTAACCGGCGACTTACAATGACGGCTGATATTTGGACATTGTGTTGGTCAGTCAGTTGTTGCTTTATCTTCCGAGAAGTTATGAAAACGTCGCTGCTACTGATTTTGTGGATAATTCTGTCAGTTACTCCTGTCGTTTTTCTTTTTCCTTACGGGGTTTTTGGAAGACTGGCTGCACCGTAAGACCTTCATTGCATTTTGAACAAGCTTCCTAGAGCACCTTAATGTTCTTGCTACCTCTGAAATAGTCTTTCCATCCTGTATCATGGTACCGACTATTTGTCTCCTTTCCGCCATGGAATGCTTTCCTCTGCCCATTTCGAATGCTCCTATTTGTGTAAGAAATGAGTGTAATTATGGCTATCCTGAAAAAAGATTCACACTGAACCTCACTTAAATCACTAAAAAATATTTTTTTTCTGACACACTATGATATGTGCTATTTATGTGAAGACCCAATTTGCAATGACCAACAACTCTAAGGATTTCAAAACCAGGAAAACCTAACGGGATCTTCTTTGTAGTATGTTTTCTTATCCATAACGGTACTACCTCCGGATATTATGGCTTTACTCCTATGCAGCTTGTAAGTACAGTGTGTGTTGGAAGCAACACATTTGAATAAAGGTGTGCTATTTATCAGAACACCACTGTAATTTACCAAAGCACATTAACTTTCCTTTAGGAAAATAAAAGTCGAAGAGGATCGTCATAAGGGCAGCTGATATCTTACCGAGCCGGTTAACTGGGGAAGTCCCCACTGAAATCGAACCCTTATTGCAGCCTAATATAATCAAGTGTGCTTAAAGGGTCGTAATTGTATCCCATCCAGGACACAGACCCAACCGAACAAACTCTCTCAGCTTTTCATTTTTTCTAATTCTACTCATGGAAATGGTTGCATCACAGCACCCAGCCAGTATGCAATCACAAAGTGAAAAGCAAAACGAAACCTCGAAATCAAGTTTCCAATGAGAAACCAGCCGGCTCGAGTGTTAAGCTGCTATCAGCTCTGGCGGATGGCTCGACATTACCTCGCCAGACATTCTCAGAAGGAATAATCAATAAAAGTGAAATCTGGTTTACCATAGCCCGTCGCTATACATTCGACTCCCTTAATTCGCCGCCAATTCCACGGCCACGCACACTCTCAGGTACGTATAAACGCAAAACCGATAAAAGGCAGCAATGTAAAACCAACGAGTACTCAATTACAAATAATTGCACGCACAATCTTTGTTTAACATTTTACATACATTGCCACTATGCGTACGAATTCGTACTGTCGTTGTTGTTGCTTCTGCGCATCTGTGCGACTAGCACAATGCATATGCATGGATTTATGGGACTGTCTACTTTAAGGCATTGTGAAGACGCTTTGCCGGTGGAATTCAAGCACTTGTCTTGATTGCAGCGTTCCTGTCCGCTGCCATCACCGCCAAGTTAGTTGGTCTTGCCGCCGATTAAAATAAATAATAAAATCATTGAAATTACAACTCGTATGTATCCACAATCCTCGTGCGTTCGCTTCCTTTTGGTTTTTTGTTTTTAGCCAGCGATGGATACATTTCAGAATGAAGAAACCGAATACTAGCGTATGGATATAACTACTTAATAAAGAGAGGCTCTGCTCCATATTGCTAATTAGATACTTAATACAGACAGTACCAAAAATAGTATCTACCATTTCCAAACTGGCGAATGTGTCTATCAAACGCAGAGCAAGAGCAAGAAGATGGATTGATCCAATCAATGTGAAATAGTTGAAAATTGTGGAGCAACACCTTGTGGTAGTTTAAGTTGCCGACTACGTGATCAGGAAGTTGCGGTGTGAACTCACTTAGGCACCGTGCATCCCATCAAATCCATTCGTAACTCGTCTATTTACGGACGAATATGTCGATCCGAACAGAAGCGCATTAAGAGGAAGAAAAAACCCCAATGCACTGATGCAAGATGGGCTCGAGTAATAATCGAATTAAATTCCATGAAAATCACACAAAAGACGTTTCACGGATGGCTAAGTGCTGATGATTTGCCCAATGATGCGCGCTTCAGCATTCAGACAACAAGCGTCCATGATGGTACTATCTTGTGGTCAATGTGATGTGTTGCTTCTTAAGTGGATTAAGAGCAGACCAGATCAGAACAGAATGTCGATCAAGTGGTGGTGTGTGGTGGTATCGATTAGGGTAGCTTGCTCTCGAGTATCGACGGAAATTACTTTTTGTGAATTGCAGCTGTTATCTGATTTTTTTGGCGCCATAAATAATGGCTACAGAGAGGAAATTACAAAACGCAACATTCTCCTGGCTCTTTGGGTCGATTGATGGACAGCCGTGAACTAATCGAGTTTGTGGTTTTGTCTTGCATTCGATGATATTTCGCACCTTCTGTGCGAGGTAAACAAGACACACAATTTGACATCTAAATACGAAGTGATCCATCGAGAATGGTGTAGTGGACTAAGCCAATCACGATCCCTACCCGCATATGGATGGAAAACGAAAGAAAAAAATTGAATTTCCTTTCAGTTTTTATTCTAGATTGCGGTGGTGGATGTTCCACCATTGATTATAGCTTATTACTACCATTGAGGTCATGCCATCACATCGTCTCGCTTCGGTTTCGATGTATGTATGGACATGTCCGTTTGGTTCTTTAACTGAATGGGGTGTACAAGGATAATATGTGCACATAGCCATTGGATATAGCTAGTTGTGGAAATCGTAGTTCCCTACCTCTTTGCCATCTTTGGGATGAGATCATAAATTAAAAAAAAAAAAAATGAAATAGAAGCAGATTGAAAGGGAACCAACCCAGCAGAGAAAGATACAGAGAAAATGGTAGAGAATATGGAAAGGGAATAATGGAGTGAGTAGAAGTTATAGCCGTCGCGCGTTTGGATTGTAGATATTTTTAGTCCGGGCCGCACTGTGGCAATAAAATTAAATTCAAGATGAAAGATAATTACATATTAAAATGACGGAGGGAGGCACCGCCATGGAATAGGGTCGTCGTCGGATTGTGCTCGTAGAAAAGATCATGGCATTCGATTTTTCTTCTTTCTTTTTCAACTATGCACAGCGGAAGTGAGACATGGATAGTTTCGATGTTGGTACGAGGTTGAGGGCAAAGGGCAGAGTGAAATTTTGAACTAAAATAGTTTATAGGTTGACCCACAACTAGGGAAACTTTGTCACGTTTCTTGATTGCCCCACATGCAATGTCGATCAGAATTTGTGTACTTTTATCGCTTAACCCACTCAACAGCGGATACGATAAATGATGATGACTGTAATTGCATCTAATTCTTACCATTTCTCACACCTCGCTCGTGTATCAACATCGTGACAATTTCGAAACCATCGACACTACGACAACCGGATTTAATTGCTTCACAGCATTCGACAATATTTCGTCAATTTTGCGTGCAAAGATGTAATTTTTCGTTCACATGCCCCATAAACAGTGAAGGGACAACGCTACCATACCATATGGCCAAAAAACAAATCAAAACCAATCCTTAAAACATAAAAAGGAGGGCAACTCGTTTGTAGATATTTTTCTCTTAAATACCCAAAACCCAATGCACCACATAAATCAAATTTTTCTATTTTACCACTGCGAGCTGCAATTGGGTATAGCAGTTGAGTTTCGGCATTTTGCCTACCACCATAAGTGTAGGCAGAATTTGGAGGCCGTATAATGCTGGCATAAGGTGCCTACACACGATCGTTCACTAACATACCATGTGGATGGACGACTGTGCGAGAGATATCTGCTATGACGTAAGGCAACTAGTAAATGCGAGACTCTTTCAGGTGTCGAGATATTTCCAACTACTTCAAACGACTGTAATGACTGGAGGAGAAGAAAAATCGATTAATTTTCCTTAACTCGAAACGGAAAATTTCAATTTTGTCAATTACTGTTTTGTCCTCTTTTTTTTATTTCTGTTTAGCCAGATTGGGAAATGTTCATTCAGTATTTGCTGTACCTCTCTATAATGTGCAGTCATCAGCGTCAGCAATAATAGAGCCAAGAAACCAACCAAGAGATCGGTGTGGAAGGTGATCTCCCGCGCAACAGGTATTGCTTGTTAGGTGGTTACGCCGATGTACCATATATGTATATAGAGACTTGCTATTGCGCAATGTCGATTAAAATGAATTGGTCGTACTGGGTGTTAATGAGAAGCTTTTGTTTCTCCGCACAATCGAATTTCAGATACATAAAATCGATATTTGGGAAATTGATGGGAACCACCTACCACCCTATGATTTGAAGGCATGCATACATCTCCTTAAAGCAATTGCATAGACTCACAGACTTGATACATTCCTGTGCGATCGAAAAGCATGAAAAAAAAAATTGCATTCAACGCACACGTACATAAATACCTAATTGTGCATACCAGAGATGCTGTGTTATTTTTGGTGTAATGCCGTGATGCTGTGATGATGTGACGAGGTACGGTAAAACATAAGATTGAGATCGAGCAGAGAAAGGCGCATGATTGCATGTCTTTTATGTATGACGGGGCATAGCACATGTGCAAACGCAGTTGGTGCGAGAGTGCAATTTGATGTTTTAATGTGTACATTGCTAGGTTCACGTACACCCGGATGTGATTTGGCCTTTAAGATGCATGTTATACAACGAAAACCAACGTGCTGTGATATTATTAGGAGTTTTCGATGGTATTTGAAGCGATTTTAACGGCTTTTAGGCGGAGAATGTAAATTAGACGAAAGAGTTGATGCGCAAACTGGCTTTTTTTTTCATGTTTGATTTCTCGCCCTCGCCCCAGGGGAGTAACTACATCGTGCTAAATCGTGACTTAATTGTGACAAACAGGTGCTTGATCTCGATCGAAGCTGCGAATGAATTTATAAAATCCTTGGGCGACGCACACGGTCTATAAAATGAACAATTTCAATTAGCGGCCCATTAGAAGAAACGAATAAAAACGAAAATTAGGAACTTGAGTGTTTTAAATTTCTCGCAAGCACAGGATTAACGTTGTTTTTATATTTTCGCGGCGTGTTGTAACTGTAAATGGAAGTAGCGATTAGCATTCTATTGTGTAGAATCATATGATGAGGTAGGAAGCAGCAGGAAATTAGTGCAACATCCTAACGAACACTTGACCTCACAAAGTAACCTAAATCAACCAGCAGCTAAGAAAAAGAAATAAAATAGGAACAGTGTAATAAAAATCAAAGCCACAACCGCACTATTTCATCTCAACGATTTCCGACGAGCTACCTAGCCGATTACACCTTTTCCATTTTGGTGTGGCCATAGCCACATCGTTCGCACGCAATTTCCCAGTTCCCTTGCCACAACCGCGAAGGAGAAGTAAAAGAACAAAAACAAATGAGTCCAATATCGCTGAAAACAATTAAGCTAAGAAACAGTGCAAAGCCTGTCGTATCTATCCCGCCAACTATGATCTACCTCACACCAATATATACCTGCCGAGTTCGCTGTCAAGTGCTTATGACGAATGGAATGAGTATGCTGCCGTTGCATGAGTACATCTCAACTCACTTTTGAGAATCAAATTGCTTGGATTCATTGTGGATACTTTCTATTTATGGTTATGTTTTGTTAATTTTTCTATTTTTTCATCCTCTATTTTCGTAATTACTTCGGTGGTACTCCTTGCGATGACTCTTCGATGATAGACAGGTTGAACTATCTGCTGTTATGCCGTTGTTTTTTTTTCAATCTTTTTATAATGCTCCTTTGTTTCTGCAGTGAAAGCGTATGGAGTTGTATGGCAGCATGTCGAAAGACAACTAACAAACATCCGTTTAATTGGAAAGCTTTTCTAATCCGTTCGAGGCAGTGGTCGTCAGGAAGTTTGACAGCTCAACTTACATTCGATTTTTTATGATATATACGTATATTCATAATTTTCCGTAGCATTTCCGTTAGTTGATTGGGTTTCAATTCGATTCGATTCGAATGCAATCTAGTCGGTGAATGAACGTCTTTTATTTGTTGGACTTGATTGGTGGTCGTTAAAAAATACATTAAGTCCACCTCCTGCTAACTATTCAGATCAAATTCTGGTAATAGGAACAGGCGTGCTCTATTCATTATTTTGAGGGTAAATAAAATAAATAAAAATCTCACACCTTGGGAAATGTAAAATAAGCCAGGTGGTAAATAAAATACAAATACATTACCATTTGCTGGTAAATATATCCTATGTACAGCCGAGTTAACAAGTAATTCAAAGTCAATCAGATAGACGAACACATGGTGTAACTTCAAACTCTCCTAGACGCTGAATATCAAGTGATACACATCCCACATTTGTGATACATAAGTTCAGCTGCCTGGTTTACAGCAACCTGGGTACGTGACAGTTTTATTTAATATACTCCCTTTGTCGGTCCTTAAGATTCTAAATTCCCTTTTGCGTTAGGAATTCTTCGTCAAACAATCGGACTTCATCTGTTCTTTAATGACATTTTGCGGATAAATAATTTTTATATGTTGATGTACCTCTGACATGTTGACAATTTTTATACCACCATCGAACGTGACACGATTACAAACAAATTGGTGTCAACAGCAGTTTGGAATGTTGCGTACAACACTTTAGATCATTTTAGAAATGGTTCGACTAAGCGAAACAATTTTGGAGATATTCTTTTTCAATGAAATTTTTATAACCATACCTCCTACTCAAATTCAAATTAGCCTTATCGCAATATTAGTGATTACCACATCCCGCATAATTTAATTGTTACTATCCAAGGCTGAAATTACATGCTGTGCTTAACAAACGATTAAGCAATACTTCTCGCTTTTAAGAGCCATCTAAGCTTCGCATAAGTCATAATTTTGCATTAATGTTTCGTTTAAATCGCAAAACGATTTTACATAAATGGTAATTGTTTAATGAATAAAACACGATTTTAGGGGAGGAAACAAAATAACTTTATTTAAGGAAACTGGCATGTACTAGCCATTTGATGGGATTATAAAAAGGCAAAAAATCGAAAGGCACGAAAGGTTATGGGGCCGTAAAAAAGTTGTAAAAACAATCGTCATTACGTACAACAATAAAGTGTTGGTATATGCAGCGTAGAGAGCACCGTGGCGCAGTGGGTAGTGTGTTGGCCTCTGACGCCGATGACTCGGGATCGAATCCCGACACAGCCATGTCATCGAACGTGTTTTTCACGGTGTTTCTCCTCAGCGGGGTTCTGACAAAACCCCCTGTAGTAAAATTGTCATGAAAAGCTTCTCAAAATTCGCCGTTCGGAACCGGCAATAAAACTGTAGGTCCCTTTCACCTATGTGAAAATGAAATCACACACAACATGGGTGATTGAGAGAAGCTCGGCTCAGGTTCTTCATGGACTGTAACGCCAACATACATACATACATATGCAGCGTAACCAATACCAATACTTAGTTATATCAAATCAATGCATCTTTCCATTGCAGATGAATGAAAGTAGGGATTGTAATGCGCCAGTAATATCATGAAATAGGGGGGCGGGGGCGAGCAAACAGAGCAAATAAGTTGATCGCGTTTAACATGGCGAATGCCAGCTTCGATCTCTGTCCCTGCTCTATCCAAGTTGACACACAGCCTCCGCGTGGCTACCCATGGATAGCTACCTTGGCAACCGCCAAGTTGTAAACCAATGTGTGCAGCGACCCAACCCCTTGTTCCTGGGGATTCCTCTTTCCCCAGGTTGAGGGTTGTGCTTAGGGTAACATCTCTATCACGTAAAAACCCACTTGTTCCGAAACAACTACAAGCCTCGGATACGGACGGATACAAAGCTGACGACCCTTGCAAACGACTAACGGACTTGAGAGTCTGCACCTGGAATGTGAGGTCCCTTAACAGATTGGAGCAAACCCCTTAAATGCTAGAAACCGCACTCCAAGAAGTGCGATGGGATGGACCAGGCAAAAGACGGATGAAAAACTATGAACTGCTACTAGGAGAACAAACAGTGGCTATTCCGGTGCGGATCCGTTATTCGAGGAAGAATCCGACAAAAGGCCTTAAGCTTCCGGGATGTAGACGAACGCCTCATAACAGTCCGCATCGAACCTAAATTTGGAAACATTAGCTTAATATGCGCTCACGTCCCAACGCAAGAAAAGGACGATCGACACAAAGAAGAATTCTGCGCTCTCCTAGACAGAACCTATGCCCAATGCTCCAGCTACGACACGAAAATAGTTATAGGAGATTTTAGTGCCATACTAGGCAAAGACGACATATTTGAGTCGACCATAGGAAAGCATAGCCTCCATAACACCACTTCCGACCACGGACTTAGGCTAATCGATTTACTAAGGGGGCGTAGTCTCCTTGTATTTAGCACATGATTCCCCCATCTCAACATCCACAAGGGTACCTGGCGGTCTTTTGATAAATCGACAACCAACCAGATTGATGACACTGCGACCGACGCCAGACACTCCTCCAGTATTGTCGACGTACGAACCTTCCGAAGGGCCAACATCGACTCGGACCCCTAGCTTTTTGTAACCATGGAACGAATGAGGATATGATGAATGCTTAGGAGTCGAGTTGGACAACCTAAGTTTGGCGTCGGAAGGCTACAATCGCAAGATTGCCGGTCGTATCGCCTACAATCTCTCTCAAAATCCGCGAACAGCAGCACAAGCAATAGAGCAGGAATGGGCGTATTGCCAGAGCGCCGTCAGGGACGCTGCCTCAGAGGTGCTGGGTTTTAAACCGCCACCACCTAGAAACCCCTGGTTCGATGAACATTGCGAACATTGTGTCATATAAAGCCACGCTGCAACGCCGGACGAGAGCTGTTAGCGATATCTGTGAGCAGAAGAGAAGAGAGGAGCACACGCTTTTTAGAAGAAAGAAGAGAGAGCACGGAAAGCGTAAGATCGAGGAGATGGAGAGATGCTTCCGCAGGAATGACGCCCGGCTCCAAAGCCAGAGCGGCGGCCTGCAGCAATGAAAATGGAGCACTGGTAGTGGAATCACAGTTGATGCTGAGGTTTCGAAAGGACACTTCTGCAGACTGTATAACTGCGATGACAAACAAGATACCGCTGTCAGGCAGAACGATCCGTTCCTATAGGAAGATATAGGGGAATTCCGTCCACTCGACCTAGACTAAGCCAAAATAGCGAAATGGAGACTTAAGTCTAATAAAGCTGCGGGCGCAGACGGTCTGTCTGCTAAGGTTCTTAGGGCGTCTGGAAATGAGTTGGTAAGGTGCATGCATCATCTCATTTGCAAGATATCGTCGGAGGAAAGCATGCCCGATGAATAGAATCTCAGCATCGTTTGCCCGGTCCATAAGAACGGAGAGGCCTATAACTGCGCCAACTATAGGGAAATAAGTCTCATGGCATATAAGATCTTCTCTGCCGTATTGTATGAACGCCTGAAACCGTTTGTGGATATCCTGATCGGCTCTTATCAGTGTGGCTTTAGGCCAGGTAAATCCACAATAGACCGAACATTTACGCGGCAGGTCTTGGAGAAGACCTAGGAGTACCAAATCGACACTCACCACCTCTTCATCAATTTCAATGCAGCGTGTATGGAAATGAGCTATACAAAGCCATCTCTAGTTTTAACGTCCCTGCCGATTAGCAGGATGCTAATAATATGCATTAATAATTTCTTCTTCTTCTTCTTAGTGGGCGCTACAGTTCGGGGTGAACCTGGGCCTCAACCAACATACCCCTCCATCCAGCACGATCTTTCGCTAGCCTTTTCCATTGCCGCACACCCAGTTGGCTGAGGTCCCCTTCCACCTGTGTGCGCCACCTTAAGAGCGGCAGTCCTCTGCTTCTTCGTCCCTCGGGGTTGGATTCAAAGACTCTCCGGGCAGGAGCTGTGGTGTCCATTCGATCTACATGGCCCAGCCATCTTAGGCGTTAGATCCGTAGACGCCTGACTAGGCTCATGTCGCTGTACAGCCCGTAAAGTTCGTGGTTGAATCTTCTCCTCCATCCCCCGTCTGCGCTTATAGGCCCAAAAATCACGCGCAAAATCTTTCTCTCGAACCGACCAAGGGCCTCCTCATCCGCTTTTGATAGTGTCCATGCTTCTGCGCCGTACAGCAGAACCGGGATGATAAAGGTTTTAAATAGAGTCAACTTTGTCGTTCGGGAGAGGGCTCTATTACTCAATTTTATCCTGAGCCCAAAGAAACAGCGATTGGCAAGAGTGATTCTGCGTTTGATTTCGGAACTGATGTCGTTGTTACAGGTCACTGCGGAGCCAAGGTAGGCGAAGTCCTTAACTACCTCAAAATTATGTCCACTTATGTACGTACAAACATTCTCGCCAAGACGTCAGTGATGAGCGTCCTTTTTTGATGACAGCATATACATATTTAGTTTTGCCCCCGCTTACTACCAGACCAATTTTCGCCGGCTCCATCTCAATACTCACAAATGCGCAAGATCTACCTCTTATGTCAATGTCGTCGGTGCATGTGAGGAGTTGTGAGGATTTGAAATAAATTGTGCCTCTTGTATTGGCCAGTGATTTTTGCACAATCATTAATAATATGATGTTGAAGTAATCACACGACAGCGCATCGCCCTGCCAAAGTCCTTTGTTGACCTCAAAACTGTCGGTCAGGCGTTCACCGATTTGGATAGTCTGACGAGTTTGGCAAGGATGTCGAAATTAGACACGGCGTTTCAAGATTGCTCGGTCGACAAATAGGTGTTGAGTGTCGACTTGAAATTCATTGGTTTTTCCAGGATCTACCGTAGTGTGAAGGTTTGGTCGATGGTGGACTTCCCTGGCCTAAGGACCTATCAGTTAATTTCCAAAATGCTTCAGGCGTTCACACAAAACGGCAGGGCAGATTTTGAAGACGATGTTAAGAAGACTTATTCCTCTGTAGTTGACACAGTCAGAGGGGTCTCCTTTGTTGTGGATCGGGCAAACGATGCTGATGCCCATACCTCGGACATGCTTTCCTCTGACCATATCTTACAGATGAGCTGGTGCATGTTCCTAACCAGGTCGTCTTCAGCTGCCTTGAAGAGGGCAGGAGACTGTCCGTCTGCGCCTGCAACTTTGTTCGACTTGGGTTTTGTTATGACAATCTTAACTTCATCGAGGTCAGGGATCATAATTCTCTGCGATCTTCGTCGTTAAGAAATGGATCATTCTGCCTGACAGCGGCATATTGACTAACATCACCGTACAGTCTGCGGAAGTGGTTTTTCCATATTCTGAGCATCGACTGCGATTCTACTGCTAGGTGTCCGTTCTCATCCCTGCAGGCTTCCGTTCTGACTTTATAACCTGGGCATGTTCGCTTTGTCTGTTGATAAAACTTTCGAACGTCACGCCTGCAATAACATCTCTCCAAGCCCTCAAGCGCGTGCTTCTCGTGCTCTTTCTCCTTTCTTCTGAGAAGCTTATAGTCCTCTCTTTTTTTTAACTCGTAAAGCTTACGAGCTGCAAGATCAATCAGCCTGTGTCTGTTACCGGATGTAACTATGTAGAATGTTGGATGTAGGCTATGTTTGCCAATCACTCGCTCAAAGATGCTTTCCTTACCCAGCTTAGCATTGACGCCTCCTAGTACAAATTTGACGTCATAACTGGGACATTGGGCATACGATCTGTTTAGGAGATCGTAGAACTCATCTTTGGCGGAGTTATCCTTGTCTTCCGCAATCCGCGAAGTATATATCGCAGTTTCTCATCCGCCTTATAACCGGTCCATTCCATCGCACTTCCTGGATGGCGGTTATGTCCGCTAGGGCCTCTGCAACTCGTTCGGCTGCACGTGACCTGTTCAGGGACCTAACAGTCTACGTACAGAGCCGAAGATCATTCTCCTTTTTTCGTTTCTTGTTTTATCAGAGGCTTGCGGTTGTTTCGGAGTTTGTGCTTTTTACGGTCACGACTTACTGCGCCGTAGCCCAACCTAGGTAAGATTTGAGAGGAACTGAATTTTCGTGATGGTTGTAGCTCTCAGCAAATGTTCCATGCCATTACGGTGTTATATTTGATATACAGACCCAGACTATGAATTTGAAATGACCTTATACTGTGAGTTTTATGCCTTCATCAGTAGTTAGATCACTTCCCATTCACAATCTGTGTTGCACAATTTTTTTGTGTAGGAATTGTATATTTGGTTAAGGACATGAGAGTTTGCAGGACCGATTTCCCCGCAGCATATATTCACTATCTACTTACCGAATTTTTCTTCGAGCCTTGAGCCTATATCCATACAAAATCTAAGAGCTGATGGGAAAGGATCTCATGTTCGCCATACAAGGTTGCGTGGTCCATCCAGAGTTAAATCGTGGCAGGTGTATCTTCGGTTCGTATTTCTTCGAAAACGGCAATGGCGTTGCTATGGTGCCGTGTGTCATGCAGGGGATGTCATTATGGATATCCTGCATGATCGAGTTGAGAATATTCTTAATACAGACAGAGGCTACTGGTCACCGAGATCATGTTTTCGGTTTTTTGCTATCCGTACTATCTCACCAATCAAACCCAATATATAAGCCAAAGAGGATGGCAAAGGACCAACAGACACCTGGTAGGGGTAGCATCTATCCGACGGATGCTGGCCTGCTAAAAAGCGAAAAGAGCCACCGCAGACGGGCACCTTGTGGAACTGTTAGTAAGTCCCATCCCCACCTCCTCGTGGTTCCATCTGGAGATTTTCTCTGTAAATTAGAGACGGGAGATGGCGAATGGCGGGTTCCCTACGCCAAAAAACAGGTTTAGTCGGTTGGGCCCCAAACGGAAAAAATGTTGAAACTCAGAGACAACTCCGATTTAGGGGATGGACTACATGTTGACAGCCACCGCAAACTTATAGAGGGGCAGGAGTATCGGTCCTACATGTTGAATATTAGATCCCTTAACCGACTGGGTGCCGCCGAACAGTTAGAAAAAATCCTAAGCTTCTGTGAGCCATACATTACCGTACTACAAAAAATACGATGGGATGGACCAGGTAAAAAGAAACGAAAATCTATGGCATATACTACGGAAACTGGCTGGTGGCCAGGTTGGCTTCCTAGTGATCAGATTGGCTTCCTGGTGGTCAGGTTGGTTGGCTAGTGGCCTGGTAGGCTGGCTGGTGGCTAGGTTGGTTTGTTGGTGGCCAGGGCGGCTGGCAAGTCACCAGAGCGGGTGGCTGTTAGCATGGGCAGCCGTCTGGTGGCCAGAGCAGCTGGCTAGTGGCTTGGGCGGCTGGGTGGTGGCTGGTGGCCAGGCCCTTTAGCTGATGCCCTGTTCGGTCTGTTGTTGGATAGGTTAGCTGGCTGGTGGCCAGGTTGGCGGGCTCGTGGCCCGATCGGTCCGTTGGTGGCTAGGTTAGCTCGCTGGTGGCTAGATTATCGGGTTGGTTGCCAGGTTGGCTTCCTGGAGGCAAGGTTGGCCGGCTGGGGGCCAGGCTGGCTAGCTGGACCAGGTTGGCTGACTGGTAGCCAGGTTGGCGACCTGGTGGCCAGATTGGCTTCTTGGTGGCCAGGTGGCTGACTGGTGTCCCAGTTGGCTGGTTGGCGGCCATGTCGGCTGGCTGGTGGCCATGTTGACTGACTGGAGGCCAGGATGCCTGTCTGGTGTCAGGTTGGCTGGCTGGTGTTCAGGGTGGCCAGCTGGTTGCCAAGGTGGCTGTCTGGTGGCGAGATTTCCTGGCTGGTGGCCAGGTTTGATGGATGATGGTCAGATCGGCTGGCTCGTGTCCAGGTTGGCTGGCTGGTGGCCAGAGCAGCTGGCAGGACGCCAGAGCGGGTGGCTGGCGGCAAGTGCAGCTGAATCACAGTCGATGCTGATAGTATGGAAGGACTATTTCCTCAGACTGTATAACTGTGTAATAAAGTTGCTGGCACAGGCGGCCTGCCTGCTGAGCTAATCAAAACAATGGGAGATTGACCAATATTGGCTTAATACTCACACTGCGGCAGATCTTGGGAAAGACCCATGAATTTCAGGTCTACACACGCCATCTTTTCGTTGATTTTGAAGCCGTTATATTGAGCTATGTAGAGGACGGACGGAAAAAAAGGTGCACACAGACGGAAAGAGACCTTAACCAGATGCGATACGACACTGGAAAAAGCAAGAAAAAATCTGGCTAGCTAGATAGGCTTGTTGGTTGAGGACAGGTTCACCCCGAACTGTAGCGCCACCCAAATAATTAAGTAATGTAAGCCACAGTCTTCCTTTGGTATTCAGCCAGTAAACTCGTATATAGGTATTCCCAGTGTTAGCTTTCTTGCAGGACGTAGTCCCAGATGTGAAGAAAAGTATAAAGCTCCTGCTCGAATAATCCTAAGTTATGAAATGGATGTGTCCCTCGGTTGTTGGATTTTTTGTGCGCATCATGTTGATCAGTCAGCATGTATAAAATCTATGCATATGTAGACATAGTCTTAATTCTCCTCTGTGTCTTTCTGTTCTAAATTGCATTGTTGGCCTTCATACTAATAACAAATTACTTCGCATATTCTAATATAGAGCCACAATTTGAATTAATCTAAAGCATCGAATGCATGTCCAATTCGGATTACACAATCCATTCTCATTTACTACCGAGCACGATTCCGCCTCCGCATCACTGCATCGAGTTCGTATTAGGCACCGCAATCGTTAGTACACCCGCATAAACCACTCCGAGTTTAATTCTCAGCATAAATGCGCCAAATGCCATATTAAATGAAGTTGTGTTACCCTCAGTCACAGCCATATATTTAACTATAGATACATGCTTCCAGATAGGAAACAGAAACCAAAAAAACAAAAAGAATCACACGCGCTCGCTTTCGATGCCCTGCAAAGCCATTAACCCGCCAAGTGTGAGTTGTTCGATTATCGAGTGCCAGCAATTCCACCTCTTGACTATTACTCGATGATCACCATTTTTTTTTCGTCTCCTTTTCTACATTTAAATAAATTACCTGGCAAAAGCAAGAGCGGATAACATTTGATTGACCCCGTCCATAGACGTTACACGTTACTTAACATATTCATGCAGTTTCCCCATTTTTGGGATTGTTCAATCCGATCCCGTGTGTGTTCGTAGTGTGCGATATCAATATCCCACGGGGTGTACGTAGCAAGGTAATTTGTAGGCTGTTTAATTGGTGTGAAAATGTTATTTCGAAATATGAGCACAAGCGAATGGTTATAATTGGACATATGCCGCATGTGGCATGTGACATGCGGTATGTGTGAGCCTGCGAAAGGCCATCAGTCACTGCAGAGAAGAATGCTATGGCAATGTGCTAGTCCGAGTAAATGTAATTAATATTAAGAATGTGTCAAAGAGTGATAGAGCAGCACAATAATTGTGTATCTAACTACTGTGGTAGTGCCGCATAGTTGTTACGTTGCCATATACGTAAGAAGATGTAATTGGATGTCATGTGTCGAGGAGTTCAGCAAATCACTGACCTCATAATTAAACGATAATATACAATTCAACTCTCCAAGTTGACTAAACGAAAACGCCATTATCAGTTGTAGTCAGCCGAAACTGCAACAAGTCCTGCCATCTATGCCTGCTGTATCCAAGCAATAACCACTTAGGTATCCAGGGCAATATTGTGAATGCAATTTTCAGCTAGTGGATTATCAATTGGTCTAAGACCAAGCAGGCGACACGCTACTGGACCGTCGTAATCATGTACCCGCAGAGTTTCTTCGCTTAGTCTTGTATTTCCATTTTTAAGCCACTCTGGTGGTAATAATTTGCGAGCTATGGTTTCGCATTCAGAAAAATTGTGACCAACATGCAAGTGAATATCTGCAGATACACGTGTTCGAATGCATACATGGAAAAGTCGATGAAATCAACAACCACCAAATGGTAACTTAGTAGCCCAATGAGAACTGGTGATTTCAGCTCAGATTGGTTAAGGAAAAGGAAAAGTACGTGAATAACTCGAATGAAAAGTCGTAAAAACCGGGGCAGATATAATTGTAGAAATGATTAGGCCATTTGCCTTTTATAGTGTTAGTGGTTCGGCTGTGCCCGCATTTACATTTTTTTTAGTCTGGCGGTTTTGGTCTCGTTTTATTGGTCTGCAATTGCTCGTTTCCTCCCTTATCCGTTTCTTGTTCTATTTGCAGTTCCTAGATCGAAATTACTTCCAGTGAATGTATGTTTCTTAGTCTTTTTTTTCTGTATCTCGACTCATTACGTGATGACAATCACGGAACTTTAATCATTGACAATAGACATGATTGGGACAGGAATTTAAGAACAATAGAGACAAAAATCACTTCACATGTTAGCGAAGTGAAGTGCTGTCGTGTGGAGGTCGGTGAAAAATTGCAATTATGTTGCTGTTGTCTCAGGTAATTACTGATTGTTATGTCCTTAAGTGTGTTAGTCAGATGCTAGCAATAGAATATTTACCTGCATTCAATGTTCAAAAAATGTTAACTGAATTGTGATCCAATAAAATTGTGATTCAGTATCGTTTGCAAATGACACAATAATACAATCAATATCTGTAACTATTAGTAGCGAATTACATACTTCTAAAATGTAAAACATAAACATAGAAACACTAAAATATGATCATTAAAAGAACCATTAAAACTGAATTTACGTTTTTATATGCAGAATCATTTCGGCTCAAGTAAATCAAGAAAAGCCAGAAGACGGTGGGTGTGAGTCATAAAGTCAGCAAAGGGTATAGTTTATTAACTATCACTCCCTGAATGGCAAATTACGTATGAGTCATGAATGTAATAGACATAAATTTGCCAATTTAATCGCCATACAAAAGAGTTGATTAGCGAACTACCATTTCACCCAAAGGCATTCGATGTGAAATTTTGCATTTCTGAGCAATCAACTACCAAGAGAAATATCATAATCAAACAAGATATGTAAACATTAGCCTAATTTTGTGATATCCACACAGAAAAATTAAAATGAAAAAGCAAAGCCACGT
This sequence comes from Eumerus sabulonum, assembly GCA_951905685.1. Lineage (NCBI taxonomy): Eukaryota > Metazoa > Arthropoda > Insecta > Diptera > Syrphidae > Eumerus > Eumerus sabulonum. The sequence continues at coordinate 83,208,112 of OX645063.1, read as the reverse complement.
ACATACCCATGCCTTCAAAATGGCCTTCAACCAACCATATCAGGTTTCAACCAATAATGGTACCTTACGTCTGATTGGACAATGTCAACAAAAAGCACGCGAATGAGAGAAAAAAGTTGATGAGACCTGTGCTCACAAAGAAACCAAACAGAAAAGAATAAGAGACTGAACCAAAAACTGACAGCGACATTGGCTAAACTTAAAGAGCAAGAACCCAACAAGACTAGCAATTGAGTAGAAAAAACTGTATATGTCCTGCTGGTGAGGCTGCCCAAAAGTAAGCTACACACAGTGCACAACGTGACAAACAAAGCGACTATCACTATACACGAAAACACATAAGAAAAACAAAAAAAAAAAGAAACGTAGGCCGCATGAAGGCAATGGAGAAAAGAAATCAAAAACCAACGAACAATCTTTAAATAAATTTATGTTGAAATCTAAACAGAACAAAGTAGCTTGGGTAAGGGCTCCCGTCTGTCCTACACATCCCCCGGTGTTATCTGTGTGTACAACCTGCGCGCTCTAAGGACATTGTGCTTTTCTTTTTTCGTTTTTTGCTTTTTGCGCTCATTCGAGTATTCACTGGGAAGGAGTAGCCTGCGCTTACTCTTAATGCTTATTCGCTTTTTTTCACTCCGTGAGCCTGGATTTCTTTTCTCCATCGTATGCTTTTTTTCACCGCTGTCGTCGTCGTTGTCGTTGTTATCATTTTTTTTCTCCTTTGCATTTCCGAAAAATGTCAACTGGTGATTTTTGATTGAGATTGACCGCCACCGCTGTCCCGATTAACCAGGCAAACGTGTAAGAAGGAATCTGATATCAGCGATCTGTAAACTCTTGGAAAGAAAATGTACTTTTTCAAGGATACCCTTACCCTATACATGTGCATTAGGGGGGGGGGGGGGGGGGGGGGGGGGGGCATGTGTATACATATCCTGCGATCGGGATGCTTTCAATTTGGTTCACTCTTTCCCTCTCTCTCTGTCTCACTGTTTTTCTTTTTAGTTTGTGGTGGGACTTCATTCAATTGACAGTGGCTTGATATGCAAAGCGATTGTAACTGACATATGGTTCAGTCTTGGTTATGTTTGATGTCTGCGTCTTCGTTTCGGAGTGGGTTTCCCATCCACCAGACGAACGTCAAGCGATCAACAATCAACGATCAAAGAATGACGATCAACAATACCGATTAAGGGAGGCTTAGCTTTGAGTTATTAGAAGATAAGCAATGAAATTAAGGTTCCATATCCACATTATATGCCCAAGATTGTGTTGTATCGTGGAGATATAGCCGCACCTGATATAGCGACTAGCGTCGAACTAAATTTGCATTGAAAGCAAAATGGTAATATATGTACCTTCATAGACACTTGTATGGTATAAGAGCATCCGAATCGATTTGGTTTTCTTCGCCGATGCAACTGAATCGATAAGGATTTAAATTAAGGAGAGATGTCAACAACGTATCCATTCGGATGTCGTCTCGTTTATGCCCTTTTTTCATTTGTTTGTTTTTCATCCTTCGCCGACGTGTACTCAAGTAGATGCATACTTGTGAATGTTTTTCAGAGATGCCAGAACATAATGACATTACAAAAGACTCTTTAAAGATATTCAAACTGATTTTAATCGTAGTCTCCAACAAAAGATACCACATGATTGCCGTAAGAATGCAACAATGCGAGATAGTCATAGATCGAAAGGGCGAGAGCAAATATAAAAAAAATATCCAAAAAACGGCCAAACGAAAGGAAAAAAGCGAGATGATATAGAGGATGTATTAGGCGATCTGTTGTTGCCCAATTCTTCGAAGTCAAGTCTCATCGCGGATCCTTTTCGGATTCTTATTTATGCATTTTTCGTATTTCGTATTCCTTTGAGTTTTGATACGAGTGCCATTGCTTCCACAATAGTTTGCTCTGAATATCTCTTCGTACTCGTATCCATCTGTCTGTGAATGGGAGATGTGCCAGCAGGTGGATTTATGTTGGCCGGTCCGGCTGGCCTGTAAATCATTCGGTAAAATGGTGGCTGTTGATTCCTCGTTTGTGGAGCTTATTTGTTTCGAAGCTAATTAGCCTGTTTTCCCGATAGATGCGGCCGTAATTCATTGATTGGCTTCAGGTGTTATTTGCATTCTTGCACTATATACGGAGGGTTCGTTCGTTGTTTCATTCTCTTTAGAGCAATCGAAAAACAGGGAACAACTCCTTAACAGCGTTTTCTTCTCACGACGGTATTCTACTAATTCGAATCATAGTAATTACTGTAAGCGTTGCTTGTGAAAGTAGATTCCAAACCGTCATAGAGTCATAAACAAATTCCCCATCCCGGACTAGTCGAATTTACAATGACTTTAGGAAGTCACCCAAGTTTGCCAAGTAATTTCGTTAATTTTAATGAAAAGCCATAGTCTATTGGTTAAGCGAATGCCGACAGATAAATGGAAAGTCTCTATTGCCTAATAGAGATTTACCATAGAGCCCGTCATTACTAAAGAAACCACTTAACCCAAAGGTTCGGTACATTTTGTGTTTTAACACGATACGACAGAGAAAATAAAACGTAACGAGGAATCACTTCATCATGATGAAACAACCAATTCCAATCATCGAAACGTGCTCGTTTCGCTTGAGATCGGTTTTGTCTTATACCACCGTTTTTGGTAGATAACTGCGACGTTTCTCTGTCCAAATGTGGCGCTACGCTTACACACCGGACACAGTGAATTTGGCATATTTCGCAAACAAATAACTCTTTTTTTAAATACCTTATGTTAGGTGTCGTTAGCGATAGCATAGTCACATACAGTCGGCATGAGTGTTTGCAAATACAACTAAGCATAGAGGATTGAATTTTAACACCAAATAGGTACAAAGTTCCAAGCGTGGTATATATTCTTCTACCTTATACTGATTTGCATCTTTGGATCGTGGTTTAAACGCGCGCGCTAAAGGCAATAGTCTGGGACAATTGGGTATTGGTGAGTATTTTGCCACTGAAGCTATCGTCAACTATTTACCATTTCGATAGAAAATAGATTTAATGGAATATCACCAAGTGGAGATTTTTTGCTGTATGCCTGCGAGTTACTAGTTGTATTGATGGAATGAGGGAAAATTGAAAATTTGCATTGTCGTGACTTTATCTTATGCACATGCGAACATTATGCATAAACTCTATCTATATGCATAGGTGGTATGGATGAGGAATATGTGTTAGCTATTTAAGAGGTTCGTATGAAACTGCATAACAAAGGTTGCAACGGTTAGGGAGAGGAGATGCGCAACGGAATCCATTTTGTGCCGTTTTGCTATTTTTCTGACTGCTTTTTTGTTTTCATTCTTCTCTGGCCGCCTATTCATGCAGACAATTTTCGTTGTAAGTGCGCAAACTGCTACCTTTACCTTGGCTGTGAAAGGAATAAAGAGAAAACACGAACGGAAAAGAATCTCAGAAGACTACTTTGCATATACGGCAACCCGCTGACTGGTAACACAGCTCTCTGCCGCTTTTTCATTGCATAAACGATATACGATCGTCTTACCTACGACGAGCAACAGGCAAATGGGCAACGGGCAATGGGCAATGGGCAACTAGCGACTGCAACAAGAGTTGTGTGTAGATGCTGAGTTAATATTATCACACATCTTTGCTGAATATATTTTCATGGAAAGATATTTGCTAATTGAATCAACACCAAAAACAAAATGCAGCACCCCAAACGCTGCCCATTGTGGCGGCAAGTCATGTTTAACTATTTCTCTATCCATCTATGGTGCGAATAAAGTTTAATGAACTTTCAAAGTAGACAAAGCATGAATAGAATGATTTTTTATCGTTATATACAAAAGAGTTGAGGTGCGAACTGCACATCATACAATCCCCAGAGACTGACATTAATTTTCCACTTGACATGCACACCATTCCCTGCTCATACCCAATCTCGAGCTAATTAAGGCCAAATTTTCTCTACCTTTCCCGAAAAAACAAATAGCAATACACCTGCTGCATGTTTCTTGGTCAAAAGTCATGCTCTGGGGACCATAACTCCGGCCCGTGTGCATGTATCGCGGCATTTCTAATCTTCAATTAGGTCATATGGTGGAAGAAAAGGTTGTTCGCTCATAATTGCCGGGTTCTACGTCAAAAATTTGTCTAAAAAGAAAATTGTTTTACGTTCCCCATTGATTTTCTTCTTCCTTTGTCTAGGTTAGTTTAATTTTAGTGGAAAATTATAGCTTCCCCCTTGAGCTGGGAGGAACTATCGCTTTTCCTTCCCATTATCATGACGTACGTGAGTTTGATTGGATGTGTATTTGTGTGTAATCTGGCAAATAATTCGATCCGTACATACAGAACGTGACAATTGAGATTTCCACCGCCATATCTATAGTATGGAGACGACTAGGTCTCAAGCAGCTGCAAGTTGGACATGCTGGAACGCCCTCTTCTTGTTCATCTAAAATATATTCTATTTATCTTTCTGCAGTTCCCTATTGTTACTATCAAATGGAAAACATGAAATTCTTCTCTCCATCTCAACGCAGACAATAGAGCAAAGTGCATGGAAAAGCTTCGACCAAACAGGAACGTAAGAAAAAGAGGAAAACGAAAAAGACTAGGAAGATAAGAAACTAATCATTTCTATTACGATTCTCCATAGAATTATGATGCACACGGTGATAATGATAGCTGAGATGAATGCGGATGGACGTCCATATCTAGTACACGGATGACGGTGACGGTGATGAAGATGATGATGATGACGACGTGGATTGTATGTTTTTTATTTTTTTTTGCTTGTACTGCCGAACAATGATGACAGATAACCATTGTGTGTGGTGCTATCAGAGAAATTCCATTCCACCTTACTTGTGAGACATACACATGTTGAATGGAGTGGCGCTTAGGTTGTGTAGCCCCTGATTCGTCCGCTTCGTCTTCCATATCAGCCATTATCACAAAATATCTTTCTTTCCTCTCGTTTGATTACTCCATTCTCTTGGTTTTTGTTTTCTTTTAGAATGTAGTTTTCACTCTGCATACGCTTGGTTGGTTCTAAATTAGCCAGCGATGGTTTCTTCGTGAGACTTTTTATCCAGCTGCTTGCGTTTGTTTTTTTTTTTTTCTCTTGTTTGTGGTTTTCTTTGTGGTTCGTTTTGTTTTTTTTGCTGTATTGTTTTCTGTCATCTGTTGTCTTGCTTTTTCGTCGTTTGCCATCAAGAAGAGTGAGTTAATAATGATGAGACGAACACAACAGTAGTGAGATACAATATATTGTATATTAAAAAAAAAAAAAAGTGGAAGACATGATGGGGGAAAAATATGAAAAAAAAAAACTTTGAGGCGGAACTTTAGTGTAAAATGGCTTCCATTGGCTTCTTCTGACTTCGTTGGTTAATCACTATGAGGTGAGGGTATAGTGTTCTGGTTCAGAGTTTTTTTTTTTTTAGTTGTAAGTTTGTTCAAAAATGATGTTGTGGTTCTGCTCGTGTTGCTTTGGGTAATTATGACTCCTTTTGAAGCAATGATATAAAAATGATTCCATGGGTATGGGTAAAGGGGTGGTCATTTTCTGCAGAAACATGGCGGACAGCAGGTCGAATTAATGTCATCAGGGTTGTGTCATCTTTACGAGAATGATGGCGTCGAAATAGAAGAATTGCACTTAATCAAAAATAATTCGAAAAATCGAATTCAGCACAACAATGGGAAATGATTAAATTTACAAATATGCCTAGCGATTTACTTGAACCGGTGGACGGCAATTGAAGCGTCCTATTTCCATACCTATCATTTTGAAAAAAAAAAAATTCGGGCCTCAACTCTTTCGTTTCATCATAAACCAAAAGCTATTTCGCCCAGCTTATGTGCATTTTTCGACATAATAACCTTTAATACGATTTACAATCCGGCATTTCTCCTCCAAAGTGTTCAAGTTGATTGATTTAAAAAAAATACCCAATTTCGATCAAATACCATTACCTCCACACCAAACTGAGCTAAACCGGACCCATTGTGCTTCTTTCTGTTCTCAAAATAATGAAATAAAAATTGATTTCTCCAAGCTTCTATCATTAGCAGCTATATAATCTCAAACAACATTCGTACCGGTTGTATAAGGTAAGGCAAATATTTTTATTCAAAGGTAAGTAGAACTTTTCGTCATTCTGTCTGCATCTGTCGACTAATTTGGGTGAATTAAACGAACAGAGCTGTGAACATTAATGTTGAGGGAGAGGTAACAGCTATATGCAATATTCAGCGTGATGAAAACAAGACTGAAAAGCAATTTACCATGATGTGCATCCATATTACCAATCAAGAAGGTTAATATCCTTTAATTGACAAATTGAATGCGATAACGCTACAATGGAGGAAGCATATGTGCACACACACCTTCTAATAAGGAAGTGTCTGAGAGAGGAGAGCAAAAACAACAACAACAACAGCAAAAAAACTTTTCTTTTCTTATTTAATCTATTTTGAAGACGATGGGTATCCGTCATCAGGTATGGTATGCCATGGATGCCAGAAAGGAAAATAATGGCAAATACGACGACGATGGGGATGATGATGATGGTAGAACGGGACGCTGAAATGCAGTCAAACTGCGAGTGCCGTACGAACGAAACTTAATTTGATTGCATTACGTAGATAGCGTGCAAAAGGAGGCGCACCACTTACAGGAATTTAGATTAATTTATGTTCTCTCCACTCATAAAACGGAGAAGCACTGAACTGTAGCATTGAACTGATGGGCACATGGACGAGTGAAACCAGTGTTAGGTAGAGAGTCGATTAGTCGACCGAAGTAACGTGAAGTAAAAAGATCAACCAGAACTATAACAATATGCAATTAATAGCAGATGCTGTCTTAAATTGAACTTTGATTTTTCACCAACTTCATCGCTACATCGCCGACCATAGCCACCTTCTTTTTCTAATGTGTGTTCAAGAGACGACATAAGAGAAAGGAGTTCGACGTTGACCACAACCACACAGTATCGCATCAGTTTGATCATGGCTAGATAGCTAGCTGATTTGGAACAGCTATCCATATTCTTCTGGGCGTTCCACTTATGATATGCGTCAGATTATTATAAAAGCAATACCCTAAACGTCCCTACATCGACCACGTTTCGGCTATGAAAAGGTTTGCAGATAAGGTGTCTCGAGCATATGTTGCAGCACACATGCTCGCATGGCATTTGTGTTCGTGCATATGCAGGTTGCGTGGAGTAAGAAAAATTACGATGGTGATACCATCCAGCCTATTTCCTTTGAACGATATATGGCAAGAACCCTCATATTCACGCTCCTCTCTCACGCGTACTGGGCTTTAATTCTCCCTACTACCAACCTGCTACCAACTCCTTGGAACGAGCCATTGAGCCATGTGGAAGTCATGTTCGACCGACACCAAAAATTAAGGATTATTAATCGCTGTTCCTAATCAATTATCTTTCCATCTTTAATTAATTTTCTATATGTACAGTACGCTGACCATCGTATTCCACACTATTGGCGGAGGGCACGTACTTGAATGCTAATTTATCCTTTTCCCTTCGTCCAGTCGAATGGCCTTTTTTCCATCGAACAATATCTTTTGGAATGCAATTCACATCGCTGTAATAAAGTATCTTTGGTTTTTTCGCTTCATCTTAGCTTTGAAAGTGCTTTCGCAACGTAGATGCATTGCATTCTTATAGCTGCCTGTTGGCCGTTGGTAGGTACGCTTTTTTTTGGTATTTTTTTGACAATTCGGGGAGGTACAGGTGGAGGTGATAATGATCTTGTTGATAGGTGGTTGTTAGTTTTTGGAGAGAGAAAGATCTGCTAAAAAGAAAAACGTTTCCCTCTTGCTAACGGATTTCATGTCTTAATTTCTGGTAAACGACAGAACAGATAAGAGCATACCATCTGGGCTGTAGTTTTACTGGGTCCTACTGTCTGGATTTCTATAACGTATATTTATTGTTTACCGCTATAAAATCCACCTACTCCCTATTATATCGATTGGTGAAAAGAATCTAGTTGTTGGCGAGAGGAAGGAATTATGTGTCAGGGACTATGTGTGGTGTCATTTGTGGTAGAAAAGTGATAGTAATGCCAGAAGCCGAGCAACGGAAGGTAATAACAATAAAACCGACAGGCTTAGGTAAGCGTACTTTCCTACTCGGAAACGTCAACGGTTTTAACGGAGCACATAAGGTAGACAGCGAGCATTAACGGACTGTGGCGGTGGTAATGGCGCTGGAAGCAGAATAGATGGCAATTAGATGATTGGGAATGTGACAGTTGGTATTGAGGTGTGTTGAGGTAGTAGGAGACATATGAATTCCTAGCCTCCGTCGACTGTATGAGATAGGAAAGCAGTAACAGGTGGATTGGCTTCAGTAACTTCCCTATGATTAGGAAAAATAAAGGAGTTGAGGTGCAAACTACATGTACCTATAGCCCCCTTTCCGTGCTACCACATAACTGCTAGCGAGTTTGACTATTTGGAGATCTAATACGTAATTAAACGTCTTCTATTTGCACATGCATACTATTTGACCATGCCTCCAAGTGCCTAAGCAACCGATCGAACTAACCAAACCACGTACAATCCACGCAGCTACTTCCAATTCAGATTATCCTTATCCCCGATATGGCCAAAACTAAACAAGCATTTCATACACAGTTGCACTCTAGATGCAATATTTCATCATTAGATGAAATAAAACAACGCACCAAAAGCCACACATTCACAACAGCAACGGTTGACACATGTTATCCATCAGTATTTGGCAGAGGACTGCCAGTCAAGCAGCTTAACAGCAATACGATTGTTGTCATGTCCATTAAAGTGATCGTGCGCAACAGCTTGTCACTAGGTGTAAAGTGAAATATTGTCAATCCGAAGAACATGTTTTACTGTTTACGGCCTCGACGTTAAGCTGTGCTCCGTTTGACCCAATTAGATAGAGCGAACGGTTTCCTTTTCTTTTTATCTCCTCGATTTCCATTTCTTAATTGCTCATATTCGGGATGATGTTGCGAAATGAGTAAAACATCCTGACACTACCACCACCCGGTTTTGGATTGTTGTACGGATGATTTATCACGGAAGGCACTCCTTTCGGATCGGATTTGAATTTCATGTAAATTCGCTTCGACTGCGATAGTAAAGCAGCCATAGCAGCTATATACTCGTGTGTGAGGTAAGCTCCATCAATCACGGTCGCATTGTGGTTTTGTGACCGGCAACGGTTACAGGTTGCTTTCAAATTAGCACCAACTTTAGAAATGCTCATTTAAGGTAAATGGCTGTTTACCAACGTTTACCAATACTTACCGATGGTTACAACGACTGTTAGGCACCGTTTGTGGCATGTTCCAATTCCTCAAATGTCATCGAAACCCAAAGGTAGCCATTTGAGGCGCTTTTTCTTTTTCTCGATCTCGATGACGACGATGCTGTCCCTATTGGTGCTACCACACATAATGATGACAGATTTCGTGGTGGCAGAAATCAAAAGGGGTTTGGGCCTCGGAATCGGTCAGATATGGCATTAACGACAAGTTAAGTTGGTGACTTAATTGATTGATTGTTTCATAAATTACCCACGGGTACTGCTGCATTCGCGTCTGCTTTGGCGTCATTATCATCATCAAGTGATCTGCTACACATTTTTAATTGGTTCACATTCTACGCATAGAGCAATCACATTGCTGTTCGTTTCTGGCACACGATTAATGGAAGAACAAAATCAAAAAATTAGTGGTGATTTAAATAACAACAGACATCGACTGGGGGTGTGAAGACATGTCCATTGAGATCAGTTGTACCTTTTCATATGCTAATGTTGTTTCATTGCACGTGGGTAAGTCATTGGTAGATTAACATATTGACAAGAATGGAATTAGTCGGCAGAGAGCAAATAAGGAAATGACAAGTTCTATTACGTTGGGTGTATAATTGTACGCATTTGTGTACATATATTTAGAGGCCGAATGTAGTTAGGTGCGAAGAATTGCGCCATTTTACTGAGATCAATTTCGATGTATTCGTTCGAGTGTTTAAGCCATTTCTGGCGGGCTTATAGGTGGTATGTGGAGAATTTTGTCTATTCCGAGTAGGTCAATGAGAGTGTTTTTACGCAAATGTAAAGTGACGAAGAATGTTGTTACTCGCATTCCTGGGAAAAGAGTACTTTTGGTAATCAAATTACATACGTCGGAATAAAGTTCGTGGACGCCTTGTGTAAGTGCAAGGTTTCTAAATCTGAATACCATTGCAGAACGTAATAACAAATGATGTGTTCACATTTCTGTGGAGAGGAACTAGCAAACCAAAGATATTTTACCAACAATTGGCTAAACGCTTTACGGTGGCAAAACTTGAGTTACGAATTCACACAATAGCTCCCGTTTTGCTCTGTGATTTCTTAAGCGCTTGGAGGGCATGGGTGCGGATATACAGGGTAAAGTCGTTGATTGCTCTTAACCTGGCGGGATGCCATCAACGATCCCTGTTTCAATTCCCGAGTCAAGTTGACAAAATGCCTCCTCGCGACACCCTATCCAAACGAAGTGAATAAATTATTGCAGTTATCGCCCTAGGCAAGAGGACGCTACAATACCCCGACCAGACTGTCGGTTTTGCGATGGACCAACAACCCGCCCATGTAAAACAAAATAAGTTACGAAAGAGCAAAATGCCTCGGATAAACGGACGGATTCTCGAAGACGACATGGCACTAAAAGAAACACGATTTGTGAGTATGCTCCTGGAAATTCAGAACTTTGTAAGTTCTTGAACATAAAGTGGAAGGAATCATTACGCAGTACAAGGGGATATTATTGCGATCCAGGAAATACGCTGGATAGGAAACGGTATGATGAGGAAAAAAGATTGTGATATCTATAACAGCTGTCACATGTTGGGGTGCGGATTTATCGTGTGGAAGCGGTTGAGATCGAAGGTCATCGACTTTAAGCCTATAATTGATCGCCTGGCTGTAATCCGCATGAAAGGCAGATTTAACAATCCACAGAACAACCTGGCGATCTCCGGATGGTCGAACCGCCAACAAAATCGACCATGTGCTCATTGACGCAAGACACTCATCAAACATCCTGGATGTGCTGACATTCAGGAGGGCAAACGTCAACTCTGACCATTTCCTCGCAGCAGCAACATGTCAGAGGCTGCATCAGTCCACCATGAGGAGGTTCGAAATTGAGCGCACCGGAATGCACCTTAAGTTACCAGAGTCTACAGGGAGCAACAGGCGAAAGGGACAAGCGTGAAATACGGACCCCTTATAAGAAAGGAAAAAACCTTGCAAGAGGCTTCAAGAAAGACACCCAGGCTTTTCGGAATTTCGAGTGTAATCCTGTCACCGGCTCGCTGGGAATAGTAAATATATTTAAGCAGCGTTTCCAGCAGCTGCTTAACGAGCATGACCAGGATGAAGTGGTAGGGACTGTGGAAATCCCAACTCCAGCCGCTGAAATACTCCTCCCACCCAGCATCGAAGATGTCGGCACAGCTATTCAAAAGCTGAAGAACAAGAGGCCACAGGCTCAGACGGTCCGGTATCCTAGCTCTTCAATGCTGGCATACTCCAGATCATCTGCAGAAATCGGCTCGGCCACATCGAGCGCGTGAACACCAACGCTCCAGCTAATGGGGTCTTCGACTCTGAGTCTTCTTGTTCGAGAAGAAGAGGAAGAGGAAAGCATATTGAGCTAATGATCTCGAAATAAGCTTTGATGCGGATTGTTATGAAGTATTCGCTTCCATCACGAAAGCTTAAGACTTTTTGTCGGAGTGTTCCTCGAATAACAAATCCGCATCCGAATAAGCGTTGTCTGTTCTGCTTGTAGCAATTCCCGCAGTTTTTCAGCCGTCTATTGCATGGTCCGTCCCTTATTGGAGTGCGATTATATCTGCTTTACAGCAGTTAAGGGTGTGTTCCGATTGATTGCCTGAACCCAGTCCGGTAAGGGACCACACATTCCAGGTGTGATTCACAAGTCATTTAGTCGTGTGCAGGGGTCGTCAGCTTTGTTTTGCCCTTAGATGAGTCTGAGCGCCACCCTCGACGTCAAGGTCGCGAATAAAGGAAATGTTAGGCATCCGCGGCATCGTTCATCGTGAATATATTCCTACCGACCAAATTGTGACTGGACAGTTCTACATCCAGTCGTCCGAGATTTCCCGCGCAGTAAGTAAAAGTGCGCGAAAAGCATTTTCGACAGAGCACGAAATTCGATAACGTAATTCAATAATTTGTAGGCACTAATGGGAGAACCTAGGTCCAGGTAAAATGGCCAAGTGAGTATAATCACTTTAGGCTAATAGCTTGACTTAAAAAACAGTCAAAAATCTATCCCTGAAAAATCAAACAGCAAGAAAATCGTATGTTGGACCCTAATGCACGATGAGCGAATTCGGATCCCGATAATACCAACGCCATCGAATATTTATTTCGCCGCGTCCCATCTCGACGGGGTATTGGCAAAATCCCCCGTAGTATACCTGCCATAAAAAAGCTTCTCGACTCTTGCCACTCGGAATCGACATTAAACTGTAGGTCCCTCTTACCCATGTAAAAATAAATCACACAACAAGGGTGATTGAGAAAAGCTTGGCTCTGGTTCTTCAAGGGCTCTAACGCCACAAAAGCAGAAGTCCAATACATGGGTAGCTATTTAAGTTTTGAGATGGAAAATTTATAAGAGGGTACCTTTTTAAGCACTTTTTCCACTCCGAATAAAGTACCCCAAACTTAATGATGGCAACGTCGGTCTGAACATATTCACACTGGTGCTGTCATATTTACATAGTAACTGGCATATAGCTCTCTTGCAATCACCTCCTTCGATTCTCTTAACACTCACTTCAATCTCATCATTCAGCCTATCGCTGCTAAGATCCACCACCACCGAAACTAGATTTATTGACAAAAACCGAAATAAAACCAAAAGTCAATCGAAATCAAAAGAGTTCAACAGCGAACTGCACCCATCAAACCGCGCGCTTGATGTCGTTTTTCTTGTTTTGCAAAATTCCATATTTTCTCCAAGCAATCTGATATTTATGTACAGATTATGTAAATGCAAATCATCCATAAATTTGTTGCCATCGTAATTCATAAGCAATTTCACATCAGCTATCATCGCAGTAGCATACGCTATCGCTGGCGGCACGCGGAAGATGCATGCCAGTACGGTAGGGTGATGAAAACTTAATGATCAAATTTATGACGACTTTAATCCGAGCTTTATTTCAGTCCAAATTGGATGGAACTGTTCTGTCCCGTAAAAAAGTTGTCAATTCCTGGACAGAAGTTATTCAAATTGATGTCACTCAGATCAGCTGGGTCGGAAGGGGGCGGATTAAAGAGCAATGAATGCATTCATTTAATTCATCGAACAACTGCCTATCTCTAATGTGTTCGAACGATATAGATAAGTGTCATAACAAAAGCACGGCGGTGCATAACTATTTCCTAAGCCGTATTCCCAACATATAACCCAACATGCCTACGTTACTTCTAATGCCTGGCTAATACTGATGAGTTGTTGGTCCGTGTTATATGCGCATATGTACGCATTCGATTTTGTGCCTCCTGTTCATGCCTGCCTAATGGCCGGTCTTGTCCGTCGGTTATGCTGTTTTCCATCTTTTTCCTACTGACGCACCCAACACTTGTCCTTGTCCTCTTTACTCGTGCGAAAGGTTTGTAGGCAAAAATTTGTAACGTTTAGTTTTAAATGGTCAACCATTTTAATTTCAGCCTCGGTGCAGACTATTAAAGCTCATTAAAGTTGATTGGGTTTTGCATTTCGTAGATACTTCTTAATGATTAGCTTTGATGCATGAAGATGAGAGAGGTGTTGTTGCTGCTTGCGTAGCATTCGTATTTTGTTTTTATTTCAGACAAGATCCAATGACTTGAAGAGTTCAGTGCCGGACATCGGGTGTATGTGAATGGAGATGGCTGGTTTTTGTTTTTCGATTCTTTATGGTAAGAGAATATGGACATGAGTAGTTTATGATATTTAATGCTACTGCCTGGGATATCTTTTGTGTTTTTTTTTTTTTTTTGTTCGCTCTTCGTTAAGGGAAAACTTGGGATCGAGACTTGTGTTATTCTGGTTACCAATGATTTTTTGGTTATTTTGGTTAGGTTGTATAGTTGTTGCCGTAGTTAGCAGATGTGCACAAATGCATGCGGGAGCATTTGTTACTTTGATTCAATGTTGCAATTTAATTTACAATGCTTGGCCATGTACAATAACGATTAAATAAAATACTACGTGTAGCGGAACGAAGGAGCGTGAATGTGAGGAAGAAGGAGAGGAAAGACGAACGAAGGGTACAAAATAGGGATAAGAATTTAGTTAAATGAAATGGGAAATTTCGTAGAAGGGGGAAACTGGACAATTGGTTAATTGCAGATTTTGTTGACGGAATAGGGAGAATAGAGTGCTGCTACACTTCAAATGGGCCAATGTGTCTTATTTTTTTCATACAATCGGGTTATACTAAGAATTATTGTAAAATTATTTCTGAGCAATCCCCAAATCAAATTAAAAAAGTGTAGTGTCTATTGTGGACCAAATAAGGCGGAGAGAAGTAAATGCGTGTTAGGTTAGTCAAGGTAAATGGGTGCCCTTTTGATGAGAGATCAAGGCTTACTTAGAATACGAGGAGTTCATTATGCCCTGTTAGGGTTTTACCCATAGAAACCCAAAAGTTACCCTTTGAGCTAAACCACCTAAATGCAGATAGAAATCTAAGTATGTAGTTAGTTCAACCCAAAATAACTTACCTCTTCCAGTCCTGAAAGGAAGTGACTTCAAAGGAATATGTTCCTTTTTTTGGGCTAGTGCCGGGCGTTTGTATCGTTGGTGACGAATGGACTCAATTTCCTCTTCGCCCCTGCGGCTTCTGCAGAAGTCATTGTGGGGCTGGCCTAGTCTGGCTGCATCGTAGGATATCAATTCAATTGAATTCAATTTATTTCGGCATTTCGACTGAATGCCAGTCGAATATTTCCACGACTGAACTTTAAAAGACTTTCTGTTTCTTTTCTTCATAGACGGGCTACGTCGATCCTGCCGTTGTGTATGTATCTAATTGACAGCCCTGTTTTATTCATTATTAGCTCCGTCGGCCGCCTTTTCATTTCCGGAAATATTCACATCACCTGGTACCCAGCAGAGGGTCATAGTTTTGCGAGCTTGGATCTTATCCATTTTGCCCGCAGAGCCTTGATGGCTGCCTGACTGTCAACATAGGTGTTGATCATGTTACCTAAGAGATTTTCTCGAAGAGTCAGGTGCGAAAATCTCAGCTTGGAAAATACTACAGCCAACATCAAGTCTATAAGAGGGATTTGCTTCACGAGATTCGAAAAAGACCCCGATATCTTGTTTGGATCCATCGCTGTGGATTGCCAGTTCATTTTCCGTACATACCATATCACTGGTCCTTTCTTCCCTAGAGGAAATTCTGATAGAGAATCTCCTCTCACAGCATGGAAGTCGGGTGTTATAGTCGGTCCAGGTTTTGAATCTCGAGATGACCCGTCAATCCTAGACTGATCCGTAGCCATGAGCACTCTTTGCCCAGAGACTGGATTCTTGCATTCTTTGCGCAGTCTTGACTGCGATGCTTTCGTAGTATATGTGTAAGGGTGGAAGATTCAGCATTGTTTAAAGAGCCGCCGTTGGTGTGGATTTCATAGATCCAGCCACCGCCAAACAACTTGCTTTACTCTGAATCCATGAAACACTTTGAAGATGGCATCTCTTCTCAAGTGCCTTGCACCAGACAATCGAACCATAGACGAAAATAGATCTTACCACCACAGAGTCCAACCAGTATACCACATTTGGTTTGAAGCCCAATTTCATTCCAAAGGCTACTCTGCACGTATACAGAACCATGTAGGCTTTTTTGGTTATTTCATTAATCTTGTCCTTCCGGCTAAGCTTGGTGTCTAACATTATGCCAAGGTATTTGGCAAACTTTTTGGGGATCAAATCGATACGATTCATATGTAGGCATATTTTAGTTTAGATCTTCTCCCTGTGACGATCACTATCTAGGTTTCACCGGACTTATTCCCAGGCCTCGCTTCTTGACCCAGTTACTAACAAGAACGAATTAAGACTACAAATATTTATCTCCGTAATACATTGAATATTTTATTTAAAAGGACAGCTAACCCACTTGTGCCCAAGAAATGACATCGCTCAAGTTTTACAGACGTCGATCAATTGGTGAACACTTTTTTGGAATTTATTATTTTCACATAGGCACGTTCCTTTGGCAATTATCCCGGCAGTCTTTAAGGGAGACTGACCTATTAACCCACTATTGAAAAATTCCCATTAAAAGGAGTCAAACGGTGTTAAATAGCATAGCGTTGCAAGCAGGCCATTCCACATTTCCGTGTAGCGAAAATAGGCGATTTTCGAATAACCCTTTCAATTCGTCAATAATTTCACGCACAGTGTTGAATGTTGCACCATCATCTTAAGAATAAAAATCATCCAAGTCGATTCTATTAAGCGAGGACAAAGACAGTTCATTATAATTGCATGCCATCGCGTGGTCATTTTATTTGGGCGGTTATGAAGGCCAACATATTAACAAAATGTGTAAAACGTGACTTTTACAATTCGGCCATATTTGTAGTGTTATTGCATATCTTTATTGCAGTCTTCTTTCAAATTCAATACCACAGCAACAAATGGCTATTATATGTCTAACAATTTGGTATACAGATGAAAGAAAACAAATTAAGCAACCTTATCTAAATAGGGTTTTCTAAACCTCATTTGGACGGCCTCCTATAAATGAGTTGAAGTGCGAACTACATAATGTTTTTAGCAACACCTCTGAAAAGACTACATATATCTGCTGCTTTCACGGCACCAATGACAGCATAACAGTATGTTTGCCACTTTCGTATGTCCTATACCTTTATGCACATATTTGAATATGAAATACTATCCGCTTCGTTGGCCCATCAACAGCAATTGCAAAATGCAATTCTCACATTGGTACACACATTTCGCATGTTCCTTGGCCACGCTAAAAATAACGCAAGAAAATCAATAACCTTTCTAACGGTTCACTGGAATCTGGGACATCCTCTTAGACTTTATTAACCCATCTCCCATCCAATGCACAGTCATATCTATCCAACACTAGAAAATTTAATTAAAAAAAGTAGGGAAAAAACAAACTTACAAGCATCGCACCGTTTACTTCTAATTAAACAAATATTTCCCCATCCATCCCATTGCAACATGCTGGCTGGCTACAATATTATCTATAGATCAAGTCCACTGGGCATCCACTCGCATAATGAAAGCTACGGCAGCTGTGGCTTTTTTATTATCAATGTTATTGCAGCTGTTGCTATTGGAGGAAGAACGAAAAATCCCCATTCATCCACCCACTGATGGCATTTTTACAACCTTCCTTGTAGCCATAGCTACCATCTACTAGTACTACTCACCATTGCCGACACAAATTTGCTGCTGTTGTTACCGTGCGCACATCTTTCAATCAAAACTCTTGCCTTCCGCATTGTAAACTATACTCTCCACATCGTATCATAGCCGTAGTACACATTCTTTTATTACTGATTTACGGGAAATTATACGCATACGCGTCGATAGCATACCGCACGTACTCAATTCAATTCCAAAACTCAAGTGGCCCGAGTGAGGGATGGAATGGATTAATTGCAAACAAAAAATAAAACGATGGGAGAATGGGTAAACAAAAAGAAACATGCATAAATCACGTTTAATTGAAAACTGACTGCATGCTGTGTTCACAAAAGGATCCGGCCATCATACGACGATAGACCCACAACCTGCAAGCTAGGGAAAAAATGGCTTGTTTGTTGTCATATTTTTCTTATTTCTTTTTTGTTTTGTTTGAATACACTTCCGCAGGTAAAGATGAAAACTAATTTGGCTCCTGACTCCTGTTTCCCATTTTACAGCACCACTCAAATGCAACCTGTCCACAAAAGAGGAATCCCTGAAACTTACGCACAAATGCAGAAAAGCTGTGCGTACGTTTTGATGGCGGTTATATACACTCATGTCATAAAGAGATCGTAAAATAAGCTAAAATATCTTCAGCTACTTAAGCGGTGACAATTTAGATTCATAGTCAACTTGGGTGGCTAAATGGATCAGCTGGCAGTGTGATGACAGGCGCAGTCGAGCGAAAGAGATAAACAAATCCTTCAATCCATACCCTTCCTACGTCTTGCTCAAGGGAACTACTCCAAAGTTCATATCTGTTTTCTTTTTGTTTTTTTTTTTTTTTTCGATAATTTATCGTTATTGAACAGAGTTGTGGGTATTTGAACGAATCTCTATCTATCCTGTAGTCTCTTAATAATTATTGCATATCCATGAGTTATGTTTATGGGTATTGCCATATCCCCGCAATGGTCATGGCCCCTCGCCTCATAAGCACATAGAACGACGATGGCTATTCATGCAAGCAATAGTTGGATAAGGAGAATTGTAATTATGCACGTAGCGAAAAAGTTCTCGAAAGACAATCCATATCTTAAGTTGGAATCAAAACATTTAATCGAAAAGAAGATGAGTGCCTTCAGTTGGTATGGCTGCTCAAGAACCGCATTGGCGGTGGTGTGCAGCGCTGACAAGGTCGGCCACCATCAACCAAACCCATAAAATACGAATTAAAATTATCCAAGATGGCTGTACGAAGTGATGTGAATTCAACTTCAATCGCAAGAAGTTGCTTTCGACAGGTTACTAGCTCTTGACTGTTGAACTACTATCCGTTGGTGGTTGGCTTTTCGCTTCTTCATCTTTCTCTTAATTATTATTATTTTTAGATCTTTCTACTTTTATATGATTTTCAGTGCACTGCACTGTGATGTTGATGACGCCGATGATGATGTTGACGGTATGCGAAGGTATGCAGACAGATCCAGTTCTTGCGGTGCAGAGACCTCTGGTGCTCATTAAGGCAAACATAATCCTGCTACAACCGTAGACTTTGAAAATTTCGTATTAAACGTTTACTACTAGGATTCGGGGCCTAGTCATGAACTTAACTGTGCAAAAACCTGATTGCTCTGCAGGGTGGCTGACATGAATTGAAATGCAATAATGCATTCTGGAGGAACAATTCAAAACGATAGCGGTAAATGATACCAGAAAACTCTGAACGTGATGTGCAGTAGCATGCCTTGTAGCAATCTATGATTAAAACATAAATGTTTAATTGATTTCTATCTTATACGGATGGAGTAGGAGGAGTCCGAGAGAGTGTATTAAGGTTAATTAGGGAAGAGAGAAAGATATAAAATTCAATAACCCTTCAAGGGACTTTCAAGGAAGCCATAAAAGCCATCTTGTCTGAAATCCAGAAATCCCTGCTAAAACAGTTCCTTTTTCAGTTTGATGTAGCGTCATTGAACTTAGTGGTAATTATTTGTGGGGATTGTGGAATTGATCCCAGATACTCAAGTATATTTCTGCAGTAAAAAGAAATCCATTAAATGTCCGTCATGTGAACATTGTTTTGTTTTTCAAGGAGCTAAGTATACCGGAAAAAATCTTTTGGAATCATTTGAATAGGGCTGTCTACCAAAAGAACCTCGACGTATGGGTGCCACAGGCGTTAATGCTGTGTGCCTGGTGAAATTGTGAGCAAGACTCTTAACTCAGACCATCAGACCAATAGGAGATCTTGGATGGAACGTTCTCATGTATCCATATTGTAGCCCAGACCTGACACCAAGTCAGGTCCGATAAGTACTTCTATAAAAGAGGCATAATGGCATACCTTCGAAATGGCAATCAGTTGGAAGAGTTCTTGTAAGTTTCCAACGTGGTACAGAGATGGCATACGAAAAGATTAAGGAAATCAAGTGACATAAGCTGTAAAAAGACTACTAGGTTAAGGGGAGAAGGTTTTCGGGCCTATAAGGCTTATAGTTCTGAAGAGAGCCAGAAAAAGTACATATGTATGTACG
This sequence comes from Eumerus sabulonum, assembly GCA_951905685.1. NCBI lineage: Eukaryota > Metazoa > Arthropoda > Insecta > Diptera > Syrphidae > Eumerus > Eumerus sabulonum. Next base: position 83,188,055 of record OX645063.1, on the reverse strand, counting down.
AACCAGAAATGACTGCAATACACTCGATGGGTCAAATTTCAGTCCGACCAAAAACTGAGCCGTAAAATCGTTTAAATAATACTTAAAACTCCACCTAACCTTCTTGCTGTTCACTGCGCAGCTCCCAGCTTGCACTTCGACTCCGTCTGTACTAGAGCGCATACTAGAGTACCACTATGGGGAAAATCTGCTTTCGTACCCGTGCAGTTCCGAAATATCTCGACAAACACAAACCCTCTAGTACAGAAGGCATTTCGCCAAAAATCCTGGAGAGGTGCACTTCTACACTAGCAAAACCATTGCATCTTTCCTACTCTTCTGCGCTCTATCCGAGTAGGTGGAAAACAGCATTTGTCCAGCCTATACCCAAAAGAATAAGGATCTTCTACTCCCTCCAACTACCGATCATTGAACTAATATCACTTCTCTCCAAGATCATGGAAACGCTGATTAACCATCAGTTATTGAAATTCCTTGAGCGCCGAAAACTCCTCAATTACCGACAGTATGGTTTACGAAGCAGCAGACCCACAGATGACTTGATGCCATATCTTACCGACATGTGAAACCGCTCACTTCACCATGCAGGCGAAAGTAAAATATAGGGTCTTCCAATGGGCACTTCTAAATTTTGACAGTTGACAGTTTGACAGCTTCAAATTCACTCCAGTTTATTCACTCTGTTTTGGCAAATCACACATTGCGTTGCGTTCAACGATACTTGCAAATGATAAAATTGCTCTAACAAACTGGGTGTTAGGTTCGGGCAACCTTTTGCACACTTCGCCCACTTTACTGTCGCCATAATCGTCCTACCGAGAGGACCACCAGTATGGTGGATACATTTTCGTCCACTAGTTTAGTAAACGAGAAACCAACACCCGTACGTTGACCAACCGCAATATCGCTGCTGTCCGTGAGAGTGTGCAGGAGAATCTAGGGCAGTTGATTATGCCTCGATCACAAGAACTTGGCCTTTCGCAGACGACAACTTGGCGAATTTTGCATCGTGACTTGCGTCGCCTGTACCCGTCCGAAATTCAATGGACGCAGGAGCTGAAGGTAACCGACCATTGACAATGACGTGTGTTCACCGAATGGGTCCTGGAGCAGTTGGAAACTGACTGAAAAATCATCCTCAGCAATAAGGCCGATTTCTGGATGAATGGGTACGTCAACAAACAAATTTGTCGAGTTTGGGACGAAACCAATTCACATGAGATCCAAGAGCGTCCAATGCATGTCGAAAAAGCCACGGTTTGGTGTAGATTTGGGGCAGGTGGCGTCATCGTTTCCTTGAGAACAACGTTGGCCAGTCCATCACCGTCAAGGGCAAGTACTATAGGTAGATGATTAGGAACTTCTTCCCCCCTAAATTGGATATTATGGACACCAGTGGCAGGTGGTACAGCTCACGCCATATTGGAAATGGTGCACAAGCGATTCGATGGCATGGTCATCTCAAGTCGAGGTGATGTGACTTTTAGACCGTTAGACTTTATCTTGTGGGGTTTTCGGAATTCGCAGGTCTATATGAATGAGCCGCAAGCTACAGCAGCCCTCAAAGCCAACATAACCCGTGCCATCGGTCAAATTCAGCCTGCTGTATGCGCCAGAGTAATGGAAAATTTGATTTTGTGAATGCACGCAGCCCAGAGAAGCTGCGGCGGATATGATACATAACGGTAATGATACATAACGGTATCAATAGGTCTTTTTATTTTATTTAAATTTGAAGACGACTTGAAAGCGTTTGATGAAAGACCCTGTAGTTGCACGGGATATTTCGAAAGTATCTGAGAGGGTCTGGCACAAAGCTTCTTCGTCAAAATACGTGCTTTTGAAATGTACCATTTCAAGATTGATTAGCTGGATTCAAAGCCTACATTAACTTTTTTAATTATGGTGCTCCGAAGAATGCTGCGAAATGCCTCGGCTTCTTATACAGATGCAAGAAATATTTGCTCACTCTTGGAGCTGGCTACAATCTAAAAGGTGCTTGCCCTAAATGAGAGTTCATCTGATTTGATGTTTGGCAGCTAATCGGAATTCAAAACCGCGCGACTAAGCTGATAGGAGACTGCAGCATCACCGCTAGGAACATGATGGGGTTAAGAAGTGGGCAGGGGATCGCACATCCTCGCATATCGACCCCTATGAGGATGGCCAAAAACAGCAACCACACCGGAAGCCATTAAAGAAGTTCATGATATCGTGATATACGATAAGCGCGTGGTGGGGAGGTGAGGCAGGCGGAACTCGTGGGGATGTCGGAAAAATGAGTACTAAACGTTCTACACAAGAACTCGGAAAACTCTTAACCAGCAATCTGTGGGCCCATTCAGTAGGGATTTAGCCGATTTTGTGCGATGGTTTGTCACGTATGGATGGGACATGGATCCACCACATAATATAACGTAATTTAGGATGCGAATTGATTACTTTGTAAAAAGCAGAACAAGTACAGTAGAATGTTACTATAATGCAACCAAAAACTGAAGAGAGAACACTTGATTTGAAGAGGAAGAAATCGTCTTTCCCCAGGCCAATGCAATTGTTCACATGGACGAATTAGCAATCGGAAATCGGCGGGATTTGGGGTATGGTTAGCGCGGATATTCCTCTTAATTTCCTGACTTAGTACCCTCATATTTCAATGTGTTCCCGAACTTAAAAGAATTTTATTTCCTGAAAACGCTTAGCATCCACTAACGTTTAATAAGCCCCGACTCGCATGGGGAGAATGGTAAATTCGCTTCACTTCGAACAAAACGGCGCATTGGTAACGGTGTCTTTTTAGAGGTCTACAGATTCTATATGTAATGAGATACTTGAAGCTAACGTAAATGTACATGATATTAGCTTTATTTAACACATGACTTTCTGCCATTTTATGGTATGTTAGAGATCGCTGTGGCATAGTGGTTAGTATGTTGGACTCTGACGCAAGATAAGCGAATTTGGATCCCAATAAAACCAACGCCATCGAATGTTTAATTCGCGACGTCCCCCGTCGGCGGGGTAGTGGGAAAACCCCCCACAGTATACTTGCCATGAAAAAACTTCTCGACTCACGCAGATGGGAATCGGTATTAAACTGTAGGTCCCTGTCATCTGTGTAAAGAAGAAATCACACATAACATGGGTGATTGCGGGAAGCTTGGTTCTGGCCCTTCATGGACTGTAACGCTACGAAAAAAACGAACTGTTATGACATAATTTTGAGAATAGGCGCGCCAAGGCTAACTCGAATGAAGCGCAATCATAAACGGTTTTATCGAGCAACTGGGGACGTATATCTAATGTTGACTTCCAAATCGTCCGTCTCTGGTTTATGGGCTAGTGACTTTACATACCCCTAAAGAAAGTAATCTAAATGTGTGAGAATAATGGAGACCAGTTAAATTTTCATTACGCGAAATTATGTGTTCGGTAATTTTGCTTGCTTTTTGTCGTTGGAGTACTCAAATGCAAATACTGCTCCATTGTACCCCAATTTTGCTTGTTTATGTATACAATTAAGCAAAAGTGGGCCTCATCGGCAAACAGAATCAAGTTTTCGGTCCGTTCGACGAACCACCGACGCGTATATCGGTTACGCGGTTCCAACTCTTGCTTAAGCTGGATCTGATAAGCTTTTAAGATAATTTCCTTCCGTAAAATCTTCCACAAAGTTTATTCGCTGTGCACTATCGCCAATGAACTCATTCGGATTCTCCTCAACACTACGGTCCACAACGGCAATAATGTCTCCTGTTTGCACTCTTAACCACGTTGGAAATGCGTACTATCCACTAGAGTGCAGGTGGTGCAAAAATGATTCATCACGTTCTCAATGACTTGCTCAGATTGACGAATATGTCGAACGTAAAATGAACGCCAAGTTTGGCGAACCGATCCATGGTTTCCAAAATATTCATCACAAGATGGCGAAATATCCTAACTACAAATCAACTGCCGACTGTCAAATTGACAATTTAAAGAGACAGTGTTGCTATATTTAAAAATCCAACCGCTAAAAAGAAACACCCTTATCCGATCCAAAAATGGTAACAACTCATTTCTATTCTTACAGAAAAAGTATCTTGTAATTCTACTCAATCCCTTGCCCATATATGCGCGTCGAACTATTCTCATTTTACCTCGAAGCTGCACCCTATCCCATGGGACTTAGATAGTATTTTCTGTCAGACAATTGAACAAATTCGAAGGCGTCACCATCCCGATGATCTTTCGATTAAATTGCCAACAAACATGAATCATTTCACGCATAATTAAACCAGTTCACACATCCCACCACTCGACTATCTACCATTCACTTGTACCCATTTGTCTGAATTATCATTTCATCGACTTGCATCAGCCTTTCGAATATGCCAACTTTTTTTTGTTTGTCCTCTCCCTCAGCTATAACTGCTCCCTTATCTCAATTACCATTGCCCCCTGCTCACCGGAATTCTAAACATTGTCAAAAAAAAAAAAAAAAAATGGCTAAATATGCTAAATGTCCAACTGGATCCATTAATATCGGACTGCTGAGTTATCCCAATGAAAAACAAGTATATTTCGCCTAGATACCCATGCCAGTATTTATTGGATTACTTTGCCCATGGTCCACAAAGGCGAGTTAGAAAAAAAATTATGTTAATGGGCGATTTTATTATTCCCCTTTCTTATTGTCTATTGGACAAAAATGTTGCAATAAAAATAGGAAAACAAAGAGGCAGAAGTCAACGATTTTCTAATCCAAATTAATTTGTTGATGACGACCACCACCGGCGGTAAGAGGCTTTTAAGAATAATATTTATGCCCACTATCACCAGATCCGCGCCAATTGAGAATGTGTCAACCCGGGATATTTATCACACGATTGTGTAACAGTGAGGATGAGATTGTCATCTTTTGGTTCGTTGCCCTAATGGCGTTTAGTTTTCAGCTGAATTTGGCACAATAAGGCAGCAGCTGTTGCAGTGTTGTTTGATGAATTTATTTATCAAAGTAATATGGCTATGACCATAAATAAGCCTCCCAGTTGCCCGAGTGAGATGTAGTCATTAAAATATACGAAAGTATGGTTTTATGTAGTTTTGATGTAAATTTCGTAGAGATGTTTGGTTTTATTTGGACGAATGGAAGCATCGATATGGGTCTCTTAATTGATGAATAATTTAGAAAGACTCGAAGGGAATTTATGTGAATTTGGACAATATTTCGAAATTCGATATTTCATTGTAAAGATAGCAAACATGTAAATAAATAAGTTTAAATTCCTAACCCGAAAGTCAAACGAAGAACAAAACGAGCTTAACAATAAAAGAGTTGGGGCGCGAACTACATGCACAAATTAGTTTTGAGAGATTTACAGAAGGTGGCAGAGCTTGTATAAAATCGTTTCGGACCGCCTTGTAACTGTATTCTCATTAACTATTTTCGTCTAATAGTCGGTGTGTGTCATTTCGCTGAAGTGTAGACAACAAGCATTCTTCTTGCTCTAAACATGTTAACCCATGTACCAAGCAAAACAACATTTGTGGAAACGCTGCCTTTTGCTTTAACTTTCAGAAAAGTACAACTGAAGGGAATCGTTGGTCATGTGAAGCATATAGCGAATATTTTCCATTAATAAGATATATGGGTATTGATTCCGGCGTCTCAAAAGTGGCGATCTCAGCGGCAAAAACCGCGAAGGAGGCCAGTAAACGGTAGGAGACATTATTGGACCAATATACACGGCAAACTGAAGGGGAGATCTCAGAATCCTTAGAAGTGACTCAACAAGCGATTTCGAAAGATCTTAAAGTCATGGAAGTGGTGCTAAAACAAAGACATTGCATTCCGCTTAAGCTCAATCCAAGAGACTTCGAACGCCGTTTCTTGACGTGCGAACAACTGTATCAAAGACAGAATCGGGAGGATTTTGTGCATCGAATAGTGACGGAGGACGAAAAATGGATCCACTACTATAATTTAAAGTGCAGAAAAGCGTGCAAGGCGGTGGGGACCACTTAGACCAAGATATAATCATTGTGGTACCTCTCGAGTCGGCTTGATCGCCGTTACTCCTGGAACCGTTTTATGGTTTGAATAGTTTGCTGATCTCTATTTCAGATGGATCAGCTAGAAATCGTCTTCTTGAGGAGGCTAGGACAGAACAATTGGATAGAAGATGGGATAGAGACCCTTCCTGTTCCTCATCATGACAACTACTGCAATAGTCAGCCGCTTAACTATCTGTGTAGATGGCAAAGTCCATTACAGTGGTTCGTTAGTCTGAAGGATTGGCCGATGTTCAGGATGCATAGACACCGGCACCGACGCCATTGGTTTCTCTGGACCCGTCCGTGTATTTTCTAAAGCAGTGCCTTTGGATGAGATTTCATTCCCATCCCACTGTCGTTGGTTGGGAATTATTACTGAATCTTACAGTCCAGGGTCGAGGTTAAGTAGTCCGTGACTTCGCCTAAATCACTGCTTGAACGTAGAATACCAGCGTAGCCTATTTCGGATGACCTTCAATGAGCTGATTCCTTATGTCGCAAGCCTATTTCTTTGCCTTTTCCTTGCAAAAGAATTCAAGGGCAGTAGCTGGAACATCGTTTCGAGAGTTCACAGTGCCGTCCATCACACTAAGCAGTCGTGCGTTAATATAGCCCAAACAACCGCAGTATACAGCCAGTGCGTGATATGGGGTTTGATACATCATCTGGTACCCAAGGCTTTCCAGCAGGTGTATAGCGCAGTTGTTGCTTTTTTGGATGCGTTTACCTAGGCCCCTTTCCATCAAATCTCAGATTATTGGGAGGCCTTTCCCGATAATTTCTTGTGCAATATCGCTTGCAAACGTAATAACCCTGCACCCGCTGGCCTTCAGGAATAGGAGTACCTCGCGAATGTACAGGTCCATCAGTCTCTCCAGTGTCTTACGAAAAAGGGAAGAGGGACTGATAGGCCTCTAGCTTTTGGCAGTTGCGTGGAAGATTTCATATTGACGACCATAGCAAAACACCAAAAAGAACTCTACGCAGTTCATAGAAAACAGTAGTTTTATGCTTCAAGGCTCCATCACGAAGATACATGTGGTTCGATGACGGGTGCAGGAGGATTCACACAGCGAAGAAGGTTGCATAAAAAGCCTCGAGCCAAGAAAAGCTCGTGAGCTCTTTGAGTTGAAGAGGAGGGAGGAATATAAGCTTCTCAGGAAAAAGGCGTAAGATCAAGAGAAGCGTTCGATTGAGAGCTCGGAGAGGCGTTAGTGCAGAAATGAAGTTCGGAGAGCTTGCAGAGCTGCAGACAAAGCGAACATGCCAAGGTTATAAAGCCAAAACAGAGCGAACACCTCGTTAGTCAATATGGCGCTGCCAGGTAGAGTCATCCACTTCTTAATGACGAAGATCGCAGAGAACTCCGTCCGCCTGACCACAACGAAGTTAAGGGCGTCAGATCGAAACCAAAGTCGAATAAAGTTGCTGGCGCAGACGGACTGTTTCCTGGGCTCTTTAAAGCAGCTGGAGATGACCCGGTTAGGAGAATGCACTTGTTAATCTGTAACATATGGTCAGAGGAAAAAATGCGTGAGGAATGGTGTATCGGAATCGCTTGCCCGATCCACAAAAAAGCCTTTTGTAAATAAGCTGATGGGTTCTTATCAGTGCGGATTCAGGCCTGGGAAGTCCACCATCAATGAAGTCTTCACACTACGGCAGATTCTCAAAAAAACAAATGAGTTTCAAGTCGACACTCACCATCTATTCGTTGACATAGTCACAAGAATACGGCGAGATGTCAACGAGGCAGAATCATCTCTTGCCCATCGCTGTTCGTTTGAGCTCAGGAGGCAATTGAGTAATAGCGCCCTCTCTTGAACGACAAAGTTGACTCTATACAAGACCCTTGTCTTCTCGGTCCTGCTGTACCACGCAGAAGTATGGACACTATCAAAAGCGAATGAGGAGGCCCTTGGTCGTTTCGAGAGAAAGATTTTGCGGGTGATTTTCAGGCCTATAAACGCAGACAGGGGATGGAGGAAAAGATTCAACCACGAACTTTACGGGATGTACAGCGAGTCTAGTCAGGCGTCTATGGATTCAACGTCTAAGATGGCTGGGCCATGTAGAGCGAATGGACACCACAGCTCCAGCCCGGAGAGTCTTTGAATCCAACCCCGAGGGGCGATGAAACAGAGGACGGCAACACCTAAGATAGCGCACAAAGTTAGAAGGGAACCTCAATCAACTGGTTGTATGGCAATGGAAAATGCTAGCAAAAGATTGTGTTAGTTGGAGGGGCATGTTGGTTGAGGCCTTGGTTCGCCCCGAACTGTAGCGCCCGATAAGAAGAACATGAATAGCTCCTCCCTTCATGATAACGCTATTGCCCCAATAGTGTGGGGAGCATTCGCGTCGCATCCTATCAGCACAGTTGGCTAAGCACGGCCATGCGTCATCTTCAATTGCCAAACAGAATATTCATGGTAAGTGGCTAATTCTGTTCATGGGTTGGAGGCAGCTCGGAGTGATCTACTATGAGCAACTCCATCTTAACAAAACTATCACTGCAAATCAATACCAGCAACAATTCATACAATTAAGCTGAACATTGAAGCTTAAATGCCTCCAATATCCCAAGAGACATGACAAAGTGATCTTTCCACCGGACATGTTGCTAAAATCGTCAAGGAAACTTGGAAGGCATTTAACTGGGATGTTTTACTCCAACTTGCGTATTCTCCAGAGATTGCCTATTTCGACTACCAAGTGTTCCCGTCAGTGGCTCATGATTCCGCCGAGCAAGACTGGTGGTCGTGGTGCAGTGGTAAACTTGACTGACTGTCGAGCGGAAGGTATGTAGTTCTAAGTACAAACTCCTTACAAAGAAGCCAAAATTTTAAAGATGGTCTAAGTAGTAAAAAGCGAGGGGCAGTACTTTGATTTGCATATACTGTACTCTGAATAAGGCTTCAGAATTACAAAAAGACCCTTAATTTGTACACCAATAACACAAAATTGAACACCGCCATTAACTAGCGAAAAAATAAAACCATTTAGACAAAGAATCTACGATAATCCCTTTACTGGTTATTAATCTAATAAACTGCCTTATATGTCAATTTCAGCTCCCTGTCAGCCCAAACAAACATCCCGACTACAGACCTAAGACCCCATCCTGTCCAATGGCATCAACAACAATTCAACAAACAAAGCCACCAACTGTCCATGTCCTATGACTAACCCTACCCTGTGAGAGTAAATTAATTTCGTGACTTTGCCATTGTAGGTAATTAAAGAGAAGAAGAATTTCCATGGTCGCAAAATAGCAGGCATTTGCATATGACACTCAGTTAATGCCACCATAATCCGATCGGATTTTCCATCGCTGACATTCCATCTGTACACGTTTACCTCTTCAAGCAAAGCTATCCGCCCCGTTTTAACGTGCACATGTGTCTACTTAAGACTACTTAAGGCTTCAAATAGTCGTCAAATTTCATCCTATTTAATGCGCGCTCACGATGCACAGACAAAACTACTCACAGGACATGATTTTCTGTATGCAGGCTCAATAAATCGAAATCATGCGTGTGTCGCAGGTTGTGGTGGATTTATGTACCTATATATGCATAGACCTTTCATGGACCTAAATATCAAATTACAAATAATCCCTTGAATATGAGAATAATTCGCCATCATTTATGGACAGTACACAACACAACAGGTAGATGGTAGAGAGATAAGAAAATATCTGCACGACGGAGATGATGAAAGATTCACTATGGCATAGTGACAGCATATGAATAGCGAAACTAGTCCGAATAGGCATTATAGCATAGAGACCGTCATAGGCAATCATAGAAAAGACAGAAAATAAGAATATAGGAACAGCAACCGATTAAGTGTTGTGTGCATCGAAAGATGTAATCGAGCTCATTGCGTAGCTAAGGGCAACGGGCAAAGGAGTACGTATGCATACGAATGTGTAGACGTATCGAGATGTGGAAAATAAAGAAATTAAAATGAAATTAAATGGAAAATATGACAAAGGATAAGGACAAAGGATTGTCTCTTAAATGCATCAGGCCATGATGGTGGTCATGGGGTTCAACGCTTTTCCCGACACTTGTAAACACTTTTACTATGTACAGTAGAGAAACCAACAATCGATCAATTACTTTTACCACCTAAGCCAACTCCTAGAGTATCTTCTCGTATGACCATCAATTCGTACCATTTCTCTATGACTCTCACATTTCATACATCCACGTGTGAAACACCATGTAACGATATGTCATGTCAGTATCGGTTTCCCACAAAACCCAGTTGTCTCGTATCTGCAAAAACAAATTTTTTCTCGGCAACTCATTAAATAGAATCCGAATCCAATTCCGCACCAACATCATACAGCGTGCTGGATTACGGGCATAAGCAGGAGAGAAAAAAAATTAAAAATTACTTAACGGCTCAAGTATCTTCAAGCTTTTGGTATTTCATTTCCATATTCATGCCAACACCACAGCCGCCGTCCGTCGAGTGGCGTCTAGGTTTGCACGAATGAACGAATATATGCCTTACTCCCTTCGAAGCGGGTATGTTTCCATACGCCAGCCACCCAGCAGGGGTTGCTTAGTAAAACTTTTCGTAAAATGATAGACTTCCATGTCTGGAGGTTGGATTTGGTGTAGTGTAGATATATTTTTGTTCGTTTTGTACGTTGACTTCTGTTAATGGTATTTTGCAGTTTGTACTCGTAATGTCATTTAATACGATAGTAAGTCGAATTCGTTACATGGGGAGGAAAACGCATTCGCATAATTCACTTTCTCTGCGAAGCAGACGAACTGAAGTGAAAACTTGACAGGTTACCTGTCACCTAGGTCATATCGTATCGAATTGTAGCTGTAATATCTGTGAGAATTAATAGTCTATACTCCAACCGTCTAATTTAGTTATTGCTTAAATTTCCTGAAAGAATACGACATACAAAACCCACCGCAATTTGATGGAGAGGTTGGTACTATTACAGTGACACATGCAAAGTATATTACAGGTAAACGAGTAACTTGAAATCTGAAACTGCCCACAATCAAGATTACAATGTTACTTGTGTCTATCTGATGTCTCATTGTTATTTTGTGATTAAGGTTCTGCCCTTTTAATTAACAAGTACAAAGTATCTTCATTGTATTTCGAATGGAACGAGATAATGTCATGTTCTATATTGAAGGAATTTTGATTGAAACGGACGTCGTTGTTTTGCGAGCACAACATGCAGTCATCTGCTTGTGGTCTGGCATCAGTATTTTACGATCGCGCAACGATCATTCAAATTGTAAGTGAATGGCAATTGTCAAGGTAACCACAATACCACAACACAGAGCATCACAAAATGTGGGATGGTAATTAAAAATGAACGGAGAAAAAAATAATGAGAGAAGGGATCCAAAGGGCTTCATATACCACTACGCTGCTGCTGACCATGAACTGATGTTGATAGGATCTCAAGTGGTTTCGGATGGAGGGGATGTTTTTATTTTATTAATTTACCCAAGGCAGGTATAATTATTTTTTGTTTTGTTTATCTAAGGACTGCAGTGGAATCTGATTCATTTTGGGCGTTCAAAAATGCCTGAAAAGATAAACATATCAACAGGACCATTTAGCTTCTAAGTTATGTTACGTCGAGCTATTATGGGATAAGTGGAATAAGATGTGAATGTTGCTTTGCTTCAGAAATATAACTATTTGATGAGTCACTGCATGCATAGGACCAAATTTGTCCAAGCAGCCTTCACCGTATGCCTATTGGCCTAATCCAATTTCGCTCGTGATCTCAAGGCCGAACACCTTTAGTAATTGCAAACAAAACCACTAAACTTTTAGAGCTACATAATCAGCGTCTAGCGCTGATTAATCTCGTAATCTCTGTCGAGTTCGCTACCCAACTCTTTTGTCTTTTGTCTTCTTGCAGTTTTCTTATTTTTATTTAATTTAATTCCTTTTGTTTGCTTTAAGTTGTGCGGGAGGCACTTAGTTACATGATTGTGCGGTTGAATAGTTTCTTTCCACACACATACATACGGAAGCATATACCCGTTGCTTGACATTCATTTTGTTGACGATTGTGAATTATGTTATCCGAGACGGACAGTTAAAAAACATATGTACAGGTGTGATGCTTGCTTGACCAGTTAATTTACCAATTCACCATCAACACAATTGATGTCATTGTGGTCTCTCACGCAGCATCCTTTATTAAAAAAAACAACACTAAAACGCCCTCCACCCCATTAAATAAGGAAAAGGAAAATGAAGGAAGAAGAAGTGAAACCCCTCAAGAAATAAATTCAGCTTAGTCAAGGAATTTATGTTACTGTAGTGCAACTCTGTTTTGGGGGCACCTCCAATCTTCAGCTCAACGAATATTCACTAGCAAAATCCAAACAGCCTACCGCCTCGCACTCACCGCATATGCACTTATCTCGTGCATATGCAAGGTTTTATTCGATTCCGGCAATGTTATGCGACAGTGTAACGGATGGAAGCAAGAGGGTGACGCTTAAACTTTATGCATTCACTGAGCACCTTAAATGTTAAAACAGGCAAAACGAGAAGAACGCTGTGGCACCAGAAAGGCAGAAGGAGTAAGAGAATTGCAAAAAAGGAAAAAAATACCATTTGAGTCATGATTTTATGTGAAATGTGGCCGCGTTTAATTGAGAAATGGCAAAAATGTTGAAGGAGATCGAAGCCAGCTATTTTGTGTGTCGTTTGCGGGGGATAGAGACGCGGGTCGGGAATAAATCTATTGATAAGTTATGAGTTTGCTTAGTCCGGTTGTACAAGAAGTCAATTCTTTGGATTTTGTTTTTTCTTTTTTTTTTTCTTTGTAAATAGAGTGGAAACGGCGATTTTGCTGTGGGCTATTGCTGGTATATCGTTAGCTTGAGGTGTTAATTTCAATGCATGGGCCCGGTTGGTTTGGAGTGTAATTGGTTTTTGCAAATACATGCTAATACTCACGGCGAAAAAAAGCAATCAGCAGTGTATACATACCTGTAAAGAAAAAAGGATTATATTTTAGATTGTTGGCTAACGAATAGTTCTTTTTAATATTTGGTTAACAATATAATTCTGACAGTAATTTCGAATCCACACCGGTCGTTTAGCAAATAAAACAATCTCCATATGTGTGCTTAATTAAGAACCAACATGAAAAAAAAAGCAAACAAATCTCGTCCAAGACAAACGTCCTCGAAGCAATTCATTAACACCTCACCAGCACTTTGTATGTAAGCCTACATGGAAGTCATGTCGGCTTGCAAGACAATCAGAGATGAGAAGAATATAGAACGAACACAGAAAATTACATGACAACATGCACTGAAGTGTTGCCCCGCAAACATGCAGACAGTTGTCATACTGCATAGTAAATGAAAGGGAAAATAATCGCCATGGCATTCTCTGCGGTAAGCAAGGTGTCTGGTCCGCCCTAGTTTTGTAGATTCAATTACATACACTGTGGATTAATATTGAAAAATTGACAAAACACATCAAGAAGACTTACAAATTCCTTGAAAGTTGAAAAGTCTCATACGACCACCTTTATCCCATACCCGAAGTATTCCCACACTTGAATGATATGAATCGGTTCAATAAGATAAATCTTTAAATGTAACCTATGTCCAACAAGCACGCACATTACCATGTCTTTACTGTTGCCATTCCATCGTCGCCGTCACCTTCGTTGTCGCCGAAAGGAATAAAATCAAAATGTTAACTCACAACATCCTCAGGTTAACACATTTTCTTCCTTTTTCTCTCAACCGTAAACAAAAAACACGGTCAAATGAAATAATTTTCGTTCAATTTTCGAAGCAATGCTAACTGTCGGTCGCTACAAGCCACCAGGGTATCGTACATCAGGATTCGGATATCAAGATCAGGTCACAAATTAACGACCAACGCAAATTCGCGCATGTGGTATTTATATCCGTGTTGTGTGTAAATTCGACAACATGCACCAGTCGCCGTCATCCTTTCGCTCGATCAGCGACAAACACCAAAATAAAAATTCCCCAAAAAACAAAAATTGTTTGCGCTACTCCAATAATGCTTGTCGTGGAGTCAGGCCACAAAAATCTTCACCTCAAATAAATTTCAGTCTCGAAACAAGCATGGTTCCAAAAAAAAAATATGGGAAATCCAAAAGAAAAGTTACCTTCACCACAAGGGCGAAAGGGCGGCAGGACGATGAACGTTCCACGACGAATAATGGTCGTCGATGTAGGAGGAAGAATCCAATGGAACCAAAGAACGAATCACCTGGCAAGGAGGGCTGAGATCAAATCTTTTCCTATACAAACACGAAAAGAATCTTTTTCCCCAGAAAGCGACACGAAACAAAAAATGAGTAAAACCAAACAAAAAAAACCAAAACAAGAAAAACCAAGACGAGAGTCTTAACATTTTTATGCAATTGTTGGACCTGCTCCTCAGGCGAGCACACCCGGCTGACGGTTGATTATGTACACATAGCCAATGATTCCTGTTGTCTTTTTCTGTTTTTTGATTTTTGTTCTGCCCTCCTTGATGTAGTGGTTCCGAATTTGACCAAAAATAAGAAGAATCGCGCTTTGTGCACAACGATATAACACCATGCCCTCTCGGGTTATGGCCAATGTGCAACTTTTACCAAAAAACACCATAACAGAAAAGGACATTATACCCCTATCCTTAACTCCATTCCATGCAAAACTTGTGCGGCACATATACTGCTGCGCACCCAAAGGGACAACAATAAAAAAAACAAGTTCAAATGAAACCAAGAGCAGCGCACAACAGGAGTAAAGCTCCAAAAACGGAAAAAATGAGAATATTGTGCACATGTTTCACTGAGCGGAAAAATATCGGATTTCAATGATTAATTTTTTATGTATCAACTTATTTGTTAGTTGTGGACAAAAACCAAGCCAAAGGTGGATGGATGGTTTTCGCTTTTCGGTTCGTGCATTTTTTTCCCCTGGAAGATTGGTCGGGTAATAAATTCTTCTGAAGAACGAAAGAACTTTGTTGCTGTTCGGCCACTACAACGATGACAACAGCGACAACGGAACAACATGATGCATGCCGCATATTGGAAGCACAGAGAGTGGACAACTTATTCGTTAAGTTATTCGTCGTATATTTTTTTGTATGCAAGTCAACATTGGACAGGTCAGTGTAGTTAAAGCCATCGTTAAATCGCTCTTTTTGCCTGTTCATTTGTACACCTTCCACGCAGCTTACTTCCATACATCTTCCATGGACTTTTTGGTATGCATCCTCTCTCCCAAGTTGCGTTATGTCGAATTGCATGCAATTCCACGTGATATAAAGGGCGATATAAGAATTAAATAAATTTGCGGATTTCGTTCTTCATTCCTCGAGCTTTTTGGGTAAGAATTTGGTGTCGAGACCCCGATCATGGTGACATTTTCGGTATGTCGCATTAAATTGCAGACCACTCTTTCGGGGGCAATGGTTACATTGCCACAAAGTTATTTGCCGTACAAAAATGCCCCTAAAAAGAGCGTGGGAGCTCAAAATCAATTCCATATAAAAGAGTTGGTGTGCGAACTGCGCTCATATAATTAAATCGAAAAAATGTACAACAAGAAAGAAACTGCTCAGAAACAAAGACACTATGAATTAATGGTGTAAATTTAATTATTTTATTATAGAGCTAAGCCTTCCTTTTTTTATCACCCTGTGATGTGACGCATTCCCAACCTGATGACGCCCGAATCTCATCTACCTTTTGTCACATTTTCTTTATCTTAATCTTATCTTAATCCGACCGTGTCCAAGGTGTTTTTTTGTTAATTGGATATGGTAGCAATGACTTCAGAAGAGCATTTTTATGTTAAGCCTTCTTGTAAGAGCATTACTGTCATTCTCACAACAAGGGGATTCCGATACTGATCTTAAAACACATTGATTTTCCGAGGCAATAAAATTCTCAGTGTGTGAAAACGAGTTACGTTATCTATCAATAGTTTTGCAAGCTTAAAGGGAAAGCAAAAAGCGGCAGGAAAACTTAGAAAATATTCAACAAGTCAGGGCTAGACCACTTAGAATATTTAGTATTCAAGTGAGTGGGCTTTATAGATACATATATCAAACGTCGAATCACAATAATTGTGTTTGCAGTTAAAACTATATGAGAACTGATAAGAGACCCCCTCACTCTGTAATCATGCATACATATTGTCTAATTGCACTTGAAAAAGGAGATCTATAAAGTTTTAAAGTGTCATAAAACGGAGAATTTTACGATCGGATCTTTTGTTGTATCGGGTTTTAAAGATTTTAAAAGGGCATTCGGTGATGCTTTTATTTGAAAAATTAACATTTTCACATTTCCCCTCGTATCGATTTTGTGTATATATCTAACACCCCCTGTGAAGTCTACTCATCTCATCGGTATATCTTTCTTTCTCTCTCTCTCTCTCTCTCTGCCCCTTCAAAAGTCATAAAAGCTAAATTAAAATTAAAATCATAAAAGAATAAAATGACCACAAAATCCATGTCATTAGAGCGCTTCAAACTTGAGGGAATCATTATGGTAAATAAAAAAGTCAGACTAACGCCTTGGGTGAGTTATAAAATCCTTGGGTAGCACCAGTCAACACCATCATCACGTGAACAGGAAACAAATAAAATACAAAAAGAAAAACGACCGATGAGGTGGATTGGTGTTATTCTGACGCCCCGGTTGGTGTGGTTTATTGCACGTGTTGATTCTGAAGACGATGTGTAAGTGAATTTTACGATACTGTTCGGATGTCTGAAATTGTTTTGCAATATGTAGAATCAGATTGTTTTTAATTGGACTAGAAAAGGGAATGGTGGTGTTTAAAGTGTTCTGTAACGTCTGTTTTCTCTTGCATCTAATTAACAAATCCCTAGCTACCATTTCCTACTAGAAGGCAACCATCAGCTAGTATATAGCCCCCGCAGATGTTTTCGTATAACCTTCGTCTTACAAGATACGTGTCAATATATCACTTCCGCTATTAAAATAAACACCAAACAACAAATGTACTACGGATATAACTTGTAATTTGGGAGTTATAGCTGCAAGCCATAAAGAACAAAAATATATGTAGTCACATTCTGTGCGGAGTATAAGGAAACCCTATATAAGATATATTCGCTAACACGTCGCATATTGGAAGGCCCCAAGCACATAAGAGAGAAACGTTTATATGTAAGTAAGACCCCGGTATAAGGAATTCAACTATGAATTCTTTAATTTCGTATCAAAATAAAATGCTTGTCACCGATCCTGTGCAGAGTGCAGATGGTTTGGGTCGCAGATGTTCGTTCACTACTTTCCAGCGGTGGTTGTCCTAGATAAGACTCAAGAGGAACTTGACTGAACTTTGACGTTGGTTGCAGTTCTCAGCAAACGCTCGATGCCATTGTGGTGTTGTATTAGAGCTACAAACACAGAGTATGAATTTGATTGGCTATATACTTACTTACTTAGGTGGCGCTACAGTCCACGGTGAATCTGGGCCTCAACCAACAAGCGTCTCCAGCTGGCACGGTCTTTGGCCAGATGTTTCCAGTGTCGCACGTCCAGTTGGTTTAGGTCCCCTTCCACCTGCGTGCGCCACCGTTGATGCGGCCGTCCTCTGCCGCGCCTTCCTTCCGGGGTGGATTCGAAGACTCTTCGGGTCGGAGCAGCATTTTCCATGCGCTCTACATAGCCTAGCCACCTTAGACGCTGTATCCGTAGACGTCGTACCAGGCCGATGTCGCTGTACAACCCGTACAGTTCTTCGTTATATTTCCTCCTCCATACACCGTTTGAGCAAACGGGACCGTAGATAGTGCGCAGAATTTTCCTCTCGAAACGACCAAGGGCATCTTCATCCGCTTTTGTTAAGGTCCAAGCCTCTGCGCCCTAAAGGAGGACTGGGATGATTAGGGTTTTATATAGACCTTAATCACCTTGAGAGCACTGTGGCGCACTGTGGCGTCTGACGACTTTGACACGGGATCGAATCCCGACACAGCCATGTCACCGAACGTGTTTTTTCAAGGTGTTTCTCCTCAGCGGGGTTCTGACAAAACCCTCTGTAGTAAAATTGTCATGAAAAGCTTCTCGAAATTCGCCGTTCGGAACCGGCAATAAGTTGTAGGTCCGTTTCACCTATGAAATCACACACAACATGGGTGATTGGGAGAAGCCCGGCTCCGGTCCGTCATGGACTGTAACGCCAACATACATACATACATAGTGTCACCTTGGTTTTCCGAGAGAGGGCTCTACTTCTCAATTGCCCCTTGAGCCCAAAGAAACAGCGGCTGGCAAGAGTGATTCTGCGTCTTATCTCAGCGCTGGTGTTGTTGTCGCTGGTCATCAGTGAGCCAAGGTAGACGAATTCCTGGACCACTTCAAAGTTATATCCGCCCATTTTGACGTTCTGGCCACTACGTCGGTGTTGTCCGTCTCTTTTAGATGAAAGCAGATATTTAGTTTTACCCTCATTGACCTTGAGACCCATCTTATCCGCTTCTACCTCCATGCTTACAAAGGCCTCATTGACTTCTCGTTGTGTCCGTCCAATCACATAAATCATACCTCTTGTGTTGGCCAGTGACTCCTGCAAGATCTTTTCAAGCACGATGTTGAAAAAATTACATGGCAGCGCGTTACCGTGCCTAAATCCTTTCTTAACACCAAAGGTCTCGGCTTGGTCATTACCGACCTTAATGGAGCAGTATAGCTCATCTCTATACACGCTGTCATATGCAGCCTTGAAATCGACGAAGAGGTGGTGAGTGTCGATTTGGTATTCCTGGGTCTTCTCCAAGATCTGCCGGAGCGTAAATATTTGGTCTAATGTGGATTTACCTGGCCTGAAACCACACTGATAAGAGCCGGTCAGGTTATCCACAAAGGGTTTCAGGCGTTCACACAGTACGGCAAAGAAGATCTTATATGCGATGTTAAGGAGACTTATTCCCCTATAGTTTTCGCAGTTATAGGGGTCTCCGCTCTTACGGACCGGGCAACCGATGCTGAGATTCCATTCGTCGGGCATGCTTTCTTCCGACGAAAACTTGTAAATGAGATGATGCATGCATCTTACCAACTCATCTCCAGCCGCCCTAAGAAGCTTAGCAGACAGGCCGTCTGCGCCCGCGGCTTTATTAGACTTAAGTATCCACATCGCTATTTTGGCTTAGTATAGTTCGAGTGGACGGAATTCTCTTGCATCGTTATCCATTAGGAACGGATCGTTCTGCCTGACATCAGTATCTTTTCTGTCATCGCCGTTTTACAATATGCAGAAGTGATCTTTCCAAGTCCTCAGCATCGACTGTGACTCTACTACCAGTTCCCCATTTTCATCCTTGCAGGCCGCCGCTCTGGCTTTGTAGCCATGGCATGTTCGTTTTACCTTATTGTAAAACTTCCGGGCGTTATTCCTGCGGAAGCATCTCTCCATCTCCTCGATCTCCCACTTTCCGTACTCTCTCTTCTTTCTTCTGAAAAGCGGATGTTCGTCTCTTCTCTTCTTATCATAGATTTCGTGAGCAGCTCCCGTCCTTTGTTGTAGCGTGTTTATATGCCTCTTGTTTTGCTGCATGGGCTTGTTCGCACTGTTCATCGCACCAGGGGTTTCTAGGTGGTGGCGGTTTGAAACCCAGCACCTCTGAGGCGGCGTCTCTGACGGTAATGCGTCCTGCTCTATTGATTGTGCTGCTGTGGGCGGATTTTGAGAGAGCTTGGAGGAGACACGATCGGCAAAGATTCTTCCAGTCTCTTGCGATTGTAGCTTTCCGACGTCAAGCTTACGTATCCCTACTCGACTTCTAAGCATTTTTGATATCCTCATTCGTACCTTGGCTACAACAAGGTAGTGGTCCGGGTTGATGTTGGCCCTTGGGAAGGTTCGTACGTCGAAAATACAGGAGGAGTGTCTGGCGTCGATCGCAATGTGATTAATCTGGTTGGTGGTCGATTGATCAAAAGACCGCCAGGTACCCTTGTGGATGTTGAGATGGGGGAATCGCGTGCTTGCTACAAGAACGTTACGTATTGGCTATATACAGTGAGTGTTATTCCTTAATCCATACTTTGATCACTTCCCATTCACAACAGCTGTGTTCCACAATTTTTTCGAATATGAATTTCCAAAAGTGCTCGCTTGGAATGCCAATGGGCTTCCACAAAAACTTAGAAATATTTACTAAACAAACAAATATTGACATATGGTTGCTTTCTGTAACTCAACTGACAAAGCGAACGCGTGCAGAGCTAACGGGCTATCCTGCCTATCATCCATCGGGAAGACGCGGGCGGATCGTCGTTATTTATGAAAGACAATATCAAACTCTCTCTGGGACTAAGAGTGGAGCTTGAGACGGTACAAGTCAGTACAGTGTGCGTTAAGAATAAAAATAATTACTTTAGTGCATCTTCAGTGAATTGACATCCGTGCTGTCCGTTGGAGGCGGCCCAGTTCATCAATCTTTTTAGTGACCTTCTACCGACTTTCTTATTGATGGTGACCTTATGCCAAACACACATTTTGAAGTTCATGATGTTTTTCACAGAGAGGCAAAATGCTCTCAACTGGCAAACCAACGGCCATCACAGACACTGCGAAAACACCTGACCTTAACGACTTTTTCGTTGCAAACGGCATATCTGATCGCTACGTTAAAGTCGAAAATAACTTTGATCCCTCCTCAGACCATTCTCCAATTACACCGACGGCGAGCGAAACCTATTTTTAAAAAGCTTACGAATAGAAGGACAAACTGGGAAGGTTTTAGGAGTGAAATTCAAGAAGGTATTAGTCTATTAGTCTAGAAATGCCAGTTAGGGCGTCGTACGATATTAGAATTCGAAGTCGACCGATTCCTTGAAACTCTTCAGCACGCAGCGTGGAATAATACAAAAGTGCTGAACATATTTTCATATCGCCCAGGAATTACGGAGCTGGTAAAGGAGAAACGAAAAACGCAACCTAAAACATATGTAAATGGGCTATGCACCTGCTGCCGACATCTCTCAGAGAATTAAAAAATCGTGGGGTTGGTTGTCTAACCGCTGACAAGGAATCAAACTACTCCCTTTGGAAAGCTATTAAGGGCGCTTAAAAGCCTTAACAAACGTATGCAGCGAAGAAAACCCCGACCAGAATGGCGGTTGTGCGGCGGGCTAACAATCCGCCCACGTAAAAAAACCCAAAGTTATGAATGAGCAAGATGCCTCGGATATACGGACGGATACTCGACGACGACAACGCACGAAAAAGGAACACGATTTGCGAGTATGCTCCTGGAATGTCAGAACCCTGTACACTCCCGGAGCTGCTCATAAACTAGAAGGAATCCTCACGCAGTACAAGGCGGATATTACTGCGGTCCAGGAAATACGCTGGATAGGAAACGGTATGATTAGGAAGAAAAATTGCGACATTTATTACAGCTGTCACAAAAGGTTGCACTTACTTTTTTTTTTTTTTTGTGATCCGCATCAGAGGCAGATTTTATAACATCAGCCTTATATGTGCACACGCCCCTACCGACGAGGCTGAAGACCCTATCAAGGAGGACTTCTATGACCTCCTGGACAACGCCTACTGAGCTTGTCCGGAGTACGATGTAAAAATCGTGCTCGGGGACTTCAACGCCAAAATCGGAAAGGAAAACACCCTTGGCGGAGTGATCGGGAAGCACAGCCTCCACGATACAACAACAGATAACGGCTTCCGACTCGCTGACTTTGCGACAGCTCGTAATGCGGTGATAAGTAGCACAAGATTCCCTCGCAAGCGAATCCACACAGCAACCTGGCGATCTCCGGACGGTCGAACCGCCAACCAAATCGACCATGTGCTCATTGACGCAAGGCACGCGTCAAACATCCTGGATGTGCGAACATTCAGAGGGGCAAATGTCGACTCTGACCACTTCCTCGTAGCAGCAAGATTCAGAGCTCGACTGTCCAATGTCAGAAAGCTGCACCAGCCCATCAGGAGGAGGTTCGACATTGGGCGCCTGAGCACACCGGAGGTTGCCAGAGTCTACAGGGAGCAGCTGAGCGAAAGACTCTACGGTATGCCTACGTCGAACACAAATGCCAATAATATGTGGCTGCATTGCCGCTCAGCCATTCAGGAAGTAGCCGAAACCACCTTAGGATACCTACCACCCCCGACAAGAAACCCGTGGTATGATGGCGAGTGTGAGCAGAAAAAGGCAGCAACCGACGAGGCGTACCAAAAGGCGCTGCAGAGGAAAACCAGGGCAGCGCGAGAAGAGTACCGAGCCAGAAGAAGGGAGGAGAAGAAACTACTGCGACAAAAGAAAAGAATCTTCGCAGCCTCCCAGCTCAAGGATATCGAGGAGTCTAGGGATAGACATAAAATACGAGCCTTTTACAAGAAAGCCAAAGGCCTTGCAGGAGGCTTCAAAAAGGGCACCCTGGCTCTTCGAAACTGCGAGGGTAATCTTGTCACCGACCCGCAGGGAATAGTGGATGTATTTAAGCAGCACTTCCAGCAGCTGCTTAACGAGCATGACCAAGAGAGAGTGGTAGGGACTGAGGAAATCCCAACTCCAGCCGCTGAAGTAGTCCTCCCACCCAGCATAGAAGAAGTCGGCACAGCTATTCAGAAGCTGAAGAACAACAAGGCCGCAGGCTCAGATGGCTTGCCATCAGAGCTCTTCAAGGCTGGCGGCGATGTTCTGGTAGGGAGCATGCACCAGATCATCTGCAGAATTTGGGAAGATGAGAGCATGCCCGACGACTGGAATACCAGCTCTCTATGCCCCATCCACAAAAAAGGCGATCCTACCTCTTGCAAGAACTATAGAGGTATATCCCTGCTCAATGTCGCATACAAGATCCTGTCCAGCGTATTGTGTGAACGTCTAAAACCATTTTGCACCGCACTAATCGGCAGCTACCAGTGCGGCTTCCGGCCCGGCAAATCAACTATAGACCAAATTTTCACACTTCGACAAATCCTGGAAAAGACCAACGAGTTTCAAATCGATACACACCATCTTTTCATCGATTTCAAAGCCGCATACGACAGCATTCATCGTGAAGCACTGTTTGGGGCGATGGCCGAATTCGGGATCCCGGTAAAACTGATCCAGTTGTGTCGCGCCACGCTAAAAAACACGCGATGCACCGTGCAACTCGGTTCTAGGACCTCGGAACCATTCGAAACATGCACCGGATTTCGGCAAGGAGATGCGCTGTCATGTGACTTCTTCAACCTGGTGCTGGAGCAGATAGTGCGACGGGCAGGCGTCAACAGGGAAGGCACTATCTTTTACAAGTCCATCCAGCTGCTAGGATACGCGGATGATATCGACATCATCGCGTGTTCTCGCCGTGGCATTGTGGAAGCATTCACGGCGTTTGAAGAACAGGCGAAACGAATTGGCCTTAAGATCAATGAGGACAAAACGAAATACATGCTTTCAAGCAAAAACCAATCCGTCGCTCACCACCTGGGACAAAACATAACAATTGACAGCTACAATTTCGAGGTAGTTAAGGAGTTTGTCTACCTCGGGGCAAACGTAAATTCCACAAATGACACCACAGTGGAGATCCGGCGTAGAATCGCCCTTGGCAACCGCTGCTACTTCGGCTTGTCCAAACAACTGGGGTCAAAACTCCTCACTCGAAAGACCAAAGTCATGCTTTACAAAACGCTCATTCTGCCAGTCTTGCTGTACGGAGCCGAAAGCTGGACGATAAGCAGGACAGCGGAGCTGATTTTGGGTTCTTTCGAAAGAAAAATTCTGCGCCGGATATTTGGTTCTGTCTGTGAGGAAGGTGAATGGAGAAGAAGACACAACCGCGAACTCTACGAGTTGTACCAAGATGTGGATGTAGTCCGGAAAGCAAGGACCCGTCGACTACACTGGCTCGGCCACATCGAGCGCATGGACATCAACGCTCCAGCTAAGAGGGTCTTCGACTCCGAGCCTCCAGGTTCGAGAAGAAGAGGAAGACCGAACCTCCGGTATAAAAACCAAGTAATCGCGGATGTAAGACATCTTGGTCTTGACAACTGGAAGCAGCGTGCCCGGGACCGTCAAGGATGGAAGGCAGCTATAGCTCAGGCTCAGATCCTCCATGGATCGCAGGCCTGATAAGTAAGTAAGTAAGTAAGTAAAAGCCTTAACTGCAGGCACCGCACATAAGGAAGTATCAAAACGAATGGGCGAAAGGCGATGAGGTAAGGACTGAATGTCTTGCTGAAACCTTCAAGCCATTCAAAGGACAACCGCTACCTGACAATAGTAATTCTCTGAAAATTACTGCAGAGTACGTAATGACCTGAGCTACGCATCCTGAACTGGAAAATATTATAATAAAGCACCAGGCTACGACTTAATTACAAGGTATGTAATGGTGGTCCTAAAGCCCGGAAAGCCATTGTCAGATAAAAAATTGTGCCGCCCAATATCATTGTATGTATGTATGTATGTATGTATGTTCGCGTTACAGTCCATGAAGGACCAAACCGAGCTTCCCTCAATCTCCCATCACCCATATTGTGTGTGATTTAAATTTTCCATAGGTGAAAAGGATCTACAGTATATTGTCGGCTCCGAACGGCGAATTTCGAGAAGCTTTTCATGGCAATTTTACTACTGGGGGTTTTGTCAGAACCCCGCTGATAAGAAATACCGTAAAAACAGGTTCGACGACATGGCTGTGTCGGGATTCGATCCCGTGTCACCGCCGTCAGAGGCCAACACACTACCCACTGTACCACGGTGCTCTCGCCCAATATCATCGTTGACGATAATTTCGAAAGTCTTCGAAAGTAAGTCTTCGTTTAAGGCCGTTTGTCGAAGAAAAGTGTCTTTTGCCAGATCATCAGTTTGATTATAGAAGTAAGCATTCCACTATAGACCAAGTACATCGAAAAAGCGATGTAATCGAAAAAGAACTCGAACCTTTGGCAAAGTGTGGCACGAATTTATGAGATATAAATTGAGACAGTTCTTTACCTTCTCCATGTACCAATCGCTCAGCGTCACTACCAGTCTTTCCAGCACAACATCAATTTCTTTTTGTATTAACAGTCTACCACGTAACTTCTAACCCAAGTGCTGTATGTCCTTGCTTTGTCCTATGCTATATCGACCTTGCTCGACCTTATCCAAATTTGCATCCGCTTTTGAACACTTATCTTTGACATCAAGATTGCCATAACTAAACGGGGCAAACCTTTTCCGCCGGCGAGTTATAACAATTTTCTTGTTCCCTAAATTGCCTCTTATAAGCTGGCGCGACATTTGGACGACCGACTGAGTGTATGTCACCCAACCGTCATTGGTTGAGGGCGGTATAACTAACAGAGTATATGAAAGGACACTGATGCGTTCACAGAACTTGGCTGCAAGTCATATTCAGTGAAGGCAGAAGAGTCACTCTATAGGTCACTGTAGCTGAAAGCCCGAAATTTATTTCTATTGATTGTCAGTTAAACCTCTATCCATACCAATCACACAACTTTTAAGGAATTTATCAATAGTCAGCTGGTTACTTACTACTTACTTAGATGGCGCTACAGTTCGGGGTGAACCAGTGCCTCAACTAACAAGCCTCTCCAGTGCCGCACGCCCAGTTGGGCACTTTTCACCTGTGCGCAACACCTTAGATGCGGTCGTCCTCTGCTGCGTCGTCACTCGGGGTTGGAGTCGAAGACTCTTCGGACCGGAGCGGTGATGTCCATTCGCTCTACATGGCCTAGCCATCTTAGACGTTGGATCCGAGGACGTCTAACTAGGCCGATGTCGCTGTACAGCCTGTACAGTTCTTAGTTGAATCTCCTCCTCCACTTTCCGTTTACACAAACGGGACCAAAGATTGCACACAGAATTTTCCTCCTGAAACGCCCAAGAGCCTCTTCATTCGCTTTTGATAAAGTTCAAGCCTCAACACCGTAGAGGAGGACCGGGATACTTAAGATTTTGTAAAGGGATACCTTAGTTTTTCGAGAGAGGGCTCTACTACCCATTTGCCTCTTGAGCCCAAAGAAGCAGCGGTTGGCAAGAGTTATTCTGCGTTTTATCTCAGCGCTGGTGACATTGCTGCTTGTCCCTATCGAGCCAAAGTAGAAAGTGACGTCCTTAAGACGTCGGTGTTGCGCGTCTTTCTTTGATCAAAGCATATATTTGGTCTTATCCCCATTTACCCTTAGACCTACTTTAGCCGCTTCTGCTTCAACGCTTGCGAAAGCCCGCGTGGGCAAGCAATTGTATAGACTTGAAGTAGATCGTACCTCTTGTATTGGTCGCAGAGTCCCGCACGATGTTTTCAAGAATGATGTTAAAGGAATCACATGACAGTGCGTTACCCTGTCTTATATATTTTTTAACATGCAAGCCCTCGGATAGTTCACCTCCGACCTTAGTGGAGCAGCGAGTGTTCTCCATAGTCATCCTGCAGAGTCTGACGAGTTTGGCAGGAATGTTAAAACATGACATGGCTCTGCAAAGCTCTTCTCCATAAACGCTGTCATATGCAGTTTTAAAGTCGACAAAAAGGTGGTGCCAGTCGACCTGGAATTCATGGGTCTTCTCTAAGATCTGCAGTAGTGTAAATATTTGGTCTATCGTGGATGCTCCTGTCCTGAATCCACACTGGTAGGAACCAATCATATTGTCCACGAACGGTTTCAGATGCTTACATGGTACGGCAGAGAGGATCTTGTACGCAATGTTAATGTTCAGGAGACATCCCTCTGTAATTGGCGCAAAAAAAGGGGTCTCCTTTCTTATGGACCGGACAAAAGATGCTAAGGTTCCACAATCTGAGCATCGTGACTCAACTACTAGTTGTCCGTGCTCATCCCTGCAGGCTTCTGCTCTGGCTTTATAGCCTTAGTATGTCCGTTTTACTCTTTGGTCGAATTTTCGGACGTCGTTCCTGCAATAACAGCTCTCCATTTCCTCGATCTCGCGCTTCTCGTGCTCCTTCTTTTTTCTTCTTAGAAGCGCATGCTCCTCTCTCCTTTTCTGTTCATAGAGCTCGCGGGCAGCTCTCGTCCGTCGATGCAGTGTAGCCATGTATGCATTCTGTTTCTCTAAATGGGCCTGTCTGCATTCGTCATCAAACCAGGGGTTTCTTGAAGGTGATGGCTGGAAACCGAGTACATCTGAGGTGGCCTCTCTGATGGCGTTCTGACAACGACTCCATTGCTGTTCCATGGTTTGAATAGATTGCATTGGAACCTGAGAGAGCCTGAGGGAAACTTGATCACCGAAGGTCCTGGCGGTCTCCTGCGATTGCAACTTTGCGACGTTAGATTTTGGTGTTCTTACTCGACTCCGTTGATTCCGAGAAATTCACATCCGTACCATGGCTGAAACAAGGTAATGATACAAGTCGATGTTGGCTCCCCGAAAGGTTCGGACATCTAGGATGCTGGAGGAGTGTCTGCCATCGATCGCAGTGTGATCAATTTGATTGATTGTCGGTTGATCGAAAAACCGCCAGGTCCCCTTATGGATGTTGAGGTGTGGGAATGGTTACGTCGTTTTAAAAAGGTCACCTTTGAAAGGTAATGAGCTTTTTTCAAATTCTACATCTCTAGTCTCGAGGCAAAATTTTTGAGTTTGACCATCAAGTCCCAGCAACTCTACTGACCATTGTCACTGACATTTCGCATACAATGCTATAGTTCTGTGCTAGATAAAATCACACAAAGCTTGGTCTCTGGCCATGCGAGACCAAAAAACCAAAAAACACTTAGCAGTAAAACTAAAAGCCCCGCCGAAACTAATGGGACAGAGTAGCTGACGAATGAACTCATTAGAAAATGGAGGACACATCGATGGAACGAAATATCCAATTTGATTCGATATGGCGCATAAAAGCTCATGAACTTTGTATGATCCCAGCGTAACCTCGCTGCTGAAATTGGAATTCGAACAACATCATGAAGGACCAGTGAGAGGGGAACTAAAATATAATCGGAATGGTAGCAATAACCTTTGAAAAGGAACGAATTCGTGTATGTGAATGTTCAGGAAAATGCCGATACGTCGACGGTCATATTTGGATTAAGTAGATAACGACCAACTGATGACCCTGCATTGCATTCATCCGCATCCCATGCGTCCGTGGGCTTACGTCCTACTTCACCTGACCATACTCAATCGAATCTATGCAAATTGGACTGTGAAATTACCGCGTCACTTTAGCTAAAGCATCCCGTTCTCCGTCCCCGCATTCCGATAGCAATCGTTGGAACACTAAGCTCACCAATTTGTACACTAATTCAATTACGTCAACGGATCCGCGTGCAACATTGTATCTCGTTGCTGAACCAAACGATCAAAACTCATTCGACCTCTCGCCCGCTGGCTCGATACAACAACCCAAAATGTCTTCGACTCGCATCCGTAACATGGAAAGTATGGAACAGTCTGGTTTCTGTAGTATTTCTAATTACAAAACACGACGGATAGCACAGGTGAGATAACTGATATTCGTCTATTCGGGGGGTATGCGTTTGCGTTTGGAATGATTCCCTAGTTGGTCGAGTGTATGGTGTATTTCCTGTTGTCATCATCTTGTAAATCGGAAAATCGCTACATTGTGATGGACATGGATTCGGCCTCATCATCATCATCATCTTTTTGCTGTAGTCTCCTAGTCTCCATCATGCTATCGTAATCCTCTTCATCGTCGTCGTCGTGGTTGTCGTTGTCGGTTCCATGGTCATCGTGATCGTTGTTGCGGAAGAGAAGAGAAATTAAGTGTTGATGTATGTATGTGCAGATAGTTGGTTAAGATACAAATAAATCTTAATCCTGAGAAGCTCTACGAATTCCAAACGTACGGCAGTGCAACAGGACAACAGGAAAAACGGTATAATGTGCTTTTTTGCATCCGACCAATCGAAATAGTCATAAATTTCACATTTGTTGAACCGAACAAATTTGTTAGGCATATGAGGTTAGGCCGACTACGTTCGTATACGTACGTAGATGAAAATGTATCTGACGCCGACAAATTTACTTTAAATACTTAAAAGTGTATCTAAGCGGGAAGCACAACCACACAACGAACGATGGTGCTAGAGCGGTTACCGCTGCAGTAACGATGTTGTTGATGAAGATGATGATGATGACGTTGTTCGTCCAATCCGAGCATCTAACTGTGAGGGTAGAGGTATCTAGCCAGACCAAGTACACCGAGTATGTGCAATGGCTTAGATAAGCCTCGCAAAGGAAGTCATTTTCAGTTTAACATATTTCTAGAGAGTCTCTTACCGCTCCTCTCTGTCACCTTAGTGCGGCCGATGTAACTATTTGAATATGTACTGAATGCATATCTATTACCGTGGTCCGTCATAGTTTTATCATGGACTACACATTCGACACGATGTTTTATTGGTTTAATTATCCGACATGAATTGATATTGAAACGTATACACTACCACTACCAGCACGACTACCATGAGACCTGGAATGATGCTATGATGACTGTGATGCTGATGATGATGAAGAATATCCATAGAACCACGGCATCATCATTTCGAGATGAGCATACGGACCAAACCGGACCGTCAGATGTGATCGTTCGTGGTGTTGTTGTGACCCCGTATTGCATTTTCGGAATGCAGATCGAGTGTTTAAGTCAGATTTAATTGAGATTAATTGGTGAAATTTATTGGAAGATTTGAATTCGCAACACGTTCGATTGCAACAAGCGTCGATAATGAAGTGTGAACACACGAATGGTCATGGTCGAGAAGTTGTGGGCCGTACTGCATCATCGATGACAACAGTGACGATAATGACGACCACGATTATTGGCCGTACCAGGATCGTACCAGGAAATAACATTAATCAGTTTTGACATTCTATCTAAACCAAGATGAAAATGTATCAAACGAGGGAAATACTCGTACATTGTCGGCGTTCGATCACTATAATGGGTGGTCTAGATACATACATATGTAGATTCGACCGTTTAAGCTCATATGGTAATTGTGGTGTTAATCAATCTTCGGCACTTTCTGTATTGCATATGGTATTACAGATTTCTGGGAGTGGTGTGATCAATTCTTTTACCGCTCGACAGCTATGAAACGCAATGCATTTTTCTATTCTATTTTTGTTTTTTTTTTTTTTGTGTCTTTCTTAGATGGTAATTACGACAACTCCTCCTCTTCGCGATCATAGTGTTGGACAAACAAGCCTCGAAGCTAATAAATGATTTTGTGTACCTTCTAAGATCGACCGACGACGATATCAACTCACACTTTGCATCATCCGTGGAAACAAAAAAACGCAGACACACGAGTATCGCGCAGTTCATTCAACGATAAATACCACTCGTAACCCCGGTAGACCTTCATGGCATACCCTAACTCAATATCGCATACTATAGATACAATAATAAAGCGAATGTCTAAGCGCGCGCACAGCAACAACAAAAAGGAAGAAATTGATTAATGATCATTTCATTTCACACTCAACTCAACTATCAGTTTCTGCCGTCGAGCAACAATAGATAGAAGCAACAAAAAGGTACTCGCACCACCGACCGCCAACTATACGAGCATACGGAACGGGACTTGAACCATACAATCAATAAGTCGTTGTCTTGTCTGATGATCGAAAAGAACGAAAGAAAAATAAAATCCCGAAAATGAAAAACGAGAAAAAACTGATCATAATGATCGCTGATACACGCACACATACAGATACATACACACACATACACACTCGCGCAATCGGAAAAGGTGTGAACAAGAACAGGAATGGGAGCAATACAATTCCATCACGTGCAGATGTCGCGTAACAATCCAACTATGTATGTATGTAAGGATCTTGCCACCCAAGGGAGAAATTGCTGGCATACTTCATCGCATCCAAGACAATTAAGCAAAAATGGATACCAGTAGACTGGGAAATATTCGTCTAACACCCAACAACAGTATGCATTTGGAACACTCTATACAGATAAACAATCCATTGAATGTGTATCACTTTTGCACCGTCATCACCCCCTTATTTGCAGAGATGACAGATACCAGATATCATATACCAGCATGGTGCCCATGGGTGGGGACCCGGTGTGCTTCTGGCATAGTATGCCGGTCTTAGTGGTAAGACACATTATCAATTTTTGTATCATTTCAAATGTCTGGCCTGCGGTTTCTGTTCTGTCTTACTGCAGATCGATCTAAGCCAGCAATGAGAGAAAGGAAGGCAAAAACAAGACTGATGATGAAGATGATCTACTGCGGATCAATAATTCTACGTGACATTACCCCATTCGGCCGGTGGTGGTGGTGAGACAGTAACGAAGGAGTAAATTGTAATGCGAACATCGAGAGTGCGTCTTCAGACAGTCCGGTCTCTCTCTCTCTCTTCAAAAATGATCACATAATCGACTGATACAGAGCTAGATATACAGAAAGATTTGCGCGCATTCGCATCAGTTCCACGTACTATAACGTACATACATATCTTGCACACTGGTTTTTGTATCTTTTTACGCGATGGATGAATTATTGATGGTGATTGTGTAGCTGCTGTTGTGCTGATGATGTGTTCTGGTTTCTGGAATTGATTCGAGATTGATACCTTTGGGAATGTAGTCAGAAATGAGACCAAATAATTTGCTACAGCTACAGAGGTTGAAATATAATTCATGGTTACCGCACACCGCAGACGGATGGTACTCAAAAAGGATAAATCAAAACAAAACCAAAAACTAAAATCCAAGAACAGAAAGAGCGAGAGAAATCAAATCGTATTGGAATTTCATTTTGCCTTGTTTTCGGGTTACTTTTTGGATTTCGGTTTTTTGCTTTTTGTATTTTCATATGTTCCCGAGCAAATTACTGGAAATTTCCTTGAATTCGGACAAGAAATGCAGGCGGAGAAACGAAAATATCTGCCATTAGGTGATAATAAAATCTTATGACTTTGAGCGGACCGCAGAAACACGAGTATGCCATGGTACGGAAATGTTGAACATGTGCATTGTTGTTTGAAGTCATCGGTTTCGGGGACAGACGGTAGGGAAGGAAGATCACCATAAAGTCTCCGGTCCACCAACTCATTATGATTTTCATACATAACCGGTATTTTTTGAGTAAGTCAGTTTTAAGGTAAGCTGACGATATACGGCTGGTGGGAAATTAGTGATTTCAAATGGTGTACCTCAGGTTGGTGATCTGAGACCTATCTTTGTTCACTCTTAAAAAGATTCTACTTTGAGAGTTTTGACGAAATGCGGATATCTGGCAGCTATCGTAAAGTACTTCTACATGCGCAGGAGTCGATAATTGATATAACCGACTTTAATTTTAGGTGCTTCTCTTCTTCTTCTTCTTCTTAACGGGCGCTACAGTTCGGCGTGAACCTGGGCCTCAACCGACATGCCCCTCCAACTAGCACGATCTTGTGCTAGCCTTTTCCGCACGCCCAGTTGGCTGAGGTCCCCTTCCACCTGTGTGCGCCATCTTAAGTGCGGCCGTCCTCTGCTTCTACATCCCTCGGGGTTAGATTCAAAGACTCTCCGGGCTGGAGCTATGGTGTCCATACACTCTACATGGCCCAGCCATATTAGGCGCTGAATCCGTAAATGGCTGACTATACTCATCTCGCTGTACATCCCGTAAAGTTCGTGGTTGAATATTTTCTTGCGTTTATAGGCCCAAAAATCACGCACAAAATCTTTCTGTCGAACCGACCAAGGGCCCCCTCATCCGCATTTGATAGTGTCCATGCTTCTGCGCCGTACAGCAGGGCCGGGATGATAAGGTCTTATATAGAGTCAACTTTGTCATTCGGGAGAGGGCACTATTACTCAATTGCCTCCTGAGCCTAAACAAACGGCGATTTACAAGAGTGATTCTGCGTTTGATTTCGGAACTGATGTCGTTGTTCCAGGTCACTGCGGAGCCAAGGTAGACGAAGTCCTTAACTACCTCGAACCTATATACAATACAAACGTTCTGGCCAAGACGTCGGTGGTGAGCGTCCTTTTTTGATGACAGCATATATTTAGTTTTGCCCTCGTTTACCGCCAGACCAACTTTCGCCGCCTTCATATCAATACCCGCAAACGCCTCATCTCGCTGCGATCCTCCTATTATGTCAATATCGTCGGCGTATGCAAGGAGTTGCGAGGATTTGAAATAGGTTGTGCTTCTTGTATTGGCCACGTCTCTTACTACGCTGTCGTCTGCGCCCTTGAAATCGACATATATGTAGGTCGTGAGTGTCGACCTGAAACTCATTGGTTTATTTCCAAGAGCTCGCGTAGTCTGAAGATTTGCGCGATGGTGAACTTCCCTGACCTATCAGCTTATTTACAAAAGGCTTCAGGCGTTCACACAAAACGGGAGAGAAGATTTTGTAGGCGATGTTAAGAAGACTTATTCCTCTATAGTTGGCGCAGTCAGAGGGGTTTCCTTTCTTGTGGATCGGGCATACGATGCTGAGACTCCATTCCTCGGGCATGCTTTCCTCTAACCATATCTCATGGATGAGCCAGTGCATGCTCCCAACAAGGTCATCCCCAGCTGCCTTGGAGAACTCAGCAGACAGTCCGTCTGCGCCAGCAGCTTTATTCGACTTGAGTTTCGATATGGCGATATGGACGGAATTCTCTGCGGTCGTCGTCGAATGGATCATTCTGCCTGGCAGCGGTATATTGAGCAACAACATACAGTTTGCAGAAGTGGTTTTTCCATGCTCTCAGCATCGACTGCTATTCTATTACCCGGTGTCCGTTCTCATCCCTGTACGCTTCCGTTCTGGCATTATAACCTCGGCTTGTTCGCTTTATCTGTTGATAAAACTTTCGAACGTCATGCCTAAGGTAACACCTCTCTAAAGCCTCAATCGCGCGCTTCTCGTGAACTTTCTTCTTTCTTCTGAGAAGCTATATACCTCCTGCACTCGTCCTCGAACCAGATGTTCCTTCGTGGTGGATCCTTGAAGCCCAAAGCTTCGGATGCAGAGCTTTTCAGGGTTTGTTTGCAAAAGTTCCACTACTGTTCTGTTGATAGCGTGGAGGGTTGAGGTGTATTGAAGAGCTTAATGGAGACGCGATCGATGAAAAAACACGAGCGATTTCTGGCGATAGTATTCTTACTCTACTCCGCTGCGTTCGTGATATCCGTAAACTCATCTTGGCTACTACAAGATAGTGGTCCGTTTCGATTTTAGCCCCTTGGAAGTTTCGAACATCAAGAATAGTGGAGGAGTGTCCGACGTCGATAGCGATGTCATCAATCTGGTTGGTGGTCGATTGATCAAAAGACCGTCAGGTGCCTTTGTGTATATCGAGGTGCGGGAAGCGCGTACTGGCTAGAAGGAAATTTTGCCCCGTAACAATATCAATCAGCCTATGTCCGTTATCGGATGCGGGGTCGTGTAGGCTATGTTTGACTTGTTCAAATATGCTTTCCTTACCCAGCTTAGCATTGAAGTATCCTAGCACAATTTTGATGTCATAGCTGAGACATTGGGCATACGTTCTGTCTAGGAGATCGTAGAACTCATCTTTGGCGGAGTCATCTTTCTCTTCCGTGGGGGCGTGGACGCAGATCAGGCTGATGTTAAAAGATTTAGCCTTGATACGGATCGTTATGAGGCGTTCGCTCACATGCCGAAAGCTTAGGACTTTTTGCCTTAGTCCACCTCAAACAGCAAATCCGCATCCGAACGATCATTGTCCTCTCTCCCTATAGCAGTCGCCGTAGTAAATATCGCAGTTTTTCAGGTGCTGCAAGTCGCGGTAAATGTTCTTCACAGGAGAGCTATTACACAGACCTTCCTTCTCAATATTAGAAAAGTTGAACCGTAGCAGTTAGCATGCTCTTCTACTTCAACATCTCTACTTCCCGTCTTCATCCCCAAGATTGGAAAACCAAGTAAACGACCTGAAAATCAGATACCACGGCATCCAAACTCTCGGTTACAAAGTCAACGGATACGCTGATGACCTAATGATTTTTATTACAGGCATATGCGAAATTGACGCTTATGAAGCAATTGGGCTGAGGAATCTCCCCCTCGTAACCCAAGCGAAATCCGAGGAAGACAGCCTTGGTACGGTTTAAGGAGGAACTTGAGAAAACCACTACCAACCATACAACCATACTAACTAAACTCAAGACGAAGCAATTGGTAGAGGATGCTGTTCATAACCTAAGTAGCGTCGCGTCATAACAAATTGTTTCGAACTCGCATATATTGTCAGCAAACCTCCTTGCAGGATATTGGTTCCCTGGTGGAATACCGAGCTCCAAAATATTGGCAGGGATGCCAGAAGTCTCCTGAACAGATCGCTAAAATCGAATTTGGAATATGACTTGGGAAATTATTGGCCGAAGCCAAAGGAACGTAAGATGGAATCTTATAGGGTCTTCTGCAAAGAGATCAAATCTCTGAGTGCGACAAGCAAGATGGTTAAAGTCCTCAAAAGGGGGAAATCGACAAAGCTGGATGCAGTCAGAAAATCTGATGGAACCCTTACTGAGCCTAAAGCGGAGATTCTCAGTTTACTGCTCAAGACCCATTAACCAGGAGACTGTCGTCGGCTCGTTGCATACGCCTTCAACGTCAACTGCAACTGAAACGATGAAAACAACTCGGCGTAGCTAGCTAGTATACTGCACCGCGCGTGACAACGACTGAGGCTATTGAATTTGCTGTGTCATCCTTCGGTGGCTTTGAGTCGCCAGGCACCGACAGGATATACCTATTTATGCTGCCAAAAGGTATACAGCAGTTGCTTCCTACTCTGAAAATAATTTTCACTGCTAGCCTGGCACTTGCATACACATATGTAGCTATTCCATGGTGCACGGTAAAAGAAGTTTTTATTCCCAAAGTAGGGAGAGGCGATTACTCACTCGCCAAGTGTTTTAGAACAATCAGTCTAACATCTTTCTTGTTGAAAGGCATCAAGAGAATAGTAGAGCTGCACGTGTGAAAGTTGCCCTTCAAATGAATCCTCTTTCGGAGATGCAACACACGCAGAAAATCGCCCGAGACTACGCTATAAGACCTAGTTGGGGGAATAGAATGCGTACTCGGAAGGAAGGAGCACGCGCTGGGCATTTTCGTAGACATCGAGGGAGCTATTGATAATCCAACTTTTGACAGCATGTGTAACGCTGCTAGACAACATGGCGTAGGTGACACAGGTCTCGGACAATGTGTCAAATCTGGCGTAAACAAGGGCTGCCCGCAAGGTGGCTTTCTGTCTCCGTTGTTATGGTGCATGGTGGTCGACTCTTGGCGAGATGCTCTCAATGTCTCTGGAATCTATGCCAGGTCTATGCGGATGATGTCGCCATTCAACTCATGTTTAGCGACTATCTGTCTCAAAACACAGGCGGCGCTACATATGATCGCCGACTGGTGTACAAGAAATCGACTGTCAGTTAATTATTTCAAGACTGATGTCGTTCTCTTTACGAGAAGGAGGCTAAATACTGATGTTAAAGGCATACCCATTCTGATATCCAAGGAAGCTAAGTACCAGGGAGTCATCTTAGATAGCAAGCTTCTTTGGTCAAAGTATGTTGAGTAAAAAAACCGCAAGCTGACGGCGCCTTCTGGCAATGCAAAGTGCTTTGGAGCTTATAGCCGGCATAAGTCCTCTGGATCTACATGGCAATGATAGGACCCATACTCTCATATGCATTGGTTGTCTGGTGGAACAGGCTAACACACAAACAGGTCGTAATCTCTTTCACCAAACTCCAAAGAAGGGCTTGCCTCAGCTGTGCGGGGCTTTCCTATCTCGAAAGGCACTGCTCTTGAAGATATGATGAACCTTTTACCCTTTCAAATATTTATCAGAGGGTGTGCACTGAAAGCCATGTCTCATCTTAAGAGAAATGATCTTGGTACAACTTTCATTGGAATGATAGTGTGAGAAACAGCCTACGATCCGGGTCCCATGGATATGCCCTCTTGCGCAATGACACCGGTCATCCTACTACGCCATAACGAATTTCCATGGCCCCAGGAACCTCGAAAGGATTGTCTTTGTATTTTCACAGATGGCTGCAAGTCTGGACTGGCGTTCGGCGCTAGTATTTTCTTTGAATGCGAAAACGTCCGTCTGCACTTTTCGTTAGGAAAATATGCGGCTGTCTTTCAGTCAGAGATACCCAATAATTGTCATGCATTATGTTGCAAGGCATAGGTAGAAGAGAAAAAGCATATGCATCTGCAGTGGCAGTCCAGCTGCACGCAAAACTGCATCCAAACCTTTAACCAGCTCCAAGTTAGTGTATGGACTTAAGGCCTTCCTGAACTAAGTCGAATAAAGGCTTGTTTGGGACCCAGGTCACTCCGAGATCCCAGGAAATGGGATATTTGATGAACTCGCTAGAATGAGCTCAGAGGAGAATTTCTCAGGACCTGAACCCGACTTAGGTCTACCTACTTCCATGGTCAATACACACATCCACAATAGGGTCTTCAATGCACACATTCGTAGATCTATATCCAGGATGCAGGCTGACTAAGCGCGTACGCCCTGATATCTCCAAGACCAGCATTTCTCTGATCCTTAAGGAGAATCGACTGCAGAAGACTTGTGGGAGTCATTACTGGCCATTATACTCTTGCTGAGCATTTCTGTACGCTTAACATCAGTGAGACGCCTACCTGTGCTGCATGTTGCGAAGAGGATGATACAGCAGAACAATTTCTCTGCGACTGTCCTGCCCTTGCTCGCGCATGGTGGCACACTTTTTTGACTGACTTGGTGTACACCGGATCTCTTAGCTTTAGGTCTCTGAAGCTCCTTGTCATTTTTCTCCGCAAAACGCGGAAAATGCAGTAAGAGTAGGTGTCCGTCTGGCAGAAGCTTTCAACGAAAAAAGAAATTAAAAAAACAAACGAAAGAATACCGTGCTAAAGGTGAGTTAAGACTAAGATTAGGGTGCTAAGGTCAAGTTGTATGTCTCTTCATTTTGAGCTCATTCCACCGTATCAAACTGTCAACAAAGTATAATATTTGAGCACTGCGTGAAGCTATTTGCCTACAAAGGCCGGAAATGTGTGGTTTTTGTACCACGATAATGCACCGTCTTCCACTGCATTGATTCTTCGTGACTATATCGTTCCTCAACAACCTGATTCACCTAATTTGATACCGTGCGACTTCTGTCTATTCAACTGATGCAAGAAACCGTTCTGGAGACACCATTTTGTATTGATAGAGGAGATACGAGCTGCATTGAAGAGAGAGATTCGACTCCAACAATTGTTTCGAAGGCTGGAAAATCCATTGACATAAGTGCATTGTATCAGAAGGGACTACCTATTGTAGAAGGCGATGAGGTGGTAGTAGAAAAAAGAGTCCCATTGAGCAAGGCTTAGTGCTTTATGAAAGAGGAAAGAATAGAAGTGTTGCGAATCACTTCGCAAGTAAGAAACCATGGAAATTATTGTTACGCCCTTTCGACATCTTAACGATGGCAAAATCTTCAGAGGCATTCGTCTGTAACCCCATGAAATATCTGACCATTCCCCACATTTAAGTAAAGCCTGGAAGTCCTGCAAACAAGGCACTGTAAGACAAAACGTTAAAACAGAAATTCATCGAAAATGGTCATCATCAGCAGTTAGCGCCGCGATTCGCGTTCACTAACCGAAAGTTGACCCAACCCATCGATAACTCTGCAACAATGTTGCCAACCATTTAGTTCAATCCGGTCATGCAATTATTTCCTTTTTTTATTGATTCTCATTGGCAGAGATACGTACGTATCAGTGATATTCTGCCTGGGTACTGTCCTGACCTATTAACATTTTCATTTCTTTTTTTCAATTTCTTTTTCCAGTACGCATTCGCTTTATACTTAAATAACAAAATTGTGGAATTCCTTCCTGGCCAAATTCAATTTCATTTCTGCATCTACGTGTAGATGGTGTGGTTCTTTCACTTCTTGTCACAAATTGGCTGAACGATTCTCCGTACTACTTGTTCGAATTCTCAGTGGAATAGACTCGCATACATCATCCAGTGACCTAGTAACGAAGTCGGACTATTTAGCTTTCCTGACCAACTCGCTGTCTAACGTCTGGTCCTGTTCCACGTCGAATGTATTGTATATCGGCGTGCGGTACATTGCTGCAAGGTAATTGTTCGCTGCTCTAATAGTCCGACTAACCTTAGATGATATCGGGGTCAGTTGTTGCTTGTGTCTAGCGGTATCTTTAAGTATCAAGCAATTTGCTGTTAACCCAAAATATAACGAACTCCGCAAACCTTCTTGGAAGATGCAAAGATATGTCTACGTGCTCGAAATGGATTGAGGTAGTTGTGATTTCCTTTTTTTTTTTTTGTTCTTCCTCGACCCCATGTGGCGAAAAACAAATTCTCATTTGATTCGTGTATCTTCTACAATCAAATCGATGTGTCATTCCCAAAAATTTACCAGAAATATTCAAATTTCTCAAGTATCTCTAAGGCATAAAGAAAAGGGAATGCTTGAATAGATGCACGACAGCGAACAAGAGGTGGTCCATGTATGAACGACAAGCCTTCCCGGAGAGGGCGGCAATATCACGATTGACATTTTAATTACAATCTGTCAATTATTGAATACCGAACGATGTACGGAAAAATAGATACAATACACTAAGATACAATGAAGAAAATGGAATGGAGGGAAAGATAAAGTCTGTAGTTTGTCGATTGCGTGTTGCCGGTACTATCGACGTACATTAGGTCCTTCAACTCAGCCACGACGATGACGATGCTGATGATGACCACTACGATGGCGATTGTATTCTTTAGCGATCTAACAATCTGGCAGGAAGTAAGGTCATGATTGTAGCGATTATTCATCTTTTATTGAACTTGACAGCAACCGGGGCTCAATCTCCCTCCTTCCGTACCACCGATTCGCTAAAGTCATTTCGAACACGTGGTGCAAATTGCTTTAGATATAATTTGGAATTTTTATTAGTTTATCGTGTAGTTTGGAAAATCGAGTTTTTTTCCTTTACTTTTATTTCTGTTTATTTCACAAGGCCAATTAGAATCACATTTACGCGAACGAGGTGCTTCGAAAGAATTAAGGAGAAAAAGAAAAACTACTTTTCGGTATTCGTAGTTAATTTTTTTCAGCGTGCAACACGCAAAAAGTGCTAAGGTTTTATGACATAGCCAAGGTATGGGTATGAAATTGAACTGTTTGCAGAATGAATAAGAGAGACGTGCGTGACTTATTTTCAGTGAATCCCTCACATCGAAATAAATGAATGCGACTGCAAAGGCAGTTCGTGTATCAACTCTTTTGTTTGCTTTGTTTCGCCTTTGCATAAAAAGAGGGATCTCCA
This sequence comes from Eumerus sabulonum, assembly GCA_951905685.1. Taxonomy (NCBI): domain Eukaryota; kingdom Metazoa; phylum Arthropoda; class Insecta; order Diptera; family Syrphidae; genus Eumerus; species Eumerus sabulonum. The sequence goes on along the minus strand of OX645063.1, from coordinate 83,147,666 downwards.
ATTGAATTTTGGGCAATTATCATCGAACGACAATCACATCAGAAATAACAACGAAGGGAGGGCCTACAACTTGCAAGAATTATGAGATCGATTTAGCGAAACCTTATCCGCGTATTCCTATCGACCAGGTACCAGCTCGTATGCTATAAACATGCAATTAATCAAAATTAATGAGCTTATGTGACCACTGTGGCGGACTGTTTATTTCTGCTAATTATAGAGTGGATTTGGAGCCGAAGATTTTCACATTAATTTGTGGCAAAGATTGTGGGTTTATGCCGCAGATAAATGTACTGGCTTTGGGATGACAGGCTCATGTTTCATAATTAAAATAAAAATATATTTTATGCAATGTCAACGAAGAGTAGAGAGTGTTTTGTTAGCAGGGAGACCTGGTGAAATGTTTGTTTATGGCATACAGACAAGCGGCGTTTATCAGTTATATAAACTCATTTCGAGCAGTGAACAATATTGCGAAATGATTTGATGCTATGACACTATTACACTCCAATTTTGATTTTTAGGATTTAGAAATTCCGTTCCACACAGAATAGACTACCCGCTACAAGCACAACTTTTTGCTGTATTACTTCGTTCATAACACTTTTTCAAATGTCATTATCAACCACTACCGCCACTCGTTGACGAATGTTGAGACAATCTCCTGTAGTAACCCTATTCCATCAAAATAGCTTTGTTTCCTTTTTTTTGGGAGGGTTGGTGAAACTCTTAAAAAGACGCTATGAGGATCGACAGTGCGTGCCCATAGTGGTGTGGGGCTTGCTTGCTTTGGTGGCGTTACAACCCATGAATCGCCAGAGCCAAGCTTCTTTCAATCACCCATGTTGTGTGTGATTTATTTTTTACACAGGTGAAAGGGACCTTGAGTCGAGAAGCATTTTCATGGCAAGTATACTAGGGGGGTTTTACCAGTACCCTGCCGAGGAAGGACACCGCGAAATAAATATTCGGTATTATCAGGATCCGAACTCGCTCATCGGGCATCAGAGTCTAACAAACTAACCACTGCGCCATGACGCCATTGGTGTGAGGCTTCACTCATTAAAAACACCACCCATCGTGTGAAAGTTCCTGCAAGCCGCAGAGTGAGTGCGGTTTAGGTTTATCACGGGAAATCAAGTGGCTTTGTCCACTAAAGACGGCGCAACAGATTTTGCTCCTCTATTAATTCAAGAGCTGCATTATTGATATGACCTTCCGGTCGACCTCTATGTTTTAGGGCGAAAAGTTGGACTCGGTTTTCTACAAACACAACGTTTAAATCATAGTGAATGTCGTCGTTTCGGACATACCACGGTGTGTTAACAACGGCTCCCAGTACATATACAGGAGGATTACTCTTCTTAGTACAACACCAGAGTTGTTTACCTAACCCCGGAAAGGTTTAAGCACTTTCTTATAGAGCAGCCGCTTGTGTGTGGACAGATTTGGGTTCGTTGGGCACGATCCGCCAAATCTTTGTCCAATTGTTTATACGACTCAGAGCTTATTGTAATTTAGTCGCTTATCCTCCCACTGATTTTCATGTGGCCCAAATCGGAGTGCCCAGCGTAGTGTCATCCGTTTGTGGTATGTCTCGGGTATACAACGGGTGGAGAAGCGGACCAGGTACACTGGTGGATAGTTTTTGAAAAAATTGTTTGTGTTTGTTATGGTTCGCAGGTGTGTTTGTAGGTGTTCGTTCACTATTCTCCAGGTTTGGTTGTCCTAGATAAAATTCGAGAGGAACTCGACTGAATCTTGATGTTGGTTGTAGTTCTCAGGAAATGTTCCATGCCATTATGGTGTTATATTAGAACTTCACAAACAGAGTATGAATTTGAAGTGACCATATGCTGTGAGCGTTATGCCTTCATCAGTATTTTTAATCATTGCCCATTCACAACAGCTGTGTTGCACAACTTTTCCGTAGAAGAGTTGCATTTCATTGTCTATGGACATACTTTGAACTACAGACCATCCGCTCGTCAGTCAGTGATGTTTACTATTGCACCACGGCCACACCCTTTTTCGGAAAGGAGTATTATTCCACGCTGCATGCTGATTAGCTTCAATGAATCGGTCGACTTCGAATTCTAATTCATACTGCGTCTTAAGACCTTCCCAGTTTGTTCTTCTATTCGTAAGCCCTGGTGGTTCAGGATTTTTAATAAGAGTTTCACTCATTGTCAATATAACAGTAGAATGGTCTGAGGAGAGATCACTTTAATTCATCGATCAGAACGCTACGCTTTGCAACCAAGAAATCCATAAGGTCAGGTGTTTTCGCAATGCCTGTAGGCCTGAGCGTTAATTTGCCAGTTGAGTAAAAGCTACAACCGCTATCCAAACCAGCTTTGCAGGGCATTTTGCTTCTCTTCGAAATACATATTGAATGCCAAAATATGTGTTTGGCGTTAGAGTCACCTCAAATAAGGAAAAATTCGGTTGAAGGTCATTAAAAAAGTTGATGAACTGGATCGCCTTCAACGGATAGTGCAGTTGCTAATACTCTGAAGTTGCATTAAAGGAATAATTTTTATTCTTAACGCGCACTGTACTGACATGTACCGTCTCAAGTTCTACTCTTGATTCCAAAGAGTGTTCAATATTATCTATTCCACGCTGTTTGGCATCGAGTCCACTGTGTTTGCGTAGAGTGCATACAGTGGAAAATATTGTAGCTGTATCTCCCAATGTTAATGGGATTTGTTGTCCACTTAACGCATTCTGCAGCAAATGGGAATGTATTATTTGACTACTTTTTCGCAATGATTTTGGTCCAAGATCTAACAATTTAAAGCTCATTCAAGAACTAAAGCCGAACGACATGCCTCAGCGTAGAAGAAGTTTGGTTTATTACCTCAGGCAATAAAAGAGCTGCCAATCTATCAGGAAAGATATACTGATTGGTGGTGTTTGACCTTCACTTTAGAACTCTGAGTTTCTACGAATGCCAGTCGGTGTTGGACACGAACCGTGGTTATGTTCGAATTTCTCTGTCAAAATTTGGAATCTTCTGTTGCAGCTGAAAATGAAATGATTGTAGCCTTCAGCGGCATAGTGCTGAATGTAAATGCCAGAACATTCTAGAGACTTTTCAAAGGGGACGTCTGACGGCGAACATTCGAAAAATCGAACCGACCGACGGCTAAATAAGCTGGAAAACTCGCCCTCGGGGGCATTCAGTTTTCGAGATTCAGTAATGAGTGATCAGTTCAATTTGAAAGTAATCAAGTCTATCAGTGAGTTATAGAGACAAAATGTGTAATAAAGGTGTGTGTAAGCAATAAAGTGTAAAATGTGTAAAAGCTTGTAATAAAGACTTCACCGTGCAGATAATTATTCGAACCCTATTCTAAACGAAGTCATTTTCGTAACAGTTTGTTAAAGACCATTGCCCATTGGTGTCGCCTTCCTTTCTGTGCCTGCTTTACGGGTTTTGTGTCACTGACAGGAGAAGAAACAAAAAAAAAAAAAGAAAACTCTAAGTCTAAGTTAGCGCAATTGTTCGATGTATTAGAAGTTTTTTGGACCAATTGCATGAGCCGAACTAAGCCGACATTTGGTTTCGGCATGATGGCGCTACATCGCGGAAATCGATGGACCAATTGATAAATGAGTTCAATGAGCAGCTTATCTAACATTTTGGCCTGCTAAATCGCGCTATTTGGTGCTTACAGACTATTTTCCATAGGGATACATCAAGCCACTCATGTATATCGATAGACCAATGCGATTGTAGACTTGACGGCAACATTATTAGTTTCAATAGCCAGGTACTAGCAAAAATGCTCAAAAAATGTACTCAAAATTTAACTTTCTGAATGGATCACACAAATCCAGTAGTGGATAATAGCTGAACTAAATTTTAGGAAATTTCGAACGCTTCAAAAATCACACAATACATTCTACCCATTCAACATTAAAAAAAGTCAGGCAAAGACGCAGAATAACTTTACAGTCAAAATTCAAGAAATTCCTCATTATTTGGCAAAACAGATAAATCACTCTTAAAGCTTCCGACCGAAAATGTTTCCTCCTAAGTACCTAATAAAAAGTAACTTTCACCGACGATTAAAATCTCGTCCCTGCCCTTCTATCTGCATTCTTAGTCGCACATTATTTTTGGAAGAACCTGTTCATTAAGCAACTCATTGGCAATCAATTAAGGGTTCACAAAAGCTCCACTAATGAGGTCAAGCCGCATAATTGCCACCAGCTTTAACAACTCAATCTCTCCGGCCAACTGTTCTGAAACCCAAACAAATGTAGATCTTGTCTAGCCTTTTTGCCGCCTACATTAAGTCAACAGCCAATAATATACATGAAAGGCCTAAAAGCTTTACCCATTTTCCATCTCATATCTCTGTCGCCCACAAGTAGCCGCTAGTCAATAGTCTCGTCCATCTGAAACGAAAGCCTTACCGATAAAGTCGACTACACGATCAACGAACTAAGTTCACGTTTCACCGCTGTGACACACACGTTCTCCATGAACTTTTTCACATCTCACCCATCGTCACATGCTGATTCGACGACTTTTTATCTGCAATCCAATTCCATTCTTTCGTCTGTAAGTGTAGATAAAAATATATAACATCTATTGGCTCTTTTCTCGTGTGGTCTCAATTTAAATGCAAATGCCGTCGAATCGAAGAAGTATTTCTTTTTCTTCTTTAAATTCTACTACGACAAAGTGAGATAAGAGAGACATTCAGACATCCGAGCACACTATCAGTGCCAGAATCATAGACCGGCCATTAGCCGCTACAGCACCAGTAGTTGTATAGTATCTCGAGACGAAGAAATTGTGTATCAATCGAATAGAAACAGCCTCCGGTCACTAGCGTCTCCTTCATGGCATGTCTACCTCCTTTCTCCTAGATTGATGCCATCTTCGTCTTCCAATGAAGATTGAGAGCGAGGAGTGTTGGTATGATATTCTTCAGATAATAAAATATAGATTAACGATTGAATTTTTATGGAAACGATCACTCATTGAATCTGGTGATTTAATTTCAGGTTAACACGACCATCAACGACAGAACGGCCTTTCCCACTCATACTATCCCATTGTGTTCTACCACTTTAACTGATAATATACTTAAATTCCTCAGCTAGTGATTTATTCATGTCATTCATAACCAGAAAACAAAAAGATAGAACATATGGAGACAACAACAGCCAATCTATCCATATACGACTTCATCAGTTCAATACGCATCAAAGCAACAGCAGCGAAACGACTAAGCGATATGCATATGGGTACGGAAGAGGAGAAAATGATGAAAAAGAAAAACATGAATTCTTAATTTTGGTTGGATTAATTTAGGCAATTAAATCCGCTGTCGATTCTGTATCCTAAACCCAAATTAGTTTTGTCTCGAATATGTACTATGAACACGCTGCAAGGCAGTTCAAATTGGAATTTAGATAAAAACCGGAGGAAAAGTATTGTAAAAGGTTAGCAACCGGTTCTATCCATTGATTTACGGAGAAGGTTTTCTTTTTTGGTTGTCGTTATTGTTGTTTTGTTTATTTCGTACTCATTCGGTCAAGTTGTTTGCTTGAAAGTGACTTACGACAAAGTGATAGTTATCTTGAAACAAAAGGGTTTGAGGTGCAAACTTTTTTCTGTCACCATCGCATGCATCCGGTATTTGTATCAGTTTCTCTGCAATCGACAAATGGACATAAATCATTTGGAACATATCTGTCGAGAGTTTTTTCTTGCCCCTATGGTGTCTGTGATCGTATCATTCATCTCACGCTCTTTCTCTCTTGACACCGAAAACATTTACTTTTTCTTTTATTTTATTGACACCAAACGGCGCAAGATGCAAGACGATTTTTGGAACCAAGGAGAAATCCACGAATACAGATTCTAATGCTGGTAAAAGAGCAAGCAAAACAGAATACAAGCGACAAGTGACGTCGGGCAATCGACTGGCAGTAGTTATCTGTTTTTTTGGCAGACCAGAAACAAAGGCGCAAAGAAATAATTAACTAATTAAGAACGTATATGCTTGGTTGAGGAGATATTGTTTTCTTACCGACAAGCAATATCGTCGATCAATGAAAGTGGGCACTATGAACTGTTTTGTGCCCTTCGATGAGGGTAATCTGTTACAATGTAGAGAGGAAGGAGTGAGTGGAATTCCACCTTAATTGACTTCACTACGAACAATGGCCAGCCACATACCACAATATCATTCGTCACATTTTCTAAGACAACGAAATTCTTCAAAAGCCTATTCCACAGAGGTCTATTAATAATCCTGGTTTTGGCTGCGAAAATGATCAATGAATACACGTCCATAATTATCTCGCCATTTTAATGAGATGAAATATCATACCGACTACCCGCCGAGTAAAGCGTAGCACATAAAGACTATGTACCTTTGGAGCCATTCCACAATGTATTTTAAATTGTATGATCTCTTCAGGTTCTTCTTATCTATGGTATTCTATATGTGTGCAACACCTCATCATTATCACATAACATTATCGCTCGTATCCAGTTTCGTAGATGAAAAATGACACATCATTATCAAGTAATTTGTGGAGAAATGAAATACTTTAATACAATTCCATTTCGCTACTGTATATCGCTATAATATTCCCGACAGATTTTTGCATTCCTCTACAACATTGTTGCAACCAGACCAAGACAAGACATTGACCAAAACAAGACCGCAAGAACAAGAAACTACCGACAAGAAAACCACCTAAGGGCAACTGGCTACCGCATATTCGAATTATAATTCTTTTCGATGAATATTAATACTGAAGCTTCAGCATTATTGGCACAGTAGTCATCATGAATGATCTAGTCGTAGAATAATATGTATGACACCAAAGACTAAAATAAAATGGAATTAGAAATAGAGGAGCACAATCAATAAACACATAAATAAGAACAAGAAAGGTACGAAATCTTAATGGATGAAAGGCAGATATGCAATCGAGCAACAGCAACGGCATATTAGTAGCCGCAGTAGAAAAAATTTAAAAGAAAAAAAAAAAGCTGTCCATCAGTAGGCACCTCTTTGGTTTGTCCGAAAGCCTTAGTTCCCCGTGTGCCTAAACGGGCATATGAATAGTGATAAATTACTTCAGGAGGCATGAGGGAAAGGCAAAATCTATACACGTGCAATATCTGTGTTTTTTTCAATCAAACTCGAAGTTGTTCTATTTCCTCTTTATTTTTTTTTTTTCATCACAAGACTAGCTTATATGAAAGAGTTGGTGTGCGAACTGGTTTTTTGCATTTTCTCATTTTTCAACTATTCAGACAGTTTTCTAATCGCCCAAATGTCCCGAAATCAATTTCCCATCAGTTCGAAATCCAATTGCTCACACCCTCACTTACATCCCTGCCAAGAGCATGGAAACCGGTGTTTGATTTCTTGTTTTCCATACCCCCAATGCGTCAGGTTGTGTGCACACAACATAACACAACACAACAGTACGATACAACTATCTTATAATCGAACGGTTTTCTTTTCTTCTGCATTTTGTTTTCCTCTCATTTTAATACTCCTCTACTCTTCCAGTTTTATTTTCTTCTTTCCTTTGCTCTTTCTCTCTTTTCAAATGAATTGTATTTTTAATTTTTTCTTCTCGGTTTTGTTATTAATGTTTACTTCTCGGTTGTTTTTCTTATGTTGTGTACCTGTTATGAAGCCATGAGTTTCGAGCAACAACTAAGGCGACAGCAATCTATAGTATGGGCGAGCAAACGAGACCCGGTCGTGCGCCTCAGAGTTATCGTAAACAACAAGAAATAAAAAACAAAAACAACAAAATTCAATGCCGGTGTTGTTAGTGTTTAGCTTTTCCCTCGAAATTCACCACACTCTGTGAGAGCAGAGAGCGTTGCGATTGAGCGCGAAGCTCGAGAGAGTAAAAAAAATAAAAAAAATAGTTGAGAGAGACAAGAAACTTGTACGCGCAACACACATGGCCGTGGTAAATTGGGAATTGTAAGGAATTCCCTATTTTTTTTTTTTTTTCCTAACTAGTACGTTCCAATACAAATGTGTTGGCGATATGTTTTTCCATTTTCCAAATAGGCGATCCTGTCATTGTATTGGGCAGACATTAAACAATCAAAAGCATAGTGGAATGGCTTGAAATAAAAATGGAAAATTGTATCTACGATGTTGGACACCAGCTAGAGAGGTGAGAGATGGTTATAGGCATCTGTCACTCTGTATAGATAGAGATGAGAATGTGTGAGTGAGAGAGTTTATGAATGCAGAAAAGTATGGCAGATAAATGCTTAGTTATACGATTTTTTCTTTCCTTTTTCTTATTTCTGGTGGAAGGTTGCTGGGCGAGCGTTGTTATCTAACTTGTTGAATGCTTTTGTAGGCAATTGCATTAGAATACGTTCGTAAATCAGACATTTAGTCATTTCAAGCTGTCAGAATAAAAAGGGTTTGAAAACAGTGGTATCGTAGCATTAATTATTAGTAGAATACATTAAGCAAAAAAGCATTGGACTGAATAGGCATACCTGTGGTATGTCACATTTTTTCAAAGCTCAGCTCTCTCCAGATACTTAAACAAGAATAGATCTCAGTTTTCCGTACGTACAAGCAAACCTTTATAACACTCCATCTTAAGACATTACATCTCTGTTATCTCAATTCCCCTGTCTTCCAGCGATCCCATTAAAGATAACGACCACATGACGTGACAGAGGCGTCTTAAAAACCATTCGGTGTGGGAAATGAATAAGAAAAAAACCCATCCTAACGGTTACACACTATTTTGTTACTTGAAAGAGCAATTATTCACGAACTCATCGTCGTTCGCACGAACCCCGTACATAGATTTAAATTCAATTGTCTAATCTATCTTATATGTCTCTTGTTGTTTGGCAATTACACTAAACGCAAATTTAATTTATTTTTCCTCAACGTTGTTGTTTTGTCATTATCAACCGTTTAAGGTCAAAACGTGTATCGATAGATACAGCGTACATTGAAACAGACATTTTTCGACAATTACCCGCTCGGACTCAGTGCCCATACACAGACGAGCGTGTCAAAGTTGAAGGGTGTTATGGGGGATAACAACAATTCGATAGTGCTATCAATTAAACGGTCAATTCGAGGTGTGGTAAGAAATGGTATTTCGTAGTAAATTGGTCCCTATGCCACCGTATCGTAACCATTTATCCAACGCCCAGAATACACCCCACCGCGACAAGAGAAAGCTTTATCAGATACTTGTAATGAGATTCACACGACATTGTATCAGAAATATATAGGTACGTCAGGCAGCTGAATCATGTAACAAAATACAACATAGTGTTTAAATTTGATTGACAGCCCGAGAGACATTTACAAAGATGGATTAGGTATGTGGGAAGATCACTTTGTAAAATCTTAGATTTGAAAACAGAAACCATAGGGAAAACGAAAGAAAAAAAAAAAAAACAACGGTTTCTCCTTCTTAATGGTGGACCTTCGACGAATTGAAGACTTCAAGTGTTTTGTTGTGTAGTACGTTGTGTTGGGCAAAAAGCAATTGAATAAGCAGATGGAAAAGTAACAATTTGTCGTGGTCAGCGTATGGTAGAACAAAGAACAATGAATGGACGATAGACAACAATGAAGACGATGACGAGTGATCGGCGAGTAATGGGAAGATGATGGTATGTTATTGGTGCTCGGAGGGTGTAATTCGCCATTTGCGAAAATTCCCACTGCAATTTTTCAATTATCTTAAACGGATCGTTTAGAAATGATTGAAACTATCTACCGCCGCTTACAGTTATAGACAAGTAGATATCCGTTATTTCTACCCAGTTTCGCCCCCCTTTTGCACTGGTAGTCAATCCAAAATTATAGCCCACCACATAAAGCAACGAAAAAAAAAAAAGAATCTCACCCACTTACCTTTAAGATACACCGTCCGACTGGTTCGTTTTCCGCCACAGATACATTGTAGAAACTCTGATCGAATATCGGTTCGTTGTCGTTGACATCGTGAATCGTTACCAAAACAGTAGCAGTCGAAGATAACGGCGGATAACCATTATCCTTGGCGACGATTTTCAATTGCGGAACCGGTTCGGTTTCACAATCAATATGCGCTCGTGTCGTAATTAATCCCGTATGCGAATCCACCTGAAACCACTGCGAATGCGTCTCGGGCGCATCGAGCAACGAGTAAATCACCGCTGAATTATTGCCTTCATCTTTGTCGACGGCTACCACTTGAATGACAGAGGTGCCCGGATCGGCTACCTCCATCACATTCGCATGGTAAACGTCCTTTTCGAATTCCGGTGCATTGTCGTTAATATCGGTCACGCGAAGGTAAATTGTCTTCGATGCATGCAACGGCGGATTGCCATTATCGGTCGCAACTACACTAAGCGTGTAGTTCGGTTGGATTTCGCGATCGAGCGGCAATGAGACGATCATGAGGTAAATGATGGTGTCACGTGTCGTTAGGCCAAAGTGACCATCGCCACCTTTTAGCGAGACATTCACGTTCGAATATTCGGCTCTCGAATCGGGATCATTGACTGAGATACGGGCGACGAATTCGCCAGGTTGAGCGCTTTCCGAAATTTTCGGCGTCGCATCATCACTGAGAAAGATCACATTGATGGTCGGTTGATTGTCATTGACATCAGTCACGCGGATCGATACGAATGCTGTGGTTTCCAACGGTTGTTCGCCGTGATCTTTTGCGACCACGACCAACTCGTGAAGTTCTTTGGTCTCGAAATCTAGCGGTTTGTTGACGGATATCAGGCCGGTTTGCGAATCAATTCGAAACATTTGTTCTTTGTCGCTTTGCCGTCGATTAATCGAATACTCGACGAGACCATTCTCCTCGGCATCGGTATCGGAGGCGTACACCTGCAGGACACTAGTTCCCACGGTCGCATTCTCCGGGATTGTTGCAAAGTATCGGCTTTGGTTGAAAATCGGCTGATTATCGTTGACATCCTGAATGGTGATGTTGACTGTCATCTGGCCACGTAGTGGTGGACTGCCACCATCAAGAGCTTCGATGACCAGACTGTAGCCCGGTGTAGTCTCTCGATCAAGAAATCCGTTGATTTGCAGGTCAAGGTATAGCACACCGTCTCGCTCGCGATGTGACGATAACCGAAACGCGTTATTGACATTTCCCGACACGATATTGTAACGCTGTGTATTATACCGTCCCAGATCGAGATCGCGCGCCGGATTCAATGTACGCTTCACATCGCGCGGCGTATTCTCCGGAAACTCGATATTCATCACCGGCGTCGGAAACGTCGGTGCATTGTCATTCTCATCGAGTACGCGAACAACGACACGAACGTTCTCACCACTTAGCGGAATCGCGACCAAACTATACGAGGCGCGCGTCTCGCGATCGAGCTGAATTTTAGTCCGAATCTCGCCGGTCGTATGGTCGATGGCTAAATCGGTATCTACTGCACTACCGGGCACTGGCACTATCAAATACGGTGGCCCACTATCAACGCCATGAATGAATTCACCGATAAATCCAATTTGGTGTCCAATCGGCACACCCTCGGACACTTCCAACTCGCGTACATGTTCGCCGGCAGCGCTATTCGGTGCTACCGCTAGTATCGTGCATATCACAAGGAACCATTGGATCGTGGGATTCCAGATTGTTGTTCTTCTTCTTATTCTCGGTCGTTGTGCTGCCGTTTTACAGCTACTACTCGCACTTGGGTGTGTCAGTTGTGTAAAACGGATTTTTGTTGTTGCTGCTGTTACTCTTGCAGTTGACTTGATTTTTATTTTTTTCGAAAATAAGTGTTGAGCCATTTTTACGAAGCCCATCGGTATGCGGCTTCGGTGATTCGTTGACATTTCGTTCGCGAACGATTCATGAGGATATATGATCGTCGTGGCGACAGGACCTTATGTGAGGATCACCGATCGTATTGCTGTGGCGACATGGTGACCATCGTCCAACGCAATCTTATTATGCCTCTAGAATGCGTGCTTGGATTATCTGAAAGAAAATAAAAACAAAAATTAAATGTTTATTAATGTAGACGATAAAACTGACGTAAAGGTGCTAATCGTTTACGATCAGTAAATCGCTCGTTATTATGTTGGTGCTTTAATGCTAATGGTGCTTTACTCAGACGATATTGCTAATTGAGTAGGAAATGGTTGACAAGCTTCTAGCAACGCTATTTGAATGGCGCTAGGCATTAAGGTACTATAAGGCAGCCTTACCGCCAGATTTCGATAAAGATTATTCATTATCAGAAAATGGGAAATATAACTCAATCTTTCTGTACACTCCAGACAGTAAATATAGCTCCACTTTACATTTTTTTTTTACATAAAGATTTTCACATTGTAAAAGGTCATAGCTAAAATCCCTGTCCTTTTGGATCTCATAGTATGCGTAGCAGACACTCTTTGGGTTTTAGCCCATCGTAGCGCAAAAAATCATGGTGATTTATAAAAGAGTTGATATATATGACGGAGTACGCCATTAGATGATTTCTTACTACGAACAAAGTAAAAACACTGAAAATATTGCCGAAAAATTTGGTAAGTATATGGGGAAAATGCTCCTGGTGAACGCTGGTCCCAGCGTTATTACCTCGTGCAATAAGAAATAAACTAAATACGAACATATTCAATGCAAGTGATTATGGTCAAAGGTGATGTTGAGTGATGGGAGTAGATGGGAATTATCAACTTAAAGCTGATAAAGCTTGGCGAAAAGACTATTTGGTCGTCTACTGTGGATAACTCGACCATTTGAACGAAGAATTCAAGAACTAGTGAACAGAATTAGCCAACAGAAAGGAGTTGTGTTCCACACTCATCTTTGACTTCCTGAAACTATGTAATTGATGGAACTTGGTTGGCAAGTTTCAATGCATCCACTGCTTAGCCCAGACCTAGTGCTACCCATTCAACTACCATTTGCTTCGGTCCTTATAATGAGAAAAAATTGATTTGTCTCTTTTGAATCACTTGGCCAAGCTTTCGCCAATAAGCCACAGAAGTTCTAGCTATGGAATTATAACTTACCTACTTACTTCGCGCTTAAACTCGGATTGAACCTGGGCCTCAACCAACAAGCCATACCAGCTAGCACGTACTTTTGTCAGCAGCTTCCAGTGCCGGTGGCCCGGTTGTTTGAGGTCCGTTCCACCTGTGCGCGATGTCTTGGATTGGAGCTGGAGCTGGAGCTATGTTGTCCACTATCGAAAAACCCTGGCTGAAAGACAAACACATACGACATAACCTTGATCCAGCGTCAATCTCAAGGGTACATCATGGTACCCTGGTGAGGAGAATTGCAAGATCAACCTGCCTCAAAGAATACACCTTAGTAGCCTTTTTGGGTATAGAGGGCGCTTTCATCACCGTCACACCGAGAGCAATTACGGAACGGCTAGAAAATTTAAAAGTGGAGAGGACCCTAGTAGAGTTGATTGGCGTGTTGCCCTCAAGATCTTGCAAGATCTTCTCTAAATGGGGAAACCAAGCAATCACTAGATCGGTTACCAGAGAAACTCCACAAGCAGAGGGTCCTTTCTCTAAATTAGGGAAAGAAGGCCTAGATGTTATTGTCTACGCTGATGATCTTGCTCTTGCCATTTTAGGCAAATATCTGCCCACGCTGAATAACCGTATGCGAACGGCATTCCCCATATTGTGCAGGTGGGCGCAAAATAGTGGACTCGGGATAACCCCTATCACAATCGTTAGACCTATTCTTCTATATGGTGTTTTAGTCTGTTAGACTGCACTAGACAAGACAACATACCGTGCATGTGCATGTGCATCACCGTGGACCTAAGGTCTAATCCAACGGCAGCGATCAACATGTTACTCCCCCTAAGCCCACTCGATATCCATGGCAAGCAGCTAGCCCCATAAACAGCTGCGAGATTAGAGGCAAGCTCAAAATGGATGAGTTATACTGCGGCCCACGCTTCTATACTAAACGACAGAACAAATTTGGCATGGAACTCCGACCACACTGAGCCCACCATAGTCTTTGATAAAAAGTTCAATTTAACCTACCCAGAAAAGAATAGATGGTTCCGACAAGCTGCGGGGTCGCGCTGAGGAATCTTTTACACAGATGAGTCAAAAACCAAGGACGGGGTGGGTAAAGGTGGGTGTTTTGTAAACTAAAACTACCAGACTGTGCAGTGTCTTTCAGACGGAACTGATAGTAATAACGGAAGTCCTGTCTTGACTAGAGTGGAACGTGATATCTGTCACGTATGTACACATATTCGAATTTGAATATGCGGTCTGAGGTCGCTGAAGTCTTACGGCTACACACACAGGGCAAGCCTTAACTACCGCCGATTTTATGGGTACCAGAACACATCAACATTTCAGGATGCTCGCCGAACAAGGAACGACGCAATGAACTAACCTGGCATGGCTGGTACACCACTAGCAGCAATTTTATTAGAGCTAATGAATCAAGTCATGGCTGAGATGAACCTGGGATGAACCTAAGGTGATACCTACTTAAACACCAGGCAAATCTGACCACGAATTGACAGACAGCGAACCACGCTGTCATCTCATCGTCTAGTCATCTCAGATGTTGGATCCGTAGACGTCGTACTAGGCCGATGTCGCTTTACAGCCCATTTAATCTTCTTCTTTTCAATTTCGAAAAGGTCCAAGCCTCTGCGTCATAGAGGAGGATCGGGATGATTAAGGTTTTATAGAGGGTCAACTTAGTTTTCCGAGCGAGAGCTCTACTTCTGAATTGCCTCTTGAGCCCGAAGAAACAGCGGTTGGCGTAACTGCGACTGTGCGGCGCTGGTGTCCTTGCCGCTTGTTAGCAGTGAGCCAAGGTAGACGAAATCCCTGACTACATCAAAACTGTAGTGATGTTTTGGCCAAAACGTCGATGTTGTGCGTCTTTCTTTGATGACAGCATATCCTTGGCATTTTCCTCTTTTACCTTCGGACGCACTTGAGCCGCTTCTGCGTCAATGCTTACAAAAGCTTCATTGACGATAATACTCGGCTGTGTACTTAGAATGTTAGGTCCCTCAACAGACCCCGTGCAGCCAAACAACATGCGCAGGGCCTAGGCTGCTATAAGCTTAATCAACCATCAACCTAATTGACCACATTGCGATTTATGGTAGGCACGTTTCCGGACCACTTGGACCACTATCCTGTGGCAGCCAAGTTACACCACGAATATGCCTGGCCCAGAAAAACTGAGTAAGACCAGCGGCATACAATGTTGCAATGCTGCAACCGCAAGAGACCGCCAGAGCCTATGCCAATCGCCCTCAAACTCTCGGAAAACCCTCCAACACCTGCTAAGACTGTATAACATCAATGGACCCGTTGTACAGAGCCTTAGAGAGTGCTACTTCTGAGGTACTGGGTTTCAAAACCCAGGGCACACGCAGCCAAGCAGCAAGCCTATCAAGAGACGCTGCACAGAAGCAATACTCGTGAGCGTTATGAGCAGAAAATAAGGGAGGAGCATAAGCCTCTCAGGAGAACAAAGAAAGAGAGCATGAGAAGCTCACGATCGAAGAGTTGGGGGAATGACGATCGGAGGTTTTATCAACCAATAAAACAAACATGCCAGGGATAAATGGCCAGAATGGAAGCCTGCATGGATAAAAAAGCAAACCTAGTAGTAGATTCACAATCGGTACTAAGAATCTGGAAAGGCTTCTTCTGCAGACTATAACGCCGACGACGTGCAGATTTCGCTATCAGCTAGAATGACCCATTCACAACTGACGTTGTTAGCATAGAATTCCCTCCGCCTGACTTAGTCGAAGTTAGAAAAAGCTTTTTCTAAGCCTAAGTCCAACATAGCTGTTAGAGAAGATGCAGCTGCCAAACTCTAAGGCAGCTGGAGAAGACTTGGATGGGAGTATGCACAACTAGTGGAATCTTAGTATCTATGCCCAATCCACAAGTAAGGGGACTCCTTGGCCTGCGCCAATTACAGAGGCACAAGTCTCCTAAATATCGCTTTTTAAATCTTCTCTGCTGCACAATGTGAAAGCCTGAAACCGTTCGTTAATAAACTGATTGGTCAATATCAGCGTGGATCCTGAAGAAAAACCAACGAGTTCAGAATCGACACCCACCATCTGTTTGTCGACTTTAAGGCCGCGTACGATAGCACACATAGAGATGAGCTATACACCGCCATGTCTAGTTTTGACATCCCTGCCAAACTCCTTAGATCTTGCAGGATGACATTGGAGAACTCTCGCTGATACGTTTTATGTCAAAAAAGTTTTAAAACAGGGCGACACCCTATCGTGTGACTCTTTCAACATCGTCCTTGAGAGGATCGAACAAAACTCACTGGTCAATACGAGGGGCACTAACTTTTTCAAGTCCGTACAACTGCTCGCACGTACCGATGACACTGACATAATTGGACGAACTCAGCGAGATGTCATTGAGGCCTTTACGAACATTGAGGCGGAAGCGGCTAAAATGGGACTAACGGTAAATGAGGACAAGACTATATTTCGTCTGTCATCGAAAAAGGACACGAACCACCGGCATCTCGGGTAGGGCGCATATTGACAAGTACGGTTTCATGGTAGTCAAGGACTTGATCTACCAAGGCTCCGCGGTGACATGCAGCAATGGAGACAGTGCCGAAATAACTTAAGGCTCGCGAAGCAATGGGCGAGCAGAGCCCTCTCCCGGTAAACCAAGGTGAACATATACAAGACCCTGATCATCCCGGTGCTGCCTTATGGGGCAGAGGCATGTACCTTATCGAAAGCGGATGAGGAGGTCTTTGGTCGATCTGCATAAAGTGAATTGGAGGAATTGAACGTACAGTGAGATGAACGTACAGTGAACGTACAGTGAGATGAACGTAGAACACCCTCTGCGGATCCAACGCCTAAGATGGCTAGGTCATTTAAAAAGCACGGAAATCACAGCTCCGCCCTGGAAGGTCTTTAAGTCCAACCCAGAGGGGCGACACGGTCGAGGGTAACCAAATTCAAGGTGGCGAACGCTAGTGGAAGAGGAATTCAACAGAATAGGAGTGCGGCACTGGAGACTGATGGCGAAAGAATGCGCCAGTGGGAGAGGTTCCTTCATGGAAGCCCAGGTACGCCATGAATTTTAGCGCCGAAGAAGGAGAAGAAGAAGAAGAAGACGTAGAAGATACATGATTTCAGCAGGTTAGCTCAATGTGTCACATATAGAATGCAACATGTATTACCAAGTTCGTTAGCTGTGCCACTTCATATGACTGTTACATCAATTGGTCGCCAATTCTATAGCTGCTGCAAGGGGTTTTTAGATCACTCAATTCCTAGTTGTAAAATGCTTAAGTAGCCTCTATCCTCTATAGCGCCGACATGATATAAATCTGTCTCATGTCCCCTTGTTAAACGACCACAGAGATAAATGGTACATGTATGCCCACAATATAGGGACGCCCGCCACTGCTTCAGCGACTGCGTGCCCCTGACATTAATTAGTCTCTTTTTAAATTAATCTTTTGGTATAAATAAATCATAAACCAAACAATAGAGGAAAATCAAATTTTTTATTTTCCTTTTGTACTGTCCTAGTAGCCATACCAACGTCTACGTTTTGTGAGTGAATGGTATGGTGGAAAATGATTGATCGCTAGAACTGAGCGCAACAAATGAAATATCTAACTGCATGCTCAGGGTGCAGATAAATATTATAAGTTGTTCCTAATCTAGTAGCTTACCTGCGGCTAATAAATCTCCTTTTCCACTCAGGTTAATATAATAAAAAGAAATTTCAAATTTTCCGGACCAAATAGTATCGTATCGCATTCAATAGAGAAAGTTTTTACCGACCAATAGTACTCAGGGTCTATTCTCTTCTATCCATATTACTGGTTAGGTAGTCGAAAATTAACTGAGTAGAAGAGCTCTCTATAGACCTGTACGTACTTTCGACTATTTCTTATTTAATCGACACGCCATAGGCTTACTTACTTACTTAGGTGGCGCTACAGTTCGGGGTGAACCTGGGCCTCTACCAACAAGCGTTTCCAGCAAGCACGATCTTTTGCTACCTGTTTCCAGTCTCAGAAGCCCAGTTGGTTAAGGTTCCTTTCCGCCACTTTAGATGCGGCAGTCCTCTGCAACGTCGTCCGTGTTGGAGTCAAAAATATTCGGGCCGAAGCTGTGCTCTCCATTCGATCTACATGGCCTAAGACGTTGGATCCGTAGACGTCGTACCATGCCGATGTCGCTGTACAGCCCGTAGTGTTCGTGGTTTAATCTTCTCTACTCCTCCACTCTCCGTCAGCACAAACGGGACCAAAGATTGTACTCAGAATTTTATTCTCGAAACCCCAACCCCTTGTCGAAACTTTCGACAAGGCCCTGCGCCGTAGGGAGGGATCGAGATGATTAAGGACTTATAGAGGGTCACCTTAGTTTCCCGAGAGAGGGCCCTATCAATCAATTGCCTCTTGAGCCCGAAGAAACTGCGGTTGGCAAGAACTATTCTACGTCTAATCCCAGCGCTGGTGTCGTTGCCGCTTGTTACCAGTGAGCCAGGGTAAACGAATTCCTTGTTATAGCTGCTAATAGTGACGCTCTGGCCAAGACGTCGGTGTTGAGCGTTTTTCTTTGACGACAGTTTTGCCCTCGTTAACCTTCAGACTCACTTTAGCCGCTAATGTTTCAATGCTCACAAAGCTTCACTGACGTCTCGCTGTGTTCTCCCAATCACGTCAATGTCATCAGCGTTTGCGAGCAATTGTGCAGACTTGAATCCTGCATCTTGCCAGCGAATCCCGCACGATCTTTTCAAGGATAATATTGAAAAATTCTCGGGACAGTGCGCCGCCCTGTCTAAATACTTTTATAGCATTGAAGTTAACTCCTCGGTTAACTCCTTCCGACCTTACGCAAGCAGCGAGAATTCTTCACTATCATCCTGCACAGCCTGACGAGCTTGGCAGGGATGACATAATATATCATGGCTTCATATAGCTCGTCCTGAGAGCACACGTTCGTCCTGTATAGACACATATGCGGCCTTAAAATCGACGAAAAGGTGGTGTCTTCTCCAAGATCTATCGTGAATTTTCCTGGCCTGATGCCACATTGTTAGAAACCTATCAAATAGTCCACGAATGGTTCCAGGCCTTCCCACAATACGACAGGAAAGATCCTATACGCTATGTTAAGGCGACTTACCACCCTATAGTTGGCTCTGTTATAGGGCCAGATGAGCTGATGCATGTTCCCAACCGACTCATCTTCAGCTGCCTTAAATAGCTCAGCAGACAGGCCATCTATGCCAGCAGTTTTATTAGACTTCAGTTTTGATATCGCTATCTTAACCTCGCCTAAGTCGGGCGGACGGAATTCTCTCTCATCTTCGTCCAGCGTGAATGGTGCTTTCTGCCTGACAGCGACATCTTGACCATCTTCCCCGTTATACTGTGATTCAACTACGAGATGTCCATGTTCTTCCCTGCAGACTTCACTGGCAATCTTGCAACCTTGGCATGTTCGTTTTATTCCTTGGTTAAACTTTCGAACGACTTTCCTGCGATAGCATTTCTCCATGTCTGCATGCGTATGCTCCTCCTTCTTTTCCGCTCATAGAGCTCACGAGCAAAGCGACAGTGTATGCATTCTGTTTTTCTGCATTTAGCTCTCTGCGCTCTTCATCAAACCGAGGCTTTCTCCAAGTTGGTGGCTAAAAACCTAATACATCAGAGGCAGCATCCCTGATGGCGCTTTGACAACGTCTCCATTGTTGTTCTATGGTTGTGCAGTTTGCATCTGCTTTTGAGAGAGCTGGAGAGAGACACGGTCGGCGAAGTTCCTGGCGGTCTCTTGCGATTGCAGCTTCCCGATGTCTAATTTTGATGGTCCTACTCAACTTCGCAATGTTCGCGATATCCGCATTCGTACCCTGGTTACAACAAGTAGTAATCCGAGTCCACATTGGCTCCTCGAAAAGTTCGGTCATCCAAGATGCTGGAGGAGTGTCTGGCGTTGATCGCAATATGATCGATTTGATTATCAGTTATTTCATCAGCAGACCGACACGTCCCCTTATGAATGTTAAGATGTGGGAATCGGGTGGTATCTACTAGGAGATTATGCCCCGTCACAAAGTCTATTGGCCTGAATCCGTTTTCGGACGTGGTGTTGTGTAGGCTGTGCTTTCCTACGACTCGATCAAAGATATCTTCCTTACCCAGCTTCGCGTTGAAATCTCTTAGAACAATCTTGGTGTCGTAGCTGGAACATTGAGCGTATGTTCTATCTAGGTAGTCATAGAAGGCATCTTTGCCTCTGTCATCTTTTTCTTCTCATGCCATAAACTAGAATTCAAAAACCCGTAGATAGCGAATTGCGATAGAAGATCTCTTCGCAGAGGTTCTTACTTTTATGATGATAAATTCTTGAGCTCAAAAAATACGTAGAAAACCGATAATATCTTCTTAACTATTGAAAATCCCAACTATTCCTCCGCCAACGCAGGTTGTTGGATAAACCTTAACCTTAACCTTAGCCGACTAAGGAAATACCATTAGCATCCACTGCATTGAGTCTTCGACAGCCTCTAAGTAGTTGATTCGAGTTGAACCGCACCAACGTAAGTATCTCTTCAATCTGAAGAGTACTTCTCCGCAAGGCCCAGCCAAGCCTTTGCAAGCTCAATGCCAAACGAATTTCAATTCCCCGTTATTACCCATCCACTCAATTAGTATGCAATACTGTACGATATCGAGAAAACCACGTTCAGTACGCACCTAGTATGCTGACATGCGTTCGAAGCACATTTACTCCACAATCAACTCGTCACTCGAATATGATTAATCCCATCCGCTGACGACCAACTGCCTATGTACCTCCCTAGAAGCTAATTTCGTATTCTCCCGATCATCACCCGGGTCTCAATTAATTTATGCCGAACAATCAAGTCGCCCGGTTAGATATACCGACGCCTGCTTACCAGCAGTGTCACACACGCGCAGTGGGAGAAGAGCAAAAGGAATTTTTGGGAAACCGTTTAAAATTGAGGAAAAAACGATTTCATCCCTTCCAGTGAAACGGCGGTCATTCCGGATGATAAATGCTTTCCTTACGTGCAACGAAATCAGGAACAGACAATGAACTGCGGTACTGAGAGGTGAAGACCTAACCCCCACGCTTCGGGGCGCATTCCAGATTTTTCTCCTTTCTACTATTCAACTTAAGATTCTTGGTTTTTGCCTACCTGCCCTCCGAATAGACTAACAGTCGAACACCCATCAATCTCTATCCAGCAGCTAGGAGGGAAGTATCTTCCCATACCTGTAAGAATAGAAATGAGAGAGGGGGAATGATGTATCCATCTCCGGGATGGAATCTTCAAAAATCGTGTACAACCACACAATACAATTATTACATTTCAGTATGACGAGGTGTTTTTCATTGGTAACGAAATCATACATTCGAGGCAAAAATCCAAGATGCCTAGGTCGAGATACGGATGTATTATAGTTTCATGTACGTTTTAAAGATTCATTTTTTGTTGAGTGAGTGTGGAGGTTTAGGGAAGCATTCCAAGTGGTATTTTTTGGAACAAATTGCTTGTTTGTTAAATGAGATGAGATGTCGGATGAGAAAAGAGGTGTATTCCAAATGGAAGGAATCTTAAGGAATAGCCCTCGCCTGCTGGTTGCTTCCCTCGACTTTTGTATTGTTTTTCGATTTTTTTTTTTTTGCCTTTTGGTGTTCTGATCGGATTTGCTGATAAATTTCATTTAAATTAAGTGAAGTTGCATTTTTCGCTTGAGAACCAATACTAGGAGCCTCAGATGGAGATTTGTGGGATTTTATGGATATGTTCCATCGTCAGACGTTATCATGTGAAAGTAGACAGGTGATGAAATCGTAAAGGTTTTATTTATGAAATACTGGCTCCAATTCGTAGTACATAACTGACGAGTGAGGAACCATCTCCCGGATCGATAGCGTGCACAGACAAATTGAACAACAAAATATTGGTGACAAGCAAAATGTCTGCGGTTTTCTTGTTGTTTCGTTCATATGGAAGAACTGTACGTAGCAGAGGGCTGAGGAGCTCATAATCGACAATAATACCACCAAATATGATGATGCCGAGCATCTGGTTTGCCATCACTCCATCTTTTGAAGTCATTTGTGGAGGATAACCGACCTGTTATCATGATCTCTGACAATGAATATTCATCATCATCATTTTCACCACTACTGGGGTCGCGGGGGCAATGAGTGCACGCAGGATCTAAAGGCCACTCGATCCTCCGCCATCGACTCTAACTCCTCAGGAGCTATACCCATGCGAAACCAGGCGAGTTTTTGGACTTGGTCCAACCACCTCGTCCTGGGTCTGCCAAGTGGTCGCCTGCCTGATGGTATCGCATTCAAGACACGCTTCAGAACTCGTGATGATGGGGATATTCATCTCACATGACAAACCATCGAAGCATAGCCCTTTATGTTCGGAGAAGCAGCTGCTCAACGTTGAGTTCCGCCCGCACTGCCATGTTTTTCACCCTATCTCGATAAACTCCCACAGCAGCACGAACATATCTCGTTTCGGCAGTTTGTTGCTATTCTTTAGATCAATACCCAAATTTCCTGACCATAGGTGAGAGTGGGAACAAATACTCAGTTAAAAATCGCTAGCTTGACTTTGACACCAAACTCGGTTTTCCTGATTACAGATCTTCCAAGCTATTTCAGAATTGATCCAGCCGGGCCAATCCTGCAGGAAAGCTTAGCATTACTCCTCACATCACTCGTTAAGAAGACCGCGAGATACTTGAGCTTCTCCACCTGCTTCAATGGAACTCCACTAGCATATAGAGTGCACTGGACAGCCTTTTGGGAAATAACCAAAGTAATGGACTTGTCCACGTTAACGCTCATCTCCGCATTAGCATAAATGGCCAGAAAACTATCTTACGCGCTCGAGGATTCCGTCTGGGAAGACGCAACGGCAATTAAGTCATCTGCGAAAAGAAGATGGCCCTCCCAACGAGAAACATTCCTCACCTCGACTACGCTGCAACATCCAGTCCAGTTCAATGCCCAGTTCAACGCCCACAGTGAAAGGCGTTGATTTACTACCATTAACCCGAACCCAGCTCCTACAGTTTGTGTATAGCGACTGAATGGCCCCCGCCAGAGGATCATCAATCCCTGACTCCTCCAGAACACTCCTGAGCTTACCTCGAAAAACTCGGTCATACTCCTTTTCCAAATCAGCAAAATAACTCTAACCCGGTTTGGGGTACTCTCATGCCGTCTCGAGTACCATCCTTAGAGCGAAAAGCTGGTTGATTTTACTCCTGCCGTAACGGAAACCACACTGTTCATCTCCCTTGCCGGATTCGACCAAATCTCTGGAATGTGCCTCCAACACCTTAGCGTAGACTTTATCGGGGAGACTTAATAGGGTAGACTCTTTTACCCCCCTTTTTAAAAGAGGGACAATCACCCCAATCTGCCAATCGCTAAGGGTCTCACCACATTCCCAGACCTTCGTAGTGACACGAGAGAGCCATGAGACTCCCTCTTTAGCCATTGCCTTAAGCATTTCTGGCGAGACTTCATCCAGACCAGCGGATTTGCCAACTTTTAAAAATTCAATCACTGAAGTGACTTACTCAATCCAATCAAGACTACTGGTCTGTCCCCCTCATTGCCTTGCTCTTGAGCTCATTGGAAAGCACCATACCATCTTTCGATTTGAATCTTTCGATTATATTGCATTTTCTTCCTCTGAGCCGGCGAATAGTTTGCCAGAACACCTTCTTCGCAAATCTATGGTCGCCTTCCAACTTCTCGCCGAATTCCTTCCAGAACTGCTCTTTAGCTGCATGCACATCCAATTTGCAAGGAAAGCAGTCCCAATCCCAATTGGTCTTCTTCTTCTTTCTGATGTTTTCTTGAACTCCGGGATTGAATATTCTCGTATTTAATCAAATGACTTGTAATGAATCTTCTAAAATGTTTCGATTTCGTTACGTTTCAGTAGCGGTGCATGATTTGGCTAACCAAATTCCTTTACGTTAATTCACTAAATGGTACTCAAACTGCAAGCTTCCTTGAAGAGCCCATTTTTCTTAGATGATACCAAGCTGATGTTTAGTGTCCCCACTATCTCTTGACAGAATGCGTACCGTTCCTGCTCTTTCATCAAAATTTCATCGTCTTTTTCAGTGATTAGCCGACAAGAGGGAGATGCGATCTTGCCATCGAAACGATCGAAACCGATTCGACCAAACTCCTCGTGGATCCAGTGTTTACTCACACCGTACACTGTACAAGTTTTTCGCCATGTCTTTGCCGTTTTTATGTAGTAACAATACGTCACAATGCGCATTTCTCCAAAAATTTCACTCATTTTCAAATCAACATAACTTCTTACTCCCCTAACAAATCTCAAAACCTTGTACCTATATCGAAGATGTAGTCTGAAAGTAAGTTTTCAAATGCCATCCATGTATGGGCATCAGCATCACATAGTGACAAATAGGCGGAAATCGTGTAAATGTAAAGTGCCAGTTCGCGCCTCAACTCTTTTGTCCCAACAGATGTGCCAAAAAATGAAAAAGACGTTTAGAGCATTGCATAGGTGCTTAAAGTCGAAGAGATGGTCTTCTGAAGCTAAAGTTTTGAATTTGTATTCTCATGTTGACACGCTTACCTCCCGCAGCTCTCATGGGCATGGAAAACTTTTAAATGACTTCCATACGCCATATACAAAAAACCGTCTTTGAATAATAAACGACAATTTTTGGGACAAATTCACAGACCAGTTTACGAACATTCATTTTTCCACTTCCAACCATACCAATCAATAGACTGTCATGCTGTACAAAATCATCTTCATTCAATGCGTTGTTTCCGAAATTTATTTGACACAAACAAACTTTTGAACAAGAAAAATAAAGAAAACAATACAAACGAAATCTTTTGATTTGTTGATCAATTCAAATTATAATAATTGCCTCATCTGATTAACTTGACATCGAATTGAAATATCTACATCTTGATTGCTTCGTCGTTGAAGATAGGTGGGACGGTGATTTGTAAAAAGAGAAACATACGTATCGGTGCGGGTAATTTCGATATCTTGCCACTTCTTCAAGGTCAACGGTTGATTAGTCAAAGATGTATTTAATCTCAGCAACCACTGCCAACCTTAGTGGCGAGCCGTTTTTTCCGGGCCGAGGCACGCCGTAATTTATGGCCAAACGCAGCACAAACATCGTGTGAGCAATCTCAATTTGCTCACCCGTCGTCGCTGTCACCGTCAACCGATCGCCTGTTGTAGTAGTCACAGCGATCAACCGACTGAAGACAAATGCCCGTAAATATCTATTTAATCTATGTTCTTCTAATTATTTCACTTACATCTCTAATCTTCGTTTATTTCTGCCTTTTTTCAGACTTGTATTTTGTCCATTTCTGCAAACCTACAGATGCTATTCAATTTTGTAATTCATTTCTCAAAAAAAAAAATAAAAATTAGAACTGCTTGAACTGCAAGGTATAAAAGCCGGGCCACATCGAGATGAATGATACAGAGCGAGAGTGAACAGCAAATAGAGAACGCAAGGCAAATGCGATACATGCACACGATGGGAAGGAAGAAAATTGCCAGCGAACGGGCATAGGAAGTAGCATCAAACAGACCAGAGGCACAAACAAATCCAAGTTGTGGCGAAGAGAGATGAAGATGATGATTGAGAAGTGGTTCATGCACGAGGTGCACGAGTTGAACGAGGTACTCAAATCGACGACGACGATGAAGGGGCAGGCTAAGCAAGAAGAACGTTAGGACCGGGGTAAATTGAAGAAAAAGAAGCGCGCGGTATTTGAACAAAAAAAAAGTGAAAAAGGAGAAAAGCACAAAAAGCAACTCTTCTCTTCTATTTACTTTCAACCAAACAGTAGAGAGCAAGTTAGCCTCTTGAGCCATGAGGAGGACACTACAGTGTGCACAGAACAAATACTTCATATAAACATATACCGACACGCGCATATCACATGCACGTTCGTCCACATGGGTAGGCAAGAGAACAGAATAAAAACCGAATAGACAAGACGAGGCAACGAGAAAGAGATAACAACTGTGTTGCACAAGCAGTGAGCAAATGGAGGGATAATAATGGGTATAAAGTAATAAAAAGAAATACCATCCCGAGAAAACAGGTATTCGATGGTGAATTCCTTTAAATCCACACACACTGTGCGTAATACCCTGGCCTGTTCTGTTGAGATGTCTTCAGTTTTAGTTTTACTTCTAT
The DNA here is from genome assembly GCA_951905685.1 of Eumerus sabulonum. Lineage (NCBI taxonomy): Eukaryota > Metazoa > Arthropoda > Insecta > Diptera > Syrphidae > Eumerus > Eumerus sabulonum. The sequence continues at coordinate 83,121,359 of OX645063.1, read as the reverse complement.
TCCCCTTTGTCTGTCTATTTTCTTTCTTTGGTTTTCGGCTATGTTTGGTGTTGATCTGCTAGAAAACACATAGATTTTCACACAAAATGCACCATAAATCGATTTGGTGACAAGACAATTCGCAGAAAACGAGTCTTCAACAGCATTGATAAATTATTTTGTCTGCATTTTCGTGTCTTGTATGCAGGAGTTATCACTCTCCTCGAGAGAGAGAGTGAGACGTGTGGTCAATGGAATATCAGCAAGACAACGCATTCCATGTGTCTGGCCAGTTTGTGTGATAATGATCGTTTGAGGGGGTTCTTATGATCCATACCTTGAGGTCATCGTCTTAACAGAATACATGCAAATCGAAATGTAGGCCTTCATTTATTCCAATACACCTCACAAGCATGAGGAGAAATGCTGAAAAATGAGACTGTCCAATGGTAGTTTGCTACTCAACTCTTTTGTCTGGCATATCTCCACTTCGTCCGTGGACATCTATTAAAGATTAACTTTGCGTTACAGCGGCTCATTAGCGTGATTAATTATTTCACGTTTGGCAGCGAAGACAAAAAAATAAATCCTATCAACACCATTTCGTCGTTATTCATAGACCAACGGCTTGCTCTGTCTTCATGGTTGAGATTAATTCAACCAGATACACTGCTTGCCTTCACAGTATGAATATATAGTAACATAAGCGTTTGGATAGAAGTCGCCTTCGTCATTCTTCCTCCGTTCATCAATTGGCTAAAATCGTAATGATGACATTTAATCCGTAGGATTTGACATGATGATGCAGAATGACAGGCTCTACACTGGCTCATTTAATTCTATGGACCAGGTAATTTCTCATACTTTTACCGTTTTCATCCAACATCGAGAGAACGGAGATTATTCTAGCATCATAATGTTTGCCACTAATCAGCCTTCAACCACCGCCATCGACCATGTCCACTCAAGCAAAAGAATACCGGTCATAACTGGCAAAAAGATATTCCTTATCTGCGCTGACAGCGAAGGAAATACTTGTGATGAGTGGTACTTGTGATAGACCTCCATATAATTACTCAATCTTAATATAAGAATTAATTGAATTTGTCTTTTGCACCTCTCTACGATTTCAAACGTGTGAGCATTACCCGACGTGGTATTTTCTTGATCTACAGGTCTTCATAGAGATGAATAATTACATGACGAAAACATGGATGGAAACCAGCAATATGATGTTGGACCAAAAACCCACGTATCAGCGAGCGAATGATTGACAGCCGCTTAGCACTCCTATCGAACGACAATCGGGCAATCAGACAATCGGACATTGTGACACTCACCAATCCAAAAATAGACACTTCCTCTCTATCTTAACGCCAAAATTATTATTTTAATTACCCCCTAACACATCTTATCCGCCATGCATCCGTCATAGAAAATCCACGTACACCGATCTGCCCCGGGCGATTTGCACTTACCCTACCATCGACATTTCATTTCGCACGGTAGAAGAGGTGTTAAAGCTGATAACGTTTTTTCTTTTTGTGGTTATTATAAATTAATATGAAATTTTAAACGTCTGCAGTCTACCATCTACGTATGGCTCGGTTCGTTATTGCCCGTATCTCTCATTCAGTGGCGAGGAACAAACAAACCAAATGACGAAGAGGCGAGTGGATGAGTCAAATCTGGGACGAAATGTGTGTGTTACAATATCCACGACAGCGACATCGGCGACAGCAATGAAGAGATGCGCCCAATGCCTTAGGAATATTTCCCTTATCTCCATCCGGATTTTAAATTCATTTGGATCACCTCCTCTCTATCTCGTCCACTTCTGCTGGCGTAACAGTCAGAGGTGAATTCCATCATCGAATGTGACAAATATAGCGAAAAATTTGTGATAAGACTTTGAAGGATTTTGCAGCACCTCATTTCTTCTTCGTACTGGCGATGGGATTACGCGACTACCGAAGGAGTTCGGCTGGTAATCCACTAATGAGATATCGATGCGGTTTGTAAAAAGGCAGAATCTTGCTACTCATAATTATAGGAGAACCAGTAACAAGGAAGTACTGATTGTTCCAGTCGGAAAGATGATTACTCCTGCAGTTAGCCACGGAAAGCAGGTATAATTGTGGTCTGTGTAGAAATTATGCAGAGTGGACTCGTAGAAATCAATATGAGCAGGCAATCATGTGGGAGCAGTTGAATATTTCAAGGTATTTAGAAGAGAATTGGCTGTTTGGTGCTACACAACCCAATAAAAAAACGAACATTTCCAAACAGACCTTCGGAGAAAAAAATGTTAATTTAGATACGTGCGTCGATATATTGACTAATAGCTTCAAAGCATGCTCAAAACCAGTTTGCACACCAAAGCACTCGCACATAGGATGGCTTGCTAATGACGAACACCAAGATGTACGCACTTACGACGAACTTGCCTACGGAAAACCGAACGATATTTAAGGGTTCTAATAGCCTCGAACACCATTAAATTCTTGACACATTAAAGCCACACTGGGAAAACTCACTTTCCATCAGAATCAAAGTCCAAAAAAAACCACATCCGACCCAAGGCGCTTTCTTATCCATTTCAGAAATTCTGCAAGGTAAATGTGACCATACAGCGGTCAATCAACGCCACTAATTCTATTTTGCATTTGCATCCGTTGGTCATTACGTATAGAAAAAAATAAAACCAAAATAAAAATCTAAAAAATCAAATTAAAACGCCAACATCAGAGGAAACCATTGCGCCATGCAATAACACAACTTCCCGACATCACTGTGCCACCATACCATACACAGGTCACATAATGTCATTTAAATTGCCCATCGCCATAATGATGCCCAGGAATAGTACTAAGATCACGCACATTGCCGTAATATGACCACACGCGTTACGCCTTGCCATGACACCACCACATCACTGCCTGGCTAGGCAACATCATCCACATCAGCAGTCATCTAATGCCCTTCCATCATGGCACAATAATTCATTAAATGATCACCCCAAAGGAAGAAAAAGAAGATGTAATCGTTAGGTTTATAGCAAAATTTTATAGCATCTATCCCATAAAGGCGCGAGCATAATACACTTTAATACAATATTTGCCCAAGGATTACCGTGGGAGGATGGATACGAGTATTTGCTTCCTAATTGTTTTGTGAATTTTCTACATATGTACTTTATTACCTACCGTCAGGTAGACACGTAGATACTCCTCACACATGAAATTCCATGCTTAATGACTTAAACTATAAAAGATATTATTTTAGTTGAATTTAAATGAAGGGATTGCGCGAGAAGGTTACAGATGGGTGGAGGGGTTTTGTTTGTTTTACTTAACGCGGGATAGTGATAGATATTAAACAAAGTATCTTGAGAGGGGGTCGATCATAAAATCTGACAGACAGAATCCATCGTACTGTGGTGGTGAGTGATAAATTTTGTTATCACCTTCTTACACGATCAGTGGTCATCACAAAAGGTGATCATAGAGAAAGGTAGAAACTCCCCTTCGTGGAAAGAGCTGAAAAAAACTATCTATGAATAGAAAAGATCCTAAAAAAACAGGCATTTATATCGCAACCTATTGTGGTGGTAGTAAAATGTCCTTTCAGCAAAAAAAAAAAAAAAAAAAAAAAACCAAATGGACAAGAGAACTACAACAAAAGAGCTGGCGAGAAGTCGTTGGACAAACTCGCGCATATTTTGAGCATTAACGTGGCATGACAGTACGGATCCATGTCTTTATCGTATGCGCGCACTTTGTGCACCGAATGTCGCGGTAAACAAGCTGTCAGATGACATTAAGATAGAGAAATTTACAAGTGCGGCAGTTGTTTTATAGTCATTTAACGATCACTTCAACTAAGGCATGAACAAAAAAAAAAAAAAAAACACGAAAACAAAACAAATCCTCGCACAACAGAAAAGTTAAATTGAAGACCAACCAGAAAAAAAAAAAAAAAAACAAAACAAAAGACACTGACTGACAAACGACACGATAGCAGTAGCAGCAGTAGCTAGGACTATCCTGCACACTGTGGATGTCAAAGTCAACTGGCAATGGTAGTAAAAATGCATCCACAATTGCAATACACACGATTTATGTGGCACAAAAGAAGTAGAAATTAAAATTTCGTGACATAAATGCACAATGGTTTTGTTACTCGGATCGCTTTTGCCTTATGAGCTGACTGCATAGTGTGCCTGACTGTATGGGATCGAGTATTCTTGTCGTGTTAAGTGCTGGAAGAACTTTTGCTTTCCTTAACACAACAATAAATAATAGAACAAGAAAACAATGCCGCCGCCACAGCTACCGTGTCACGAAGTCAGAATGTCTTGTTAGAGTTCGAGTTTGCTGCCCAACTCTTTCATTTCATCTATTTTTTTTTTGCTCCCTCTTTTCTCACATAGATACTATTCAACACTGAAAACAAAATAGATAGACTCAAATGTAAGATAACGAATTTGAATTCTAAATGAAATAAATGCCCGTATAGTACTTCATAGAGCTAACCATACACAGGCCAGTCAGTCAGAAAACACAAGTAAGAGTGCGCTTGGTCCGTTTAGTCCTTATAAGTTTTTTCTGCTCTTTCGCCTGATTCTCTGATGATCAATTGTAGTCTTCGTAGCAGCCATGCGAGGCAAGCGCAACCGTTCAGCCGTCCATTTTGGCATTCAACTCAAAGGAAAGCACATTCCTGTCTTGCGTTTTCCTTCTTCGGTCGCCGTATGCGCTTACATCAAGATTGTAATGAGTTTTATGGGAAACCAAAATAGAATGAAAATAAAAGCAAATTCCGTACCATTTGGTATCTAGCTACATGCTCGAGTAAGCATGAGATAGCCTGCTTTGTCCAGAAATTAATTAGTGTCAGTCTGGCACCAAGCATCTCTGAGTCACTATTCAAATTACCATATTCTCTCTCCCCCTTCTAAGCCCCGATTTTATTTATCTTATTACCAGTAATTAAGCTACCTTAAGTATATCATCATTTAAGAGAATTGCTTTTATTATTCGGGAAACGCGAAACTGCCCAACCATCATTTACAATAACTTTTTTCCTCTTCTCGATTCTTTCATTCTTGTGATCTTCGGTTTTATAGCTTTTTCGCTCGAGCTCGACTGTGAA